>CM031234.1:260468677-262897427 GCA_018340775.1 Taxus wallichiana var. yunnanensis
ATTTGAAGGAGTTTTAGACCTCCCATGGAGATTATAACACATTTTTCCTCTTTTCCAATTGAACGTATTGTATCAAATTTGGGCATGATAATGTATGTTTAGTGATCAATTTTCAATCCTCTCATGCAATTATTATTGTCTTCTAATCTTTCATTGCATTCTGGTAATTTGTGCATGTTTTTTTCTGCAATCTTCATGATTTGTGTCTATATTTGCAAAGAAGGGAGTTCAACACTCCTTTAGTGTATCACCTTTCTATTTTTTCTTATTTTTGTTTACATTTCCTTGTTTTCTCTCAACCTTGTCTCCTTGGTAGTTTTAGAATAGGATTTTGAACCAGAACCTCTAAAAATTGCATGCATACACCTAAACAGAGGAGTAAGAACCAACTTCAATCTAGAGAGTTTTCTCACCTTGCAAGGTCCCACACCTTAGAGAAAACTCAATGTTGTGCATTCACACCAGATGAGTTTTCCTTAGAAAAGTAGATCTATAACTCATTTGGGGGTGCTATGAATTTGCACTAACATTCCCCTAATCTCCCTTCTTCTTCTACTGCTTGTTCCTACCACGGGTACCCTTTAGTACTTAGCCAATATTTCAGGGCCCGATAGTACATCTTCGAGATATAATAAGACACAAGAAATAAACAAATAAAATATGAAACCCTAAGTACAAGATGGAGAGAAAGAGGACTTAAATAAATTTATCTTGATCGACATTGGTGAAGATTGGGAAAACTAATAAAAGGAAGATAATAGTTTCATATTTACTTAGGATAAATTATGGAACTGTTGGATAGACTGGACTAGGGATCTTGGTTAGGGGTGAGGGTTATTGGCTCTAGAGACCTCTCTGGGATCTTGTGACTATATAGATTATTAGAGTCTGGATTATTTTATGTCACACAAGTGTCGGTGATATTCACTATTGGTCACTTTATGTACCTATAACCCGCAAAATAAATGTTCGCCTAAAAAACCCATAAAACCATATCAAATCCAAAAAAGAAAGATGAAATATGGGGAGTTGGTCGACCTTGATGGTCACTTGTGAGTGAACTTACAACCAAGTGTTTCACTATATCTTAGAATCCATTTAGTTCTTGTGAGAGTGTGTGAGGATTGCCCCTAGGATGCCCTAGTGGAAGTTGCATTTGATAGCGAGGCTAGATATAAACTATAAATATGTATAAAATGTGTGGATGGAATAATGATCTTCCCCTTCCTATGTAGTGTATGAAAAAAATGTAGTCATTGTCACTTGAATGGATTTTAGATGGATGCCTTTGAGTTTTAGATGCCTTTAGATGCAAAATTAGGTGATAGATAGTAATTCTTAGATCTTGGTCCCTTATTTTGATCACATAGCTATGTATTTATATGATTCCCTTGGTTGAATTTAGGAATTAAAAACTAGAAGGTCGACCCATAAGAAAATAATATGTATAAAAGATAAAAGATTCCCAAAAAGGGTGTGTAAGGTAAAAAGAGGTTAAGGGTGCCCAAAGGGGATGAGAGCACATGGACATTGACATCTTGGCTAGGTGTTCATTTCTGAAGTAATAAAATAGAAAGAAGTAAAATCTTGAATAGGATGTAGGGTATGTAAGACCAAATAGAGGATGAGAAACACAAGAAAAAAAAATGCCAAAGATAGTTGTTAATTACTATTTTCTCGCTTTGGAATCATATGAATGCTAGCATGTGTTTAGGAACTAGAAATGTACCCAAGTTCATAATTTTTTTTGAGTTTCCCCACTTTATGTTGTTGAGTGAATAATCAATAACATAAAGTAGTTAGAATATGGGTACCTAATAACCATGTAGAGCACATGGAAAAGAACGTGTCGAGTGGATAAGTGTAGCATGGAATGATGTAAAAATGGAGCGTGGAAACTAAGAAAGTGGAAGTGACCCTAGGGTGAAGTGTATGGTATTGTATCATGTTATACCTACTATTGTGATTGATGTTATTTTTGATGTAGGGATACTTCTTGTTGTGCATTAAGGATGAAGCTATAAAATAAGAGCGAAAGAGTAGTCAAATTCATGCATTATGAGAAATCTATAAAAGTATGTAAATGTGTGTAAAATTTGTACAAGGAAAGTGTGTACCTAATGGACATAAGTGTAAAAGGATAGAAAGATGTTCATAAAATGCTATATAGAGTGATTTTTTAGGTGATTTCAAGCCACAAAAGAAGATTATTGGGGAAATAGGTCTAGTATTACTATTCTTCCATGAATTCTTTTTAGATAAGCACCACTACTGAGATGGTATGTCTAGTGTTGTTCTATATTGTTCCAAGTTACACCAAATTATTTATAAAAATTTTCAATTAAATTGATTGTAGGAGATTGAGTGTATTATGTATTTAGAGGACATTGCATGATCACGTGAAACTCCTCTATGAATGTTTATAGAATGTTCTGATCTAAGAAAGTTATTCTAACTTCCCCCCAAGACATAGGCACCCAGGAGAAGACACAAGATCCTAAGCAAATCGTATCTAAGCCTAGGAGTTGGTGTCTCGTGTTTTACTGAGGACCCAAGTTAGATTATGGGTTATTCTATGAATGTATATTTGTTTTGTTCATATAAGGTGAAATTTTTAATTGTACCCTCGATTTGTTGTATGGGGGAATAATTCACCCAATGTATGTCCCCCTCATTTTGGGTGCATGTGACATAGATAGGAGCATGCGGTACAAAGGAGAGGACATGATATTAATATGAATTGGATACCCTATAGGGATATGGAATTCACATGGTAGAAACCAAGGCACATGCAAACAATATGGATAGAAACATGTGTTAGTGCAATGAAAGTAAGCATGCATATAGAAGACAACATACTAGGCAAGCAAGAAGTGAAGATAAAGCTGTGAAAATTAGTTTACAACATGGAGCATTGTTTACAACATCAAAAGACAATCAATGCTGACGTGGCAAAAATCATATAGTGTGCACACAAGACAAAGGGTACATCCCACAAAAAATAACATACAATAAAAACAATAGAAAACAAGATAAATCGAATAGCTATGGTGGCATATAATTCGAAAGAAAATGTTGCACACGAAGCACCCGATAACATGTTAGAAATATAAAAACATGTCAAGATGTTTATGTATCAATGTAAATGGATGTGCTAGTAAGAATATGAAATAATATATGTGTTCAGGTATAAATTAGGAAATCTATAAGACTTGAAACTAAACACCTAAGAGTTTTAAAGTTTTAAACTAATCTAACAAGAACCATCAAGATAAGAGCTTAGGGAGGCTAATTTCTTTAACATACATATAAATTTGAAAACAATCAAACTAACATGCCTAAATCAATCTCTACTCTTTGAATGTTAACTTTGAAATGAACCTAAGAAGATCCTTAGCAATCAAATTTGATTATTAGTATGATCTCAAGGTTTGAGAATGGAGTCTCACTAACAATGGCTACAAGGCCATATTGGCTCTCTCCATATTACTCAATCTTGACTTAATGGATGCAATATGAAGATATTTGCTAAATATAAATGGAGAAGTTCTAAAGATCCTAATTTCCTATAGTTTATGCTAGAGGAGGAAAATTGTTCTTATAAATGATGAGGAGGAGGGTTCTATTTATAGGTTTCCCATTCCAAGAATGGTATGATTTTTTTGCATCTTGGACAAAAGGTAAGTCCAAAAAGAACTTTTAGAAATTTGAAAGACTTTTTGACTAAGATTAGAAGATAATAAATCTTTTAAGATTAATTAAGAATCCCAAGTAGGCTTAGGAAGATTTCTGGGAGCATCTAGAGGAGGTTTCGATAGATTTTGGATGTTCTTGATGAAGAAGTTAGAAAATAAGGTGGTCTATTAGTCAAATGCATGGTAGGAGGATAAATCAACGTATAATAGTTAATTAAGAGGATTTTGAGGGGAAAATGATCCTATTTGACAAAGTGTCATCAATTTACTGGGGAATAGAATAGTTAGTGCAATTTTAGTAATAAAATTGATTTGATCAAATTATAGGTGTCTACATTTTCCCCTCTTTGGGGTGGCATAAGCTACACCACTTCAAAGATAGTAAAAAGCACAACCAAGTATAAACAAATTTGACGGAGTGGAATAAAATTTAAACATAGTGAAGGATTCCCCCTCGAGTGTTGATGGGGTGATGAAAGAGGTCGATCGACGATTGAAAAGATGAAGGAAATAGATAAAAGAAGAATGAGTACATGTGAAGAGAAGAAAGGAATCCATATTAATCTTGTTGATACTTAGTACCAATAACCCATGAAATCTAATTTTCCAGTTTTTGTTTGTTTTTCTCATCTTCCATGTCATATTGAATAACCGAGTTGACAAGGAAGCTACCATTTTCAAAAGCGAGACACCAAATATTTTAGATTTATATTGAGAGAAGTGTGCATGAATGTAGAGGAAGAATGGAGAAACTAAGTATGATAGAGAGGAAAAGGGGATATAGAAGAGAACAAGTATGAGGAAGGGGGATTGAGCTAACATCTATCCAATTCCTTTTAAACAACTTTATTTTCATCATATTGCTAGTGATCTTCATCATCGGTCCTTATTAAAAATGTAAGCATACAAAAAAAGTGTAGAATGACATGAAAAGCCATAATATGAAAAAATGTCCATTGCTAAAACACAAACTCCATGCAACATACAAAATGCAATGCAATATGAGAAAGTAAACAAGCCAACCTAATAGGGAAACAAGTACAAACACACATACTTAAACCAACAACATCTAAGATAGTTGCACAAATGTTTTGTTATCGAGCTTTAGTTCCCAAATGTTCATCTATAACAAAAATGTTAAAAGTGGTTCCCGAGAAAGGATACATATGAGAGGAAATATGGTGGATGTAGGGGTCTAATGAAAAATCATTTGTGTGCTACGAAACAATACCAAACAACTCGTTGTGCCAAGATAGTACAAACGAAGCAAGCAGACTAGCTTTGTGAATGGAGTAGATCCAAATGATTTACACGTCATTGTATACAAAACAAAAAACAAAAAAAAAGCAGATATAATTTGAATATAATGTGTTTGACATAGGCTTCATCTTCGTACCAAAGCATTTTACCAATTTTAAAAAAATTTGGAATTTTTATGATTTTTTGGATTTTTGATGATTTTAAGATTTTTTTCAAAAATTTTGATTTTTATTTTTGTAGTGATTTTTAATTTTTAGAAGAAATTAGATGAGGGAATTTCTGAAAGAAAGAAAAATTCCCCAGGGAGAAGAAAGCGGGCACCAAGGAGGAAAAATATGCCCCACTGGGATGATAAACTACCGAAAAATGATCATTTATTAAAAATTAATATCGCAGTAGGCAATAGAGGAAGTTAGAATGATCATGGTAGTGAAATCATGCCTCTCATCCATTACAGTGGGTGAGAATGCATCATAGAGGGGTCAAAATGATCTCATATACCCCTCCCGGGGGATAAATCATTGTGAGTAATTCATTTTTTTCCTAGCCTTTGTGAAATTACTATTAACCTTTGCTCGACCACGGAGAGAGATGGAGCGAGTTCGAGTCATACGAGGTAAGTAGACACATTACAAGATTACATGCAGATGCATGGTGATGGATCCTATGTGAGTTCCCTATCCCTTGTTTGTTTTATTAGCATTTAATGTCATTTATCATCTATTGTATGGGGGATAACATATGAACGCGCCTTAGGGGCATGCATGTGTCATCGGGGCATATACGTAGTTAAAAATTCATGGATTCTTGAGATTGGGCTAGCTCATATATACATAGGCGTATATGTAGTTAGATGTGTGTACATGCCTAGGGAGGGTTATGTCCTATGCGCGTGTGCGCAAGTGTCATCAAGGGCACGCATGCATCATATGCACTAGAGGAAAGGGGATAAAAATGGTTGTGCATGCATGTTCTAGGTTAACTACGTGAATTTTGGAAAGGGGGCATATGCATGCTTTGAGTGTGCATATGCTAACACGGGTGCACATGCATCGCTAGAGGTGTGCATGCATCTCTAGGGGCACACGTATGTCAAAGATGGGAAATTTTTAGAAAAATATAGGGATAAATAGGCTAATTGTTAAATGATGTTAGATAGAAGACATGTTAACAAGAGCGTTGTTAGATCCTACAAATGTAGCTACCGCCTTATAGGTGCAAGAGCGATACGTCTAGTTGGATAACTTTGAAGTGACCTTTTACAATGTGAGAAGGCCTATTTGGACATCACCCTATACACTACAGGTCTTAGCTATGTGGTGTAAATGCAAAATTTTCACCTTGTACCACATTGCCTCCTTACATTTGTAGGCGAGAGGTGGCATATTTAGAGACAGTGTTTTAGGCTCCCGATAGGAGAGATGACCATTACAATTGAGTACATTGGAGGATTTTATGATTTATGATTTAGGGCCACTTGATAGAGTATGAGCATGATGTGGCGATATTATAAAGCAGATTGATTGAGATCTTAGATGTAGATGAGATACCTCATTAGGGTATGACAATGCATATGCATCGATGTTTCACAGATCCAAGGTTATATCATGTGTCAATGTATCTCATGGCATTTTTTAGTGCCATTCTTCTTACTAATAATATAGGTACATCCTTTCCTTTAGGATTGATTGGTGTGATTCGAGGCCTGATTAGAGGAGAGCATTACTACTAGGGATAGTGTGTGCTTGTGCATCTATACTGGGACTTGCATTTGATTACCTACCATGGTCAGAAGACCATGGGTCCAAAACCTTACTAAAAATATGGACCTAAGACCATATAGCTATTGGCCTCCCTATAGGAGCATAACAAGATTAGGCCATGGATGAAGCTTCAGTGTTTAGTTGGGCTCCCATGGCGATGATGTATATGGACACATGGGGGATACTTATTTCTATCGATGTTCCTTAGATTATATACAACTACAGATGATCATATGGAGACCTTACAGACACTATCAGTGGCTTAGTGGCCAGAGGATCCAGTTGATCTCAGCCTCATCTTAGTAGAGAAATATCTCATTGGGATTTGTGGGTATAATGGATTATTACATAGTGGATAAGGCACACTAACGGTTTGGTGTCATTCGGGATGTTCTTGGGCTAGAGATTTGGTATGCACACCACTCCGAGATAATTTTGACATCGGGTCTTTGATCAAGAAAGAGTGAAATCGAGATAGCTTTGATTAGATGGTTCCACCTTTGGCATGGGGACCATTACATCGAGATCATGAATCCACGGACCACAATGGCCTATGCTTCTTGGTATACTAAAGTTTTTTACGAGGTGATTGACTATCCCTTAGGTTATATGGGATGCAAGAGGCGTGGCCACCACGGAAAATCAATCTCGTAGAGGGAGAGGACAACAAAGGGGTAAGTAGGGTAGCAACATTGATGATGGCTTGATGATTATGGATCGATGGAGATGGTGGGGATTATTGTTATCCAAAATTCACCCCGGGGTAAATTTTGATAACATGCATTAGATTCTCATGTCCCGGGAAAATTGATTGATCTAGATAAAAATCATGTTTCTAGGGTCCCTTCAGAAATTTTTCTAACTTCCCTGTCCAGGTCGAAAAGAACGAGCTCTGAGAAAATGTGGAAAAAGTTGCAGAAGGCAAGTAGATTGATCCAGAAAAAATCGTGAAAATTGGCTAAGTCCTGCTCAAGGTCGCCTTAGGGACATATGGGACGAAGGTACGCGAAGGACCCGAACCGGCCGGTTCGGCCGGAACGGGGAATTGTAGCACCGGAACAGTCGGACCAGAAGGACGCGCGGGACGCGGGAAACTGATCCGGCCGAAGGAGGAAGCAAAATTGGCTAACTACTGAGCTAGACAGTTCGGGACATTTGGGCCAAGAGTACGCGAAGTACGCGAACCGGCCGGATCGACCGAAATGAGAACAAACAGTCCGGAAGCAATTGGGACATTTGGGCCGTCATAGCGTGAACCGACCGGTTTGCTCGAAACGAGAGAAAGATAAATCTTGGGACATCGGGACGAAGGGACGCGTGGGGACGTGGATCGCCGAAGGAGCCAAAAAAGCCAAGAGCCAATCAGATTGCGCCACGTGTCATCGGCAGATAAGGGACAAGGAAGCCCATTTCGGGCGGATCGGAAGTTTTGTCCCCAGGCAGACCTTTGGGACATACGGGACAAATGTACACAAAGGACGTGAAAACCCAAAAAGCCCAAAAACCAATGAGAAGCTGCCACGTGTCCTCACCAAGGCATGTCAGAGAGGTCAAGAAACCCGGCAGCAGGGGACATGTCGGAGGGCCGAAAACTTGACAACAAAGGAAAATTTGGATAATCTGGCGGAAGCGGGTTTCGGGAAAACATAAACATGAAGCATATGTCGAGCCATCCTCCAAGTCTGATGCAAATGCAGAGGAGAATCCCGAACCCGACAGGCTGAAGACCTTGCTCATCCAATCAAATCATGACACGTGTCACAAGTGAAAAGGTCAAAAAGTCAAAGGGCGAGTTTTGAAGGGTCAGCCCGAACCAATGGGATAGTGCGACGTGTCCCAGCTAGGGCCCACAAGGAAATTTCAAAAGAAAGCCCACCGAAAGGTAGAGGAGAGAGAATCACGTGACCAATCAATGCGTGCCATGTGTCATCCAGTGGCGAGAGCGCAGAAATATTTCAAAACACGTTTTACTGTTTTGTGCCCTAAAACTTCAGACCTCCATAACTTTCGATCCAGAGCTCAGATTTGCACGTTCTTTATATCAACGGAAAGCTTATGAAATTCTCTACATGATTCTAGGATCAATCTCAAATTTTGGTGCAGTCTGGAGAGAGAAAATTGAGAAACGGCTCTGACGCGTGATAATGGCCAGAAGCGACGTTTCAACAACCAGTTTTAATGCACATGGGTCGCATTCTTCTTCAGCATGGCCAGAAGTGATGTCTCAACCACCGATTTTAATGAAGAATGCATTTTGGTCAATGGTTGGGCTGCTTACATGTTTTCCTATGTTTTCTGTCTCCTGGGCTCGACCCATGCATTGTATAAAGCTAGATTTGGCTCATTTTAAGAGATAACAAGTTGTTCATATTTTCTGCTCTGCCCTCCCTTCTTTTCTTCTCTAGGGTTGAAAATGGAGTTCGAACCTCCTCCCCTGCTCTGTAATGGCATTTTTCCTTTTACTAATGGAATGATGTTCAGTGCAAACTTACGGAGCAACAAAAGCGTGTTTTGTGATGCATCTGTCCATCCTTGCTCGTCTTTTTTTTTCTCTTCTTGCCTCTCTTCATTGCGGTATTTGTGCATGTTTGAATGTTCATTGCAGGTCTGGAGCTATGTTCATGGAGTTTTGGGACATTTTCTGTGTGAAATCTATCCTTGGGCCTGTGATGCGTCTGTCCATCCTTCCCATTGCTCACCTCTCTTTGTCCCATGGCAGTTTTGATAGATGTTCAACATTCTCCTTCTCTGGTGTATCACCATTTTAGTGTAGGATTTTGTTCTTTTCCTTTCTCTCTCTATCTCTGTCTCCTTGGCATTGTTAGATTAGGATTAGATTAGCTTTCTGCACTAGAATAGCTTGTGGCGGAGTAGTTTAGGAGCGAGAACCAGCCTTCTCTCGGAGGTCTATCTCAAGTAGCAAGTCCCACAACTTGGAGATAGTACCCATGTTATCCAATCACTTTGTGAGTTCGGGGTATATGCACGGGGGTGCGTGATTCGGTGATAACAGTTTTGGCACACCGGTGGGAACCTTAGAGGTCTTCCACTTCATCTTTTGCAGGTTGGTGTGTTCCTGTGAAGATTTCAGCCTTTGGAGGCACTTGCAAACACATCTGGCGACTCCATCTGGTCAACAACCCATCTCTGAAGTTGCAGATCTTCCTTTCCATTCATTTTCATTCATTTTCCATTCATCCTTCTTTCCATCTCTTTCATTCTTTCCCATTCCATGAAGTTGTGCAATCATGACTTCATTTCCATCATGGAATTCACATCAACAACAGCAGTATATTCCACCTCCAACATGTTTTACAAATCCTCCAAATCAACATTTTGAGCAGATTCAAGATCAGTATGCATACCCATATGAGCAGCAGTGCCAAAGTCAGTTTGGCTATGGAGCTTTCCAAGAGCAAGAGTATGCATACAATGAAGACCATCAGATGCAAGATGCTGGTCTGTTGGAGAAAATCCAAAAGATGGAGGTAAACATAGTGCAGTCCAGGGCTCAGGCACAGATGAGAGCATTTGGAATCGGTTGTGGAGCACCCTGTCCATGGGTGGGACCTTTTCCAAGGCATTACAGCCCTCAGGAGAAGCTTGACTTCATGATTGCAATGCTGCCTTTGCTTGCAAAGTGGATTGAAGAAATAGAGGTGTATGAGAGGAGTATTCAACAACCTTGTCAACAGGTAAGCACACCTTCTCATGCCTTTTCTTTTCCTCTTTCCCAATCTGTTTCATCTCAGCAGTGTCAAGCTTTAAACTCTCCATCTGCTGTCCCAAGTGTTGAATCCATCCCTCCATCCTCTAGTCTTCCACCCCATTTTAATTCTTCTTTCCTTTTCCCTTCCAAACAGTCATCCTCTCCACAAGAGCTAACAGAAATACCCCCTCCTCCGAAGAAACAAGAGGTTTCACCTCCTCCACCACCACAAAAAATTGTAAAATCAGTTGAGTTACAACCCATCCCTCCTCTTGCATTCCCAATTCCATGTGGGGAAGAATAAATTGAAAAAATCAGTCATCAAGGACAGCAAGAGGAAGAGCCAAACAGAAAAGAAATGACAGACAAATTGAGGAATTAGGTTGCCAAATTTGGGATAACAAAGATCCCCTTGATGGTTAAGCCTACAGAAGAGGCTAAGGTTGAACAAATGGTGGTCATGACTGAATTTGTTGCAGCAGAAGAAGAGCAAAAGGAAGAAGCAGATCAGCAATCAGTTTTCTCAGAACGTGGTGCTGATCCAATTCAATTTGCACAATCAGCCATGGAGGAAGAAAGCTTTGAAGAAGATCTTGCAGTCCCAACTTGTCCTCTAGAGCAGCAGACTGAAGAGTTTGACTTGACAAACTTCATGCTAGAGGAAGAGTTCTATCAAGAGCAAGATTGTATTCAACTAGTAGAGGAAGGAGAAGTTGCTCCAAATCCAAAAGAAGAGGAGCACAATCTAGCTGTGGAAGAGAAAATTGCAGATCCAAGGGGTTTGAGCACAAAGCAGGCTACAGGAGAACCTTCAGTTCTTCTTTCTACTTCATCTCTCTCTAGCTCCAATGTCGAAGAGGAGTTTGATCTCTCAAACTCAATGTTGGAGGATGAAGGAAACCATGGTGGTCAAGTTACAGATCAAGAAGACACCATGGAGGAAGTTGAACATTTGCAGCAGGACAGTCATGAGGCAGTTTATCTGTCAGATTTGGAAGACTGTTTTGATGGAGAAGAACCAGTTGAGTTTCCAACATTCTCTCTTTCATCATCCATCTTCCAAACACAAGAGCCTGCTATCATGGAGGAGAGTATTCATTTGCAGCAACCTGCATCTTATAGAAGCTCTTTGGAACCAAGATTGGAAGATTTTAATCTTTCATGTCCTTCATTGGAGGAAGAGAAAGGGCAAAGGAATTTCGCCATTTCTTCCACATCATCCATTCAAGAAGGTCCGCAAGAAGACTCCATTCTTGGAGTTGAAAATCAGGGAAATGGGCATACTCAAAGGATCAGACCTTGCCCAATCAGGTATTTGGCTTCATTGGAGCCAAAGGAGAAGTCACAACCAGTCATGCTTGCTTCTGAGCATGAGGGTGAGCTACAAAGTACCAAGGACCAGCTGTCATGCCTCTTCAATCCAAATGCAGAGCAACTAAAAGAGGTATTGAATTTGCCTTCAGCTGATACCTTGATGATTTGGGTGGAATACCAGCTTCTTGTTGATTTTCCACTCATCCTAACAGCCATGATCAGCTCCAAATCAATTGCATGGCCGTCACTTTTGAGAAAGGGAAGCTATTTCTCACAACCAATTGCAGGGTTTGTTTAGCTTGCTTTTTCTTCCGATTAGAGTAGAGTGGGTAGGTTTGCTTTGTAGAGAAGAAGTTCTTGTGCACACTCTGCATGTTCCATTTGGAGCATGTATGATTTTCAATTTGTACATAGTTTTGGTGTGCTGGTTTTGCTCTTGCACAGTTCATTCCAATGGCATTTTGGTGAGAACAACTCCATGTCCAGTAGGTTTCAAGTGGCTCAGAGGGAGGTTTTCAAAGTTCGATCGATTGCGAGCTTGCTTATGACTCCATGCCCAATGGATTGCTTCGAGATACCGATCATTCTACCTAGCGAGCAGAGTAACCCCATTGAAGTCGCCAAATTGTTATCCAAAATTCACCCCTGTGGTAAATTTTGATAACATGCATTAGATTCTCAAGTCCCAGAAAAATTGATTGCTCAGAGCAAAAATCATGTTTCTAGGGTCCCTTGAGAATTTTTCTAACTTCCCTGTCGTGTCGAAAAGAACGAGCTCGAGAAAATGCGGAAAAAGTTGCGAGAAGGCAAGTAGATTGATCCGAGAAAAAATCATGAAAATCGGCTAAATCCTACTCAAGGTCGCCTTAGGGACATATGGGATGAAGGTATGCGAAGGACCGAACCGGCGGTTCGGGCCGAACAGGAATTGTAGCACCGCAAGCAGTCGGACGAGGAAGGATGCACGGGAAGCGGAAAACTGATCCGGCCAGAAGGAGGAAGAAAAATTGGCTAGCTGCTTTGAGCTAGATAGTTCGGGACATTTGGGCCAAGAGTACATGAAGTACGCGAACCAACCGGATCGATCGAAATGAGAACAAAGCAATCCAGGAAACAATTGGGACATTTGGGCCGTGATGACGTGAACCGGCCGGTTCACTGAAAGCAAAGAGAAAGTTAAATCTTGGGACATCGGGGACAAAGGGGCGCGCGGGCGCTTGGATCGCCGAAAAGGAGCCGAAAAAGCGAGAGCCAATCAGATTGCGCCACGTGTCATCGGCAGATAAGGGACAAGGAAGCCCATTTCGGGCGGATCGGAAGTTTTTGTCCCAGACAGCACTGGGACATCCGGGACAAATGTACGCGAAGGACGCGAAAACCCGAAAATCCCGAAAACCAATGAGAAGCTGCCACGTGTCCTCACCAAGGCATGTCAGAGAGGTCAAGAAACCCGACAGCAGGGGACATGTCGGAGGGGTCGGAAAGCCCGACAACAAAGGAAAATTTGGATAATCTGGCGGAAGCGGGTTTCGGGAAAACATAAACATGAAGCATATGTCGAGCCATCCTCCAAGTCCGATGCAAATGCAGAGGAGAATCCCGAACCCGACAGGCTGAAGACCTTGCTCATCCAATCAAATCATGACACGTGTCACAAGTGAAAAGGTCAAAAAGTCAAAGGGCGAGTTTTGAAGGGTCAGCCCGAACCAATGGGATAGTGCGACGTGTCCCAGCTAGGGCCCACAAGGAAATTTCAAAAGAAAGCCCACCGAAAGGTAGAGGAGAGAGAATCACGTGACCAATCAATGCGTGCCACGTGTCATCCAGGTGGCAGAGCGCGGGAAAGATTTCAAAACACGTTTTCACCTGTTTTGTGCCCTAAAACTTCAGACCTCCATAACTTTCGATCCAGAGCTCGGATTTGCACGTTCTTTATATCAACGGAAATCTTATGAAATTCTCTACATGATTTTGGGATCAATATCGAATTTTGGTGTAGTATGGAGAGAGAAAATTGAGAAACGGCTCTGACGCGTGATAATGGCCAGAAGCGACGTTTCAACAACCAGTTTTAATGCACATGGGTCGCATTCTTCTTCAGCATGGCCAGAAGTGATGTCTCAACCACCAATTTTAATGAAGAATGTGTTTTGGTCAATGGTTGGGCTGCTTACACGTTTTCCTATGTTTTCTATCTCCTGGGCTCGACCCATGCATTGTATAAAGCCAGATTTGGCTCATTTTAAGAGATAACAAGTTGTTCATCTTTTCTGCTCTGCCCTCCCTTCTTTTCTTCTCTAGGGTTGAAAATGGAGTTCAAACCTCCTCCCCTACTATGTAATGGCGTTTTTGCCTTTTACTAATGGAATGATGTTCTATGCAAACTTCTGGAGCAACAAAAAGCGTGTTTTGTGATGCATCTGTCCATCCTTGCTCGTCTTTTGTTTGTTCTCTTCTTGCCTCTCTTCATTGTAGGTATTTGTGCATGTTTGAATGTTCATTGCAGGTTTGGAGCTGTGTTCATGGAGTTTTGGGACATTTTCTGTGTGAAATCTATCCTTGGGCCTGTGATGCATCTGTCCATCCTTCCCATTGCTCACCTCTCTTTGTCCCATGGCAGTTTTGATAGATGTTCAACATTCTCCTTCTCTGGTGTATCACCGTTTTAGTGTAGGCTTTTGTTCTTTTCCTTTCTCTCTCTCTCTCTGTCTCCTTGGCATTGTTAGATTAGGATTAGATTAGCTTGCCTGCACTGGAATAGCTTGTGGCAGGTAGTTTAGGAGCAGGAACCAGCCTTCTCTGGAGGTCTATCTCAAGTAGCAAGTCCCACAACTTGGAGATAGTACCCATGTTATCCAATCACTTTGTGAGTTCAGGTATATGCACAAGGGTGTTGTGATTCGGTGATAACAGTTTTGGCACGCCCGGTGGGACCCTTAGAGGTCTTCCACTTCATCTTTTGTAGGTTGGTGTGTTCCTGTGAAGATTTCAGCCTTTGGAGGCACTTGCAAACACATCTGGCGACTCCATCTGGTCAACAACCCATCTCTGAAGTTGCAGATCTTCCTTTCCATTCATTTTCATTCATTTTCCATTCATCCTTCTTTCCATCTCTTTCATTCTTTCCCATTCCATGAAGTTGTGCAATCATGACTTCATTTCCATCATGGAATTCACATCAACAACAGCAGTATATTCCACCTCCAACATGTTTTACAAATCCTCCAAATCAACATTTTGAGCAGATTCAAGATCAGTATGCATACCCATATGAGCAGCAAGTGCCAAAGTCAGTTTGGCTATGGAGCTTTCCAAGAGCAAGAGTATGCATACAATGAAGACCACCAGATGCAAGATGCTGGTCTATTGGAAAAAATCCAAAAGATGGAGGTAAACATAGTGCGATCAGTGGCTCAGCAGAGATGAGAGCATTTGGAATCGGTTGTGGAGCACCCTGTCCATGGGTGGGACCTTTTCCAAGGCATCACAGCCCCTCAGAGAAGCTTGACTTCATGATTACGATGTTGCCTTTGCTTGCAAAGTGGATTGAAGAAATAGAGGTGTATGAGAGGAGTATTCAACAACCTTGTCAACGGGTAAGCACACCTTCTCATGCCTTTTCTTTTCCTCTTTCCCAATCTGTTTCATCTCAGCAGTGTCAAGCTTTAAACTCTCCATCTGCTGTCCCAAGTGTTGAATCCATCCCTCCATCCCCTAGTCTTCCACCCCATCTTAATTCTTCTTTCCTTTTCCCTTCCAAACAGTCATCCTCTCCACAAGAGCTAACAGAAATACCCCCTCCTCCAAAGAAACAAGAGGTTTCACCTCCTCCACCACCACAAAAAATTGTAAAATCAGTTGAGTTACAACCCATCCCTCCTCTTGCATTCCCAATTCCATGTGGGGAAGAAGAAATTGAAAAAATCAGTCATCAAGGACAGCAAGAGGAAGAGCCAAACAGAAAAGAAATGACAGACAAATTGAGGAATTGGGCTGCCAAATTTGGGATAACAAAGATCCCCTTGATGGTTAAGCCTACAGAAGAGGCTAAGGTTGAACAAATGGTGGTCATGACTGAATTTGTTGCAGCAGAAGAAGAGCAAAAGGAAGAAGCATATCAGCAATCAGTTTTCTCAGAACGTGGTGCTGATCCAATTCAATTTGCACAATCAGCCATGGAGGAAGAAAGCCCTGAAGAAGATCTTGCAGTCCCAACTTGTCCTCTAGAGCAGCAGACTGAAGAGTTTGACTTGACAAACTTCATGCTAGAGGAAGAGTTCTATCAAGAGCAAGATTGTATTCAACTAGTAGAGGAAGGAGAAGTTGCTCCAAATCCAAAAGAAGAGGAGCACAATCTAGCTGTGGAAGAGAAAATTGCGGATCCAAGGGCTTTGAGCACAAAGCAGGCTACAGGAGAACCTTCAGTTCTTCTTTCTACTTCATCTCTCTCTAGCCCCAATGTCGAAGAGGAGTTTGATCTCTCAAACTCAATGTTGGAGGATGAAGGAAACCATGGTGGTCAAGTTACAGATCAAGAAGACACCATGGAGGAAGTTGAACATTTGCAGCAGGACAGTCATGAGGCAGTTTATCTGTCAGATTTGGAAGACTGTTTTGATGGAGAAGAACCGGTTGAGTTTCCAACATTCTCTCTTTCATCATCCATCTTCCAAACACAAGAGCCTGCTGTCATGGAGGAGAGTATTCATTTGCAGCAACCTGCATCTTATAGAAGCTCTTTGGAACCAAGATTGGAAGATTTTAATCTTTCATGTCCTTCATTGGAGGAAGAGAAAGGGCAGAGGAATTTCGCCATTTCTTCCACATCATCCATTCAAGAAGGTCTGCAAGAAGACTCCATTCTTGGAGTTGAAAATCAGGGAAATGGGCATACTCAAAGGATCAGACCTTGCCCAATCAGGCATTTGGCTTCATTGGAGCCAAAGGAGAAGTCACAACAGTCATGCTTGCTTTTGAGCATGAGGGTGAGCTACAAATTACCAAGGACCAGCTATCATGCCTCTTCAATCCAAATGCAGAGCAACTAAAAGAGGTATTGAATTTGCCTTCAGCTGATACCTTGATGATTTGGGTGGAATACCAGCTTCTTGTTGATTTTCCACTCATCCTAACATCCATGATTAGCTCCAAATCAATTGCATGGCCGTCACTTTTGAGAAAGGGAAGCTATTTCTCACGACCAATTGCAGGGTTTGTTTAGCTTGCTTTTGCTTCCGGTTAGAGTAGAGTGGGTAGGTTTGCTTTCAGTAGAAGAAGTGCTTGTGCACACTCTGCATGTTCCATTTGGAGCATGTATGATTTTCAATTTGTACATAGTTTTGGTGTGCTGGTTTTGCTCTTGCACAGTTCATTCCAATGGCATTTTGGTGAGAACAACTCCATGTCCAGTAGGTTTCAAGTGGCTCAGAGGGAGGTTTTCAAAGTTCAGATCAGTTGCAGGCTTGCTTATGACTCCATGCCCAATGGATTGCTTCAGGCTACTGATCATTCTACCTAGCAGGCAGGTAACCCCGCTGAGTCGCCAAATTGTTATCCAAAATTCACCCCCAGGGTAAATTTTGATAACATGCATTAGATTCTCAAGTCCCAGGAAAATTGATTGATCCAGGGAAAAAATCATGTTTCTAGGGTCCCTTCAGAAATTTTTCTAACTTCCCTGTCTAGGTCGAAAAGAACGAGCTCTGAGAAAATGCGGAAAAAGTTGCAGAAGGCAAGTAGATTGATCCAGAAAAAATCGTGAAAATCGGCTAAGTCCTACTCAAGGTTACCTTAGGGACATATGGGACGAAGGTATGCAAAGGACCCGAACTGGCTGGTTCGGCTGGAACGGGAATTGTAGCACCGGAACAGTCGGACCAGAAGGATGCACGGGACACGGGAAACTGATCCGGCTGAAGGAGGAAGAAAAATTGGCTAACTGCTGAGCTAGACAGTTCGGGACATTTGGGCCAAGGGTACGTGAAGTACGCGAACCAACCGGATTGACCGAAATAAGAACAAATAGTCTGGAAGCAATTGCGACATTTTGGCCGTGATGACGCGTGAACCGGCCCGGTTCGCCGAAAATAGAGAAAATTCATACTTTGGGACATCGGGGACAAAGGGACACACGGGACGCGGATCGCCAAGGAGCTGAAAAGCCGAGAGCCAATCAGATTGCGCCACGTGTCATCGGTAGATAAGGGACAAGGAAGCCCATTTCGGGCGGATCGGAATTTTTTGTCCCAGACAGCACTGGGACATCCGGGACAAATGTACGCGAAGGACGCAGAAACCCAAAAATCTCAAAAACCAATGAGAAGCTGCCACATGTCCTCACCAAGGCATGTCAGAGAGGTCAAGAAACTCGACAGCAGGGGACATGTCGGAGGAGTCGGAAAGCCCGACAACAAAGGAAAATTTTGATAATCTAGCGGAAGCGGGTTTCGGGAAAACATAAACATGAAGCATATGTCGAGCCATCCTCCAAGTCTGATGCAAATGTAGAGGAGAATCCCGAACCCGACAGGCTGAAGACCTTGCTCATCTAATCAAATCATGACATGTGTCACAAGTGAAAAGGTCAAAAAGTCAAAGGGCGAGTTTTGAAGGGTCAGCCCGAACCAATGGGATAGTGCAACGTGTCCCTGCTAGGGCCCACAAGGAAATTTCAAAAGAAAGCCCACCGAAAGGTAGAGGAGAGAGAATCACGTGACCAATCAATGCGTGCCACGTGTCATCCAGGTGGCAGAGCGCGGGAAAGATTTCAAAACACGTTTTCTCTGTTTTGTGCCCTAAAACTTCAGACCTCCATAACTTTTGATCCAGAGCTCAGATTTGCACGTTCTTTATATCAACGGAAATCTTATGAAATTCTCTACATTATTTTGGGATCAATATCAAATTTTGGTGCAGTATGGAGAGAGAAAATTGAGAAACGGCTCGAGACGCGTGATATTGGCCAGAAGCGATGTTTCAACAACCAGTTTTAATGCACATGGGTCGCATTCTTCTTCAGCATGGCCAGAAGTGATGTCTCAACCACCGATTTTAATGAAGAATGTGTTTTGGTCAATGGTTGGGCTGCTTACACGTTTTCCTATGTTTTCTGTCTCCTGGGCTCGACCCATGCATTGTATAAAGCCAGATTTGGCTCATTTTAAGAGATAACAAGTTGTTCATCTTTTCTGCTCTGCCCTCCCTTCTTTTCTTCTCTAGGGTTGAAAATGGAGTTCGAACCTCCTCCCTACTCTGTAATGGCGTTTTTGCCTTTTACTAATGGAATGATGTTCTGTGCAAACTTCTGGAGCAACAAAAAGCGTGTTTTGTGATGCATCTGTCCATCCTTGCTCATCTTTTGTTTGTTCTCTTCTTGCCTCTCTTCATTGCAGGTATTTGTGCATGTTTGAATGTTCATTGCAGGTTTGGAGCTGTGTTCATGGAGTTTTGGGACATTTTCTGTGTGAAATCTATCCTTGGGCCTGTGATGCATCTGTCCATCCTTCCCATTTCTCACCTCTCTTTGTCCCATGGCAGTTTTGATAGATGTTCAACATTCTCCTTCTCTGGTGTATCACCGTTTTAGTGTAGGCTTTTGTTCTTTTCCTTTTCTCTCTCTCTCTGTCTCCTTGGCATGGTTAGATTAGGATTAGATTAGCTTGCCCTGCACCTGGAATAGCTTGTGGCGAGGTAGTTTAGGAGCAGAACCAGCCTTCTCGGAGGTCTATCTCAAGTAGCAAGTCCCACAACTTGGAGATAGTACCCATGTTATCCAATCACACCGTGAGTTCAGGTATATGCACAAGGGGTGCTGTGATTCATGATAACAATTACCAAATACACATTCTTGTCCAGCCATAGGTACATTCATAGATTCGGATGCCCTAGGTAGTTATGCGGTTGGGTGTAGAATTTCCCTTACAAGAAGTTCCTCCATAGAGACATGTATAACAACCACCACAATAGGCTCCCATTATTAGTCCTCCACATAGCTAAGTAGGAGGTAGAGGAGATCAGGATCCATAGGGTATAGGGGAGTTAGTTTTGTTGTGGTATCGATACAAAATGTTCTAGATTTTATTGATGATGTTTATGATTATATCACATGTTCTTGATTTATGAGATAGTATTAGATGATATGGCATGTTTTGATGAGCTACTTCATGTTCTACTTATCATATTTTGTGTATGAGATAGTAGTAGATGATATCATGTTTTTTTAGATGTGACACTTATGATTGTTCACATTTTTATTATGGTCTATGTTTGAGGTGGGGACAGAAGGAAGTTCCTCTTTCCCCTCATGGTGATATTATATGATGTTAGCTTAGCATACATGTTTAATTTTCATGTTCATGATGATGTAGCTTATATTTTTATTGATATATGATGTATAGATGTGATGATAGATGATAGATGATGATATGACAACAAACTGTACAAAACAACCAATCAAATACAACCTAATCAAACCTAATTAAAGCAACACAACTATCTACAAGTATGCAAGATAAAATGAACTCATTGTAATGTACAATGATTAAAGTAACACTTAATCTAAGTAAGAAAATGAATTCAATTTAAAGCACACAACATGAAAAATTAATGCAATCAAAACTATACAAACCAACAACTAAAAGTAAGAAAACCACTACTTTATTTTTGCGGGACAGTTTTGAAATGTTTTGTACTATTTTTGGTGTCATCTTGAGACAATTTTCAAGGCTACTGTTCACATTGTTTTCAAGATTTTTGTAAGACAATGTTATATTATTTTTTTAGTTTCATCCCTAAAAGGGTTTTTCATATGTTTATGGTTTTTCTAACATGTTTGAATGTTTTTGTGATTTTCTAAGATTTTCGAAGCTATGTATAGAAAACAAAGAAGTTTGGATGCCCCAATGATATATGGGATGTACAATGGGAAAATGTCATGCACTATATACAAGAAGGTGAAAATTTTAAGGTGTCCCTCGTGTGAGATGGGAATGTACAAAGGTGATCCCCTTAGCTATAAACAAGGATAGATCGAGATAGATCAAGGCCAAGAAGGATAAGGTTCAACACGAGCTCAAACTTAGGAAAACCTAGCCCTAAATCAAAGCACGTATCATCCTTCTATATATGAGATATTATTATGAATAATGGATCCTCTCAAGGCACCAAAATTGGCTTTCACCAGGACCTACCCAAAGTGCCACAATTGCATGTTTTTCACAATTGGACAACCTATTTTCTTTTTACTTTTCTTGCTTTTTTTTATTTTTTTCTTGTTTTTTCTTTGATTTTTGAGGAACTCCATACTTGAGCATAGAAACATTTGAGATGTATTGCATTCATGGGTTCCTTTAATTCCTCACCATCCGAGTGAGCAAATTTTTATGCCCCGAACTGTACTTAGCAAACACCACATATGGTCCTCACCAGTTGGGCTCAAAATTTCCTTTCTTTTCCTAGTCCTTAGTGGTGTTGAACTGATTTTCTTTGAGTACTAGATCTCCTACCTCAAGTGATAAGCTATTATCATCCACTTGTTGTAGCCTCGTGACACTCGATTCTTATATACCTAAGTGATTAAGTTCCTACATGTGTATTTCATCTAGTAGCTCTAACTCTACTAGTCAAGCCACTCGGTAATCTTCATCATTGTCTAGATAGTTTCAGAGAGATATTATCAAGGAAGGAAGCTCAATCTCCAATGGTATGATGGCCTTAGTTCCAAAGACTAGTGAGTAGGGTGTAGCACCAGTAGGAGTGTGGATGGAGGTTCTATAGGCCCAAAGGGTGGGATGGATTTGTAAGTTCCAATTATGGCTTATTTTACTCACCATATTTTCCATTATTTGAACAGAATTTTATTAGTGGCCTTTGCTTTTCCATTACCTTGAGGGTAATAGGGAGTGGACCATTTTAAATAAATTTGGAAGCATTGACATAATGCTTTAAATTTCTTATTCTTGAAATAATTACCATTGTCTGTTACAATGGTAGAGGGATGTTGTAATGGAAGATGAGGTGGTTCATGATGAATTTTGAAATTTGTGCACTAGTAACATATGTAAGAGGCACAACCTCTACCAATTTTTGAAATACTTGGTGGTAGTTATGATATGTGTATGGCCATCTAAGGATGTAGGAGTGAGCTTCCCTATGAGATCTAATCCCCATTTTAAAAATGGCCATGGTGTTATAATTGGTTGCAAAGCTTGTGTTGGTGCATGAATCAAGTTTCCATACTTCTGACAAAGTTCACACTTCTTGATGCAATTACAACAATTTACTTCCATGGTGGGCCAATAGTAACTTACTCTTAGCATTTTCTTAGCGAGAACCATGCCACTTATGTGTTCTCCAAAAAATCCATCACGTACCTCTTTGATCATTTAGACTGATTCAAAAAATCAAAATAACACATTCGATTACCATCGTAGCCTCGAAGATAAAGTGTTCCTCCTAGGAGGGTATAACAGGATATATGGCGATAAGGGATTTTTTCTTAGTGTGGGAAATATTTATAGGAAAGGTATTGTCTTGTAGGTAATTGAATATGGGTTCATACTAGGGAGAGAAAGGACCAAAAACTTCACATACTAGACATGATTCCGGCATGTCATATGTAGGCTCTCACAGATGTTCCACAAAGAAAGACATTTTCTTTGACTAAGGTATGGCCATGGAATCTAATGATCAATTTTGTGCCCTTGTCATTTGTTGAAAATCAACACTTTGTTGGTTGGTGTTTTGTCAATTAAAAATATGAGGTTCAACCATAGTACGTGGGATTAAATCCCTCCTCAAAGACAGGTGAGGCTGCATGTTTATTACTAATCTAAAACACAATAGAAACAATGCATACAATATTCACACTAATCTAACCAATGGGGTTGGGACAGAATCCTCGGGATTCATGTCCACACTATGTAAAGATGTTGCTTTTATAAATGGACTGGGTTGGAAATTATTATTATGGAAGAAACACAACGGAAAGGAAATGAGAGGAATGTATTTTCTTTCAAGTAAACACACGAGCATGAAATAATCATACGAGCTTTAGATAACACATGTCAACACAAAAATGAGATAAAAACAGGCTCTAGTTGGGGACTTTCTTTATGATATCAAAGGAACGGAACTCAGAATCTCTAGCTTTATCCATTGGGCTCAGAGTCGAAAAGAAGAAAACCGAAAACAAAACAAGGAAAGAAAGAAGACCAAAAGCAAACACACGAGAAAAAAAAAAGCATCTTACATTAATGATGGAACAACTTCAAATGTTGGCCCTTTGAAAGGCAAGGGGAGTAACTCTCCATCAAGATATGATAGATGGAAACTATTTTCATCACTCAGCTTATGAATCTTAAAAGGTCCTTTCCACAAAGAATCAAACTTTTTGTGCATTCCTTTTTACTCCCTCCTCTTATCCCAAAACAACACCAGTCTCCAATTTGGAAATTACGTTGCCTTGATTTCTTGTCAAAAAAATTCTTTACTTTTCTTTGATGATCTGCAATGTGATCAACCACCTTGCTTCGTTCCTCTTCTAGCCTAGCTAGGTACATAACCCTTTTTCAATAGAATCTTGAAAAGTTGCATCTTCGACTGCTTTGGCCAACTATAAGGCTAACAATTCTCTCGAGATAGGGATCTCAAAGCATCGATCCCATACAGTTCTTGGAAAGGGAACATCCCTATAGCTCACTTTGGGGTAATCTGATCCACCCACAACGCATCATATAATGCTTTGTGCCATGTCCTCTAGTTTTCATCTACTAACTTTCTAATTATGGTAACCAGGTTCTTGTTGCTAGACTCAGCTTGCCCATTGCCTTGGGGATAATAATCAGATGAGTGAGCCAGGGTGATACCGAATCCATAACAAAATTTTGTCAACTCATGCGATGAGAAATTGGAGGCATTATTAGCCACAATCTTGTGAGGCACACCGAATCTGACAATTATATTTTCTTTAAGGAATTTGCACATGGCTTCTGAGGTTGCTTGCTTGATTGGCACAGCTTCCACCCACTTGGTAAAATAGTCTGTAGCAGTCAGCACGTAATTGTTTCGGCACTAGAGGTAGGATTCAACATTCCAATGAAGTCAATTCCCCACTGGTGGAAAGGTTCTTCAATCACTACGGGCTTCAGGGGAAGAGCTGCTAGCTTAGGACGACCAACAAAATGTTGACAAGCTTCACACTTGGACACCCACTCTGCTGAATCCCGAAAGAGAGTAGGCCAATAGTACCTAGCCCGTAGGATCTTATAAGTTGTTATAGAGGATGAGAAATGTCCTCCGCATGCTAGACTATGGAAGGATTCTAGTAACTTTACCTGTTGTGACTTATCAACACAGTGTAGGAATACACCATCAATACCTTTCTTATATATTCCGTTATCCCATAGGAGGTATCTTGTAGATCTTAACTTGACTGTCCTCTTCTCCTTTTGGCTTAAATGTGGGGGCATTCACCATAAGTCAGAAAGAAAGTGATATCTATGTACCATTCATCAGTTGTGTTCACGAAAAGCACCATGGGCAACTTTGAAGAGGTGTCTTCAGTCCTTTCGCATTCTATTTCAGCATGATTTTCCGTGATCAATTGGCACAGGCCCCTTCCTCATACCAACTTGGTAGGTCTAATGTCCAAGTCATACTCCTAAACTTTAGCTATCTAGGTACCTCGTTGACTACCTAGCTCTTGTTGAGTCAAAATGGATTTAACAAATGGTGTCGAGAATGAGAAGAGAGTATGAGAGTTCAGCACATAGTACCTGAAATGTTTCACCGCTCGTACCACTGCATAAGCATGCTTTTCAATTTGTGACATTTTTAGCTCATGTTCCTTTAATGGACAGCTCATGAAAGCGATGGGAGCTTCAATGCCCTCCCCATTCTCCTACATCAGGATGGCCGACACTGTGTGAGTAGAGGCGTAGCTGTACATGATGAAATCTTTTTGAAATCTGGACATACTAGGATAGGAGCGCAAGCAACTGCCCTTTTGACTTCATCAAATGCAAGCTTCCCTTCAGTACTCCATCGAAATGGAATTTTTCCTTTCATCATCCCAAGGATATCCTTGGTTTTATCAAATGAAATCAGGTATGAACCTTCTTAGGAAATTGACCTTTCCGAAGAAGGAATGAACTCCAATTTTACTTGTGGGTAGGGTAAGGCTCTGAATGGCCTTCACCCTCTCTGGGTCGATTTTGGTTCCTTCTCTAGTCACAATATGACCCAACAACTTTCCTTCGGTCACTCCGAACATGGACTTCTTGGGATTTAATGAAATCCCATGACACCTACATCTCAAGAGTACTTGTTCTAAATGATCATAATGATCACTCCGTTTTTAGAGAAAATGGTCAAGTCATCCAAATATACCACTATGAATTTGCCCATCAGGTCTCTGAATGCCAAGTCCATAGCTCTCTGAAAGGTGGCTCCGGCGTTGATCAAGCCGAAAGGCATCCTCCTGTAAGCAAAGGTCCCCCATGGGGTTGTGAAGGTCGTCTTGTGTTGATCCTCCGTAGCTACCTCAACTTGATTATATCCTAAAAATCCATCAAGCATGGATAGCATTTCTGATCCAGTAACAGTCTGTAACACCTAATCCATGATAGGCAAGGGATAGTTGTCTTTTAACGAAGACTGATTCAGTTCGAAAGTCAACACAAATCTAGATTTTTCCATTCTTCTTCTTGACAGGGACAATGTTAGCAATCCAAGTGGAGTGATGGATTGGAAAAATAATTCTGGCATCTAATATTGTCTAAATTTTTGCAAGGATAGTCCCTGAGATATTAGGATTGTAATGTCTTTTCTTCTGCCTGTAAGGTTTCACATCAGGCTTCAAAGGAATATTGTGTTGTACGTCTTTGGGCTTGAAGGATTTTAAATCTGCATAGGACCAAGCTAAGACATCCATGTATCTCTTTAGGAGTGAAGTGAATTTTTCTTTCTCCTCAAGGGAACAACATTTCCCAATATTCACCATCCGAGGTTGATCAGACGAACCTAGATTGACTTGATCTACTTCCGAGGAAGAAGCTCCTTCAACTTGTCTCTTATTTTGAATGAAACGATCATGCTTGTCAAACAAACCCTCCAGAGAAACCAGACCTTTGGGTATCTTGTTGCCTTTAAGCTGAATAAACTCACCGTCAACCTCTTGATATGGATCTGAAATAGATTCACAGAAAGTTGATTCCAAACCTTCAAAGTACAACTCACTAAAATTGTCAGCTTTTTCTAGAAAAGTCAACACTTGTTGATCATCATTGAACACTTGCCAATGAGCCACATTATCTGGGATACTAGGATGATACACAATCTCAATGGTGTATGTATCTTGTTTGAACTAGGGATGAGGGAGAAGGAGGGATGTAGACATGGCCAAAGAATCAACCTTGTCGTTATAATCTCTCAAAACTACCTTGATGGAGAATGCATCAAAGCATTCTATATTATCCCAAACTTTGTTCCTATAATGTCTCAAGCGATCATTTTTTACTTGATAGATTCCCTTGACCTGATTGACAATCAGCTCTGTGTCCCCTTAAACCTTGAGATTTTGAATTCCCTTCTGTCTGGCCATTTTTAATTCTAGTAACAGAGCTTCACATTCATCCGTGTTATTAGTATTATCAAACTACAATTTGAAGGTGGAAGGAAGATCTCAGAATTAGGAGATATAAGAACTACACCAGCGCCCGATCTGGTGGTTGAACAGCTACCATCGAATTCGAGGGTCCAAATAGCATTAGGATCTTCTTTCTTGACGTCTACAGCTGGTATTTCTCGATGTCATGAAATAATTTCCAAAACTAGCATCTTCGAAAAGAATTTGAGCCTTAGGGTCATCCGATTTAGTTACCAAATACTTTACCTGAGGTTCAGGATGGAGAACATGATAAACCCCGTTGATTGGAATCTTGGCCTTGGTCCAATCCATATTAATCTCTCCTCTGACATCTTTACAAAAACCTCTACCCAAGAGGATACCGTAAGCTGCAGGAATGTCAAAGCAACTAGAATGGTCATTTTCACTCTTTTTTTTCGGGAAGGCAACGAATGCAAAATGTGCATCTTTGATCCGACCAATCGAGGGAACTTGCTTGGTTTCTATGAAGTAAAACCATCCATATGACTTAGTCAAAGTAAACCCAAGGGCATGGGCTACTTTTGTGGGCATAACATTGTGCGAGGCCCCGAGTCGATGATGTAATTCTGAGTTTGAACCCATTTATAAGAAAAGACAAATAGAATGGTTCAATATTTCCTAAAGAAGAGGCCAAAGTCAGATTGTTCGAGATGGGGATTGAGTAGGATTTGGAAAAAGACCTTTTGAAGGTGGGGGAATGGTGGCTTTACTTCTAACAAATTTGGTGAGTTTTTCGAACTGCTGAGGATTTTGAAGGTATTCCGCTTCGACATTTGGATCTTAGTTCTTTTTACATGATTGATAATTTCAAAAGCAATATAGGAAGGGGTGATAGTAGGTTTGGTTCTAATCACGTGAGCTTGAGCTTGAGTGGGCACCGACCTTAGGAGAGAAAGAGAATGAGGAGAATTTGTTACCTTTTTGGTGACTTCTCTTTCGATTTGTTTGAAATAGGAGCACCTCTCTTAACTATGGCTATGGAAGGTTACTTGTTCTTCTCCTTGGAGATTTCAAGAGGTTTTCTTGGATTCTGAGATTGGGATTGAGTGAAGATAGCAAATGACTAGCCATCTAGTGCACATTCATCTTCTTCATATTCCAAATACCCAATGCTGGAGTTGCTAGCTGAATTGTCATAAGACTCATCAGCGTATCCTGAAGCTTCAAAATCCTCGAGGGAATCTTGTTCTTTTGGTTCTTCCTCTTCAACTATTTCTACTGCCACGTTAATAGGAGGATCTTCGATTGCCAGTCTTGGTTGAGCAGGAGTTAACCGTGGCCTATCTCTTATAGGTGCACCATTGGTGTTATTGAAATTCCATCTAGGGATATCCCAATACGGAACATTGCTCACCTGCTGGGACATTTGCTTTTTTAAAGAAATCAAATCATTAGCCATCTTTTGAATCATAGGGTTAGTATTACCTTGGGAAGAACCTTGATTTTTTAGCTTGGGTGCATCTTTCCTGATTCTTCCAGCCAAAATGAGATCATCTTCTATTTCAATAGTTATTGACTGAGTGATAGCCAAATCTGGGATAGCCAACCTTCTTAATAAGAAGCTCACATTGGGAGGCTAAGCATTAATGAAGAAGCATTTCTTATTTTCGGAGTAGGCATGCACTGGTAAAACCTATTTCGAGAATCTTTCGAGATCAGCTTGTTGAACTTTTCCACAAAGTCCCGCATGGGTTCATGCAATTCCTTCTTCATATTAGTAAGTTGTGCTAACAAAGCATGAGAATCTTCAGCTGGTTTGAAACATTCTTAGAATCTAGTTCTCATGGTAGCCTAGTTTGTGATGCATGCATTTGGAAGGTGGTAAAACCATTCGGATCTTTTGCTTTGTGTAATGTTTCAATGAAGAGTCGAATGAAGACATCTTCATGAGCTACTCCAAGGACACCGCATGCTACAAAGAAAGATGCAATGTGTTCATCAGGATCTTGCTTCCCATCACCATTGGGGGGGACAGAATCCCAAGATCCATGTCCACACTATGTAAAGATGTTGTTTTTATAAATGGACTGGGTCAGAAATTATTATTATGGAAGAAACACAATGGAAAGGAAATGAGAGGAACGTATTTTCTTTCGAGTAAACACAGAGCACGAAATAATCATACGAGCTTTAGATAACAAATGTAATGTTTGAAATGATTAGAATCATCAAGATGCTAAACAAAGAATAGCTTAAGATTATGAACATAAGAACAATATCTTAAGAGAGATACATCTCACAACACAAAGTTTGCAAAATAGCATTAGCTTCTATTCCTCAAATGATTAAAAGAAAACACAAAGTTTTTTCTTCTTCACAATAGTTCTCAATATTCCAAAAATCTCAACCCTTTGGAATGCATAAGCATCCCTTATTTATAATAAAAAGAGTAGAGAGAAAATAGGATAAACCCTATAAAACAGTGTTCTTAGCAAGAGTCCTATTTTGCTTTGACTCTCACACAGGAGACCAAGTCAAAACTTACTTCCTATGTGACGAAATAGAAATGAAAAAGACATGTCAATTTCAAGATTGGAATGACATGTCACATCAAGACTTAGTTTGAATCGTCATCTCTTCTTCTAGCTGAGCCTGTTTGTTCCGAAATTCTTGGAATTTCCAGATTATACCTTGCATCTCATTTTCATCAGGCGCAGTGGAATGATCACTGAAGACTTCACATGTTTCATGAGTGTCACTAGCATTACCGGGAATCTTTGTCAATCTTTTGTTGATTTTTCTCAGGGCCTCCAAAGAATGTTCAACCTTTACAAACCTGTCAATGATTTCAATGCCAAATCCATGAGTTGGTTCATGCTAAATTGATTCTTGGATTTGTTTGAAAATATCATCAGCCGATAGGATGCTTGAGTTTCCACTTGACACTTTTACACAGATTTTCAAGAGTTCTTCTTCTAGGTCACTTTTGCCATCTATCAATTGATCTCTTGATTCTCTCAATTTACCACAAGCTTTGTTGAGAATTTTTACCCTGAACCTGATGGCTTTGGTCAGCTGGAAATGTTTATCCACATGTGGGATAGCACCTTCTTCTACTAAGATGCGTGATGGGATTTTCTTTAGTACCTGGAGAGCTTCGAAATTCAAATCAAGGTGTCTCGATATCTTGAGAGAAATCATCATCCATCTTTTCCCCATCACTTTGTATATTCCCCAAAGATTGATAAACTTCTACGGTGTCTTGAATCACTTCTTTCCCCTATTGGAGCAGCCTTTGGGTCCATTCATCGACCACCCTCCCTTTTTCATTAATCTTTTCAATTACAGGCACTGATGAGAAGTCAAACCCGATAGGATCAGAGGATGATGGTACGGACTCAAGGGGTTTTGAGAGCTTAAGCAATACCTCTGTCAACTGCTCCACCTTTTCTTTAAGCTTATCCCTGTTGTCTTTTGTCTCCTTCAATTTCTGGCATAGCACGTTCATAGCATCTCGTGCATCCTGTTGTGCTCCTTCTGTTGTCACTTCTCCTAGAGCCACCTTGGTTATCTGATAGTCAGAGGCTGTTATATCCTCTTTGGTTTTGTCAGTCGCGGGAGTGGCGATCTCTGCAAACTTATGTCCCGAAGCGTCCACTAAAACCCTTGAAACTATTTTGGGTTTCTTGGCTGATTTAGCAGTAGAAGCCTTGAGTGAACTAAAATCAAAGGCTGGTATGGGTACAACCACCTTCCTTTTCCTTGGAGTTTTCTCAAGTAACCATTGAGGCATGCCAGAGGGAGTTTCCATTATTGTAGAAGTTGGTATCATACTTTCAGGGGGAGGGGGATCCACTGGTGGAGTGGGGACAGTTACCAGTGTGGTAGCAGATTCGGTGAAAAGGGGTGTAGGGGGAGGCATACCTATAGTTACTTTGGTCCCAGCAGAGAGGGGTGAGAGTCCAGAGAAAATGCTAGCCATGACTGATGAAGTGGAAGGGGAAAGAGGAGGTAGAAGTGGTTGTGAAGTAGGAAGCACAGATCCTGACGCCAAAGCCTGGGATGCAAGAGATAAGGTCACTTCAGTTGGGCAATCAGCAAATGGTGAAACTAGGGGCTAGCTCACTTCTCTTTCCAAAGAAATTTCTCCTATTTCTGGTGGTGTTGGTGATTCTGGCACATTCACCGTTTCAACTGGAGTAACAGTTGAAGGGGTTTCTTGTTCTCTTCTCTTCTTGACAAACTTGACCTTTATAGGTCCCTTGGAAGAGCTTTTGTCCTTTTCCTTTTTAGAGGGCCCCACCTCTGCAGCAACCAACTTTGAAAAATTATCTTCTTTGAAACTCATTCCCCAAGAGGTGAGCCATGCCTTGGTGCGTGTGAGAATTAGGGCCGATCTATCTGTAATGGAGGCTTTTTCACCGATAGACCAATCAATAGGTGGGAAAACATCATAGGAAGGATCCATAACACTTTCATTATCGCCAGTACCTTTTGGTATGTCAGCAAGCTCGAGTGTCTGAATCTCTGCAAGTGTCAACCTGCTATGATCTTTTCTTCAGACAGCAGCCTCGTCATGTAAATCAATCCAGATGTCTTCTATGCTTGGCACGTGTGGGTGCAGAGTTCCATATGACTTAAGGACTCCTTGAAAATCAAACCCATCTTGGGGCTTCATGTGCTTTTTCAACTTATCTTGAAGCTCATGTACAATGTTCTTGGCTTTCACCACCATTGAACAAGTATACCTTCCAATAGAAATTGGGAAAGATATAGCGGCCTTGTGTTTACTCTGTTGGAATTTGTGAAAATCCAATAATTTCTGACCAACTCCATCAAGATTAGTTTGTCCCCTGGATATCTAGGCAAATGGAAAGGATCCCCTGGGTACATGACTACTCAAAGATATGTGAACTTCTTGAATTACAAGAAGACACAACCCCATTTTGAAACTTCAGCCCATGCCTCATCAGAGACTCTCATTTTCCTCAGTTTGGGGTTTAACCTACAGATGTTCTCATAAAAGAAGGCATCATTTACCCTTCTAAATTGGTCTTTAGACCCTTTTCTTGTTAGCTGAGGAAAATACCAATAAACATGATCCTTGTCTTGTTCTCCTTTGTGTCCAATCCGGGATAGTTCCTCATGCCCCATGCTGCATAGGTGACATACGAGGACATATAAAAATTCCCCGTAGATAGGACTGTTGTCATTTGAGAATCTATCTCATTACCGATAAGAGTACCCCAATCAATTCCCTGTTGATTATTCTTAATAATGATCATGAATTAGTACATCCCTCCTTGGAAAAAATTTGATTCGGGAAACCAAAAACCCAACTCAATAGAGTAATGATATCATTGATTTCCTACATGAAATCCCTTCTAGAACAAGTCTTGGGAACTGGAAACATTGGCTTGGATTTGATTAGAAACTTCTTATTCACGTGCTTGATACAATCCTCTTGATCATTGTCCCAACCTTTTTGGGCTGACTTGAGATCTACATCTCCATATTCTTCAAAGTTAGGCAACTTGAGAAGGTCATCGAAGTAACCTCCGTCCAACTTGATTACGACTTCTCCCACCTGATTTTTCACAGAACGAGAAGCAGAGTCATAGTTTGAAGCACAGGCTAAGATGAACTCGGGGCACTGAGTAGACATAGGGAAACCTGTTGCAAGAGGTAGACCACTACCAACTATTGATTTCATCCATGGAGTTTGGGAAGAGCTCTTGACCCTATTCCAAAAATCCTCCATATCTATGTTTCGAGCTCTGTATCCCGGATGTCGTAATTACAATCAATGTAGGAGGGAGACTCCACCTTCCTAAATTTGTACTTCATCCTCCCTAATTTTTAGTCTTATCTTGTGATGAACCAGGGTCCGACATGAGGAATTTCAAAGGAGGAGAGTGTCGGAGATCAGAAGATGTTGAACACTTCAGAAAACCCGACACACTAGAGATGTTAGAAAGTTGGAAATGTCTGACACACTTGGAGATGTCAGAAATTTTGAAATGTCGACACATTGGAGATGTCGGGAAGTTTGAAAAGTCTCGACACACTGGAGATGTCGGGAAGTTTGAAAAGTCCGACACACTGGAGATGTCGGGAAGTTTGAAAAGTCTGACACACTGGAGATGTCGGGAATTTGGAAATGTCGACACACTTGGAGATGTCAGAAATTTTGAAATTTCTGCTATCTTTGGAGGATGCCAAAATGTTTGAAGTTCTCGACACCTTAAACTTTCCGATACACTACGGGTTTTGAAAACTGCAAAGCACCCTGCGAAACCCGAAAAGAGGGAATTGGGTAATTGTTAGGTTGAAACATGTAAATTCTTCTTCACTGTTGATATTCCAAATACATTTTTAATTACAATGACATTCCAAGGAATAAAACAAAGTGAGCATTCCAAAGGGGGAACCCTAAAACACAAACTTGATTAGAAAACAACCCCAAAATAGAATAAATAAAACCCCAATAACCTCGATAAGAAAAAGATAGAAACTTGGAAGAATCATTACACGATCATTTCACAAATATCACAAACAAAGAATAAAGGGAAATACCTTCAATCAGAATGAAAAATGATAAAAAATGAGCAACACAATCAGGCACAGAGGCGAGTTGGGTTTCTGGGTTGAAGATGCATGCACAAAAATCCACGAGGTAAAAAGTACGTCTGGTAAAAATGACGTGGAAATCCGAGTATTTATAAGAAATTTTACATTTAATACACTTCAGTTGACATGTGTCAACTACCCGACAACTCAGCATTTAATGCCATGTCAGCATGCTTGGGGAGTCCGAGAACCCGACACAAAGGGTTTCAGAGCAATTCGGGTTTCGGGTTGCGGGAAGCAAGCAACATGAAGCATGATGCTTGATGGTCCCGAAAACCTGAAACAAAGGAGAAAATCAGGTTTTGGAAATCGAAAAACATGCGACATGAAGCATGTTTTGATGAAGGCATGTTCCAATTCTCGGAAGACCCGCTAACCCGAAACAAAGGAGTAAATTAGGTTTCGAGGATCGGAAGACATGCGACATGAAGCATGTTTTGACGAAGGTGTGTTCTAATGCTCGGAAGACCCGCCAACCCGATAAACTTACTTGATGTGGGTTTCAGGTTTTAGGGAACACACAACATGAAGCATCCAAAACACATGTTGTGTTGCTATTGAAACCCGAAAACCGGATTATCTCTCTGAAAGAGCATTCTTAAGAAACCGGCTCAAAAATTTCTTAGGGTTATCTTATTTTGGGCGTAAACACAAAAATGAGATAACAAACACATACAAAATATTCCTTAAGAGCCTCAACCATATTTTTTTATGGGATGAGCTTGTCTTCCTTGACCTTATATTCACCATTGACTTTATTGATGATCAACCGTGAGTCAACAAAGACCCTTAGTTTTCAAACATTCCATTTGATAAAAAATTTCAAACCTAAAGCCTAATGAGTGCATCATAATTTTCTATGTTATTATTACATGGAAAACTCAACCAAAAAGCATGGGGATTGAAATCTCATGTTGGTGTGATAAGTACCACATCGGATCTTGAACGTTGATAATTGAATGATCCATCGAAGTGCATATGCCATATGAAATATTTTTCAATGTACATCATAGATGTGTTTGACTAAGATCTAGACATAACGGTTCAATTCCTAGTAGGCTATATTCAACTATTTGATAAACAAGAACTTGTTCTTTGAGTGATTTATGGGTTTAAAAATTCAATATCAAACTCACTTAAGAGGATGAACCAATTATTCATCCATCGGTGAGCACTGGTTTAGATAAAAGGTATTTCAAAGGGTCAAATTTGGAAATGAGATTGGTTTTTTTATTAAGTAGGTAGTGGCGAATATTTTGAAATGCAAAGACTACAACTAAGCATGATTTCTCAATTTTTAAGTAATTTAGATCATATGTGATCAAACTGTGGCTAAGGTAATAAATCAACCTCTCTTTTTGGATAAGGTTGTATTGGGAAAGTATTGCACCAATAGTGTGTTGGGTTGCTGATATGTACAATAATAGAGGTTCACCTGGGGTAGGCAGCATGAGAAATAAGAGGACTACTTAGGTATTGTTTAAGAAATTCAAAGGATTTTTGACATTCAGGACCCTAATTGAAGGTAACATCTTTCTTGAGTAGATGTGTGAAAGGATGGCACTTATCCATAAGTTGTGAGATGAATCGATGGATTGCTTGTATTTTACCTTGTAAGCTACACAACTACTTAAGGTTCTTTGGTGGAGGCATCTCATTGATAGCTACAAATTTAGTGAGATCTACCTCAATCCCTCTTCTTGACACAATGAAACCTAATAGATTTCTTGATTGTATGTCAAAGACGCATTTCCTGGGATTCAATATAACTCTCTAGTAGTCGCGAAGGGATTGAAAGATACACCTCAACACTTCGGGTGCTCTTCTAGTTTTGGACTTTCCCAAGATATCATCCACATAGTCCTCCATGATTTCATTCATCATGTCATGGAATATGATTGTCATTTCTCTTTGATAAGTGGCTCGACATTATTTAGACCAAAAGGCATCACTTGGTAGAAAAATTTTCCCCAAGGGGTGGTAAAAGTAGTTTTATGTTGATTTTCCTCTGTGATCTTAATATGGTTATAGCCTGAAAATTCATCCATGAGGGACAACATCTCATAACCCATAGTTGAATCGATAATCATGTTGATGTTAGGAAAAGGAAAATCATCTTTAGGGCATGATTTATTAATATCCCTAAAATCTATGCAGACTTGGATGCCAACTGGTTTCTTTTGTATTGGCACTATGTTTGATATCCATTTTGAATAGTCAATAGGTATGATAAAACCTACTACCAATAGCTTCTCTAGTTATTCTTTACCAGAAGTGCAACATGTGGGTGCATATTTATTAGCTTTTGGCTGATAGGTTTGGCATCTCGGTGCATAATAGGGTTATGGATGACTAAGGTTAGGTCACAACATGACATATGAACATAATACTACGCAAATATGTTTGTTAGGTTATGGATCCTATTTTCATGTGTAAAAATGTTGAATATTATACATTAATATTATTGTACACTTTCCATAGATGTATCTTCAAGGTTCGTGGCAGAGCCCCTATTAGCGGGGTTAGAGGGCGCAACCCCGATTAAAAAAATTTGGCCTCGAAAAAATGTGCACGATATACCGAGAAACATGCTTTTCTCGGATGGGTAGGATTTTTGACCCATATGATTATGGGATGGTTTTGGCCCATGGTTTTGATACCCAAAATATTTTTAAACTACTTAATAATTTGTCTAATTATGTGGTTTTGTGCATATAATAGGTATAATGTAACATTACAAATGTGTCAAAATTTGGATGTCAATTCTGTAGAGTTTGTTGAGCATAGCTCCAAATAGATTTGGGTATTGTATTGAGAGAGCAGTGGCTTGTAATAAAATATAAACAAGTGATTCTTGGTGAAAATATCCCAAATTCGGTGAACCATGATAAATACTATCTCTTTGTGTTGTTCTTTTATTATTCTCGCACTTTTATTTCAAATCTGTAATATTTTCTACATATTAGTTTCTCTTTATGCAACGATTACGTGAGGGATTATTCTTCATATTTTATCCCTTATTTCCTAACAATTGGTATCGACCTGGTTTGGTTTCTTTGAAGTGTTGAATTGCAAGGAAATTTTTAGCTTGCGTGGGAGCTATGGAAGATGATGGAAGATCAAGGGTTGATAAATTGAATGGGAAAAATTTCAATCTTTGGAAGATATAGATGGAAGATTACCTTTATCAAAAGGATCTTTATATTCGCTTTTAAGAAAGTGATCAAACCCTCGAGCATGACAGATGTGGAATGGGATTTGTTATATAGGAAGGCACTTGGGACAATCCAGTTGTGTCTTGCATCTTTGGTATTATTTAATGTTTCAAAGGAAAAGACTACAAAAGAACTGATAGATGCATTAGGGAAGTTGTATGAAAAACCCTCTACCTTTAACAAGATATTTTTAATGAAAACGTTGTTTAATATGAAGATGTCTAAGAATGGTTCAATAGAAAATAATTTCAATGATTTTAATATAGTTTTAAATATGTTATCTTTGATTACAATGGAATTTGATGAAGAAGTTAGGCCTTTATTAATTCTATGTTCTTTACCTAAGAGTTGGAATAGCACAGTAATGGTGGTAAGAAACTCGGTTTTGGTTAACTCAAAGTTTAAGTTTGATGATGTTTTAGGGGTGATTCTAAGTGAGGAAATGCAAAGAAAAAGATCTTGGTAATCTTTTACTTTAGGGAATTTTTTGACACCTGGAAACTAGAGGAGACAAAAGAATAGAGGAACCACGAAAAATCAAAGGATCGAGCAAGGTCAAAATCCAAAAGTAAGATATTATGTTGTCACTATTGAAATTTTGGGTATGGAAATTAGGATTGTTGTGAACTTTGGGACAAGAAGAAAAAAACAAGAAGAAAATAAGGAGGAAAATGTGGCAACGGATAATGGATGTGAGGATGCTTTGATTCTTTCTTTGTACAATATTACTAAATCTTGGGTTTTAGATTTGGGGGCTTCTTTCCATGCTACTCCACATAGGAATTATTTTGTTGATTATGTTCATGGAGATTTTGGGAATGTTTTTCTTGGTGATGATGAGCCTTGCAACATAGTTGGAAAAGTTTTTTTAGGAAGATGCGAGAATGGGAATACATGGCTATTGAAGGATGTCAGACATGTGCCTACTTTAAAATGAAATTTTATATCGGCAGGCCAATTGGGAAGTGATGGTTGTACTATGATATTTACAACAAACTCTAGGAAGGTTACCAAGGGTTATCTTGTGGTGGCAAGAGGTAAGAAGGTTGGAACCTTGTATTTAACCACTTATAGCACTAATGTTTGTAATCTTGTGGCTTCAAAAGTAGATACAACATTTTGGCACTATAGGCTTAGTCATATGAGCCATAAGGGCATGGAGATCATAAAGAAGGATTTTCCTAGATATAAAGAAACAAGTTTGGAGTTCTGTGAGCACTACATATATGGGAAACAGAAGCAAGTAAGGTTTCTCAAATTTGGACCTACAAAGAAATAGAGTAAGTTAGAGCTGGTGCATTCTAATGTGTGGGGGTCGGCTCAAGTATCATCTCTTGGGGTTTCAAGTTATTATGTTACTTTTATTGATGATACTACAAGGAAAGTTTGGGTTTATTATATTAGAAACAAATCTGATGTATTTGACACTTTTGTTAAATGAAAAGCCTTGAAGAGAATGAAACATGTCTTAAGCTAAAATGTATCAGGTCAAATAATGGAGGGGAGTATTGTAGCAATGAATTTGATTATTACTATTCTAAGAATGGAATCCACAAGAAAAAGATAGTTCTAGGAACTCTGCAGTAGAATGGGGTGTCAGAAAGGATGAACAGAATAATAGTGGAATGTGCTAGGAGTATGAGGTTACATGCGGGAATGTCTCTTTATTTTTGGGTAGAAGCGGTAAGAACAAATGTGTACTTGATAAATAGAGGACCCTCAAGTGCCTTAGATGGATGCATACCGAGGAGGCTTCGTATGGTAAGAAATTTGATTATTCATTTCTTAGAGTTTTGGATGTGAGGTGTTTGTCCACATAGACAAAGATGATAGGACCAAGATAGAGGCTAAATCAGAAAAATGTACTTTCATTGGTTATGGTGGTGATGACTTTCGATAAAAATGTTGGAGTATTAAGGAAAATAAAATCATTCCATCTAGGGATGTGGTGTTTAATGATAAAGTCAAGTATAAGAAGCAATTACAGAAACCAAGGAAGAAGACAAGAAATAATATGTAGTGGTAGAGGATCTTACGGATGGGAAAGTGATGCATGAATTAGTTCACGAACCTCTGTAATAAGAACCCCAAACTCCTATATCGAGGAGGTCTTCTAGGGTAAGAAGAGAACCTTGACGTTTTTCTCCTTCTCTTTATTATTTATTAGTCACCTTTGATAGTGGAAAGCCGAGAGAGATTTGATGAAGTAATACGGGTAGATGTCGGGAAGAAGTGGGAGAAAGCCATTGATGAGGAGCATCAAGATATCATGGAGAACCATACATGGGATATGGTGAAGCTACCCAAAGGAAAAATAGCATTACTGAGAACAAGTAGGTGTTCTAAGTCAAAGAGGAAGAAGGAGGTAATAAAAGATACAAGGCACTGGTTGGTGGTCAAGGGGTTTGTATAGAGAAAAGGTATAGATTTTGATGACATTTTTTCCCCTAGTAAGTAATGACATCTATTAGAACTGTTCTTGGAATAGTTATAGCAGAAGACTTGCACTTAGAGAAACTTGATGTAAAGACTACATTTCTCCATGGTGATTTAGAGGAGGATCTATATATGCAGTAACCGAAGAGGGATATGAGGTCAAAGGTAAAGAGGAGATGGTATGTAAACTCAAGAAGAGCTTGTATGGCTTAAAAGAAGCTCCACATCAATGGTATAAGAAATTTTTTAGCTTCATGATTGAGAAAGGTTATATTAGATGCCATTCTAACCATTGCGTGTATACAAAGAAATTTGAGGATGGAAGTTATATTATTCATGTGTCTCGTATGTGGATGACATGATGGTTGCAAGTAAGCACATATAGGAAATAAAATTACTCAAGAAGCAACTAAGTGAATCCTTTTCTATAAAGTATTTGGAGGTAGCCAAACAAATCCTTGGTATGAGGATATCTTGGGATAGGAAGGAATGGAAGCTAACTTTATCTCGGGAAGAGTACATTAAGAAGGTCTTTGACATGTTTAATATGCATGATGTTAAACCGGTTAGGAATCATTTGGAGGCCATTTTAAATCATCAAAGAAGAAGTGTCCCAAGATAGAAGCACGGGAAAGAAACTAGATGTCTAAGGTACCTTACTCATTAGCAGTTGGTAGTTTTATGTATGCCATGGTGTACACTAGGTGTGATATTTCTCATATAGTGGGAACGGTGAATAGATTTATGAGTGATCTAGGTAGAGATCACTTGGCGGGAAGTAAAGTGGATCCTTCTATTAGGAGGGACCATGGGGATATTTTTATGCTACTGATGGATTAAATACCACTTTGTGTGGTTATGTAGATTCGAGATATGGTTGGAGATGTAGATAGCAAGAGGAGCATGACAATTTATATTTACATTGTAGGTGGGACAACAGTGAGCTAGATTTCACAACTACAAAATTTGGTGGCTTTGTCAACCATAGAGAAATTTGAGTATGTTGTTGCCACAGAGGAAAGAAAAGAAATGATTTGGTTTTAGCAATTGTTTGACGAGTTGGGTCATAAGCGAGGAGGAAGGAAAGTTTCATAGTCATATTCAGAGTGCTATACACCAAGATAAGATCTCTTCTTTCCACTCTAGGACAAAGCATACATAGGTAAGGTACCATTTCATCGGGACAACTTTAAGAAGAGAAGTTGAAGTTGGAGAAGATTCATACAAATGAAAATCCTATAGACATGATGACTAAGGTGGTCTGAGGAAAAGCTGAAGTTGTGTTCAACTTTGGTTGGTCTTCATGGAAACTAGTGAAGGGTTGAGAAGCTTTCTCAGAGGAAAACGAGTCTCTAAGTGGGAGATTTTTAGGTTGTATAGCCTATTATCATGTGTGAAAATGTTGAAGATTGTATACTAAGAGTACTGAACACTTTCCACAGCTTGTCTTTCTAGGGTTCGAGGGCATAGCCCCGATAAAAAAAAATTAGCCTCGAAAAAATGTTCTCGATATACCAGGAAACATGATTTTCTCATATGGGAGATATTTTTGACCCATATTCTTATGAGACAGTTCTATCCCATGGTTTTGATACCCACAGTTTCATAAAACTACTTAACTTGTTTTCTACTTATGTGGTTTTGTGCATATAGTAGGTATAATGTAACATTGCGGAGATGTGTCTGAATTAAGGTGTATATTTTTTAGCGTTTGTTGAGCATAGCCTCAAACAAATCTCGGTATTGTATTGAGAGAGTGGTGGCTTGTAATAAAATATGAGTAATTTATTCTTGGTGGATGTAGCCCAAATTGGGTGAACCATGTTAAATATTGTCTCTTTGTGTTGTTCTTTTATTATTCTACACTTTAATTTTAGATTTGTAATATTTTCTACATATTATTTTCTCTTTATGTTACAATTTGTGAGGGATTATTACACATATTTTATCCATTATTTCCTAAAAATGTCTACAAATTCTTTTAGTAGCATCACAAATGTTTTCTTCTCCTGTGTTGAGAGTGAAGCTCCCAACTTTACTATTTTTGGATCCTCTTCTGACCCGATGTTGACATCTATGGTCTCCTCTACCAACATTTTAGATGTATCTTCCATACATGTAGGATCAAGGGGGAGATTAAGATCCACTTCTATAGGTGGCTCAAAGATATTATCATCTTCACGTGGGTCAACTATCTTTTCCATTGATTTTTCTATTTGTTTTTCCATAAGTGCCTCAAAGAGGTTTTCACTATGGGACTTAGACTTATTCTTTTTGCAAGGCTTTTAGGTAGGAGTTTTCCCCTTTCTTATTATCTTTTTTCTTAGATGACCACACAAATTTTTCTCTTTCCCAAAGTATGCATGTGCTTCCAAGTCAATAGAGAAACCATTTTTATGGTTACTTGATCGGAATGGCATCCTAAATACCCATAAACTATACAATTGAATCATCATTCTCAAAGAAATCAGATGGCACATAAAGTTTTGGTTCCAATCAATTAGGATGGGATATACAAGGTTAATTTTGAAATCAACTTAGAAATTGGATTGGGAAAGGGTAAAGATGATGGAATCCAGGAAATTTTTGGTACAGGAAAGGTCCTTGTATATGCTATAATAGGAATCTACGTTCTTATATGAATAACATGAATTGTCGTCATGTTATGAAGATGTGTCATCAATTTCCAAGGGTGGATCCCCATGATACTTAACTCCAAGGATGTGTTTGTTCAATTTCCAAGGGGGTGCAGGATAGGCTCTAGTTTACCTTGTGTATTTGTGCCACACCCAAATCCCTAATATCCCATGGTGTACATCATTTTGTGTGCTTTGATGTATTCTAGAGCTTGGTGACGTACAACTTTTTTCCTTTAGGGATCCATCTTGTAGGTGTATCCAACATTTTCTCATCTTATAAAAGGACACAGGAACAAATTTCTAAGAGGGGATAGGAAAGCTATCCGAGAGATCTTGAACTTTAAATCAGGCCTACCACATGTCTTAGGTGATAGTGAGAGGTTGGAAACCAAAAATTCTGTTGAAGATCAATATCTTCACCGGGCCATGTGATCCAACCTTCATCTTCCATGAGGTAAAGAGAGAGAGAGTGTGTGATAAGGAAGGATCCTTATTATCATCCTATAATTTGTTAGGATCAACTTAAGGTTTCAGATATTCATTTACATAACTATATAACAACATCCGTTGAGGGAAATTCATATGTTGCTCAAGAAAAAATATGTAATGCTCTACAATGCGCAAATGGCTCAGGATCTCCTAGGATGGTGATTGTCTTCTCTCCATGATACAACTTAATGCATTGGTGAAAAGTGGAGGGTACAACTTGTATGGCATGGATCCATGGGCGACCCAAGAGCATATTATAAGGAAGATCTAGATCAAGGACATGGAACTTTGTGTCATGATTTTTGGCCCTAATTCCATAGGTAACACAATGGTACCAATTGATTCATGCTCGACATTATCATAAGCTATGATTGTGATTATGTGAGCATCCATATCTACTTCTATGTGCCCTAGCTACCTGACTAGCTTCAAGGTGAAAATATTCAAATTGAACCCATTATCCACAAGCACTCTTTTAATATTTCTATGAGTAACAAATACCTCAATGTATAGGGGTAAATTATGTGTGTGATTATTAAGTGGGACTTCACTCTGGTCAAAGGAAATGTAGTCATTAAGAGAAAGGTTCATGACCATGGCTTGGAGGTGTGAAGGATTGACATCCATTGACACTCCTAACCCTTGAAGGGTTTTATAAAGGATATCCTTATGAGATCTTGATATCTTGAGAAGGTCTAAGATTGAAATATTAGCTATGGTTTTCTCAAGTTGATCTAACAAATCATATTGAATTTTTTGAGGCGTAGGTAAAGGAGGTTCTAGAATCACTAGGCGAGTGCATCATGTTACCATAGAATAAAAATTGCTAATGATTATGATGGTGTTTACTTGCTCATTGGATGAATGAATACATCCTATGAGCAAATCAAAGGGATTATCATCTAGTGTATACACATAATTCATATCTCTATAGTCATTAGATGAATGACCTTGATCTAAATTTTTCATTCCTTATTTATTATGATTAGGAAAGGGTTTATTACTAAGTCCCATTTTACCATTAGGTCCTTGTCTTGATTCAGGTGATTCCACTTCAATATTCCCATCCTTAATGAGGTCTTGAATAAAGTTTCTCAATTTTAAACATTTATCTATTTTGTGTCCCTTGACACGATGAAAATCACAAAGTAGTCATGATATCTATACCATCTTGGTTTGGGTGCATCCTCTACATAAGGCACCATGGTCAGATATTGAACCATGTTTACTGCCTCTAATTGTCTCAAAATCGTGGATAATGAGTCTATAAGGAGAGTGAGCACCCATCGTTTGATATGATTTTTACTAGGTCCTTTGGTAAGTTTTTTAATAGGACCACCTTGAATGGTTTGAACTCGTTTAGAGTTGGTGATGCCATATCCTATGAATTTTCTATTTTTTGATAAATAATTTGGGCTTATCTATAGTTTTTTCCTTTTGTATGTCCTTTAAAAAGGGTTTTATCATTCCCTTTGTTATTAAATCCTTCTCAATTTGGCTTCCTTTCTTGATAACTTCCTTGAAGTTAGTGATGCAGTGCATTTGTAAGTGAAATACAATGTCCATATTCAAATTGGGCATGAAGATACTAACCAATTGTTTCTGAAGAACTATGCAAGGGAATCAGATAACTAGCCCTTGCCATCTTTGTAATAAATTGGTGAAGGTTTCATTTGGTCTCATAGATCTAACATGGTTACGTCATTCTCCATATTGAATGAGAAGTGAATAAAAATTTTCTCTACTAGTGTGGGCCATGTGACTATTGACCCCTTTAGTAAATGAAGGAACCATTCCAGTGCTTTTCCTCCTAAACTACGAGGGAACAAACATATGAGGTAATTGTCACTATAAGATACTTCTTGGAAAGCCATGTAAAAGTATTTGATGTGATCACGAGGATCACCTTTTCCTTTATATTTATCAAATTTTGGAAAATCAAACTTTTTTTGGAAATGGTGTTAGCAACATGTCTCTTTCAAAAGGATAAGGACATAGTTCCTCATATTGATATTTTTTCTATGGCCTACGTTACTTTCTTGAAGGGTCGTAAGCATGTTCTTCATTGATTGTAACTCTTGCATAAAGAGTTTCTCTTTTGTAGGAGAAGATGGTCTGAGCACTCAACCTTTCTTGAAGGCTTCATCTTCTTGAGGTTCAGTATAAATTTCACTAACTTTAGTCCTAGGTTTCTCTTAAAGCATACCTTTTTTGGGTTATTACTTATAAAGAAGCTAATTTCACTAGTTGTTGGCTAAGGGTTTGTATTTTATTTTGTATAGTGACTTCCTCATTTTGAGGGTCCTCTTCATCATCATTTTTAGGAGGAGGTAAATCCTCATGTTCATGTTCTACCCTAACCTGTCACATATTTTAAGGGGTGGCAGTTGAGAACCACCTTTTTGTCTTAACGCTTCACCTATAGTTTAGTACTAAAGGTAGAAGCATGTCTTCCCTCAATGCTATCATCCATGAAGGGAGGTCTTTTTGTTTATTCTTCTTTCCTATTAGTATCTTGGCTAGGGGCTTCTCATTCTTGTGGCACTGTGGCACCTAGCTCTAAAACTCATGCAAGCACTCGATATCTATTTTGGAATAGGAAGTCATCAAAGTGAGTGACATCAACATTGTCAATATCTTGAAATGAATCACTCTCATCTCCACTATGATCAACCAACCCATTTGTTTCCTTTACTTTGGAGAAGAGGGGACCTAAATTGTGACCCAAAAAGGATTTAACTCTCATTTCTTGGATTCCATTGTCGTGATATGGACCATTGTGAGTTTTGTTTACACAAGGTTTTGTCTAGTGTAATCAAGGGTATAACAAACCTAAGTGTAATGTGTAACTATTTATTTTACGGTCTCAAATTACATCAATAAATGGACCAAAAAATAATGAATCAATCAATTCTATGAGTTTAATAACACATAAGGAACAATCATGCAAGTTTCTAGTAAACCAATCAATCAATAAGAAACTACACCCTATGCTAATTGTTATACCAAATTCACTCCCCTCGGGTTAATTTGGATAAATCTTCATAAATGAACTTAGTTGTTCATCTTTTAGAGATGTGCAAATGACCATAAAATTCAGCCCTAGATGGGAGAGAAAGATAACTCGGGATGGCTCGATGGAGTTAATCTTCATGCATGACGAGCTAGCAAGCCACAAAAAAATGAGCTTGTCGGGTTGTCGGTGACTTGGAATCAAGATGGATTATGGCCAAGCTATAAAGCAAGATGGATGGTGGCTTAGTGAACTATTTTGGCTATGTGCTAACAAGTTCAGGGTTGATCAGTGGTGTGGCATATGGATGATTTTGATGGCATCCAACCCCTTCAGGTTGGACAACAACGTAGTAAAATGACTCAATTGGTCGGTGGCACGAGTCGGTGGGGTACGGATAAGATGGATGGCATCAAACACTATTGGTTTAGATGTCATAAGGTTAGACTCCATCCAACCCCTAGGTTGGAAAAAATAGAGTTAGACATCCCATTGGGATCCATAAAAATATGCCACTTCATCAATTCCATCAAAGCACCAAGAAAGAAAGAAAAGTGAATAAAATGAAGGAAAGGAGAAAAAGGAGGTTCTGTCAAAATTTTAACCAAACCGCTGCCCTACATAGGGTATTGGTTACAGAACCACCACCCAACCTAGGTGGTAGTCTTGTAACTCTTGCCCAACTTGGGCAAAGTGGTCCTCAAACCACCGGTGCAGTTAAGGCGAAGGTCCCGACACTTCGAACAAAAAAGAGGAATGGAGCACGAATGGACGTGAATTTGAAGTGCCCAATCGTGTCTCTTATCGCATGATGTTTCCCATTCTCCATTACATGGGAGGACATGGGAGAAGGATATAAATACAATGAGGAGCAAGAGAATTGATCATTCAAATATCTAGAGAGATCAAGAAGAAAATTATTAATTATATGAGAGCAAGTGAGCAAGATCTTTAGTGTTGGAGTGGAATTATAGGAGCAAGGTGTAGAAACAAAGAAAGCAAGCATAAGAAGGGAGAGGTTTACATTATTTTCTCCATTTTCTACTTCTTGTAATCTGTAGTTATCTATAATTGACCAATAAAAGTGGGAATAAATAGCTTTTTTCCCTTCCCGACTAGTTTTCCTCCATTGGGGGTTTTTAGGATAAAATTTTTGGTGTTTGGAGTTTGAATTCTTTTCTATTCTCTATAATTTCCTTTCTATAGAACTAGATAATCAGTCACTAAATCTCTAATCTTCAATCAATCTTTCATTTTCCAAATCCGAAAGTAGAACAACATAATTGTGTGATTTCGTAGAGTTCCAAAGTAGAAGTTTATGAATCATTTTGGTATCAAGACTTGATTATATATCAGGACTATGGAATTTGATTCTTTCTTGTGATTTATATGATAGTAACAAGGTACAAAGGTGAATAATTTTTACCTTGTGAGCCAGATATTTCTACAAAGAAGAGGAGACAAATAATTTGAGCTCAAATGGAGGAAAATAACAGTCGTAGAGTCGAGATGCTTGAGACCATGATGGATAGATTGTATAGAAAACAAGAAGAGATTTCAAATCTACAAAATATGGCTTCAGTTAAGAAAGATTCCATGGAATCAATAGTTTGAGCACTGGTCAAAAAATTTGGTATCGAAAAGAGCCATAAAGAGGAAGAATGGGAAGAGCATGAAGAAGAGATGCCAATTGTAAGCGAGAAGGTAAAATCTGCTCATACACCTTTTAAAGTTGAAACGAAAGTGGAAATAAAGAAATTTGAAGGACAAGTAGATGCATAATTATTGGATAAATGGCTAAAATAGTTGGAAGTCTATTTTAGTGTGCATAATTTTATTGAGGCACAAAGGATCACCTTTGCACATCTCAAAATGGAAGGTCATGCTCTAGTTTTGTGGGAAACCCATCTAGCCACTTGTGAGAAGAAGAAATAAAGAATTGATTAGAGATAAATTCTATCCAATCGGCCATAAGAATGACATGATTATTAAGTATCATTACTTTAGACATGGTAGCGAGTCAAAGTGTGTAAGACTACACTATGGAATTTATGAGACAAGCCTTGTTACTTAATATGGACTTCGAGGATAAGGACATTTTGACTAAGTATTAGGGAGGAATTCACAATCACCTTCATAGGAAGGTAATCTCCAAAATTCCCAAGGATATTAACAAATATTTTTGTAAGCATACTATATTGATAATGAGAAGAAACAAGGAGAAGTAGAGCCAAAGGAATACCAGTCAAAAAATTAGCGGGAAAAATAACAAGCGAAGACAAGTAGAAAATGTAAATGGAAAGGTAAACATGTCAAGATTGCTTTGCATACTTGTAAAGATCCTAAGAATTGTGATATAAATGGACATACTAAAGCAAGATGTTGGAAGTTGCATCTCTAATTGCACCCAAAGCATCGAACCAAGGATTCAAGAAATATATGGTTGTTGTGAAACCATAAGGAGAGGTGGAGATTGAGGATGATTCGGAAGTAGACAAAAGGATGGGATGCATGGCCACTAACATGTATGGGGGATAGAAGAATAAGAGATGAGTAAGCTATTTCAAATCAAAATCCAAATCAAGAAGACTAAGGTAAACACTTTAGTATATTTTGGTTCTTAATAAAATCTGATTTTTGATGTGGTTGTAGAACAAATTGGTCTTGAGACTTATGCGTATCCACATCCATACCCATTGGGATGGGTATAGAAATACAAGTTACAAGAAAGTGTAAGTTTTAGTTTGGGATAAATACCCAATATATTGATGTATTAGAGGTTGATATCATTCCACTTGATGCATTTGATGTTGTCTTGAAATTCCTTACTTGTATGTTAGGGATGTTGTGTTCATAAGGAGGGAGAACCGGTACAGATGGGTCAAGGATGGAGTCAGTTTCAACATCTGGGAACACTAGAGAAAATCAAAGAAGGCTATGGTAAGTGTCAACCAAGCACAAAGACTTATTCAAGAAAATCATCAGTTTTGTTTACTTTCATTAGAAGAAAAGAAAAATGGACTTGAGAGCATGGATATTTTGGATAGCACTTGTTAGTTTTTGTAGAAGAAGCCACCACATGAACTACTCATTCAAGGAGCAAAACAAAATTCCATTATGCGATCCTTGTATCTACCTACAGATTCTTGGACCTAACTATGGGGTAGCTAGGAGAAGAGGAGATACAAGGATTAGTGGTTGTAGCAGCGGTGTACATGGAGAGGATTAGGCCAATCCATTTTAACAGAAAAATATAAACAAGAAGGACTAAACCACTATAGTATGAGACCTTCTCCATACTTGAGAAGGCTGGAAAATAAACCTTTAAGCCACACTTCACACAAATGCACGCGATAACAAGGTGTAAGAGCTCATACCTACTAATGCCATCTATGCATGATAATGAAGGAAACATACGAAGCTACCTTCTAAAGAGGATTATACTCAAGGAAACTCAGAGGAGGATGTAGCACTAGAGTAGTAAACTAGATATCCATAGGAGCCTTGGTAGATTGGATGAGAGAAGACACCAAGGTAGACCCAGTGGTACTCAAAGGAGCAAGAGAGGGAGTTGATTCCTCTAGCACTCTTATACTAAGATTTTTGTGGACCAAATTCCTCCCGAGAAGGGGAAGTATGATCCATAGGGATCCAGAAAAATATACCACTTCATTAGTTCCATCAACACCAAGAAGGAAAAGTGAATAAAATGAAGAAAATGAGGTTTTGTTAGCATTTTAATAGAACCACCACCCTACGTAGGGTAGCGATTTGCAGAACCATTGCTTAACACAGGCGGTGGTTTTGTAACCACTGCCCAACTTGAGTGGTAGTCCTAAAACTTCCATTCTTCTTAGGGCAGCGGTCCTGACACTTCGAACAAAAAATAAGAATGGAGTGTGAATGGATGAAAATTTAAAGCACCCAACTATGTATCTTCCCTTCGACCTTTCCCATTCTCTAGAGTATGGGAGGACATGGAAGAAAGCTATAAATATAATGAGGAGCAAGAGAATTGATCATTGGAAGATCCAAAAATATCAAACAACAAATTATTAATTATATGAGAGAAATTGAGCAAGATATTCAATGCTAGAGTGGAATTATAGGAATATGGTGTAGAAATAGAGAAAGCAAGCATAGGAAGGGAGAATTTTACATTTTTTTCTCCATTTTCTACTTTTGTAATCTAAAAATGTCTATAATTGACCAATAAAAGTGTAAAGAAAGAGGGGTTTTCCCTTCGGGTTGGTTTTCCTCCATTAGGGGTTTCCAAGTTAATATTGTTGGTGTTTGGATTTTGAATTCTTTCCTATTCTCTATAATTTCTTTTCAATATCACTAGATAATCAAGTAACTAATTCTCTAATCTTCAATCAATCTCTCATTTTCCAAAGCCAAAAGTAGAACAACATAATTGTGTGATTTTGTAGAGTTCCAAAGTAGAAGTTTACAGATCGGGGTTGGCCAATTAGGGTGTTGTATGAGCGGATATAGATGGTCATCCAACCCCCAAAGTTGGACATCCCACGGTGTAAAAGTGGTGACCATCAAGTTGGGATTTTTCCACAAATTGTATGACCCACATGGTTAGACAGATTTCTAACCCCTTGGGTTGGGTGGTTGAGGTTAGGTAGAACACAAGGTTGGACGGGTCACATGGTTGAGTGGCTCATGAGTCCCAAGTGAGGTGCAAGTAGGAAAGAAAATGACATCCAAAGAACCATATTTAGTGTGGTTTGGCACCCATGTCTTCATCTGATAGAAGTACCCTCAAGAAGAGAAATTGTATGGGTTCCCATACCTCTTTAATGAGGGTGGGTGAAAATTGGCTATATAATGTAATCAAACCCCTCATTTTTGTAGAGACATTATAGGAGCTAGGGAAACTCTTGCAAATTTTTCCCTCAACTCCATTTGAGTTGTGAGCCTTATCTTGGGCATGTAATGTAATTATGCTTTTTTCCATCATATGTAATGGTATGTGCATGTTTCAAAGTAATAAAAATATTTTTTTGTGGCATTTCTTCAACCCTATCTTATTTTTATTGTGTTTCTCTTGCCTCTTGTTATTAATTTTTTTGCATATATTTCTCACTTGTAGGTGTAAGATGTTGTGTTTCATGGAGTGAAGATGGTGAATGGAGCTTGCGTCTGTGTCACTACTATTCTAACCTCATCCAACTCTATTTTTCCCTCTTATTCCTCCCTTTGCAAAGTATCTCACCCCTTTTCTTGGTGCTATCACCCCCTTTAGTGTAGGATTTTCGTTTTATTCACTTTTCTCTCTCTATGTCTCCTTGTTATTATTAGGATAGGCTTAGTTAGATGTTTTTATGCATTTAGGAGTAGTTTAGCATAAGGATTAGGAAGAGGAATCTAACATTCTCTGGATGAGCATATCGAGTTCACAAGTCCCTCAACTTGAGATATGGTCCCATGTTAACAAAATTACACCGATTTCCCACACACATAGGAAAAATCGGGGGTACTGCAATTTTTCTATAACAATTTTGGAATGCTTGGTGGGACAAGTTTGAAGCACCTTACCACTTAATTTCATCAAGTTATTGTGTTCTTGGTGAGATTTAGCCTTAAGAGGCACATGTAAAGCACATCTAGCAACTCCATATGGTCAATAACCCATTCTTTGAGTTTTAGACCTTCCCCCATTCCATTAATTTTCCTTTCGCAACTTTCCACTTTCTTCCATCCATGAAGTTGTGAAATCATGAATTCATTCCCCTCATGTAATTCTCTCTTGCAATAGCAAAAATTCCATCTATACATACCTCCACATCTGCAACATATATTCATAGGGTTATATTAACCACCTTCGGATCCATACTATGATGAAAATCAACAATGGGCATACCCCTATGAGAAAGATTTGGCTCAGTTCAGCTACCCACAAAACTATAGAGTTATTTAATAGTAGGGTTATGCAAGTTTTGGAGGATATTTTCCACCTAGGGATTTTGAGTTGTAGCTAAAATTTCAAGAATTGGAGACAAGGATTGTGCATCAAAGGGTTGTGACTCATATACAATAATGTAAGATTGGTTTTAGGACCCAATTTCCATGGGTAGGCCCTATTCTAATCTATTAAATCCCACAAAAGAAGCTTTTTTTTTTTTAGATGTTTTCAAGGCTCAAAAAATGGATTCTAGAGATAGGAGCTTTTGTTGACAAGGTTGGTCAATCTTGTTAATGGGAAACCCATGCATTTCTATCTCATATCCCTCTACCCATTCCACAACGCACACCATCTCAGTCCAAGCCCCAATTTCCAAGCTTCTCACCTTCTATCCATGAAGTGGATTCCACTTCTCCATCTTCTAGTCTTCCATCTCATCTCAATTTTTTTCCTTTCCCTTCTAAACCCTAGTTCCCTACACAAGAAAAAAGCAATACCCACCCCTCCACCACCAATAATGAAAACACTAGTTTTGAACTAACCCATCCCTCCTCTTTCATTCCGGGTCCATCTTGGGATCAAATCTAATAGTTCAGTCAAGAGGAAAAACAAAGAGAAGAGGCCGGTAGAGAGAAGAAATGACAACATTTTTGAGGAATTGGGCTCATAAATTAGGAATATAAAAGATCCCCTTACTAGTCGGACATACGGAGGAGGTAAAGGTTGAAGAATGGGTGGAAAAATATAATTTTTTTGTAACAAAATCAAAGCAAGAAGAAGAGGAAGATCAACAATCCATGTTTTGGAGTGTAGTTTCCATGATGGGACTTTATTTTTAGAGATTATAGATCCATCACTAGCTGAAAAATCAGGAAATGAAGAGGAATCCACTCCAAGTTCGGTCGAAGAGGAGCACACATGAGAGACGAGTCGAGTCAAAGGCCCTAAACAACAAAGACATCATTGATATTTTCCTGCTATCATTTGTAGAGGGTCTCGATTTTGTCAATGAACATGTGATGGAGGAGGACATTCAAGAATAAATCACTACCAGGATAGTGCTCAAGAGAAGAAACTAGAGGAGTTTGATTTGTCAAACTTCATAGCAGAAGGAGGAGGAAATCCCAAGTGACCAACAATCTTAAAAAAATTACAACATCCCACAAATAATTCCATCGGATCTTTGTAAGTAATCCCAAAAAGATACATGTTGAGGAGGAGCTCCATGTGGTAAAGGAAGGATAAGGAAGCAAAGATGAAATCATCACCTAATTTGTCATTAAAGGAGAGAACCAACTATTCGTGGATGCCCCACAAGGTCCAATTAAGCGGTGAAGAGCCACCTTTTCTAGGAAGTCCTACAAAAGGACTTCATTCTTAAAGTCGGAGCTCAGAGAAACAATAAAATTAAGTGAGCCAGACCATGCCCCATTAGGTACTTGAATTCATTAGAGCCAAGGAGAAGCCACATCTAGTGATGCTCACTTGAGCATCATGATGGTTCTCAATGCACTAAAGGTCGAGCATCGAATCCTCCAAGATTTAAATAGTGAACTTGAGGAGGTATTTTTGATTGATGTTGATACTTTGGTTAGTTGGGTGAATAATTTCTTCTATACCAGTTTTTCACTCAAGCACATGGCCATGCTCATTGCCAAATTAATTGCATGGCCACTTTTTGTAAAGAATGAAATCTATTTCTCCTGACTATTGTAAGCTTTATTTATTTTTCCTTGTTTTGGTTAGAGTAGAGTAAGTAGGTTTGTTTCTAGCAAATGAAGTGTTTGTGCACACTCTGTATACTCCACTTGGGGTATGTATGATTTTCTCCTTTGTACATAGTTTTTGGCTTCATTGTTGCTCTTACATAGTGCATTTTAGAAGAGGAAGTGTTAATAGTGGCAATCAGATTTTGGGAAGCTTTGAAGTGCATATTTTAGCCCTAATAGATCATTTGCAGGTCTAGAGTTATCCATGCCCTTGCCTTCATAAAAATTTTCAGTTTTGGGGGTAGTTTACAAATTTTATCCAAAATCCCATAATCAGCTTTATGAGCAGGCCAAGGTAGTTTCAGTCCAAATGCAAAGTTCATGCGAGTGTAGGGGACCAGTTTCAAAAGGATCAGTTTTTCAAGGTTAGGCTTGACTCCATGCATAATGGATAATTCAAGGCAACTAGTCACATATCAAATAGGAAGATGTCCCCAAGAGGTCTTCATTGTTATACAAAATTCACCCCCCGAGATAATTTGGATAAATCATCATAAAAGGACTTACCCATTAATATTTTGGAGACATGCAAATGATTGTCAAATTCAGCCCCGGATGTGAGGAGAGAAAGATAGCTTAGGATGGATTGATCGAGTTAATCTTCATCGGTGGAAAGTTTGTGAGGCATAGAAAAATGAGCTTTTCAAAGTTATTTGGCAAGTTGGAATTGATCTCTATGATGGCTGAGTTGTAAAGTGAGATGGATGTTTGGTTGGATGACTTTTGTGGTCGTGGGTGACAAGCTTGGGGTTAGTCAACAAAGTAGCGTATAGATAGGTTGGATGGCATCCAACCCCTTGAGTGGATAAAACAATAGTTAGATAGTTTGGTTAGTCGACATCATGGTGTACAAACGGGTTGAATGACATCCAACCCCTTTAGGTTGGACAACATGGTAGTTACATGGCTTAGTTGGTTAGTTGTCACATGTCAACAACATACGGATAAGACAGATGGTGTCCAAACCCCTTGGGTTAGAAGTCATAGGAATAGACATTGTCCAACCCCTAGATTGGATGAAACATAGTTAGACGACCCTTTGGGTTAGTCGGGTAGAACATTGTATAGGTAGAGATAGACGGTCATCCAACCTCCTAGGTTGGACGGCCCATGATGTAAAATTGGTGACCATTACGTTGAGCATCTACCACAATTTGTATGGCTCGCATCGTTAGACAACATCTAACCCCTCGGGTTGGGTAGTTGAGGTCGGGTTGCACACAAGGTTGGGACGGGTCACATGGTTGCGTGGCTCATGAGTCCCAAGTGAGGTGTAATTAGGAAAGAAAATTACATCCCAAGAACCATATTTAGTGTGGTTTGGCACCCATGTCTTCATCGATGAAGTACACTGGGAAGCAAAATTGTATGGGTACCCATACCTCTTTAATGAGGGTGGGTGAAAATTGGTTGTATAATGTAATCAAACCTCTCATTTTTGTAGATACATTTTGGGAGTTGGGGAAACTTTTGAAAAAAATTCCCTCAACTCCTTCGAGAGTCATGAGCATTCTCTTAGGCCTGTAATGTAATTATGCCTTTGTGCATCATTTATAATGGTCTATGCATGTTTCAAAGAAATAAAAATATTGTTTTGTGGTGTTTCATCAACCATATCTTATTTTTATTGTGTTTATCTTTCCTCTCCATTATGTTCTTTTATTATGTGCATATATTTCTCACCTATAGGTGTAAGATGTTTTGTTTCATGGAGTGCATATGGCAAATGGAGTTTGGGTCTATGTCACTACTATTCTGACCTCACCCAGCTCTATTTTTCCCTCTTCTTCCTCCCTCAACAAAGTATCTCACCCCTTTTCTTAGTGTTATCACCCCCTTTAGTGTAGGATTTCCTTTTATACACATTTGTCTCTCCATATCTCCTTGGAATTGTTAGGATAGGCTTAGTTAGGTGTTTTTATGCATTTAGGAGTAGTTTAGCATTAGGATTAGGAAGAAGAAGCCAACCTTCTCGGAGGACCATATCGAGTTTTCAAGTCCCACATCTTGAGAGATGGTCCCATGTTAACAAAATTGCACCAATTTCCCCACACACATAGGAAAAATCGGTGGGTGTTGTAATTTTTCTATAACACTAATGTTTCCAAAGATAGTTCGACGCTATATGATCAACTCAATCTCAATGTTTATGTCAAGTTCAAGATGAACAAGGCATGAATATTAGCAAGTGGTTGATGTGATTTCCAATAAAAGGATACTTATGATGAGATTATAGACAAGTAAGACCCAAACTTGAAAACGAATTGAGGTTAAGTATGTGAGCCATGCAAAAATATGACTAGGATACGCTACCTAAGATTTGCGAGACAGAGAGGTATTATTATCAAAATAATATTGGTATGGCCCAAAAAAGTAACCAAAACTCTTTCAAGATTGGGGTAATGTTTGAAATAAAACAACATCAAAGTATGTTAAGGATTTGCTAAGATGTGGGCAGTGTAATGTTACAATAAAGACACTTAGACCACGTTTACTAGAAACGAGATGTAAGTATCGTAATTGTGATGAGGCAATGCGAACAATGTAACACTTATAAGGAATATCAATGATGACTCAAGCCTAACTATGATGATAATATATCTCTATATGGGTCTAGAACATGAAGACGTACCATTCACACTTTCAACACTTGCATTTTTATTAGTTTAAAGCTTTGAAACTCTTAAGTGTTTAGTTATAAGTCTTATAGCTTTCCTAATTTACACATGAACACATTTGACAAACAAACAGAAAAATCAATGGAAAATATAGTTGACCCACGTGGAGATGATAATATCTTTGACCCACCTATAGAATTGGATCTTAATCCCCCCTTGATCATACACGTATAAAGGGGAGATTAAGATCCGGGCATGCCAAATGTGTTCATGTGTAAATTAGGAAAGCTATAAGACTTGAAAATAAACACCTAAGAGTTTCAAATCTTTAAAATAATCTAAAAACTATAAATATAAGAGATTAGTGAGGATAATTTCTTTTACATGCATATAAATTTGAAAACAATCAAACTAACATGACTAAATCAATCTCTACTCTTTGAATTCTAACTTTTAAATGAACCTAAGAATATCCTTAGAAATAAAATATGATTTTTAGTATGATCTCAAGGTTTGAGAATGGATTCTCACCAACAATGGCTATAAGGCCATATTGTATCTCTCTATATTAGTCAAGCTTGATTTAATGGATGCACTAGGAAGATATTAGCTCAATATAAATGGATAAATACTCAAGATCTTAATTGGCTGTAGTTTATATCTTTGGAATAGTGTTCTAAGAAATAATGAGGAGGAGGGTTCTATTTATAGGCTTCCCATTCCAAGAATAGTATGATTTTTTTGTATGTGGGACAAAATTTAAGTCCAAAAATCACTTTTAGCAAGTCAAAGCACTTTTGACTAAGCTTAGAAGCTAATCAATTTAAGATTAATTGAGAATCCCAAGTAGGCTCAAGAATCTCTCAAGGAGCATCTGGAAGAGGTTTCGATAGATTTTCAATATTGTGGAAGTGGGAGTTATCCAATAAGATGGTGTATTGGTTAAATGCATGGTAGGAGACTTAATCAACATATAGTAGTTAAAAAAGAGTATTTTAAGAGGAAAATGATCCTAATTGATGAAGTTTCATCAATTTGTTGGGAATATGATTGTTAGTGTAGTTTTAGTAATAAACTTTCTTTAATCAAGTTATAGGTGTCTACAGTATATAATGGAACAAATTCACTTATGATGTGTGAGAAAGTAGATTCCCCTAAGAGCCTTGTTGAGATTGGTAAAAGGTACTACACCAAACATTAGTGCTACATGTAGAGAGTTGTAAAATATCTTCATTCACTCAAAAACACCAATTGAATGTGCATGAGTATATAGAAAAGATAATGACATACTAAGTTCCATATAGCATGAAAACAAAGTGTACATGTAAGTAATAACAAGCAAGAGTATGTGCAACCAATATACGTAATATGTTGTGAATGAGTGGGATGGAATGGTAAGTAATATGAATGTGATAGGACTAGTTTGCCCCAGGTGGATTGGGATGAGTATGAGATGGGGTTCATTTATAAAATACCCCTCAACAATCAAGAATGAACCATAGAATAAGAATGCATCATCATGAAATGGTTTGAAAAATGTGTGATAGAAAGATAGATCATGAAGCACATAGCGTAACATGTAGAAAGGTGTGAATTTCATTTCAAATTTAGACCTTGGATGTTCGAGTATGAACTGTAGAATTATATTTTGTCGTAGGGTATTAACGATACAAATTGTGTATCAAGATGTGTAAGTGTTATTGAGGAAAATTATGTGAGAAGCATGGATTGTGATAGTAGAAATTATATATAACTTATGATGCTAAGAGGGTGGAAGAAATTGTGATGCCCCCAAGTGTGTGATGGAGATATATTTAGGGATGGAAGAAAAATCATGCCATGGTGGCATATGTGGTAATGTTTTAGGAGTATCAGTATTGGTGTTAGGAAGAGTATATTTGCTAAAGTAAGTTGTATTATTGAGAGTAGATGGAAATTTCCTTTTGTGATGGAAAGTATGTGAAATAGTGTAAACCTCGGAAGAATATATGGTAGGAATAAAAGGAGTGAGCTTAGATAGATATCCAACACCGAGTCTATTAGATTGTTAGAATGAAAAGAGGTTCTTTGACTCCTTTTTCATATTTTCCTAATCTAAAGACATTAAAACTATAAAGAAGCATATGATAATACCCAAGACCACACTTTTTAAAATTAGGAGAAGAGTTGGCCAAAGTGGGGGATTTAGGTGAATGATCGATAGTGTTTTAATATAAAAATGGAGAGGGGTCTCTAAGGCTTCAAAGACCACATCTTTGTATAAGAATTTAAGGTTTGCGTGAAGGGTTAAAGGGATTGCATGCATGGCATGGATGCAAGGTTGTCGAGAATAAGATTATAACTAATATTGTTAGGCATTACATGGAATGGGGTAGATAAATTACATGGCCCAATAGGAACGGGAACCATGATTGTACCTAATATTTATTTAGAAAGATTATCAAATCCACGTATGTAAATAGATGAGGGTGTTAAAGATGTTGCAGAAAATCCAAATTGATGAAGAAATGGTAGACTACAAATGTTAAGGCCATATCCATTATCAACTAAAGCTTGTTTAACCCCTATATTATTAATTTGAACTTTGATATAAAGGGGAGGATCATTAGTTAAGACAACTTGGGAATAAATTTCAGAAAATGTAAAAGTAATATGTTCTTCATTAAAATAGAGTGATGTAGTGAGTCTTTAAAGAAACATACTCAATTGAGAGATGTTAGGATGAAGGTAAGTATTAGACAAAAAAGAGTGAATTTTATTTGCACATTCAGGATTGTTCTGCAAGAAGGCATTGAGAGAGATACTCATGGTGGAAGAAGCCAAGTGTATTGAAGCTAGAGAATAAGGAAAGATCCAAGAGTGTTTAAATGCGGGTTCACCAAATGATTTATAAAAATAAATTTATGTAAAACCCTAATTGTAGAGTAACTGATAGAAACAATAAAGTACATTTGCTAGATATAATTTGACACAAGAAATAAGCTAATAAAATATGAAACCCTATGTGAAAGGGAGAGAGAGAAGGAATTATCTTATTTGTGCTTGATTTGAGACTACTATAGACTAGGAAAACTAATGAACATGAAGATAACAATGTCACAATCACTCAAGATAAATTCTGGAATTGTCGGACAGATATGGACTAAGGAACCTAGGTTGGGGCAAGGTTGCCTAGGTGCTAGAGACCACTATGGGGTACCGTGACTCTCCGGATGGTTGGAATCTAGTTCTTTTTGTGTCACATAAGTATTGCTGATATTTTTTTGGTATCCTATATATCTTACCTTGATCACTAGATGTACACCGTAACTCTGCAAAATAGATGTTCAGCTACAAAACCCACAAAACAACATCAAATCCAAAAAATAAAGATGTAATATGGGGATTCAAACTGAACCTAGAGGTCACCTGATAGAGTGAACTTAAAATCAAGTGTTGAACTACATCTAAGAATCCATGTATTTCTTATGAGAGTTTGTGAGGATTGTGCCCTAGGATAACCTAGTTTAAGTTGCACTTGATAGTGGGATGGATCTAGAATGTAATAATGTATAACATGTGTGGATGGAATAATAAACTTCTCCTTCCTATGCAATATATGCATAAAATGGATCCCATTTTCCCTTGAATGGATGCCTTTAGATGCAATCATAGGTGATATATATTAATGATTACATATTTGTCCCTTATTTTGATCACATAGCTATGTATTTATATGGTTCCCTTGGTTGAATTTCATAATTGACAACTGGAAGGACAAACCATAAGAAAATAATATTCTCAAAAGATAAAAGAGGCCAAAAAAGAACTAGAGAGGTAGAGTGTTGTTGAGGGTGCCCATCAAGGACGAGGGTTTCTGGGTGTTGGCATCCTAGCTGTAAAGTCATAAAAGATAAAGAAGTAAAGTACCGACTAGGTGTAGGGTGTATTAGACCAAATACAAAATAAGAAACACCTATAAAAAGCCAAATATAGTTTTCAATTTCTAGTTTTCTCGCTTAGGAATCATATGAATGTTATCATATGTCTAAGACCTGGAAATGTACCTAAGTGAGATATTCTTTGTGTGTGCCCTTCAATAATCCCAGTCAAGCTAGTAGTGGAACCTCATTGAGATGTCTTCCACTAACTCACCACATGTAATGCATAATACAACACACCCAAGAGCCTCTCCTTCACCAAACCCTCATAATATCTCAACATTATATGTAATTTTTGGTAGTGAGCCGGGATAATTATCCCTATTGGCTCCACCTCCCCTCATAGTATGGATTCGACCACCCCTACTAGTGTTCCCACTCCTTCTAGTATCCCTACTCCTAATCCAACTAGACACGATGGTACCGGTGTACTCCCTATTACTCCAAATCACTCCTTCAAGATATTTTATTGACAACGGTACTTATCTCAATCATGAAACACCTAACCTTTCTCCCCTCAAATGCCATCACCCACTCATCTCTCTCCCCTAGCAACTACATCAATCTCACTACCTCATCCTCTATGGTTTTCACTTGAGCATATCTCTTGACTAACATCTACTTCAATATCTCCACATATTCCTCTAAACCACCTCTTGCATGTCCCTCTCCCGCCACCTCTCCCATATCCAAATCCTCCTCCACACGCTCCCATCATGCCCTCACAACACTTCTCCCCAAACTACCATCCACTCCTTTCACCATGCCATGTACATGATCAATTACCCGAGATATCATCAATCTCATTCAATATTACCTCATTCTATATCATTTCCTAAATATCTCTCATATGTGTATTCTTGGAAGATCTATGTCTCCCTTAACCCATCTATAGAAAAAATGATTTCTCGGTACATCCTATACCAGTCCAAAATGTCTCCGCACACATCTAAACTATACCACCTCAATCATCTCTACCCATTTCCCCTACATCCACCTCTCCTATTGCAACTCATCTCCCTCTCTTAGCCATATAGATAAGTGTACATATGGCCTCTAGATAACATCATCCACCCCAAGCCATCAAGTAACCATTCATATTACTCCAAACTCCGAGATAATGCATCTCGGGAAAACCACCACCCCATCTCATGATTCCAACACAATATATCATGTCATGCCATCTAGCCTATGGAATATTGTGTGGTTGGATCATGTGGATGTGCTTATAGGCCTAACATTGTAGAAAAAACTTACATATAATCAAAACTTCCTCCTTATGAACTACTCCCATATCTCCATATAAACATGAGCTAGTAATTTGGCCCCTAAGAAAAAATGGTGCAGTACTCCACCATATCCCCTATAACCCCTACCAATACCCATGGAAACTGGCCTTCTCTTGAATATGGTAGAGAATAAAATCTAATCCACACCATAATCATAGTAATCAATGTACTCGTAGCCACTCCATCATCCCAAAAATTATCAAAAACAAATACATTATAAGATATGATACATCTAAAGCATCATCTCCATATAATTACATCATAGATGCCCCCTGTCTTGCCTCATCAACGGGAACAATTGGCTCACCTTGAATAAGAAGCCACAAAATCCTATTCACATAATCCATGTTGATAGTAATATCCCTTGTAGGCAACTATAAATTCCTTGTGGATGCATCCCACTCGCTACAATAGTTCCACCATAATCTCTCAATCTCGATGGACACTCCTATAATGACACGGTCTACCAAACCCCAATACCTCCAAATTCTCCCAATCATCATCTCCCATATACTCATGCAACCACTCTAACAAAGGAAGCATATGATCCCTCATTGCAGGGATATTTTCTTTCATTCACCAAATATAAAATAAAGCATTAGATTAGGCAACACAAAATTTATCTAAGTTTGTGAAAATTGAAAAAACATATAAAATTAACACAAATCACATGGATTGGTGCCAATCCTACCAAATCAATGTCGATCCTAGTAATCGAAGTTGATCCTATATCCTCACATAGCAAAAAAACATATATATATATATATATATATATATATATACCAAAAAAATCTATCTCTATTTATGATGGTTGATATCTCCTCGTCCACTACTACTAGCCTCGATCTCTCAAAATAGCAAAATCATAAATTTATAGCAAATCAATACCAAAAATGCAATGAGCGCAATGCCCTTTGACGATTATCTAAATCCAATATATAGGAATCCCACCTTGATATTCATCAATTTATAATCAATACCAATTATGATGGACTTGAGACTAGTCTTACAAATTGACAATGATCCCATTAAACTTGTACACTTTCAAATTTGTTATCATTTTGGTCCCCAAGAACCTCATTAAAAAAAAATTATATCATATTCATAATGATCCTATGTTTCCCAACCCACCACAGATGATTTTGTATCCTCTCTTGAATTTTTTTCTTGCCACTTCCTATAGGTCACACGTCTATAGGTCGAGAACTCATTTCTTACCCTACACTTGACTTCTTAGTCATTCAAGGCTACCTCCGTGGAAATATATTTCATGCCCATTATTGGGGCACCTTAATTTGAAAACATCCATTTACAAATTCAATCTTACACAAGGCTACATTCTCTATCGTTTATTCATCCACCATCCATTCAAATTGTTTTCCATTACATTTTCTTGTGATGGCCTCAGTTTGAGTGGGGATCACCTATCTATCACAAATCCAGTTATCTCACTCATTTTTTCCCAATGAATTTTTAATTGCAAATGATTCAAAAAAGGGGGAAATGTAGACACAAAAATAAGGTTACCCTAGTCCCCACATGTGTGTATGCACCCTAGGATACCCTTTCATAATCCCACATGGTCATTTTACCTATTTTCTAGCTTACATTCAGCATTTTACCACTCATAACCACTCATAACCACATAAATACAAAATTAAAAAATCAACCTAACCTACTAAAAAACTCCCCACGAGCCTAAAACAACCTTAGACTATCATAAAACCCAAAAATCTCATAAAAGGAAATAATTGAAACAAAATTCAATTGTTCTCCTTAAAAAGGACAAAATTTATTATTGATTTCAGGAATCGAGCCAATCAGTACAGTTCGCTTAAAAGATATTGATCCTATAATAATTGTCTCATACAACTACCTAAGTATCGGAAAAATTAAGTGACAAGCCCTAGATTTTGAATTCATGTATTGATTGTTCCACAAATGTGAAGTGGCCATAATCTCCTCCTACCTTGTTTCCCCTTTAGAGCACTCTTCTCCAACAACTGGTCATCATAATCATCTCAATTATCAAGGTACGTATTTAATCCAGATGTAAAATAGCCATTTCTTTCAAATCTTACTATATATACATATATAGATATATATACATATATATATATACATATATATATATATACATATATATATAGATATATATACATATATATATACATATATATATATACATATATATATATACATATATATATATACATATATATATAGATATATATACATATATATATATATATGTATATATATACATATATATGTATATATATATATGTATATATATATATATGTATACATCTATATATCTACATATATATATATATATATATATATATATATATATATATATATTCATTACAATGGTAGCATAAATAATTGGTGGCAAATACAACCCTCCATACAAAAAGTCTGTCGACCCAGGCCGAGGGCCTCCAACTAGAAAATATTAGGGCCCACCCATCTCGAACACGAGTATCGAATACCGGTGTCCAAAACCCAATTTTTTTGCTCAAATCCTCATGTTCCACTTGTCAACTTTTGATTGGTCCACTTGGTGGATGTGCACGTGCCCATGTTAGTAGACTGTACATCCCCCGAATTTTACCAATTGACCAAAAATTTCAAAGTGGATGATATCTTGAACATACAAGCTCTAATTTTAGATTTATTTATATTAAAGGAAATATCTCAAAAAAAAAATTCACGTTGTAATGGTTTAGGGAGAATTTGGAAACATATGAACTTAGAAATTTCCTCCATATCACTCCTCCCCAAAAGGAAACTTACCCAACTAAAGCGCTAATAGGTCCTCTACATATCACAACATATGAAACCCAATTTATAGCATGGTAAGTTTAAAAAGTTGCAATACACACACACACACACACACACACACACACACACACACACACACATCAAAAATCCATTAAGAAGTAACATAACCCATGGTCAATACTACAAATGATATGACAACTGAAAATGTAACTCGCATCACAAATTTTTAGTGCAATAATAGTAACTACTATTTGTAACCAATTTTTACAATTACAAATATCTTAAGCCCAAAAAATAAATAACTAATCAAATGTGCAAGAATCATGCATGGCCACAAAATGTTTGTATAATAATTACACTTGTAAACAATACCTACATGAGACATTTAAACATTTAAACAACAACACACTCGAAATACAAATTTCCAAAAATAGACATTATACTCATGCCTATTGAATCAGATACTATATTGTTGTCAAAAATAGAAATAGATTTTGTCATCTTACAAGTGAGAAGTATAATCTGAGTATGATTAACCTTTCCCTCAAATCTTCCCTATAGGTGACACCATTTTTCCAATTTCAAAGCAAATGAAAATATGGGAATTTTTCCTTTTAACATTCATCGAATCCCAAAATTGCTCTGAAAATAATGCATGTTATTCATCATTTACAACTATGCAAATATAAATCTATCTAAATCACATGAGTTTTCATTATCCATATCAAAATAGAATGGACTCATCTGTGGATAATTTGTGGATAGATCCAAGGTTGATTCATTTTTAGTTGGTGGATTAAAAACTTTTACCTTGTAAACCAACTTGTTCTTACCATTCCTCGATGGATGGCTTGTTGGATGAAGTTTCCAGCATTTTTCAACCTTGTGTCCACTCATGTGACAATGAGTGCAATAATTCCTCTTATCCATTTTCTGGGATGAGAAAATCTTTTTGATGTTTCTCTCTGAAAGCTATGAGATTGGTTTTTCACATTAAGCTCATTAGGAAACCACTTCTGCAAGAAAGACTTTCTCTTCCAACAAAAGGAAACAAAATGATTACGTAATCCACAAAAAGTGCAAGGAAAAGCATTCATCATTTTTGTATATCAAAACCATATTTTTAAAATTGAAATATTGGATCCTTAGAAGTTTTACAATTTTTCCTAGTCTTATGTTTATGATAAGAAAGTGGAGGTGAAATCTCATTACCTCTTTGCTGAATTTTCTTACCAAATTTATTTTGATGTATTAGTGGGGTATACACTTTTCTGTCAGAAGATCTTCTTCCTTCAACATGCTTGGAGGATTCTCCAATTTCCATTCCCACACTAGGAAAATCCAAACCTTCATAACAAGGAAGATCCTTGACCTGTATTGGGTTAGATATACCTTGGTTATTCTTACCAAGGACACTTCCATTAAATCCCATTTTATTCAACAATTTAGATCCAATACCTTTAGTATATTTTTCAAAAGATCCAAAAGTATCATTACCTGAATCCAAATTTGAATCGAATGGGAAGAAGAATCAGAATCAGGTGGTGAAAAACTTACAGTGCATTCATCAGTCATTGTTTTTGCGGCCCGAAGTTAAAGGTATTTCCTTTTTCTGCTCACCACTCTGCAACCTTACCAAGATCTCATCCTTGGTTTGCAAAATATTTTAGTCGAGCATTCTCCTCTTCTAAGGAGTAATACATGGATCTCAAGAGATATTTCTCTTCCTAGATCTGGTGATTGTAAGCCTCAATCTCATCGAGATTTTCTTATTTAGACATCTTTCCCATGGTGCACCTGTACCTATTCAATCACACTAAACAAACTGCACAAACTGAAGCAATCACACTATTAAATCATCCTTCTCTAATACCAAAAACTTGATCCATAAATAGTTTTCACCCCCTAGGTATTTAAAATTTATCCAAATACTTGAAAAAAATTAAAATTGGTCAAGAGATTGATATGGATTCACTATAAACATGTTTTAAAATCCACTAATTTCAAATTCTCTTATGATCCAATTTCTTTTAGTAAACCAACTTTCAAAGTGATGAAGAGGAACAATTAAAATTCATTAACAACTGATATTATTTTTCCCCAATTCTGATCACAAGTTGATTAAACAATGCATTCAATTTGATTTGTTCATCCAAAATTGGATAGTGCATTCACTTGATTTGTTTGTGGATAAGTGATTCAAAAATTTAACTAAATCCATTTTTCTAGTTAATTGCCTTGCTTATTCAATTATTCATTCCCTTATTGAAATTAAAACTCTAATCATAAGAAGAAAAAAATAGAATCAAATAACTCCACAATTGATAACAAAGTTCACCCAGTTGGGATACGTCTCTGGATTCACTTTAATTATGAATTTATTGTCATGCAAATGTGTAACAGGGAAATTGGAAGTTTCCAAGCATGATAACTATACCCCTGTGCCAAAATTTTCATGTTTTATCATTCTTAGGCACCCCAAGTCAAATTCATCAGTCTTGTCACCCCTATTTGATGTAAAATTGGTCCCCTAGGTGATTTAGGAAAGTCTATTCATTCTCACTAGGCTATTTTAGGGATTTTTGAAAAGATGTTATCTTCTAGCGGTATTGGGAAGGGCTATCACTGGCCTTCCCAGGACTAGGTCAACCCCCTAGAGTGGAATGGAAGGGAAAAATCAACATGGAGGTGAATGGAATACCTTAGAACATTAGGGAAATAATTTTGGAATGTTTGGGGAAGTTTTGAAATACTTGGAGCGATGCGAGTAAAAAAAAAGGGTTCACAAGCCTAGGTAGTACACAGACCTAAAATAAGCTGTCGGCCTTTAGAAGAAGATTTCAAGAGCTCCAGATGGAGTTAGAAGTAAAAAAATCTAGAAATAGGATTCCAAGACCTACATGATGGTGAAATCATATTTTTCACAACACCTTGGCGCATAGTATTTTCAAGTAGTTTTTCTCAGGCACAAGTGGAGTCTCAAATCATAAATCCGATTTTTCATGTATCAAATGGTTCAATATAGAAATTATACCCTCACCATTGGATTCAAAATTCCATTTTCATTCAATATCATATAAATTTTCACCAAGAAATTCCAAGTGGATCTCAAGTTATCATTGTTCCAAGTTACCCTCTCAAAGGAAGTTCAAGAGTTAGTCAATTTACAAGAGGACACGTGTCAGCACCAGGATCCTAGCAGGATTTCATGTCCCCAACATCCCTAAGATCAGGTACACCAACCTTTTAAAAATGCATCCATCTCCCATGTGACCTCTGGGACCCTCATATGACCTTCAGACTTGACAGTTTAGCCACTAGGTGTAATTTTGGAGCTCAAATCCCCTATAGTCGAATCAAGGACACGTTTCAACTCCAAGATTTCCATGAAAACTAATGTTCCTCATAGGTTAAGGACATAAGACCTTGGAAAATTCACCCATCCCTCGAGGAGAGAGTTTTGGTCACCCATGTGACTTGCTTCTAGCCCCTTAGTGCTTTAAACCTAATTTTTTAGCATTCATCCCCCTGCCAGTCAAATCAAGGACATGTGTCACCTCTAGGATTTCCATGCTAATTTATGTCCCTCACATCCCTTTGAGGTTGGGGACATCATGGAAAAGAAAATTCACCCAGACTCTCTCCCCATGTTTTTAAAAATTCAAAATTTTGACATGTTTCCCTACTTCTAACTACTTATACTCCCATGCATGCCATACATAGATTCTTCCTCTGTAACTTTCTTCCATAACACCACCATTGCAAATAACTTAGAAAAGGTCAAGCAAGGAACTAAAATACCTTTCCCATGGTGATAATAAGGTCTCGAAGGAATTTTCATCAAGCTAAGTGTTTCGCTCGGAATGTTTTGGCACGGGAATAGAGTTGCTTATATCCTTTCATTCCTTTTAGAAACAGAGATAAGGTTAGGGCTAGGAGGAATACCTGTTGAATGTCAAGATGGTGTGCGCGTACCGTAGAGAAAGATCAGGTTGACTGCGAAGAACTCCTTTTTGTCTTGGAAGGACTACCTGCAAATAAGAACACAAGACCACAAGATTTTGATTAGACAATAAATGAGGGAACTGCCTTGGGCCCAGGAAATATAAAACTTCCTTTCGAAGGTGGTCAGTTCCCCTGCTAATATGAATTAACACAAAAGACTGTAAGATATCAATTAAATTGCTTCATTGAACTGGGTAGGGGAAAGGTTGGTTTTTGGTTATAGTCAGGATAACCGATACCGGTTGCTGATAACCGATATCGGTATGGTCTAGGATCTGAAGGTTGGTTGTTTTGTGGGGTGGTTGTGTTGTTTGGTAGTTGTGTTATTTGTAAGGCTGTATATAGGTGATATTAGGAAATAAGGTGATGAGAGGTAGATGAATGATAGTTAGATGCAATAGCATGCTGGGTAGTGGATCTAGGAATGGATTTGTGAGGATTGTGCTTCAAAAAGTCTAAGAAATGTTATTAAAGAGGACATGCAAGATGTAACTTACTGGTTATTGACGAAGATGCAGGTCCAAGAACTCTGATGACAAAGGCAGAACTCTAGGTAGGATGGCTGGACAAACAGAAGATGAAATATCTCCCTCCCGATGATCAGCTGAGTATCTGAGAACTCTGGCTGTTCCATTGCAATTTTGGGCTTGATCTCCTTTTGCTGCAACTCTTCTGGTTTCTTCACTCGTCTCTGCTCGGTCAAGTGAAGATCTGGACTCTCTTGATCGCTCCCAAATGATCTCTGTTGATTCCTAAAATCCTTCCACCCTTGTTTTTGGTTAGGGGAGCCCATTTTACAGGGAACCGATGGCGGTTACGTAACCGACGGTGGTCGAGTAGGAACCGGCATCGGTAAGGAAAAAGTAGGCTATTTTTAGTAAAATAGCCCACCTTCCTTGCTTTTCTCCCGAGGGATTAGTTGCGGGCTTGGTCAAGTGACTAGAAGGTCGGTTTTGGGTGCGAGAAAGGGGTCATTAGTCATGGGTGTAGGTGTAGACCAAGTTATAGGTCTTAATTAGGTTAGTTTAGGGTTAGGGCTAGGTCATGATGAAGTGGCAAAATGAGGTGGCAGGTGAGATGATGTGGATTTATCAATTACAAGGTAATTAATAAATAATTGTGTAAGGTTTAGGTGATGAGGTTAGGTTGTGAGATGAGATGCGGGTCACAAGGGGTCGTAAGACACAAATTTGGTGTCTACATTAGCCCCTTATTGTCGTGTAGCTTGTTTTGTAAAGCTGCGCGGACAATAATATGAAGTGGTTTCTCCTGTTAAGGATATAGGTAATCCCCCTCAAATCTATCATAGATTGAGTGAACGGGAAATCAGGGATAGGGTTGATAAAGGGTAAATGTTGTAGAGAGGATGGTAAGGTGGTGGGGTAGGTCCAAGGAAGCAGACGCATGTTGAAATGCAATAGTACGACTAGGGTACATGATTTGACGAGCAAACCAGCAATGCATAGGCAAAGGTCGATAGTTTATCCAAACAAGGGTGATATAATCCTGGTATCCAAGGCATAGGAAGTAGCTCCAAGGTATATAACAGGTAAGGTACAAGAACGTTTAGGCATGTTCGGTAGTACCAAATGGTTGGTTTGGTTGAGATAAACGTCACGGTCTAAGTCTGGGAAAAGTTGGTCGACGGATCAAGTCAAGGACCCTAATCATGCTAAAACACGAACAGGTGAGCTCGATTAAACAAAAAAAATGACAGGATGGGTGGATAAGAGTGTATGTTGGTGATGTTGGGTAGGGTATTGAAGTGGTACGGCCGTGGGTCGGGCCAAGTTGTTGGGTTGCGGCCTTGGGTCGGGCCGGAAGGGTAGAGTGAGGCCTTGGGTCGGGCCGGATGGGTAGGGTGAGGCCTTGGGTCGGGCCGGATGGGTAGGGTGAGGCCTTGGGTCAGGCCGGAAGGGTAGAGTGAGGCCTTGGGTCGGGCCGGATGGGTAGGGTGAGGCCTTGGGTCGGGCCGGATGGGTAGGGTTGCGGCCTTGGGTCGGGCCAAATGGGTAGGGTGAGGCCTTGGGTCGGGCCAAATGGTTAGGGTTGCGGCCTTGGGTCGGGCCAAATGGGTAGGGTGAGGCCTTGGGTCGGGCCAAATGGTTAGGGTTGTGGCCTTGGGTCGGGCCAAATGGGTAGGGTGAGGCCTTGGGTCGGGCCAAATGGTTAGAGTTGCGGCCTTGGGTCGGGCCAAATGGGTAGGGTGAGGCCTTGGGTCGGGCCAAATGGTTAAGGTTGCGGCCTTGGGTCGGGCCAAATGGGTAGGGTGAGGCCTTGGGTCGGGCCAAATGGTTAGGGTTGCGGCCTTGGGTCGGGCCAAATGGTTAAGGTTGCGGCCTTGGGTCGGGCCAAATGGGTAGGGTGAGGCCTTGGGTCGGGCCAAATGGTTAATAATGTTTGCATCAAAGGTTGATATAGGCGATGTTGGTGGAAAAGGGGCAATAGTAAATAAGGGCAAAAAGTTGGGTGAGGAAAGGAAAAACCGATATCGGTTATCTATGACCGGTACCGGTTAGGTAACCGATGGCGGTTCCTTAGGGCACGATTTGACCGGTATCGGTTCTATGTGAAAAACCTATAAAAAGAAAAATACGGCCGGTCATTGTCACTTTGTCAATTTGGAAATCAAATTAAGTTGTCTGAGGTGGAATATTGACATTGGTGCATTTGTTCGCTGAGGTGGCACTATTGGACTGGAGGAGTGAGTTGGTAGCGGGCCCGAGTGAGGAGGAGGCAGTAGTTGATTGGTTGAGGACCCAGAAGAGGACAGTTGGAGCCATGGCACAGCCAGGAGGAGCAGGAGGAGCTGGACCAGCTGGACCACCACCACCCATCCCACCACGACGACGTGTCGTCGTACGGGTAGGTTCGAAACCCCTCATTGTGTTTATTTGATGTTATTAAGCTAGATGGGGGTTTGGGTAGGAATTTACATGTTTTAGGAAATAATTAGAAAATGGAAATAATTCGAAAAAGGGAGAGGGTAGATAGGTGAAATAAGCCAAGGCGGCTGGGTGGGTAGATTTTTAGGGTGTTTGGGTGGGTATGTAGGTAGAAAGATGAAAAAATGGAGGTGGGGGGCCGCGCGGGGGTTCGGCTCGGGGAAATTACAGTGACCGATGTCGGTTTCTAAGCGACCGGCATCGGTCGTAAAATTCTGCGGGGCGGCGCTTTGTGCTTGACCGGCGTCGTCGTAAATATATCGGCCGGCGTCGGTGGGTGTTATGTGTTGTTTGTTTTGTTTTTTTATTTTGTTTTTTTTTGTTTGTGTTTTTATTTTTGTTGTGTTGTTTTGATGTTGTTTGTGTGGTTTGTATTTTGTTTGTGTGGTTTTTATTTTGTTTGTGTTGTTTGTTTTGTTTGTGTTGTTTTTATTTTGTTTGTGTTGTTTTTTTTTGGGGTGTTGGTTGCGGGGTTTCGGTGTAATGTGAAGAGGGAGGGGGATAGTGGAGAAGATAGGTGGGTAGAGGGGTGGGTTAGAGAGTCGGGGTGTGGTGAAGATAGGTGGGTAGAGGGGTGGGTTAGAGAGTCGGGGTGTGGTGAAGATAGGTGGGTAGAGGGGTGGGTTAGAGAGTCGGGATGTGGTCGGGGGGATAAAAGGGGGTATAGGTAGATATCGTGATAAAGAGTAGGGCTAATGTAGTGGGTGGGTTTTGCAGGCACGTCAGCAGCTGACGATGCGGGACAGGATGCCTCCGCTGTTGGTGCGGATGCGACCACATGTGTCCGCAGCGCACTGGGCTATCATGCGCGAGGTGGGACTCGGCGGAGTCCAGTGATATAGAGCGATCGACAGAGATCATAGTTTGATGGTTGCCCTCATCGAGAGATGGGATCCGGCGACCAATGTGTTCCATCTCCCGACTGGAGAGATGACCATCACATTGGAGGATGTATATCGCATCCTTCGATTACCTATTGATGGAGAGGCCATTTTTCAGGTGGATGCAGAGACAGCCATGGACAGCATCCTACAGGTTTTCGGGGATGCAGCTGCGCTAGTGACATATCACAGCGCGAGCATCGGGTATGGTGATATGTACCGTGCGCACCGACATGAGACACGGCTTGCCATGTTGATGATGATCGGGATCACCTGCTTCGCCCTCCCGGACTCAGAGGGAGGCCGCTTTCCATGGGCATTGATGGGGGTTGCATGAGATGGTGGAGGAGCACACCTGTTACGCTTGGGCACCAGTATACTTGGTGCAGTTATACAGGGAGCTGTGGGGCTATCGCCGGATGAGGCGATTCGGGATTTGTTCGACATTTTTACTTCACTGTTGGGCATATGAGCACATCATATGCATCAGACCAGTAGGGTTACCCCAGCAGCCAGGGCCATAGGTCATATACAGATATGGCTTTCAGAGGTGGTTGGGGGTCGTGGGGGCCACTGCAGAAAGTTGCAGTCGGGGACGTTGCTTATTATAGACATTTGTTAGAGGGCGACAGTGGTAGATATCGTATGGAGACCTTACGAGAGGTCATCACCCTCGCAAAGGAGCCGCTTACTGATTGCGCCGATCCAAGTACACATTCGGATAGCAGGACGGAGGTCGGGAGAGTACGAGAGGATACCCCAGAGAGAAGTGCACGCAGTAGATGGGGCTACGACAGACAAGCCACCTCCCTTCCCTCGCACAGAGGGATGATGTAGAGGCCCCACTGCCTGCACCACAGCCCTTGGACCCAGATTGGGTTGCTGAGAGGCCAGCAGGTGATGGTGTAGATGATGTTGGTTGTACGGGAGCATACATGGTGTGGTGGGCTGGTCAGAGAGCAGCTAGGATAGACCGCCGCGCATGCCTAGACTTGGCAGCGGTGATGGCAGAGCGAGATCAGCTCATGGGTGAGTGCAACTATTACAAAGGCAGTGGCTGCTGCGCACGAGCACGAATAGGTGTTTTACGAGGCGGCAGCTTGAGCCCGAGTACGAGCACGAAGTACGAGCACACGCAGCAGGCACCACCAGACCACCATGGCACCGGCACGGCCACAGTATATGATACAGTATAGTACCACCACCACCACAGCACCACGGCAGCGGCACCACAAAGCAGCACCAGCACAGCCTACGGGGGCACTAGTAGTAGGAGTCAGGGGACCAGCCCCAGCACCTACGGTGGCTCGGGATCATTATATGGAGGCTAGAGTGGAGGCCCGGTATTATCAGGATATTCTTGATGGTACCAGGGCTGATTATCAGCCATATGCAGCACATAGAGCAGAGACCTCTCAGAGCCAGAGGTCTCAGGGAGGTGCAGCCATAGCCGGTGTGTCTATTACAGGTAGGAGGCGGGAGGCAGGACAGGGACCAGCAGGCAAATAGGCAGAGGGAGGTGGAGAGAGCTGAGGGGTCCCTGCACATTTGTATATTAGGCATGGGCACCGTTCTACGAACCGGTTGTGTTTGATAGAGGCCTGCGTGCCTACATTGATTCATTGATTCATTCATTTATTATAGACCGGCCTGCGAGCCGAGTACGGGTTGTACAGTTGATACCGGCCTGCGAGCCGAGTATATTTTTGATATGAGGGACCGGCCTGCGAGCTGAGTCGAGGTTATTGACATTTATTGCGGCCTGCGTGCCGGCTTTGTTGTTGTATTATGAGATCACAGAGGCCCCGATGCAGGGCATATTGTATATTTGAAACCTTGTATATATATATATAGATATGATGATTTGACTCACATGCTGTGTTCAAAATGTTTTTAAGTATTTTGTCGATGGTTTGTGATATTTGATGTATGATGAGTTTAATTGACATGTTGATATATTGATGATGTTGATGTTTGTTGTTAATGGGATGACATGTTATATTATGAAATGTGGCATGTTTTGTTGCTGGTTTGGTGACATTGTTATATATGTATCTGATGAGTTGGATCCAAATGGTGTATAGATTGATAGTTTTTTTATATCCTTAGATGATGGCATGTTTGTTTTGGTAATGTAGATAGATGATATGGATGAAATCGTAATGAGAAGTGGATTGGATGGACAAATATGGATAATGGTGTTGTTATGCAGGAAAAGAGGTGGGCGCGATAAAAAATTAGGTAGAAAATGAAGAAAAGAACTATGTTTCAAAAAGGCAGGTGTGTAACCGATATCGGTTAGGTAACCGACGGCGGTAGTTAGTAGACCGATATCGGTTATGTAACCGATACCGGTTATTTAGGTATGAGCTTTTCTAAAAATAGAAAAGCTAGGGTGGCAACTTAAGTTCTAATTTTGAGAGCCATGCAAGAAGTTAAATACGCGAACGTGACGCTTTTTGGTAGCGAGACGAGGTAATTGCATGAGAGATTTGAGTGATAAGGAGAAAAGAGACAAGGAAAGTGAATGTGATCTGAGATTCAGAAGGCAGAAAGGCAAATTTGCAAAGGGTGGTGATCATGGCAGAATGAGGAGAAGCATCCAACAGGCAGGGACGAGAGGGAAGACAAGTGCCACCTCAAGCTGCTGCAGCCCAAGAGGTAAACGGTTTGGGTGTGATTTGATTTTTGCATGTTGTGTGAATAGGATGGGGGAGATTAAGTGGGTAGATATGAGAAAGAAAACATGATAACAAGGGTTATAGATGAGGTGAGTGTTACGGGGTAGGTAATCAGGGGTTTCGGGTATGTTTGTGTATACAGAGAGGAATAAACGATCAATTTATTGTCGTAGGCGGTGTGTTTTGGCAAGGCTGTATGAAGGTAACAGTGACCGATAGCGGTTAGAGAGAACCGGTATCGGTCACCAAACGGTAGCGGTTAGCTATAACCGATACCGGTACCTGTAGGCATTTCCAGAATGTGAGAGAAAAAACCCGTGGGGATTTGATGGATTGAATGGTTGTTTGTTGTTTTGATGTATGCAGGCAGAGGCAGGGTTGAGGATGAATGATAGTGTGCAGTCGCTGTTGTCACGAATCCGAGCGGATGTAACACCAGCTGAATGGACATTGATAAATCATTTGGGGTTAAGTGGAATCCACTATTATTCACGAATCGCACGTAACCATGCTATGTTGCAGGCGTTGATTGAGAGATGGAATCCCGAGAAAAATACCTTCTATCTACCAACAGGGGAGATGACAGTAACATTGGAAGATGTGTTCCAGATTTTGAGACTCCCAATTATAGGAACACCAGTATATCAGGCAATGCCTAGCGCAGGGCGGGCAGTGATAACAGCAGTATTTGGTCCATACGCACGTGATTTGACACAGCGAGGTTTGACATTCACATATGGGATAATGTATGCAGCACACCCTGAGGAGACAAGGTTAGCAGTGATATTAATGATAGCGGTAGGGTATTATGCATTACCGAGGGTAGAAGGGGGAAGATTTCCAAAGGCATTGATGTGTGTTATTTGGGAGATGATAGAAAGGAACGTGACTTTTGCATGGGCACCTGCATATTTTGTGGAACTATACAGGGGTTTATGGGCTTGTAGGTGAAATCACGGGGACGACCTTTGGATTGTTCATACTTATTACACTGTTGGGCCTATGAGCACATTGTTTGTGTGCGACCAATAGGCCGACCCATCCAGTTAGGAGAGACCGGAGTACAGAGGTTGGGGTTCAGACGATGGGTCCAGACAGAACAAGAGGCAAGATCCCAGGCTGTGACGGGTGACATTGAGTATTATAGGCAGGTATGGGAGAGGGTGACGATTGCGGATATCTGTTGGAGGCCTTACGGGAACTATATGGTAACAGAGAACATAGCTGAGGAGTTGAGGGGTGTAGAGCGATTGAGGTGGATCGCGGGGCACAGGCCAGGTGAGTATGAGAGGATTCCTATAGATCACGTGCGGTGACAATTTGGATTTGTGCAGGACATACCGCAGCTTATAGACCATATATGAGGATCGATGCCGAGGCAGCATTCTCACCTCCCCGACCAACACCTCCAGAAGGTCCTGAAGAGGTAGCAGCCGATCGCAGGGTAATAGATGCAGGAACGACAGAGGCCTATAGATTATGGTGGGTAGCAGAACTGCGAGGTGTACGTGATCGTCCTGACATAGCTATGATTACAGCAGAGAGAGATCGTCTGCAGAGTTTAGTTCAGCAGCTCCAAACACAGGTGAATGAGACAAGAGGATTGTTAGCGGTTGCGGAGTCACGGGCGGAGAGACTAGAGGCTGGAGTCCTCCATGCGAGAGGGCGTATTCATATGTTACAGGAGAGATTGGCAGATCAGTGGGTGGTACCAATAGCCATGGTACCGTTGAGGACAGAGAGGCCTGGCGAGAGGCGTCGACGATCACGATCATCTCCTGGGTCGGGATGAGTCGTGAGGGTCTAAGTAAATGTTATCGAGGTATAAGAATAAATAAGGATGCCGACCTGCGTGTCGATGATAGAGAAGATGTATTTGTTTAACATCTAAATAAAACTGAATATGTATGTTGATTTGAGTTATGATAATAATAAGAATGTTGTCGTTTTGACTGTTGGTGTTTTGAAAAAAAGGATAAAAGAGGAATGTGATTAAATAGAAATACACAAAAATATTTATATTTACCACACATGATAGGTTATGGTAAGGGGATGGTCGAGCTAACCTTGGGAGACCCCATGTCTCCGAAGTGCTGCCTACATAGCCCATTGCACAAAGCAAGGAGGGGCCTCAGACCGATGTAGTTCTCCCTTAGGACCAGGGAGAGGTGAATTTAGGCAACTTGGTACGATTAGGCAATTGGTTGGTTGGTAAAAATGTTGATATTAATATTGGTAAGGTAAGGTTGAGGGTGTTGGTAATGAATTGGTGATGTTGTAAAAGGTATAAGGGAAGCGAAAGTTAGCCTACCCAAGTGGTAGGGAATCATGCCCTGATTAAGATCAACACACAATCCTAGATGCGAGGCAAAGAGGAAAGATTGCTCCGTAGGTGAAAAGAGCTAAACAAACCACACAACGTAGAATGAGCTTGAAGCCCTAGGTACCGATGCATAGACGAGAAGTCAATAGGTGAAAAGAGTTGTATGATCACAACATATCGAGTGTACGTTACGTCCCTTGAGTTGAAACAAATGGTGAGGTGAGGTGAATGGTATAGCTGAGGTACGGAGAACTTATTACAAAGTGAGTGTTCTGACGAAAGAGAACCTACCCTAAATAGACAAGTCCATGACGCAAAAGTTCTTTTGAATGAGGCTTTTATTTATTGAATGTAGACTGATCGATGCGGGAAGTCTACAAGGGATAATGATTGTATTATTCTTGAGGTCTTCACGAAGCTGATCAATGCGAGAAGCTTCTGATAAAAGGCTGACTGTGCATAGCTGTCCTTCGAGGGAGCAGTCTATTTATAGTAACAGCTGTGATTTTAGTGCATAGCTGTCCTTCGGGGGAGCAGTCTATATATGATAGTAGCAATAGTTTGGCATATAGCTGTCCTTCGAGGGAGCAGTCTATATATAATTTAGATAGCTAGATGTTCTTTTGGCGTGAAGCATCTAGTTTGGTAGGAAGTTTGACTCAAGAAAATCCCATAAGAAGGTGTTATTTTAATACTTTGAAGTCATGGACTAGACTAAAAAGGGGAAGGCATCATTAAGGGGAGGTGAGAAGTGAGCTTGATTTTATTTGGAGATGTAGGAAACAAAGTGTATGTAGTGGTAAATGAGCTCAAGGGATGAGCAGTAGGTAGATAGGAAGTGATGTAACACTAAATTCAACAGTAGAATGGTCGAAGATGCAAGGCATTAAGGGGTTCAGGCTCAGGCTTACCATTAAGCGAAGCTAAACGATAAGTACCTGATCCATAAGTGTGAGTGATTATATAAGGCCCAATCCAATTAGGAGCAAATTTTCCACATTTGCTCTTTTCCAGTTTGGTTACATGTTGATTCTCTTTGAGGACAAGATCACCAACTTTAAAGGTACGCTCATGAAGTCGCTTATCATAAGCACGCTTGATGCGTTTTTGATAGATTTGAAGGTGATCGAGAGCTGTAAGACGACGTTCGTCAAGAAGCTCCAATTGGGCTAACCGCTCTTGGCGGAAATCATCGTTGGTGAGAATATCCTGAAGAGATATCCTGAGGGAGGGTATTTGTATTTCGAGAGGCAAGACAGCCTCGGTACCATATACCAGAGAAAAAGGTGTGGCATTAGTAGAGGTACGAATGCTAGTACGATAAGCCCAAAGGGCAAAGGGGATGTGATCGTGCCAATTTCTTCCAGACTCATTGACAACTTTCATGAGGATTTTGGTTAGGGTTTTATTAGAGGATTCGGCTTGTCCATTTGCTTGTGGATAGTAGGGTGATGAGAAGCTAAGTTTGATACCAAAGTTGTCACAAAGGTCTTGCAATAACTTATTTTTGAAAGATTTTCCATTATCTGTTATCAGGCGATGAGGAACACCAAAACGACAGATAATGTGGTGGTTAATGAACTCTACAATTTTTTCTTTTTTGGTTGAAATGAGTGGAATAGCCTCCACCCATTTTGTGTAATATTCGGTTGCTGTGATAATCCATCGGTGACGTTGTGAAGAGGACGGGTGAATCTCACCAATAAGGTCTAAACCCCATTGTGAGAAAGGCCAAAGATCTCGGGCGACCTGTAGGGGGTGGCTAGGAGTATGTTGAAGGTTGGCGTGTTGTTGACACATAACACAACGCTTAACATATTCGTAGCAATCGTTATTGAGAGTAGGCCAATAATAACCAAGGCGAAGGATTCGTTTGGCCACGGCAAGGCCGCTAAAATGTCCGCCACAGATACCGTCATGGACCTGTTGGATGGTATGGGTGACCTCCACGCCGGTGAGACATCGAAGGAGGATGCCATCAAAGCCACGTTTATAAAGGAGTCCCCCCATAACTACATAACGAGAAACACGTTTAAGAAAAGTGCATTTGCCAGTACTAGTAAGGTCAGAAGGGAGAACAGAGGTTGTAAGGTAGTCGTGGAATTGGTGATACCAAGTATCCTGCGAGTTAGCAGACACAGTATTTATCGTACAAACAACCGGGGCTGAATAAGATGGGGCAAAGAGTTGTTGGACCAAGACGAAAATGTCAGAGTCAGTTGATGAGGCTGGAATTTGTGAGGCTAAGCAAGCCATAGTATCCGCAAATTTGTTAGTGGAGCGGGGAATGGTTTGGATAGAATAGTGAGTAAATAAGGCTAGAAGTGAGTCCACGTAGTGTTTGTACTTTTGAAGTTCCTCATTTTTGCATTGGTAGATGCCCATAACTTGATTGACTACCAATTGAGAATCGCCAAAAATATTGATAGATTTGATACCTAAGTGTAACGCAACTTGGAGACCCAGAACAAGGGCCTCGTATTCCGCTGTATTATTAGTGCAAGGGAAATCGAGTCGGAATGAAAGAGGCATGGGCTCAGCGTCGAGAGGAATGAGAACAACGCCGGCTCCTCCACCACGGTGGCATTTGGATCCATCGAAGAAGAGGGTCATTGGATACGACTCCTCCTTGAGGGAAAGAGTAGCGATGAGTTCGTCTGGGAATGTAAAATTGGTAAATTGTTCCCCAGGTAAAGGGGCTTCCGCAAGTTGGTCTGCGATGGTTTGTCCTTTGATGGATTTCTGGTGGACAAACTCAAGGTCGAGGTCGGCGAGGAGCATGAGCCATCGGGCGATGCGTTGGTTTAGATGAGGTTTGGCATACATGTAATGGATGGGGTCCGTGTTGGTGATGACGAAAGTTTTGTGATTCAGAAGGTAGTGTCGGAGTTTGGTAGCCACGAATGATAGGGCTAGGCATAACTTTTCTACATGTGTATACCTAGTCTCATAGTCCACCAAAGTACGACTTATATAATAAATAGCTTGTTCTCGATTCTCGGAGTCACGATGTGCAAGCATGGCCCCTACAGTGTGGTCAGTGGCGGAAAGGTAAAGGTAGAAAGGGTGGTCGTCCTGAGGTGGGATAAGCACGGGTGGCTGCAAGAGATAAGTTTTGAGAGCTTCAAAGGCTTGGTGGCACTCTTCGCTCCATTGAAAATCAATGTCCTTTTTAAGGAGGTGGTGGAAAGGTTGACATCGATCGAGAGTTGGGAGATGAAACGTCGGATAGATCGGAGCTTACCTTGTAAACTACGCAATTGTTTGAGATTGGTAGGTGGGGGCATTTCTAGGATAGCTTTGACTTTAGATGGGTCGACCTCGATGCCCACAAAGAGAGGATAAAGCCAAGAAGTTTTTCGAAAGGACACCAAAGACACATTTCTTTGGTTGAAGGCGGACGAGAATATTGTAACAAAGTGATCAAAAATAATGGTTAAAACATCGAGATGTTCACTACGATGTTTAGATTTTCCAAGAAGATCGTCGCGTAATCTTCAAGGATAGTGTGCATAATGTCATGAAAAATGTAGGTCATAGCCCCCGATAGGTTGCTTGGCATTCTTAAGGCCAAATGGCATTACGCGATAAATGAAGGTTCCCAAGGAGTTATGAAGGTAGTTTTATGTTGATCGGCAAGGGCAACCAAAATTTGGTTATATCCCGAGAAGCCATCCATGAGAGAGAGCATCTCATGGCCTGCGGTGAGATCAACAAGTTGGTCAATACTAGGTAAGGGGAAGTCATCCTTAGGGCAAGCGAGGTTAAGATCCCGGAAATGCGTGCATATCGAAGTCCCCCATCGCTTTAGTGACGAAGTGCGATGTTAGAAATCCATTGAGGATAGTCAATAGGCTAGAATGAAGGAAACAGAAAGGAGTCGTTGAAGCTCCTCTTTGACCAAGAGAGCAATGCGTGGATGCATTTTTCTCAATTTCTGTTTAATTGGCTTGGAATCAGGTTTTAGTGTAATGTTATGGACGGCAATGTCAGGATCAATTCCTGGCATGTCAGCGTAGGACCAAGCGAAAGCTTGGTTGCGAGCACGGAGAAAGGTAGTAAAGGCGACTTGTTCTGATGTGTTAAGGGATTGTCCGATCTTCACAATGTGAGGATCCTCCTCCGTGTGGATGTTGATTTCTATAGTAGATTCGTTCAGCATGGTTTGAGTTTCAGATGGTAAGGCGCGTTGAATATAAGAGTCATCCGCGCCAAGGTAAGTGAGGATGGAGTCATCATCCTGGCACTCAACAACGTTAATTGAAGGTGAGTCCTCTTCAATCATGTCTGGATATAGAAGGGGAAGAGAAGATGGGTCCTCATTATCGCGTTGATAAGTGAGAGGACCTATGAAGATAGCATTTATGAAAAAAAAAAGTTAGGAGGGATAGATTCAGGGTCCATCGATTCTGTGGGTGACGAAGGCAAAATGGGTGATGATGGTTTGGTAGGGGTGACGTCGTTGTCTTCTAGAAGACAACTGACACGAGGTTCCTTCGGTGTAAGTGTTCCCGGAAATCCGAGACCACTACGATCATTGTGTTTGCATGTAGTCACGGGAATGAGTGTATGTCGGCCTTGTTCATAAAGACCAAAACCAAAGCCTTTCCAAGCACAGCGAGTCAAGAAGGTGAGGGCGAAACGACGATTTGTCAAGTATTGAAAATCGGATTGGAAGGGAACCACACCAAGAGGGGGTTCAGGGGTAATGGAGGATGCGTCAACACCCCCATACGTTAGGTTGGTGCGGCAATGGGGTGGTCCGTAAGAGATTACTTCCCCCACACGACGGTCATAGGTAGGATGTGCATGTACTTGTCCGTACTCCTATGGGGTATGGAAAGAACTAACGTTATATAGGCGATACTCTCCCAGCGTAAGGCGTTGAAAAACATCTACTAAGGGGTCTGCGGTTGGGATGTTAGCTGCGGGAAGGGAAGTGGTTTTTGCGATGGTGGTTTCATCAATTGAAGGCGTAGGTGCGGTTGAAGTACATGGTTGAGGCACATTTGAGGAGGATGGTTGGGTTGAATGAATGGGTGTCTTGATTGGGACAAGCACATCATTAGGGCGGTATAACATATTGCAGGTTTTGAAGGGGGGAGGATCAGCTTTGACGGTGTAGGACTTCCCCTCGTACTCAAATTTTATGCATCTATGTAATGTTGAGGGAACGCATCCCATAGCCCGGATCCAAGGGCGACCTAATAATATATTGTATTGGAACTCTCCCTCAAGGACATAGAAGAGTTCAGGTAAAGTATGTGGTCCTACCCGAATGTTGAGGATCACGGTGCCTAAGGTAGAGGTAATAGCGTCATTGAATGACCGTAACATGATGGGATTGGCACACATGTAGCTAGAGGGATATTCATAAGTTGGAAGGCTTTTGAAGAGATGATGTTTAGGCTAGTGCCCCCGTCAATCATAACACGACGTACCGAATGTCCCGGACGTAAGCGGAGATGAAAAGGGCAGGGTCAGGGTCTTCTGTACCAAAGTCAACAATTTCATCTTCAGAGAAACTGACTGCCGCAGCTTGTTGTACAGAGACAGAAGTGGTTGGGGCAGTGGGTTGTTTGGTGAGAGAAGCAACGTGATTGGGTGTTAGAATGGAGGCAACAGGCAGGGTTTCATTAGGTAAGACCTCGATCCCTTGAAGAATTTCAACGAGAGCTTGTCGATGAGATTCCGAAGTCTGAATGAGATCATATAGTGTCATTTTTACGGGCGATTGGTGAAGCTGTTTGATCATGGCTCGATGGGAAACTCCATTAGAGACGGGGTAAGTGGGTCCACGAATAACCACTTTGGGTGGTGGTGCAATCGGGATGCTGGATGGAGAAAGAGAGGACGCATGTGTGCTTTCTTTCACTTTCTCGTTGTTTTTCTGCGCTCGAGTAGCAACACTAATCATATTAATCTCGTAGACCTGAGATGAGGAAGATGGTTGGGATAAATCATGGTCTTTGGAGGTGGGGTTGTAATAATGATAGATCTTGGTGAGGTGGGGACAGATGGTATAGTAGAGGGAATTGAAGCTAAAGGTCTCTCCCTTCGTAAGTTGTCTTTCTTAACCTTTCTATCTGGGAGAGGTGACTGACGAAGGATGGTTTTTAAAGCTTTGCATCCCTCCACATCATGTCCTGGTGTGCGGTGATAGGCGCAGATTTTAGACTCATCATAACCTATAGGTCGAGGTTTAGACGGGTCATAAGGTCTAAGTGGGGGTAGGGAAATGGTCGCATTCTCCACCAACATAGCAAGGATTTTGGCGTAAGATCCTTTGAGTGGGTCAAAATCGGAGGAGGATGAGGGTATTGGTTGTGCGGGTTTTGGTAATGTTTGGGCGTGGTTGGTTCGTACGGGTGGTGGTTTAGCCGAGGGGTGTTGACACGTGGTTTTCACTAAACGTGGTTTCTTTGGCGAAGCTATATTCAGCTGGTTAGATGATGAGGCTACAGATGACGTGGTAGCGGGAAACAACCACGGAGAAAGGGGAGTGACAGAAAATAAATCCTTTGATGATGGAGTTCATTTAGGGTTGATGGGTGGACAGGATACGTGGGGTGACAATGTTGATATACCCTTTGATCTCTGTATAGGTGCAGAAGGCGTAGGTCGTTTTGAAGAAAACGCAGGAGGTATGATATATTGATGCAAGGTGGAGGGATGAGGTCCCAATATGGAAGGTAGGTGTGATGATGATGGTTTTGATTGTGATAGAGGCATGGATTGAGTTTGTCTCCTAGGTGGCGGGGTGGCTTTATTTTTGGATAAATCGAGTCGCTTAGGCGGGTGCGTTAGACTGGGCATTGGTGAGGTCCCAAGTGTAGGGGAAGATTTGGTTAGGTTAATAGAGGTGGATGGGCTACTTGGTATAGATACGGGGGTGAGAATGAGGACATAGGCATTTTGAGTTTCTGTAAACACTTAGGGTATATGGTAGAGGTGTCCAGGATCGGTCATCTGCATTTGAGTAGAATAGGGGGTACTCAAACGTTCCCATAGGATTCGTCTATCTTCTGGAGAATGACAATCTTCAGGCATGAATTGTAAATTTAGTACGGAAAAAAGACGGGTTGGGATTCCAGTCCCTTTGTGGGTGTGATACTGGGGTAGATGAGGTAAGTCTTGTGTGTCAATAGATATTAAGAGGTCGACCGGTTGTTGAAAAGATTTAGGTGATGAAGGACTAATAGGCAGGAGGGCATGTTTGAGAGGGTCTGTTATGGTTAAAGAATTTGGTGATGTTGGTGTAAGAGATTTCTCGTCTAAGGATGTCAAAAGGAGTGGCGAGCCTTCCTCTTGTGCAGCAAGAGCGGTAGAAGGGGACGTTTGGGAAATAGATAAATTAGATAACATCCGTTCGCAGTCTTGTAGGGATGTGGTGTAAGCAGACTCATTGATGAGAAGAGAAGTCTGGGCAGTTAACTCTTTTATGGGTAAAGGAATGATTTCGCTTTGGCTTGATGGTGGTGAAGGAGGTTCGGACTCCTGTGTTAGTGGAGAGGCTTGATTCAAAATTTTCTCGATAGAGGCTTTTGGCTGGGAGTCGAAGACTGCATGGATCTCATGAACACTCTCCTCGGCTAAGATATCCTGGTTTACGTTACTGTTGGACGAGTGATTTGGGAATGGTTTGTTGAAGATTTTCAAATTTCGGTTGGCAGGGGCATTAGGATTATCGAGGGTTATATCACCTGCGTCAACCATTTCCTGCACTATGTTTTTCAACATTTTGTAGTTTTCATGACTATGTCCTTTTACGCGGTGAAAGTTACAGAAGTCATTTTCTTTGTACCAGGAAGGTATAGCGTGGGTAGAATCAAACCCGGAGTGGGGTTTAACAGGAGGCAAGGTGATAGCTCCGGCTTTGAGCAATTTTTCCAAGATGACACCATAAGTTTCTCCCAAGGGAGTGTAATTGATGGGCTCGAATTTGTACTTATAGGTGGTTTTGGTGGGGTATTAGACGGTGTTTGATATTTGACCATCACCGCGTGGACAGCTCCTTTTGATTTTGAAGAAGTGGACGTGTGAGGAGTTGTGGTGTTTGGTTTATTGGTAGAATCGGAGTTCGAAATTGGGGTTTTTGTTTGCAACCGCAATTTCTCTTCTTAAGGCTCGAATTTCTAGTTTAGAGCCATGGTAAAGGCCTCATCAAATGTGCGGAAAGTTTGAATTTGAAGAGTAGGAGAAATGTGCTTAGCACATGCCCGCGTAAAAAGTTCGATAAATTCAGCTGAGGCAAGGCATATCTAAGTTGGTTGATAAGGCCCGCCATCGTCTAACGAAATCTGCGATAGATTCGTCTTGAATTTTCGGATGGCATAAAGGTCGGTGATAGATACTTTCTTGGCAATGTTAATGGAGAAATGATCCAAGAAAGATTGGGCTAGTTGGTTAAAAGAGAAGATTGAGTCTTTGGGTTAAAGCTTTGTACCACTCAAGGCGGGTCTGATAAGGGCATGGGAAAGGTGTGGAGTAACAAGGCATCATCATGAGAAATCAAATAACAAGCATGTCTAAATGATCATGAAGTGTTGTTGAGGGTCCTCTTTCTTTGTTAAAACGGGTAAATTTTGGTAATTCCCATTGAGGAGGATATGAATGAAGGGGGAGAAGGGTGAATAGGCTCCCGACAAACTTGCTCGTATGTCAAGGCACTACGACCTCACGAAGCGAAGCCTCCAGATTATGCATTTTGTCCATCATTTGTTTGATGAAATCCGTGGTTGGATGAGATGATGGTGCGGTTGTGGTAAACAGAGGCAAATTGGGCCAAGGGCCTCTGCTGGACAATGGTAGGGTTAAGTGTTGATAAGGTATGGGGGATGAATATGTTGAGGTGACCGAATAGGGATGTCCCATATAAGATGTTGAGGTCACTTTGGATACGTGTATGGGAATGAAAAGGTAGGCGGAGCTTGAGAAGGAAAGCTAGTGTGGATAGGTGGCGAGAGAGCAAGTCATGAACGGGCGATCTGCAAGAGAGATGAGGTAGGGGCGATCGGCGGTAATGATATGTGGGGTCCAAGATTAACCAACGGAAATCCAATCGAGTCGTATGAACCTTTGAAGCCATCGGATTGGGAGACAGGCTAGAGATGCAGAAGCAAGGTGGTGTTATCGGGCGGAGTGGGAGCTAAATGAGCAGCTATACTAGTAGGCATACCAACAAGGAGCTGACCATCGGGCGTATGGTTAGGGGTATGAGACAAATAGTATTACAAAGACACTAGAATTAGCATCCGAAACTTGGCAAAGTCCTTATCTCCCACAGGAATTTTAGGAACCTCATTTGGTATCCGTAGGATTCCCACGAGAATGTGAAGGGGGTGATTCAGGCAAAAAGCAGAGAGCAAGCATGTGAAACCATGGCGGCTTGCTTTCGAGTGATAACAACCATGGACAGGAGTTCACGGTAGGGTTTCAATCATCGGGAGAATAGAAACAAACTCAGGAGTAAAATTGGTAGGTTCTTTGGTTTGTCGAGGGAATTGGAGAAAGAGCGATGGCGATATCGGTCTCATGTAACCGATGTCGGTTATACTATAGCCGGCGTCGGTCATACTATAGCCAAGCGTCGGTCGAAGTAACCGATGTCGGTGTAAGAAGTGCAGGCTAACAAGATATAAAAGGCTGCTAATTTGATTTTTAACAACGTTTAGTATACTTGTCAAATTATTGATCACAGAAGATAGAGTATGACAAAGAAAACAGAACTAAAAACAAGCAAGATGCACACGTAAATCCAGAGACTAACCCTAGGGTTAATTTTAATTATCGTGGGCTTATGCCTTTAGACGTAGAATGATGTCAAGAATCCTAAACAAAAGACTTAGGGAAATGTCAAGTTTGTTTTGGCTTATAAGGTTACCTCAATCGGGCGGAGGAATACCGCGGAAAAGGGGTGATGTTTGAGCTGTTGTGTTAATTGTGAAGTGATTTGGTATGTGTTGTGCGGTGAAAGTAAGATTAATTTCTTGTCAATACCATGGATATCACCCCACGTGTACGACACATTACTTAATCTATGTTCGCTAGAATTGAAAGCAATGAAGAGAATCATATGCACATGTTTTAAACCCAAATTGAAAATGATATTCGATGAAGCAAAAGAGATGACTTTCACTAATGCGAGATGTAAAAGCAAAGCAAGTTCTTTTATCAAAATAATACAAAACCTTGTGAATATCTTTTAGAAGAAGAAAACAGCAAGTATACTCCCTATATGAAAGCAAGCAAGAAAGAAAGAAACCCAAAATGGGTCCCCATGGGCGTGCCAAAATGTTTCGCTCGAGAATGTTTCGGCCACAGGAATAGAGTTGCTTTTATCCTTTCATTCCTTTTAGAAGCAGAGATAAGGTTAGGGCTAGGAGGAATACTGTTGAATGTCAAGATGGTGTGCGCGTACCGTAGAGAAAGATCGGGTTATTGCGAAGAACTCCTTTTTGTCTTGGAAGGACTACTGCAAATAAGAACACAAGACCACAAGATTTTGATTAGACAATAAATGAGGAAGCGCTTGGGCCAGGAAATATAAAACTTCCTTTGAAGGTGGTGGTTCCCTGCTAATATGAATTAACACAAAATAGGCTTGTAAGATATCAATTAAATTGCTTCGTTGAACTGGGTAGGGGAAAGGCTAGTTTTTGGTTATAGTCAGGATAACCGATACCGATTGCTGATAACCGATATCGGTATGGTCTAAGATCTGAAGGTTGGTTGTTTTGTGGGGTGGTTGTGTTGTTTGGTAGTTGTGTTATTTGTAAAAAGGTGTATATAGGTGATATTAGGAAATAAGGTGATGAGAGGTAGATGAATGATAGTTAGATGCAATAGCACGTTGGGTAGTGGATCTAGGAATGGATTTGTGAGGATTGTGCTTCAAAAAGTCTAAGAAATGTTATTAAAGAGGACATGCAAGATGTAACTTACTGGTTATTGACGAAGATGCGAGTCAAGAACTCGATGACAAAGGCAAAACTCTAGGTAGGATGGTGGACAAATAGAAGATGAAATATCTCCCTCCCGATGATGGTGAGTATATCCGAGAACTCTGTTTACATTTCATTGCAGATTTTGGGCTTGATCTCCTTTTGCTGCAACTCTTCTGGTTTCTTCACTCATCTCTGCTCGGTCAAGTGAAGATCTGGACTCTCTTGATCGCTCCCAAATGATCTCTGTTGATTCCTAAAATCCTTCCACCCTTGTTTCTGGTTAGGGGAGCCCATTTTACAGGGAACCGATGGCGGTTACGTAACCGACGGCGGTCGAGTAGGAATCGGCATCGGTAAGGAAAAAGTAGGCTATTTTTAGTAAAATAGCCCACCTTCCCTGCTTTTCTCCCGAGGGATTAGTTGCGGGCTTGGTCAAGTGACTAGAAGGTCGGTTTTGGGTCCGAGAAAGGGGTCATTAGTCATGGGTGTAGGTGTAGACCAAGTTATAGGTCTTAATTAGGTTAGTTTAGGGTTAGGGCTAGGTCATGATGAAGTGGCAAAATGAGGTGGCAGGTGAGATGATGTGGATTTGTCAATTACAAGGTAATTAATAAATAATTGTGTAAGGTTTAGGTGATGAGGTTAGGTTGCGAGATGAGATGCGGGTCACAAGGGGTCGTAAGACACAAATTTGGTGTCTACACTAAGAAGGAGAAACAAAGAACAATGAAGAAGAGAACAATAAAATCTCCATAGCCAAAAACTAGAAAAGCGAACAAATCTTACAATCCAAAGTGCATGAATCAATGAACCATTTGTTTATATTTATTCCTCTTTCTAAGACCATCAAAAAAATACCTTCAAAATCTCCTCTCATGTGACAAAGCATCCACAATGAAGAAATCTCCTTTCCGTCTCAACGAAGAAAGAATTGGGTTTTTGCATCAAACCATTGGACGAAACGAAGTAGAATTGCACATGAAGCATCAGAAGAAAAAAATCATATCAAAAATATAATTTTTTTCACAAATGGAGGAAAAAAAAGACCTGTAATTTTGAGGTCGATTAATGGTTGTTGCGTCAAGAAGCAACTGCATCGAGGTCCAAAATTTGTGATTTAAAATATCTGGACTATTAAGCGGGTGGGTCTAAAATTTTAGAGGGTGCTATTGGCAAAAACCCCATAGAAAAAAACTTTGTTCGATGTCAATCCAACATCCCGAAGCCCACTTTCTAAAAATAGCAGGTCTCCTACATAGATTATTATTATTTTGGGAAAGTCAAGCAACAAAAGAACTCACGAAGAATACAAATACATTAGAGGTGTACTACAACTAAGAACTCATCGAAACATGAATTTTTTGCACGTATTAAAAATAGTAACTCGTCCCACGGGAGAGCCCTGCTAAAAACAAAAATTTGATCCAAAAGGAGGAGGAACTCAGGGAGAGAGGGAAATCAAGGTCACAACATCCAATTGAGATTTGGGGAAGTCACTTTTTCATACTTACTAAAAAAATTAAGTTGTCATTATAAGGAAATCATGATGTAGAAGTGGATGGGAATGAAGCTTGTAAAACCCTTCACCGCAAGTATGAGATAGAAGATAGTGATGTCTTGTACATGGACTTGAATGACCTAAGAACTCACATGACATCCAGAGACCGAAATAAGATCGAAGATAAGATATTCACAAGTGGCTTGTTCATTGTTGTAGGACACCTAGTGTCTATCCAAAGTCATGAGTTGGTCCTAGCCTACTCTCACCACTATGATCCTAAAACATGAACCATCCGAGCTAAAAATGGTACAACGATGGTGGTCATCAGCCCTAGAACCATCTCACTTTCTCTAAAAATACTGACATCACCTAGCATGGTCATCATCTCAAGGATAGAGGCTTTCATGATTGGTAAATTATGGATGCATACATGCACGGGGTTGTGCTAGGGTCGTGGTTAAAAATGGGAGAAATCCCTCAAGAATTCTTAATAATATTCCAAGGTGTGAGTTCCAAGAAGGATATTCGGATGTCATAATTCTCCTCAGTAGAGTAATGGGAAAAGCAAGCACAAGATACTTCCAAGACTAGATAAGCCTTTTCATCCACGACATTGTGAAGGAAAATAGAGAATTGACTGGGGATAGATCATTAGTGACAATATCCATCGTAATTTCTCCAAGTACCCATGATGAAGAAGTTCCACATGACTTCTTACTTGGTCTACCTCCTCGCTAGCTCAAGATCATTCAAGGGATTGTCTCTCACACAAAACATTACCGCCAAGGTGCCTGTGTTTGAGAAACTTCCATAGGTGGTGATGGAGGAAAGCCATAGGAATTTCACTCACATGAACAATGCATTCACAATGTACATAGTCCAAAACTTGGAAGGAGATATAGAAGCTAGGATGTCATCACAAGTGGTGTCCTTGATCAAGAAGTATTTCATATAATTCTCGACATTCTCCTACTTGCGAGTTGTTGGCTTCAATCAAGAACAATTAAGGCTACATAAGTACCTTAGTGACCAAATTGTATTGTTCGAGCTCTGTAGACAAATCATTTAGGTGAATAACAGGCTCATAAGTAGGAAGAAGAAGTTGATTCCATTTCCTATCTTTCTTGAGATATTCACATGTAAGAGTTCAAATAACGCAACTCATCTGGAGGTTAATTTTGCTCATTTGACTCTACATTCCTACATGACTAGGCATAAATTTAATGTCCAAGAAGATGTTGACTCTTTCCATGTCTTGGAACTACAACATGAACCAAAATTTGAGGATTACTGGGCCAATTGCACGGATGAATTTGAAGTGCGTAAAAGGGATCATATGAGGATGACAATCAATGAAATGAATAAATTCAATTTCTCCTGGTATGAAGATATTCTACAAGATGATGGGACAGAGATGTATGATCCTAAGTAAGTAGCAGCCAAGATTTCCCTTATACCTCCAATCAATTGGTATGTTCACGAATCAGGAGATATATTGGAGCGAGAATGAGAAGGTCATGAGGAGAATGAGAAATTGGTTTCAGAAAAAGAGAACCATGATCATCCAGTCATGAGGAGTTCTTATGATTAATAAGCAAGCCTCACATTAGTTATCTTCAAAATTCATAGAGGTGACTTCTAGTTCTAAAAAATTTGGAGCAAGATCAACAAGAAAGGCCGCAGAATTAGAAACTTCTCCCCATGAGAAGACGCCAAAGAAACTCAGAGTAGAAGAAAACTCATTTGCATCACTACTAGAGAAATATTTGATGGTATAAATGTAGGAAGATGGCAAAGTCACAAGTGGATGAAGAACACATGGTTCAAGATTCAATCTTCAAGATCCAAAAGGAGGTTTCCCCTCTTGATGACACTCATGCCTCTCTCATTTAGGATTTTCCTCCTCCTTCAAAATAGGGTACCATTGGTGCACCTATCATTGAACCTAAGTCTGATGAGATGTTCCCTTGGATGCATGAAACAATTGTCCCTAACACTCGTACTATGCAGCAAGTGGCGGCCCTTGATCTATCAACAATTATCTCATTGGCCAAAGAAAAAAGATCAAGGAAGCTTGTACATATAGCCTCACGATTCTATAGTGGGGAAACAGTAATCAATAAATCAAAATAGCTCATCCTAAAGTAATCAAGCCAATGGATGAGATGACACCAAATTGACTATGAAATGAGCACAATTCAACTGGGACCGAGAAACTCATGAAGAGTATTTTCACATGTATCAAAATCTTCCGCTCACATGGTGGCAAGAAATAAGGAGTATAAGAAGAAGATTAATGAACTGAAAGAGTAGGTGTGAACTTTGTCATTCTATGTGCAAAATCTAGTTGATCCTAATGCCACAACAATTCCCACTGAGGAATTTGTTCCCATTAGTAGATTCAATCCAGAATCCATCAGGAAGACACATGAGTTCACAATACAAGGGTGAGTGAATAATGAATGGATCAACTCAATTTCCAAATAAGAGAAGTATGTGCTTCAATAAGCGGTCAAAATATTCACTTATATGTGTGTAATAATAGATAAGATGTGGAAACTTAAGAATGACTTGGAGAAAGAAAGGGACTATTGGGAACCTTTGGGCCCAATAGTAGATGAAATTAACAACACTCGTCGTTAGGAGTTGGTGACAGAAAATATTTGAAACTCCCTCAGAAGACTTGTCACGTGTGTGGGTAAGGGCCTTGGAAATCAGGTTTGAGGCACTCAATCGGACCATCACAAAGTGGGGAAAAAGAGGAACAAGCATACAAATTGTAGGATAGTGTAAATCAGAAAATTTAGAAGCTTGGAGTTCTATAATGGGTGAAGATGCAACTTCCGATGATTTGATTGGTCCATTTGAAGAACACGTTAAGAAAGAGGTAGGTAACCCATCATCCTTCACTAAGGATACCCTCAAATTCCTCTCAGATATTCGGGCCTCCATTGCACTTATCATAGAGAAACATTCATCATGGTTCGAGAAGTGCAAAGACATCATGAGGTGATGGATGGATAGAAACTTTGAGCTATGCTCACATTTCTCATGCTTGCCGACAAAGTGGAGCCTGCAACTACTCATTTTAGAAAAGAGCTTGGGGAAAAAGACCTTCTCAGGAGCACAAAGTGGAATCCAGTCAAGGAGTGAGATCAAATCCACTAAAGTGGATCATCCTTTCACATGATTCTTCTTTTTCCTTCTTCTTCCTCTTCTTTCTCTCTCTCTTCTCTTCTCACACAACACTCTTTTTCTCTTCAATGTTATATTTTTTTGTTAAGGTTTGAACTTTTTAATATGAATTAAGTGACTTTAGAAATATAATGTGACTTTAAGCCGCCTTGCTATTATAAAAGGGACTTAAATATTTAAAGTGGAATATGAATAGACTTAAGTCATATTAAGTTATTCGAAAAGCCATAGGAAGATGAAGAGTCACCTCTAGTTCTATAAATTGTAACAAACTCCTCATTCAAGCTTCTTATGAATTTTGCTTCTTAGATGTTGGAGTTGTTTTTGTGAATTTGTGAGAGAGATATCCTTGTGAAGAGAGTAAGAGATACCAAGTTTCTTCCATTTCTCCTACTAAAAATGTCTTCTAATTCCCATACTATGTACAAATTTTCTTGAGCTTCAGTAAAGGAAGAAGGAATTTTAGCCTCTTTGATTGAGAAGTTTATTGACCAATACTTTATGTTCATTAAGATCTATTTTGTCTTTTTGTTGTTTTGTAGATATGTTTTCTTCTGAAATACAAGTGCATGTAATGAAACTTCTGGCTAGTGTGTGCAAGTCTCTAATTTTCTACTTGCAACATTAGTTTCTCCTTTCTAAATATTCTCACTCCCTTTCCTACCTTCATAGAAAATTCCTCCCTCGTAGATACCTACAAGAATTTTCCGCAAGGTCAATGGAGTGCCCCTATTGGATCCTCGATTTGAAAGGCCACCAGGATAAAACTCATAATTTACTCATGCATGCATGTACGGTAGCTGCACCAGTTAAGTAGAGGGACTTAGACTCCTAGAGCATTGGCAAGATAACCAAAAATTTTCCCCAACAATTTTTCTCTCCAACAGAATCAATATTTTAAAAATTACTTAAAGTACAATTTTTACTTCTAAAGTTAATAATAGAACTTTGTCAATTGTAAATGAGTTGCTTCCAATTTGTATAACTCTACAATTTTTCGAAACATGTTCTCAAATCCATTCATGGCTCTACAAGATCTCCATAGTGTGTTCTCCGTGCAACTGAGCCAGAAAAACCCCTATACTAGGAAAAGTGTAACACTTCATGGAAAAATGATGACATCATTGTCTTTGTCTCTGAATTATGAGAAACTCTCCAAATTCTAGTTGAAGTCCCAAAATGACTCTAAGTGCTTAAAAAATTAAGATCTTTACAAACTACCTATTCTTCCTTCTACACAGTCACAAAGCAAATTGGGTTTAAGTAGAGGAAATATAGCTTTATAACTCACCAATCCCTTGTGGCTTAGTGGCGAATGAGTTATTTTGCATTCCGATGGTCATGGGGTTGAACCCCCTCCTCCTCATTCGCGGTTGACTTTGGATATTTTGGGATTAATCTCACATTTACTTGCACATTGGGAGGTTATGATGTTTATATTGGGCTCAACCACCCACTAGTCCCATGGTTGCGGCCACACCTTAGACTATTTCTTCTACCATGTAGGGCCTCGACTCATTTGTTTGAAAGACTAATGGGTTGGGTTGAATTGTGTGTTGCCACGTAGGTGGTGGTTGTTTTGTGGTTTGTTTGGCATGCCATGTATATGTGGCCTCATGGATATTTGGTTGAATGGATAAGTTTGCACATTATGTTATATGGATAAGGCCCTTCATGTGGGTGAGTTGTAGATAAGGCCAACAATGGGGAGTTGACCACCCTACCAAGTTAGGAGGTTTTGGTCGAGCCATGTGGAATATTCAGTGCATGGATCACCAAGCTAGTGAATTAACTTTCCCATACTGATTCAAACCCTTCATTACAATATAGTTTCTATGCAATAAGAAAATCCCACATTCAATGTGCAAAATCACATAGTGGCATATATATACTGAGTTATTATAATGGTAGTATGAAGAATTGATGGAAAAGACACTCCTCCATACACCCAATTTTTTTCTCAAATCTTCATGTATCACTTGGTAGATGTGCACGCATCCATGTTAGCAGAGACTTACTTGCGCACAATCCCCGAATTCTTCCGATTGGCCAAAAATTTCAGCGGTCGATATCTTGAGCATACGAGCTCCATTTTCATAGTTCTTTATATTAGAAATATCTTAAAATGATCTTCCACACCAAAATGATTTGGGAGAATTTGGAAACATATGAATGTAGAAATGTCCTCCGAGATCACATGACGAGCCAAAATCCAAGTCAACATAGAGCCAATTCGGGGTGATTAGAATTGAAGAGATGCAAAGGAATCATAGAACAACGAGTGCAAAGAGACACTGGTGAGCGGGATGGGCTAGTTTGGTTCCTAGCTTGGTTAGTTGGGTCTGAATTGGGTCTAAAGGGAACCAAACACAATCTCCAAACACTAAAAACTACACTTCAACCTAGAATTCTCTATTGAACCTACACATACACACCTAAAAACACTACAAACACACTGCAAAACCAAACACACAACCAAAAAAACCAAACCAAGCATAATACCTCCAAGTATAAATGAAATAAATGAATAATAATTATGAATCTTGAACATGAAACCGAGAGTAGTAGTAGGCTTGAAATGGAGGAATCTATATTATTTGACTTGGTCTAGTGCTTCAAATACGTAGTAGTGGTTGTTATAAATGAATTTTAACTTATTTATGAAGACATAAGATAGCCTTTAGTGTTTTGGAGTGATATTTATAATAGTATTTTGTAAGAGCTCCATGTGAGTTATAAAGTGACATTGGCTTGCTTATATAGCCTTTATAGGTTAACTATTATGATAAGGTCATCCATATGAAGATGAAATTACATAATAAATATATTTGAATTAAAATCAGTTTCAAAAGATAAGAAGGGGAAAGACCGTATTAGTTGGCCAAAGATGTAAATAACTTATCCTAACCAAACTCTATAGTGTTTGATTGGAAACATGTGATGCAAAACATAAAGTTGTGGAGTGATGTTGAGGGATGATTTACTACTTTGGTTAATTAATATTTCCTAATTTTTTTGAAAAAAAGAGTGTAGAGATGAGTAAGTTAACGAAGATATAATGAGATGTATGGATTATACTCAAAATTTGAGTATTTGTGATAGCAAATAAGTATATCTAAGCTTGTTATTACCAAATGATAATTTACCAAATTTAAGTGTCTATAGTTTTGTAAATACTTCACTACCATATCCAACATTTGTTTTTTCTTAATCCCAATAAAAGATGGGGTTTCTCCATCATCACCACGTTCAATGTAGTTAAAAATTATCTCTCTCCTTGTTTCACCTAATTCTAGAGAATTTCTTTGAATATTGACGAAATAGATAGGGGTAAATGGGCTAGGAGGAATACATATTAAAGTTGGTTAAAGGTTGTTGTGTGCGTATGACTTCTTGATCCAAAACTGATCGTGAGATCTTCCTTTTGGCTAGGAGGAACTACCTGAAATAGAAAACAAGACCACCAAATAGAAGTTAAACAGTATATGTAGTGGACTGCCTAGCATATACTAGATCCGGGAAGTATGATACTCCCTAGAAGGTTGTCAATCCACTATTTAAAACAATTCAATGTTAACAATAAATAAAACCATACTGTAGTTAAAATGATTTAGTTATTTCATTCAATTACAGTGAAGTGATTTTCTCACAATAGGCTAGGCTATGATTAAATTTGAAGGTCAAGGTCTCTATCAGAGTATTGGTACTAGTCAGGGTCTAATTCTGGGCTGTTTTGGGTATTTGGTGGATATTTTAGGCTCTGTTCTTGGTCTGAGAGTAAAACACAAAGACCAACATCGGTTTGGTATGATAGATGTTGATTTAAGTGAGCTTGCGATAGTTTTTGGTAACCGGTGTCGGTATGGTCGAGGTAGAGGAAACTTAATAAAATCTTGGTATGATGACAGATCGGGGCTAAATGGAAATAGAGAGGGAAAGGGTGAGGTCTATGTAGGTCTTAGGTGTTCTCAGGGGTAGTTATTAGTAGGATATGGGTAATTTAATGGTGTGGGTGAAGGAATGATCAAGTTTGTATGAAGGTAAATGATGGGTGCATGGGAATACAAGTAGAACTGATAACAGAAGTAAAAGAGTCTATTAAAATAAAAATGGATGAATGTTGGTTAATAAAACACTTACTGTTGTATGAGCTTGATGGCTGGATGGCAATGGCAATTGATCAGATGGATGGAGTTTGATGTGGTGATGGTGCTTCCCCAGATGCTCCCGTGAATGCAAATGACTCTGTGATTGTTTCTGATGTTGGCTGTGGATGCTCTGATGCATGTATGAATGTTGGTTCTACTTGCATGCAGCCTTGGTTTCATCCCTTGCTCTCAGAAAATGTGCCAACCTTGAAATAAGGTTATTTTGGGGTATAAATGGTAACCGACGATAGTTCCAGTCTAACCAGTGGTGGTTTAGGGTAAGCTGTTGTAAATATCTCCCCAGGTAGATATAGACAACGAGAAGAATATGGAAATCAAAGAAACTCGAGTCCGATTTTAATTGCGCAAGCGCGCAGTAAAGGCGCATGAAAATGGATGTCGACATGAAGATAGATGCGCCAAGGTGCAGGTAAAGGGTGCATGAAAATGGATGTTGACATGAAGATAGATGCGCCAAGGCACAGGTAAAGGGCGCATGAAAATGGATGTCGACATGAAGATAGATGTGCCAAGGCGTAGGTAAAGGGCGCATGAAAATGGATGTCGACATGAAGATAGATGCGCCAAGGCGCAGGTAAAGGTGCATGAAAATGGATGTCGACATGAAGATAGATGTGCCTATGGCATAGGTAAAGGGATGTTGACACACACGGATGCGCCAAGGCGCACCTTCAGGAGGCGCAACATTTTGAGCGCGACAGAAGCGAGACCACAGCGCGAGATATTCAGATGGCCATAACTTTTGAATGGGAGCTCAGATTCATGCAAGGTTGGACTTTTTGGAAAGCTTAAAAGGTCCTCTATCCAACTAAAACTAGATATCTTTAATTGGGTGAAAAAAATCTTAAAATGCAAAATACAGTTCGCCACTTTTTGGGTTCGCTAGGGTTCTCACCTACCACCATAATGAGATGAATTAAATACAACCTAGGGTGGTTGGGGTAGATTTGGATTTCCTCTCTCTTCCCTCTCTCATTCTTCCTATAAATTTTAAGGAGGGGCTTCTTTCTAAAGGTTGGACATTTTTGTTTTACCCCTCCCTTCTTCTCTTTAGGAGTGAACTTGTGGAGTAAAAACCACCCATTTGAAAGCAGTAAAGCAACTTTGCCTCTTGGCATTTTACAAAGTGTGTTGTATCAATATTTGGAGAAAATTAATGCATGTCTATGGATGATTCTCAACCCTCTCGTGTTCATTTTCATTCTCCCGATCTTTCACCTGAATCAAGTTATCGTGCATGATCTTGCATTACGTTTTTATGGTTTGTGTTTATTGGCAAGACAGTGTTCTTCATTCCTCGGTGCATCACCTTTGTAGTTTAGGTTTTATTTTATGCATTTTCTGATTTTGCAAGGTCCCACACTTGGGAAAAGCTCCATGTTATGCAATCGCTTTGAGAGTCTCAACCCATCGAGTTGCGAGTCCTGTGAAGTGCTGCGATTCGCCACCAAGAACTAGTGTCAATTAGGGTGGGATTTCCTAGGTTTACTAAAATGGGCAGATCCCCTTGATTTTCTTGGATCTCATTCATCTTTCTCTATGGATTAGAATAGAAGCTTCCCTTTTCAACAAAGGGAATATGGTTAGAGGGAATGTAGGCTTTGATTTTTAGGGTTTAGGTAGGTCTTAGTTAGTTATGGCAACATACTAAGAATAGGTCTTAGGGTGAGGTGGCTAGATGAGGTGTATAGGTGAGGTGGTGGTGTGGGCATTATCCCAATTAGGATATTTAAATAATAGATATTATGAGATCATGAATTAATTTAATTAAATTAATATTAGATTTGGATGAAAGGGGCCATGGTTAGGTGAGAGTGTTCACATTTGTTATTTGTCGAGGGACCAAGGGAGTGTGACCCAATTTTGGTGTCTAAATTTTTCCCCTTTTTGTTACATAGCTTGTATTGGTAAGTGACGCTAAGAAAAATAAGATGTGGTTGCCCCATGTGTGGGTGAAGGTGATCCCCTCAAACTAGAAACTGATGAGGTAGAAGGCAGAATCGGTGAGTGTTTTGATAAAAGGTGAATGTGATGATGAGGAAGGTGGGAAATGGGGTAAAAAGAGGTAAAAGGTCTAATCAGGTAATCCAGGTAATGGGTTAGGGTCAAAGGTAGTAACAATCAAACACATTCACACATATAAAGCTGCAAAGACCTGATGCAGGTTGAAGAGTAGGCAAGCTCTACATTTTCTAAAGTCGATAGGTTTATCCAAATAAGGTTGAGGTGATTCCGGTATCCAAGGTATAGGATATGGTTAGGAAACATGATGCAAGTTAGGTGCAAGAACGTTTAGGTATGTTCCGGTACACCAAGGGTTGGGTCAGGATAAACGGTCACGACAAGAGGCAAGGTAAGGTTAGTATAGAAATCAAAAAGAAGTATGAGAACCATAAGGTATAGCAAGCACATGAGGTCACAGTGTCACTAGCAATGTTCTAGGTCTAAGTAACTAGGTCATGGCATGGGTAGGGCCGAGGTATGGGTAAAATAATGAGTCCCCAAATGAGGACGAGGTGAGGTAGTAAATGATGAGGTTAGGAGGATAAAGTGGAGGGTCCAAGTTAGGTATGGGTGAGGTAAAAAGGATGCAGGTCACCAAATTAGGGGTAGGGAGGAAAAGGACTAAGTAAGATAATTGATTATGGTTTGAAGGAAGGCGATGTCGGTCACAATGGACCGACCACGATAAGCTAGGGCATAGGACCAATGTCGGTCAAGGTAAAACCGTCGCCAGTCAAGTTGGGTAGGTTATAAAAAGGAAAATTCTACTTTTTACGGAATCATTTGTCACTTGCCAAATAGGAGAAAATGGTGAGAGAGAGAAAGGTGGAAAGCATTCATGCATAATAGAGCTGAGTTGGCGAGTGGTGTAGCGGGTGATTGGCAGTTGATAGGTGGGTCCACGAGATCGGATTGAGTGATTCGGTTGGTTGGAGGTGTAGAGGTTGATTGGGTGATGGCAGAGGCAAGAGAGGGATCGGGTGGACCCCTAGTGTAGTGGCCCAACATGCCACCATGGCGATGGCAGCATGATGAGGTAAGAGTCAATCCCTTTCTTTATTTTGTGAGTTAGATTGGTTTAGAGGTCGGTGGGGAAAACGGGTTTGGGGGAAATGAATTTTGAATTTGTGGGAGGGAAAATTTGGGTAAAATAGGAGCGAGGGGCTGATTGGGTGAAGGAGGGTGAGGAAGCGTGGAGGGGGATTTTAGTAGGATTGGGTGGGTAGAAGGGAGAGAAAGGAAGATTTTAAGAAGAGGGGTTTTGGGCGTTGTGGTTGTTGTGGCAATGTGACTATCATCGGTTGAGGATTAGCGATGTCGGTGGTAGCAAATCGGTATCGGTCATAGAAAAAGGTGACCGATGTCAGTTTATGGGGGATCGGGGTCGATTACAAATAATCGGGACCGGCCACAACTTGGGGAAAAAAGGGGTCAAAAGTGCCCTAGGTTGGGTGGGTGAGATAGGTAGTGGTAAGTAGGAGATGTTGAGAGGAAAAAATCATAACATAGTTAAGGGGTAGAAAGAGGTAAGGGTGAATGATAGTAGGTTAGGGTTGGGGTGGGTAGATAGAAGGCAGGATATGAAGGTAAGGAGGCTTAGGGAAAGAGATGTAGGGTGGTAAGTATAGGTGAGGTCTCGAGAGTGATTATGGGTATGATTAAGGTGTAGTAATGTGATGTTTTGCTAGATGCAGGCAAGAGATCAACCGACGATGCTAGATAGGGTGTTACCCTTGCTCATGGTAGTTTGTGGGGCTGCAATAGGTTAGAAGTGGAGGCATGTCAAAGATGTGGGCACGAGTGGGGTCGAGACACTACCAAAGATGTAGTCGGCGGTGAGCTTGATGATTTAATGGGTATTTTACACTTTCAGATGTAGAGGGTGGGAGATTCCCATGATCACTAATGGGGGTGTTGCATGATATGATGATGGACATGACTGTTTTGCCTAGGTGCCAAAATTCCTGGTGTAGTTATATAGAGAGTTATGGGTGTATGGGTGGCTCCGCAGGTTCAGCTTATGTTACACATTTATTCTTCACTATTGGGCCTACGAGCACATTGTGTGTGTTTGTCTGATTGGTATGCCCTAGGTGGATGCATTCAAGTTGGCTTTAGTTCAAGTAAGATACAAGAGATGGGTGCATGTGATTGGAGAGCATCGATCAGATATGGCTACTCATGATGTAGCATACTATAGGCGATTCTTGGAGGATTATGTCAGTGTGGACATTATTTGGAGACCGTATGTGGGTTATCCCTCATATAGACAAATGGTTGATGAGCTAGACGACTTACATCTACTTAGGTGGATAGAGGGCACTATGTCGGAGAGCATGAGATGATTCTGTAGACAGAGTCGAGATGGTAATTTGGGCTGTCGTAGGACATACCTCCACCCTTCCCATAAGTCTTGGAGAGATGATGTAGATATACCATTTCTTCTACCATGGCCGGCAGTACTATAGGGAAGGAAGAAGCAGTGATAGACCGAAGGATTAATGCTGCCAAGGTGATGGGTAGATATAGATAGTGGTGGGAAATTAATTTACTGAGCAAGATCTTTGCCTAGCCGCAGTAGCAGACTTAGCCACCATGACCTTTCATAGAGATGCCCTACGGGAGTAGGTGGCGACCTTGATTACACTGTTGGGGATGAAATACAGTGTAGTTGGCATGTTCGAGAGGAAAAGGTGGCCGCTTTGCATGCATAAGTGGTGACCATAGGCTCGATGGCCTAGAGTGCAGATGGAGATGGTGCTAATGATCACGTAGCCATCTTAGAAGTGTAAGTTATAGGTTTTCATGGCCAATTGGCCACTACACGAGCACATATTGATGCCTTACAAGCCCGGATTTAGGCAGTAATGGTGCGAGGCCAATGACACCACCCACATGCACCTGGACGGGTCCCATAGGGCAGTCAAGGTCAAAGGCCAATGGGGCCACCACAGACATAGTACCCATATCTAGATTGTGGGATGCCCTAGGTGAGGCCAAGTATTATCAAGACCAGCTGATGGCGGTGGGGATAGATTTTCTATCCTATGGAGAGTACAGGGCACAACAGCCTCGAGTGAGAGGACCAGATCCCGTACCCACAAAGCATGGAGAGCATAGGAGTGATTGATCCCTAAGATAGGATCAGGGTGAGGCCACCAGTTCACAGAGACCAACCCTAGGTGATGTACCATCAGGGACCCAGCCATGACCCATGGCGGGCGGTGAGATGTTATCAAGCCACCGGACAGGATCCAAGAGGGAGGAGGAGATGGGAGAGACCGATATGGAGGATATCTGATAAGATGATGCCTGATGCATGTCCCTCCATTTTGATGTATTTATTCATTTTTAATTCATACTAGCTTACGTGCTAAAGAGAGTGAGGATGTATATGAGAGTTTGTGCATTTTTGATCATATGGCCTACGTGCCAAAGATGGTGAGGTTGTATATCGAGTTTTGTGTATTTTTTATCATATACCGGCTTGTGTGCCAAAGATGGTGAGGCTGTATATGAGAGTTTTTGTATGATGTATATTATTTGGTATCAGTGTATATTGTATGGATATATAGATTTATATGATGAGATGGATGATTTGGTATGATGTATACATGGTTGAGGTTATCTTGCTATTTTGATTTATATATGTGATGGAAACTAAGTAGTGTAGGCATGGTAGAGCTAGGTCATAGGCATGGATCAAGTCAGTTTTTTTCATTTAGGCATGGATTGAGTCGGGTTTAGGCATGGATGGAGTCAGGTTTAGGCATGGATGGAGTCAAGTTTAGGCATGGATGGAGTCAGGTTATAGGCATGGATTGAGTTAGGTTTAGGCATGGTGGAGTTTGTAATTCCTTAATTTGTGTAATTAATGATGATATGAGTCATGTTAAGATGTTTTATAGTAACATACATGATAATGGTAAAGAAATGGAAGACATAATGAATGTATGAATGATGATGATAAAGATGTGAAGCAATTTGTTGTTTGTTTGGTTTAATTTCCAATTATTGATAAAAAGGAAAACTAACTAAGGTAGAATGTGACCTAGGAAAAGGGAAGGGGAATTGGTTAGGGTACAAAGTAGCCGAGCTAACCTCCAAGGGCCCTATGCCCTTTGAGTGCTGCCTACATAAACCCGTAAAAAGGGACCTCAGCCGATGTAGTTCTCCCATAAGCTAGGGAAAGCGAGAGGAAGGATGAAAATGAGTTGGTAGGTTATAGGCATGATTGAGTCCAGTGTCCATTAGGTATTGGTGAATTGTGGGCACATTAGTATGGGTGATGTTGAGTTTATTGATTAGGATAAAGAATAAAATTACCCAAAGATAAGTGTCAAGGATCTAGTCCTGGATAAGATGATCAAGATGTAATGAAGAAGGTGAAAAGATAAGAGGAAGAAAGAAAGCCACCTAATTGGTAAGGATCATAACGGGTGGGTCATACCTTAGATAGGCTGATGAATGTAAGACCCTAAAGAAATTGCATGATTGATTATTCTAAAGGTGAAGAATAGTCACATGATCACCAAATGTCACGGTTCCAGCAGGTCCCTTGAGGCGGTAGGAAAGGAAGGTGCAAATGGTGAGAGGGTGAAAAGTGGTTAGTTTATATGGTATGAGGTAGCATGCCTTTTTGGCAAGAGATCCAAGATCACAATGAGCAAGTCCATGAAAAAAATAAATCTATTTTTGACGTGTATTTGAGATAGACTGATCGATGCGGGAAGTCTATATGGGATGAGGAAATTAACTCCTTGAGGTCTTCACGAAGCTGATCGATGCGGGAAGCTTGATTCTCTTCTTCTTCTCTTTTTTTTTTTTTTACATAGTTGTCCTTTGAGGGAGCAGTCTATTTACAACAATGATGTAGAGAGAAAGATGTCCTTTTTAGGGAGTCATATTTTTATTGGAAGTTTGACTCAAGGTGTTGAATCCCGTGTGAGGGATTTTAAGTCATGGATAAGACTAAGGTGAAGAATTGAATTCTTTCTTAGAAAGTAAGGTGGAACAACCATGGGATCTCATCTAAAATCAGACAAAAAGTATCCATGAGAATCATTCCATGTGCAACATCGTGGTACACATATTTAATAGAAGATAAAAGAGTGACAGGTACACACATGATTCTTATTTAATCATTGGATATGGCATAGTGAAAGGAGGGAAGTGAATGGCACTCAAGGGACAAGCATGAAAAGAGGAAAAAGGTGAGGTAGGATTGAAAGTTAACGTTAGAGAATGGTCGAATATGCAAGGCATTAAGGGGGCTAAGATTTGGTTTACTTTCTAGTGAAGATAAACGATAAGCACCTGATCTATAAGTATGAATTACGATGTATGTTCCAAGCCAATTAGGAGAAAAATTTCCCGTTTACTTTTTTCCGCTTTGGTTACATGTTTATTTTCTTTCAGGATAAGGTCACTGACTTGGAAGGTTTGTTCATGGACACATTTTTCATAGGCACGTTTGATACATTTTTAGTAAACTTGAAGATGGTCAAGAGCATTAAGACGGCGTTCGTCTAATAACTAAATTTGTGCTAAAGCAGTCCATGTGAAAGTCATCATCATTTAGCATATCATGGAGAGAAATGTGAAGTGAGGGAATCTATACTTCGAGAGGCAGAACAACCTCTATATCGTAGACCAAAGAAAAAGGTGTGGCAGCAATGGAAGTGTGAATACTAGTGTGATACGCCCACATGGTGAAAGGAATGTGTGTATGCTAGTCCTTCCCAGTATCGTTAACCACTTTCATGAGAATTTTGTTCAGGGTTTTATTAGTGGATTCGGCCTAGCCATTGGTTTGTGGGTAATAAGGTGATGAGAAACTTAGTTGAATACCGAAGGCATCACAAAGTTTCCACAAGGTTTTATTTTTGAATTATTTTCCGTTATCAGTGATGAGGCAATGTGGAACACCAAAGTGAAAAATGATGTGATGATTGATGAACTCACATATTTTCTCGGCTTTTGTGGAGATGAGAGGTATGGCTTCAACCCATTTAGTGTAATATTTGGTAGCAGTGATTATCCATTGATGTCATTGGGAAGAATGGGGATTAATCTCTCTGATAAGATCTAAACCCCATTGAGAGAAGTGCCAAAGTTCACGGGTGACTGTAAGGCATGGATTTGGGTGTATGATGAAGGTTGGAATGTTGTTGACATTTTACAAAACATTTAACGTAATCATAACAATCATGGTTAAGGATCGAGACAATAATAGCCTAGACAAAGAATATGCTTAGCAACAACAAGCCCATCAAGTGACCTCCACATATGCCATCATGAACTTCCTTAATGGTATAAGGAATTTTAGAACTTGTAAGGCACCGTAGGAGAATACCATCAAATCCACGCTTATAGAGAATACCACCCATGATGATGTAACGAGAGACCCTTTTAAGAAAGGCATGTTTTCCATTACGAGTAAGGTTGGGAGGTAAGATGGAGAGGAAAGATAGTCGAGTATTGTTTATACTAAAGGTCACTCGGGTCGGGAGCTACGGTTCAATAGAGTAAACTTCACAAGGTAAATAAGAGGGTGATTGGAGTCTTTGTATAGTGACAAAGATTTTAGAATCGATGGGCGAAGTAAGTATTTGGGAATACAATTAGGCCATGGTATCTACAAATTTTTAGTAGAATGGGGGATGGTTTGAAGGGCGAATTGGTCGAAGGTGGTCAAAAGTATGTCCACATGATGCTTATACTTTTGAATTATCTCATTACGACACTGGTATATACCATTGACTTGGTTTATGACCAAATGAGAATCACCAAAGATGTTGATTGACTTAACATATAAGGCATAGGCAACTGGAGACCCAATATGAGTGCTTCATATTTAGAAATAATATTTGTACAATTAAAATCAAGTTTGAAAGACAAAGGCATGGGTTCACCATCAAGTGGAATGAGGATAACACCAGCCCCACCCCCACGCTGACACTTGGAACCATCGAAGAAGAGTGTCATTTGGTACGCGGGTTCATCCAAGGAAAGGGTAGCAATAGACTCATCTGGGAAGTCAAAGTTAGAGGGTTGGTTCTGGAAATAGGTGCATCAGCCAATTGGTCAGCAATAGCTTGGCACTTGATGGAATTTTGATGGGAATTCGAGGTCGAGGTCAATCAGAAGCATAAGCCAGTGTGTAGCTCATTAATTTTGGTAAGGTTTGGCATACATGAAGTGTAAGGGGTTGGTGTTGGTCACCACATAGGTTTTGTGATTAAGTAGGTAATGGCAGAGTTTGGTGGCAATAAAAACTAAGGCTAAGCAGATTTTTTCTACATGTTTGTATCAGGTTTCGTAGTCCAAAAGAGTACGGATTATGTAATAAACCACTTGCTCCCTATGTTGTTCATTGCGATGAGTGAGCATGGCCCCTAAGGAATGATCGATAGCTGAGATGTATAGGTAGAAGGGTTGATCGTCTTTAGGTGGAATGAGTACATGTGGTTGGAGAAGGTATTATTTCAAGGCCTCAAAAGCTTTGTGGTAGTCATCATCCCATTTAAAGGAGACATCCTTTTTGAGAAGATGATGAAATGGCTGACATCGATCGGAAAGTTACGAAATGAAATGGTGGATAGATTACAACTTACCTTACAGACTATGGATCTATCACAAGTTAGTGGGTGGAGGCATTTTGAGAATGGCCTTGACTTTAGCAGGGTCAACCTCTATGCCACGTAAGGAGACAATAAATCCCAAGAGCTTTCTGAGAGAACTGTGAAGACATATTTCTTGGGTTGAAGGTGAACACAATACTTAATGAGGTGGTCAAAGATGGTTTTTAGGATGGTGAGGTGCTTAGAGTGGCATTTAGATTTGGCCAAGAGATCATCTACGTAATCCTCCAAAATCCGTAGTGCATGATGTCATGGAAGATGTAAGTCATAGCCCGTTGGTATGTGGCACCAAAGCATTTTTAAGGCCAAAAGGCATGACTCGATAGCAGAAGGTCCCCAAGGGGTGATGAATGTGGTTTTGTGTTGATCCTCTAGAGCAAGAAAGATTTGTTTATAACCTAAGAAATCATCCATAAGTGATAGTATCTCGTGACCAATGGTAAGGTCAACCAGTTGGTCAATACCGAGTAGAGGAAAGTCATCTTTTAGGCAAGCTAGGTTGAGGTCATGGAAATCTGTGCAAATGTGGAGTCCCCTATCACCTTAGTGATAGGGACAATGTTAGAAATCCATTAAGGATAATCAATGGGTAAGATGAAGGAAATGAAAAGTAGGCGTTGAAGTTCTTCTTTGACCAGAAGAGCAATGTGAGGGTGCATTTTCCTTAGCTTTTGTTTTATGGGTTTAGCATCGAAATGGTTACAATATTATGGACCACTATGGTGGGGTCAATACTAGGCATGTCTATGTAAGACCAAGCAAAAGCATGGTTATGATCTTTGAGAAAAGAAGTGATGGCTTCCTGTTCAACAGTATCTAAAGATTGGCCAATCTTTAGAATGTGTGGGTCATCCTGAGTATGGATGTTAATTTCAATAGTTGATTTGTTCAACATGGTTTACATCTCAGATGGTAACGACCGATGAATATATGAGTCTTCAGCACCAAGTTAGGTGAGTATAGATTCATCATCCTGACATTGAACGATATTAATGGAAGGTGTATCGTCATCAATCATTTCAGGATACAGGAAGGGAAGAGAAGAGGGAGCCTTGCCCTCACGTTGATAAGTTAGAGGCCCCAAGGAAATAGTGTTTATGAAAAAAAAAATTAGGAGGAATGGATTCTGGATCCATTGACTCTATTGGTGAAGGTGGTGAAGAAGGTAGCGTAGGTGAAGAAGGTGGAGAAGGGTTGAAGTCCTCAATGAGTTCAATGCGGGCCTTCTTGTAGGTGGTTCAGTAAAGCCGATACCACTATGGTTGTTATTTTTGTGAGTATTACATGGAATAACAATGTGATGACCTTGCTTGTAAAATCCAAAACCAAAGCACTTCCACGCACATATGTGCAGGAAGGTGTGGGAAAAACGGTGATTGGTGAGTGACTTGAGGTCGGCAAAAATGGGTGAGTTTGTGATGGTGGTTTATGTGTATAAGTGGTAGTATCAAGTCCCCATAGGTGAGGTTGGTACAAAGGTAAGGAGGACCGTAAAGGAGACACTCTCCTATTCGGTGAGAGGGTGTTAGTGAAGACTTCCATACTCTTGTGGTGTAAGGAATATGTTGACACTATATAAGCGGTACTCCCCCGAGTGAGGCATTGAAAAACACCTTCCAAGGGATCAGTGGTTGATATATCGGTAGCTAGGATAGACGATGTGTTTGAGGTTGGATCGAGAGGTGGTGCCAGTTGATTAAGAGGTGGACGGGTCGGTTGTGGAGGTCATAGTAAGTAGAGGAATGGAGGATATAGGCGGAGTTGAGGTAATAAAGTGGGAACCGGTGGGACGAGTGTAGGTGAAGAGGAAGTAGTCCTGGATGAAGATGATTTAATGGGTATGAGCATGTCATTAGGTTGATAAAGCATGTTGTAGGTTTTGAAAGGTGATGGGTCAACCAGGAATGGTATAAGTGTGTCCTTCATGCTCAAAATTTACACAATAGTGCAAAGTGGAAGGAACACAACCCATGACACGAATCCAAGGTCTACCAAGAAATAGGTTATATTGAAACTCCCCCTCCAAAATGTAAAATAACTCTAGAATAGTGTGGGGGCCCACACGAACATGGAGGATGATGGTGCCAAGTGTAGAGGTGATAGCGTCATTAAATGAATGCAACATGACAGGATGTTTATGCATGTAATTGTTGGGTATGCGCATTTGGTCGAACGCATGGGAGGAGATGATATTAATGCTAGCACCCCCATCGATCATAACATGTCGTATACGATATCATCAATGTGGACGGAGATGAAAGAAGCTGGATCTGGGTCATCGGTTTGGTGTGGTGCGATCTCTTCATCTGAGAAGCTAAGGGTGGCTACTTGGTGAGTAGGTGGAGGTGTAGGAGAAGACGGTAATTTGGTAAGAGAGGCTACATGATGAGGTGTGATGATGGAGGCTACGGGTGTAGGATCATTGGGTAAAACCTCAATAGACTAAAGAACCTCCATGAGAGCTTGGTGATGGGATTCAGAGGTTTGGATGAGGTCATAGAGGGACATCTTGAGAGAGGATTGGTGTAATTGTTTGAGCATCACGCGATGTGTAACCCCATTAGAAATAGGATATATGGGGCCGCACTGAGATAGTGACTTTAGGTGTGGGTATAGATGGTACATTGGGTATCGGGTTGGTTGGTGGGTCACTTGATTTCTCCTTGCCCTTGTCTATCTTAGCATGGGTGGCAATGTTGATCATGTTAATCTAAGGGGAGGGGGTAAATGGAGAAGGTGTAGGATGAGTGGTATAATGGCATGACGGGAAGAAACCTACCGGGGGAGAAAAGCCTTGTGAAAGCGGTGGGGAAATGAAATTTGGGTGGTGATTTGGCCAACTCTCTTATACGAACCATGTTAATTTTGAATCTCGGGGATGGATCAAAGAGTTGTGGGGGTGGAGGTTTTGGTCGTTGGGTCGGAAATGAAGGAAGAACTGTGGAAACTGGTGCTGGTGAAATGGGGTCCTCATCGAGAAGGTCATCATCATCAAAGTTTTCTTCAGGAGGGCATAACTAGATAAGAATGGTTTTCAAAGCCTTACAATTCTCTACATCATGTCCTGGCACACGATGGTAAGTGCAAATTTTGTTTTCACAAACCCTTTTGGTTTGGGCTTGAGTGGGTCGTAAGGTCTAAGAGGTGGTAATGTGATAACAAGCATAAAATAGGGTAAAATAAGAAAGGGGGTGATTGGGTGAAGGAGGGGTGGGGAAGGGTGGAGGGGGGATTTGGGTAGGATTGAGTGGGTAGAAGGGAGAGAAAGGAAGGTTTTAGGAAGAGGAGGGTTTTGGGTGTCATGGTTGTTGTGGCGAAAGTGACAGCGTCGATTGAGGATTAGCCGACATCGGTGGTAGAAAACCAGTATCGGTCACAAAAAAGGTGACTGATGCTAGTTTATGGGGGACCGGGTCGATTCTGAAATGGGGACTGGTCACAATTTAGGAAAAAGGGGTCAAAAGTTCCTTAGGTTGGGTGGGTGAGATAGGTAGTGGTAAGTAGGAGATGTTGAGAGGAAAAAATCATGACACGAGTTAAGGGGTAGAAAGAGGTAAGGGTGAATGATAGTGGGTTAGGGTTGAGGTGGGTAGATAGAAGATGGGATATGAAGGTAAGGAGGCTTAGGGAAAGAGATGTAGGGTGGTAAGTATAGGTGAGGTGTCGAGAGTGATTATGGGTATGATTAAGGTGTAGTAATGTGATGTTTTGTTGGATGCAGGTGAGAGATCAGCTGAGGATGTGAGATAGGGTGCCACCCCTACTCGTGATAGTTCATGGGGCTATGACATTGAGGAGTGGAGGCATGTCATAGATGTGGGCCTGAGTGGGGTCATACGCTACCGGCATGTAGTTGGCAGCTGAGATTGATGGTTGCCCTCATCGATAGATGGGATTTAGCGACCAACACATTCCACTTACCGACTAGCGAGATGAAAGTCACCCTGGAGGACATGTATAGGATCCTATGGTTACCTATATTAGGGACGCAGGTATACTCAATCTCCTCAAAGGCATCTGAGGAGTTGATGCTGATAGTATTCGGTGAGGGATTGGCAGAGATGACATTTCACAGTGCCATCTTGAGTTATGGAGAGATGTACCTAGCTCATCCAGAGGAGATGAGACTAGTAGTATTATTGATGGAGGTAGTATGTTGTTTTGTACTACCGGATGTAGAGGGTGGGATATTCCCACAATCACTGATTGGGGTGCTGCATGATATGATGATGGATAGGACCTACTTTTCCCTGGGTAGTGAAAGCATTCTGTACAATATTGTATGGGTGGTAAAAATTTTGCATGTGTAGGTGGAAGTTGTGTCGGATGTTTGGGTATGTTAGAGGTTCGCGAGGGAGGAATGGGCTGCTGCATTTTTAGTTTACCGATGGGTGGAGGTTTCTTAACTAGGTTAGAAGGGCTAGGTCCTAAGATGGATGAAAGGGGTGAAGGTGATGAAGGTGTGATCGGCGAGGTTGGGGTATGAGATCTAGGGGATGGGTTCTTCTGTTTGGGGGCGATTAAGTTTGGTGTTAGTTTTGGAGGATGTAGCTAAATCTAATTTGATGGGTGGATGAGTAAGGCTGTCCATTGGGATGACCCCTAAGGTAGGCATAGGTTTGGACGTAGAATCATGTCGAGTTATGGGTACATGTGTCATTTGAGCCATGAGTGGTATCGTGGGGGAACTTGTGATAGTTTTGGTTGTGTTTGGTTTGATCGGCTAAAATATTTTTGGATAGATAGTGGAAGTGTCAGTGAGTGACATCTGCATTTGTGTTGAGATAGGAAGTAGAATATGCCCCCAAAGTAAGGCTTTATCCACGTAATCCAGCGGTCTGCTAAGCGTGAGAATGGCACTGCAGTGGGTGGGATTGATGTGGATCCAATGGTGATTCCCATAAAAGGTGTCTTAGAAATGAGGAATTCACTTACCTCAGCCTCTGTGGGTAAGAGAGTTGAAAGTAAGTTCACAGGATCTTGGATAGCTAGTGGAGAATGGTCACCTAAAGGCAACGACATTTCTACGGGATATTTGATAAGTGAAGGAGATGACGGGTGCTTCTATGTGGTTGAAGGAGTTAAACAAGCGTCTCTCATTGGTTGGAGAGGTGTTTTTAGTGACAACTCTCTAGATGGAGAATCCAAAGGTGAAGCAGTCTCGATGTTAATAGAAGTCTCCTTCACATGTTAGGGGGGAGACAAAGGGTGTTCCTCTATGGGTGGAGGAATAGGTGAAGTGGGTTCACGTGTAGGTGGAGGACTTTGGGCTAGGATTTCCTCTATGGAAGGAATGTGAGGTAATTGGGAAGCAATCAAAAGTGCGTCACTTAAAATAGCATGGACCTCATAGGTATGGCTATCATTATTTGAGGTTTCTCCAATTTGATCAAAAGAAGGGACATGATTAGGAAATGGTTTCTTAAATATGTGTAGGTTTTGGTTGGTAGGTGTGTTAGGGTTATCCAAGACTAACTCGCCATTTTCAAGCATTTCCTAGACAATGTTCTTGAAAGTGATGCAATTGCCGCTAGTATGACCTTTTACTCGATGATAGTTACAGAAGTCGTGCTCTTTGTACCATGCAAGTTTGGGGCAAGCAGGATCAAAACCAGTGTGTGGTTTTACAGGAGGAAGGGTGATGGCACCAAATTTAATGAGATTTTCTAAGATAGAAGAATAAGGGTCCCCAATTGGGGTGTATTTCTATTGTTCTCGTCTGAATTGAAAGGTCTGGATCGGGGAAAGATTGGATGAGGGCTTAGGTTGATTTGATGGATGATCTGGGCCTACCTTGAGTACCACTGCATTAGCGGTTCCCTTGGATTTTGAATAATTATTCTATGGTTTCGAAGAAGAAGAGTTATCATTTGAATTAAATGACTTATTCTTATTGCGTAGTTGGATTTTATTTTCTTCGATGGCCCAAATCTCTAATTTTGATGCCATGGTGAATGCCTCATCGAAGGTTCAAAAATTTTACACTTGCAGGGTCGGCGAGATATGTCTAGCACAAGCCTAAGTGAAGAGTTCTATGAGTTCGGTTTGTGGTAATTGGAACATGATTTGATTGATTAGGTTATGCTAACGAACGAAAAAATCCACGATAAACTCATCCTCATATTGACGCGTAGAGTAGAGATCAGTCATGGTAACCTTCTTAACAACGTTGATGGAGAAGTGATCCAAGAATGCTTGGGCTACCTGATTAAATGAAAAGATAGAATGTCTAGGTAACCCACTGTACCAATCTAATGCGGGTCCAGTTAGAGACATGGGAAAGGTCCTCAAAAGCAACGCGTCATCATGGGTGATCAGATAACAACCGTGTTTGAAATACTGCAAGTACTATTGTGGGTCCTCTTTGCTATTGAAGTGGTTAAATTTAGGCATTTCCCAATGTACATGATATGGACGAATAGGAATGGATGGGTGGATGGGCTCATTATAAATCTCATCATAGGTGAGGGAGTTATGTGTGCTAGAAACCGATGCCTCCAGTGTTTGCATCTTGTCCATCATTAACTTGATTAGGTCATCAATAGGTTGGGATGGATGGGTACCTCCTATAGCGTAAGGAGGTTGGTGTTGGACATATGATGGAGGTGGCATTCTAGTATATGGTGATGCTGTATAGGTAGATTGAGAAGGAGGGAGTGAGATAGGGGTACGTACCCAGCATGACTGATAGATGAAACGGGAGGCTGCTGATAGTATATATATGGAGGTGGAAGGGTCGAGGTGACTCTAGTAGTAATGGGGCTAAGGACTATGGAATAAAAAGGACAATGTTTTGAAAAGGGGTAGTGGTCATCAACACTGGGGGTGGTTGTGTAGCTATGGGTATATGTGAGACAATAGGCATGGATGAGGTTACGTTCTGGGTGGTGGACGAAGGTATAGTGGATGTTGCGGGTGCAATGGATGTAGCAGAGATGCGATAATCATAGTAGGTATAGGGCCTATCTGAGAAATGATTAGAGGCAAGGTAGATGTGGGTAGCGCAGAGCTAGCGGAGGTTGGCACAGAAGTAGGAGCGAGTGTCGAGGGGATAGATACGGACATACCGTATATCAATGACCCGAGGCATCTTGAGTAGATGAGTGGGAAAGATAGAATTGTAAGGTGGTAAGGTTCTGGTCAAGGAGTCGTGTGAACTCCTCATCCCTTGTGGCAATAGTGATAGGTTGGGTAGGATCCATGGGTGACAAAATAGAAGGTGGTGAAGGACTAGGTGGGAGTGGTTGAAAACTAGCGTGGAATATGAGGGTGTTTTCTTGGCTATGTGTTAGCACCATGTGAACAAGTACTGACGTGGTAGGACTACTTTCTGTAAATGACATAGAAATACAACAAATATAGGAAAAATAGGTGGTGGTAGGTAGATTAGGTATGAAATGTCAGCTAAAAATTTGAACAGGATAACTGATGTTGGTTAAGGTAAACTAACGCCGGTCACAGGTAACCGCGGTTGGTCACTGTGAAAAATGGACAGTTTGTCAAAACAAGGTAGAAGGCTAATAATTTACCAAGTAGATAAGATGTTGATGGATTTATCAGGATAGAGAAGATGATGAGAGCTTCAGAGACTCTGAAAAGCAAAGAAAGTGAATCAGGTGTCCTTTTGGGTAGGTTAACCAAAAGAACATTAAATCGATGTCAATCGGGTAAAACCGATGACAATCTAGGGTAACCGATGACGATCATGGACCGACACCGATTCTTGTGAAATTGAAACAGAGATGAAGAACAGGTGGTTGTGAGTTAAAATCAAATGTGGAATCAAACCCAAAATTCTTGAGAATGATGAAAATGGGGTCCAGCACACTCAGATGAAGTTGGAATACACCAACTATGATGAGGAGCGTGCAAGGAGAAATGAAAAAAGTGAAGAATATGTCCTCTCACCTCAAAATGTAAGCCAAGCAGAAACACTAAGAAAAATACGATCCTAAGAGTGCTTTTTCTATTTTGTTTGTTCAACTTATGCTATTAAGGTCTGACTCATGAACTTGTAGAATAGATTTTTTGGTGAGGAAGGCTTCTATGAAGAAGGAGATATACAAGGAGAGGTTTCGGGTATGTTATGGTGAGGTTGGGTTATATTCGAGATAATGACTCGGTGAAGTAATGAGTTGGGTGCCCATTGTGTCGTGATCGTGTGATCACCTACAGCTTCTTCTGGGTGAGATGTTGTTTAAGAATGTGTGTATTTTTCAATTTTTGATGTTTGGTAAGACTCAGAGAGAGAGAAAGAGAAAGAAAGTGTCTTTTCTATGATTCATTTATCAACCATCAATTGGGCATGACTTCCAGCATATAGGTTGCCCTCATTTAATGTGAGCTAATGCAGTAAAGTAGAATGAAATGCAGTTAATTTTAAGCCCAAATTGAAATGTTAAATTCGATGACACAAAGATGTGAACAGAGAAGGGATGCTCTTTCACTAATGCAATACTAATGAAAGGAAAGAAATGTTCTTTTTATAGCACCAAAACATGATTGCTTTGAGACAAATAGAAAGAAGAGAAGATTCCAGGGAGAAATTTTAGTGTGAGAACCTTTTAGAAAGGAAACAAACATGCAAATTTTCACCTAGGAATGATAAAATGCAAGGAACCCCGAATGGGTCCCACTGGGCATGCCAAAATGTTTCACCTGATTCTAGAGCATTTCTTTGAATATTGACAAAATAGATAAGGGTAAATGGGGTGTAACACCGAATCTGTTGTTACTTTCTCCTAAGCATTCAAGTGTTGATATGTGATTTCTTGTAAAAGGATGTGTTCCTCGATTCAGAAATCATGCTTGATATGTACTGAATTTCTTGCAGATTGCAGATCTTGACTGAGTCAGAATATGATTAGACTCTTTTATTTATTTCATTTTGTGTCTGAATATTAATCTGATCACGGAATGAATTATAGAGATATTCATCTATAATATCTAGACTTGGATCAGTGGAATTGATCCAAGTAATGCTTTAAATCTGTTTGTGATAAATTAGATCACAGACCTTGAACAGGTTGCAAGGTATGGAAGCATTTATTAAGCTGGTCAGGAGTATGACTCAGGCTGATCTTGAGAAATGAATTGGTTCCCGATATGGAGGTATATCTGGAAGGTCTCGGACGTGGACCAAGTAATAATTCTGTCATGTATATTCCTGTAGCCTAACGGCTGTATAGGAGTAAATCCTGTTCGGAGATGCATGATTTTAGGTCTTTTCTTGGCATATAAAATGTTATACCTAACTGGAATTATTAATGGTTAGTAACCTAAAAACTAAAACCTAACCTAGGGGTTAGATTATTGTTAAGCTAACCTAGACCTAGGCTATGTGTTAATATCCTAAGTTAGTATCTATGTGTAAATTGGTTAGTATGGGTATTACCCTAAATTCTAACCTAAGATACTAACCTAACTATTGAGGAGGATGTAAAGGGGCCTATGGAGGGGTGCGAACCATGGGCGGCGTTTTCTATGGCAATTAATGCTGGGGATAAGGATGAGGGACAGGTCATGGCGGAGGCTTAAGCGGTGGCTAACCTGTGCAGACGTGGCAATTTGCTAAGTTTGGAAATGAGCATGAGTGTAGTTGGACCTGCCGCCATTCTCGCGGTCGGTGGAAGTTGAGTTTAAGCGGGAAAGTTGGTTTAATGGCATTCAATGTTCTAGGGAGACGAGCTCGGAACTCGCGAGAAGGCATGCAAACGGGAAGTTGAAGGTTTGTTTGGTTTGTCGCGATTTTCGGTCTTCTCTCTCTCTCTCTGCTTGTTTACTGGTTCTTCGCACCAGTTCTCCTTGAGTTGCATGGCAAGAATGAATTTCTCTGGCTCTTTTCTCTGTCATGGAAGATATATATGTGATGGAGACAGCGAAATTTTGTTGGTCGCTTTATCTTGGAAAAAGAAAAGGAAGTTTGAGCTCTTCCAGTGGTCTGCTTCGGAAATTTGATCAAAAATACAGGCATGTTAGGCCCTAACCTTTAAATTTCTTGCTGTCTTTCAAGTGATTTCATTAGAACAACTCTGTTCAAATGTTTTGAGAAAATAAAGGATTTTCTATGGAGATCTTGTTTAAATTTTGGTATCAGATATCTCTTAAGTTCGATTTTTCAATTTCCTCTAGATGGGTGTTTGTTAAAATCGAATTGTGGCTCTATTCCTTTGTGTATTCTTTCTGGTTTAAATATATGAGATATTTATATGTAAAGAGCATGAATGCTCGGCCTGTTTGGCGTGAGCCCAAAGAATATACTTGTGTTGAGAATAGACCACTGTATGTTGTTGATTTGTGGTCGCTGTTTCTTGCTGTGGAAACTGTATGGAATGATTTTGATGGATACTGTAAGATTGATCAGTATTATTGCTTCTTTGGGAACTCTGTCGTGGTTTTTGTTGACAGTGTATAATGATACTTTTTGGGTTTTAATTTGTCTTCTAATTTTTGCTAGGATCAGGTAACTGTTGTGTTACCGTAGTCTATACGACCTAGCGGAAGTTGTTTTCCTTGTTATTGTGGTAACGGGATTACTTGTTGACTGTGTATAATATAGATACATCTGTACTTTATTTTATCGACTCAGTGGAGTCCATGATTGAATCGTATATTGCTATCTATTGCTGAGAATGTAGATTCATCCATAAGTTTTGTGAATTGATTTTCGTGGAAGCCTGGTAAGAAGAAACAGGTCTTTTGATCACCGTTATTTGAATGAATAAAGGATATAGACTTCCTAGGTATGCATTTGCATTTCTTTGTGTAAACTGTTCGAAAGTTTCGAAGCGGCTCAGTTGATTTCTTTGCTTTGAAAGGGGTATTCGATTTTCTTACACTTGTTTTTATTCTGAATGTTTGCCATAGCTGGCATAGAAGGATTCATCACCAATTTCATAGTACGCTGCTGTAGGGTTCAGCGGTTATGGGTATAAACCCGTTAACAGTATACAGCGTGTGCATATATATGTATATATTTACAATCGTTGTAATCTGAACGACTATGAGGAGTCGATTGTATGTTTTATATTTGAATCTTATTCAAGTTGAATATATTTAAATAGTTGGTGATTGTTGAACCTGCGACTTGAAGGAATAACACGTAATAGACCTCTGTTATTTTCGGGAATTACTCTTGTGTTGCATGGGTTTTGTGGTACAGAATCTTAGGTGAACATTTACGTCTTCGACCTGTACAAATTTGTGTAAAAAGATTGGCAGAGTTCAGTCGGGTTCTTGGTGTGAAATCAGAGATTAATTTGTTTGTCTGATTCTTGTTATGCTTCGTTGATGAATATCAGTATGAATTCATATGCATTTGCTTGAATTGTTACCTCCGTTTGAATCATTTGGAATTCTGGAAAGGTAGCTGGTACTTCTGTCTCTTTCTGAACTTGACATTGGACACTGTCTTTGTCACTATTTGAGATCCTTGAGTATGGATGACTGTTTCGTGTTCTGACCTTGTTTGGGTAAGTCGCGAATACCACACTAAGACTTGCATGCGCAAGGTAAGGATCGATTGGTTGTATTCCTTTCTTTTACTTGTCTAATTTTTTCCGAGCAAGAATAAGTATGCTACGTTCCTTTCCATTTATTCAATCCGATTTGGTGAGCATGATTTGGAAATACGTGTGGTCAACATAGCATAGTCCCTAGAAACCTCAAATTGCTTATGCTTTATAGAGTTGTTGTTTACAACAATACGCTTGAAGTTTCTTGATTTCAAACTTGGTTCGAAAGCCTTAATGTGCTTAGAAGAATCTAGTATTGGACTTCAAGTTGATTTATGGATTGATTGATGTGTTAGTCTGTTGTGCAAGGGGAGTTTTCTTTGTGTTTCTATTTCTTGATTTAGAACAAGCGATCTTGCTTTGCGGCTTGTTTAACTTGTTCATTTATATACGTTGAATGTTTTTATATGTAAAGACTAGTGACAATGATGAAATTATGTGAAAGGAAGTATGAATGGATAGGTTCTTTCTCTTCCTTTATTTAATACTTGTTGATATTTATCTAACAGTGGGAAATTGTTTTGTAACATATTGGTGGAATTCCGAATTGTTATGTTGTTCCCTTTTGGAAGAATGAAACGATCTGACCAATGTTGTGATTTTGGATTCAATGATTGTTGTGTACATTCGTTCCTTGATTCTTTTAATATTTGATGAAATATTAGAAAGTGAATAAGACTATTTGTAACAATGATAGAGTTACATATTTGTAATCATTCTGTATTACAAGGACATAGTCTGAATATGTTTACTTATTTGGATATTTGATCTCATTTAAACAGGGTGTTTAATGAAAACAATTGATGGATTGCAATTGTTTTAAAAGTTAGTGCTTATCATGCTCAGTTCATTGAACTGACTCATGTTGACTATTTTTGCAGATGGTTGCCGTAAGAGGTAAAAGCAATGCAGATCTGACAGGCTGATCAGATTGTTTATTTGATTTATAATAAATTGCAGCTTGATTTTATAGATGGACTATATGAGAAAAGATGTTTCTTTTCCGTTAAGCATTGTATCAAGTATGCTGTTGCATAAAATGTAATTGTATAGTTTTGAAAGGAATGGAAATAAGTGTTTGATACATATATGTTGTATTCTATTTCTGAAAATTGACCTTCTTCGGTTTATGTAACGAAGGGGCATTGTTATCATTGTATAATATGGATGCTTTTGTGATTGACAATGGAAGCTTGCAAGAAAATGAGATTGAATTCTTATGAGTATTTAGAAGTTCTAATCTGTTCTAGTGAAAGCAATATTGGAATTAAATATTTGTCTTTCTAGAAGATAGGTTAAAAGTGAGCCTAAAAGTGAACGATAAACAAACTGGATTAAATTACTAATCCCTAGTCCTAAGTATGACAGGGCAATATTAAATTGGATTCTTAATCATTTATATCTTTATACTAAAAAGTATGATATAAATTCAGTTAAGAGAACTGATATGCAAACAAATGGAGTTCAGAAGGCAATCTCAAGCAAAGGTTATGAGATATTGTCCGATTCTGTTGCTTTAGAAACAAGTGTATTCTAATGACTCCTTGATGAGAACTGACCGTAATACCTCTACCATGTAATGGGTTTTATAGAGGAGGGTCGTCTTAAGATGAAGAATCCAGGGATTTGGAAAGGCTAACCTTAGGGAAAAGTCTTTAAAAGTAATTTAAACTCAAGTGTGTAACGTTGGTTCCGAGTAGATCTTTTCGAGGCAGATTTAAAGGTTGACGACATAAGTCAACTGCAGAGTTGTACCTCCGAGAAGATTAGGATCTTCTCAAAGTTACAATAATGCAGATGACTTATGGCGACACCCTTTGCATTGATCGCTAAGATTTACACTTGATTTCGCACGAGTTACTCTGGGACCGATTAAGAACGTGGTCATGTTATAAGACTGCCTCGGAGATTCGGGGTATCATGACACACTGGTTGAACTGCAAGGTTGAACCAGTATGTCATCATATCCCTAATCCTCGTGGGCATCCATATAACATTATCACCTTGTTAATCTGCCTCCGAGTGATTCAGTTGTGAAAGGAAGGACTGACGGTAGTCAGTATAAGACATTCTATATAACATAAGAATGGGGTGAAGGACGTATTCCAGATTGACGAGTATGCCGTTAAGGAATACGAGACATGAACAGTATGTTTCAAATCTTTGGCCAAAGTATGCAAGCTCACCGATTGCGTTGTCCTAATTCACCTAGTCTAAGGGATGAGATGCCGATGAATAATGGTAACAATTATTCAGTTAGATTCCTTGGACAGAGCATTCTGAATCCCAGATTAGGGAAGAGAACCGCAAGAGTAATGTGTTAAATAAAAACACCGACTCTTATTACTCATGAATAGATCGGTAGATTACCGAGTCATGGAATGAATAGATCGGAGGTACTCCGAGTCATTACAGCTGCATATGGTTGTCTGTTATATAAATGGTTATTTGAATTGTGAGTTCTAAATTATGTATTTAGAACCAGTATGTAATTATCAAAAAAAAAAAAAAAAATTGACTTGTTCTATTGTCTAAAATGAGGATGTTACATCTTGGTATCAGAGCTGAAGGTTGCAGCTCTTGGACCTATTGAGTCCATAATCTGATAAAAACCTGAATTTTCTTGTAACAGAAAATGGTTAGAACAAGGGGAACGTTGCGAGTAATGCTCCACCTGAAGGAGGAGCGGCAACAACCCAGAAACTTGATGAGATCCTTGCTGCCCTGTTGGACACAAGAGATCGCTTAGCTGTACTTGAACAGAAGCAGTTATGGGAAATGAGGAGGATGAAGAAGCTGATAATAATAATCAGCAACCTCCTGAGGTCAACCCCGAAATGGCTGTTGATGTTAATGCTATGAATGCACCTGTCCAACCAGAAAACAAAAAGGCCGATTAGCAGTGCAGAACTCACTAATGATATAAAAGGATAAGTCCACCTAAGTATGATGGCACCACATTAGGAGATGGAGCGAGAACTGCTCGGCGAAATGGAGAAGTACTTTGCAATAAGGAACTTCTCGGGAGGAAACCAAAGCTATTTGGGGAGCCTATCGCCTTTCTCACGAAGCGTCTTCATGGTGGGATAGCCGAAAAGGAGCTAAACATGATGAGACCAATATTACTTGGGATCAATTTAAAGGCTATTTTAGGCAACGGTGGCTGCCACAACTTTTCTATGATCAGAAAATGACAGAATTCCAGAACTTAGCTCAAGGGAAGCTAACGGTAACTGAATACTGGGAGCGGTTTACAAAACTCCTCAAGTATGTACCACAGTATCAAACTGACGAAAAGTTCAGGATACGGAAATTCATCATGGGATTGAATCCAGTGATAGGGGGAGAGGTCGATGTTCACAGTCCAACCACTATGGAAGGAGTTGTTGAAAAGGCCATAAGGCAAGAACAGAAATTAAAGGCTATTTCTGCTCATAAGGAGGAAGTGCGGAAGAAGACTGCAAACCCTTCTTCAACCTCTCTGCACCTTAAAAGGACCGTGGAAAAAGTTTGGAAACAAGGGTAAGTTTTCAGGAGATAACACAAGAAAGCAAAGCAAGAAATAAGCCTGCTTTGAAATATAAGGGATAATTTTGTTAAAAATTATAATAATGGACAGAAGTCCTATGGAGGACAGCGTGACAATTACAAGGCTGGAGGTAATGCTGAGCCTAAGAAGGGACCTGTAGGAGGCTGCTACACTTGTGGTAAAGATCATTACACAAATCAATGTCCTTTAAAGAAGGATGATCATAATCAGCAGCATAAGATACATGCTGCAGTAGCAGACAAGCAAGCTGAAAAGCAAGCAACACCTATAGAAGTTCCGGGTAAGTTATTCGGCATACCTGTCACTATTCTTTTTGATACAGGAGCTACTGAATGTTTTATTTCTAATAAACTTGCTTCTAAACTTAAAAGAAAAGCTGGGAAAATGGATAAATCTTGGACTGTAGAGTATGGTAATAATTCTGTTCATACAGTGAGTATGTGTCTCTTTGGAGCAGTCCTTGATTTACCTAATTTCTCCACGGAAGTTGATCTCTATGTTGCACCTTTGGGATCGTATGACATTATTATTGGTGTCAATTGGTTAGCTGACCATAAAGCAAAGGTAGATTGCCATGAAAAGAACATAAAATGTTTAGATGATCAGCTGGAATTAGCAGAGATTCAAGGTGTGAAACGAGAAATTTCAGTTAGAAAACTGTCAGCTATGCAGCTTAAAAAGGCTAAGAATAAAGGATGTACTCTTTATGCAGTAAAGATATCTGAATCTTCAGAAGAAGATGGTGATTACATGAAGCAAATTCCACTGTTACAAAGTTTCAGGGATGTTTTTCCTGAGGAATTACCAGGGTTACCACCCAAGAGAGAATTTGATTTTACCATTGAAATCAAGCCTAGAACTGAACCTATTTCCAAGGCGCCTTATCGGATGACTACTACTGAGTTAGTCGAGCTTAAGGCACAATTACAAGAGCTTTTGTCTAAAGGATTGATTAGACCAAGTGTTTCACCTTGGGGAGCACCTGTGATATTTGTGAAAAAGAAGGATGGAACACTAAGGCTGTGTATTGATTATCGGATGTTGAACAAAGCAACAATCAAGAACCGATATCCGCTTCCTAGGATCGATGATCTGTTTGATCAGATGCATGGAGCAGCGGTTTATTCTAAGATAGACCTTCGATCTGGTTATCATCAGTTAAGGATTAAAGAGGAAGATATTCATAAAACAGCTTTCCGAACAAGGTACGGACATTATGAATTCACAGTTCTACCCTTCGGATTAACTAATGCACCCGCAGCCTTTATGAATTTAATGAACAATATTTTTCAAGAATACCTGGACAAGTTTGTGCTTGTATTCTTGGACGATATTCTCATTTATTCTAAAAGTGTTATGGAGCACAATGAGCATCTGAAGATAGTTTTGGGAATTTTGAGAGAGAGAAAGTTGTATGGTAAGTTATCCAAATGTTCTTTCTTTGATTCAGAAGTTCACTATTTGGGTCATGTCATAAGTAAAGAAGGAATCGCTGTAGATCCTTCAAAAATAGTGGCAATAACTGAGTGGCCTGCACCAAAGAATGTGCATGAAGTAAGAAGCTTCATGGGTCTTGCTGGTTACTATAGAAAATTTGTAAAGGATTTTTCTAAGGTAGCTGCACCAATAACTTCATGTAGAAGAAGGATAAGAAATTCATGTGGAATGACAAGTGTGAAGTGGCTTTCAAAAGTCCGAAAGACCAGCTTGACTTCGCACCTATATTGTTTATGTACTGCACCTAATGGGAATTTTTGTTGTAACGGATGCTTCGGGAAGGCCTTGGAGGTGTTTTGTTACAAAATGATCAGTCATAGCTTATGAAAGTAGAAAACTTAAGTTACATGAGCTGAATTATGCCCTCATGATTTGGAACTCACGCCATTGTTCATGCGCTTCAAGTCCTGGAGACACTATTTACTTGGAAAACCTTTTGAGTTGAAATCGATCACTTGGGACTGAAATATATTTTTACTCACCCAATCAATGCCGACAAAGAAGGTGGTTAGAATTTTTATCACAATATGACTTTGATATTAGCTATATCAAAGGGAAGGAGAATAGAGTAGCTGATGCTCTAAGTCGTAGGAGGCACATTTCTGCTCTTATAACATTGAGAACTCAGTTTAAAGACGAGGTAAAAAGTGCCTCTAATCGATGCATATTTTCAAAGAAGTAAAAAAGCGCTTGCTGCAGAACCTAAAGATAAAAGGTATGAAGGTTTTCATTTTGATAATGAAGGAATCTTGCGTTATGAAAATAGGGTATATGTACCTGTGCTGAATGATTTGAGAAAGAAGTTGTTAGTTGAATTTCATAATTCACCTTTCTCTGGACACCCAGGTATCACAAAAATGCTAGCTGATTTGAAACAGCAATACTTCTGGAAAGGTATGAAAAAGGATGTGATAAATTTTGTGACTCATTGCCTGGAATGTCAGCGGGTGAAGGCAGAGCATATGCACCCTGCTGGACTGTTATATCCTCATAGCATACCGCAGTACAAATGGCAAGTAATAACCATGGATTTTGTACAAGGACTACCTATGTCCAGGAATAAGCATGATGTTATCCTGGTAGTTGTGGATAAACTGACTAAGGTAGCTCATTTCATCACTAGAAATCTAAAGGATGATTCACCGTGCTTTGGCCAAGAGGTTCGATACGAAATTTTCAGATGCATGGTGTGCAATTGATTATATCCGACAGGATCCTAGAATGACGTCAAGGTTTTGGCAAACGCTTAACGCAGCCCTAGGAACAAAATCGAACTTTAGTTCGCATATCATCCGTAAACGGATGGGCAAACTGAGAGGGTAAATCAAGTGTTGGAGGACATGTTGCGAATGTATTGCATGGATCAACAGTATAAATGGGAAGAATATCTTCCATTAGTTGAGTTCGCATACAACAACACTTATCACTCATCTCTTAAGATGGCACCATTTGAAGCACTTTATGGAAGAAAGTGCAGAACCCCTGTTAGTTGGGACAGTGTTGAGGATAGAGTGGTAATTGGACCAGAGATTCTCACAGAGATGGAACAGCAAGTTAAGCTGATTCGTGAACGATTAAAGGAAGCAGCGGATAGACAGAAGAGCTATGCTGACCTTAAGCGGGTTGATAGAAAGTTTGAGCTTGGTGATAAGGTTTTCCTGCGTGTTAAACCCAGAAAGAGTTCTATAACTTTTGGCAAGGCTGCCAAGTTGTCACCACGATTTGTGGGACCTTTCAAAATTGTCGAAATAATCAATCCTGTAGCTTATCGTTTAGCATTGCCACCTGCTTTATCTCGCATGCATGATGTTTTCCATATTTCTTTGCTTAAGAAATACGTTTCAGATCTGTCACATGTTTTAAATTGGAATTCCTTGCAGGTCCAAGACCCAGGAATAATCGTGGTTAAACCCACACGAGTGCTGAAACTTGCCAATTGCATTTAAGAAATCGTGATATACAAGAATGTAAGGTCCAAAGGGGACCAGTTTAGCGAAGAAAGTGCAACTTGGGAAAATCGGAAGAGATGAAAATTGCTTTTCCTTCTCTTTTTGCAAATGTAATGAAAAGCTGCTGACAAAGATATACTTTTATGAACCGATTGTTTTTAAGTATTTATGAAAGCCGATTAAGGCGAGACTTTATTCAAAGTTGAATAAATGTGTTGTGACATTGATTTCTGAAACTATTTAATATGGAAGTAGTCACATTGTTTGTGTACTAATAAATTGATTGACCTGAAGGTTAATTTAATATGTAATTCATCGGGACGATGAATCTTTTTAGGAGGGAAGCATGTAACACCCTGAACTGTTGTTACTTTCTCCTAAGCATTCAAGTGTTGATATGTGATTTCTTGTAAAAGGATGTGTTCCTCGATTCAGAAATCATGCTTGATATGTACTGAATTTCTTGCAGATTGCAGATCTTGACTGAGTCAGAATATGATTAGACTCTTTTATTTATTTCATTTTGTGTCTGAATATTAATCTGATCACGGAATGAATTATAGAGATATTCATCTATAATATCTAGACTTGGATCAGTGGAATTGATCCAAGTAATGCTTTAAATCTGTTTGTGATAAATTAGATCACAGACCTTGAACAGGTTGCAAGGTATGGAAGCATTTATTAAGCTGGTCAGGAGTATGACTCAGGCTGATCTTGAGAAATGAATTGGTTCCCGATATGGAGGTATATCTGGAAGGTCTCGGACGTGGACCAAGTAATAATTCTGTCATGTATATTCCTGTAGCCTAACGGCTGTATAGGAGTAAATCCTGTTCGGAGATGCATGATTTTAGGTCTTTTCTTGGCATATAAAATGTTATACCTAACTGGAATTATTAATGGTTAGTAACCTAAAAACTAAAACCTAACCTAGGGGTTAGATTATTGTTAAGCTAACCTAGACCTAGGCTATGTGTTAATATCCTAAGTTAGTATCTATGTGTAAATTGGTTAGTATGGGTATTACCCTAAATTCTAACCTAAGATACTAACCTAACTATTGAGGAGGATGTAAAGGGGCCTATGGAGGGGTGCGAACCATGGGCGGTGTTTTCTATGGCAATTAATGCTGGGGATAAGGATGAGGGACAGGTCATGGCGGAGGCTTAAGCGGCGGCTAACCTGTGCAGACGTGGCAATTTGCTAAGTTTGGAAATGAGCATGAGTTGTAGTTGGACTGTCGCCAATTCTGGCGGTCGGTGGAAGTTGAGTTTAAGCGGGAAAGTTGGTTTAATGGCATTCAATGTTCTAGGGAGACGAGCTCGGAACTCGCGAGAAGGCATGCAAACGGGAAGTTGAAGGTTTGTTTGGTTTGTCGCGATTTTCGGTCTTCTCTCTCTCTTGTTTACTGGTTCTTCGCACCAGTTCTCCTTGAGTTGCATGGCAAGAATGAATTTCTCTGGCTCTTTTCTCTGTCATGGAAGATATATATGTGATGGAGACAGTGAAATTTTGTTGGTCGCTTTATCTTGGAAAAAGAAAAGGAAGTTTGAGCTCTTCCAGTGGTCTGCTTCGGAAATTTGATCAAAAATACAGGCATGTTAGGCCCTAACCTTTAAATTTCTTGCTGTCTTTCAAGTGATTTCATTAGAACAACTCTGTTCAAATGTTTTGAGAAAATAAAGGATTTTCTATGGAGATCTTGTTTAAATTTTGGTACTGTATCTCTTCTGGTTCGATTTTTCAATTTCCTCTAGATGGGTGTTTGTTAAAATCGAATTGTGGCTCTATTCCTTTGTGTATTCTTTCTGGTTTAAATATATGAGATATTTATATGTAAAGAGCATGAATGCTCGGCCTGTTTGGCGTGAGCCCAAAGAATATACTTGTGTTGAGAATAGACCACTGTATGTTGTTGATTGTGGTCGTTGTTTCTTGCTGTGGAAACTGTATGGAATGATTTTGATGGATACTGTAAGATTGATCAGTATTATTGCTTCTTTGGGAACTCTGTCGTGGTTTTTGTTGACAGTGTATAATGATACTTTTTGGGTTTTAATTGTCTTCTAATTTTTGCTAGGATCAGGTAACTGTTGTGTTACCGTAGTCTATACGACCTAGCGGAAGTTGTTTTCCTTGTTATTGTGGTAACGGGATTACTTGTTGACTGTGTATAATATAGATACATCTGTACTTTATTTTATCGACTCAGTGGAGTCCATGATTGAATCGTATATTGCTATCTATTGCTGAGAATGTAGATTCATCCATAAGTTTTGTGAATTGATTTTCGTGGAAGCCTGGTAAGAAGAAACAGGTCTTTTGATCACCGTTATTTGAATGAATAAAGGATATAGACTTCCTAGGTATGCATTTGCATTTCTTTGTGTAAACTGTTCGAAAGTTTCGAAGCGGCTCAGTTGATTTCTTTGCTTTGAAAGGGGTATTCGATTTGCTTACACTTGTTTTTATTCTGAATGTTTTCCATAGCGGCATAGAAGGATTCATCACCAATTTCATAGTACGCTGTTGTAGGGTTCAGCGGTTATGGGTATGAACCCGTTAACAGTATACAGCGTGTGCATATATATGTATATATTTACAATCGTTGTAATCTGAACGACTATGAGGAGTCGATTGTATGTTTTATATTTGAATCTTATTCAAGTTGAATATATTTAAATAGTTGGTGATTGTTGAACCTGCGACTTGAAGGAATAACACGTAATAGACCTCTGTTATTTTCGGGAATTACTCTTGTGTTGCATGGGTTTTGTGGTACAGAATCTTAGGTGAACATTTACGTCTTCGACCTGTACAAATTTGTGTAAAAAGATTGGCAGAGTTCAGTCGGGTTCTTGGTGTGAAATCAGAGATTAATTTGTTTGTCTGATTCTTGTTATGCTTCGTTGATGAATATCAGTATGAATTCATATGCATTTGCTTGAATTGTTACCTCCGTTTGAATCATTTGGAATTCTGGAAAGGTAGCTGGTACTTCTGTCTCTTTCTGAACTTGACATTGGACACTGTCTTTGTCACTATTTGAGATCCTTGAGTATGGATGACTGTTTCGTGTTCTGACCTTGTTTGGGTAAGTCGCGAATACCACACTAAGACTTGCATGCGCCAAGGTAAGGATCGATTGGTTGTATTCCTTTCTTTTACTTCAGTCCGATTTTGTCTGAGCAAGAATAAGTATGCTACGTTCCTTTCCATTTATTCAGTCCGATTTGACTGAGCATGATTTGGAAATACTGTGTGGTCAACATAGCATAGTCCCTAGGAAACCTCAAATTGCTTATGCTATAGAGTTGTTGTTTACAACAATACGCTTGAAGTTTCTTGATTTCGAACTTGGTTCGAAAGCCTTAATGTGCTTAGAAGAATCTAGTATTGGACTTCAGGTTGATTTATGGATTGATTGATGTGTTAGCTGCTGTGCAGGAGTTTTGCTGTGTTTCTATTTCTTGATTTAGAACAGCGATCTTGCTTGCGGCTTGTTTAACTTGTTCATTTATATACTGGTTGAATGTTTTTATATGTAAAGACGGTACAGTGATGAACTTATGTGAAAGGAAGTATGAATGGATAGGTTCTTTCTCTTCCTTTATTTAATACTTGTTGATATTTATCTAACAGTGGGAAATTGTTTTGTAACATATTGGTGGAATTCCGAATTGTTATGTTGTTCCCTTTTGGAAGAATGAAACGATCTGACCAATGTTGTGATTTTGGATTCAATGATTGTTGTGTACATTCGTTCCTTGATTCTTTTAATATTTGATGAAATATTAGAAAGTGAATAAGACTATTTGTAACAATGATAGAGTTACATATTTGTAATCATTTCTGTATTACAAGGACATAGTCTGAATATGTTTACTTATTTGGATATTTGATCTCATTTAAACAGGGTGTTTAATGAAAACAATTGATGGATTGCAATTGTTTTAAAAGTTAGTGCTTATCATGCTCAGTTCATTGAACTGACTCATGTTGACTATTTTTGCAGATGGTTGCCGTAAGAGGTAAAAGCAATGCAGATCTGACAGGCTGATCAGATTGTTTATTTGATTTATAATAAATTGCATCTTGATTTTATAGATGGACTATATGAGAAAAGATGTTTCTTTTCCGTTAAGCATTGTATCAAGTATGTTGTTGCATAAAATGTAATTGTATAGTTTTGAAAGGAATGGAAATAAGTGTTTGATACATATATGTTGTATTCTATTTCTGAAAGTTGACCTTCTTCGGTTTATGTAACGAAGGGGCATTGTTATCATTGTATAATATGGATGCTTTTGTGATTGACAATGGAAGCTTGCAAGAAAATGAGATTGAATTCTTATGAGTATTTAGAAGTTCTAATCTGTTCTAGTGAAAGCAATATTGGAATTAAATATTTGTCTTTCTAGAAGATAGGTTAAAAGTGAGCCTAAAAGTGAACGATAAACAAACTGGATTAAATTACTAATCCCTAGTCCTAAGTATGACAGGGCAATATTAAATTGGATTCTTAATCATTTATATCTTTATACTAAAAAGTATGATATAAATTCAGTTAAGAGAACTGATATGCAAACAAATGGAGTTCAGAAGGCAATCTCAAGCAAAGGTTATGAGATATTGTCCGATTCTGTTGCTTTAGAAACAAGTGTATTCTAATGACTCCTTGATGAGAACTGACCGTAATACCTCTACCATGTAATGGGTTTTATAGAGGAGGGTCGTCTTAAGACGAAGAATCCAGGGATTTGGAAAGGCTAACCTTAGGGAAAAGTCTTTAAAAGTAATTTAAACTCAAGTGCGTAATGCTGGTTACTGAGTAGATCTTTTCGAGGCGGATTTAAAGGTTGACGACATAAGTCAACTGCAGAGTTGTACCTCCGAGAAGATTAGGATCTTCTCGAAGTTACAATAATGCAGATGACTTATGGCGACACCCTTTGCATTGATCGCTAAGATTTACACTTGATTTCGCACGAGTTACTCTGGGACCGATTAAGAACGTGGTCATGTTATAAGACTGCCTCGGAGATTCGGGGTATCATGACACACTGGTTGAACTGCAAGGTTGAACCAGTATGTCATCATATCCCTAATCCTCGTGGGCATCCATATAACATTATCACCTTGTTAATCTACCTCCGAGTGATTCAGTTGTGAAAGGAAGGACTGACGGTAGTCAGTATAAGACATTCTATATAACATAAGAATGGGGTGAAGGACGTATTCCATTGATGAGTATGACGTTAAGGAATACGAGACATGAACAATATGTTTCAAATCTTTGGCCAAAGTATCGCAAGTCGCTGATTGCGTTGTCCTAATTCACCTAGTCTAAGGGATGAGATGCCGATGAATAATGGTAACAATTATTCAGTTAGATTCCTTGGACAGAGCATTCTGAATCCCAGATTAGGGAAGAGAACCGCAAGAGTAATGTGTTAAATAAAAACACCGACTCTTATTACTCATGAATAGATCGGTAGATTACCGAGTCATGGAATGAATAGATCGGAGGTACTCGAGTCATTACACACTGCATATGGTTGTCTGTTATATAAATGGTTATTTGAATTGTGAGTTCTAAATTATGTATTTAGAACCAGTATGTAATTATCAAAAAAAAAAAATTGACTTGTTCTATTGTCTAAAATGAGGATGTTACATGGGCTAGGAGGGATACCGTTAAATTTGGTTGAAGGTTGTTGCGTGCATATGACTTCTTGATCCATAACTGATCGTGAGATCTTCCTTTTGGATAGGAGGAACTACCTGAAATAGAAAACAAGACCACCAAATAGAAGTTAAACAATATATGCAGTGGACTGCCTAGCGTATGCTAGATCTAGAAAGCATGATACTCCCTAGAAGGCTATCTATCCATTGTTTAAAACAATTCAATGTTAACAATAAATAAAACCATATTGTAGTTAAAATGATTTAGGTATCTCATTCGACTATAGTAAGCAAATTTTCTCACAACAAGCTAGGTTATGGTTAAATTTGAAGGTCAAGGTCTCTGTTAGGGTGCTAGTACTAGTCAAGGTCTAATTCTAGGTTGTTTTGGGAATTTGGTGGAGATTTTAGGCTCTGTTCTTGGTCTGAGAGTAAAACACAGAGACCGACATCGGTTTGGTATGACCAATGTCGGTTTAAGTGAACCGGTGATGGTTGTTGGTAACCGGCGTTAGTATGGTCGAGGTAGAGGAAACTTAATAAAATCTTGGTGTGATGACAAATATGGGGCTAAATGGAAATGGAGAGGGCAATGGTGAGGTCTGTGTAGGTATTAGGTGTGCTTAAGGGTAGTTATCAGTAGGATATGGGAAATTTAATGGTGTGGGTGAAGGAATGATCAAGTTTTTATGAAGGAAAATGATGGGTGTATGGGAATACAAGTAGAACTGATAACAGAAGTAAAAGAGTCTATTAAAACGAAAATGGATGAATGTTGGTTAATAAAACACTTACTGTTGTATGAGCTTGATGGTTGGATGGCAATGGTAGTTGATTAGATGGATGGAGTTTAATGTGGTGATGGTGCTTCCCGAATGCTCCTATGAATGCAAATGACTCGTGATTACTTCTAATGCTGATTGTGGATGCTTTGATGTGTGTATGAATGTTGGTTCTTCTTGCATACAACCCTGGTTTCGTCCCTTGCTCTGAGAAAATGTGCCAACCTCAAAATAAGGTTGTTTTGGGGTATAAATGGTAATTGACGATGGTTTCGGTCTTACTAGTGGAGGTTTAGGGTAACCGATGTCGGTTAGGGCGGGATTTCCTAGGTTTACTAAAATGGGCAGATCCCCTTGATTTTCTTGGATCTCGTTCGTCTTTCTCCGCGGATTAGAATAGAAGATTCCCTTCTAACGGGCGGGAATGTGGTTAGAGGGAATGTAGGCTTTGATTTTTAGGGTTTAGGTAGGTCTTAGTTAGTTATGGCAACATACTAAGAATAGGTCTTAGGGTGAGGTGGCTAGATGAGGTGTATAGGTGAGGTGGTGGTGTGGGCATTATCCCAATTAGGATATTTAAATAATAGATATTATGAGATCATGAATTAATTTAATTAAATTAATATTAGAGTGGGATGAAAGGGGCCATGGTTAGGTGAGTGTGTTCACGTTGGTTATTTGTCGAGGGACCAAGGGGAGTGTGACCCAATTTTGGTGTCTACACTCCCTTGATATCAAATGTTTAATCTTGTGGATTCATTCTTGTGTTTTTGAACTTCCATGTTGTTCAACTTCTTGTAAATCTTTGCAACATCTTTTCTCTACAAGAGATTATTTTAATTTCTTGTAAAACCACCAAATATATAATATATGTAATTAACATAAGAGATGGAATCTATAGGTAATCCCATTGTTAATAGTGCCTTTATCCTAGATATAAGATCATTTGATAATTGAGGGGCTTCCATGGTTTTCTTGTCTCTTAAGGGATCCTATTTACCACTACACAAAATTTTATTTTCATCCACATGGATATATTGTTTGTAAATTATATGTGCATCATCTTCTTTCAATTCATACACCTTTATAATGAAATGACATAACCAATCCCTCTTTTGATGATAAACCCCCATCCATTTTTAGATTGGTATTACACTCATAATATATTTGGGCCCATACAAACACCAATAATTGTGTTGCCATAGAATAAAGAACTTGAGTTTATAGTTAACATGCAAACTCAAACTACAAATCACATGGGGTGGGGAGTTGGGGGTGGTGCGAGCTAGGGGTGGCCTTTGTAAGGTGGTACATTAAATGTGTGATCATATATATGGGTAATTTTATTTACAATTTTCTCACTTGTACATCTTTATAAATAAGGTTAGTAGTATACAAAATGGGTCTTAATAATGAGGGTATCTAGTAGCAAATTCTAAAAACAAGGGGTAATATTTAGAATTCTATGATGGTATGCATTTTAGACATTTTTACCAAGTGACCTCACTATGATAAAACGTAATGAATAAAACTCAACTCATCCGAATATACTTAAAAATGACATGTTCGTATGCATTCTCCCCTCTTTGATGGGTTTACCTTATTCTTGCAAAGAAAAAAACATGATACATTATTATTGCCCTATTTTCCTCCATGAAGTATTTAGTCTACCTTATTTTATCTCTATATTTACTCAATATTTGAGAAGGCGATAAGACCTTTTCATACATTAATTAAACATCAATGCAAATACATTTGTTTCATACTTCTTTGTCATCAACATTACAATCCTCCCATATTGTCAAAAACATGACAAAGGTACATATATGTATTGAATGTTATTAATGAAAGTGTAACCAATGCATGTGATACGAAATTAATGATACTAATTTTAAGAAATATGAAGGAATTTTCTAGACATTAGATAAAATCTAATTTAATGTTAGAACCATTCCATCTACAATAATTAACTAGGAGAATCGCTAAATTCTTCACTATAAGGAACATTTATTTTTTAAAGATAAACTCAAATTGTTGGTAGAAGCTGTAAATATTTGAGAAAAAGTTTTAATTGACAATGAAAACTATGAATTTGACATACAAGTAAAATTAAATTTAGATCTCTATTATACTTGGTAGCAAAAAAGAAATGCTAAACTTACATTTGTAGATTTTATTATAATAATAAAATAAAATAGCAATGACTATTATCAATCTTAATAAAGTTAATATAATAAATTACGAAAATAAATTTGTGTTGATATAAAAATTAAAATAAATAAGAAAAATTAAATTTTGTTGTTTTTTTAATTTGACAAAAAATAAAATCAACAAATTTAATAAAATAATTACATTGATGTAATTATTTTTATAATTATATTATACAAAACATTTTTATAAAATAAAAAATATAGTCCATTTAAAATATATATTGATGGAAAAAAACTATATAAATAAGATAACCTATTAGAAACTATGAATTTTTTTGCAAACATGGAGTATACAAGAACATCATTCAAATTTAAAAATAAAGTTTTAAATTACATTAAAAGGCCCTTGGTCTATTGGTGACGTTGTTAGGCTTTCAATGAGCTCACTAGGGATCAAGGTTTGTTGAGTGCAAGGCTCGGAGATACCCGACACATAGAGTCAAAAGAGTTTAGGCCAAGATTGTGCCCTAGGTGACTTCAACGAGATGGACACCCCTTACTCGTAGTTGCTTAAGATGAAGTTGATCACTAGTCTAGTTGTACACTTACTTATAATTGTAAATCCGTTATATGCTTCCTCCGAAACATGATCAAAGATGTCGACAATCTATGTAATCTAGTGCTGAAACGCATTGTTTATTAGCGCGTAATCCATACAACTATAATTATAAAAAAAAAAACATAAACATGATAAAGATGTCGGCAAGCTATGTAAACTAGTGCCCAAATACATTGTTTATTAGAAGTATCCATACGACTATAATTATGAAAAAAAAAACATGAGTTACCATACATTCAAAGTTGCGATGATGTATGAATAGATGTTCTCATTTTAAAGTTATTAATGAAGCATGTACCCAATTGTACTATTACTTTAATGTAATTTAGTTCTATGTTACGATTATCTTAATGTAGTTTCCTAATGTCACTTTTACTCTCTTAACATGCTTTCTCTTTTTTTTTCTATAACATTTCTCCAACAATAAAAATAGTATCGAATGTAGATGTCACATATAGCTAAGCAATTCAATTTTAATTTCAATTTGAAATAAATTAATAACATTTGTGCAAATATATGAAATGTTAAAGGTGGTGTCTATATCATATCACCAATCCAATTTAATTGGATTTATGTTCTCAATCAACCCCCATTCCTCATATGTACTCTACTACATTTTTGATATATACTGATGACCATAAAGGTATGATTGTATATGAAAATGTCGTTTACAAAGCTAACAAAATAGCAACGGTCCCACGAAATCAAGTTTAAGTGGGAGTGGGGCTACAAATTCATGCATGTGCTTTTTCTAATTAAGAACTCTCTCAGGTTATGAAAAACACAAGTATTTTTTAAATGAAGTAAAGTTTGGTAAGATGGAAACTTTAGCAATAGGGAACCAAAGTTTGACACGGGTAACAAACCTTTGGAATTGTTGGCTTTCATATACATAAAAATGGAAGGGAACAAAAGTATATTCTCACAACAAACTCAGTCGAGTCCAATCATGGAGAGCTAAAACAATTTGCCATATTTTGACAGTGCTGAGATACTTAGTCGATATTAGATAATGAGGTTGAGAGGACAGAAAAAGTAAAATAATGCAGCAAAGATCTAAATATATATGATATGGTAATGATAACGATAATGATGTGGATCTCTCATGTAATTCCGACGACCCATGTCTCATAATTCGAACGCACTGTCTAAACTCTGCCTGGCAAATCTTCCCATGTTTGATTTGTACAAGCATTTCAATCAAACACATGGCCCATGCCTGCCACTGCCGTCGAACCAGCCATTCCCCAGTTAACCAAATTGACAACCACCAGTCCCATCCGCAACTCTATACCTATTGTATATACATCCGCAAGCGTACGCCTAATGCCTATCCATCCGCATTACAGTGTGGGGCTGACGTAACTGTGCACTATTTGCCATGTGATGTGAAGAGCGTGCGAACGTGCATTGGCGAAACCAGGACGGAATTCTGAATGACAACGTGAAAAAGACAGTCGAATTCTCCGACATTTTGGTGTCTCGTTTGTGTGCTTTGCCGAGAAAAGAATATCCGTGATTATACAGCTTTCATGGATGTGGAATCTCGACAAGAGAGAACTTCCTGGGCTGCTATGTAACTAAGTTTCGTTTTAAGATTGGAGATTGGAGTACACCACAGCTTAATAATGACGGCTCTTAAAATGTTTTAGCACCTTCATATTTTCTTTTGATTTTGAGTGGGTGAGCTCAAGAGATAACACATGTTTGATTTAATCATCTTTCAAGTTAGAGTTTTTGTTTTAATTAAAGATAAAAGATTTTTTGACTTGGATCCTAGCCAGGTACAAAACGGCCTCCAGCCAAGATAGAGTAATAAAGTCCAAAAGAAACTAAATAGGGTAAAGCTGTTACGCAACACAAACAACACATGAGCACCACAAGAAATACAGAATTGCAGTTAACCCAAAGCCGAAGAATGTAATATGAGTCTCAAGTTCTAGTTTTGATTGTTGAGAGAATCATGAGTTATTATTGTGGTGTATTTATTTCGCTTACAACATTATTTGAAGATTTTATAGAATCACAAGTTATTATTGTGATCACATTTATTTCACTTACAACATCATTATTTGAAGATTTTACTACACAAAAGAAATAAAAAAAAACTTAACATCATCCCTCTTCTATATGTAAATTATCTATGTGATAACACCCATATTATCACCACCTTTAAGTAACCACCAAACCATGCCAAATGAGATGATACCTAGATAAGGATGAAGAAGTCCAAATTATTGAAATTTTGGCTGTCGCTTTTAAGAAAAGGAAGGCAAATCCATGTAGAATAAAAGAGAAGGCATGTGGTTATGTCCCAAGGTGGCAGTGCCGGTGCCACGTGGGCACATCACTTCACTGTTGACACGGCATCTCCAATCTCCACGCAATTTTGTTTTTGCTTCGCTGTCCTCGTTTAAACTTTAATTCAAAGCTGTTTTGGGTTGTATCTTTGATCACACCAACCTTACGTGATGAGAATTGGAAATGAGTATCTATCCTCTTTTATTTAAATAAGTGACACTGTCACTATGCACATGTTCTCATTTCTCAATGGCAGATTTGGAATGGCTTGCACGTGTACAATGTATTTTAAATGTTATAGCCATTTAGGGTGAGAAAGACAAGGTGGAAATTTGGAAGAAAATGTATAATTAGGGAATAGGCAGATTCATGAATCACGATGGAAACAACAAAGCTGGAGTCTCATCACAAAACAATATTATAATTTATTATTATTATTATGAAATTGCGCAGTCGCACATGCAGTCGGCCTTGGAATTCTAAGGAAGGCTCAACACGCAGTTCAGAACCACCTTTCCTTTTTTGTCTTTTATTGACGGCAAATGCCAATGGCTTAAAAATAGTGACGGCTGTACGTGTGAATATTCGTTATAACTCGTGAAAAAGAGGTGTTGTGAGTAGAGCCACCGCCATTCGAAATGGACGCCACCCTCCACCTCTCGAATGGAGTGCTGCTCTCAAAAGAATCGTTGAATAAATCTCGAGGAGACTAATTATTCTCCCTTTCTTTCAAACATCCAAACAACGTACAAACAAACAGAGCCTCGCTAGTTTACAGAGAGAGTTGCAAATTATGCCAGAAGGGATGTTCATGTCATGTTCTAAATGTCCTATTTTAATAGAGGTTGGGAGGATGCTGATATTAAAGGTTGTGGAGTTTGGGTTTATCCCTGTCTTGCTAGAAAGGTTCCAAGATCTTTTTAATATATTTATTTTATGTATATTTTGTGATCAATTTAGTCTATGAGGCCATCAATTGGTTGTATTTGGTGAAATAATGAGTTTGATAACATCCTTACAAAATCTATATTTGCGTATCGATAAGCTTGCACAAGTCATGTGAACTATTCGACAAAATGCCAAAGAGACATGGTCTCGTGGAATGCAACTAAAACATTTGACAAAAGTCAAGTCTCCTTGATAATTCGGTGGATGTCATTACCTGTTTCAAAGATCGTATTTTGGCATAGACCGGGGTATGTTAGAAAAGGTGTAGTGATCATATTGGACACTTGTTGGTTGAATATGAATTCCATCTTATTATAAATTACTCTATAGGACCGTATGTACCCAAAATTGAAGGGTACTGCACCACCGGAACAACGTAACACGTACCCCAATGATGATACAGGTCTCCTCGCAAGGTGTTCGGGATCCGGAAAAGCTCTCCAAGTATGCGTTATCATCCCGCATGCCCCGCTTAGCCCCGTGTGCTTTTTTTTTTTTTCCTTTTCCTCTTTTTGGCCTTCGCTTCTTCTCTTGATTTGAAACCGCCACCCTACTTGGGGGAAGTCTCATGACCGCCGCCCAAGCAGGCGGCGGTCCCAGAACCGCACCTGCCTTGCTCGGGCGATGGTCATTTACGCGTTTTCCAGAATGCTCTTTTAACACGACTCACGTAAAAATCAACGATTCACCAGCTTTTTTCACCGCCATAAGCTTGCATTAATGATTCTGGTTCCCTAGAATAGTGTTTTGCCATTGTTTATAGTTTAAGAGTTCTATTTGGTTTTTACCTTGGGTAAATGCAAATGCTATAAATAGTTGGCTTGTGCTCAAGCAAATGGCCCCTCAAATTTGCCTCTGAATTTCTCATTGCAATAGATTAGTCTTTCATTTTATTTAGAATTCTTAGTTTCTTTCATTGCATGCCTAGTTAGTGTTGTTTTGTTGTTAGGAAGCCACATATCCATCTTGTGCAAATGCTGTTGATATTTTATCCAATCCATTAGAGTAAAATATTTTGTTTTCAATAGGAAGCCATTAAAGTTGCAGGTTTTTTCTTCAAACAGGATAGTTTCAGGTTTTAGACGTTTTATGTTGCATGACTCACAATAAATCCCACTAGGAATTGCATAAGCCAAGCTCTGTACTCTTGCTATCTCTCTCCTACTCGCATTGTATTCAATCTATATCCTAAGCTGCCTTTGTCCCAATATCTACTTCTATTGATGCTAGCATTACACGCTTTTCTGGATCCAAGTGAACACGAAGGAACGAGGAGATCACACTGAGGGGACATAGCCACACACACCATCGGATTCGCCACTTTTTAAGAATCCAGGTTCTAGCTTTCAAAGTTCTAATTAGAAACATATCAAATAGAGTAGTTAATCACTTTATTTCAGTCAATTTTACTTTCGATATTGCCAAGGAAGCTGTGGGGATTGATAGTTTCTGAGAAACTATGATTCATTTCTCACTTCTGAGGTAGGATCGAGAGTCTTGCAAATAGACTAGATCAATTGTTTCATTATTTAGAATAGGTTCATACAAGCACATGAGACAAATAGCTATACTCGATTATCTTGTTTGTTTTAATTTGTTAGGTTAAATTGTCAATTTCTAGATATATTAAAATAGCTGCTCTTTCAAATTCATTTATAAAATTCATCAGAAAATAACAAAAATATAGAAGTTATATATGTTATAGACATACTTCGCATAGTTAATTTTATTTTGCTGCATTTAGTTTACATTATTGCTTTTGTATGACAATCACGGGACCTAGAGAGCCCAGAGAATACGTATTTGAGCCAATCGTGCCCCAACCCAATCTCATCACAACAATAACTCGATATAGATCAAAATCTTAGGATCCAAGTCTTCCGAACAATGGTAAACTTACAACAAATTAGTTTCCAGTTAAGCGGGTTAAACATAGAAGACGACAAAGCGCACACGTTTTGGTCAAATCAACCAAACTACAGATTACCCTAGATCATACATGACCTAGAAGGTATGATCCTTTGGTATCCACAGGAGTGATATTATAGAAGAGGCACAAACACTGTAAGATAGAGAAGCACAAAATTCTCGAATATAGAAGTTGAGAAAGCATATGACTGGATACCACATGAATAACAGACCACAACAACCATGAATCTACGGAGCCACAAAGGTGAATCGGACATAGATCGACATAGATGGCCTACGTACACTAGTATTCAGATCTACTCCACTTCCACCTATCATCATCGAACAATTATCCTTGTTAGACATAGTAGCTAACAAAGCTAAAGAATTCTGGACTAGGCCAGAGAATCACCCATAGAGTCAATTATATTTACCATCCACCCTATGACCTTATCTAGAGAATATACACGAAACTATCCCAGGTCATTTTCCACGTATTCCACAACCCATAGACCGAATCACGCCAGAGCTCGATATTGATTGGAGCCTTCGAGCAGTCATCCTTGCTGATCGATCTATCACACCAGTTCAGGTTAGAAGGGCCTTCTTTTCCTTAGATTCGTAATTTCCACTAGTGCGTGTCGAAGACATCAGATTGCCTAACTAGTTTGTCTGCATCCCACGCATATTCAATCCCCACCGGCTGTCTCGGCACGACCTTGGGAGGTCGGGTGCGAGGAAGAGTTGCTTGTAGATTCCCACGCTCGCTTGTCACTTTTCCATCGTACAAAATTGGTGAACCTAAAGTGAACTTTCTACTTTCTAGTCTGGAGTCAGATTTCTATGTTCTTTCAAATTAAAAACAACTCTTTCATCTTTACTACCTCATTAGCTTTCACCATCACCTTCGCTCCTTCCCATTATTCTGCATGGGTATTCATATACCCCCGAATATGTCGGGATTCGATGCATATGGTAGGCCTCTCTTAGGTCTTGAGGCATACTATGCTCAACTGAATGGACAATCATCACCCTCGCTCTTAGTATGGGGTGACAACTACTCAACTAACCAATTATCAACACAAACTCCATCTCCAAGGATCAGATATAACTCATCTTTCCAAACAAGAGTTGGATCAGTTCGCTCAAACACAACAAACAGAGCCTTCAGGCTCAAACAATATGATGCTCATAGGAGAGTCTAGTTCATCTCCTCAGGTACTACTTAGACCACAAATTAGTAGACAATCAGACTCATACCTGGGTTTAGATGATGAACATTCGGTACGTTATGCTAGGAATGAACAACGTTCTCAAAGTATGTACCCACCTATAGGAGGTTTACAAACACAACCCGAGGTCTCTTTTCAAGGAAATACCTCCATGCCACTACATATAGGAAATGCCCTCGGGAAACTTGGCAGGGCAGCGATCAATTCATAGTAGGATATCACATGCCTATACAACACCATGATATACAACAAACGCCACTAAGGAAAAACACCGTGACTTCACCAAATGAAGTCATTTCAACGTTAGTAGAAAAAGTGAGAGGGTTAGAACTTGCCCAAGCAAATCACCATTCTCAATTCATGCAGGCAGGAAGTTCCAATCCTCCACACCATCCTAGCCAAGTAGACCTCCTCATAGGAATAGGCACGTTAGGCATGACCCCTCAGTATTCACAACAAATGCCGATTAGAACCACCATTTCTAACACCATTCCAATACCTCCCGGTCTAGTACAAAATAATCCATTCTTGGACAATACCCCTTCATACTTAAACATGTACTCCAAATCACCACAAGGGGATATGTTCTCCTCTCCGGTATTTTTACTCAACCACAGGGGTTCCCTTATGCTCCTACCAATGCATATGCAATGCCATATCAACAACCCATTCCACCTCCGCTCCCTCAACAGGCACCATCAATGGTCGAAACCTATGCGATAGGGACATATTCAGAATACTTGAAAGAGCCCTTAGATTTCACCATACGAAGCATCATGCTTCCAAGACCTCTTCCCGATTTTGCCCAAATACAAAGGTGAGGGAGATCCGAATGCACATATCAAAGCTTACGCTACAGCCATTCGAGAACTACTCCCATGGGATGGGGTTGTTGCTAAAATATTCCCCAAAACTTTGGAGGGCATCACTCTCGATTGGTATTATAGAATACCTGAGGCTTCCATCCATTCGTTCAAGCAACTCGTGTCAGAGTTCATCAAGGCCTTTGACATGAACAAACTATTAAGGACAGGAATCAGGGAATTCTTGCACATTAAGCAAGAACACAATGAATCTATCGCCCATTTCATCCAGAGGTGGCGCACAGTTCTCTATTCTTCAGCAAGTGCTCCGAACATGGATCAGATGGAACTATGCGATCTATTCCTTCATTCTCTCAGCAGAGAGGTGAAGGAAGAAGTCCAGAAGTTCCCACTAAGAACTTACGATGAAGTACTTGAGAGTGCTCTCCGAATAGATCAAGCGGCAATTGATAGTGGTCGCAAGACATATGGAGCAAACGGGAGGTTAATCACCTCCAACCAAAACACTACAACTTATCCTACTATCACGAATGTCAATCAAGGACCTAAAATTCTTAACAAAAATCGCGGAGTGACAACGGATGGAGTAACCGATCAGGCTAGAAAGACAAATGTTGTGAATACTCCACCACAAATAAACAATCAACGAAACAATAACTTTACTCCAACAATCAACACAGTGGATTTTAATCATCCCAACAACAACAACAACAACAACAACGGTGAAGCCCTACACGGGATCCAAATCAAAATTCAACTAGGTATCAAAACCAGAATTCAAACCAAAAACAACAACAAACGCAAAACTTTAATAGGCAATGGTTTGATCAAAGTTTTAGGCCACAATATACACCGAGCCAACAAACTAGGAATTACAATCCTAACTCCTATTGTGGTTTCCACAAAATTCAGGGCCATGACACTAGAACATGCCGTGACTACAATAAATTCATGCAACGTTTGCTAGATGAACAAAGACAACTTTTCATAGATATGTTCTTGGTAGATCCTACGTCACCAGCACCGAATACTTTTACAGGGGTAGTTTCCCCTCAAAATGCACCCCTCAAGATCTTCAATGATCCGCTCCCAAATCACAACAATAACAAGTTAAATCCAAGTGGGACAAACAAGGGTGTAATTGCAGGAAACAATGATCATGAAGCTTCAACTTCACTAAATCCATTAGTTGTGCCACAACTAGGAAGTCAACCATGACCTAAGATAGTCGGATTAGTGGAGTTAGATGTCGAACTACCCATAGAAGCTGTAACAAGGACACGAGAGTATTCCTCTCAGCCAAGTCCAAGCTACCCGCTAGAAATAGACAATATCCAACAAGTATTAATAAAACCCGTGGGTGCTTATGACTTAATTAATGATCTAACAAAAACCTTCTCACACATCTCCTTTTTGGATTTATTGAAAAACTCCCCTACTCACAGGGCTTCTCTTTTAGAAGCATTGGGTTTAGGTCATCTAATTAGCATCACTCCACCTCCCGAAACATAGGTAAATCATATAGACTTTGATATCCATCCTCCGGGCAGCCGGATAGGGATGTCGAATTCATATTCGAAATAAAAAAATGCCAACAGATGCTGAGATTGCACATGCTGAGGTGATCCGGCCTTACACTTGCAAGTGTGGGTTTATAACAATTATGTGAAACACGCGATGGTTGATGATGGGGCAGCAGTTAACATAGTCCCTTTTTCTTTCCTTCAAAAGCTAGGGTATGGAGAAACCAATTGTTCCACGACTCGAAATATGCTAAGAGGCTATGACAGCCTTAAAGCCACTTCAATTGGAACTATAATACTACCGGTCACCTTAGGACCCAAAACAATCCTGACTGAGTTTTATATTATAGATCGGGAAACTAACTATAATATGATCCTCGGCCGACCATGGATACACCGTATGAAGGCAATCCCTTCTACGCTATTTCAAGAAGTAAGGTTCTTGCATTTAGGAAAGGTGTTCATAGCCAAAGGTGATCCAAAACCATTCGATGTACACCTAGCTGACCTAAAGAAAAGACCAGGCATGCACTCGGAGTTTGAACTCCCAACGAACCAACTTAATAAACCTACCGACACGTGAAACCAGAAGAAAAGTTGGTACCTACGACAGATCTTGAAACTATGAGCCTAGCCAAGGCAACCCCAACCCCCAAAGATGAGGCTAACACTATAGAAACAGTATCATTAGGAACTACTGCAAAAATTGTTGAATTACTAGAACAGGATCTACCAATGTTCCTACCATTTGATTCTGTAGGCATGGGGTGCACCCTAGGTGTCGGTTCTCTCCCAGTAGTAGATCTCTACATGGTAGAGGTAGAAGATGTTAACACAACAAATATCCCAGTGCCCATATTCCTAGCTAAGTATTGGACTCTCCATTTCGATGGAGCTAAATGTCATTACGGAGCTGGGGCTGGAGTAATCCTTACTTCTCCCGAAGGAAAAGTCCTACCATTTGCCTTTAAACTAAATTTTGAATGCACAAACAATGGCACTGAGTATGAAGCCCTCCTCCTTGGCCTCATCGTAGCTAAGAGAATCGGTGTTGATAACATCAGAGTGTTAGGAGACTCGCAATTGGTAGCAAACCAAGTCTCTGAAGTATATGAAACCAAAGCCGAGCACTTACAACTCTACAAAACAACTGTACTAAATTTAAGCAAAGAGTTTGACTTCATATCAATCGAAGCAATCCCACGAGAACAAAATCTTCTCGCTGATTCAATAACAACCTCAGCATCACGCTTTACTCCAAATAGTAAGTTAGAGGATACCATTTCATGGTATCCCTTTGTGATGAACCATTGATAAAAACAATGTCAAATCCTCTTTTAAATAGAAATGAAAACAAATCTACTATCCTAGACCACATCGATAGTGATACAACCACTCTTGATTTCTTAAACACCTATGTGGCATTACATCTCACCCATCATGCAATAGATTTATCTTTGATCCCGCATTCATCTTCCTATTACGGGAATCCCATGATGAGCTTCCCCCACAAAAGGAACTCAACATATACATAGTCGAGAATGGAGACGAGCTGGAACTACCTCCAACCCCGCCTGAGTTTGAAGAAGGTAACGCTTCTCTAATCGAAGAAACAATTGATATTAACATCGGAATGGAAGATGAACCAAGGATATTGAAGTTAGGATCCTCGTTAACTCCATTAGAAGTAGAAATACACACTCGGATCCTCAAGGAACATCAGAAGGCGTTTGCATTTAATTATAAGGAAATGACAGGAGTTACACCCCACATTGCGGTACACAACCTCATCACTAAATCAGATGCAAAACCGGTTAAGCAAAAATCGAGACCAATGAAACCCAAGGTAGCTCTCATGGTAAAAGAGGAGGTAATAAAGCTCCTCCAAGTAGGATTTATCAAACCAGTCGATTACTCTCTCAAAAAGGTGGGTATCTAATATCATTCGGTTCTCAAAAAGAATGGAAAGATACACATTCTGCATATAGAATTCCGAGACATTAACAAAGCATGTCATAAAAAGATGACTTCCCATTACCATCCAACAGACGCGTCATTGTTAATGCAAAAACTAGAGATTTGATTTTGTCTCTCATGCTATGGATTCTCGTGGGATACAATCAAATAGGGAAATATCCAAACAAGATCAAGCTAAAACCACATTTATAACTTTTACCAAGTGGGGAACCTATTGCTATGTTGTTATGCCATTCGGACTCAAGAAGTTCATTTACTGAACAAATCATTTCATAGGTATGGTGTCCAATATATATTTCATGATCTTATTCATAAAATTGTGGAATTTAACGTAAGACAACTTACCCTCAAGCCAAGGCCAAAAAATGTTGTGACAAACAAAACATGGGAAAAGCCATGTCTCTTTCACGTCTAATAAAGAAAACAAATGAGAGGCATTTAAATTATAGAAAAACCTCAATAAGTACACAGAGTGACTCCTTTCTCGCTAGTATTCGGGGTAGAAGCAGTTCTCCCACTTGAGGTTGAAATACCCAGTCTCCGCATTTCATTACAAGGGATTCTAGATGAAGACGCTTATAGAGAAGCACATCTCTCCCAACTAGAAAGCCTAGATGAAGCTAGGTTAGATGCTGAACAATGGCACAGAGTCTATGCTGACCGGATGTGCCGGTAGTATAACAAGAAGGTCTATGAACGTGACATATATGAAGGTGATCTAGTTCTAAGGCTAGACAACCGGATCGACAAAAAGACCGGCGAAGGAAGGAAGTTCCGCCCAAATGGTTGGGCCCATACCGAGTCATGAAGGACTATGGAAATGGTGCATACCTCTTATGTACACTAGAAGGTGAGGAATTTGGTGAAACAATCAATTCCCTACACCTCAAACGATTCTACGCATAAGCAACTAGCACTACTTATAATTATATCTACATTACATCTTCATATAGATTAGGATCATTTTGTCCGCTTGTTTCATACAAAAATTGTGATCAAGGAATTTGTTCTCAAAGCAATTCATTACAAACTCATGATGTTGTTGGCATAAACACTCTAATCATACTTCTCCATTTCCATGATATCATCAAACTATTTGGAATCATTTCATCAAATAAAGCTAGATATGACAAAGTCTTAACGGTAACCATGCCAAGATCTGCAGGTTTATTCTCACTTTTGGTTTCTTCTTAGGATAGGTGTCTTGCCTATGGTCTGTTCTAGAAGCTTCATGGTGTCACATCTATCCCGTATATATATCTCTTTGGAAATAAGAACACACTGACATTTTGCTCAAGTAAACAAGTCAAATATAGAATCAAACAGAAAATTTTAAATTTACACATTTCCTTGCCCCACCAACCTTCGGTGATGAGCTTGTGTCTCTTACTAGTGATGTAGGGTTGGGAAAGGATGGAAATGCCCTTACTCACCTATGCCTTGCCTATGGTGATAAACCCACGCTTCTTACTAGTAGCATGGGGCAAGGTGTAGGGGGTCCTCTTGATAAACAAACAAAAGGTCATAGACAAACAATTCAAATCTTAAGGTCTTGAGTCAAAACAAATGAATCAGATGTCCAAAATTCCAAGAGAATTAAAAATCCTAAAAACCCAGATTTTGTCTACCATGTGGCCATCTACGGATCTAAGTCTAGATAAACCGCAAAGCAAGTTACATCCCAAAACTATGAAGTCACTCGAGTGGAGTAGGCTTGTAGCATCCTAATTTGGTTCCGCCAAAGCTTTGTCTATCTTTCATCAATATCATTTCAACACATTTCATAACTTGTGCCCTTTCTAACTCTCGGTGATGAGCCCTCGCATCTTACTAGTTGCGTGGGGTTAGGAGTAGGGGCAGGTTTATCTGCTCATCATATCAGCTTATCTTCACCACTTTGCCAAAGCAAATATGAAGTGTCCAAAATTGCTTACAGAAACTAAGATTCAAAATCACATTGTATCTACATTATCATATATCAGCATCATGAAATACAAAAAGAAAGTAAACACTTGCATCATTTGTTCTCCATTGCATACATTCTAAAGAGCATATAAGCATAATATCATAGTTCACATGAGGAAACTGGAAAGGAAACAAAGCCATAAATGCCAAAAGTCTGATCCAAAAAGAATATATATATATATATCAATAATATCAAAATGTCATACAATGCCATCATGCGCTAAGCATGGTCAAAACGCTCAAAGAGCCTAGGATATACAAAAGAATATATCATACAAAATCTAGGAGAGCCAAGTGGCTTCTCAACCCCTATGAGACCCTCCGAAGGTGCACGCCGCGCTAGGACTCGGCTACGCCGGCGCTTCGAAGTGCATGGAGGGCTCAGGATCTCGAGGGGCAACCGCAGTCTCGCCATGAGAATGACTCCTCATCAGGCGCTCGGCTGTCCTATACCCCGCTAGCTCCGTGCGGAGAGTCGATACCATCCTGGCCACATGCTAGACTGGGGAAAAGATGTCAGTGTGTCTACCAGCTGCTGAGGGCTCCCCAACATCCACAAATAACTCTGCGCGGGTCCTCTCCATGGGGATCATCAGGTATCTCGTGCATACCCCTACGAATCAAGTCTCGCCCTCACTCATCAATGGTCTCTAAAAAAACAAAGGAGAAAACAAATTAGAAATAAAACAAAGGAGATATAACTAAGGAAATCCTAATAAAAACAAACATTAAAATGAAGGATGGTAACTTACTGATCACGTGCCTCCAGGATGGATCTCAGTGGTCAAGCACTGCCACAGATGCCGCCGCCGACCGAGGTGCTCCCCCATGGCTGGAGCAACGTGGCATCCTAAAACGGACTCATCCTCCCCACCATGGCCCTGGGAGAGTGGCTCCTCTGAAACTAGAGTAACTCTCTCTCGCACTCGCTCGGCCCTCGCCCTGCGCATGATATCCCCGAGTGTCATGCCACTCAGATCACTATCCTCCTTAGTCTCCTCCATGTCTCTCCCCGTAAGCTCCTCAAACTTGGAGTCTATGTCGATAGGGTCATCGCTGCTATGGGTAGGACCCATGGCAATCAAAGAAAAGGTGCTTGAGGGCACACCGGCTCTCCTCAGCACATGTACTACCCTCCCTCCGCCGTAATGGGAATGTCGGGAGTAACAATTGTCCAACCTAGCCTCTAGGACCCCCTCGGCCTCTCAAACCGACTGCATACTAGTGCTACACTGGGGGAATATGCCCATGTAAGGTAGGCCAAACTGCTGAGGAACTCGCCAAAGGGGTGTATCTCCACTCACCCCACTCTGTCAATAAGTTGCCTTGTGGTGGAGCAGGAGATCAAAGTAAGAGCCTCCTCGCCCCATATGCCTGCCATGGTCTGATATGGTGTGGCCTCCATGTCATCGGTGGTCAAAGAAGTAATCGATTGATGAGGTGCTCGAGCACCGACATATATCTCGTCCATCTAGCTTGCCCCACAACTCGGGATCTGTCACCTCTACACCTCTCGCCATAGGGGATGAAGTGCTCTCATAAACCCAACTCATGACCAGGGTTGGGTGGCTCAAAGACTACCCCTGTAAACAAACTACCCTGTATAAGTCGTGGTAGGTAGTCCCAAGTATATCCACTCCCCAGGCATAAATCCGGCCATGTCCCTCTATCTGTGTAATGATGGGGGACCAACAATATAACAGTGTGTCTCCTCCCTTGTCCCCGATCAGTCTCGAGGCAAGGATCCCCATAATGGCCTGGCAAAGCAAGGGGATGGGAAAACTAGGAATAGATCGAACTCTGACCCCCTTCTTCGAACCCGTGGAGATGACTGCATCTCCCATATAAGTGGCCCACTGTGCTATCTGGGCCCGTGAACCTGCTGTCTCAAGGGTAAGATGTCTCCCAATGATCGGGACCCCCAGAATATGATAAACATCCTCTAGTGTGATGGTCCACTCACCTCGGACCCCTGGTAATCGGAAGGTGTTCCGATCAGCATCCCAATAGGAGAATAAGTCACAAAGAATGTGACTGGATGGTGCAACATGTGGAATGCGTGAGATATGCAGTATCCCGGCCCTCTGAAGAGTGTCCTCCTCATCCTGTGAAAGTGCATCTAGTACTACTGGGAGCCAGTCACACTCCCCTCTCGGCTCCACCGAATATACTCCTCTCTCACCTGCATACACCCAAAAACACACAAAACAAAGCAAGTTAGCATCCGAGTAATACTAGAAAAATCATGAAAACACATAGAAATGCTAAAAATGCAAAAACAATCTCAAACAGATGTTCTTTTGGCATTCTATTGCAAAACCACCCCCGAGTAGGAGGCAGTAACCACCACGCCTTAAGGTGTTTGTAGGTAAACCGCCACCCGAACAGGGTGGTGGTCATGTAACCGCCGCCAGGCCCTGGTGGGGGTCATGTGTCCCGAAAACCCATGTGGGTTTTATAACTTAAAAAGCCCAAAAATGCCAAAAGAGGACCATTTTTACTAAAACAAGGCCTACCCAGTAGGCGCCCCCCCTAGATGGACCTTTTAAACCTAACATTTTCAAAAATAACCCCCCCACGACAAAGATTTTAGCATTTTAAAATTGAGGGGGTAAAAATGATAAATTGAGGAAAACTAACCTGTGATCTCGCGGGTCGATGATCTGCACGTGAGGCATGATCGCTATCTCGCCACGAACATTTTGACTCTACTCTCGTAAGAAACCATCACCGTGGGTCCCAGAGCTCATAATCAATCAAATCAACATGCACAAATGAATAGGAAAATGGGCCCACTTTCATATATATAGCAACCTGACTTGTTTTGAATTTTTTTCGTAGGTTTGGAGCACCGACGGAGGTAAGTTCTTACCCCCGCACAAATGGTACGTCCTCATTTCCCATTATTTTAGCATTTATTTTCCGATCTATCTTGTCTATCTGCACTTGAGTTCTCTTTTCATTTTGCAGGAGCGGGAATTTTGGATGGCGTCATTTCGACACACGGACATATCAGGTATAACTTTCAACTTCCCATTTTGGGACCGCCATACTCGGACCCACCATTTTACGCCTCTTCATGGCTAAAACGCTTCTCCGAGGGGGCAATATGTACATACCCAAAATTGAAGGGTACTGCACCACCGAACAACGTAACACGTACCCCAATGATGATATAGGTCTCCTCGCAAGGTGTTCGGGATCCGGAAAAGCTCTCCAAGTATGCATTATCATCCCGCATGCCCCGCTTAGCCCCCACATGCTTTGTTTTTCTCTTTTCCCCTCTTTCTTGGCCTTTTTCTCTTCAGTTACGAAACCACCGCCCTGCCCGCGGCAGTGGTCTCGTGACCACCGCCCTAAGCAGGGTGGCGGTCCTATAACCGCCACCCTGCTTAGGGCGGCGGTCCTTTACGCATTTTCTAGAATGCTCTTTTAACATGACTCACGTAAATTTCAACAATTCACCAACTTTTTTTCACCGCCATAAGCTTGCATTAATGATTCTAGTTCCCTGGAATAGTGTTTTGCCATTGTTTATAGTTTAAGAGTTCTATTTGGTTTTTACCTTGGGTAAATGCAAATGCTATAAATAGTTGGCTTGTGCTCAAGCAAATGGCCCCTCAAATTTGCCTCTGAATTTCTCATTGCAATAGATTAGTCTTTCATTTTATTTAGAATTCTTAGTTTCTTTCATTGCATGCCTAGTTAGTATTGTTTTGCTGTTAGGAAGCCACATATCCATCTTGTGCAAATGCGTTGTTGATATTTTATCCAATCCATTGGAGTAAAATAGTTTGTTTTCAATAGGAAGCCATTAAAGTTGCAGGTTTTGTTCTTCAAATAGGATAGTTTCAGGTTCTGGATGTTTTATGTTGCATGACTCGCAATAAATCCCGCTAGGAATTGCATAAGCCAAGCTCTGTACTCTTGTGCTATCTCTCTCCTACTCACATTGTATTCAGTCTGTATCCTAAGCTGCCTTTGTCCCAATATCTACTTCTGTTGATGCTAGCATTACATGCTTTTCTGGATCCAAGTGAACACGAAGGAATGAGGAGATCACACTGAGGGGACATAGCCACACACACCATCGGATTCACCACTATTCTGTAGAATCTAGGTTCTAGCTTTCAAAGTTCTAATTAGAAACATATCAAATAGAGTAGCCAATCACTTTATTTCAGTCAATTTTACTTTTGATATTGCCAGGGAAGCTATGGGGATTGATAGTTTCTGAGAAACTATGATTCATTTCTCACTTCTGAGGTAGGATCGAGAGTCTTGCAAATAGACTAGATCAATTGTTTCATTATTTAGAATAGGTTCACAGTTGCACAGACAAATAGCTATACTCGGTTATCTTGTTTGTTTTAATTTGTTATTCTAAACTGTCAATTCTAGATATATTAAATAGTTGTTCTTTCAAATTCATTTATAAAATTCATCAGAAAATAACAAAAATATAGAAGTTATATATGTTATAGACATACTTCGCATAATTAATTTTATTTTGCTGCATTCAGTTTGCATTATTGCTTTTGTATGATAATCACGGGACCTAGAGAGCCCAGAGAATACGTATTCGAGCCAATCATGCCCCAACCCAATCTCATCACAACAATAACTGATATAGATCAAAATCTCAGGATCCAAGTCTTCCGAACAATGGTAAACTTACAACAAATTGGTTCCCAGTTAAGCGGGTTAAACATAGAAGACGACAAAGCGCACACATTTTGGTCAAATCAACCAAACTACAGATTACCCTAGGTATATATCCACATGATTGTAGAGAGGCTTGAAAGAGAGCAAACATTCAGTTGTGACCCACAAATCCCACAGCCAAACGAGCCCATAGGTGAATCGGACATAGATCTTTGGCCTACGTACTAGTATTCGAGATCTACTCCACTTCCACCTATCATCATCGAACAGCTTATCCTTCCTAGACACATAGCACTTCCAGCTAACAAAGCTAAAGAGTTCGGACTAGGCCGAGAATTGCCCATAGATTCAATTATATTTACCATCCACCCTATGACCTTATCTTGAGATATACATGAAACTATCCTGTGTCATTTTCCACGTATTCAAAAACGCATAGACCAAATCACGCCGAGCTCGATATTGATTGGAGCCTTCGAGCGATCTCATCCTCGCACGATCGATCTATCACACCGATTCATGTTAGAAGGGCCTTCTTTGCCTTAGATTTTTAATTTCCACTAGTGTGTGTCGAAGACATCAGATTTCCTAACTAGTTTGTCTGCATCCCACGCATATTCAATCCCCACCGGTTGTCTCGACACGACCTCGGGAGGTCGGGTGTGAGGAAGAGTTGCTTGTAGATTCCCATGCTCGCTTGTCACTTTTCCATCGTATAGGGACCATGCAAAACATCCACAACCACAACATGTTTGATTGGTATACCGATGATAAACATTAGAGAATCCAAAAGATAACCTACACGGCCAATAATGTCAACCATGTAGGTATTAAAATATCAATCATGCCCATAATGTTGTAATGAAATTGATGTAACTATATAGCGATTCTGATCCCTCATCCACTAAAATTATGTGGTTGCATGTTAAATGAAACAAAAATGAAGCATACATGGTCAAGTTATGTGCCCATGAGAACTTCACACATGAAATAGGTAAAGAGCACCCTTACAAAAGCGTTTTATTTTGCCTATCCCGCAATCATGGTATTATATAAGGCCACATCTCTTGGAGGCATTGTTATCCAAAATTCACCCCTCAACGTAATTTTGATAACATGCACCAAATTATTCAGTCCCGAGCAAGTAAGATTGATTTGAGGCCCAAAATCATGTTTTTCGGGTACCTCACCTTTTTTTTAATCTCTCCCATCCAAGAAGAAATCCCAACGAGTTAGAAAAAATGGAAAAAATGTGAAAAATAAGGTTGCAGGATTGTTTTAAGGCATTTTGGGTCTGAAGGGTTCGGGTCGTACCAGTTCAGTCGTACTGAGGTTCGTCGTACCAAGCTTGGGGCCGAAAAAGCAAGAAAATCGGCTAAGTCGGAGATATTTGTCCCAGGCGGTCTCGGGACAGTTGGGACGTCGGGACGCGAGGGACGCGAAAAGCCAAATCGACCGAAAGCAAGAAAAATCATCTATGTCTTTTGTTTTGCATGGTTTGGGACAATCGGGAAAAAGTACGCATGGGACATGAATCGACCGTTCTGAAAGACAGTCCATTTCGGGTGGTTCGGAGATATTTTTCCCAGGCAGTCCGGGACAGTTGGGACAAAGGTACGCGCGGGACGCGTGAGACGTGAAAAGCCGAAATGGCCGAAAAGAGACAAGGAGGCCCGCGGATGAATAAGAGCCTGACACGTGTCATCCAAGTGGTGGATGTGTGGGGTTTTTTGGAAAATTTTCCAAAATGCAAAAAAGAGGTAAAATTCAAAAAATTTTCCCGCCGATCCGTTTTGGGCCTGTTTTTGCCCTAAATCTTCAAATGGCCATAACTTTCGATCCAGAGCTCAGTTTTTCACGTTCTTTATATCAATGGAAAGATGGTGAAATTCCCTACATGATTCTGGGGTCAATCTTGAATTTTGGTTCATTTTGGAGAGATAAAATCAAGAAATGTCTCTGGCACGTGGTAATGGCCAGAAGTGACGTTTCAACAACCAGTTTTAATGCAAAATGGGTCGCATTCTTCTCCAGCATGGTCAAAAATGTCAGGGCATGGGTCTGTAAGGATGCCCATGTTGTTTTAATGCATCTTCATTCAATGAGGAATGGCTCCCATGTTTTTACACGTTTTCTCTCTCCTGGGCTCGACCCATGCATTGTAAAAAGCCAGATTTGGCTCATTTTTCAAAGGGTGGTTCATCTTTTCTGCTCTGCTCTCCTTTCTTTTCTTCCCTAGGGTTGAAAATGGAGTTTGAACCTCCTCCCCTGCTCTGTAATGGCATTTTTTTCCTTTTACCATTAAAATGATGTTCTGTGCAAACTTCTGGAGCAACAAAAAACGTGTTTTGTGATGCATCTGTCCATCCTTGCTCGTATTTTTACTTGTTTTCTTCTTGCCTCTCTTCATTACAGGTATTTGTGCACGTTTAAATGTTCATTGCAAGGTTGGGAGTGTTCATGCAGTTTTGATAGGTGTTTAGCATTTTCCTTCTCTAGTGTATCACCGTTTAGTGTAGGCTTTTGTTTTTTTTTCTCTTTTCTCTCTCTCCATGTCTCCTGGAGGTTAGATTAGGATTAGATTAGCTTGCACCGCTTGGAAGAACTTGTGGCGGTGTAGTTTAGGAAGAGGAACCAGCCTTCTCTCGGAGATTCACTTCTCATTTTTACAAGTCCCACACTTGGAGAGAGGTTTCAATGTTGTGCAATCACACTGGATGCTTAGAATGATCAAACTAGAAATCTGATCAACATCTAGGGTGTGCTGTTGATTTGCAACAACAGTTTTGGCACACCGGTGGGACCTTAGAGGTCTTCCACTTTATCTTTGACAGGTTGGTGTGTTCCTGTTAAAGATTCAGCCTTTTGGAGGCACTTTCAAAAGCACATCTGGCGACTCCATCTGGTAAACAACTCATTCTCTAAGTTGCAGTCTTGTTTTCCATTCATTTCCATCCATTCTTCTTTCCATAATTTTCATTCTTTTCCATTCCATGAAGTTGTGCAATCATGACTTCATTTCCATCATGGAATTCACATTTACAACAGCAGTTTATCACACCTCCAACATGTTTTACAAATCCTCCAAATCAGCATTTTGATCAAATTCAAAATCAGCATGTCTACCCATATGAGTAGCAGTGCCAAAGTCAGTTTGGATATGAAGCATGTCAAGCACAAGGGTATGCTGGTTGTGAGGGAAGTCAAGAAGAAAATGTAGATCTGCTGGAACAAATCCAAAACATGGAGGTGAAGATGGTGCAATCAAGAGCAATAGCTCAAATGAAAGCTTTCAAAATTTGTTGCAAGACTCCTTGTCCATGGGAAGGCCTTTTCCAAGACACTTCAGCCCTTAGGAGAAGCTAGACTTCATGATGAAGATGCTGCCCCAACTTGCACAATGGACAGCAGAAATAGAGGCCTATACACTTGGTGTTGAACAACCTTGTCAATGGGTACTTTCTACACCATCATCATCGGTTTTCTCTTCCCATTACTCAAGTAGCATCATCTCATTTGGAATTTCAAATTCTAAATCCAAATCAATGCTGCCCCAGAGTTAATTCCATTTCTCCATTCCCTAGTCTTCCACCACATCTCAATTCTTCCTTCCCCTTTCCTTCCAAACAGTCATCCCCTCCACAAAAGCTAACGAAATACCCTCTCCTCCAAAGAAACAAGAGTTTCTACCTCCTCCACCACCACGAAAAATTGCCGAGCCATTTGAGTTACAATCCACTTCTCCTCTTGCATTCCCAAATCCATGTTGGGAGGATAAAAATCAGAATTCTAGTCAAGGAAAACAGCAGCAGAAAGAAGAGCCAAACAAAGATAAAGAAATTCAAAGTCTCAAGAGTTGGGCTCTTAAATTTGGGATGACAAAGATCCCCTTGATGGTTAAGCCTTTAGAAGAGGTTGGAGTTAGAAAACAAGTGGTGGTTAGGACTGAATTTGTTGCAGCAGGAGAAGAGCAAAAAGAAGAAGCAGATCAGCAGTCAGTTTGCTCAGAAAGTAGTGTCCATGTTAGCATTCTATTTGAAGAGAATGCTGATTCAATTCAAGTTGCACAATCAGCCATAGAGGAAGAAAGCTCTGAAGAAGATCCTATAGTCCCAACTTGTCCTCTAGAGCAGTAGATCGAAGAGTTTGACTTAACAAACTTCGTGCTAGAGGAAGAGTTCTATCAAGAGCAGGATTGTCTTCAAGTAGTAGAAGAGGGAGAAGCTGCTCCAAATCCAAAAGAAGAGGAGCACATTCTAGTTGTGGAGGAGAAAATTACAGATCCAAGGGCTTTGAGCACAAAGCAGGCTACAGGAGAACCTTCAGTTCTTCTTTCTACTTCATCTCTCTCAAGTTCTAGTGCTGAAGAAGAGTTTGATCTCTCAAACTCAATGTTGGAGGATGAAAGAAACCATGATGATCAAGTTACAGATCAAGAGGACACCATGGAGGAAGTTGAGCATTTGCAGCAGGACAACAATAAGGTAGTTTATCTGTCAGATTTGGAGGACTGTTTTGATGAAGAAGAACCGGTTGAGTTTCCACCATTCTCTCTTTCATCATCCACGTTCCAAATACTTGAGCCTGTGGTCATGAAGGAGAACATTCATTTGCAGCAGCCTGCATCTTATAGCAGCTCTTTGGAACTAAGATTGGAAGATTTTAATCTTTCATGTTCTTCATTGGAGGAAGAGAAAGGGCAGAAAAGTCCTACCATTGCTTCCACATCACCCACCCAAGAAGGTCTACAAGAAGACTCCATTTTTGGAGTTGAAAATCAGAGCTATGGGCATATCAAACGGATCATACCTTGCCCAATAAGGTATTTGACTTCATTGGAGTCAAAGGAGAAGTCACAACCAGTCATGCTTGCTTCTAAGCGTGAGGGTGAGCTACAAAGTACCAAGGATCAGCTGTCATACCTCTTCAATCCAAATGTAGAGCAACTAAAAGAGGTATTGAATTTGCCTTCACCTGATACCTTGATGATTTGGGTGGAAGACTAGCTTCTTGTTAATTTTCCATTCATCCAATCAGCCATGTTCAATGCCAAATCAATTGCATGGTTGCCAATTTTGAAGAAAGGAAGCTATTTTGCACAACCAGTTGTAGGGTTTGTTTAGCCCACCTTTGCTTCCAATTAGAGTAAAGTAGGTAGGTTTTCTTTTAGTAAAAGAAGTGCTTGTGCACACTCTGCATGTTCCATTTGGAGCATGTATGATTTTCAGTTTTGTACATAGTTTTTGTGGTGTTGGTATTGCTCTTGCACAGTCCATTTTAGTGGGTTTCCAAGTGGCTCAGAGAGGAGGTTTTCAAAGTTCAAATCAGTTTGTAGGCTATAACTCATGACTCCATGCCCAATGGATGCTTCAGGCAACTGGTAACTTCATCCAGCAGGTAGATGACCCCACTGAGTCACCAAAATTGTTATCCAAAATTCACCCCTCAAGGTAATTTTGATAACATGCACCAAATTATTCAGTCCGAGCAAGTAAGATTGATTCGAGGCCCAAAATCATGTTTTTCGGGGTCCCCTCGGCCTTTTTTTAACTCTCCCATCCAAGAAGAAATCCCAACGAGTTAGAAAAAATGGAAAAATGCGAAAAATAAGGTTGCAGGATTGTTTTAAGGCATTTCGGGTCTGAAGGGTTCAGTCGTACTGAGGTTCGTCGTACCAAGCTTGGGGCCAAAAAAGCAAGAAAATTGGCTAAGTCGGAGATATTTGTCCCAGGCGGTCCGCGGGATAGTTGGGACGTCGGGACGCGAGGGACGCGAAAAGCCGAATCGGCCGAAAGCAAGAAAAATCGTCTAAGTCTTTTGTTTCGCGCGGTTTGGGACAGCCGGGACAAAAGTATGCGTGGGACGTGAATCGGCCGGTTTGCCAAAAGACAGTCCATTTTGGGCGGTTCGGAGATATTTGTCCCAGGTAGTCCGGGACAGTTGGGACAAAGGTACGCGTAGGGACGCGTGAGACGCGAAAAGCCGAAATGGCCGAAAAGAGACAAGGAGGCCCGCGGATGAATCAGAGCCTGACACGTGTCATCCAAGTGGTGGATGCGTAGGGATTTTTTGGAAAATTTTCCAAAATGCAAAAAAGAGGTAAAATTCAAATTTTTTTCCCGCCAATCCGTTTTGGGCCTGTTTTTGCCCTAAATCTTCAAATGGCCATAACTTTCGATCCAGAGCTCGGTTTTTACATTCTTTATATCAATGGAAAGATGGTGAAATTCCCTAAATGATTCCAAGGTCAATATTGCATTTTGGTTTAGTTTGGAGAGATAAAATCAAGAAACATCTCTGGCACGTGGTAATGGCCAGAAGTGACGTTTCAACAACCAGTTTTAATGAAAAATGGGTCGCATTCTTCTCCAGCATGGTCAAAAATGTCAGGGAATGGGTCTGTAAGGATGCCCATGCTATTTTAATGCATCTTCATTCAATGAGGAATGGGTCCCACGTTTTTACATGTTTTCTCTCTCCTGGGCTCGACCCATGCATTGTAAAAAGCTAGATTTGGCTCATTTTTCAAAGGGTGGTTCATATTTTCTGCTCTGCTCTCCTTTCTTTTCTTCCCCAAGGTTGAAAATGGAGTTTGAACCTCCTCCCCTACTCTGTAATGGCTTTTTTTTACCTTTTACCATTAAAATGATGTTCTGTGCAAACTTCTGGAGCAACAAAAAACATGTTTTGTGATGCATCTGTCCATCCTTGCTCGTATTTTTGCTTGTTTTCTTCTTGCCTCTCTTCATTGCAGGTATTTGTGCACGTTTAAATGTTCATTACAAGGTTGGAGCTGTGTTCATAGCAGTTTTGATAGATGTTCAACATTTTCCTTCTCTGGTGTATCACCGTTTTAGTGTAGGCTTTTATTTTTTTCTTTTCTCTCTCTCCCTGTCTCCTTGGAGGTTAGATTAGGATTAGATTAGCTTGCCTGCACTGGAACAACTTGTGGCAGGTAGTTTAGGAAGAGGAACCAGCCTTCTCTGGAGATTCCTTTCTCATTTTTACAAGTCCCACACTTGGAGAGAGGTTTCAATGTTGTGCAATCACACTGGATGCTTAGAATGATCAAACTAGAAATCTGATCAACATCCGTGGGTGTCTTTGCTGATTTGCAACAACATGCATTTTTTCAAGATGTTCACGCTCCTTGTATATGCCTCCACATTTTGTATACATGTCTCCTAGGGCATAACCTATTTTACAACTCCCATTTTGGTACATGCTAGGAGTATGGCGACGAAGGTTGTGGAGTTTGTTTTAACATCTTCTTAAATGAATTTTCTTAAGAGTTTGGAAGGTATTTGAACAAGCTCATTTTGTGCATATCCTACAATCATTCCACTCGAGAAAATAAAATCTATTCTAAGATATATGTCAAATCATTCATGTGTCTTTTGTATGCTCTGTTTTGCATACTTTTGAACAAGGGCCCTTCAACTACAAAACAACAAAATACAACTTCACATTATGCTATGATGAATTTCCATGTTCTATTCTAAAGCTCTTGCACATGCGATAATACATTCAAAAAAATTGTGGACAATTTTGGGGTCTAGGTTTATGCTTCCAATTGCATTTGGTGAGAAAATTTCCAAGGTATTTTCAAAAAACACATTTTATGCATATCTCACAATCACCACAGTCCATGAGACTACATTTCTTTTAGAATTTGTTGTTTAGAATTTCACATGCCTTGTGCATGCTTCCACATTTTGTATACTTTCTCTTAGGGCACCTACAAATACATCATTTAAAAATATGCCTTTCTACATTATCGGTTGGTGGATGGTCATACTGCTGTTTCATGGTGTGGTTGGGGGAGTGTAGGTAGAGGTCTACAAAAACCAAAAAAACTACTTTTCAACATGCTTTAACAATTGTTCATACGCTATTATAATATCTCATTTTGGTGTTGGTGGGAGGGAAGACACAACTTTAAAATATATATTTTAAAGACTACAAAATTGACTACATATTAAATATGAAGGTAATAATAGTGTATTAAATGTCGGTTCAATCTAACTAATATTTGAATTTTTTATGAGAATCCTCTTCCAATACTTGTTACTCAATCATATAATTAAAGTATGTTTGTATGATAAATGATGAGGATCAATTATCTATTTCTTATAGTCATCCATTTGATAGATTTATTGACATCTTTCATAGTTATTTCAATGAAAATGGAGCTTCCTTCTATTATGTTTTTATGAAAGTTAAAATACAAATATGATTCTTGTTGATAGACCAAGTTATTTGTATGAGTTCTTATTGGCCCATATCCCAAAAAAACAAAATATATTATGATTGATAATGGTTACAATATCAATGCATGTACAAATAAATTTATTGGTAGCCTTGAATACTATCAAATAGACATAGGAAGAATGATTATGGTAATTATGGGATATTGTAGAATTACTCAAAACCCCTCTTGATTGTATATGCTTACCTATCACATAGTGGATTCTAAAATTGCCTTATTATCATCTCATTTATTTCTTGACAATGGGTACAATGTTTTTTTGTGCAAACCTATTTTAATGAAATGAAATAATCACATCTACCATACATTAGTCTTCCAAATTTGTAAATAAGGAACATGGGTCAATGCATGGTGTTATGTCCCACTTATTGTCCCGAAAACATGAGTGAGGAGTGTGGTTGGGTGGTAAATAGTAGTTGTTTGTGCAAACACCCCCTTCGCATAAACCACATTTGTGCGAAGTGACACGTAGGTTATTATTTTGCCACATATGGCATTGAATGTGGTTCGCGTGAATGGGGTGTTTGCGTGAAGCATGTTCATGCGAACACCTCTATTTATATATTAGAGGTGCTATGTAAAGGAATTCAATTTCCTCGCCCGCCTCCTTCACGTGAAGTTTACACTAGACCGAGCCCATTGACTAGAGCCCACGAGACAGGTTGTTGAATGAGCCGGTGGAGGAGATTAGTGTGGCCACTAATGAGCCCACAAGTGCATAATAGACCGAGCCCACAAGCGCCCACCATGCCCAATGATCCCACTAGTGTGGCCACTGATGACTAAGCGAGGCCATTGACGAGCACCAAGTATGAATTAAGTTGTTTTTTTGGTGAAAATGGAGGATCCCATGGATTTGGGCATAAAATAAATGAAACCCTAGCTCCTTTTTGCAAAACCCTAGTAAATTCAAGATGTTTTTTGTGTAATCATTTTTAACAGAGCTCTGTTCATTTTTTTCTTTGATCTACCTCTACATTGAAACCCTAGCTCATTTTTTGCAAAACCCCATTTAAAATCTCTTCTATCATGACCAGGCTTCACAAATTTCAGTGTTCAGTGTCAATGCATGGTAATAATGGTGCTGTGAAAACTGTAATGATATATTAAATTTAAAATTTACCTTCTGTAGAATAATGGTGCTGTGAAAACCGTAATTTCTGTTGTAATGATATATTAAATTTAAAATATAGCTTCTGTAGATTAACGGTGCTGTGAAGACTGTAATTTCTGCTGTAATGATATATTAAATTTAAAATATACTGTATATTTGCAAAGTGGTGTATGAATTTTAAGAATATATATAAATTACGAAATTAGATGCAAAGTTGTGAACCATACTCGAAAAGGAACATAAAGTAGTGTGTTTCATTGAATTTAAGATTTATATAAGAATCAAGATCCCTAGGGAAAAAGAGAAATATAGTGTTTAAGATTTATATAAGAATCAAGATCCCTAGGGCAAAAGAAAAATCTAGTGGACAACCCTATTTAACGTATAAAATGGACTATTGTGATTGGGTATATGAAATTATAAATGTTGAATGATAGATACATCATGGTGCTACGAGATTTCGAGACATGAAGAAGAGAACAATAAACACTGCTCTAGAGCTATAAATCACAAAACATTTATTATGTAATCATTTTTTATAACATTCATGAGGGTGGATGTGCTAGACCTTAAACTCCATTGTACTTCTTATTCCACAAATAGTCTTCATCGAATAATGGAAGAATACATTAATCTATAAGTGTAGTGAGAAGTATTGATTGGACTATTACAATGATGGGTAACAACCGCTTAGTGTGGTCCTTTAGATGTTGGTGAAGATGACACATGGTGTGTAGCATTATTCACAAGTGCAATCATATTCAAATCCTCCTAGATTAATCTCCTTGAGGAGTGACGAAAGATGTGAGAAGTTGTTGGCAACTTGTTTTTTTGTAAACCATTTTCCATGGGAAGGAACTTGACTTGCTTTGATGATATGGAACTTGAATTGCTTTGATGATATCCAAACTGATCTTATATTCCCAATAATCATATTTATACATTGCAACTGCACAAAAAATTGAAAATCTAGTTTTTATTTCAGTGAATTTCCTCATGGGAGACATATTTTTTGTGTATCTTTAGGTGATTGTGTTCTCCTTACACTGCGATTCCATCATAAAAAATTTATCCAAGAATACACTTCATTTGACCATCTAAATATTGCCTTGAAAAGTGTAAACCAACCATATTTGAAAACTTGGAAAATTGCTTTTTTAAAAGTTGAGTATGAAATTAGATGAAAATATCATTTTGTTTGTTGTGGATTTCCTCATGGGAATCATATTTTTTATCCATATTTAGACCATTATGTTCTCCTCAAATTTGGCATCCTTCATGTATTTTTTCTCACGCATCAGACTTAATTTGACCTTCCAAACTTTACATAAAAAGTTCGAATTTTCTCTCATGTTTTTAATTTTTTAGAAAGCATATATTAGATAAACCTAATTGTGTTTACTTCCTTATTTTCACAAATTTCATTGGCGATCTATTAATTACCATTTTTATTTTGTTTGCAAAGATAAATCCATAATATGAAAGATGTTGAAACATTAGAATGATATGGAGCATATTGCCTTTCGACTTTGGAAGAGAAGTCTTTGAAAGCCTTGATCAAAATTATTATTATTTTTATTCCATGTTGCCACACTATTTCTGTAGAATAATGGTGTTGTGAAAACTGTAATGTCTACTTTGTAATGATATATTAAATTTAAAATATACCAAGTTTGGTAGAATAATGGTGCTGTGAAGACAGTAATTTTTCTGTGAAGACTGTAATTTCTGCTATAATTTCGGTTCTACTAGATGAAGATAAGTATATGGATTCTTGTTTAGCCACACTCAAGATCCTATTCAAAAACCATCTCAAGGTTTTCAAACACCATGAGCTAAATGATGTTAGTGTGTTCCTAAGGTACACCAAGAACTTCCACAAGTGTCATATTAAACTTTGTGACCTTTTTCTCTTGTAGGAAAATCATATAGATAATAAAAATATCGAAGGTTATAAGTTTAGAAAAAACTAACAAGGAACCTACTTATTCATCGAGGACTCTAAAAATGGGTATTTTCACCTATGTACACTTGAAAGTGAGGAATTTTGTGAGTTTATAAACTCTCTCCACCTAAAATGTTACTAAATCTATTTTGATGTTTTACATTTCCCTTCATTTTTTCATTTTGCATTCTATAAAATTTTCATTATATCGTCTCTTCATGCATATAAAGTTATTTCAATTTGAGATCTAGTTTTAATAATATAAAAATGTGTATTAATCCATTTAAATACTTCTCAATGTTCATTACTATATATTCTTCACTAAAATTTTATAAATTTAATCACAATGAAGCTTTTGCATTTGGTCATTTAGTGTCACAATCTCTTATGAAACTTTCCAAAGATATTTGGTCTTGTGGATCGCTCAAATGCAAGTTATGTATAAGTGGGTTTTGCAAGGATGTGGCAAAAATCTTCAAACAAATTAAGCACTTTAGAACACTCTCAAACTATCATGGATGTGTTTGTTTAGTATAGGATGTAGACCACCTCGATAGATAGAGGAGATATCCTTTTGATTCATGGTCCTTCTACGTGTGTAGATTACCCCCACTATATTTATCACCACTCATATCCATGCATGTGTTTAATTCCTCCCTTAATAGCTTGTCACCATACATAATTTCTTATTTTCATTATTTTAGATGGTGTTAAATTAGATGTATATACATGGATTAAAAGAATGCTAAATTGTGTTAACCCTAAGTATTAATAAATGAAATTTCTAGTGTAAATTTACGTCATGAACATTTACCCCTTTTCATTTCAACAACCAACCAAAAACACTTTATATAAGATATAAAACGAAATGGAACTTGAATGTATGTTCATGGCTTGGCCATGAAGCCATGTGAAAAAGGTTTTTAAGAAACATAGTATTAAATACCTTAAAACATATTTTAAAAAGGTTATAAACTCATTCTAGAATTAATGAATACCAACCATTTATGACCTTTATGTTTGTAGTATTATGACTCAAACATGTTCCTTAGTGTTAAGAGATATCAAAACAACATTTATAATTAATGTGTGGAAAAGAACACCAAATGAGTGTTGGAATCTTAGTAGCAATAATGGGAATGTCCCAAAGGTGTGGGATGTTGGATCCCTTGGGGAAAACCTCCAAAGAAAGTTATCTCTTATCCTAACTGCTACCATGTCACTACCTTGTGTTATCTAAATGAAGTTGGTTATATTCTAGATGGTCAAGATTTATAGAAGATGGATGGGAGCTAGGATTTACTCATTTTATTTCCTTTTGTATAGAAAATATTTCCATTACCCTCTCTCCCTAATTGTTTAAATTTATAGGACTATTATTACATTTGATGATAATGTTAGTTCAATTGTGCTTTATATTTGATTATTTGTTAATAAGAAACCTATTTATAATGTCTTGGTTTATAGTGGTACTAGGAAAAAAATGTGTACAATTACATTGCTTAGGAAATTTTTTTCATTAAAAGTACTATTAATTGAATTTTACTTTCATTTTTTTATAGTCATGGCTTCTTCTGCTCCTAATTTGTTTGAGAGGACCGACTTAGAGATTCCAAAATTGGAATCTATTCTCCGAATCCAACTATAGTTGGGCAAGTATAAAGCCCATTGTGAATAAATACTTGGTTGATCTTCGTAGAATAGAGACAAGTTTGAAAGCATATAACCCATTTGATTCTGAGTCAATAAATTTTTTTATGGATTCATTAAAATCAAGTGTCTCGGGAGATGTAGGTTATAATGAGATTACATTATTACTTTCCGATAAGGAAGTCGTTAAGAGGTCTTGTTGGAATTTTTATGCGAGAAAAATGGAAAGTAAGGGCATATTATGTAAACAAATGTTCATATCCCCTATGTGCCCCTTTGATTTATCCTAGATTTTTGGCCTCTCAAAGCCAATTTCTGAATAACGACCAATTACCATTATACTTTATAATGATGCTATATGTTGAGGTTCACCTAAACCTAAAGATGAACTTTTTAAACATCCCTAGTTATTTGGGGTAGAGGCGTGGCTGTATTAACCACAAGGAAGCATATAGAAAGGAGGAGCTCCTTGAGTTGTTGACACGTGACACTTGTACCAAGGCCATAACCATTCTTATTAGGATTTCAGGATGTTACAGTACCTACCATTATGATCGCACATGAGGCTTCTATCAAGGGTCTTCTTGGCATTGCTCGTGAGACCCAATTGATCTCTTCTGACCGTGTGGGTTAGTACCTTCAGAGACGCGATATTAGTAGTGGAGGTGCTAGTAGCAGTAGTGATGTATGCAAAGTGAGGTTTACACTCATGCATTTTTTTCCCCATATGACTTTGAGGAGGTTACAGATCCCACTCAGATACATCAGCTAGGATGCATCATGGCTGCTAACTTGTTGCATGCATATGAGGTGATTTCATGACATTGCAACATTCCACTATCTGAAGTTGTAGATTTTATAGAGCAGAGTGACAGTGTATCTTCTAGTCGTGGTACTAATGTCACTGCTACTGCTTATACTTCCCTGTTGTTGGCATCGTCGCACTTGATGTTCATCACATTGTTCGGTGTGTGAAAATTAAACCTTTAATATAATTAAAATATATTTTATTTCATCATTACTTTATAATTTATTAATATTAAAATCAAACATGTACTTACGTGTTTAGGATTTTGCTTCGGTGTGTGGAGCTTCACGACCCACACCATCTACACGTGTGACATACACACAACTCTTGACTCAACATAACATGGATCTTGATGTTCGGGCCCGAGTCAACTTGGCTCACTTGGCGACATATTTATGGTGTTGAGGTCATGGGTGGCAATCCCATAGATTTGGAGATGCGTTCCACAGAGGTATAGATACATGTGTTTTAATAGAATTAATATTTAATCTAAATTGAAATGTTAGAAATTAATGAACTTTATTCAAAAAACTTATTTATCAGTTTCTTACATTTTTTTTCATAGGGATCTATGAGACAGAGATCTACACATATCATAGATACTCCCAATATCCACCCAGGGACAGATATCGAGGTAATCAATTGTACATATCTGTTATATGATGTATTGAATTAATCAAGAATTTGTTATAAAATTTTTCTTATAAATTTTAATATATGGTACATGCTATATATAGTTTATGATATATATATTCCTTTTTTAACATGTAGGGTGTAGCAGAGCATAGTGAGGGGTCTCGACACTTGCCCTAGTGCACATGAGAGGAGACTTCGGTGATATTTCTAGACACTAAAATTAGGTCACACTCCCCTATGGTCCCTCAACATATATGCACACTTTATTACATTTACCTAGCCATGACCCCCTTCACCCCACTAATATTAATTTAATTAATTTAATTAAATTAATGCATTATCCTCACTATATTTATTATTGAAATATCTTATTTAAATAATATCTACACATATAGTTCACTTAGACACCTCATCAAGCCAACTCAACTTAAGACCTATTCTTAGCAAGTTACCATAACTAACTAAGACTTACCCAAACCCTAAAAATCAATGCCTACATTCCCTCTAACCACATTCCCGCATGCTCACAAGAGGCTTCAAGTCTAATCCGGGATAGCAACATGAGATCCAAGAAAATCAAGAGGATCTCCCTAAGTTTAGTAAACCTATAAAATCCTGCCTTGACCGATGCCGGTTACCCCTAACCATCGCTGATTAAGACGGACCACCGTCGGTTACCCCTTTTAACCCAAAACAACCTTATTCTCAAGGTTGGAACTTGGAACTTGGAATTTGGAAGCAAGAAAGTTGATGAGAAAAGCACATCTTAGAGAGATAACACATCTTCAGAGATCTAATTCCAGTGAAAAATCACATCCAAGGAAGGAGATTGAGCATCTTCTCCTACACAACCATCCCAACCATGATCTGATCTATCCAAGCAAAGAGGAGTGTGCATGCAGCCCATGCAGAAGCTTTTCTTCAGTTGGTGATCACTTGTAGCCTTCAAACCCATCATCAGCACCTCCATCCTTCACTCACGCTGCAGACCTTCATGATTGAAATCCAAGTAAGTATAACATCATACTTCTCTGGTTTATTTCATTTCATCATTATTTTATCACCCATTATTTATCTTTCTCCCTATTGACCTTCTCTAACATTTTCACCTCCATAGACCCATTAAAAACCTCACAAAAGCCTACTCCAGTCACCCAATACCTCGTCTTGACCAACCAAAGTCCTTTTTACAATAAAAAAGGAGACCAAAACCCTATTCTGTGACATTTCCAGATGTCACAAGAATCGCACCCAGTTATACCTAATCGCGTCGGTCACCCCTGACTAACGTCGGTCTCTGTTTTTTCCCACACATCCTTAAACAAATACCTACCCACCTAATTTTACCTCACCCTCACTCACCTGTGACCTACCCGAGACCTTTATCAAACCTGCGGAACCCTGTAACCAACCATTTTACCTGTGGATTCTATTCTAGCTTAGCATGTTAGATTAGATCTATTTTCTTATTGTGTTTTTAAGTGAGATACCTAAATCATTTTAAAATAACAATAGGATTTACTTTTCTTACAACATTAATTTGTTTTAAACAGTGGACTGAAAGCCATCTAGGAAGTATCATACTTCTGGATCTAGCTCACGCTAGGCAATTCACTACCCATATTGTTTAATTCCTTCTGGTGGTCTTGTTTTCATTATAGGTAGTTCCTCCTAGCAAAAAGTAAGCTCTCATGATCAGTTGTAGATTCGGAAGTCATACGCACGCAGCAACCCATCAACCAACATTTGAACAGGTATTCCTCCTATGCCCTGTTACCCTATTTGTTTTGTCAACCCTTCAAAGAAACAATCTAAGAAAAAGGTGAAACATTTTGGCATGCCCAGTGGGACCCATCGGGGTTCCTTGCATTTCATTCATTCCTAGGAAAAAATTGTGTTTGTTTCCCTTCTAAAAAGTGTACACATTAATTTCCTTCCCTGGTAATCCACTTCTTCTTTCTATTTGCTCTAAAGAAAACTTTTCTTTTGGTGTAATTAAAAAGAATCATTTCTTCATGTTTTTTGCATTATAGTGAAAGAGCATCCCTCTTCCTCTTCATCTTATTGTGTCATCCAATTTCATATTTTCGATTTGGGTTTAAAAACAATTGCATTCCATTTTGATTTATTGCATTAGCTCACATTAATTGAGGGAAACCTATATGTTGGAGGTCATGACCAGCTGATGGTTGACAAACGAATCGTAGAAAAGCACTTCTATCCTTTTCTCTTTCTCTGAGTCTTACCAAACCACACAAAAATTCAAAATACATACATTTTTAAACAACATCTTACGGAAGAAGCGTAGGTGATCACATGGTCACGACACAGTGGACACCCAGCTAGCTGCTCTATCGAGTCATACTTCAAAGTGAAGCTTGCCCCCACCATAACATACCTGAAACCAAACCCTTTAGATCTCCTTCTTTGTAGGAAGCCATCCTCACCAAAAGCTCTATTTCACAATTCATGTGTCAGTCGCTAAATAGCATAAGCTAAACAAACACAATAGAAAGGGCACTCCTAGGATCGTATTTTCTTAGTGTTTCTACTTGGCTTGTGTTTTGAGGTGAAAGATCATGTTCATCACTTTTTTTTGTTTATCCTTGCACGCTCCTATATCATAGCTGGTGTATTCTGGCTTCACCTAAGTGTGCCTGGGCCAGATCATCATCATTTCCAAAATTTTGGGTCTAATTATACATTAGATTTTAATTCACAACCACTTTCTTTCATCACTATTTCAATTTCATAGTAACCGTCATCGGTTACCTCTGACCGCCATCGGTTATACCCAACCAACGTCGGTTCCAGGTCCTTTTGCTAACCTACTCAAAATGACATTTTCACTTCACTTTCTTCCACTTTCCACGAGTCTCTCGTGACTATCATTTTTCCCATTGACATTTTATACATCCCCAGATTTGGCATACTTTTCAGATTTTACCTTCGCCTCACTTTGTTTACTCACTTTGTCCATTTTCTACTGGTGACGGCAATGGTTACCCCCGATCGACGTCGCTTTTCCCGATTGGCATCGGTTAGCCTGTTTCACATTCCACCCACCATTTGTTACTTCATCCATTTTTTTATCACTAGATTCACCTATTCTTGTTGTTCTCTGTATCATTTACAGAGAAGCTGACCCTACTTGATCAATACTAGTTCACATGGTGTTGACCGAAGACAAGAAAGTGCCCTCGTGTTCCACACCAGTTGCCAACCACTCCCACCTAGTCCTTCACCACCTTCTATTTTATCACCAACCATGGATCCCATCCAACCTACTACCATCGCTACCGGAGATGAGGAGTTCGCATGACTCCTTGACCAGAACCCTGCCGCCTTGTAGTTTTACCTCTCCCACTCGTCCACTCAAGATGCCTTAGGTTAGTTGATATATGGCATGCCCATATCTATCCCCCGACTCTCACACCCACTTCCGCATCGGCCCCATCTGGCTCCATGCTACCTGCATCCACCTTACCCCAGTCATTTTATAGTTAGGTTCTATACCCACTATGACTGCCGCATCTATTACCTCTGTGGTACCCATTACATCCACCATACCCTCAACGACTACCCCAAACACAACCTCATCCACCCCTAATGTCTCACACATACCTGTAGCTACATTCCCACCTTTAGTGTCGGTGACTCCTACCCCATTTCAAAACGTGGTTATTTCCATTCCACAATCATTAGCCCCTATTGCCACTAGGGTTACCACGACCCTTCCACCCCCATATACATACTACCAACAACCACCTATTTCATCTATTATTCATTCCGAGTATGTACCCCTATTTCATTGCCTTCTTCTCCACCACCTTACATGGCAGCCCCATACACTAGAATGCCACCCCCATTATATGCCCAAAACCAACCTCCTCACACTATAGGAGGCATCCAATCATCACAACCCACCAATGACCTAATTAAATTGATGTTGGACAAGATGCAGACATTGGAGGCATTGGTTTCGGCTCGCAACACTCTCACCTACGATGAGATTTGCAACGAGCCTATTCACCCATCCATTCCTATCTATTCATACCCTATGCATTGGGAAATGCCTAAATTCAACCGCTTCAATAGCAAGGAAGACCCACAGCAACATTTGCGCTCATTCAAACACGGGTGTTATCTGATCGCTCATGATGATGCCCTTGCTTTTGACAACTTTTCCCATGTCCCTCACTAGACTAGAATTAGATTGGTATAGTGGGTTACTAAAACACTCTATATTTTCATTCAATCAGGTAGCCCAAGCTTTCTTGGATCATTTATCTATCAATATCGCCAAGAAGGTTACCATGACTGATCTATATTCCACACGTTAGTATGAGGATGAATCTATCACAGATTTTGTCACTCACTGGTGCAGCTTGATCAATCAACTTACCTTCCAAGTGCCACTGGCCCGAACTCATCGAGCTCTTCACACGAGCTTGCACCAGACATATCTCCCGACCTTGCAGGTCTAAACTTTCCGAACATTCGATGAGGCATTCACTATGGCATGAAAGTTAGAGATTCAGGCCATCAAAGAGAAGAAAATCCAATTATGAAATAAGAATTCGGCATTCAAGTTGAATGAAACCTCTTCTTCTTCCAAACCACAACCAATTATTCAAAGGATAAAGGAAGCGCTAATGCGGTGGTACTCAAGGCCAGCACAACTCATTCACCCAATCAAAGCTACACCCTCATCTAATCTATCACCTATCCAGGATTTTTGATTCAGACAAGAGCAACAAAAATATACCCCAATTAGGGAGCCTTACTCTTCTGTCTTATAAAAGCTTATCAAAGTGGGAGCCATCACCCTTCCACCCATAAAAACACACACTGGTTTTGACCCTGCTCACCCCATGCCCGCATGGTATAAAGAGCATGATTTCTGTAACTATCATTGAGTGAAGGGTCATAGTGATGGAAATTACATCACTTTCAAGAATATTGTCCAAGAAATGCTCAAGAAAGGTGAGTTAACTATGGATAATCCCAACGCCACCCCCAACCAAAATCTACAAATCTTTAAAAAACCATTTCCCAATCATGCCCCTTCATCCAATCAAACCGGTGAGACATCCACTCACAATACCCATACCCGTGAGGTTCACGCAATCTTTAACAAGGTACTTGTCGCCTCTCAATTACCTCACATCCCTTCCATAGAGGAAATCCTAGCCCGAAATCCTCCTTCCACATCTGAACCAACCTCCACTATTCCTTCACCAATAGAGGAACACCTTTCATCTCCTACATCACCTATAGAGGGGTCTTCTGCTAACATTGAGACCATCTCACCCCTAGCTTCTCCACTTAGAGAACCTTTACCTACCATACCTCCTCCACCCATAGAGAAGCACCCATTACCTTCTCCCCTCACGAGAGGTGAACCCATTACCTCCTCCACCCACAGAGGAGCACCTATCCATTCCTCCACTTATAGAGGAACTCCCATCATCTCTTCCACCCATCATAGACCCAGTGGAGATACCTTTGCCTCTTGGTGAGCATTCTCCATCAGCTACCCAACATCCAATAGACCTACTTTCAGCTCTCTTACCCATAGAAGATGAAGCTGGCCAATTCCCCATCTCTAAGATGCATTTTACGAGAATTCCCATTAGGTCCTCACCAACTCCACCCATAGACGTGTCATTCTCACGTTTGGCTGATCACTTAGATTATGTGGATAGGGCCTTATTATGAGGTCACCTCTTACTCCCTATCTCAACACGAGATGCAGAGATCCCTCGATGACACCTCCACTATTTACCCAAATAGATCTCCACCCATCAAACCAAATACAACCACCGCTATTGTAACCCCTTCCACGATACCGTTAGCACTCACACCACACCCTTACCCATAACCCAACCTATACCTATTATCACTTTAGGGGTCACCCCGACCACCACCTTACACATCTACCTATTAAACTAGATTTAGCTACATCCTCCAACGTCAATACCACACCTACTCGACACCCAAACCAAAGAAACAAACTCATCGACCTCATACCCCAACCACACCAATCACACCCGCACTTGTCCCGTCTACCTTAAGACCTCAGCTGCCCAACATGGTCAAGCACCCTTCACCCATCCATAAACCAATAACACAACAACCCATTCCTTCCTCACAAACCTCTAACCTACCCAAGCACACAACACGACTCATACCCACACCTGTAGTCACCCAACATGACTCATACCCACACCTGTAGTCTCTTTACCACCAATACCTCCAATACCTTCAGCTATCACTTCACTACCCACTACACTTCAGTCATTATCCCTCACACCCCAAGTATGACCCATGTCATCTACCTTCACAGCACCCCCATTATCCCCATGGGTAACTCACCCTCTTCCTCCATCTGCTTTTCCTTCTAGACCTCATACACCCACATCACCTTTTCCCAAGAAGGTGCAACCCAAAAACAAAACCCCACTACCCCACAACAAGGTCGCCAAACAACCCCACAACCTCCTACTCGTCCATCTACTGTACCCCTACTAAAACAAACCCGATCGATACCTCAAACCACACCGGTACCTAAACCCATAGCTCAAACCATTCCTACTCTTCCAAAACAATTCCCCGAAAACCAACCACACCTACACCCAAACCCACATTCACTTCCCATTGTGATCCACTAGCAGGGTCCTATGCCAAAATTTTAACCAACCTCCTTGAGAATTCTGTTATCACATTACCGCCACTCCGACCTTACGACCCCCTCAAACCCAAGCCCAAAGGGTTTGATGATACTAAAATTTGTGCATACCATCGCGTGGCAGGGCATGATGTGGAGAACTGTAAGGCCTTGAAAGCCATCCTTATCTAATTATGTCCACCAGAAACCAACTTTGACGATGACGACCTTCTTGGCCAGGATCCTGCTTCACCAACACCCATTCCCACACTGCCCACTCAACAACCACAACCTCCACCCTCACAGATCCTAGAACCACACATAAAATTTAAAATTAACATGGTTCGTATCAGATAACTTGCCACGCCACCACCCAAATGTCATTGTGCCCAACTGACCTCATAAGGCTTTTCTCGTCTAGTAGGTATTTGCCCTTCATGTCGTTATACCACTTACCCTACACCTTCTCCATTTTCCAACTTCCCTCAAATCAACATGGTACACATCACAACACATGTGTAGAAGGGTAAAGAAAATGTAGCTGACCCACCAACCAATCCTATACCCAACATACCATCTACACCCATACCTAAGATAACTATCTGCAGCCCCACATACCCCATTTCTAATGGCATCACACATCGTACCATGCTCAAACAACTACACCAATCTCCCCTCAAAATGTCCTTATATGACCTCATCCAAACCTCGGAATCCCATTGTCAAGCTCTCATGGAGGTTCTTCAATCTATTGAGGTTTTACCCAATGACCCTACACTGTAGCCTCCATTATCACACCCCATCATGTGGCCTCTCTCACCAAATTACCACCTTCATCCTCACCTCACCTTGTTCACCAAGTGGCCTCCCTTAGCTTCTCAGAGGAGGAGATCGTGCCACACCAAAACAATGACCCAGACCCAGCCCTCTTCATCTTTGTCCACATTGATGACATACGGGTACGCCATGTGATGATTGATGGAGGCGCTAGCATTAACATCATTTCATCCCATGCATTTTCTCAAATGCACATACCTGAAAATTACATGCATAAACATCTGGTCATGTTGCATTCATTCAACGACGCTATCACCTCCACACTAGGCACTATCATCCTTCACGTTTGTGTGGGCCCCCACTGTTTCTAGAATTATTTTATGTTTTGGAGGGGGAATTCCAATATAACTTGTTGCTTGGTAGACCCTAGATTTGTGTCATGGGTTGCGTTCCTTCCACTTTGCATCATTATGTAAAGTTTGAACACAAAGGACACACTTATACCATTCCAGCTGACCCATCACCTTTCAAAACATGCAACATGCTTTACTCGACCCAATGATGTGCTCATACCTGTTAAGCCATCTACTTCCACAACCAATACCACTTCACCTACACCTCCACCTACTAGTACAGCCACTACTTTCACCGCACATACCTCCTCTATTCCTACTACTGCTATAACCTCCACGACTAACCCATTAGCTACCCAATCCGTTAACTCCACCTCCGTATCAACCTCTAACACATCATCCATACTAGCTACCCACATACCAACCACTGATCCCTTAGAAGGTGTTTTTCAATGCCTCACTCTAGGGGAGTACCGCCTATATAGTGTCAACACATTCCTTACTCGCATGAGTATGGAAGCCTTCACTAACACCCTCACTATGATCACCATGTAGCAGAATGCCTCCTTTATGGTCCTCATCATCTTCATACTAGTCTCACCTAAGGGGGACCTAATACTACCACTTACACACTTGAACCACGATAACAACCCCACCCATTTTCCGCTGACTTCCAATCACTTACCAATTACCATTTCACCCACACCTTCCTACACCACTATGCATGGAAGGGTTTTGGTTTTGGATTTTACGAGCAAGGCCACCATACCATTATTCCATGTACCACCCACAAACATAATGACCGTAGTGGTATCGGCTTCCCTAAACCTCCTACCAAACAGGCCCACATTGAAATCATTGAGGACCCTAGCCCTTCTTCACCTTCATCACCACCCTCACCGACAGAGTCGATGGATCTTGAATCTATCCCTCCTAATTTTTTTTTTTCATAAACACCATTTCCTTGGGGCCTTTGACTTATCAACACGAAGGTGAGGCCCCTTCCACTCGCCATTCATGTATCCCGAGTGTTTCACTAGGAAAGACTCATTCCTTTTAGAAACAGATAAGGTTAGGGTTAGGAGGAATACCGTAGAATGTCGAGATGGTGTGCGCGCATACCGTAGAGAAAGATTAGGCCGATCGCGAAGAACTCCTTTTTGTCTTGGAAGGACTACCCGCAAATAAGAACACAAGACCACAAGATTTTGATTAAACAATAAATGAGGAAATCGCCTTGGGCCAGAAATATAAAACTTCCTTTCGAAGGTGGTCAGTTCCCCTGCTAATATGAATTAACACAAAAGACTGCAAAATATCAATTAAATTGTCTCGTTGAACTGGGTAGGGGAAAGGCTGGTTTTCTGGTTTTTGATCAGAGGAACCGATGGCGGTTACTGATAGCCGATGCCGGTTATGATAGCCGATGGCGGTTACTGATAACCGATACCGGTGGGTTCTAAGATCTTCTTAGTAGCTATGGTGTTTGTAAGGCTGGTTTATGGATGATATTAGGAAATGAGATGATGAGGGGTAAAAGAATGACAGTTAGATGCAATGGCACATTGGGTAGTGGATTCAGAAACGGATTTAGGAGGACTGTGATTCAAAGAGCATAAGAAATGTTATAACAGAGGACATGCAAGATATGACTTACTGGTTTTGACGAAGATGCAAGTTGATCTCCTCTACTGCAAGCACTTCTGGTTTCTTTACTCGTCTCTGCTTGATTAAATGAAGATCAGGACTCTGTTCCTCACTCGCAATGCTCTCTCGTTGATCCGAAATCCTTTTCGATCGATCTCCAAAATGAAATTCCGATCCATTGTTTTGGTTTGGGGAGCCCATTTACAGGGAACCGATGGCGGTTACGTAACCGACGGCGGTCGAGTAGGAACCGGCATCGGTAAGGAAAAAGTAGGCTATTTTTAGTAAAATAGCCCACCTTCCCTGCTTTTCTCCCGAGAGATCAGTTGCGGGCTTGGTCAAGTGGCTAGAAGGTCGGCTTTGGGTGCGAGTAAGGAGGCATTAGTTATGGATGTGAGTCTAGACCAAGTCATGGGTCTTAATTAGGTTAGTTTAGGGTTAGGGCTAGGTCATGATGAGGTGGCAAAGTGAGGTGGCGGGTAAGGTGATGTGGATTTATCAATTAGAGGGCAATTAATAAATAATTGTGTAAGGTTTAGGTGATGAGGTTATATTGCGAGATGAGATGCGGGTCACAAGGGGTCGTAAGACATGAATTTGGTGTCTACATTAGCCCCTTATTGTCGTGTAGCTTGTTTTGTAAAGCTGTGCGGACAATAATATGAAGTGGTTTCTCCTGTTAAGGATATAGGTAATCCCCCTCAAATCTATCATAGATTGAGTGAACGGGAAATCAGGGATAGGGTTGATAAAGGGTGAATGTTGTAGAGAGGATGGTAAGGTGGTGGGGTAGGTCCAAGGAAGCAGACGCATGTTGAAATACAATAGTACGACTAGGGTACATGATTTGACGAGCAAACCAGCAATGCATAGGCAAAGGTCGATAGTTTATCCAAACAAGGGTGATATAATCCTGGTATCCAAGGCATAGGAAGTAGCTCCAGGGTATATAACAGGTGAGGTACAGGAACGTTTAGGCATGTTCGGCAGTACCAAATGGTTGGTTTGGTTGAGATAAACGTCACGGTCTAGGTCTAGGCAAAGTTGGTCGACAGATCAAGTCAAGGACCCTAATCATGCTAAAACACGAACAGGTGAGCTCGATTGAACAAAAGGTACATGATGGATGGATAAAATAAAACGTTGATTGTGGGTATGGTATTGAAGTGATACGGCCTTGGATCAGGCCAAGTGGTTGGGCGGTGGCCCTGGGTCAGGTCATAAGGGTAGAGTGAGGCCTTGGGTCGGGCCGGATGGGTAGGTTGAGGCCTTGGGTCGGGCCGGATAGGTAGGTTGAGGCCTTGGGTCGGGCCGGATAGGTAGGTTGAGGCCTTGGGTCGGGCCTAATGGTTAGGGCGAGGCCTTTGGTCGGGCCAAATAGGTAGGGCGAGGCCTTGGGTTGGGCCGAATAGGTAGGGCGAGGCCTTGGGTGGGCCGAATAGGTAGGGCGAGGCCTTGGGTCGGGCCAAATAGGTAGGGGGTTGGTTGTTTTGGGTTTGTAGGGGTGGTAGGTTGTTTTGGGTTTATAGGGGTGGTAGGTTGTTAGAGGGGCTGTAGAGAGAGTGGTATGGTATGGTCGGGGGGATAAAAAGGGGTGTTTAGATGATAAAGTAGATGTTGTAATAAAGAGTAGGTCTAAGGATGTGGGTTGGTTTTGCAGGCATGTCAGCAGTTGACGATGCGGGATAGGATGCCCCCGTTGTTGGTGCGGATGAGGCCACACGTATCTGCGGCTCATTGGGCCATCATGCGTGAGGTGGGACTCGGTGGAGTCCAGAGGTACAGAGCGATAGAGAGAGATCACAGCCTGATGGTTGCCCTCATCGAGAGATGGGATCCGGCGACCAATGTGTTCCATCTCCCGACTGGGGAGATGACCGTCACATTGGAGGATGTGTATCGCATCCTTTGGTTACCTATCGAGGGAGAGGCGCTCTTCGGGTAGATTCGAGAGATCGCCATGGATAGATACTGCAGAGTTTTGGGGATGCAGCCGCGCTACTGACCTACCATAGCGCGAGTATCGGGTACGGTGACATGTACCGTGCGCATCGACACGAGACACGACTGGCTGTGTTGATGATGGTTGGGATCACCTGCTTCGCCCTCCCGGACTCAGAGGGAGGCCACTTCCCACGAGCATTGATGGGGGTACTGCTGGAGATGGTGGAGGAGCACACCTGTTACGCCTGGGCACCAGTATATCTGGTGCAATTATACAGGGAGCTATGGGGCTATCGCCGGAGGAGGTGATTTGGTATTTGTTCTACATTTTTGTTGCATTGTTGGGCATACGAGCACATCGTATGCATCAGGCCAGTAGGGTTACCGCAGCAGCCAGGGCCTCAGGTCATATACCGATATGGCTTTCAGAGGTGGTTGGGGGTCGTGGGCCAGCCACGAGCAGTTATGGCAGGTCGGGATGTGGCATACTATAGACATTTGCTAGAGGGCCTTACAGAGACATTATATGGAGACCCCACAGAGAGGTCACCATCCCGGCAGAGAGAGCCCGCTTACGGTTGCGCCTAATCCAAGACACATTCGGATAGCAGGGGCGGAGGCCGAGAGAGAGTACGAGCGGATACCCCTGGAGAGGGTACGCAGGCAGATGGGGCTGCGACAGGACGAGCCACCTCCCGTTCCTCAGTACAGGAGAGATGATGTAGAGGCCCCACTGCCTGCACCACAGCCTTTGGATCCAGATTGGGTAGCAGAGAGAGCAGCAGATGATGGCATAGATGATGCTGGGTGCACGGGAGCATACAGGGTTTGGTGGGCTGGTCAGAGAGCAGCGAGGGTAGCACAGCCCGCACAGCCAGACTTGGCAGCGGTGACGGCAGAGAGAGATCAGCTTAGGGGTCAGGTGCAGCTCTTACAGTAGAAGCTAGTGCTGCACAGCACGAGATAGGGGTCTTACAGGGGCAGCTAGCCCAAGCTCGAGCACAGCACAGCAAAGCACCACCACCAAAGCACCACGGCCACAAAAGTGTGCAGTGCAAAGAAGACAAAGCTCAGTAAAGACCACCACCAAAGCACCACGGCCACGAGTGTAGGTACGAGCGTGTGCAGTGCAGTACGCAGCACTGCGGCACACGAGCACCACCAGCAAGCAGCACCACACACAGCTCGGGGCATTGGTTGTAGGTGCCAGGGGACCAGCCCCAGCTCCGTCTAGTGGCTCGAGAGCGTTATATGGAGGTTAGAGCAGAGGCCCGATATTATCAGGATATTCTTGATGGTACCGGAGTCGAGTATCAGGCTTATGCGCGCATAGGCGAGACCTCTCACGGCCCAGAGATCTCGGGGAGGTGCGCAGCACACACCGGCGTGTCCGTGACGGGCAGGAGGCGAGAGGCACCATAGGGACCAGCGGGGAGAGGTGCCGAGGGCGGTGGGGAGAGCTGAGAGATCCCAAACATGGTGTATTGATAGATGGGCACCGGTCTCAGTGAACCGGTGTGTATTGATAGAGGCCTGCGTGCCTATGTATTATTCATGTAGTCATTCATTCATTTATTGTATACCGGCCTGCGAGCCGAGTAGAGGTTGTATAGTGGATACCGGCCTGCGAGCCGAGTCGAGATTTTTTGACAGTTATTGCGGCCTGCGTGCCGGCTTTGGTGGATTATGAGATCACAGAGGCCCCGATGTAGGGCACATTGTATTTTTGAAAACTTGTATATATATAGAGACGATGTTTTGATCCACATGCAGTGTTCAAAATGTGTTTAAATATTTTGTTAATGGTTGGTAATATATAATGTATGATAAGTTTTAGTTGACATGTTGATAGATGGATGATGTTGATGTTTTTGTTTTTGCACGTATATATGAATGACAAAGTTATCGATGAATTGTTGGTTTTGTGACATTGTGATATATGTAACTGATGAGTTGGATCCAAATGATGTATAGATTGATAGTTTCTTGATATCCGTAGTTGATGGTTTGTGTATTTGTATAAAATAAATGATGTTAATGAAAGTGTAATGCTATATGTGGTGGATGAACAAATGTGGTAAATTGTGTTGTTTATGCAGGGAAAGAGGCGGGCGCGACAAAAATTTAGGTGAGAAATGAAGAAAAGAACGCTGTTGAGAAAAGATAGGTGTGTAACCGATATCGGTTAGGGAACCGATATCGGTAACTGATAGACCGATATCGGTTAAGTAACCGATACCGGTTAGTTAGGTATGAGCTTTTCTAAAAATAGAAAAAGCTAGGGTGGCAACTTAAGTTTTAATTTTAGAGCCATGCAAGAGGTTAAATACGCGAACGCGACGCTTTTTGACGACTGAGACAGGTATTTGCATGAGAGATTTGAGTGATAAGGAGAAAAGAGACAGGAATTTGTATGAGAGATTTGGGTGATAAGAAAAGAGACTGGGCAGGTGAATGCGATCGGAGATTCAGAAAGTAGAAAGGTGAATTTGAAAAGAGTGGTGATAATGGCAGGACGAGGAGAAACATCCAGCAGGCAGGGACAAGAGGGAAGACAAGGGCCAGCTCAAGCTACTGCAACCCCAGAGGTAAATGTTTTGGTTGTGATTTGATTTCTGCATGTTTTGTGAATAAGATGGGGGAAAGTATGTGGGTAGATATGAGAAAGAAAAGATGATAACAAGAGTTATAAATGAGGTGAGTGTTACGTGGTAGGTAATCAAGGGTTTCGGGTATGTCTGTGTATACAGAGAGGAATAAACGAGCAATTTATTGTCGTAGGTGGTTGTTTAGGCAAGGTGTATGAAAGTAACAGTGACCGATATCGGTTAGGGATAACCGGTATCGGTTACTCAACCGGTACCGGTTAGCTGTAATCGATACCGGTTGCTGTAGGAATTTCCAGAATTTTGAGAAAAAACCCGTGGTGATTTGATTTATTGAACGGCTATTTGTTTTTGTAACGTATGCAGGCAGAGGCGGGGATAAGGATGAATGATAGTGTACCGGCGCTGCTGTCACGGATCCGAGCGGATGTAACACCAGCGGAATGGACATTGATAAATCGTTTGGGGTTAAGTGGAATCCGTTATTATTCACGAATCGCACGTAATCATGGTATGTTACAGGCGTTGATTGAGAGATGGAATCCCGAGACAAATACCTTCTATCTGCCAACAGGGGAGATGACAGTAACATTGGAAGATGTGTTCCGGATTTTGAGACTCCCTATTACAGGAGAACCAGTATATCAGGCACTACCTAGCGCGGCACGGGGAGCGATAACAGTAGTATTTGGTCCATACGCACGAGATTTGACACAGCGAGGTTTATCCTTTACGTATGGGGTAATGTATGCAGCACACCCTGAGGAGACAAGGTTAGCAGTGATATTAATGATAGCGGTAGGGTATTATGCATTACCGAGGGCAGAAGGAGGAAGATTTCCGAAGGCATTGATGTGTGTTATCTGGGAGATGATAGAAAGGAACGTGACTTTTGCATGGGCACCTGCATATTTGGCGGAGCTATACAGGGGTTTATGGGCTTGTAGGCGAAATCACAGGACGACACTGGATTGCTCATACTTATTACACTGTTGGGCCTATGAGCACATTGTTTGTGTGTGTGTGTAGGCCAATCCCTCCAGGCAGGAGAGACCGGAGTACAGAGGTTGGGATTCAGACGATGGGTCCAGACAGAACAAGAGGCAAGATCTCAGGCCGTGACGGGTGACATTGAGTATTACAGGCAGGTATGGGAGAGGGTGACGGTTGCGGACATCTGTTGGAGGCCTTACGGGAACTATATGGTAACAGAGAGCATAGCTGAGGAGTTAAGGGGTGTAGAGCGAATGAGGTGGATCGCGGGGCACAGGCCAGGTGAATATGAGAGGATTCCTATAGATCGCGTGCGGCGACAATTTGGATTTGTGCAGGATATACCCCTGGCTTATAGACCATATATGAGGATCGACGCCGAGGCAGCATTCTCACCTCCCCGGCCAACACCTCCAGAAGGGCCTGAAGAGGTAGCAGCCGATCGCAGGGTAATGGATGCAGGAACGACAGAGGCCTATAGATTATGGTGGGTAGCAGAACTGCGAGGTGTACGTGAGCGCCCTGACATAGCGGTGATTACAGCAGAGAGGGATCGTCTGCAGCGTGTGGTTCAGCAGCTCCAAACGCAGGTGAATGAGACAAGAGGATTGTTAGTGGTTGCTGAGTCACGGGTGGAGAGACTAGAGGCTGGAGTTCTCCATGCGAGAGGGCGTGTTCATATGTTACAGGAGAGATTGGCAGATCAGTGGGCGGTACCAATAGCCATGGTACCTTTGAGGACAGAGAGGCCCGGTGAGAGGGGTCGACGATCACGATCATCACCTAGTACGGGATGAGGCGTGAGGGTCTGAGTAAATGTTAGCAAGGTATAAGAATAAATAAGGATTCCGACCTGCGTGTCGATGATAGAGAAGATGTATTTGTTTAACATCTAAATAAAGTTGAATATGTATGTTGATTTGAGTTACGATAAAAATAAGAATGTTTGTGTTTTGATTTTCGGTGTTTTGAAAAAGGATAAAGAGGAATGTGATTAAATAGAAATACACAAAAATATTTATATTTACCACACATGATAGGTTATGGTAGGGGATGGTCGAGCTAACCTTGGGAGACCCCATGTCTCCGAAGTGCTGCCTACATAGCCCTTTGCACAAAGCAAGGAGGGGCCTCAGACCGATGTAGTTCTCCCTTAGGATCAGGGAGAGGTGAATTCAGGAAATTTGGTACGGTTTAGGCAATTGGTTGGTTGGTAAAAATATTAAGATTGGTAAAGGTAAGGTTGATGGTGTTGGTAATGAATTGGTGATGTTGTAAAAAGGTATAAAGGAAGCAAAAGTTAGCCTACCCAAGGAGAAGGGAATCATGTCCTGATTAAGGTCAACACACAATCCTAGATGCGAGGCAAAAGGAAAGAGTGCTCCGTAGGTGAAAAGAGCTAAACAAACCACACAACGTAGAACGAGCTTGGAGCCCTAGGTACCGTGCATAGACGAGAAGTCAATCGGTGAAAAGAGTTGTATGATCACAATATATCGAGCGTACATTACATCCCTTGAGTTGAAACAAATGGTGAGGTGAGGTGGATGATATAGTTGAGATACGGAGAACTTATTACAAAGTGAGTGTTCTGCCGGAAGAGAACCTACCCTAAATAGACAAGTCCATGACTCAAAAGTTCTTTTGAATGAGGCTTTTATTTTTTTGAATGTAGACTGATCGATGCGGGAAGTCTACAAGGGATATTGATTGTATTATTCTTGAGGTCTTCACGAAGCTGATCGATGCGAGAAGCTTCTGAGAAAAGGCTGACTGTGTATAGCTGTCCTTCGGGGGAGCAGTCTATTTATAGTAGCAGATATGATTTAAATGCATAGCTGTCCTTCGAGGGAGCAGTCTATATATATAATAGCATCAATAGTTTTTGGCATATAGCTGTCCTTCGAGGGAACAGTCTATATATAATTTAGATAGCTAGATGTTCTTTTGGCGTGAAGCATCTAGTTTAGTAGGAAGTTTGACTCAAGAAAATCCCATAAGAATACGGCTTATTTTAATACGTTGAAGTCATGGACTAGACTAAAAAGGGGAAGGCATCGTTAAGGGGAGGTGAGAGGTGAGCTTGATTTTATTTCGAGATGTAGGAAACAAATGCATGTGGTGGTATGGGAGCTCAAGGGACGAGCAGTAGGCGGATAAGAAGTGATATAACACTAATTTCAACAATAGAATGGTCGAAGATGCAAGGCATTAAGGGGCTCAGGCTCAGGTTTACCATTAAGCGAAGCTAAACGATAAGCGCCTGATCCATAGGTGTGAGTGATTATGTAAGGCCCAATCCAATTGGGAGAAAATTTTCCACGTTTGCTCTTTTCTAGTTTGGTTACATGTTGATTCTCTTTGAGGACAAGATCACCAACCTTAAAGGTACGCTCATGAAGTCGCTTATCATAAGCACGTTTAATGCGTTTTTGATAGATTTGAAGGTGATCAAGAGCTGTAAGACGGCGTTCGTCAAGAAGCTCCAATTGGGCTAACCGCTCTTGGCGGAAATCATCGTTGGTGAGAATATCCTGAAGAGATATTCTAAGGGAGGGTATTTGTATTTCGAGAGGCAAAACAAAGCAGCCTCGATGTACCGTATACCAAAGAAAAAGGTGTGGCATTAGTAGAGGTACGAATGCTAGTACGATAAGCCCAAAGGGCAAAGGGAATGTGATCGTGCCAATTTCTTCCGGATTCATTGACAACTTTCATGAGGATTTTGGTTAGTGTTTTATTAGAGGACTCGGCTTGCCCATTGGCTTGTGGATAGTAAGGTGATGAGAAACTAAGTTTGATACCAAAGTTGTCACAAAGGTCTTGCAACAACTTGTTTTTGAAAGATTTTCCATTATCTGTTATCAGGCGATGAGGAACACCAAAACGACAGATAATGTGGTGGTTAATGAACTCGACAATTTTTTCTTTTTTGATTGAAATGAGTGGAATAGCCTCCACCCATTTTGTGTAATATTCGGTCGCTGTGATTATCCAACGGTGACATTGTGAAGAGGTCGGGTGAATCTCACCAATAAGGTCTAAACCCCATTGTGAGAAGGGCCAAAGATCTCGAGCGATCTGGAGCGGGTGGCTAGGAGTATGTTGAAGGTTGGCATGTTGCTGACACATAACACAACGCTTAACATATTCGTAGCAGTCGTTATTGAGAGTAGGCCAATAATAACCAAGGCGAAGGATTCGTTTGGCCACGGCAAGGCCGCTAAAATGTCCACCACAAATACCGTCATGGACCTGTTGGATGGTATGAGTGGCCTCCGCGCCAGTTAGACAGCGAAGGAGGATGCCATCAAAGCCACGTTTATAGAGGAGTCCCCCCATGACAACATAACGTGAAACACTTTTAAGAAAAGCACGTTTGCCGTTACTAGTAAGGTCAGGTGGGAGGACAGAGATTGTAAGGTAGTCGTGAAATTGGTGGTACCAGGTATCCTGCGAACTAGTAGACACAGTATTTATCGTACAAACTACCGGGGTTGAATAGGATGGGACAAAAAGTTGTTGGACCACGACGAATAATTCAGAGTCAGTTGGTGCGGCGGGAATTTGCGAGGCTAAGCAAGCCATAGTGTCCGCAAATTTGTTAGTGGAGCGTGGAATGGTTTGTATAGAATAGTGAGTAAATAAGGCTAGAAGTGAATCCACGTAGTGTTTGTATTTTTGAAGTTCCTCATTTTTGCATTGGTAGACGCCCATAACTTGATTGACTACCAATTGAGAGTCGCCAAAAATGTTGATAGATTTGATGCCTAAGTGTAACGCAACTTGGAGACCCAGAACAAGGGCCTCGTATTCCGCTGTATTATTAGTGCAAGGGAAATCGAGTCGGAATGAAAGAGGCATAGGTTCAGCGTCGAGAGGAATGAGAACAACGCCGGCTCCTCCGCCGCGCTGGCATTTAGATCCATCGAAGAAGAGGGTCATTGGGTACGACTCCTCCGTGAGGGAAAGAGTAGCGATGAGTTCATCGGGAAATGTGAAATTGGTAAATTGTTCCCCAGGTAAAGGAGCTTCTGCAAGTTGGTCTACGATGGTTTGTCCTTTGATTGATTTCTGGTGGACAAACTCAAGGTCGAGGTCGGCGAGAAGCATGAGCCATCTGGCAATGCGTTGGTTCAGATGAGGTTTGGCGTACATATAATGAATGGGGTCTGTGTTGGTGATGACAAAAGTTTTGTGATTCAGGAGGTAATGTCGGAGTTTGGTGGCTACAAATGATAGGGCAAGGCACAATTTTTCTACATGTGTATACCTAGTCTCATAATCCACGAGGGTACGAATTATATAATAAACGGCCTGTTCTCGTCGCACCGAATCCCGATGTGCGAGCATAGCACCTATAGCATGGTCAGTGGCGGAAAGATAAAGGTAGAAAGGGCGGTCGTCCTGGGGTGGGATAAGCACGGGTGGCTGCAAGAGATAGGATTTGAGAGCTTCGAAGGCTTGGTGACACTCCTCACTCCATTGAAAGGCAATGTCTTTTTTAAGAAGGTGATGAAAAGGTTGACACCGATCCGAGAGTTGGGAGATGAAACGTCGGATAGATTGGAGCTTACCTTGTAAACTATGCAATTGTTTGAGATTGGTAGGTGGGGGCATTTCTATGATAGCTTTGACTTTAGATGGATCGACCTCAATGCCACGCAAAGAGACGATAAAGCTAAGAAGTTTTCCCGAAAGAACACCAAAGACACATTTCTTTGGTTGAAGGCGGACAGAATATTGTAACAGGCGATCAAAAATAATGGTTAAAACATCGAGATGTTCACTGCGATGTTTAGACTTGCCAAGAAGATCGTCGACGTAATCTTCAAGGATAGTGTGCATAATGTCATGAAAAATGTAGGTCATAGCCCACTGATAGGTCGCACCAGCATTCTTAAGGCCAAATGGCATTACACGGTAACAGAAGGTTCCCCAAGGAGTTATGAAGGCAGTTTTGTGTTGATCGGCAGGGGCAACCAAAATTTGGTTGTATCCTGAAAAGCCATCCATGAGAGAGAGCATCTCATGACCTGCAGTTAGATCAACAAGTTGGTCAATGCTAGGTAAGGGGAAGTCATCCTTAGGGCAAGCGAGGTTAAGATCCCAGAAACTGTGCATATCGAAGTCCCCCCTGCCGCTTTAGTAGTGAGTGTACGATGTTAGAAATCCATTGAGGATAGTCAATAGGCAAGATGAAGGAAACAGAAAGGAGTCGTTGGAGCTCCTCTTTGACCAAGAGAGCAATGCGTGGATGCATTTTTCTCAATTTCTGTTTGACTGGTTTGGAATCGGGGTTTAGGGTAATGTTATGGATGGCGATGGTAGGATCAATTCCTGGCATGTCAGCGTAAGACCATGCGAAAGCTTGATTGTGAGCATGGAGAAAGGTAGTAAAGGTGGCTTGTTCTGATGTGTTAAGGGATTGTCCAATCTTCACAATGTGAGGATCCTCCTCCGTGTGGATGTTGATTTCTATGGTAGATTCGTTCAGCATGGTTTGGGTTTCAGATGGTAAGGCTCGTTGAATATAAGAATCATCCGCGCCAAGGTAAGTGAGGATGGAGTCGTCATCCTGGCATTCAACAACATTAATCAAAGGCGAATCCTCTTCAATCATGTCTGGATACAGAAGGGGAAGAGAAGATGGGTCCTCATTATCGCGTTGATAAGTGAGAGGACCTATGAAGATAGCATTTATGAAAAAAAAAAGTTAGGGGGATGGATTCAGGGTCTATAGATTGTGTGGGTGATGATGGCAAAGTGGGTGATGACGGTTTGGTAGGGGCGACGTCTTCTTCTTCCAGGATACAGCTGACAGGAGGTGTCTCCTGTGTAGGTGTTTCGGGAAAACCGAGACCACTGCGATCATTATGTTTACGGGTAGTCACGGGAATGAGTGTATGTCGGCCTTGTTTGTAAAGGCCAAAACCAAAGCCTTTCCACACACAGTGAGTCAAGAAGGTGAGGGCGAAACGACGATTTGTCAAGTATTGAAAATTGGATTGGAAGGGAACCACACCAAGAGGAGGTTCAGGGGTAATGGAGGATGCGTCAACACCCCCATACGTTAGGTTAGTGCGGCAATGGGGTGGTCCGTAAGAGATTATCTCCCCCACGCGACGGTCGTAGGTGGGATGTGCATGTAATTGTCCGTACTCCTGCGGGGTAGGGAAAGAACTAACGTTATATAGGCGGTACTCCCCCAGCGTAAGGTGCTGAAAAACATCTACTAAGGGGTCGGAGGTTGGAATGTTAGCTGCGGGAAGGGAAGTGGTTTTTGCGATGGTGGTTTCATCAATTGAAGGCGTAGGCACGGTTGAGGTGGATGGTTGAGGTACATTTGAGGAGGATGGTTGGGTTGAATGTATGGGTGTCTTGATTGGTATAAGCACATCGTTAGGGCGGTATAACATATTGTAGGTTTTAAAGGGGGGAGGGTCAGCTTTTACGGTGTAGGACTTCCCCTCATACTCAAATTTTATGCATCTATGTAATGTTGAGGGAACGCATCCCATGGCTCGGATCCAAGGACGACCCAGCAATATATTATATTGGAACTCTCCCTCCAAGACATAGAAGAGTTCGGGTAAAGTACGTGGTCCTACCCGAATGTTGAGGATCACGGTGCCTAAGGTAGAAGTAATAGCGTCATTGAATGACCGCAACATGATGGGGTTGGCACACATGCAACTAGAAGGGATATTCATTTGTTGGAAGGCTTTTGAAGAGATGATGTTTAGGCTAGCACCCCCGTCAATCATAACACGACGTACCCGAATGTCCCGGATGTAAGCTGAGATGAAAAGAGCAGGGTCAGGATCTTCTGTACCAAAGTCAACAATTTCGTCTTCGGAGAAACTGACTGCAGCAGCTTGTTGTACAGAGACAGAAGTGGTTGGGGCAGTGGGTTGTTTGGTGAGAGAAGCAACGTGATTGGGTGTTAGAATGGAGGCGACAGGCAGGGTTTCATTAGGTAAAACCTCTATCCCTTGAAGGATCTCAACGAGAGCTTGTCGATGAGATTCAGAAGTCTGAATGAGATCATACAGTGTCATTTTTACGGGTGATTGGTGAAGCTGTTTAATCATATTTCGGTGGGCAATGCCATTAGAGACGGGATAGGCGGGTCCGCGAATGACCACTTTAGGTGGTGGTGCAATCGGGATGTTTGACGGAGAAAGAGATGCCGCAGGTGTGTTTTCTTTTGCTTTCCCATTGTTTTTCTGCCCTCGAGTAGCGACACTAATCATATTAATCTCGTAGACTGAGATGAGGAAGATGGTTGGGATAACTCATGGTCTTCAAGAGGTGGGGTTGTAATAATGATAGATCTTGGTGAGGCGGGGACAGATGGTATAGGAGAGGGAATGGAAACTAAAGGTCTCTCCCTTCGTAAGTTGTCTTTCTTAATCTTTCTATCCGGGAGAGGTGACTGACGAAGGATGGTTTTTAGAGCTTTGCATCCCTCCACATCATGTCCTGGTGTGCGGTGATAAGCACAGATTTTAGACTCATCGTAACCCATAGGTCGGGGTTTAGACGGATCATAAGGTCTAAGTGGAGGTAGGGAAATGGTCGCATTCTCCACCAACATAGCAAGGATTTTGGCGTAAGATCCTTTGAGTGGGTCAAAATCGAGAAGAGGATGAGGGTATTGGTTGTGTGGGTTTTGGTAATGTTTGGGCGTGGTTGGTTCGCATGGTGGTGGTTTAGCCGAGGGGTGTTGATACGTGGTTTTCACTAAACGTGATTTCTTTGGCGCAGAAGCTATGTTGGATGATGAGGCCGCAGATGATGTGGTATCAGAAAACAACCACGGGGAAATAGGAGTGACCGAAAACAAATCTTTTGATGATGGAATTTGTTTAGGGTTGATAGGTGGATAGGATACGCGGAGTGACGGTGTTGCTATACCCTGGAATTTCTGTATGGGTGCGGAAGGCATAGGTTGTTTTGAAGAAAACGCAGGAGGTATGATATATTGATGTAAGGTAGAGGGATGGGGTCCCAATATGGAAGGTAGGTATGACAATGATGGTTTTGATTGTGATAGGGGCACGGATTGAGTTTGTCTCCTAGGTGGCGGGACGGATTTATTTTTGGATAGATCGAGTCGCTTAGGCGGGTGCGTTAGACTGGGTATGGGTAAGGTCCCAAGCGTAGGGGAAGATTTGGCTAAGTTAATAGAAGTGGACGAGGCATTTGGTAGAGGTGAGGGGGGTGAAGGTGAGAACATGGGCATTTTAAGCTTCTGTAAACACTTCGGGTATATGGTGGAGTTCTCAGGATCGGTCATTTGCATTTGAGTAGAATATGGCGTACTCAAACGTTCCCATAGGGCCTGTCTATCTTCTGTGGAATGACAGTCTCCAGGTGTGATTTGTAATTTTTGTACGGAAGAAAGGTGGGTTGTAATTCCAGTCCACTGCGGGTGTGATACAAGGGGTAGATGAGGCGCTGTATCAATAGATGTTAAGAGGTCAACAGGTCGCTGAAAAGATTTAGGCGATGAAGAACTAATAGGTAAGAGGGCGTGTTTGAGGGGGTCCGTTATGGTTAAAGAAGTTAGTGATGTCGGTGTAAAAAGTTTCTCGTCTAAAGGTGACAAAAGGAGTGGCGAGCTCTCCTCTTGTGCAGCGAGAGCGGTAGAAGGGGATGTTTGGGAATTAGATAAATTAGATAACATCCGCTCTCGCTCACCAGTCTTGTAGGGATGTGGTGTAAGAAGACTCATCGATGAGAAGAGAAGTCAGGGCAGTTAACTCTTCTATGGGTAAAGGAATGATTTCACTTTGGCTTGATGGTGGTGAAGGAGGTTCAGACTCCTGTGTTGGTGGAGAGACTTGATTCAAAAATTTTTCAATAGAGGCTTTTGGCTGAGAATCGAAGACTGCATGGATCTCATGAACGCTCTCCTCGGCTAAGATATCTTGGTTTACGTTACTGTTGGATGAGTGATTCGGGAATGGCTTGTTGAAAATTTTCAGATTTCGGTTAGCAGGGGCGTTAGGATTATCGAGGGTTATATCCCCTGCATCAACCATTTCCTGCACTATGTTTTTCAACATCTTGCAGTTTTCATGACTATGTCCTTTTACGCGGTGAAAGTTACAAAAGTCATTTTCTTTGTACCAGGAAGGTATTGCATGGGTGGAGTCAAACCAGTGAGTGAGGTTTAATAGGGGCAAGGTGATAGCCCCAGCTTTGAGCAATTTCTCCAGGATGACGCCATAAGTTTCTCCCAAGGGAGTGTAATTGATGGGCTCGGCTTTGTACTTATAGGTGGTTTTCGGCGGAGTATTGGACGGTGTTTGAGATTTGACCATTACCGCGTGGACAGCTCCTTTTGATTTAGAAGAAGTGGACGCGTGAGGAGTGGTGGTGTTTGGCTTGTTGGTAGAATCAGGAGTTCGGAAATTGGGGTTTTTGTTACGCAACCGCAATTTCTCTTCTTCTAAGGCTCGAATTTCTAGTTTCCGAGCCATGGTAAAGGCCTCGTCGAATGTGCGGAAAGTTTGAATTTGGAGGGTAGGGGAGATGTGCTTAGCGCAGGCCCGCGTAAATAGTTCGATAAGTTCGGTTTGAGGCAAGGCATACGTAAGTTGGTTGATAAGGCCCCGCCATCGTCCAACGAAATCTGCGATAGATTCGTCTTCAAATTGTCGGATGGCATAGAGGTCGGTGATAGATACTTTCTTGGCAATGTTAATGGAGAAATGATCCAAGAAAGATTGGGCTAGTTGGTTAAAAGAGAAGATCGAGTGCTGGGTTAAAGCACTGTACCACTCCAAGGTGGGTCCTGATAAGGACATGGGGAAGGTGCGGAGTAACAAGGCGTCATCATGGGCAATCAAATAACAAGCATGTCTAAATGATCGCAAGTGTTGTTGAGGATCCTCTTTACTGTTAAAACGAGTAAATTTTGGCAACTCCCATTGAGGAGGATATGAATGAAGGGGGACAGAAGGGTGAATGGGCTCCCGACAAACTTGCTCGTATGTCAAGGCGCTACGACTTCCCGAAACAGAAGCCTCCAGGTTGTGCATTTTGTCCATCATTTGTTTGATGAAGTCTGTGGTTGGATGAGATGATGGTGCCACAGAATAGGGATGTCCCATATAAGGTGTTGAGGTTACTGGATACGTGTATGGGAATGAAAAGGTAGGCGGAGCTTGAGAAGGAAAGCTCGTGTGAATAGGTGGCAGAGAGTAAGTCATGAATGGAGTGGTCTGAAAGAGAGATGAGGTAGGGGCAGTTGGTGGTAACGATACGTGGGGTCCAAGATTAACCAAAGGAAAGCTAACCGGGGTCGTATGAACCTCTGAAGCCGTCGGATTGGGAGACGGGGCTAGAGATGCAGGAAGTAAGGCAGTGTTATTAGGAGGAGTGGGAGCTAAATGAGCAGCTATACTAATAGGCATGCCAACAAGGAGCTGACCATCAGGCGTACGGTCAGGGGCATGAGACAAATAGTATTGTACAGCACTGGGATTAGCATCCAGAAATTTGGCAAAGTCCTTGTCTCCTACAGGAATTTGGGGGATCTCACTGGTGTCCGTAGGGTTCCCTATAGAATGTGAAGGGGGTGATTCAGGCAAAGACACAGAGCAGGCATGTGAAACCATGGCGGCGGCTTGCTTTCGAGTGATGACAACCATGGACAGAAGTTCACGGTAGAGGGTTTCAATCTATCAGAATAGAAACAAACTCAGACTGGTAAAATTGTTAGGTTTGGTTTATCGGAATAGGAAAAAGACAAGAATCGATATCGGTCTAGTAACCGATGTCGGTCACAGAGAAAACGACGTCGGTCCCTTAACCGATGCCGGTGTCAAAAGTCTAGGATAAGAAGATATAAAAGGCTGCTAATTTGATTTTTAGCAACGTTGAGTATATTTGTCCACTTATTGATCACAGAAGACAGAGTATGAGAAAGAAAAACAGAACTAAAAACAAGCAAGATGCACACGCAAATCCAGAGATTAACCCTAGGGTTAATTTTAATTATCGTGGGCTTATGCCTTTAGACGTAAGATGATGTCAGATCCTAAACAACAAGACCTAGGGGAAATGTCAAGTTTGTTTTGGCTTATAAGGTTACCTCAATCGGGCGGAGGAATACCGCGGAAAAGGGGGGATGTTTGAGCTGTTGTGTTAATGGTGAAGTGATTCGGTATGTGTTGTGTAGTGAAACTAGGGTTAATTTCCTGTCAATACCGTGGATATCACCCCCACGTGTATGACCTGTTACTTAATCTATGTTCACTAGAATTGAAGAATAACAAGCAGGAATGCAATGCATGTGTTTTAAACCCAAATCGAAAATTATGTTCGATGAAGCAAGAGAGATGACTTTCACTAATGCAAAACTAGAAAAGCAAGACAAATACTTTACGAAATATATAACAAAAGCAGCAACAGCAAATATGCTTCCTAAAATGAAAATAAGCAAAGAAAGAAACCCAAAATGGGTCCCACCGGGCGTGCCAAAATGTTTCACTCGGAAAGACTCGTTCCTTTTAGAAACAGATAAGGTTAGGGTTAGGAGGAATACCTGTAGAATGTCGAGATGGTGTGCGCGTACCGTAGAGAAAGATCAGGCTGACTGCGAAGAACTCCTTTTTGTCTTGGAAGGACTACCTGCAAATAAGAACACAAGACCACAAGATTTTGATTAAACAATAAATGAGGAAACTGCCTTGGGCCCAGGAAATATAAAACTTCCTTTCGAAGGTGGTCAGTTCCCCTGCTAATATGAATTAACACAAAAGACTGCAAAATATCAATTAAATTGTCTCGTTGAACTGGGTAGGGAAAGGTTTGGTTTTAAGTTTTGATCGAGGAACCGATGGCGGTTCCGATAGCCGATGCTAGTTATGATAGCCGATGCGCATCGATAACCGATACCGGTGGGTTCTAAGATCTTCTTAGTAGCTATGGTGTTTGTAAGGCTGGTTTATGGATGATATTAGGAAATGAGATGATGAGGGGTAAAAGAATGACAGTTAGATGCAATGGCACGTTGGGTAGTGGATTCAGAAATGGATTTAGGAGGACTGTGATTCAAAGAGCATAAGAAATGTTATAACAGAGGACATGCAAGATATGACTTACTGGTTTTGACGAAGATGCAAGTTGATCTCCTCTACTGCAAGCACTTCTGGTTTCTTTACTCGTCTCTGCTTGATTAAATGAAGATCAGGACTCTGTTCCTCACTCGCAATGCTCTCTGTTGATCCAGAAATCCTTTGACTGATCTCAAAAATGAAATTCCGATCCGTTGTTTTGGTTTGGGGAGCCCATTTACAGGGAACCGATGGCGGTTACGTAACCGACGGCGGTCGAGTAGGAACCGGCATCGGTAAGGAAAAAGTAGGCTATTTTTAGTAAAATAGCCCACCTTCCCTGCTTTTCTCCCGAGAGATCAGTTGCGGGCTTGGTCAAGTGGCTAGAAGGTCGGCTTTGGGTGCGAGTAAGGAGGCATTAGTTATGGATGTGAGTCTAGACCAAGTCATGGGTCTTAATTAGGTTAGTTTAGGGTTAGGGCTAGGTCATGATGAGGTGGCAAAGTGAGGTGGCGGGTAAGGTGATGTGGATTTATCAATTAGAGGGCAATTAATAAATAATTGTGTAAGGTTTAGGTGATGAGGTTATATTGCGAGATGAGATGCGGGTCACAAGGGGTCGTAAGACACGAATTTGGTGTCTACACTAAGATGATCGACAACGACACACCTACAATTAACATCGTTCAATGTCAGGATGATGAATCCATACTCACCTACCTTGGTGTAGAGGACTCATATATTCATCGGTCGTTACCCTTTGAGACACAAACCATGTTGAATGAATCAACTATCGAGATCAACATTCATACTCAGGATGACCCACACATCCTAAAGATCGACAATATTTAGATGCTGTTGAACAGAAGCCATCACTTCTTTTCTCCGAGATCATAACCACACTTTTGCTTGGTCTTATGCAAACATGCCCGATATTGACCCCACCACAGTGGTCCATAATATCGTAACCATTCCTGATGCCAAACCTATCAAACAAAAGCTGAGGAAAATGCACCCTCACATTGTTCTTCTCACAAAGAATAACTTCAATGCCTTCTTTCCATTTCCTTCATCTTACCCATTGATTATCCTCGTTGGATTTCTAACATTGTCCTTGTTACTAAAGCAACAGGGGGACTCTGCATTTGCAATGAGAATTCTATGACATCAACCTCACCTTCCCGAAAGACAACTTTCCCTTACCCGATATTGCTCAACCTGGTTGACCTCACCGCTGGTCACGAGATACTCTCACTCATGGATGGATTCTCGTGCTATAACAAAATTTTCTTTCTCTAGAAGATCAACACAAGACCGCATTCATCACCCCTTGGGGAACCTTTTGCTATTGAGTCATGCCTTTTGACCTTAAAAATGCTGGTGCTACATATCAGTGTGCTATGAATTACATCTTCCATGATATCATGCATCACATATTGGAAGATTACATGGATGATCTCTTGGCCAAATCTAAATGTCGCACCAAGCACCTTGCCATCCTCAAAACCATCTTTGACCACCTCATTAAATATTGCATCCGCCTTCAACCTAAAAAGTGTGTCTTCGCGGTTCTCTCAGGAAAACTCCTGGGATTTATTGTTTCCCTCCGTGGTATAGAAGTTGACCCTGCTAAAGTCAAGGCCATTCTAGAAATGCCTCCGCCCACTAACCTTAAACAACTCCGTAGCTTGCAAGGTAAATTGTAGTCCATTTGCTGTTTCATTTCACAATTATCTGATCGGTGTCAACCATTTCATCATCTGCTTAGGAAGGATGTCTCCTTTAAATGGGATGATGACTATCACAAAGATTTTGAGGCCCTAAAACAATACCTTCTCCAACCACCCATACTCATTCCACCTAAAGACGATCAACCTTTTTACCTATACATATCAGCTACCAATCATTCCTTGGGAGCCATGCTCGCTCATCACGATGAACAACATAGAGAGCAAGCGGTTTATTACATAATCCGTACTCTTTTGGATTATGAAACCAAATACAACCATCTAGAAAATATTTGCTTAGCCTTAGTTTTCATTGCCACCAAACTCCTCCATTACGTACTCAACCAAAAAACCTATGGTGCGACCAACACCGATCCTTTACACTTCATGTATGCCAAACCTTATCAAAATCAGCGTGACCGGTGATGGATTATTCTTTTAGCTGATCTTGACCTTGAATTCATTCACCAAAAGTCCATCAAGGGCCAAGCTATTGCTGACAAACTAGCTAACACACCTATTTCAGGATCAACCCTCTAATATTGACCTTCCCGATATGTCCATTACTACTCTTTCCCGGACGAACCCCCTTACCAAATGACATTGTTCTTCGACAGCCCAAGTGTCAACATGGGGGTGGGGCTGGTGTTATCCTCATTCCTCTCGGATGGAGAACCCATGCATTTTTTTTTCAAACTAGACTTTGAATGCACCAACAATATTTCCAGTACGAAGTGCTCGTACTAGGTATCCAAGCCGCCTATACCCTAGATTTCAAATTAATCCACATCTTTGGTGATTTGTAATTGGTCATAACTAAGTAAATGGTATGTACCAATGTCGTAATGAGATACTTCAAAAGTATAAACATCATGTAGACATACTTTTGACCACCTTTGATCGTTACACCCTTCAAACCATCCCACGTTCAACCAACAAATTTGCAGATACCATGGCCTGCTTAGCTTCCCAAATACCCGCTTCCCCTACCGATTCCAAAATATTTGTCACCGTACAACACCTCCATTCACCTTCTTATTTACCTCATGATGTTTACTCAATCGGAAATGACACCCCTGACCCGAGTGACCTTTGGTATAAACAATACTCTAACTACCTTTCCCTCTCCATCTTACCTCCTGATCTCACCCGTAATGACAACGCACCTTCCTTAAAAAGGTCTCCCATTTCGTTATCCTGGGGGGACTCCTCTATAAGTGTGGCTTTGATGGTATTCTCTTATGATGCCTCACAAGTTCTGAAATTCCTTATACCATTAAGGAGGTTCATGATGGCATATGTGGAGGTCACTTTAGTGGCCTTACTGTTTCTAAGTTTATTCTTCACCCTTGATATTACTCGCCAACTTGTTGTGACTATGTCAAACATTGTGTGAAATTTCAACAACATTCCAACCTTCATCATACACCCAATCATGCCTTACAGGTCACTCATGACCTTTGGCCCTTCTCTCAATGGGGTTTGGATCTTGTCAGAGAAATCAATCCTCATTCTTCCTAATGCCATCAATGGACCATAACTACTACCGAATTCTACACAAAATGGGTGGAAGCCATACCACTCATCTCCACGAAAGCCAAGAAAATATGCGAGTTCATTAACCATCACGTCATTTACCGCTTTGGTGTCCCTTATTGCCTCGTCATTGACAATGGAAAAAACAATTCAAAAACAAAACATTGTAAAAGTTTGTGATGCCTTCGGCATTCAAACTTAGTTTCTCATCACCTTATTACCCACAAATCAACGGCCAAGCCGAATCCACTAACAAAACCCTTAGCAAAATTCTCATGAAAGTGGTTGACGATACTGGGAAGGATTGGCATACGCACATTCCTTTTTCCCTATGGGCATACCACACTAGTATTCACACTTCCACTGTGGCCACACCCTTTTCTTTGGTCTATGGTACAAAGGCTGTTCTACCTCTCGAATTCTAGATCCCTCCTCCGCATTTCTCTCCATTACAAGCTTTCGATGATGAATTTTGTCAGGACTACTTAGCACAACTAGAGTTATTAGACAAACATCATCTTAACGCTCTAGATCACCTTCAAGTTTACTAACAATGTATCAAATGTGCTTATGACAAACATGTTCATGAATGAACCTTCCAAGTCAGTGACCTTGTCTTGAAAGAAAATCAACATGTAACCAAAGCAGAAAAAAGTAAACGGGGCAAATTTGCTCCTAATTGGCTTAGACCATACATCGTAACTCATACCTATGGATCAGGTGCCTATCATTTATCCTCACTTGAGGGTAAACTCGAACTTGAGCCCCTTAATGCATTACATCTTCGACCATTCTATTGTTGACTCATTGTCCTACCTCACCCTTTATCTCTTTACAGGCTTGTCCCTTGAGTGCTATCCACTCCATACACCTCCCTAATGATTAAACAAGAATCATGTGAGTACCCGTCACTTGTTATCTTCTCTTGAATATGTGTACCATGGCACTACACATAGCATGATTCTCATGGATACTTTTCGTCTACCTTTAGATGAGATCCCATGGTTGTTCCACCTCGCCTTTTGAACAAGATTCCTATCCTTCACCTTGGTCTTGTCCATGATTTCAAAGACCTCTAATGGGACCAAACTCCTTGAGTCAAACTTCTAATAAAAAGATGACTCCCTCAAAAGGACATCTTCCTCTCGACCAAATTGCTACTATAAATAGACTGCTCCCTCAAACGGCGGATGTGTGAAGCTATGAAAAAAAAAGACATGAGAGAAACTAAATCTTCTTGCATCGATCAACTTCAAAAAGACCTCAAGGAGTACCATATTATTTATCCCATATAGAATTCCCACATCAATCAGTCTATCAAAACAAAAAACCTTTTAGTCATTGACTTGCCCATTGTGACCTCGAACCTCTTTCCCAAAAGACCTGTCACTCAAAACATATACAATTAACTACTCTTCACCCACCTTACCACTTCCACTCTCATTTCCTAAATTTCCTTAAGGGACATCTTGGAATTTCGACATTTGGTGATCTTGTGACTAATTTCACCATAGAACCATTAATTATGCAATGCCTTTTGGGTCTTGTATTCCTCACCCTCCAAGGTATGATCTACTCGGTATGATCCTACCCAATCAGTGGCTCTATTGCTCCCCTCTTATCTTTTAACCATTTTTGTTTAAGTTTTGATTACCTTTATATAGGACTTGGTAATTGACACTTACTTTTGGGGTAATCCTCCCTTTCACTATAATCACCTTCCCGTAACATTTTACCTATAATCTACCCACACCTATTAAACCTAAACCCGCTACATACCCACAAACCTACCAACTCATTCTCATATTCTTCCCTAGCTCATGAGAGAACTACATCGGCCGAGAGATCCCTTTTTCCGGGACTATGTAGGTAACACTCGAGGGCATGGGGCCCTTGGAGGCTAGGTCACCCATTCTCTACCCTAAATAATTCATCAACCATGCTTAACTCACCATTTACCCCACATTTCACTTAGTTTCCCTTTTCTAACAAAATTGGAAATTAAGCCACATACATTTCAAGTTGCTTACTATAGCATACATTTATTACACCTACCATCTCTCTATCATCACTATGCATAGATTATACAACATTTCACATATGACCCATCGTATCATTCATTGCACCCAATAATGAATCATTAACTAACCTAACTCAACCATGCCTATAACCTAACTCAACCATGCCTATAACCTGACTCAATCCATGCCTATAACCTAACTCGACCATGCCTATAACCTAACTCAATCCATGCCTACCAAACCTGACTCGATCCATACCTACACTGACCTAACTCCATCATGCCTAACTCACCTAATTTCAAACCACATTAAAATAACAAATCCATATCTCATCTAACACAAGCCATAAAACCAATATCTCATAAACATATTAACACATCACAAAATACCATGAATCTCATCGTATAAATCAATAAATGTGTATCTCAAAATACATGTCTATCTCATCATGGCCATCATCTCAAAAATTTTGGCATGCAGGCCGATATACAATACAAAATGTCATCGGCATGCAGGCCGGTCTCATATATACACAAAGAATGAATGAATCAATACAAAAATATTTGGCATGTAGGCCGGTATATGCTCACAATATACAACAAAATCACTCATACATCCTCACTATCTCTTCGGCATGTACACGTTGGTATGTGATAAAAAATACAACTATCTTTGGCATGCAGGCTGGCATATATATAAAAAATAATCACTACTATACATCAAAAATCAGGGTGGCCGCATATCAGACATCTCGCCGGATGTCCTCCATCTCTGTATCACCTGCACCCTCGGCCTCCTATGTCCCTGCTGGCACATCACCTAGCTCTGGTCACTTTGTGCACTGGTGGCCTCTCCTTGATCGGCCTCGAGCTCGCTGACCTCTTGTGCTCTCCACACTATGTGTGCGGGATCTCGTCCTCTCATTGGATGCCTATTGTGCCTTGTACTCTCCGTATGAGAGGAAGTCTATCCCAGGCTACCATGAGCTGGTCCTGATAGTATCACGCCTCACCTAGGGCATCCCATAGCCTGGATATAGGCACGGTCTGAGGTGGTCCCATAGGTCTCGGGCCTCGTACCTACCACCGCGCCCGGACTGTGAACCGGGACCAGCCTCCTCGCGCTTATGGTGGTACCCCCGCCTCGGCCTCCCGTGGTGGTGCCACCTATCCCTGTACCTATATCTAGGCCTATAAGACCCCAATCTATGTTTGGGCTATGGCCAAATGAGCTTGTAATCCTGCCACATGAGCCTGTAAGGCTGCCACCTGACCATCTCTGTCTCCATCTCCTCCATCTCCTCCACCCTCTCCTCTCGCCATCCCGGGCTCGGAGACCGCCCACTTGTACTCGTAGTTTTGCTACCTCGCCTCTGACCCCTCCAGTTGTGTTTGCAGTATACCTATCTATGTGATCAACGTCGCTTTCTACCCCTGTCGGGCATCTCTCTGCACTGTCATGGTAGCTAAACCGCTTCCCAGTGGTCTGGGGTATGGCTCAGAATCGAGCCAATCACCACTACCTATACCTATCTATGCATTTGGCATCATCAATCCATTGATCCACTAGTTGTTCCTCCTCTCTTGTAGGCACTATAGGCTATGGTAAAGGGAGAGGCCTCTCCACATCATCTCTCCAGATACTGTGGGAAGGGCGGAGGAATATCCTGCATAATCCCGAACTACCGTCGACCTTGTCAATCGGGATCATCTCATCCTCCCCGGCATGATGACCCTGTATCCACCTCTCTAGCTAGAGCTTAGCTAGCTCCTCATGCATGTGCCTATATGAGGGGAATCCCATATATGGCCTCCAGATAATGTCCACTCTAGGAAACCCCTCTAATAACTGCTGAAAATGGGCCACATCCTATGTCACCCTATCGACCTCCGATCTCCCCGCAACCGATACCCATCTCTTGTATCCCGACCGCACACATCTTGGTGGGAATGCATCTGCTTAGGGCATCCCTATAGGTTGAACACAGACTATGTGCTTATAGGCCCAATAGTGTAGTATAAATTTACATCACATACTAAACCTACAGCTGCCCATACGCCCACAACTCTCTGTAAAGCTGCACTAAGAATGCTGGTGCCCAGGAAAAGCATGTCTCATGCACCATCATATCGTGGAGCACCCCCATCAGTGATCAAGGAAAGCATCCACCCTCTACATCAGGTAGTGCATAGTAGCACACTACCTCCATCAATAAAACTACTAGCCTTGTCTCATCCGGATGGGCTAGGTACATCTCGCCATAGCTCAAACTGGCACTATGGAAACTCAGCTCTACCGCCCCCTCACCAAATACAATCCCAATCAGCTCCTCTGAGGCCTTGGAGGAGATCTTGGGCCCCCAATATGGGTAACCTCAGAATCTAGAACACGTCCTCTAGGGTGATGGTCATCTCACCCATCGGAAGGTGGAACGTGTTGGTCGCGGAGTCCCATCTATTGATGAGCGTGACCATCAAACTAGGCTACCGAACAGCATGTCGGTAGTGCATTGAATACCACTCAAGCCCACTACCTCCACGTGCTGCAGCTCCAACGGGCTTGCTAGGCCATGTAATGTCACCAATAGTGGCAGAACCTTGTCTCACATGTGTAACTGTGATCGACCCTACATCTAATCCAAAGCACAACATTAATCTACCTTTACCATGACCATATTCATCACTTATCATTACCTACCACCCTATTTTACCTTACCCATCCCAACCACCTAACCTACATCATTTTTGGACCCTTTTGCCTAAAATCCCAACCGGTGCCAGTTCATCCTAACCGACTCCAGTCACCCTTAAACCGGCATCGGTCACCTATTTGGTGACCAATACCGGTTCAACTTTACCGACCATGGTTACCACATAACCAACATTGGTCACCTGTTAGGTGACCGATCCCGGTTCTACCCGATCGACGCCTTGGCCAATCTTGACCAATGTCGGTCCACATCCTGAAAAATTTGTTACTTTCTAAACCCCCATTTTCTAAAACCCTCCCACCTATCCCTTTTACACCACCTACACTGACCTACACTACCCCAAAACCCCTACCCACCCCACCTATCCAATATCCTAGCCCCCTTTTTTTTTTTTGCATTTTCCCCCACACCCGATTTAACTTTTTTTCTCACCCAAAAATGCAAACACCCACAAAACCCTACAAATACCAATTATTACACCATCTACTCTATCTAATTAACATTAAAGAGTTAGGTGTTTACCTCGTCGTCTTCAGCCGCCATCTCGGTGGCATGTCTGCCACTTTCTTTGGTGATTTGTCGATCCCTCTCCCACCTCTACCATCACCAACTATCTAACCGCACCCCTCGACCAATCAACTCTCTCACCCTAATCTCGTGGAACCATTACTCACCAACCCAACCACCGTCAACTCACACCTGCCACAAGCTCACCTTTGTCTAGTTTCTTTTGGATGCTTTGCTCACTTTTCTCTCTTTTTTGTCCTTTCTTCACTTTGTAATTCACAAATGAATAATAAAAACATGGATTTTTTTATACCAAACCTGACCTAACCGACATCGGTTCCCCTCGACTAGCATCGGTCTTGTGCCCTACCTAACCGTCGCCAGTTTTCCTATACCGACATCGGTTATCCATGACCACCATTAGTCACCCTTACCTACACATTTCCCTTACTTTGCCATTTTACCCCACCCTCTACCTTGCTCTTTACCCCATACCTTTACCCAACCCATTAGCTTACCTTTCCTGACCTCGTCACTTCCTACCTCCATTTTTCCTCCTTTGGGGACTCATTATTTTACCCTTACCTCAGCCTTACCCATGCCATGACCTAGATATTTAGACCTAGACCATCACTAGTGACCTTTGACCTCATGTGTTTGCTATACCTTGCGGCCTTTGTTACATGTGTTGATTGATCCAATGACCTTACCTAGCCTATGGCCATGACCATTTATCCTAACCCTACCTTTGGTGTACCGCAACATACCTAAATGTTCCTGCACCTAACCTACATTGTGTTTCCTAACCTTATCCTATACCTTGGATACCGGATTCACTTCAACCTTGTTTGGATAAACCTATCGACCTTAGATGATGTAAATTTTGCCTGCTCTTCAACCCGGTAGTGTGTTGTAGTTTATATGTGTGCGTACGTTTGAGTGCTTTGCTACCTTTGACCCCGATCCATTACCTAGATCACATGAGTAGACCTTTCACCCCTTTTCCCCTGTCCCATTTGCCTTTTCTTCACATTTACCTTTTATCAAACCACTCACCGCTTCAGCCTACTGCCTCGTCAGTTCCTAGTTTGAGGGGGATCACCTTCACCCTCACATGGGGCAACCACATCTTATTTTTGTTAGCATCGCTTCCCAATACAAGCTACACAACAAAAAGGGGAAAAATGTAGACACTAAAATTAGGTCACACTCCCCTTTTGTCCCTCAACATATAAGCACCCTTTATTACATTTACCTAGCCATGACCCCCTTCACCCCACTAATATTAATTTAATTAAATTAATGCATTATCCTCACTATATTTATTATTTAAATATCTTATTTAAATAATATCTACACATATAGTTCACTTAGACACCTCATCAAGCCAACTCAACCTAAGACCTATTCTTAGCAAGTTACCATAACTAACTAAGACTTACCCAAACCCTAAAAATCAATGCCTACATTCCCTCTAACCACATTCTTGCATGCTCACAAGAGGCTCTGAGTCTAATCTGTGGGATAATGACATGAGATCCAAGAAAATCAGGAGGATCTCCCTAAGTTTAGTAAACCTAGAAAATCTGCCTTGACCGACGCCGGTTACCCCTAACCGTCGCCAGTTAAGACAGACCACCATCGGTTACCCCTTTTAACCCAAAACAAACTTATTCTCAAGGTTGGAACTTGGAACTTGGAATTTGGAAGCAAGAAAGTTGACGAGAAATGCATACATCTTAGAGAGATAACACATCTTCAGAGAGCCAATTCCAGTGAAAACTCACATCCAAGGAAGGAGATTGACCATCTTCTCCTGCATAGCCATCCCAACCATGATCTGATCTATCCAAGAAAGGACGAGTGTGTATGCAGCCCATGCAGAAGCTTTTCTTTAGTTGGTGATCACTTGCATCCTTCAAACCCATCATCAACACCTCCATCCTTCACACATAGACCTTCAGGAATGAAATCCAAGTAAGTATAACGTCATACTTATTTGGTTTATTTCATTTCATTGTTATTTTATCACCCATTGTTCACCTCCATAGACCCATTAAAAACCTCACAAAATACTACTCCAGTCACCCAATACCTCATCTTGACCAACCAAAATCCTTTGTGTAATCACAAAGGAGACCAAAACCCTGTTCTGTGACATTTTTAGATCTCACAGTAACCGGCACCGGTTATACCTAACCGTTGTCGGTCACCCCGACCACGCCGGCCGGTCTCGTGTTTTCCAACATATCCTTAAATAGAGACCTAACCACCTAATTTTACCTCACCCTCACTCACCTGTGACCAAACCGAGACCTTTATCGGACTCCGCGGAACCCAGAACTAGCCATTTGACTTGTGGATCTATTCTAGCTTAGCCTGTTAGATTAGATCTATTTTCTTATTGTGTTTTTAAGTGAGATACCTAAATCATTTTAAAATAACAATAAGATTTTCTTTGTTTACAACATTAATTTGTTTAAAAACAGTGGATTGACAACCATCTAGGAAGTATCATACTTCCCGAGATCTAGCTCACGCAGGCAGTTCACTACCCATATTGTTTAATTCCTTTTGGTGGTCTTGTTTTCATTACAGGTAGTTCCTCCTAGCCAAAAGAAAGCTCTCACGATCAACTATGGATTTAGAAGTCATACGCGTGTAACAACCCATCAACCGACATTTGACTAGTTATTCCTCCTATGCCTGTTACCCTATCTGTTTTGTCAACCCTTTGAAGAAACAATCTAAGAAATAGGTGAAACAATATTTTATAGATTTTAGACATTTTAGAAATGATTTTAGATATTTTAGACATGTATATACTCATTAGACATGCATAAACTCATACTCATTCTAGACATTATTATTATATTTTGATATATATGTCTTAGACACGTGTATTATTATTATATTTTTATGAGTTCCAGTGTATATTTACAATTATGGATGTGAATATAAGACACCCCCTTATCTTTCATTTTTGTACCTTGATGATATCATAATAGGTATAATGATAGATAAGATATTAAATACCCTTCATTTTTGTGATATAACATTGTAAACTTCATTAAATTTCTATATTGAATCATTTGATGCTTAGGTAATTTAGTAATACTTTATGTTACATTAAACATTCCATGGCTTAGTGAATGCTTCTTTACTTATGCACTTGTCAAATCTTTTCAAAGTGTTGTTAGTATTAAACTATCTCTCTAAAACTCTATAGTAACTTAAAATCTTGTGAAAATAATAGATTCCCTCTCTTTATCTATCCTCTCTCTAAAACTCGGGAAATATAAACTCATGTTGTTGGAGGTGTGTGAAATGATGGAAAATGAAGTAAATGTAATGCAATACATTTCCATGATTTGTACTATTTTAATGTAATTGTAACTAAAAATGCTTGTGGTGGACTTCAATCAATAACCACAAATACATGATTGGATTATAAGTGGGTTACTCCCCTATTGATAAGAAATGTGAGAGAAGGGTAACTTACAAGGCATTACATTCCCCAAAAGCTTTGCCAATGGAGAAAGAGGCTAAACAATGAGAAGCCCAATGCAATGGATTTCATTCGCAATTCCTCCCCATACTAACAAATGCTTTAAGGAGCTTGTGTGCTAAGTGGGTCACCTTTCCTTGTGATTATGACCAAGGTTTAGTCATCTTGAGATGACTAAAACCCACACAAGTCAAATCCATCAAAATATAAAAAATCTAACTAGGAATACTCATGGAAGGTTTCAATTACTTAACATAAATGATAAATCCCTCCTTTATTTTGAATGTTGTCTTCCAAACATCTTCAAGATGGAATAGAACCAAATGATACCCAGATTTTAGGTCAACTTTAGGGAAGCCTTCCAAAGATCTTCAAGATGGATTAGAACCTAAAGATACCCAGATTTTAGGTCAATTTTGGTGAAGTATTGTGCACATCTTAGCTAGTCTAGAATCTCCATAATGCTTCACTATTATCTTGTTGAGTGTGCAAAAATCAATGCATAAGAGGCAAGAGCCATCTTCATTTGGTGATAAGACTATTAGGTTAGCACAACGAAAAGAGCTTGATCTGATCTTTCCTTTATCAATAAACTTGTGGATTTGGTGTTAAATCTCGTTGTTCTTCCGAATGAATAAGTCTTCATCTACATTTGTAATATGTTCACTCACATTTCTACCACCATTGGTACATTTTTTAGGACACTCAAATGGTAACCTTGAGTCATAATATCTTTCAATACCTTAAGTCATGTAGTTCTTAATTGTCTATATCAAAATTTAATTGTTTATCATTTTGCTCACATGAAATTTTAAATGATTCAAGTTAGATTTATTGACACTAAGAACTTGTTTCAAATTGTTATAAAAGATGCCGAAAAACATATTTTATGTATGAACCCATTAATGAACCCATCCTTATGTATGAACCCATTAATGTATAAACATATTTTGACATCATTAATGAACTCATCCTAATATCATAACAAGAAATTTGTCAAATATGTATGCCAAATGACAAATAAAATAGATAAAATATTTTATTCCTGGAAGACATGAATATATAATATTATAGGTCCTTCTATATAATACCAAGTGGCTCTGCTTGTTGTTCAATGACTTGTAAATAATTTTCATGGTCTTCTACATCTAGTCTCCATTTTTTGCGTTGACCACTTTTAGTCTTCACCTGATGCAATTGTAACCCTGTAGCAATTATGTGATGGGTGTAATGATACACCTTTTTGTCTAGTTTATAATCAACAAAGTGAATCCCACTTTGGAGGGCTTTCACTTGTTGTAAGTATGTTCCTGCACTACAACCGAGCCAATATAAAATGTTGTCTCCTCACTTGTTATTTCACATGTTAGCTTTGTTCTCTCTTCTGTGCAACACAACAAGTAGTACTCCACTTTCTCAATATTGTCTTCTTCAGTAATGAATGCAAATACATCACCTACAAAAAAATTCAAAGAAACATTCAATGATCCATGTATACTATAAATTATACATATATATTTAATTATCAAATTATACAATCCTTTTAAATAAAACATACCTTGTTTAACCAGTCCAGATATGTGGTCATAATCAGTTGAAATTAATGGCACATCTTCAAAACTATCATCATGATCTGATCCATATGTGTCATCCACAACTAAAGGAACTTTCTTCCACTCACCTACATACGCATGTTTTTGACTATTGCACTCTGAATATGATTTGTTCATGCATATATAACAAAAACAAGAATAATCTCTTGTCTGATTGTCTAGTTATTACTATCCATAGTCATCACAGAGTGCAAAAACCTAGAATTAGGAATCCTTTCACATCCATACTTTGTCCTTCAATCAATACCTTTGATTAATCATGCTCAAAAGATCAATAAAGTTTAAAACAAACATCAAAATTTAGAATAATTTTTTTAAAAGTTTGTAACATGTAGAACTTAATAAATCAGATCAAGATCTAGAAATATATGTTTTAAATGTGCATGTACTTGTTATCTCCCAAAACACTCTGTGTGGGGTTTAAGCCTATGGGGTTGAAGTGTGTGATGTTGAAGCCTGTGAGGTTGAAACTTGAATTGCAAAATGTTTCTTACACCATTCAACAATGGTGTGGTCATTAATCAATCGATCTCCCTCATAATCAAAGTTTTTTTAGAACACATTTGATGCATGCACTTGCATCATCTTGTTCTCCCTTCCTATGAACACTCTAAAAAACTCCATAAATTAAATGAGGTATTTTGTGATGACGATGATAATGAATGAGTGCAAAGAAAGGGCGAGAGGATTTGAATTGTGATGCGCAACCATCGACCAAACAAAATGTTGATCTATTTGTACTCCTCGCTGATGAAGATATTGAAAGATCAAACTAAAACAATGCTACACAAATTGGGTATCTTGTTCCTTGTCATTACTTATATAGAAGTGATACTCCTTCTTGATCATTCACTTCACATATGTACTTTCAACCCCATCCAAATCAAATTGTGCATGCCTATAAAATTATTGAACCATGATAGTAACTGGTCAATATGATAATACTGTGTCGAATTTCTTTTTGATGATAAAATGATTAATTCTTAGCAAAATCAACCATGGACAATATGGAACCAATAGGGAATGTGTCTCTTTTATTCTTGAATTATGTAGCCTGTCACTTTACATAGTGAGAATGTTTGATGTACGGACTAATTAAACTTTAGAAACTTTGCATGAATGTAGCAATGGAGATTTCCTCTTCTAGCAAATCTAACCTAGTTTCATCTTTTCCAAGCCTTGTTGAATATTATATGTATTTGAACCTACAAAATCAATACATAATGGACAAAGTGTCATATTCATTTGCAGTAAACATAAAAATCAAAACAAAATCAGTACATCAAAATTTAAAAAGATATATATATATATATATATATAACACACATTTATTAATCACCTCTTGCAAGCCACCATTTGAACTGTGTCCAAATATTCATTTGTTTCGACAATAATTTCAAGTCCCCACAATTGTCATAGACACCTTTGATGAAAGTAATACGATCGTCGACATGATCATTAGATATTGTGCAAAGAATTGAAGTTATGAATTCACCGACACGTGTAGGTGGGGCATTTTCGGGACCATTTGGTGCTTTCCATAACTTTCTATACACTGAAAAAACATATATTTTGAAATACATTAATTTTAAATCACATCTCAAAAAATGATATTTAATCAAATTTCAAATATATAGATATAAATGAAAGTACACCTCAAAAAAATATATACATGATATTTAAATTCTTTTGTACTGATAGTGATAATCAAACTCACGTGATAGACATGTGTCAAGGACTTTATTATCTCGCACATACGAAGGCTTCAAATTTTCAACCATTTGTTGTCCAATCTTAACATTTGGATTTTCTTCTATAAACTTTATGTACATCTCATGTTGAGTTATTTCAAGCCAATGTTTTATATGTTCATCATAGTTATTGCGAGTTATCCTATGTTTTAAAACATCCCTCACATTCAAAGAAGGATGAGTCCTCTCAATCCAAAAATTAGAAACTATCTTCACAATATTATCCTCTATTTTATCATAACGTGGATTTCTACACATTAGTGCCCAATTTCCTTCCATAGTAGAGTCATCTAATGTCTTCCTCCTCTTTGCATACCCTTTGAACGTCTTTCTAAATACACCCAATGCATTTGCAATGGTGGTAACATGATGATTCTTAGTCATATCTTCACTTATAGCTGAAGTTAAAATTTCTCTACGAGAAATACTCTTATAAGGAGACCTAGTTTTGTACCCAAAGAACTTATTCCTTTAGAAACATTCCCAAAATATTCTACTTCTATACGTTTTGAATTTTTCTGTCCAAAATCAACAACCAACAATTCTAATGTATCCTTCATATTAACATGATTCAATAATGTAACCAACAAATGTGCTCTAGTAATCGTAGTCAAATTAACAAATTCACCATATATTATCTCTACATTTTTATTGTTTTCTTTTTTAATAGCAATTCTTGTTGGGAACATTCTTTTAATTTTTGTAAATACATCTTCACCAAGTATTTCAAATTTTTCTTAGGAAGTAATTCCATAAGTTTTGTTATCACTTCAACATAATGTTGCGCATCATGATTTGTGTCAATAAACATACACATGTGGTTACATCAAAATTTGCAAAAAATTTGACATACAAATGTGATTGCACCATTAATGACCAAGCTAGTAAACAATTTAATATCTAAAAAATTAACTTACTATCTAGTAAACAATAATAAATTAAGTTGACCAAGCTAATTATATTTAGATAGCTTCATGAGGTCCTTCTTGAAATATACTAAACAATACTTTTTCATTTGTATTCAAGACTTTTTCAACTTAGAAGCACGTCTGAGTGTGACATAATGATCTATTATTGATTACTTTGGTCTAAAACCTACTTTCCCCTTTTCCCACTTTCCTTTTTATTTTATTTTCTTACAAAATACCACATAGTCATGTGGAATAAATTTTACCATGCATTGGTTCAATCAACCTTGGATTTGACGTGCATTATGTAGTTGTCGAGATAAGACACGCGCGCACACACACACACACACACACACACACACACACACACACACACACACACACACACACACACACACACACACACACACACACACACACACACGGGTGTGTCTTACCCTAGGAAACCTAGGTAGTTGCCTAGGGTGCACAAAAGGGAGGGCCTTTGTTTTCTTAAAAAAATTCAAGTCGGCTTCTTTAATTTTTGCAAAAAAATTCAGTTTTGCATATATAAAAATAATTACAATCAATCATTGATGATTTAGCACAGCTGCAAGCTTGCACAGGTGAATCGATGAATAAATTAAAAACCAAAGAAAAAACAAGTACAACATTGAATCCGTCAAGTTACACAGTTACACAAGAGGATAATGATAAAACACAACAAACCAGAGCGAAGAATTGTGTAAATAGCATATACATTAGATTATAGTTTACTGTTTCAAAAATTCAATTGGAATTGAAGTGCATGGGCCATGGTCTATCACTCTGTGGCATCCATTAAAAAATTCCCCTAAATATTCTGTTGAAGGTAAATAATATTCCATAACTCGTAGAATGTTATAGTGGAATTATTAGTCCAGTAGCGAGCGGTAACAACGGTTCGTGAAAATGGTGCTTCTCAACTATTGCTCAGACATTTTAGGAGCATAAAAAATATTTCCTCCTAAATTATCACCGAAGATTTGTAATTTCCTTGTACAATTGTTAGTTGAGGAAAGAGGGCGTCTGTAACTCTGTTGCTTCTTCATCTTGTTTGCTGTCTGTGGGTTCCTACTTAGTGCTTGGCTGCATGGGAGCCTGGGAGAAGGTGACGTCATTAATACATTATCTTGATTCTCAAGGAGTCAAGTCTCAACCTGTTACCTGAACCGACAAGTGACAACCAGGAATTTCAATTCGCCATTATCATTGTAAGATAAATTGCTAATAGTAATGTTTACCTAAATTTCTAATCATGTAATTTTCCAATTATATAGTAATACTAATTTTGCAATTTGACTATTTGTAATTGTGCTATAGCCTATAGTTTTGTAACTTGTTTTTGTTTTTGTTAATCAAATATATATTTTTGATTTTGTCTTATTATTTTTCATATTATCTACTATATTTAATAGATGAGATTAATAGACATTAGTCAATTTATTTAATATATTTATTACTCAACTCAGAAATCTTTAAGTAACAAGTTTAGTCTTTACTAATTTCAAAATTCAATAGGAGTTTGGCCTTGCATCAGAGATTCAAATATTTCTCTAAAATCCAAAGACTAAAGTTCCTTTTAAATCAAGTTCAACACCGGATATGGTAATGTATATCGTCATTCATCTTGGGGGAAGAACATAAAGCTAAGTGATCAAACCCTAACTGCTCTAGCCTCTTAGATTTGATGTTGCAGTAATTTTGTTCTCAATTGCATCAATTATATTATTACATTTTGATTTAAATTTTAAATTGTTCTTATTATGTAATTGATTGTATTTATTTTATTTCACTTTTGGAATAATATTGATTATAATTTATAGCATCATTATCAACAAGTATTTGGGTAGTTATTGTAACTTGATAAGTGTTTAGTTCAAATGGATAAAACTAAAAAACTAAGTGGTGCTCAATTTTTAAAAAAGCTAAACAAAAAATTGAGGAAGAAAAAAACCTTTTGAAAAAGATACCTAAAATAAATATATTTTTAAGTGCATCAAATGAAAATCTAAAGTCTGTTATCTGTGAAATTGACAAGGGCAATTTTGCAGGTAACCATATGAAAATTCTATTTTGGCCCCCAAGGGAGTTTGACAACGTTTGAAGAAGCCCAAACTTCCTTTCAAAAACCAGGATGTTGTAAGACTTAGTCACTTTTGCTAATCCTTCGGCGCACCCATCTTCATGTCGACATGACTGAAGTTGCACCCTTTTTCACTGGGTGCAATTTTTGAGTGTCGACACACCAAAATCTATGCCCCCTCTTAATCCTTCGGTGCACTCATTTTTATGTCAACATCACTAAAGTTATGCCCCTTTGGTCCTTTAGCGCTGAAAATATTGTGTCAACATCATGAAACATGCGCTAAGAATTTTCTAAGCGCTGAAAATGTCATGTCAATGTCAATAAAATTGTGCTAAGGTGCATTTTCCCTCGTGTCGATGCTCTAAAAAGTGTGCCAAAGGTGGTTGGTGAGATAATAAATGCTAATTTTTCTATAAATATGTGCCTCGAAACCTGTCATTTTCACGAATTGAAAATTACGAAAGGTATTTTCTCTACGCTTGTCAGCCATCCTTGTCAACCCCGTGTGCCCTTTTTTTCGAGCTTGTGGACCCCACGTCATTCTTCATCTTTTATAAATCCGGGTAAGTGGCTCCTCTCCTTGTTGTTTTTGTTTTTGTTGTGTTAGGTATTAGGGTTGGTGTAAAAAGATAAAATCTAAAGAAACACACCTAACAATCTGCAAACCAGCTGAAGCCCTTTTGCCTCTCCTTCCAGATCTGTAAATCTGGAAGACCCCTACCTCTAAAGAAACCAAAAACCCACCTTTCCCTGCTTATTTCCTTACCAAACAAACCCTCTCTTTGCCATCTAAAAAATCCAAAAGAGAGAGGAAGAGAAATCAAGAAATTGCCAAAATTATCCAACTGTTGAAACCATTGGCGCACTATTTTTTCATGTTACACCTCCCAAAGTTGCACTTGGCACACTTTACGTCAATATAACACATAACCCTTTTCCACGACTAGTTAAAAGGATACTTAGCAATTTTTTTGTGAGGTGCAGGTGCAACTTCCTTAACATCAACATAACATGTTGCATGCTGCAAATCCACGCCCTATGCTTTACCCTTTGGCGCTGCATTTTGTCATGTAACACCTCTCCAAATTGTGCCCTTTCCAACTTGGCACAACTTTTCCCAGGTCAACACCAAGCGTAATTTTCTTCATGTTGACACTTGCCTAACTGCGCCCCTTCTAACTTGGCACAAAAAGTTGTATGCTGACACCCCAGAAAGTGCACCCAACAATTTTAAGCCCCTGCAGCCTACTGTAAACCTGCGCCTTGCGCCCTAAGGCTTATAATTGCTCATTCTTCATTCTGCAAGCTTTCATTATGAATAACATGACGGTTGACATGGCTCTTCTATGTTGGACCTCCTTGATTCTTCTTGTAGAATAATAACATCCATCATTGGGCTCATATATGTCTTCATCAAGCAAAAAACAAGCTAAAGCTAAAGCTAAGCAATCAGAACAAGAGATGAAGTTTAAGTATCAGAGAGTTAGAATGCCTATCTCATATGCAAAGTGTAGCCTTGACATCAGAGAGTCTGAGCTGGGTCATATTGACATGGATGACTTTTGGGCAAGGAACACCCAGGAAAGTAGTGGCCCATGGATGAATAAATTAGTAGGCAATGGGTTACACTTTGCAGTTGGGCTTCCAAAGTGGGCACCGTAAATAACAAGTTCATCATGTTGGTTTCTCGGTGTTATAACAAGGACACTAGATGTGTCAAAGACAAAGAGCACAAGATGATCATCGACCTCACAACTTGTCACTTTGAGATGATCATGGGCATTCCTCATCATAGGCAATATGTAGAAATAATTATCGAACACTGTAAGAAGACCTGGGATGATAATGAGGATAAATGCATGTAGATGATGAATGAGCTCTATCGAAGAACAAGAAGCGGTGAGAAGATGGCCACAAACCATCCACCGTAGTGAATTCAATGAGGAGTTGAGTGATACAATCACCTTCTTAAACAAAGTATTCGGGCTCCCGATGCCCATTATTTCCACAAGTGGATCCTGAGATACCTGGATAACATGAGCAAGAATGCACCTAATCAATGCTTTGGTTGGGGTGAAATCATCGATGACACCATCTCCCGTGAGCTTCAACAAGTTCTAACAATGGGAAGTTCTACATGAGATCCTACGTTGTGTACGTTGCTACATAAAAAAATTTCGTAGGTTAGCTCAAAATGGGGTATGGCCCCAAGTTAAAATATACGAGTTCTATCTAGAGCTAAGGCTCGAGGCCAGCATCTCCCAGTTCTCTAAAATTAATGATGCCTTCTTCTATGAGGTAATCTACTTATTGAGGCCAAACATGAGACACGGTCGGACCGAATCGAGTGTGATTGCTGCTACAAAGAAATGGGGAGTGTTGTTCACATAATTCCCCACATTCACATACCTCAGAGCTATGAATTTTGAGGGAGAACCAACGAAGTTGCCAAGGTTTGCAGGGCCGAAGCTAATCCTGCTAGAATTGTCAAGGAAGCTAATCACTTATCATGAGAAGTGTATGAAAAGAAAGAAATGAGGAACCTCATTCCCCCTTACAGTTGGCTGATACACCTGCCCCACACTTACCAAAGCAAGAGAGATGTATGCTGAGCTAGAGTTGCAAAATTTTGAAACACAACTTCCCAGAAAGGCCGAACTTTGTCTACCAGAGTTGCCTCCTAAAGGAAAAAATTGATCCCATCCATGTTCCCGAGATCGAGGACATTTAGATTGACCTGACACATGAGATAGACATCAGGCAAAAGGATCACTCCCGACTGGATCTGGAGGAGATCATCCACTATGGCGTTGCCATTGTCTCAAAATAATTCCAAGAGACTGATCAAGAAATTGATCAGGTTTACCTTGACACGAGATGCGGACGATTGGCCATTTGTGGAGATCGACAGAGCTAAAGCATCGAAAACCATTCAAGAAAGGGTTAAGCCCACATTGTAACACAATGAACATTGGTGCAAACAGAATGGTCTCACCTACCTCGGAGTAGATTTCACTACTTCTCCTTCAGGTAGAGCACCTCCAAGACCGGCCCAAGTGCCGAAAGGAAAAGGAAAAGATAAGGAGGGCGAATCAATAGAAAAGAAGAAACTCCTGAAGGCCTTCCCTCGCTTCACGAGAAGAAAGTAGTCAACTTGGTGTCCCCAAGTAAAGAAGAAACAATAGAGGTTTCAACGGATACATCCACCCAGGATGTTATCACAACTACAACTGCAGAGGTACCTAGTGTTCCTTCTTCCATTTCTTCTCCTCCTCCTGTCATTGAAGCATCTATTCCTATGGATGTGTGTTCTCCTCTTCCTTCCTCCCTTCCATCTCCCACCTATGCCATCTTCTCCTCTCTCGCATCTCTGTCACCCAAGATTCCCTCCATCTAGTTGCAGATCCCTTCCATTTCCATGTCCTTCTCTTCTCCTGTAGTAACTCTAGGCCCCACAAGTAGCGGTGCATTGGACTCCTTGTCAATGCCACCACCAAGTGTTTCAACACACTTTACGAGGCCTCTACAATTGCTCCCCCTCTCACTCCCATTTCTTCTATTTCCTCTACTCCCACTCCCATAAGTCCTAGTTGGATTTCTGACCATCTGAGCCAACATAAGAGGAAAGTTCCCATTATGGCCATGGATTTTTCTCATCATTCGAAGAAGGGAACTAAGAAGCAAAATCAATAACTCACTTTTCTAAAAGCTCTTCGGGGAGAGAGTCATGGAGATAGCTTACCCAGACCCCACCAAGAAAAAGAAGATCTGTCTCCCACAGACTTCACAGTGACTCAAGTCACAATGGGGACCTCATCTAAAAGCCTACAAGGGGAAGCCTTGTCTGCTTTGGATGCTCTCTACAAGAAGCTCAAAGAATCAAAAGAGGAGAAGAAAATAATCAAAGAACAAAAAAACAACTCTTACAAGCATTGCAAAAAATGGGCAACGCTCCTCTAGTAACTGCCACCGAACCTACTCAAGTTCCTAGTCAAGAGAAAATAAATGAATATGTTAAGATTGGTGAACAAGGCACAGCAGTATCATCCTGGATCAAGAAAATCCTCAGAGATGGTGAAGAAATGATTGGGAAATTCACAGTGCTCTATCAAGATATAACTCAAGCAAATAAGGAGCTACAAGCAGTAGAAAGCACCCTATCTGAAGAGTTGGATAATGCCAAGTTGCAACATGAAACGTTCCAAACCATGGTTAACTACTCAGCTGATGACCTATTGAAGGTCGGCATTATCGATCACCCACATGCACATAACAAAGCTCTCATCACTTTAGATTACCGGGTTGATCAAATGGAATATATCCTAGAGAGAATAGATAAAATCAAAGATGAAGCCCTAGACGCATGATACAACATGGAGCAAACAGTTACAAAAATGTCTCCAGGATGCTCAGTGAATCATATAACTTGAGGGAAGCAGATGATACATTCCAGTGCTTCAAGGCTATTGTCACTCAAGGTTTGGCACCAAAGGTCACTTTCGACCGAGAGTCAATCAATAACCTCTTGGCCTGCCACGACTTCATTGGATTTTTGATCGATGCATGTGAAACTTTATGGAATATGGAGCATAGTGTCACATCAATTCTCCTGATCAAAAGAAGGATACCAAGTTCGAGCAGAGGGATGATGAAGAGTAGTTTCTTCTTCCTGGGATCCATTGATATTTTTTGTAAAGTATTTAAAAAGAATGTTGGCATACACGATGACATCATCCATGTTGCACCATGGGATGTTGCCATCCAAAACTTGTCCAAATTCAACTGTTGACTTTTTAGATATTTTGTAAATATCTTGTAAGATATCTTGTAAGTGGTTGGTTTTTTTTGTCTTCTTTCCTCTTCTCCTTCTATAAATACTTGAATACTTGTTATATTCGGTGTGAACATTTTTGTATGAAAAGATAAGTAAGGAGAGAAAGACTTTGTGTTTTCTTGCAATGTAAGAAATATTAATACACATATTAGGACTTTGTGCTCAACATGTGTGTTATTTGCATTATATATTTCTTAAGTTAGATCTATGTTTTTATTTTGTTAGATTCATTCCTAATATTGTCATCTATTCATCAGTATTGTTTTAATTGTTTATGTAAGTAAGTTTGGCTTTGTTTACTACCGGCCCAAAGAATAAACCTTATGACCTTTCCATCTTGGAATTCATTTCTTTTCTTCCTTCCCATCTTTCTACTCGTTGTTGGAACTACCTCTCTTTGGGATGAGATCCCAAACCCCCGGAAGTTAGAATAGTGTATATTCACATGGATTCTGCATGATAGATTAGCAATAAACCAGTTTCACTTTGCCATCTCAAAGAGGGCTTTACCCTAGACATTGTTGGCTTGTTTCCCCATGATGCCTAGCCGATAGTTTTTCGGACCAACAGTTTTTGGTGACTCTATTGGGGATCAAACTAAGGAAATAACTAAAAACTATTAAAATCACTACGGAATTGTAAATTTTAAACTCTTTGTTAAAAAAATTAATTTTTTTACATAAGTGATCAAAACTAAAAATTTCCTTATACAAATCCATAGATCGGGGCGAGATAGAAACTTTTACTTTGCTTTGAGTTTTTACGAAAACTTGTATATTTCAACGAGATCTCGAGATTCGACATTTTATGTTATTTTCAAAACCTTGGAAAATTCAGGTCAAAGATCCGAAAATCAGCTTTCTAAATTAACCCACTTTTTATCCTTATTAATCTTTGTCGAGAAAACCGTAATCAGTTGTTATTAATAAATGGTAAAATTAAATATTGAAAAAAGTACATGCTACTGATTTTTGCTGGGAAAATTAGAAAATCAGCAAGTATAAACCAAAAGTTTGTTGTCAATCTACTCTTAATTGTTATAGATTTGAATGGGTACGCTGGTGGGTGAACCATTTACTCGCAGCAGAAGAGATCGTGGAGAATTTGATCCAATTTTTGATCCACTTTGAAAGAAAAATTTCAGTATCACTCCAGCATGATTCACATCACTAAGCTCAAGGGATCAATCGATAAGAAGTGCCTCACCTCCATGAAGGAGCCGGATTCAATAGGGTGTCTTGACATCAACTTGTAGTGCTCTTTTGCTAAGTGGAACCACACTCCCTACTCGCATTATTTTCCCGATTTTCAAATGGAAGCAAATTTTCCTATACCATGGGAAAATGCCATGGGTTCTCTAGAACTGCCGCATCCAGTCAACTCCCTCCCTCACGTAAATAGAAAAAAATTCCCAAAATTTGATGGGAGCGGAAATCAAATCATGGATGCGTATATTGTTGCATTTATTATGTCATGCGGCATTACGGACGTGACTCATGAGGACGTATTGAGTGCACGCCCCTTTCGGAGACCTTGCAAGGGCTGCGGCATAATGGTTCCAACACTTACCAGCTGCATCCATCACCAATTGGAACACATTGTGGAATTCATTTGATGACAGATACAAACCTTCAGAAGACGCATTTGTGTTATTATCACAAATCACTCACATGAAGAAGGAAACCAATGAAACCATGCGTGATTTTATCACCCAATTCAATTGATTGATCAACCGTGTGCCACTTGCCATGATGCCAACATTAGAGAATCAAAAGTGTTTCTTCTTGAATGCCATGAGTTCGAAAGTAAGTTTCTTACTTTTACAAGAACAAATACCCACCTTGGTTCTTGCTCAAGCTACAACCATTCGGATAGAAGACAACCTTCTTATATCCGGAGAGTAAAGATGAGAACCGTCAAAATATAAGGATTCAACTTCTTCTCAAGCTACCTCATTAGATCCAGCATTCCAGAAGATGGCGAATGACTTGCTCTCATTAAAGAAGTAATTGGCTCAAACATCATCTACTACTCCATACCGGGATATCCCATGGAGGAACTTCACTCCCAACAACACCCCCCAAAGGCCACATTTTCCTGTTGCTTCTCCAAGGTTAGTAATTGAAGCCCCTCTGGTTAATGCTTTGGTTGAAATCGAAGAAGATGATCCAAATTATGAAGAACCTTTATCGCAAGGTGAAGATGATCAAGATTTCGGTGAACCGACTGACGACTCTACTATTAGGTATATGGAATTTGAAGATGAGGAATTTGATGAAGAAGAGGGTACCCAAGGGTATGCGAGTGGAAAATCATACGCAGTTTTCACTCGCTCACAAGGAAAAGAAGCAAAGATTGCTGCTGAAAAACAAAAGGAAAAGGCTATGGTAACTCCTCCTCCAACAATCGCTAAAAGAGGTAATCCCCTTCCTACTCAACCTCCTGTTAAACCTTTTGTAAAGAAATATTTTCCTCCTGTTTCTCCTCCAATTCAACCTTCCTCCAGTTCCATAAAGACCTAGTAATCCTCCTCCACAAACGTGAAATGAAGGACTCATTCCTTTGTTAGTGCAACCCTTGGTCGCATTCGATATAATTGATCACGCCAAAAAGACCAAGATCCAGATGTTTGAAGTTGAGTACCTTCAGTCTAACCCAGAGTAGCTTATAAGATTAACTAAGTATATCCAAAGCTAGGTTGCTGTCCCTCCTCCCATTTCCCCAAAAGGAATTCTTCCCACCCTCCTACGTCTCACGTAAACGTTGCCTCGACTTCCGCATCAGGGAAAATTGAACCTTTTTACCTATCTCTCCTGATCAATGGTCATAAACTAAGTAATTGTATAATTGATTCTAGAGCTTCTGACAATGTTATGCTAGCAAAGGTCCCCATGCTTTGGGCCTCACACTTACTAAACCTTTTGGTAGATGTTACTCCATGGAAACCAAACAGGTACCATTGATTGGTTATATCAAGGATGACCAGTTCACATTCGCAAAATTTCCTTAGAAAAGGATAAAAATGAATATTCTCGTAGCTGATATTCCAGCAGCATACGAGATATTGCTAGGGAGGATCTTTTGTAAAGAAGTTGGTGGGGAAATTCATATGGACTGGTCCAAATCTAGGATTCCTATCAAAGGGGTGATGTAGACATTGGAACTAGAGTCACAAAATAAATATCTAGTCACCAACTCTGATGACCCTAAGGCTCAGATTCTCTTTGAATCGTTAGGGATGGGAAATTATTTCTTGTCCACCGACTCAGATAGGATGGACATTCTCATCCAAAAGGAGGATCTCAACAAAGTATGGATGTTGCAGTTTGATGGTAGTTGTGCAACAAGTGGATGTGGTGCTGGAGCTATTCTAATATCTCCTGAAGAGGAGATTTTCCCTTTTTCTTTCAAGTTGCAGTTCTTCAATACAAATAATACTGCCGAGTATGAATCCTTGTTACTTGGCATGCAAGCTGCAAAAGAGAAAGAAATCAAGAATCTGAGAGTACAAGGTAATGCTGATCTAATTGTTAATTACGTAAAAGGGATATACCAAGTAAAAATGACCGGCTTAGACACTCTTTGAAATGTGGTATGAGATAACATCAAAGAGTTTGACGATTTCTCAATCAAAGTTGTTCCATGAGCCCAAAATGACATGGCTGATTCATTGGCCATCTCAAAGCATCTCTAATGCTTCCTCACCTGGGTTAAAAACAAATACATATACCATAGAGGTGGTTCTTCACCCAAGTGTGCCAGATAATTCATAGCAAGACTCGGCAAGTGTTCAATGACGACAACCAACTTATCACCTTTTTGGAGAAAGCTGAAAATTTCAAAAAAACTTCATTTCGATGCATCAACTTCTATATGTCGTGAGTCTCTTACCGGTCAAGCACATGAATTTGAAAAAGACAATGATACTGATTCAAAGGAAATAAGATTCCAAAAGGTTTGGTTTCCTTAGAACGATTATTTGATAATCATGACCATTTTGTCAAGAAAAAGTGACAAGATGATCTTTCCTCTTCTCTGGAAACTGAATCTCGTCAATCTGGGGACTATGGAACATCATCATTTTGTGAATATAGGCAAGTGTTGTACGCCCGAGGAAAATCAAAAATTTGTTAATTTGCTAAGAAAGTACATGGATGTGTTGGCATGGTCTTATGCTAATCTAAAGTCTTTCAAGACAAAGGACATTCGGCACGACATCCCGCTCAAGGACAACATCAAGCCTTTCCGTCAAAAGCAAAGGCATTACAACCCCAAAATCTCAGGTACCATCTAGGCTGAAATTTAGAAGATGTTGGATGCAAGAATTATTTTTCCAATTCATCATGATTACAGGTTGCAAATATTATACTTGTGCGTAAGAAGAAAAATGGTGAGATATGCATATGCGTGGACTTTGCAACTTGAACCAGTCATCCTTAAAAGATAACTTTCCACTTGCCGAAAATGGATCAAGTGCTACAGCAAGCGTGTAACGGTTCAGAAATGCTGTCTATGATTGATGGTTTTTCAGTGTTACAATAAAATTCAAGTCACGCTCGAAGACCAGTTCAAAACAATGTTCACCACCGCTTGGGGTACCTTCTCCTACAAGCAGAATGCCATTCGGTTTGATCAACTTTGGTACTACCTTCCAACAAGCAATGAACTTTGCATTCAAATGTATGATGGGAAAAGTCATCATAGTTTACCTAGATGACCCACTGTGTTCTCCAAAAGATGAAGTGATCACTGCGATCATTTGGAACAAGTCTTGATCAGATGTCGAGAGCACGGGATTTCACTAAATCCCAAGAAGTCAAGTTTTTGAGTCATTGAAGGAAATCTGTTAGGACATGTCATCAGTAGAGAAGGAACTAAGATAGATGTCGAAAGGGTCAAGGCTATTTAGAGCCTTACTTTTCCTACAAGCAAGATTGGCGTTCACTCTTTCTTCGGAAAGGTAAATTTTCTTAGATGCTTTGTTCCTGATTTTGTTGAGAAGACTCGTCATATATATAATATGATGAAAGGGTCCCAAACATTCCAATGGAGTGAGGAAGGAAAGACATCATTCGAAGACATAAAAACCTCCATCGCTCATGCTCCTGTTCTAGTGTGTCTTGACTTCAGCAAAGACTTCATCATGTATAGTTATGCATCTGCGCATACTATATCAGCTATCTTGATGCAAAAGAAATCCAAGGATATTGAATCCCTGATTGCTTTCATGAGCTCTCCACTTAAGCTCATGAATAGAAAATGTCACAACTAGAAAAATATGCCTTTTCCATTGTAAAAGCATTCAAAAGTTTCTGCATCGTATTTCGAGTTCTCATACGGTAGTGTTGGTTCCCTGACACGTTGTTAAGTCTATCCGACTCAATAGGAGTTAGGAGCTTACGAGTGAATTGGATCACAAAGGTCCAAGAATACGACCTAGATATCAAACTAACCAAGTTGGTAAGAGGTAAAGGCTGTGTTAGGTAATGGCCGAAAAAAAAGGCTCAGAGGTACCGAAGAGAAAGCGATCATGTTGATGGAGAACAAAATGAATCAAGAAAGAGGATTCTTTTCCATGGTTCATTTGTCATAACCAATGACAAATGGTATTTTAACATCACATTCTTTCTCACCTATGGTGAGTGCCCAACTCACCTAACCATAAAGGAAAAGTGAACGGTGAAGCTTAGAGCCGTAAGATATGTCATATGGGATGATGGAATGTACAAACGCGGAATGGATGACATTTTTCTATGATGTGTTGATAAGCCGCAACAAGTAAAATTGTTGGAGATTTTTCACGACTCAGCCTGTGGTGGTCACTTCTCCTCATCAGTGACAACACATAAAATCATTCGGGCCAAGTACTACTGGCCAACGCTATTTCAAGATACAGCCACCTAGGTAGCGAAATGTGAACTTTGCCAACAGTTTGTTAGCAAACCAAAGCTAGCTGTATTTCCCCTCAGGCCCATCATCATCAATGAACCATTCAGACAATGGGGAATTGATTTCATTGGAGCACTTAATCCCCAATCGAGTATTGTACATAGTTATGTCGTAACAACAATGAATTACTTCAAAAAATGGGTGGAGGCCATACACATCAAGCATGTAACTTTGGAAGTTGTTTGTAACTTCATCAAAGAGAATATTATTGTGAGATTCGACATTCCACATAAAATCATTTCGATAACGCTTCTAACTTATCTTCACAGGAAGTAATTGGTTTTTGTTATGGATATGGAATAACCTTGGCTCATGCTTCTGATTATTATCCTCAAGGAAATGGTCAGGCATAATCTAGCAACAAGAACCTGGTAACTATCATACGGAAGCTGGTTGATGAAAACCAACAGTCTTGGCACAAATCATTATATGATGCTTTATGGGTGGATTGTATCACTCCAAAGAGGTCTCTTGGCATGTCACCTTTCCAGGTGTTATATGGGATCGATGCTAAAATCCCTATCTCCACGGAACTTCCTGCTCTGTGCTTGGTTTGAGCAATTGAAGATGAAAATTTTCAGAATTCTCTTGAAAAGAGGATTATGTACCTGACAGAACTTGAAGAAAAGTGAGTAAAAGTGGTCGACAAGATCACTAAACATCAGAATCAAGTTAAGAGGTTGTTCGACAAGAAAGCTAAGCAGAGAGATTTTCAAGTGGGAGATCTTATTCTTCTGTGGGAAAATGAAGAGAACCGAAAGGTATGCACGGGAAGTTTAAATATCTTTGGAGAGGGCCATACAAAATCAAGTAGCTCAATGGAGGGAATAGTTTCTATCTCTCATATCTAGATTGAACCAAACTCTCACTTCCCTATAGCAGCAACACTTGAAGATCTTTAGGAAGTAGAGCTTGCTCTATTCTTTGTATAGTTTTCTTTTTATTTCTTCACGTCTTTTCTTTCATTGTGTGTTTGCTTTCTATTTGTTGTGTGTTCCCTTTCTTTCCCTTTTTGGTTGCCCTTATTTTTGACTCTCTGTAACCTAATGGATAGGCACATGAAAATCTGGGATTCTCTACCCTTAAGTTTCACTTAAAGATAGTCCCCGAGAAAAGAGCTATTTGTTATCCCGTGAAATTGATAAGGGCAATTTTGCAAGTAACCATATGAAAATTCTGTTTTGGCTCCCAAGGGAGTTTGACAACGTTTGAAGAAGCCCAAAATTCCTTTCAAAAACTAGGATGTTGTAAGACTTAGTCACTTTTGCTAATCCTTCGGTGCACCCATCTTCATGTTGACATGACCTGAAGTTTCTCCTTTTGACTGGGCACAATTTTTGGAGTGTCGACACACCAAAATTTGTGCCCCTTCTTAGTCCTTCGGTGCACTCATTATTATGTCAACATCACTAAAGTTGCTCCCCTTTAGTCCTTTAGCGCTGAAAATATTGTGTCAACATCATGAAACATGTGCTAAGCATTTTTCTAAGCACTAAATGTCATGTCAACGTCAATAAAATTTTGCTAAGGCACATTTTCCTTGTGTCGACTCTCAAAAGTGCACCAAAGGTGGTTGGTGAGATAATAAATGCTAGTTTTTCTATAAATATGCACCCGACACCTGTCATTTTCATGAATTGAAAATTGTGAAAGGTATTTTCTCTGCACCTGTCAGCCATCCTTGTCAACCCCCGTGCCATTTTTCAAGCTTGTGGACCCCACGTCATTCTTTGTCTTTTATAAATCTAGGTAAGTGGCTCCTCTCCTTGTTTTTTTTTTTTTGTTTTTGTTGTGTTAGGTATTAGGGTTGGTGTAAAAGATAAAATCTAAAGAAACACACCTAACAATCTGTAAACCAGTTGAATCCCTTTTGCCTCTCCTTCTAGATATGCAAATTTGGAAGACCTCTACCTCTGAAGAAAACAAAAACCCACCTTTCCCTACTTATTTCCTCGCCAAACAAACCCTCTCTTTTCCATCTGACAAATCCAAAAGAGAGAGGAAGAGAAATCAAGGATAAATTGCTAAAATTACTCAACTGTTGAAACCATTGGCACGCTATTTTTTCATGTTACACCTCCCAAAGTTGTGCTTGGCACACTTTATGCCAATATAACACAACCTTTTTACGTGTAGTTAAAAGGATACTTAGTAGTTTTTTATGGGGCACAGTGCAACTTCCTTAACATTAACATAACATGTTGCATGCTGCAAATCCGCACCACACGCTTGACCCTTTGGCGCATTTTTTCATGTAACACCTCTCCAAATTGTGCCCTTTCCAACTTGGCAACTTTTCCTAGGTCAACACCAAGCACAATTTTCTTCATGTTGACACTTGCCTAACTGCGCCCCTTCTAACTTGGCACAAAAAGTTGTATGTTGACACCTCCAGAAAGTGCACCCAGTAATTTTAAGCCCTTGCAGCCTGCTGTAAACCTATGCCTTGCACCCTAAGGCTTATAATTTCTTGTTCTTCATTCTGTAATATTTCATTATGAATAACATGACGGTTGACATGGCTCTTCTGTGTTGGACCTCCTTGATTCTTCTTGCAGAACAACAACATCCATCCTTGGGCTCACATATGTCTTCATCAAGCAAAAACTAGCTAAAGCTAAGCAATCAGAACAAGAGATGAAGTATAAGTATCAGAGAGTTAGAATGCCTGACTCATATGCAGAGTGCAGCCTTGACATCAGAGACTCTGAGCTAGGTCATATTGACATGGATGACTTTTGGGCAAGGACCACCCAGAAAGCAAAGTGGCCCATGGATGAATAAATTAGTAGGCAACGGGTTGCACTTTGCAGCTGGGCTTCCTAGTGAGCACCATAAATAACGAGTTCATCATGTTGGTTTCTTGGTGTTATAACAAGGACACTAGATGTGTCGAAGACAAAGAGCACAAGATGATCATCGACCTCACAACTCATCACTTTGAGATGATCCTGGGCATTCCTCATCACAGGAAATATGTAGAAATAAGTATCGAAGACTACAAGAAGACCTAGGATGATAATGAGGATAAATGCATGCAGATGATGAACAAGCTTTATCTGAAGAACAAGAAGTTGGTGAGCAGATGGCCACAAACCATCCACCATAGTGACTTCAATGAGGAGTTGAGTGATACAATCACCTTCTTAAACAGAGTATTTGGGCTCCCTGATGCCCATTATTTCCACAAGTGGATGCTGAGATACCTGGAGACCATGAGCAAGAATGCACCTGATCAACGCTTTGGCTGGGGTGAAATCATCAATGACACCATCTCCCAAGTAGCTTCAACAAGTTCTAACAACTGGAAGTTCTACATGAATTCCTACGTTGTGTATGTTGTTGCATCAGAAAGAGATTTCACGGGGTTAGCTCGAAATGGGGTATGGCCCCAAGTTAAAATATATGAGTTCTATCTAGAGCTAAGGCTCAAGGCTAGCATCTCCCAGTTCTTTAAAATTAAAGATGCCTTCTTCTATGAGGTAATCTACTTAGTGAGGTCAAACATGAGACATGGTCACACCGGCCCGAGTGTGATTGCTGCTATAAAGAAATGGTGAGCGTTGTTCACATAATTCCCCACATTCACACATCTCAGAGATGTGAATTTCAAGGAGAACCAATGAAGATACCAAGGTTTGTAGGGCGAAGTTGATCCTGCTAGAATTGTCAAGGCATCTAATCATTTATCATGAGAAGTTTATGAAAAGAAAGAAAAGAGGAACCCCATTCCCCTTACAGCTTGGCCAATAATACACTTACCCCACACTTACCAAAGCACGGAGACGTATCTTTGAGCTAGAGTTTAAATTTTGAAACACAACTTCCAAAGCAAGGTGACCTTCGATCGCTAGAGTTGCCTTCCAAAGGCAAAAATTGATCCCATCCATGTTCCCGAGATCGAGGACATTTAGATCGACCTGACACATGCGATACACATCAGGGAAAAGGATCACTCCCGACCGGATTTGGAGGAGATCATCCACTATGGCGTTGCCATTGTCCCAAAATAATTCCAAGATACTGATCAAGAAATTGATTAGGTTTACCTTGACACAGATGGGGATGATTGGCCATTCACGGAGATTAGCAGAGAAAAAGTGCCGAAAACCATTTAGGAAAGGGTTAATCCCACATTGCAATGCACCAAAATTCATGCAAACAGAATGGTATCACCTACCTTAGAGTAGATTTTACTACTTCTCCTTTAAGTGGAGCACCTCTAAGACCGGCCCAAGTGCTGAAAGGAAAAGGAAAAGATAAGGAGGAAAATCAAGCAGACAAGAAGAAACTCTTTAAGGCCTTCCTTCTACTTCTGAGAAGCAAGTATTTGACCTGGTGTCCCTGTAAAGAAGAAACAACAGAGGTTTCAACGGATACATCCACCCAGGATGTTATCACAACTACAACTGCAGAGGTACCCAATGTTCCTTCTTCAATTTCTTCTCCTCCTCATGTCATTAAAGCATCCATTCATATGGATGTGTCTTCTCCTCTCCCTTCCTCCCTTCCATCTCCCACCTCTTCCATCTTCTCCTCTCTCATGGATCTATCACCCAGTATTCCCTCCATTCAGTTGCAGATCCCTTTAGTTTCCATGTCCTTCTCTTCTCCTGTAGTAACTCTAGGCCCCACAAGCAGTGGTGTGTTGGACTCCTTGTCAATGCCACCACCAAGTGTTTTAACACACTTTCCTGAGGCCTCTATAGTTGCTCCCCCTCTCACTCCCATTTCTTCTATTTCCTCTACTCCCACTCCCATAAGTCCTGGTTGGATTTCCGACCATCTGAGCCAACATAAGAGGAAAGTTCCCATTGTGGCCATGGATTTCTCCGTCATTCTAAAGAAGGGAACTAAGAAGTAGAAAGTGATAACTCACTTTTCTAAAAGCACTTTAGGGGAGAGAGTCATGGAGATAGCTTACCTGGACCCCACCAAGAAAAAGGAGGATCTGTCTCCCACAGACTTCATAGTGACTCAAGTCACAATGGGGACCTCATCTGAAAGCCTACAAGGGGAAGCCTTGTCTGCTATGGATGCTCTTTGCAAGAAGCTCTAAGAAGAAAAAGAGGATAATCAAATAATAAAACAAACATCTCTTACAAGCATTGTAGAAAATGGGCAACACTCCTCCAATAACTGCCGCCGAACCTATTCAAGTTCCCAGTCAAGAGAAAATAAATGAATATGTTAAGATTGGTGAACAAGGTGCAATAGTATCATCCTGGATCGAGTGAATCCTCAGAGATGGTGAAGAAATGATTGGGAAATTCATAGTGCTCTATCAAGATATAACTCAAGCAAATAAGGAGCTACAAGCAGTAGTAGCAAGCGCCCTATCTGAAGAGTTGGATAATGCCAGGTTGCAGCATGAAACATTCCAAACCATGGTTAACTGCTCAGCTGATAACCTATTGAAGGTCGGTGTTATCGATTACCCACATGCACATAAGAAATATCTCATCACTTTAGATTACCAGGTTGATCAAATGGAATATATCCTGGAGAGAATAGATAAAATCAAAGATGAAGCCCTAGACGCATGATACAACATGGAGAAAATAGTTACAAAAATGTCTCCAGGGATGCAGTGAATTTTATAACTTGAGGGAAGAAGATGATACATTCCAGCACTTCAAGGCTATCGTCACTCAAGGTTTAGCACCAGAGGTCACTTTCAACCGAGAGTCAATCAATAACCTCTTGGCCTGCCATGACTTCATTAGTTTTTGATCGATGCATGTGAAACTTTCACCGGGTTACTTGAAAAACTCAAGAACAAGAAATAAACTTGCGAAGTCATTGATGACCATTTTAAAGGTCCAGATCATGATAAAATTCAAGCGATGATCAAAAATTTATGTAATATCGAGCACAGTGTCACATCAATTCTCCTGATCAAAAGCAGGATACCAAGTTCGAGCAGAGGGATGATGAAGAGTAGTTTCTTCTTCCTGGGATCCATTGATCTTTTTGTAAAATATTTAAAAAGCATGTTGGCATACATGATGACATCATCCATGTTGCACCATGGGATGTTGCCATCTAAAAACTTGCCCAAAGTCAACTGTTGACTTTTTAGATATTTTGTAAATATCTTGTAAGATATTTTATAAGTGGTTGGTTTGTTTTTGTCTTCTTTCCTCTTCTCCTTCTATAAATACTTGAATACTTGTTATATTCAGGGTGAACATTTTTGTATGAAAAGAGAAGTGAGGAGAGAAAGACTTTGGGTTTTCTTGCAATGTGAAGAAATATTAATACACATATTCATACTTTGTGTTCAACGTGTGTGTTATTTACATTGGATCTTTCTTAAGTTAGATCTATGTTTTTATTCTATTAGATTCATTGCTACTATTGTCATATGTACATCAATATGCTTTAATTTTTTATGCAAGTAAGTTTGGCTCTGTTTACTATCGGCCCAAAGCAAAAACCTTATGACCTTTCTATCTTGGAATTCATTTATTTTCTTCCTTCGATCTCTCCTCCTATGTTCCTTCCTTCCGATATTTCTGTTCTTTGTTGGAACTACCTCTACTAGGATGAGATCCCAAACCCCTTGAAGTTAGAATAGTGTATATTTACATAGATTCCTTCTTGATAGATTAGCAATAAACCAATTTCGCTTTCGTTGTCTCAAAGAGGGGCTATGCCCTGCACACTATTGGCCTGTTTCCCCACGATATGCCTAACTCGACAATTTTTCGGACCAACAAAGTCAAATGTAGTTTTTAATGAAAATGAGAATTATTCTTCGGTTAGTGACAAAAATACACAATTAGAGTCAATAGGAGATGAAAACACACAAGAGAAGGAGAACACACAACAAGAGGAGAACAATGAAAATATTGTTGTTAAAACCATTGTTAATGAACATTTCATTGTAGATCTTGATCCTGCAAAATGGGTAATAGACAACGATACAATATAATATATAATTTTAAATACGCCAAAACAAGATATGAATGTTGATTTTTCAAATTCAAAATGCCAATACTCAAATTGTTTTAGATATATTTCTAAAGATTTGTTTCAACGGAAACTTTTAAACAATGATAAAAAATTAAGAGAATGGTTACTTTACTCAGAGTCAAAAGGAGTTGTTTATTGCATTCCTTGTCACCTTTTTCAAACAAAATCAACCACATTTTCCAAAACTGGATTTAATGATTGGAAAAATGCATCAGCTAGTTTGAGAGAGCATGAGGATTCCCCTGATCATAGGACTTCAATTCTTAATTTCATCACTCGAAGTAATGTTTTGGAAAGAGTTGATTCTACACTTATAAGTCAATACCAAAATGAAGTAGAGTATTGGAGGAATGTTTTAAAGTGTATTCTCAGAATCGTGAAATTCCTTTCTACTAGAGGTATTGCCTTTTGTGGTGGTGAAAATTTATTAGGATCTTCTAGAAATGGATTTTTTAAGGTGTTTAGAACTTATTGTAGAGTTTGACCCATTTTTGGAAAATCACATTTCACAATATGGAAATGCAGGAAGAGGAGTTCCATCTTATTTATCTACGACAACATGTAATGAATTTATTGACCTTATGGCACAAAAATTTATAAACAAAATAGTTGAAGAACTCCACAATGCAAAATATTTTTCAATTATTGTTGACTCAACACCTGATGTATCTCACACTAACCAGTTAGCATTTGTGGTAAGGTATGTTTCTCAAGAAGGAATTCCAGTTGAATGATTTTTAAAATACATTCCTTCGGTTGGACACAAATCATGTGATTTAGAAGCTTCTATACTAACAACACTAGATCACTATGACATTAATATCAAATATTGTCGAGGGCAAGCATATGATAATGCAAGTAACATGTCTGGAAAATACACAGGTCTACAAAATAGGATTAAAAATCACAACTGTATATGATGAGTTTGTACCTTGTTAAATTTTAGCTGCGAGAATGTTGTACAACAACTATAGATTTTTTCACTACTTCAAATTATTTACACGTTCCTAAGTGCCTCAACTTATCAGTGGAAAATTTTATTAAATTTTTGGATGGAATTTGTCCTGTTGTAAAATTCCTTTCTGAAACAAGATGGTCAGCTAGAGTTGATGCGTTAAAGCACTTTTCTTGGAATATAGTAAAATTCAAGATGTTTTCCTAAATATAGCACAAGACAAAAATCAAACAACTACCACGCGAAATGAAGCAAAGTGTATTCACGAAAATCTAGACAAGTTAGAAACTTGTCTGATGTGTTGTATTTGGCATAATTTTCTTGAAAGAATGAATGTAACTAACAAATATCTACAAAAAGTAGACATTAATTTAACCATGGTTTTGAATCAAGTATAATTCATTGATAGATTATATTAAAAATATTAGAGAGAATTTCGATACATATGAGCAACATGCTAAGATCATTAGTGGAAAAGAAGAGTACGAAATAGATAATAAAAGAAAAAGAAAAAGAAAAGTTCACTTTGATGAAACGAGAGATGTTGAAATTCCACAAACAAGAAGGGATCGTATGAGAGTGGAGGTATTCTATGTTATTATAGATAATTTAATAAGGGAATTATCAAGAAGAAATGAAGCATATAGTGTGTTAAATGATAGGTTTGGATTTTTGAACAATCTAAAAGATCTCGATAATGAGACAATATTGAAATGCTCTAATTCTTTAGTAAAAATATATAACATAGACTTGGAAACCTCCCTTGACATTGAATGCATCCATTTCCAAGCATTAGTAAGACATGAAAACTTGACAAGTATATCATCAATGTTCAAATATTTAAGAGAAAGTGGACTAGACACCACGTTCCCAAATCTAGATGTTGCAATATGAATGTTTCTTTGCATTCTTGTTGGAAATTACAGTTCAGAGAGAGAATTTTCCACTCTAACAAGAGTAAAAAGCAATTTAAGGTCAACAATGGGTGAAGCTAGATTAAATAGCCTTTCTATGTTGACAATTGAATGCGACATCGCTACAATAATAAGTTATGATGATCTCATTGATAGTTTTGCTATGGCAAAGGAAAGAAAAAAACCTTTATAGATTTAATAAAATGTGTTAAGAGTTATACTATAATTGTTTTAAAAACATGCACATAAAGGTGGGTAGCTAGTCCCGGTGGGAGGGGAGAGTATGCTCCAAGTACTACCTAGGGTGTTTTGAAACCTTAATTCGGCCTTTTATATATATATATCAAGGATGAAACTATTATCTAAATTTACATACATTGTCTAAGACAACTAAGAAACTATTTAAGGTAGTATGGAGTAATCAAATATTAAATCACTATTATATTTTTAATATGCATAGAGTATAGCTATAATTTTAATGTTGATGTAGCATGTGTAATGAATCTTTGTTACTCCAAATGAACAATTACCAAATTTTTCATATAAATATTAATTTTTCAAAGGTTGTAATATGCATAGGATGTTATTAACATGCTAATATCAATCCTTACTAATATTTGATTTGGGGGATCGAAATTTCCAACTAATATTTTATTTAGGAGATCAAAATTTCCTTACAGTAGATATTGGCTCAAGTCATCATTTGATCTTTCAATTGTTTTTTTCATAAATCAATTGTTTTTAACTATAGAGATATAGATGGGAGGAATACAAAGGTTCTTGTTTTTGGGAATGACCCAATTATATGAGGATTAAGTTAGAAAGGTGTTGGTGGTTACTGAAATAGAGCCTTTCTAAGAGGTGAGAGAGGATGTTGAAGAATGGAAGTTGATGTTAAATAGAAACCCTATATTTAACTAAGAGATAAAAACAACCATGTCTCCTAGAGAGTAACAAGCAATAAAAAAACAAAGTAGATGGCTAGATCAAGATCCAAATTATACTATTGAGTGGTTGTAATATTTTTTTCCATGTTTTATATTTTTTACCATGTTTTGTTGATATTTCAACAATTATTGTTTCATTGAATGATTTTTCTGTGTGGATCCTTTTTCGGTACTTGGTTGGTTCTTACGTTGTTTTTGTTATCTAGCCTTTTATTTTCACATATTTTTTCTATTGTTTTAGGTTATGGGATCCTATCAAAACCCTTTCCTTTACCCAATCTAAAAAATATATTATCATATTTACCTTAGAATGAAAAATAAAATTACGATCTATCAAGGGTCTCTACTTATGTACCAATTTTTGCAGCCTTGTCTTTCATTTGTTGTGCCTTCTCTCTTTCGTTTGTGCCTTCCTACAAATTGATCTTCTAGCATTCTTCTCTACATTTTCTTCCTCGATATAATTTCACTTCTTATTCTTTGTATTTCCCATTATTCATCCACTTCAAAAAAAAATTACATGCACACATAAATCGAGATAGATCTCGAATTTCTAAGAGTAAACTTGATACAAAACTACACATGCATGCAACTCTTATTATATACAAATCTCAATAGAAATTAGGTTAGAAATTATATTATTTTTAATTTTAGTTTTTATAACTTTAAAACATTTTTTCTAATTTTAATAGAATTTATATTCAATATACAATTATTTAGTTTTATAATATATTTTAAAATAAAATAACTATATGCTTTAAAGTCAATTTTATTATATATAAATAATAATTTTTTTTTTTCAAAAATGTAATAACATATTACATATTTTTGGTTAAAAATGTTAAAAAAAAAAACAAAATTAGTTTAAAACAAAAAAATATGTAAAAACTAAATTTAAAACATTAAAATTGATGAATATTAGTTTAAAACTGTTACTTATAAAAACAAAAATTGCAAAACATTAAATTTAGAAGGAAGCATTTTGGCGGCGCTTTGGTGGTGTAGAGGGGTTCACGTGAACTATCTTCGCGTGAACCCCCATTCATGCGAACCCCTCCGAGTGGCACTAACGTGACACCTAAGTGGCACATTTTGGCTCCAAATCCTTTTGGAGGATAATTGTAAGCCAAAATCTGCCACTTATGTTCAACATAATTAGGGTAAATGAACTAGTAAAATTACAAAATTTTAACACAAAATTCATATTTTTATCAGCTTTCTAAAAATATAATTTTCATTTAAAAAAATCTATTTTGTTATTTATTTTTTAATTTTTACTAATATATGGTATTTTAGGACAATCAATAGTACATAATCAACCATATTTGAACAAAATAAATTTACTATTTGTTGAAGTCTTCGTCATACCTGTGACAAAAATCAATTTCGATATAAATCTCAAAATTTATTGGCATAGACATATGTACACTATTTATTTAAAAATATTTTTACTAAATAATTAATTAAAAAAATATAAGTCAAAAAAATACAAAAATTTGACAGGACCTTAAAATTCAAATCTTGAACATATATCTAAAATTTCATGGTGAAAAAACAACTTTTCATTTAAAAACACCACCAAGGGACAATCATTCCTCTTTTAGAACATAAGAAACAACGTATTATAAAATTAAGATAAACACCAAAATTTTAACCAATTTTTTTAAATATACATGTATTCTACACTCTAAACACAACATTCCGTTAGTTTGTGGAATTTCATGAATGCATACGGTTTTGTGGCTATTACCTTTAGAAAATCAATGAAATTGAAAATTCATGTTTATAAAGGTACAAAACATACAAAAAAGTGGGACATTTTATTGTGCTTTGAACCACATGTAATAAATTTACATCATTTTACTTCTTATATACCACCACAAGTTCAAGTTACGGTCACACCTAAAGCAATATCAAAGTAGCTATAAACTATTAGACCTTAAGTAAGTGAGAAAGAGATTATAAAATCCACTATAAATGATCTTGTGTTTCAAGTGAATACTAAGATAAAGGATCATATACATTTTTATATAAATAGTTCAAACACTTTGTTAATACAAATAATGATTACGATGATACCATTTATCATATAACTTTTCATATAAGAAACTTCAATTTTTTGGTAATATATACATGCAATATAAGAACTCAATTAATCTAATTAAGATATTTTAATAATGTATAAATGATAATTTAAAAAATAAATAAAATGATAATATTATTATCTTAGAATTATGTAAGGATGATATTTTCACTTCACACAACTTATAGAAAGTGAATACAAGTAATTAGTGTTAGGGTTTGGAATACATTCACTTGAAAATGGGGCACTCAAATTGCGTGATAGTGCTCGGGATGGGATGAGAGGTTATGAAGGGTATCTTATATCTACTTATGAAATCTAGGAGCTTGAAACTAGGTGTAGGACATGTGCACCCATTGAATGCATCCTAAGATTGACGAGCGTGTCCTCTACTATAGCGATCTAAAATATACCTTGGGAACCTAATTTTCCTATGTATCTATGTGTTTTATGTATCTATATCTATGTTCTAAATCTCTTATAATTTTATGTGACTTATGTTGTCTTCTCCTTGCTTATTGACCCACAAATACTTGTAAAAGTGTATTTTATCATATACACTAGATTGAAATCACCATGACCCCACCGACATGATGAATAACACACTACATCCCAACATGTTGAAGTATGATTAACAAAACATGGTTTTCAAAAGTACTATGTAGTAGTGGAGGTTAGAAAATGTAAAAATTTTGGAGCCCTAATTTGATCCTTAACACCGACAATGACATTTGTATTTTTAATGCATATATGTGATATATGGTAGTAATTTGATAGATGTGTTCATATTTGAATAAATTTTTTTGTAATGTGTTCTATGAAATATGCTTCAATTCTTGGATCAATATCATTCTTAGAGATTTTTTATATGGGATTCTTAAGTGCCTTAGCTAGGTAAGGGTTGATATGTTTATATAAGTGAATTATTTGAAATATTTATCTTTAACCAAACCTAATATGACTAAGATAACTTGACAATTTGAATATATGATTTTTACAAGTATAAATGGAAGGTTCTTTTGGCAATGCACCATGACATATTCATCGATTGAATCTATCATGGGAAAATGAACACCTTCTCGATTAAGTTGGAATTAGATTTGAGACATGATATTTAATGCAGAGATTCTAAAGATGTGTTTTGTATAAGGTGTATTGATTTTGAAGGTGTTAAGATAAATAGCAAGCCATGGCCTAATGGACTTAGAGTGTAGGATAAAGTAGGAAAATTTAAGTGTGGTCAATAACATTTGTAAATAGGATCATGCTAGAAAAATGTCAAAATGTTATTTCCAAGTGTCATAGGATTATATTTCAAGCACTATAATTTCCCACTTTTTAATATAGTAATGAAGTGATAAATTTAAAGTAAAAGGATGGGAAAACAAACTTATCACCCCAATCATAGTAGAGTGATGTGTGACGGTAAAGAGTGTTTCCCCTAGGACAATCCAATAGAAATATATGGAATCACATGGTGAAGGAATGTATTAAAACTCCAAAGAGATTAAAAATAAATATTTATTGATAATTGAAGTGTGTAAAAATCATTAAACATGAAACTAATACACCTCATTTCCTTGATCTTGTTTGTAAAGGGAATGTATGAATATCTCATGTGACATATAGCATTGATCTACTCCATCCCCATCTAGCACCAAGTCATTTAAGTCACCATCAAGAACTAATTAATTATATCACCATTTAACACTAGGTAGCTAAAACACCTTGTATCATTATGGCATATATATCAACATTGTATTAGTCATAGAGGAAATCCATGTTGATATATATTCATTAAATGTCGCTAGTGTGACTGAATATATAAAGTGTACTTGTGTTGAAATTCAATGTAAATGTACTATAAAATTGCAATATGTAATTATGAATCATCCCATGTCCATTTAAAAACGATGAATGTTGAGAGTGAACATGTAATTTTTAATAATGAATGATTCCAATTCCATGTAAATATGATAAATGCAATGTGTGAACTTGTAATATGTAACAATAAGTCATCCCAAGTCTATAAAAATATGATAATTGTGTAATTATGAACCATCTCAATTCCATGTAAATTTGATACATATTTTTAATGTGTAATGATGAACCATCCCAATTCAATGTACATATGATATGAACCATGTAATTTTTCCTAGATGTTTATATTTGAATAGTCTGAAGTACTAGATCACCCTATCTACCCCATGAAACTATAGCCATGATCTATGTGAGATTATATAAATCATACAATACTCCCCTTTGAGATGATGGATGTTTCCATATATCACTTCGTGAAAAGAGAAAGTGTTCGCTGTTAAAAATAGTATAAAATCAAAGCATATGAAATGTGATTCATGTAAAGTATAGGAAATAAAAATGGTGATATAAGTAATGTGCATCTGATATGATAATTACAGAATAATAATTACATCATATCATAGGTAAGAAACATAGTAAGCATATCCAACAATCTATAGAAATCAATGTTCAAAAGCGTAATAGTAAATGGTACAACAATATGTTAGTAGACATGGCTTGAGACTAATATATGTATTAGGGCTCATGATAGGATATGACAACACATGACATGGTGTCACACCCCACTTTTATCATTAGTGTATTTCATAAACGAGCTTTGATATCGGGAAACTCATGGACATAGGGACAAGTTTCGGTATGCTGCCCGTAAACACGATAACATATTGACACTTGTCATTGTATCCCGCAAGTTACCGTGATACCGTAATTCATTTAACATATCTTGATTGTTAGGGATATCATACCCTTGTGGTAGACAAATTTATGACTTGTTGTCATACTTCTACAAGTTGGTGGATTATGATTATTGTTACACTTAAATTGTTGATATGGTCATAATTGATTTCATTAACGATATCAATGAACTTGTTATTAATACAACGTGGATTGGACATACTAGTCGTATTTCACTCTGTGTTGATATTATTCTGGTTCATTATGGGATTATAATGGTGATTATAGTATAAAATTATTTTGATCTAAATTTCTCGTATATAGATGCGACCTTACAACTATCAATGCGAAATGGATAAAACCCTTAATAATATAGGTAGGTAAGAATGACTTGGGCAAGGTTAAATCCACTGGTTATTTATTCAAAGCTTGATCAAATATAAATAAAAGAATAATCACATTATAATATGTATGGGCTATGATTGTTATATGGTCTAAAAACCATACTCCTAGTGCAAATAACATAACCGGTCATTGACCATGTGGATTGGTTTATATTATTTTTGACTAGATTATCAATTTCAGTTGAAAACCTGAATGAATCATATATGTTAATGGATTTTAATCGAGCTTTAGTTATTTTGGCTACCTAATCTATTGTTAATTAAATTATTTTGTTCGGTCCTTAATCGACCATGTGATGCTAAGTTCGATGGTGAATGGTCTTCGATCACTCATCTTGGGATCTCAATACAAGTTGGGGAAGTTGGCGATAGAGTTGATTTCCCATAATTTTCTAGGTAACACCAAATTTAATCGGTGGATAACTACCCAAGGTTATAGAGGGAAGATAGGAAACTTGACTCCCTAAGCCATGACCTCGTAGCTGCTTGCACTAAAGACATTAAATTCCTCTCCACAAACCTTGGGGAAAATAAGAAGCTTCTCGAGGAAGCTATCGGGATGGTTAAAGGTAGTTTTTGGCCTCCATTTTTAATCGATATATTTTGGATCCATCGAGCTCTACATGGAGGAAATATGTTAGGTTATTTTGTGTTCATTTGGATAATTGTGATTAATGTTGCGTTGCCATGCAAATGTGTAATAATGAAATTGGAAGTTTCAAACACAACAACTATACCCATGTGCCAAATTTTTCATGTTTTAATCATTCCTAGGCACCCCAAGTCAAATCCATCTATCTGGTCACCCCCTATTTGATATCAAATTGGTCCCCTATGTCATTTAGGAAAGTCTATTCATTCCCCTAGGTGATTTTAGGGAGTTCTAAAAAGATGTTATCTTTTTGTAGTATTAGGAAGGGCTATCACTGGTCTTCCCAGGATTGGACCAACCACCCTGGAGCGGAATGGAAGGGAAAAATTCAACATGGAGGTGAATTCACGACATTATAACATTAAGGAAATTATTTTGGAAGGTTTGGGGAAGATTTGAAATACTTGGAGTAATCTGAATAAAAAATAGGGTTCACAAGCCTAGGTAGTACACAAGCCTAAAATAGTTGTTGGGCTTCAGAAGAAGATTTCGGGAGCTCCGAATGGAGTTAGAAGTAAAAAAGACACCAACGGAAAGATAATTCCAAGAAATAAATGATGGTGAAATAATATTTTTCATAAAACTTTTGCGCATAGGATTGGAAGGAATTTTTTGTAAGGCATAAGTAAAGTCTGAAATCAAAAATCTAATTTTTACAGATTATTTGGCTGAATCAAGATATGAGACCCCCGCCTTTGGATCCAAAATTACATTTAAATTCAGGATCATATAAAATTTTACCAATAAATTCCACCGGGAGCTCAAGTTATCATCGTTCCAAGTTACCCTCTCAAAGGCAGTTAAGGACTTAGTCATTTTTCGGGAGGACACGTGTCAACACCAGATCTTGACGGGATTTCATATCCATGACATCCCTAAGGTCAGGTACACCAACCCTTGAAAAAATTTCCCTGTCCCTATGTGACCTCTTGGGCCCTCATATGGCCTCCAGACTTGACAATTCAGCCCCCAAGTGCATTTTTGGAGCATTCATTCCTTGCCATTGGATCAAATGTCACGTGTCGATCCAGACCACAAAGTGGAAAATGATGTCTCTTATTTCCCTAAGGTGAGTCACATCAAACATTTAAAAATTCACCCATCACCCTATGTGGAGAAACTTGAACACCCATGTGACAAAATTTCAGCCCCAGGTGCATTTTTGGAGCATTCATTCCCTACCGTTGGATCAAGCACCACATGTCAGCTCTAGGACCACCATGGAAACTGATGTACCTTATGTCCTTGAGGTGAGGGACATAAAACATGGAAAAATGTGCTCATCCCCTATGGGGAGCCTTTTGGACATCCATGTGACCTGCTTTCAACTCCTAGTGCTTTAGAGAAGCTTTTTACCCTTCATTCCTTGTCATCGGATCACCGCCATGTGTCGTCCTCTTGACCACTGTGGAATTTGATGTCCCTCATGTCCCTGAGGTCAGGGACATCAAGCATGGAAAAATTAACCCAAGATTCTCCTCTCATAATTTCAAAAATTCAAAAATCTAAGCTGTTGCTCAGCTCGGTCTTCCACTGCTTCCACTCCTGTGCACAGACAAACTTCATCCTTCCTCTGCAACTTGCTTCCATCACTCCGCCATTGCAAAAAAATCAGAACACATCAACCAAGGAACTAAAATACCTTTCCCATGGTGATACATAGGTCTCAGAAGGAATTCTCATCAAGCTAAGAAGGAGAAACGAAGAACAACGAAGAAGAAAACAATACAATCTCCATAGCCAAAAAATGGAAATCTAAACAAAGCTTGCAAACCAGTGGAATCAACAAACCATTTGTTTTTGTTTGTTCCTCTATCTAAGACCATCAAAAAAATAACCTCAAACTCTCCTCTCATGTGACAGAGCATCCATAATGAAGAAATCTCCTTTCTAGCTCAACGAAGAAAGAAGTGGGATTTCCGTCAAACCAGGTTGCGGATTGAAGTAAGATTACACGTGAAGCACCAGAAGAAAAAACCCACATCAAAAATATAATTTTTTTCACAAATAGAGGAGAAAACTAGACCTGCAATTTTGAGGTTCATTAATGATGCCACATCCAGAAGCATTGCTAGGTCTAAAAATTGAAACTTTAAAATTTCTTGGACTATTAAGTGGGTATACCCAAAATTTCAAAGGGACGATATTGGGAAAAAACCCATATCAAATTTTTTTTTGCATGTTAATCCAACCTTAAGAAGTTAACTATCTAAAAATAGCAGTCTACTATATAAGGACTACTATTTTAGAAAAGCCATCGAAAAAAGGAATTGCAGAGGAGGTGAAGACATTGGGGGTGCACTAAAGATGAGAATTCACTAGAACAGGATTTTTGGAACTTACTGAAAATAGAAAGTGGTCCCACGATCACCTTCTAAAAATAGAAAGTTGATCCGAAAGAACAAGGAATGTAGGGAGAAAGAGAAATCAAGGTCACAACACTCAATAGAAGTTTTACGGACTTGATTTTTCACACTTACTAAAAATAGTAAGTTGCTTTTTCTAAGGGAGACATGAAGCTGAAGTGGACGGGTCAGAAGTCGACACAACCCTTCACCTATGAGTATGATGTGGAAGACAACAATGTCTTGTACATGGACCTGAATGACCTTAAGACTCACATGGCCTCCAAGGAATGAAAGAGGATTGAATACCAGATATTCACAAGTGGCTTGTTCACCACTGCAAGACACCCAATGTCTGTGCAGAGTCTCGAGCTAGTCCTATCTTGCTCTTTCCACTACAAGCCCGAGACATGAACCATCCAATCTGATAATGGTACCACAATTGCAATCATTAGTGGAACAGTTCACTCAACTTGGAGAGTGATTCATGAGCCAATTTGAAAGAGTTTCACAGTGTGCAAGGAATTCGAAGATTTAGAGTTTCACTGCATTTGGAGCTTTCCATTAGTGAGGATCAACGAACTTCATCGGGAATGACATCTCCTCTTCTTCTTCTCTCTCTCTTTCTCTCTCCTCTTCTCCCCAACTTTCTCTCACTTTCCAATATTCTAATTTTGCATTGGGGTTGCACTTTTTCACATGTCCTAATGTTCCTAATGTAATAAGTCACCTTTATGTTATAAAAAGGGACTTAATATTCTCCTAGGAATTTGAAAAGTTTCAAGTTACACAAGGACATATGAAAATCCATTGGGGGTAGACAATAAGTCACCTCTCACTCTATAAATTGTAATGCCATTCCCATTTCAAAGGGTTGGTGATTGATCTTGTAAACTCAAGAGTATATTGTACTTTGAGAGAACAAAGGAGATAGCCATTTTCTTCCATTTCCCCCCTTCTCAATTTCCTCCATTTCTCCACTATGTACAACTTTGTTTGAGAAATTAATACAAGAAGAAGGATTTTCTATCTTTCTTTGACTAAGATATTTCTTGATACTTTTTGTTCATCAAATTTCATTTGGTCTTAATGATGCTTACAAAGTTTTTTCTTCTCATAAATGCATGTGATGATATTTCTAACTAGTGTGTGCAGGAATCTGATTTCCTACCTACAACATTAACTCTCCTACATCTTTTCTCACTCTCCTTTCTTACTCTTCAGACAAAGTACTCCCTAGCAAGATATTCCTAGCTTTTCTGCATAGTAGGTCGAGTGGAGTGTCCTCTTGGGTCTCTTGTCGAAAGGCCACCACAGAAAACAACATTTTCTCGCACATGCACATATAGAAGCTAGACCGGTTAAGTAGAGGGACTTAGATTCCCAGAGTGTTTACAAGAAATAAACAAAATTTTCCACCTAAAATTTTTCTCACAAACAGATTTTAGCACCCACAAAGTGGAGTAGATTTAATAGAATCTGCACTAATATATAATGACAAAGAAGGTCGAAAATTATAAAAAATTAAATATTGAAAAAATTAAAAAAGGGAGTTCATAAAATTCTGTTTCTAATATATGCACTATTAATTTCTGCACGTGAATTTTCACATTCCATAGTGTCCTTTCATTTTCCCATTGAAAAAGTTTCCAAAAGCTAGCTGAAGGAAGATACACTAGGTTGAACAGGTTAAGAGGTGTTGTTGATTCAAATTTCGAGGCTTTACAAAATCAACAAGAACAAATTAGAGATAATCCATACTTCTTCTCTCAAGCCTCCTCTCCATCCATCTCTTCAAACGGTTCACCTAGCAATCCTGTCAAGACTCTTGTTGATACTCCCCCTTCAAATTCTCCCATTTTTCCATCACCATTAAGCATTGAGCCCCCAGAAGAAGAAGAATTTGAAGAAGAATTTGTAGAAGCAAGGGCTGAAGAAGAAGAAACAAAATGGAAGATGAAGAAGAAATACCTCAACCCATTGTTCCATGGGGAAGGAATACAAGCCCACTTTCTCTTGAACCTCCTCTTCATGATCTACCAACGGGTTCCCGTAAGAACGTTCCAAAGTTCAAAGGTGACAACACGCAACATTCTGAAGAACACATCGCTACTTTCATGAAATCATATGGAATTATTGGTGTACAACATGAAGATGTTCTTTGTGAGATTGTTCAAGGAGTCCCTCCAAGAAAAAGTAGTAGAATTTTTTTATCTCCTACTTTCTCGATCCATCACTAGTTGGTATGACATCAAGATTGCTTTCGAGGAACAATTTAAATCAAATGAATACTATTAGGACCTCCTAGTGTAGTTGGCTCAAATGAAGAAAGGAAAAATGAAACCATGAGAGACTTTGTGGCTCATTTGGAATAGTTGTTTCATAGGATACTTGAAGAGGATTCACCGTCCCAAAAATGTCAAGAGATCTTCATCAATTCTCAATCATCAAAAGTAGGATTTTTCTACAAAGATCTCAACCAAGGAACATTGTAGAAGCATAAAGGATGGACATTGAACTTGATGATGATCTCATCCTCTCTGGGAAGATCAAGAATCCATCGCTACAAAATTTGGTGAATAAGATGGCCTCTTTGAAGAGGGAATTATTTGAATGAATATCTTCTCAAAGAAGTAACATAAATCAGATTTTAGGAGCACCCCAAAGGATCTCCTTGGAGGCCCCATCTATGAACATAAATTACAGATTTCAAGAAGGTAAAGAAGACCTTGAACAAAAAAGTGAAGGTGGTGATTTCCTAGAAATTGAAGAGTTTGAGAATGATACACAAATCAGATTCTATGAGTATTTTGGATGTGATGAAGAAGATGCACCCAGTTTCTCATGTGTGATATTCACTCATTCTCAGTCTGAGAAAGGAAAATATCCTTCCACTTGTTGTAAAGAAAAAGAAGACTGAAGATCCTCTTGTGGCGACTCCGCAAAACAAAATAATTAGTCGAGGATCCCCACTTCCATCTTCCATGAATTTTGCATTATTGGAGCTTGACCCTGTAGTAAGTAAGAAGACACCTGCAATCCCAAGTAAGTCTTCCGATGTCTCTTCCAAGTCTAAATCTAAATCTTCTCCTGCAAAATCTAATACCTTGAAAGCTCCTAGTGTGCCGTTCAAAATACCGTCCATCCCTCAAACATCAAATATTTCTCCCAAGCCTATCCAGACTCCAAAATCAATCCCTTCACCCCCTTATCTACATATGATCCCTTTGAATCCATAGAATATGAAAATAAGGCCAAAGTGCATTACTGAAACTTAATATTTATGGACTCATTATGAATAATTTGAGAGGTTCATTCGATATATCAGGAGTGGTAGTCTAACACCCAATGATATAACATCTAGTTTGAAAGGAATGCTAACAAAATCACCTACACCTCCCTCATAGAAAATGATTTTTCTGATTGCATCAAAGAATGATAAAGTTGAACCTTTCTACGTCTCCCTTCTTGTTAGAGAATATGTACTTGAACAATTGTATAATAGATTTTAGTTCCTTAGATAATGTGATGCCTTTAAAGGTCACCAAGTGTCTTAAACTTACCATGACTCCACCTAGTGACTATTATTACTCTTTGGAATCAAAAAATGTCTCACTTGTAGGGAAGTTCAAATATGCATAGGTAGCTCTCACCGGATTTCTAGACAAAAAATTTTCAGCAATGATTTTAGTTGTAGACATCCCAACCTCGTTTAGAATGTTCTTTGAGTAGAAATTTTTGCCGATACTTGGGGAGGAAAATTTAGATGAATTGGTCTTCTAGAACCATACTAGTGAAGGAGACATGGAGAAATTTCTTCCCAAGTAGAAGATGAGGTACATGGTATGAAATTTTGGAATCCGGAAGCTAACATCTTGTATCAAGATAGTAGGTAGATGAATCACTTAGTAGAAACTGAGGGGGAAGAGAATATTCCCATCTTGATAGGCCCATACTTGCCTTCTCTAGAGAGATTTGGACTTTGAAGAAGCATTGAGGAGATTCAAGTTACAAGAGGGCAGCCCCGAATTGCTAGATGATGCAGACCATGAGGAAGAGGAAATGGCACTTGATGATTTTCAAGGAGAAAAATCAGCTTATATGCTTTTCCAAGATGAGGATTTATTCTCATTCCCATTTGGGGATGAAGATGATCTCATTTAGGCCATCTATGGAGAGACAAAATCAGCTTGCAATGAGACTTTGAAAGGCTTGAAAGAAATCTCCATACAAGGACTGCTAAGAGCCACGGAAGAAACAAAAGACCTTGAGATAAGTCTCAAACTCTTGATGCAAGCCATGAATATGCAAGACAAACATGAAGCTGACTTGGAAGCCTCAACCAGTGTGAAGGTTGGCTATGTTGAAACAAATCAAGATGTGAAATATGATGTCCTTCTTGAACCAATGGTTGATGGATACAACAACGAAATGGAGATATTTTCTTTCCCATTTGTAGAAGAAGATTATTTCCATGATGAAGAAATGGAAGCAAGAAGTTTCGAGGCCTTTGAAGATGAAGCTATTTTTGATGAAGGATCGGTAGAGTGCAGTGGTTCCCAAAATGATGAGGTAATCCCTATAGATAGTTTCCTTGAGCTGCATCCTTCAAATGCATACAAAGAGGAGCTGCAGGAAACAACGAAGCATAACTCCATGCAAAAATATTGGATCCAGTAGAAGTTGCGGAAGATCTGAGCTGATCCTTGATCTCTTCACTCGTGCCATGGACATACAAGACAAGTATGAGGTTGTGTCCAATCCTCCTGTTAGTACTCAAACGCCTCATAGTGGAGTAGAGATAAAGGATGAATCAAATGTTTCTCATGGAGAAGATGTCAATGAGCATAGACCCAAGAAAGAAAGTAACTCAGAATATCCAAGGAATTGGAATGAAAATCAGCTTTGGGGCAACAATGAGATGCTTGATGGAGAATCAACTATATCAATAAACATGGAAGGAAACTGGCACTATGAAACCGATTTCAAAGAACATGAAGGTAGTGGAATTTTCAAGCAAGGACCTAAGCATCAAGAAGCTCACATGGACTCACTCCTACCAAGTACATAGACAATTGTGAAAGCACTTGGATTTCATAAGCAGCTGAGGAGGGGAGGATACTTTTTGGAACCCGTCAACGGCTTCGTAGAACATCATCATTCAGTGTTGCCTCTTCAAGGGTAACTTCTGAGAAATGAAAAGTGCTTAAGTTAAAGTAGGTTGTCGCCAGCCTTGTACCATAGGTGATTTCTTGGTGTGTTTCCCTTTCTTCTAGTGTGTTTCCCTTTGCATTGTGTGTCGTGTATTTCCTTTCTTTTTCTTTGTGTGTGTGTGTGTGTTTTCCTTCTTCTCTCTCTCTCTCTCTTTTGTTGTAGGTTGTACATGACTCTGCAGGCTCAATGGATAAGGTCTTGGTCAACAAATTATATGGTCTAAAATTGAGATTTTGGATTCCCATGTCATGTATTCACTATGCTCAGTCTATGTCATGTCCCCAATCTAGATCCAGTTGTTGTCATGCAAATGTGTAACAGGGAAATTGGAAGTTTCCAAGCATGAAAACTATACCCCTGTGCCGAAATTTTCATGTTTTATCATTCCTAGGCACCCCAAGTCAAATACATCAATCTAGTCACCCCTATTTGATGTAAAATTGGTCCCCTATGTGATTTAGGAAATTCTATTCATTCCCCCTAGGTGATTTTAGGGAGTTCTAAAAAGATGTTATCTTTTGGTAGTATTGGGAAGGGCTATCACTTGGCCTTCCCAGACTGGACCAACCACCTTGGAGTGGAATAGAAGGGAAAAATTCAACATGGAGGTGAATTGAAGACATTATAACATCATGGAAATTATTTTGGAAGGTTTGGGGAAGTTTTGAAAGACTTGGATCAGTCTGAATAAAAAATAGGGTTTACAAGCCTAGGAAGTACACAGCCTAAAATAGTCATTAGGCTTTAGAAGAAGATTCTGGGAGCTCGGATGGAGTTAGAAGTAAAAAAAAATTGACGGAAATATAATTCCAAGAAATACATGATGGTGAAATAATATTTTTCACAACACCTTGGCGCATAGGATTGATGTAGTAGTTTTTCTCAGCATAACTAGAGTCTCAATAAAAAAATCCACTTTTTTAAGGATCAGATTGTTGAATAAAGACATGAGACCCCAACCATTGGATCAAAATGTCATTTCAAGTCAGGATCATATTAAATTTTACCAAGACATTCCACCAGGAGCTCAAGTTATCATCGTTCCAAGTTACCCTCTCAAAGGTAGTTCAGGACTTAGTCATTTTTTGGGAGAACACGTGTCGCCACTCGGGAGCTGGCGGGATTTCATGTCCCCGACGTCCCTAAGGTTAGGTACACCAACCCTTGAAAAATATGCCCATCCCACATGTGACCTCTTGGGCCCTCATATGACCTCCAGACTTGATAGTTCGGCCCCGAGGTGGATTTTGGAGCTTCCATTCACGCCATTAGATCCAATGCCACGTGTTAGCTCCAAGACCATGTGGAAATTGATGTCCCTTATTTACCTAAGATGAAGGACATAAGACTTGAAAAATTATCCCATCCCCTATGGAGAGCCTTTTGAACACCCATGTGATTGACTTTTAGCCCCTGGGTGCATTTTTGGAACCTTCATTCCTTGTCATTGGATCAAGTGCCACATGTTAGCTCTAGGACCACCGTGGAAACAGATTTCCCTTATGTCTCTAAGGTTAGGGACATCAGACATGGAAATAATCTACTCAACCCCTATAAGGATCATTTTGGACATCCATGTGACTTGCTTTTTCAGCTCCCAAAGTGCTTTAAAACAACTTTTCTCCCCTTCATTCCCCTCGTCGTCGGATTGCCGCCACTTGTCGTCGTCCTCTTGACCACCGTGGAATTTTATGTCCACTGTGTCCATGAGGTCAAGGACATCAAGCATGGAAAAATTTTCACAATCTTCTCCTCTCATAATTTCAAACATTCAAAAATCTAACTGACGCTGAGTGCTTCTAACTGCTTCCACTCTTGTACACAGACAAACTTCATCCTTCCTCTACAACTTGCATCCATCACTCCACCATTGAAAAAAACTTAGAAAATATCAACCAAGCAACTTAAATACCTTTCCCATGGTGATACGAAGGTCTAAGAATTAATTCCCATCAAGTTAATAAGGAGAAACGAAGGACAATGAAGAAGAAAACAATATAATCTCCATTGCCAATAAATGGAAATTTGAATAAAGCTTGCAAACCAAAGGTACGAATCAATAAATCATTTGTTTCTATTTCTTCCTCTATCCAAGACCATCAAAAACATAACCTCAAACTCTCCTCTTTTGTGACAAAGCATCCACAACAAAGAAATCTCCTTTCTAGCTCAACGAAGAAAGAAGTGGTATTTCCCGTCAAACCAATTACCGGATTGAAGTAAGGTTACACGTGAAACACGAGAGAAGAAAAAACCCACATAAAAATATAATTTTGTTCACAAATGGAGGAGAAAACTAGACCTAAAATTTTGAGGTCCATTAATGGCTGTCACATCCAGAAGCACTACTCAGGTTCGAAAATTGAAACTTTAAAATCTCCTAGACTATTAAGCAGGAAGGCACAAAATTTCGGAGGGTGATATTGGGAAAAAACCCATATCAAAAACATCAGTTGCATGGGATTACTATTTTGGGAAAACCATTGTGAAGGACCTACGAATGAGGAGAAGACATTGGGGGTGCACTAAAACTAAGAATTCACCAGAACATGCATTTTAGGCACTTACTAAAAATAGAAATTGGGCACATGAGCACCTTCTAAAAATAAAAAGATGATCCGAAAGAACAAGGAACACAGGAGAAAGAGCAATCAAGGTCATAACACTCAAGTAGGAAGTTCCAGGGACTTGATTTTTCACACTTACAAAAATAGTAAGTTGCTTTTTCTAAGGGAGACATGAAGCCAAAGTGGATAGGTCAGAAGCTGACACAACCCTTCGCCTTGGAGTATGATGTGGAAGACAATGATGTCTTGTACATGGACATGAATGACCTTAAGAATCGCATGGCATCCAAGGACCGAAGGAGGATTAAAGACTAGATATTCACAATTGTCTTGTTCACCACCGCAGGACACCTACTCGTGCGTGAGTCTCGAGATACTCCTAGCCCTCGTGTCCACTACAAGCCCAAGACACACGAACCATCCAATCTAACAATGGTACCACAATTATGATCATCAATAGAAAATTTCACTCAACTTGGAGAGTGATTCGTGAGTCAATTTAAAAGATTTTCATAGTGTCCAAGGAATTCAAAGATTCAATGTTTCACTACATTTGAAGCTTTCCATCAGCGATGATCAATGAACTTCATTGGGAATGACATCTCCTCTTCTACTTCTCTCTCTCTTTCTCTTTCCTCTTCTCCCCCCAACTTTCTCTCACTTTCCAATATTCTCATTTTGCATTGGGTTTCACTTTTTCACATGTCCTAATGTTCCTAATGTAATAATTCACCTTTATTTTATAAAAAGGGACTTAATATTCTCCTAGGAATTCAAAAAGTTTCAAGTTACACAAGGACATATGAAAATCCATTGGGGGGTAGATGATAAGTCACCTCTCACTCTATAAATTGTAATGCCATTCCCATTTCAAAAGGTTTTTGATTAATCTTGTAAACTCAAGAGTATATTGTACTTTGAGAGAACAAAGTCTTCCCTAGCAAGAGATTGCTAGCTTTTTCACGAGGTCAATGAAGTGTCTCTGTTGGATCTTTGGTCAAAAGGACAGCACAAAAATCCACATTTTCTCACACATGCACATACAACAGCTGCTCTACGGTTAAGTAGAGGGACTTAGATTCCCGAGTGTTCGCAAGAAATCCACAAGTTTTTCCATCCAACAAATTTTCTTGCCAACACGATTCAAACTACCGATTGATATTTTTGAGGGAGTTATTTATGAGAGTTAAAAACATCTTGGGGTTTTGGTCAAGTTGGGAGACTATCATTTAATCTAAATTTGAAGGAAAGGTTTTAAGGCTATTTGAAGAGGATGTGAAGGAATCACTAACTTGGCTCGGCTTTGGAAAAATTGTGAAGGATTTCCGGGCTTCATTTTGCAGGCATGAATCAATATCTCTTCTTCTTCATGGTTTATTTCTTTTAATATCTCTGCATGAATGAAATCTTAGTAAATCATGTTATCTTGTGACTGTATTTTTAATTTAATGAATGAGTTAAGGAGTTGGGTTAATGATGCGTTTTCTGAAAATGGTTTACATTCGGTGTTTATTAATGGTGAAAGTATATAACGGTACATAGAAAAATATGACATCAAAGTAAAGTTATGGCAACAAGGTATAAAATCAGAAAATAACCAATATCTTCACTTTATTGTGTTGGTCCCGGTAGATCTATGGGTGACGAGCCAACAGTGTGCGAGGGCATAGCCCCTCTTTGAGTCAAAAAGCGAAAAGCTATTCTAAAGAGGAAAGAGGGGATGAAGAAAGAGCGAAAAGAAAGGAAGGAAAAGAAATGAATTCAGAAGGAAGAAAAGGTCAAAGCGAGAAGGTTTATGTTTTGGGATTGGTAGTAAATATGAGCCAAACCTACTTGCATAAACAAAGCAAAGCAATACGATGATGAATAAATGACAAAAAAGTAGATATGAATCTAACAGAATAAACACATACAGATCTAACATAAGAAAGGTCTGATGCATAACACAGCTATTCAGCACAAAGTCTCAATATTTGTATTCTTATTTTCTTACATTCTGAAAGCTCAAAGTCTTTTTCTTCACTTCTATATTTTCATCGAAAGATATCCATCCATCCCACAACACAACAAGTATTGGGGTATATATAGAAGAAGAAGAGAAAAGAAGGCAAAAAGGAGCCAACAACTATTTACAAAGATATTTACAAAATATCTAAAAGTCATGTTGACTTTTTACAACTTGATGGATGACATCATCCCATGATGCAACATGGATGATGTCATCATTTGCATCAACATACTCCAGATATTTCCAGAAAGATGAAGAAGAGAAAGAGAAGAAGAAGAAGAAGAAGAAGAAGAAGAAGCGGACTATTCATCATCATCATCTTGCGGCGAAAGGGGGTGGACTGCTTTTGTTGCTCCTCAGGTGATGAGATATGGAACTGAGAGCGGTATTCCATGAACTTGTTGATTATTGGCCCTAGTTGATCCTGGGAAGGATCCTTGTGCCTATCACTTATCGCCTCACAAGTCTCCCGCTCATCTATGAGCTTCTCTGGGAGTTTGGAATAGTCCTTTTCCACCTCAATGAGGAACCCGATGAAGTCCCTACAGGCCAGCAGGTTGTTGATAGATTCTGTGTCAAATGTGACCTCTGGCCCCGTTCCTTGAGAAGCGATCTCCTTGAAGATCCGGGTGGTTTCATCAGCTTTCCTTAAAGTGAAGGAAGGAGTAAGTAACCCTGGTGACATATTAAGAACAATTCGTTCCATTTGGTGCATCGCATCCAGGGCTTCTTCCTTGACTTTGTCAATCTTTTCTAGAATAAATTCTAGCTGATCCACCCGGTAGTCCAGAGTGGACATGATTTTGTTGAGGGCCCTTGGATGGCCGAAGACGCCGAACTTGACCAGATCTTCGACTGAACAGTCGAACATTTGTTGGAAGGTCTCGTGTTGCGATCGGCATGTTCAGCTCTTCGATATGGGCCTGATAAATGCTTGGAGCTCTTTATTCGCCTTCTTGATGTTGAGGTACAAGTCGGAGAACTCGGTGATCACTTTTCACTTTGTCTTTGAGGATTTGGCTCCTCAGCGGAAAGCGGCCATATACCTGCTCGCCGATCTTGGCATACTCATTAATTTTCTCCTGGCTGAGAAGCTCAGAAGTCTCGGTGGCAGTTGTGGGAGGCGCACTACCCATCTTCTGTAAGGCTTGGAGCAGATATTTGTTTTGCTCCTTTAGTTGCCTTTTCTCTTCCTTGATTTCCTGAAGCTTTTTGCAGAGGGCGTCAACTGCAGAAAGAGCCTCCCCCTGAAGACTTTCGGAAGATGTCCCCATTGTGACTTGGGTCACAGTAAAATCTGTCGGAGACAGATCCTTTTTCTCTTTGAGGGGATTGGGGTATGCGATTTCCATAACTCTCTCCCTACAGCACTTTGAGAGAAGCGCGTGACAGGCTTCTGCTTCTTCGCCCCCTTAGATGGGATCACGGAAAAGTCCATCGGAGCGATGGGAACTTTCCTCTCTTTTTTGACTTATTCTTTGAGAGATCAATTTGGACCATGGTAGAAGGACCGGAAACAGAGGAGGGGGCAGCTGCAGTAGTAGAGGGGAAAAAGGTGGAGACACGTGGCGGCGGCATTGAGAGAATAGCCGAAGAAGTGCCCACGGAAGGAAGGGAAACTGCAGCTGCGGAAGACATAGGAAGGGAAGGGAGCTCGGAGATGAGGGAAGAAATGGAGGAGGATAGATCAGCGAGGGAAGAGAAGATAGATGAAGAGGGGGAAGCAGTAGAAGAAGGAGAGAGGACACGACCAAAGGGATGGTCGCTTGAGTTGCTCGAGGAGGGGAAGGAAGAGAAGAAGAAAGGATAGAAGGGACCTCAGTTGTTGTAACAATGCCGACATCCTGAGTGGATGGGCCAATGGGAATATCCTCTTCTGCTTCTTTCTCTGGTGTGACCAGAGTTATTACCTGCTCGGGTGCCGCGGAAGGAGGACTCTCAGGGGCTTCTTCCTGAATGGTGCTGGATTCACCTTCTACGCCTTTGCCCTTGCCTTTAGGCTACTTTTTGGATCGTGGAGGTGCGTTACCCAATGGGGAGGTTGTGAAATCAACCCCAAGGTAGATTAGTCCGTTCATACGGCACCAATGCTCTGTCCTACGCAGAGTCTCCTTGACCCTCTCCTCAATTGTCTGAGGGGCCTTAGTTCTATCAATGGCCGGAAAGGGCCAATTGTCCCCATCTGTGTCAGTATATACCTTGTCTATTTCATCTTCCGTAGTTTGGAAGCCTTTGGGGACAATGGCTATCCCGTATTGGATGATTTCTGCCAAGGCTAGGCGAGAATGATCCTTTCTCCTGAGCTCCACCTCATGGATGACGTCAATGTAAATGTCCTCGATCTGAGGGACGTGGATTGGATCAAGTTTCGCCCTTGGCAGACAGCTCCTTGGGTCGAAGGTAGGCCTGGCTGGGAAATCATGTTTCAAATTGAGTAACTCCAGCTCTGCGAACATTTCCTTCGCCTTGTGGTGGGTAGAGCATGTATATCGGCCCACTGTGAGGGGAAAGGAGTTCCACCCTTCTTTCTTTTCAGGCATTTCTCGTGGTATGTGATCAGCTGCCTTGACAGCTCCAGCAGAATCAGTTTAGGTCCAGCATACCTTGGTAGCCTGGTTGGCTCTCCTAAAAAGTTGGCAGCCCTTAGATAGGTGAATGTGGGAAACTGGGTGAACAAGGCCCCCCATTTCTCAGTGGCTGCTACTATGCTTTTGGTCGTGCGACCATAAGTCATATTCGGCCTCAATAGGCAGATGATGTGATAGAAAAACACATCGTTAATTTTTGTGAATTGGGAGATGCTATTCTCCAGCCTCAATTCGGGTAGTACTCGTATATCTTGACCTGAGGCCAAACTCCACTCCGCGTCAGGCCTGGATAGTCCCTCTCTGATGCTGTAGCGTAGACCACGTAGGAGTTCATATGGAATGTCCCCGTTGTGCTAAATTGTTGTAGCTGCTCAGAGATTGTGCTGCTTATAATTTCTCCCCAGCAAAAGCGTTGATCAGGCATATTCTTGTTCATGGTCTCTAAGTACCGCAACATCCATTTATGGAAATAATGGGCATCAGAAAGCCCGAAGACCCTGCTCAGGAACGTAATGGTGTCAGCTGAGCTCCTCTGAGAAGTCACTGCGGTGGATGATTTGGGGCCACCGGGTTACTACCTTTTTGTTTTTCAAGTAAACCTCATTCATTAGTTGCATACACTGATCTGCATTGTCATCCCATGCCTTAATGCAATCTGCTTGACTGACGGCCACAAAGTGCCGGTGGTGGGGTATGAGTATTCCCTCAAAGTGACGGGCAGTGAGGTTAATGACTACCTCGCCCTTGCTGTTTACGACACACCTTGTGTCTTTGTTGTAACATTGGGCAATCACCATCAAGAATTCATTGTTTGGCGCTTTGTTGGGATTCCACCGGTGAAGTGCGGGGCCTTTGCCTATCGGTTTGTCCATCCATGGACTCCTTGTGACTTTCGAGTTCTAGCCAGAATTCCTCCATATCAATATGTCGATTACGAGTCTTGGCGTCCATGCTACACTCGGCCTGGGACTCGGGCATTCTGACCCTCTGATATTTATATTTCATCTCTTCTTCTGTAAGTTTGGCCTTTCCTTTGGATTTGGTAGGTCTCTTGCTGGATGTAGACATATGTTCTTTCGAACTCAGTTGCTGATCTGCATGAAGAAGAAGCGAGACCCAATCCGAAAAGGTTGTATTAGCCATTTGATCTTCCATTGAAATGTTAGCAGAAGAAAGAGTTAGAGATTTTGAGACTCAGGGCGCATGGCGCATGAAAGCTGCAGCTTACAGGGCTAAATAGGTAAGGCGCATGGGGAAAGTGTGTTGCAAGGGTTAAACTGGCACCAAAGGTGCATGGCGCATGAATACTGCAGGATGCATTTTACAAAAGGGCGCATGAAAACATCGTGTTGCACGGAGACAGGATGCGCCAATAGGTGCATGGATTTTGCATGTTGCATGAACATTTGGTGCGCCCTTTGGTATTTTGCGAAAGGGCGGCGCGCAAAGGGTTTACACAACATGATGCAGTTGTAATGGGGAATGCGCTTGCGCTTTCAAAGCTTTGTACTTAGCATAGATAAAGTTGATGTTGCGAGATCGGGGTGCGCCGAGGGGCACATGTTTATGCGATGCAACAAGGAAGGTTGATGTGCCAAAGAGGGCGCAAGGCTAGTGTTTCTAGCATATGGAGGAGGCACGCCTTGAGGGCGCAGAAGTTTATGATGCAACAGGCGTGATGGGTGCGCCATTGGCGCGGGTTTTATTCATGTTGCGGGGGTGACAGATGCGCCAAAGGGGCGCAACTATTTTTGATGTTGCAAGACGCGCCGGTGCGCCAAAGGGAAAAATAGTCATCTTCATTTCTTTCTTCATTTGTTTTAGCAGGGTTATTGGGTGATGAAACGGCTCATTTAAAAGGAAATAAAACCATGTTTTTAGACAAGTTCCCCTCCTAGCAGATACGGACGAGGGAGAGGGATATGGGAAGATAGCAAAAGGAGGAGGCTAGACCAACATTTTGATATTTCAATACTTCCAAACCAAAACCAGACCACGAGCACACCAAGAACCAAAAACGTAAAACACACGAGAGGGAGAAGAACCTCTTACCTGGATAAATAGCAAAAACTTGCAGCGGGTCCACAAGGCGTTGAAAAGCGACGAAGGCGAGGCTTGTGACAGCTCGAGAGAAAAGAAATCACGTGCTCTGCGACTAGTGAAAATGACATTTTGGGCGTAAAAACATATATATAGGTGAGCTAGTCATAAATGCGCCACCCACTTTGTAAAGGGCGCATGAAAGTTGCTGTCGACATGGGAAAGCATGCGCCCTTTGGCGCACCAAAGCATTTTCCAGCATGAAACTAAGCGCGCCTTTGGCGCACCAAAAGTTGTGTTGTCATTAGATTATGTGCGCCCTTTGGCGCACCGAAAAGTGGCGCAACAAAAGTTGTGCTAACATGAAGGCGCATGCGCCTTGGCGCACGCAGAGAAGACTCAACATACAAGGTGCACCGAAAGGTGTGTTGACACTGAAAAATATGCGCCAAAGGCTTTAAAGGGGGCGCACCAAAAGTTGGTGTTACATAGTCATTCCATGCGCCCAGCCAAAAAAGACCAAAAAGACTAAGTTCGAAAAACCAGATTTCCCGGGAAGGGATTTTGCAACGTTTAAACAAGGGATCCCTAACGAGGGATCGAAACAAAATTTTCGGTATGGTTATCGGTAAAATTTCCCTTGTCAATTTTATGGGATAACAGCTGGCTCTTTCTGGGGACTATCCCTGAGAAAACTCGGGGGTAGAGAATCCCAGATCTTATGTGCCTATCCATTGGGTAACAGAGTCAAAAACAAGGGCGACCGGAGGGAGAGCAAAAGGAACACACAACAAACCGAAAGAAAACACACGACGAAAACAAACACACAACTAAAGCAAACTGTACAAAGAAGAGAGCAAGCTCTACTTCTTGAAAATTTTAGATGTTTCCCGCTATAAGGAAGCGGGAGCTCGGTTCCATCCAGATATGAGAGATAGAAGCTATTCTCTCCGTTGAGCTGCTTGATCTTGAAGGGCCCTCTCCACAGGGAATCAAACTTTCCGTGCATGCCCTTTGGCTCTCTTCGCTTGTCCCACAAAAGGACGAGATCTCCCACTTGAAAATCCCTTTGCTTAGCTTTTTTATCGAATAATCTCTTGACTTGATTCTGATGCTCGGTGATCCTGTCGATCACTCTTACTCTCTTTTCTTCGAGCTCTGTCAGATACATGATTCTCTTTTCAAGAGAATTTTGGAAAGTTTCATCTTCGATAGCTCGTGCCAAGCGCAGAGTAGGAAGTTCGCAGAAATGGGAAGCTCGGCATCAGTGCCATATAACACTTGAAAAGGTGACATGCCGAGAGACCTCTTGGGAGTAATACGATCGGCCCAAAGCGTCGTCTGAAGACTTGTGCCACATCCGTTGATTCTCATCCACTAACTTCCGTATGATGGTCACCAAGTTCTTGTTGCTGGATTCTGCCTGACCATTTCCCTGGGGGTAATAATCTGAGGCATGAGCCAAAGTTATCCCATATTCATAGCAAAAACTAATAACTTCCCGTGAGGAGAAGTTAGAAGCATTATCAAGCAAACGATTTTGTTTGGGCACCAAACTTGACAATGATATTTTCTTTAATGAAATTACAAACCACCTCGAAGTGGCATGCTTGCGGTATGGCTTCCACCCACTTGGTGAAGTAATCCATTCTTTGTAAGGACATAGCTATATCAGCACTCGATTGAGGATTGAGTGCACCAATAAAATCAATTCCCCATTGCCTGAATGGTTCGTTGATAATGACCGGCCTTAGGGGAAAGGCAGCCAACTTGGGCTTGCCGACGAATTGCTGGCAAGGTTCACACTTTGCCACCCAGGTGGCTGTATCTTGGAAGAGCGTCGGCCAATAGTACCTAGCTCGAATGATCTTGTGTGCTATCACGGAGGAAGAGAAATGCCCCCACGAGGCTGAATTGTGAAAACTTTTAGTATTTTTACTCTTTGGGGTTTGTCGACACATCGCAAAAAGATGCCATCTATTCCACGTTTATATAAACCGTCATCCCAGATGACATATTTAGCTGCTCTGAGCTTTATAGTGCGCTTCTCCTTTGCAGTTAGGTGCATTGGGCATTCGCCGTAGGTGAGGAAGAAAGCGATATTGGAATACCATTCATCACTAGTCGCAACAAATAGGACCAGAGGCAGCGAATCGGGTTTTCCAGCCGGTTCTGTGCTTCATCGGTGTAGTCACCCCTTTCATCAGGGTTTTCTGAATCTTTGTTTTCAGCCATTAGCTGACACAGGCCCTTGCCCCTCACCAGCTTGGTTGGTTTAATATCCAGGTCATACTCCTGGACCTTTGCGATCCAATTTCCTCACAAGCTTCCTAACTCTTGCTGAGTTAGAATTGATTTCACCACCGTGTCAGGGACCAGCACCACCGTATGCGAGTTTAGAATGTAATACCTGAAATTCTTCACTGCTTTGACAACGACAAAGGCATGCTTTTCCAATTGAGTCATTTTTAGTTCGTGAGGCTTGAGGGGAGAACTCATGAACACAATCGGAGATTCGACGTCCTCCGAATTCTTTTGCATCAATATTGCGGACACAGTATGCTCAGATGCATAACTATACATGATGAAGTCCTTGGAGAAATCGGGACATACCAGGACTGGTGCATTGAGCAACGGAAGCTTTTATTTCTTCAAATGACCTTTCCCCTCTTCGCTCCATCTGAAAGTTGGTGACCCCTTCATCATGTTCAATATGTGACGAGTCTTCTCAGCAAAGTCAGGAACAAAACGCCTGAGAAAGTTCACCTTTCGAAGAAAGAATGAACACCAGTCTTGCTTGTAGGCAGAGTAAGGCTTTGAATAGCCTTAACTCTTTCGGTATCTATCTTTGTTCCTTCTTTGCTAACCACATGCCCTAGCAACTTTCCTTCCGTGACTCCAAAAACAGACTTTTTTGGATTTAGGGAAATCCCATGTTCTCGGCACCTGGCCAATACTTGCTCCAAATGATCACAATGATCATTTCGTTGTTTAGAGAACATGGTTAAGTCATCTAAATAAACCACAATGACTTTCCCCATCATACCTTTGAATGTGAAATCCATGGCCCACTGAAAAGTGGCGCCAGCATTAGTTAGGCCAAAAGGCATCCTGTTGTAGGCAAATGTACCCCAGGGAGTAGTGAATGTTGTTTTAAATTGATCTTCAGGTGAAACTTCAATCTGATTATAGCCTGAAAAACCATCAAGCATGGGACATGACATCTCGATCCGATTGCTTGCTTGCAGAACTTGATCCATTATCGGAAGTGGGTAGTTGTCTTTCAAGGAAGCTTGATTCAAATTGCGAAAGTCTACGCATATGCGTATCTCACCATTTTTCTTGCACTGGCACAATATTTGCTACCCAAGTACTGTGATGGATAGGAAAGATGATTCTCGCATCCAGCATCTTTTGAATTTCAGCCTGGATAGTCCCCGAGATCTTAGGATTATAGTGCCTCTGCTTCTGGCGAAAGGCTTTGACATCTTCTTTCAACGGGATGTCATGCTGAACGTCCTTTGGCTTAAAAGACTTTAGATCGGCATAGGACCATGCCAACACGTCCATATATTTTTTAGCAACTTGACAAATTTCCGTTTCTCCTCAGGCGTGCAACATTTGCCAATGTTCACAAATTGCGGGTGCTCTATCGAACCTATATTGACCGGTTCGGTTTCTGGGGATGAGTCAGGGTCATCTCGCCTCTTCTTTTTCACAAAACGGTCATGCCTGTCGAACAACCGCTCCAGAGAAACCAGGCCCTTTGGGATTTTATTCCCTTTGAGCTGACATATGCCGTCGTTCCCTTCAGATTCATCGCCTTGATTGGTGACTGATTCACGGCAAGTGGAAGTAGATCCTTCAAAGTGTAATTCTTTAAAATTTTCCGCCTTCTCTAGAAAGGCAATGAGTTGATTATCGTCGTTGAACACCTGCCAATGTTGAGAATTATCTGGCACGCTCGGGCGGAAAACCACCTCAATGGTGTATTTGTTTGTTTTCAAACCTGGGTGAGGAAGCATGAGGGATGCTGAAACAGCCAATGAATCGGCCATGTCATTTTGAGCTCTTGGAATGGATTCAATCGAAAAAGCATCAAACTCTTCAATGTTGTCCCACACCGCATTACGGTAATGCCTGAGCCTTTCATTCTTTACTTGATAAATCCTCTTGACTTGGTTTACAACTAGCTCCGCATCACCTTGTACTTTTAGATTTTTAATCCCTCTTTCCCTTGCGGCTTGCATGCCAAGTAACAAAGATTCATACTCAGCAGTATTATTTGTGTTAAAAAACTGCAACTTGAAAGAGAGAGGAATGACTTCTTCCTCGGGAGATATTAGCACGGCTCCGGCGCCACATCCGCTGGTTGCGCAGCTGCCATCGAACTGCAAGGTCCAGATCTTGTTAAGATCTCCTTCTTGAATGAGGACAACCATTTTATCGGACTCGGTAGACAAGAAATAGTTCCCCATCCCTGATGATTCAAAAAGGATTTGAGCTTTGGGGTCCTCAGAGCTAGTAACCAAGTACTTCTTTTTGTGATTCCGGCTCCAAAGTCTGCATTACGCCTTTGACGGGAATTCTAGCTTTAGACCAGTCCATATGAATTTCTCCACCAACTTCGCTGCAAAAACTTCTTCCCAGCAAAATTCCATAGGCTGCCGGAATGTCAGCAACGAGGACTGTCATCTTTACTCTTTTATCTGGGAATGCCGCAAATGCAAATTGTGCGTCTTTGATTTGGCCAATCAACGGAACCTGCTTGGTTTCCAAGGAATAACATCTGCCAAAAGGCTTGGTAAGAGTGAGGCCCAGAGCATGGGTGACTTTGCCGGCATGACGTTATCAGAAGCCCCGGAATCAATTATGCAGTTACTCAGCTTGTGTCCATTGATTAGGAGGGAGAGATAGAAAGGCTCTATCTTGCCTGATGCCGATGTTGAAGCAACATTTATGTGGGATTCAGGGGGAGTGGAAAGGATTCCTTTTGGGGAAACCTGATTAGATACAACAGCTTGACTTTGAATATACTTGGTCAATCTTACAAGTTGTTCGGGATTTGACTGAAGATACTCAGCTTCAGACATTTGGATCTTGGTCTTTTTTGCATGATCTATGATATCAAATGCGGCCAAGGGTTGCGTTGGTGAAGGAATGAGTCCCTCACTTCGCGATGGTGGAATAGGATTACTGGTCTTGGTAGGAACATGAGAGGACTGATTTGGAGGAGAGATGGGGGGAAAAGATTTCCTTGTAAAAGATTTTCCAGGGAGTTGAGTAGGAAGAGGATTACCTCTTTTAGCAATGATCGGGCGCGTTTGACACGCCTTCTCTGCTTTGGACATGGGCAGCAACTTCCACTTCTTTTCCTTGCATGAGTAAAAATGGCATATGATCCTGCTTGCATATCACAGGTACCCTCTTCTTCATCGATTCTTCCTCATCAAATTCCATATACCCGATAGTAGAGTCGCGGTCGGTTCACCGACATCTTGATCATCTTTCCCCGAGAGGCGAAGGTTCTTCATAATCTGCTCTTCTTCTTCGATTTCGGCCAGAGCGTTGACCGGAGGAGCCTCAAGTGCCAACCGCGGAGTGGTTGCGGGTAAGCGCGGTCTTTGTGAAACATTGTTAGGAACGAAATTCCTCCACGTGGAATATCCCGGTATGAGGAACTGGGGGAGGCCTGGGCCAACTGCTTCTTAATGCAAGCAAGTCATTTGCCATCTTTTGAAAGGTTGGATCAGACGAAGTAGTGGGCGAAGGGCCCAAAGATTTAGGCTTGGCTGATTCCTTTTTCAATTCGCCAGATATTATCAAATTATCTTCTATTCGAATGGCAGTGGCTTGGGCGAGAATTAAGGTAGCTACTCGCTCCTGAAGGAGCAAGAAACTAACTTTTGAGCTCATAGCATTTATGAAGAAACACTTTTGATTTTCGGTGTTGGAAGCATGGCAACAGGGACACGGTTGATTAGTGCATTGAACCGGGTGATAAAATCATGCATGGTCTCATTGGCCTCCTTCTTTAGGTGAGTGATCCGTGATAATAATGCAAATGCATCTTCTGAAGGTTTGTACCTGTCTTCAAAAGCATCCCGCAAGGTGGCCCAACTGGTAATAGATCCGGCTGGTAAATGCTGAAACCATTCAGCTGCAGGTCCTTGTAGAGTTTCCAGAAAAAGGCGAACCGACACATCCTCGTGAGTTACATCCAGGATACTGCATGACATGATGAATGCAGATATGTGGGAATCTGTACTTTGATTTCCGCTCCCGTCGAATTTGGGAAAATTCTTTCGGTTTCCGTGAGGGAGCGCATGAACTGGATGTGGTAAAGCCAAGGGACCCATAGCATTTCCCCATGGTACCGCCATTTGAAAGGCTGGAAAAAGAACACGGGCTGGAAGCACGGTTCCACTGAGTAAGCAAGGCACTACAAAGGGATGTGGATGCCCCTTGCGAAAGATTCTTCCTTCGTGAAGGCGAGACACTCCTGGATGACCGGTCAGCCGAGCTTAGCGCTGAAAAGCGTGCCGGTGTTATGCTGAAATTATGCCTTTGAAGTAGATCGAAAGTAGGATCAGCTTCTCCACGGGCTCTCCTGCTACGCGTAAAAGGTTCACCCGCCAGTGTACCTTCCAGATCTGCAACGTTATGGCGATTTGAAATTTCTTTTTGGCTGTACTTGCTGATTTTCTGGTTTTTCTGTCAAAAACCAGCAGCAAATACTTTTCTAAATATTTAAAAACTATCCTTTTCAGAAAACCGATTGCGGTTAATGACAAATAACAACGAGGATAAAATGACAGAGAAGAATAGCAAGCTGATTTTCGGATCTGATTTTGACTTTTTTCAGAGGGTTTCAAACTTTTAGCAAACAGTCAAAAATTCAGATCTACGGCAAAATACTGATTTTTATAAAAACTCAGCGAACTAAAGATTTGTAACTAGGCCAGATCTATGGATCTCAGAAGAAAATTTTCAATTCAGAGCACTTTTGCAAATTTTTGGATTTTTAACAAAAAGTTCAGATTTACAAACAGATAGTGATTTTTCTGATTTTTTCTGATTTTCTATTCTATCACTATCAAAGATCTGATAGATCTATTCATTCCCCAGTGGAGTCGCCAAAAACTGTTGGTCCGAAAATCTATCGCTTGGACAGATCTATGGATAGATGAGCCAACAGTGTGCAGGGCATAGCCCCTCTTTGAGTCAGCAAAGTGAAACTGGTTTATTGCTATTCTATTCTACCGGCGAGGAATCTATGCAAGTCTCACAGATTCTGCCTTCGGGGGTTTGGGATCTCATCCCAGTAGGGGTGTTTCCAACTGCGAAAAGAAAGGAAAGGAAGAGGGGATGAAGAAAGAGCAGGTCCGAAGGAAGAAAAGAAATGAATTCCAAAGCAGAAAGGTCAGAAGGTTTATGTTTTGGGATTGGTAGTAAACAGAGCCAAACCTACTTGCATAAATGAGCAAAGCAATACTGATGATGAATAAATGACAAAAAAGTAGATATGAATCTAACAGAATAAACACATACAGATCTAACATAAGAAAGGTCGATGCATAACACTGTATTATTCGTAACAAAGTCTCAATATTTGTATTCTTTGTTTTCTTACATTTACAAGAAAGCTCAAAGTCTTTTTCTTCACTTCTATTTCTCATCTCGAAAGATATCCATCCATCCCACAACACAACAAGTATTGGGGTATATATAGAAGAAGAAGAGAAAAGAAGGCAAAAAGGAGCCAACAACTATTTACAAAGATATTTACAAAATATCTAAAAGTCATGTTGACTTTTTACAACTTGATGGATGACATCATCCCATGATGCAACATGGATGACATCATCATTTGCATCAACATACTCCAGATATTTCCAGAAAGACGAAGAAGAGAAAGAGAAGAAGGAGAAGAAGAAGAAGAAGAAGAAGAAGAAGCAGCAGCTATTCGTCATCATCATCTTGCGGCCGAAAGGGGGTGGACTGCTTTTGTTGCTCCTCAGGTGACGAGATATGGAACTGAGAGTGGTATTCCATGAACTTGTTGATTATTGGCCCTAGTTGATCCTGGGAAGGATCCTTGTGCCTATCACTTATCGCCTCACAAGTCTCCCGCTCATCTATGAGCTTTTCTGGGAGTTTGGAATAGTCCTTTTCCGCCTCAATGAGGAACCCGATGAAGTCCCTACAGGCCAACAGGTTGTTGATAGATTCTGTGTCAAATGTGACCTCTGGCCCCGTTCCTTGAGAAGTGATCTCCTTGAAGATCCGGGTGGTTTCATCAGCTTTCCTTAAAGTGAAGGAAGGAGTAAGTAACCCTGGCGACATATTAAGAACAATTCGTTCCATTTGGTGCATCGCATCCAGGGCTTCTTCCTTGACTTTGTCAATCTTTTCTAGAATAAATTCTAGCTGATCCACCCGGTAGTCCAGAGTGGACATGATTTTGTTGAGGGCCCTTGGATGGCCGAAGACACCGAACTTGACCAGATCTTTGACTGAACAGTCGAACATTTGTTGGAAGGTCTCATGCTGATCGGCATGTTCAGCTCTTCTGATATGGGCCCTGCTAATGCTTGGAGCTCTTTATATACCTTACTGATGTTCAGGTATAAGTTGGAGAACTCGGCGATCACTTTTCACTTTGTCTTTGACGATTTGGCTCCTCCAAGCGGAAACGGCCATACCCTACTCACCGATCTTGGCATACTCATTAATTTTCTCCTGGCTGAGAAGCTCAGAAGTCTCGGCGGCAGTTGTGGGAGGCGCACTACCCATCTTCTGTAAGGCTTGGAGCAGATATTTGTTTTGCTCCTTCAGTTGCCTTTTCTCTTCCTTTATCTCTTTAAGCTTCTTGCAGAGGGCGTCAACTATAGAAAGAGCCTCCCCCTGAAGACTTTCGGAAGATGTCCCCATTGTGACTTGGGTCACAGTAAAATTTGTAGGAGACAGATCCTTTTTCTCTTTGAGGGGATTGGGGTATGTGATTTCCATAACTCTCTCTCCCCTGAGCACTTTGAGAGAAGTGCGTGACAGGCTTCTGCTTCTTCGCCCCCTTAGATGGGATCACGGAAAAGTCCATCGGAGCGATGGGAACTTTCCTCTTTTGCTGACTTAGCTGCTGAGAGATCCAAGCTGGACCCATGGTAGAAGGACCGGAAATAGAGGAGGGGGCAGCTGCAGTAGTAGAGGGGAAAAAGGTGGAGACACGTGGCGGCGGCATTGAGAGAATAGCCAAAGAAGTGCCCACGGAAGGAAGGGAAACTGCAGCTGCGGAAGACATAGGAAGGGAAGGGAGCTCGGAGATAAGGGAAGAAATGGAGGAGGATAGATCAGCGAGGGAAGAGAAGATAGACGAAGAAGCGGGGGAAACAGTAGAAGAAGGAACAGAAGACACGACCAAAGGGATGGTCGCTTGAGTCGCTCGAGGAGGGGAAGGAAGAGAAGAAGAAAGGATAGAAGGGACCTCAGTTGTTGTAACAATGCCGACATCCTGAGTGGATGGGCCAATGGGAATATCCTCTTCTGCTTCTTTCTCTGGTGTGACCAGAGATATTACCTGCTCGGGTGCCACGGAAGGAGGACTCTCAGGGGCTTCTTCCTGAATGGTGTTGGATTCACCTTCTACGCCTTTGCCTTTGCCTTTAGGCTACTTTTTGGATCGTGGAGGTGCGTTGCCCAATGGGGAGGTTGTGAAATCGACCCCAAGGTAGATTAGTCCGTTCATACGACACCAATGCTCTGTCCTACGTAGAGTCTCCTTGACCCTCTCCTCAATTTTTTGAGGGGCTTTAGTTCTATCAATGGCTGGAAAGGGCCAATTGTCCCCATCGTGTCAGTATATACCTTGTCTATTTCATCTTTCGTAGTTTGGAAGCCTTTGGGGACAATGGCTATCCCGTATTGGACAATTTCTACCAAGGCTAGGCGAGAATGATCCTTTCTCCTGAGCTCCACCTCATGGATGACGTCAATGTAAATTTCCTCGATCTAAGGGACGTGGATTGGATCAAGTTTCACCCTTGGCGAGATAGCTCCTTGGGTCAAAGATACTGGCTGGAAAGTCATGTTTCAAATTGAGTAACTCCACTCTGCAAACATTTCCTTTGCCTTGTGGTGCGTAGAGCATGTGTATCGGCCTTGTGAGGGGGAAAGGAGTTCCACCCTTCTTTTTTGAGGCATTTCTCATGGTATGTGATTAGCTACCTGGCGGCTTCAACAAAATCGGTTTAGGCCCAAAGATACCTTGGTAGCTGGTTGGCTCTCCTAAAAAGTTGGCAAGAAAGACTTAGATAGGTGAATGTGGGAAACTGGGTGAACAAGGCCCCCCATTTCTCAGTGGCTGCTACTATGCTTTTGGTCATGCGACCATAAGTCATATTCGGCCTCAATAGGTAGATGATGTGATAGAAAAACACATCGTTAATTTTTGTGAATTGGGAGATGCTATTCTCCAGCCTCAATTCCGGGTAGTACTCGTATATCTTGACCTGAGGCCAAACTCCACTCCGCGTCAGGCCTAGATAGTCCCTCTCTGATGCTGCAGCGTAGACCACGTAGGAGTTCATATGGAATGTCCCCGTTGTGCTAAATTGTTGTAGCTGCTCAGAGATTGTGCTGCTTATAATTTCTCCCCAGCAGAAGCGCTGATCAGGCATATTCTTGTTCATGGTCTCTAAGTACCGCAGCATCCATTTATGGAAATAATGGGCGTCAGAAAGCCCGAAGACCCTGCTCAGGAACGTAATGGTGTTGCTGAGCTCCTATGAGAAGTCACTGCAGTGGATGATTTGGGGCCACCGGGTTACTACCTTTTTGTTTTTCAAGTAAACTTCATTCATTAGTTGCATACACTGATCTGCATTGTCATCCCATGCCTTAATGCAATCTGCTTGACTGATGGCCACAAAGTGCCGGTGGTGGGGTATGCTGAGTATTCCTTCAAAGTGACGAGCAAAGTGAGATTAATGACTACCTTGCCCTTGCTGTTTTACGACACACCTTGTGTCTTTGTTGTAACATTTGGAAATCACTATCAAGAATTCATTGTTGACCGACCACTGATCGACCGGGATTCCACCATCGAAGTAGTGGCACTGCCTATCAGTTTGTCCATCAATGGACTCCTTGTGACTTTTCGAGTTCTAGCCCTGAATTCCTCCATATCAATATGGGCCAATGGGAATATCCTCTTCGCTTCTTTTTCTGCGGTGTGACCGGAGATATTACCTACTCGGGTGCCGCGGAAGGAGGACTCTCATGGGCTCCTTCCTGAATGGTTCTGGATTCAGCTTCTACGCCTTTGCCTTTGCCTTTAGGCTAATTTTTGGATTGTGGAGGTGCGTTGCCCAACGGGGAGGTTGTGAAATCGACCCCAAGGTAGATTAGTCCATTCATACGACACCAATGCTCTGTCCTACGCAGAGTCTCCTTGACCCTCTCCTCAATTGTCTGAGGGGCCTTAGTTCTATCAATGGCCGGAAAGGGCCAATTGTCCCCATCTGTGTCAGTATATACCTTGTCTATTTCATCTTCCACAGTTTGGAAGCCTTTGAGGACAATGGCTATCCCGTATTGGATGATTTCTGCCAAGGCTAGGTGAGAATGATCCTTTCTCCTGAGCTCCACCTCATGGATGACGTCAATGTAAATGTCCTCGATCTGAGGGACGTGGATTGGATCAAGTTTCGCCCTTGGCAGAAAGCTCCTTGGGTCAAAGGTAGGCCTGGCTGGGAAGTCATGTTTCAAATTGAGTAACTCCAGCTCTGCGAACATTTCCTTCACCTTGTGGTGGGTAGAGCATGTGTATCGGCCCACTGTGAGGGGGAAAGGAGTTCCACCCTTCTTTCTTTTCAGGCATTTCTCGTGGTATGTGATTAGCTACCTTGACAGCTCCAGCAGAATCAGTTTAGGCCCAGCATACCTTGGTAGCCTGGTTGGCTCTCCTAAAAAGTTGGCAGCCCTTAGATAGGTGAATGTGGGAAACTGGGTGAACAAGGCCCCCCATTTCTCAGTGGCTGCTACTATGCTTTTGGTCGTGCGACCATAAGTCATATTCAGCCTCAATAGGTAGATGATGTGATAGAAAAACACATCGTTAATTTTTGTGAATTGGGAGATGCTATTCTCCAGCCTCAATTCCGGGTAGTACTCGTATATCTTGACCTGAGGCCAAACTCCACTCCGCGTCAGGCCTGGATAGTCCCTCTCTGATGCTGCAGCGTAGACCACGTAGGAGTTCATATGGAATGTCCCCATTGTGCTAAATTGTTGTAGCTGCTCAGAGATTGTGCTGCTTATAATTTCTCCCCAGCAAAAGTGCTGATCAGGCATATTCTTGTTCATGGTCTCTAAGTACCACAACATCCATTTATGGAAATAATGGGCATCAGAAAGCCCGAAGACCCTGCTCAGGAATGTAATGGTGTCACTGAGCTCCTCTGAGAAGTCACTGCGGTGGATGATTTGGGGCCACCGGGTTACTACCTTTTTGTTTTTCAAGTAAACCTCATTCATTAGTTGCATACACTGATCTGCATTGTCATCCCATGCCTTAATGCAATCTGCTTGACTGACGGCCACAAAGTGCCGGTGGTGGGGTATGCCGAGTATTCCTTCAAAGTGACGGGCAGTGAGGTTAATGACTACCTCACCCTTGCTGTTTACGACACACCTTGTGTCTTTGTTGTAACATTGGGCAATCACCATCAAGAATTCATTGTTGACGGCGCTGACTGGGATTCCACCGGTGAAGTGCAGGGCACTGCCTATCAGTTTGTCCATCCATGGACTCCTTGTGACTTTCTCGAGTTCTAGCCTGAATTCCTCCATATCAATATGTCCCACCCTGAGTCTCTGACGTCCATGCTACACTCGGCCTGGGACTCGGGCATCCTGACCCTTTGATATTTATATTTCATCTCTTCTTCCGTAAGTTTGGCCTTTCCTTTGGATTTGGTGGGTCTCTTGCTGGATGTAGACATATGTTCTTTCGAACTCAGTTGCTGATCTGCATGAAGAAGAAGCGAGACCCAATCCAAAAAGGTTGTATTAGCCATTTGATCTTCCATTGAAATGTTAGCAGAGGAAAGAGTTAGAGATTTTGAGACTCAGGGCGCATGGCGCATGAAAGCTGCAGCTTACAGGGCTAAATAGGTAAGGCGCACGGGGAAAGTATGTTGCAAGGGTTAAACTGGCGCCAAAGGCGCATGGCGCATGAATACTGTAGGATGCATTTTACAAAAGGGCGCATAAAAACATCGTGTTGCATAGAGACAGGATGCGCCAATAGGCGCATGGACTTTGTACGTTGCATGAACATTTGGTGCGCCCAAGGTAGTTTGGCGCGGCGCACAAAGGGTTTACACAACATGATGCAGCTGTAATGGGGAATGCGCTTGCGCTTTCAAAGCTTTGTACTTAGCGCGGATAAAGCTGATGTTGCACAGATGCAGGGTGCGCCGAGGGGGCGCATAGATATGCGATGCAACAAGGAAGGTTGATGCGCCAAAGAGGGCGCAAGGCTAGTGTTTGTAGCATATGGAGGAGGCGCGCCTTGAGGGCGCAGAAGTTTATGATGCAACAGGCATGATGGGTGTGCCATTGGCATGGGTTTTATTCATGTTGCGAGCGTGACAGATGCGCCAAAGGGGCGCAACTGTTTTTGATGTTTGCAAGACGCGCCGGTGCGCCAAAGGGAAAAACAGTCATCTTCATTTCTCTCTTCATTTGTTTTAGCAGGGTTATTGGGCAATGAAACGGCTCATTTAAAAGGAAATAAAACCATGTTTTTCTAGACAAGTTCCCCTACCAGCAGATCTGGACAGAGGGAGAGGGATATGGGAAGATAGCAAAAGGAGGAGGCTAGACCAACATTTTGATATTTCAATACTTCCAAACCACAACCAGACCACGAGCACACCAAGAACCAAAAACGTAAAACACACGAGAGGGAGAGGAACCTCTTACCTGGATAAATAGCAAAAACTTGCAACGGGTCCACAAGGCGTTGAAAACGACGAGGCAGGGGCTGACAGGCTCAGAGAAAAGAAATCACGTGCTCTGCGACTAGTGAAAATGACATTTTGGGCGCGCAAAACATATATATAGGTGAACTAGTCATAAATGTGCCACCCACTTTGTAAAGGGCGCATGAAAGTTGTTGTCGACATGGGAAAGCATGCGCCCTTTGGTGCACCAAAGCATTTGCCAGCATGAAACTAAGCGCGCCTTTGGCGCACCAAAAGTTGTGTTGTCATTAGATTATGTGCACCCTTTGGCGCACCGAAAAGTTCTTGCAACAAAAGTTGTGCTAACATGAAGGCGCATGCGCCTTGGCACATGCAGAGAAGACTCAACATACAAGGCGCACCGAAAGGTGTGTTGACACTGAAAAATATGCGCCAAAGGCTTTAAAGGGGGCACACCAAAAGTTGGTGTTACATAGTCATTCCATGCGCCCAACCAAAAAAGACCAAAAAGACTAAGTTCGGAAACCAGATTTTCCCGAAAACGGATTTTGCAACATTCCAAACGCAAGGGATCAAAACAAAATTTCGGTATAGTTATCGGTAAAATTTCCCTTGTCAATTTTACGGGATAACATATTGTAATTAAACTAACATGCAACAACATGCAAGTAACATGCATAAAAATGCAATGACATGCATCAAAATGTAATGAAATGTAATAACAAGAAGTTTCCATTGATAAAATAGATGATCTCTATTACTTGAACATGGTTGTCCTCTCTTTCGGACTTGAAACTAGATCAACAAGCCTCGAAACTTTGAATCTAAAAACCTGATTTGAATAGACTCCACAATAGCAAAATAGGGTTGGATATTTCACCACCAAAGAGTGCTCTACTAACTAAGGGTAGATATTTCACTACCAAAGCTAGAGTTCCTGTAGAATTTCACCTCCACAAGTAAGGAAACACAAACAATAGTTTATTTAATATCAAAATAGGTGAGTATGAATGAATTCCTATTCTCCCTCAAGCGCTTCCTTTTATAACTTGTCATAATAGGCCCAAAAGAGCCCTAATCACCCCCTTGGGTCTTTTCTTTAATTAATTAAAATAACTTAAGTCACTTTATTCCCCACAATTAAAAAAAGTGCACTTAAGTCAACCCAACAAAGAATTAGAACATAAAGTATCATATATTCACCCTTAATTAAGTCATCGATTGAATATAACATAAAGTACCTTAGGGAGCATCTCACAACCTTATTTCACTTAAGTCACCTCAAAGTACATGTCTAATGTTGAAACATAACCTATAAGTGAAATGAAGGTGCAAACCATACCCAATAACCATCAACGTCACTAGCCCCTTGGTTATGACCAAGGATAAGACGGATGAAAGGCCTCCTAGGCCACATACTCAGAAATGGAGACATTACAATCCTCCCATCTCGATAAATTCTTGAACCCAAGAATTATCTTATCATTTTGTAGAAGATAAATACCACAAAGTAAGTTTCTCCACCTGATCTTACTGATCAACCAAAGATCCATGTGATCCAAAGTAACTAATACACCTCATATAGTCATCATGATCTCCATGCCATGTAGAGAAAAATGCTGCCCTTGAAGTGGTATTATGCCTACACAAACTCTCCAGTGATAGCCACACTAAAATTGTAAATTTTTATATTCCCTATCAATGTGAAGCTATTATCGTGTGATCACTCACTAACTCTCTAATCAAACCATGGGTACGAAAGTTCTCTCTATATCATATGGAATCCTGTGGATCAACTTGTGAAATGACCCGTATAAGCACAAAGCATGCCAAATATCCCACATGACCCATACTGTAATACAAAAGGATCTTCATAATGTCTCGAATGTGTCCCATTGGGGAAGAGTCTCAAGCCTCCAGTAAATGATCAACCGGCAATATCAACTCTACATAGTCCACCTCCTATGTTGAATGTGAACCTATTGAATAACCAAGTAACTGAGTCAACTCCATCCCTCTACTGACTAGCACATGGGTGAAGTGCTCACCAGGCATAGAAGTAGTAAAATACATAGGATTGCTATCCCATGTCAGCTTAGAAAATGATGAACCCGTAAGCTCTGATTTGTCATAAGGACAAACCGTACATCCTTGTATAAAGTTGAGGATATCCTCCCTCAACCCATGCCATCTAAACATCTCCCATATGAACTGTAGGTCTCATTGAAGCTCAAGTGTCCAGTCATGTAAGAACAATGCACATGTCGTAGTATCTCCATCCTCAACCATGAATCTGACACAAGGTACAATCTTCCCTGATAGAAGATCATCTCATCCTCCAATATGTAGTTGTCATCCTGTATGTGACCATCTAGAAACTTAAAAGTGTGTAAGTTCATGGATTACTCAACAAGAAAATGAGATCTCCAGTCTACTGAAACCTCTGATAATCAACATAATGATAGACTCGGGTGATCTGAACCTATAACCCCAATCTCTGTAACTATCTCATGTGTAACACTAGTGGTCACACCCACATCCATGACTCCACTCACCCCATCTAGAGTCAAATTATCCATCATACCTAACTCACTCCCTAAATCAACATCATCTAAATCACTCTCCACATAAGTCATCATGGTGTGCTCTGTATGCCAACAAACAATCCGTCAAAATAGTGGTCATCAAATATCCCATATGTCTCATACCTTGTGATGTCTCCATGATAAACAATGGGATGAATTATTTCATGAGACAATTGTTGCGATAACATGCTCCTCTCTTCATCATCCTTATCATGTGCAATCTTCTCTTCTTGGATTGATCCTTCCCTGCTCTTGGGTGTCAATATTTGAGGAACACCATTCCTCATACCTGTGCACAACTTCTTCTTCATTATTTGAAACTACCTCAATGTAGTGGTTAGATCCCTTACATTGCAACCCACTAATTACTACCCTATTCTTATCATGTTGAAATTTTATTGGTTCTTCAAATGAGTTCTTTTGCTGCCCCAAACTCCTTTATAATTTAGGTATCGAACATATGATGGCCTCTCTTGGGCTTACTACCAATATTCATCATGCAATAATCTAGAAATGACATATTATCTTTGAATCCCTTGCTCAAAGATTGGTATTTCCTCCAACAAGAATCCTCATCCATCACCTTTGTTGGCTGCCCTACATGTGACGTTTCAGAATATTTCAAGAAAGAGGGCTCATGAAGACTAAAATACTTGTTAGATGAATGGGGAGATCACTTTGCCCTAAATTACTATTCTCACATTTTCCCCCTCTATCTGCTGAGGCCCAGATCTGCCCTGTGATAGTCTCTCTGTGAGTTGGCTCAAATAGAGGTTTGTAGTCTCCTAGTGCTTAAATATATTGGTCGATAATGTTTTCATTAAATCCACATTGAGATCTTAGATGTCACCCATTTTAACCCACACAGGCTAGAGGAATAATAACTCTAATACCACTGAAATATCCCTTTTTCGGATTTATTTTATATTCAACATTTCCAACCAAATTTTCATAAATAACAATCTAATTTTTATGACAAAAGTATATAGAAAAATATGATAACAAAGTATAGTTATGGCAACAAGGTATAAAATCAGAAAATAACCAATATCTTCACTTTATTGTAATTAAACTAATATGTAACAAGATGCAAGTAACATGAATCAAAATACAATGACATACAAGTAACATGCAATGAAATGTAATAACAAGAAGTTTCCACTAATAAAATAGATGATCTCTCTTACTAAATATGGCTTTCCTCTCTTCTGGACTTGAAACCTGGATCAACAAGCCTCGAAACTCGAATCGACAACCTGATCTAAATAGACTCCATAATAGCAAACTAGGGCTGGATATTTCACCACTGAAGAGTGCTCTACTAGCTAGGGGTAGTTATTTCGCTACAAAGCTAGGGTTTTTGTGGAATTTCACCTCCACAAGAAAGGAAAAAACAAACAACAATTGCTTCAATATCAAAATAGGTGAGTATGAATGAATGCCTATTCTCCCCCAAGCGCTTCCTTTTATAACTTCTCATTGCAACAAAAGGCCCAAAAGAACCCTAATCACCCCCTTGGGTCTTTTCTTTAATTAATTAAAATAACTTAAGTCACTTTATTCCCCACATGCCAAAAAGTGCACTTAAGTTAGCCCAATGAAGAATTAGAACATAAAGTACCATATATTCACCCATTACTTAAGTCATCAACTAAATATAACATAAAGTACCTTAGGGGAGCATCTCACAACCTTATTTCACTTAAGTCACCTCAAAGTACGTGTCCAACATCGAAACATAACCTATAAGTGAAATGAAGGTGCAAACCATACCCAATAACCATCAACGTCACTAGCCCCTTGGGCATGACCAAGGCTAAGATGGATGAAAGGCCTCCTAGGCCACCTACTTGAAAATGGGGACATTACGGTTGATACCTTGGCCTTGAAAATATTGTTGAACACTTATTTCAATTATATATATATTTGGATATATATATTTATTTGATAGCTTTTTTATTCTAGATATCTCTCCTCCTTGATTTGGATACAAGGTTGGTAAGGTTTTAGCTTGGGTTGATTCAAAGGAATTCTCTTTTATAAAATTCATTTGGGGGTTATCATTTTATGATTATTCAATACAGATTGACATATATATTAAATATACAATCGACACTTTTTGATAGAATCCTTTTCCTTCCGGGCATATTCTATTTGGGATAAATGGAAATAGTTTCCATATTGCACCTTTTATGGGTTGACAACTTACAATCGAACCCCACGGTTAACCACTTCCTCCTTGGGGAAGTCTATGTTAAAATTTTCAAGTAGTAGGTATTCAAATTAAGTCAAGTTATAACTTCATTAATTGATTAGAATACAAAGATCTGGGTATTATTGTGTATATGTTTGGGTTCTGGATGGAATGGGAATTATACCTATGGATTACTATTGTATGCCTTAGAAAACCTAGGATTTATTGTTTTCGAACTGTGAGTCATTTTGTTTCTACTTAGACTCAAGTATTTGATAGATTGTGAGTGATAATATAGTCATTCATTGAGTATCCGAATAGGTAAATAGTATGGATTGTTTCCTTTGTGTAAATCAAGGTATTGATTAGTACGGTTTGATGTGATTAAGGTATTCGAGAAGATAATGTTAATAATAAGTACCTTAATATAGTCGAATGACTAACTTTCCTACCCCACCTATAGTATTATTATTCATTTCTATTGAGGAGGTGCTTGTCATGTCATAATATCCTAAAAATTATTAATTTAAGAATAAAAGAGGGATATAAATTATTGTTCTTTAGTATTTGTTTAGGGATTTAATGAATTTTGTATCATTGTGATTCTCTTTTTGAAAAAGGGAGATAGGTTACAAAATTATAATAGCATCATTATTATTGCTAGCTTCATATTAGTTAATTGATGAAATGCAAGGATAAAAATTATAAGGTTGCAAAGTTATAAGGCTGTTCTTGATAATGCTATAGTTTCGGTCATTGCTTAATACATATCCACGGAATCAAGTTGATGCCTCCTTGAATGTGAAATTAATTTTGTGAAAAGTACTAGAAATGTATGAAACAAAGAATATTATTGTTTGATCTCATTATCTCATTTTGTGCTATGTTAGATTGTGATGTTGCTGGAATTTTATTCATTTGGATATTATTGTGACATAAATCATAAAGATGCAGAGATAAGCTGTTATCTAAATAGCTCCCTAGTGATTTGGATAACTTGCATACACATTCTGGCCCTAAGTTATCTATTGAAGAATTGCATGTGCTCAAAATCATTTGGCACATTCCTTGGTTACAATTTATCTATGCACCTCTTTCCTTTTTTTCCTTCCACTTCCCCTCGTACCCGCCTTCCGCACGTTCACCTTCTTCCTAGTTAGTTTCTTGCCATCCTGCATGCCTTGCACTTACTACTAAGTCCTTGGCCCTTCATGCACTGCACCCATTACTTTGTAACAGTTGCACCTTAACCATACATTCTTTGCTCACTAGTTTTCTTCAACCCCTCATGTGCATCACGCGCGCCCCCTTCACACCTTCCTCTATTTTATCCTCGTGCCCTTCCCTCGTACCATTCTATGCCAGATAATCTTTTGACATGCTTAAGTGTGCCACGCACAACCAGTCAAAGTGTGCCAATAGGGCATCAAATCCTTACAATAAATGAATGATTGACATGTGGCAAAAATGAAAAATAGTTGTACATTTGGCCACCATATTATCCAATCAGTGCGCGCCACATGTTTTGTGTATTTCAATGACTTTGACATCTTCTAACAGCCATATCTTCTATTATAGAGCTTAGATCGGTGTGCGCTTGGACTTGTTAGAGACTGCTTGACATCACTACTGATACCAAAAATTGAAAATTCAAATTCTAGTGGATGTGGTAGGTAAGAAACGGGAATACATCTCTCTTAACATTGATGGGAAAATCTGATTGCTTCAACCACCCAATTTGGTATGATACGTCCTCCTTTGTCTTCAACATGTCAAACGAGGCATGGCGAAGCGTACTTCATAGATTTCCAAGTGGATTTGTCAACATTGAATGCTTCTTATTGGTGGTTGTGTTTCAAATTTGGATTTTCCCTCCTTTTCCATTCATCCTCCATGGATTCATCTATAAATGTAAGAGAAAGGCTCATTTGTTATGTTGGACACTCAAGATCCTTACGCATTTTTGCTAAGGACACCATATTTTCTATATTTTGAGTTACAGACCACTATGTATGGCTCTTGTAGGTGGATATCAACCTCCTTCATCATTGTAATAGTTATGTGCATTTCTAGAAGTAATAGAAGCATTGTTTTGTGACTATTCTCTATCCTAACTTGTTTTCATTCCTTCTTCTTGCCTTTTCTTGTGTTGTGTGCTAGTTGTGCTACTTTAGGTCCCCTGCAGTTCCATATTTGGTTGTGTTCCATGAGAATGATTTAGTGAATGCATGTTTTGCTATGCTAATCATGCTTAGCCTCCTTTCACACATTCCCTATCATTCTTGCTTAGAATAGACAATGTCCATCCCTCTTTTGTGTCTATCAACTTTTAGTGTATTTTACTTCATGCTATCATTCTTTCTCCGGTCTCTTGGAATTATAAGCTTAGTTTCCCCTTTCGGTATTAGGAGTAACAATAGTAGCGAGAAATAGATAGAGGAACCGGCCTTCTCTCGGATATCGTCCCAAGATCACAAGGTTTCACAACTTAGGGATGGTTCCATTGTGGTCTCAAACACCTAGACCCTTTCCGAGATCCGAGACACGAGTGCATGTTTGAGATACCAATAGTTTCTAGCACGCCTAAAGTGGGACCAGCATTGAAAGCTCAAATTTCATCTAAGTTCGGGTGTGTGAACTTAGTGTTTCAGCCTTTGGAGGCTCATTTCAAACACATCGACGACTCATGCAAAATTTTAAGATCTTTGTTTCAAGTAGTCACGAGTGCCCTTCATGAGAAGGGTGCACACAAGAAGAAGTGCAACAGCTGAAGATTCTTTTGAATACCTCCATTTATCAAGGAGAAGAGTTCATTCTAGAAATCTTGAGTGTGAGTCTCTATCTCCAACATGCCATGCCCATTCAACTCCTCCTCATAGCACACAACCTGCATGCCTGCAATGACACATCGGAAACCTCCTCCATTAATAATATTTGTAAACTTTGATGGAGGGATTCCTTTACTCCTAGATGTGCAACATGATATGCCAAATGGCATGCTCAAGAATATTTCTTACTTTACTGGTGAGAATCAAGTCACCCCTTAGGATCATATCCAGGATGTAGCAAATGTGTGTTCACTCTATCTGATCACACATAATGATGTAGTAGTTAGGCTGCTTGCAGCCTCTTTCAAAGGTAAAGCACTTCAGTGGTATATAGGCTTGAGAATTGGATCTATTAGCACCTAAGATGAGCTGGGAACAACTCTATGCAATTATTTTGAAGACAAGTCAGATCACCTATCTTTGTGGAGCAACTAATAACAAAAAGAGGGCACCCAATGAGTAGATGACTGATTTCAACATCAGATTTTAGAAGACTTGGGACAAAATTCCTCTTGTGGTAAGACCTACAGCCCAACATGCTTTCCTTTATTATCTGAAGGTGCTCAACAATGAAATTTCAGTTATGATCCAATCTATGGGAGGTAGGAATTTACCAGCTGCTTATAACATTGTAGTAAGGGAATAAAATAGTCTCATTTAGGTGGGAAAGTTGGCTCCTAGACCGCCCATGCCCTTGTTCCCAAAGATGTCACAAGTTCCCTAGCCTTCTATGGCCCCTATTCCTATTCCTAAGAAAAGTGTGTAACCGGTTGCCTCAACATCCTATCCTCCATCATAACAAAAGAAAAATGAAGGATTGAAGACCTTAATCTGAAATTTATCAAACAAGGTCATATCATTAGAAAAGCAATAGGTGCAAGTGTATAGAGGTAATTCCAATTAGGTGCATGGACTAGGAAATCAACCTTGGTGAAATCAATACGAAATCAAAGATACGTGCCCAATATGTAGAATGATAGATGAAATCATAATGCAAATATACCCTTGCAATTCATTCCTCCCATGACTTCTCTTCCAGTACCCAACGTGAGCCAAGCGCTTGTTCTAGTTTAGAATAACTTGGCTCAAGAGTCAGAATGGTGCTTTGCTTGCAAGATTCCTCATAGTCAATATCATTGTGCTAATGTTACATGCACCCAAGCCTTCATGATCCAAAATGCTTCATCCTGTGAGCCCTCAATAAGTTCCCATGAAGCAGATAATCCACAAGGATCAGAAGTTCCTCCGGAGTCCAATTTGAAGCCGTAGAAGATACAAACAGACCATGCACCCAAGTTGCGGATAACACGAGATACAAGAAAAGAATATTAGAATTAGGCACACAGGTTATACCCCAACAACGCAAGTAGATCCTCAGAAGAAGAAAGAATCAGACAAGGCATCGTGTAGTAAAAATGCTCAAATCCCTGTGCAGGAGGCCCCTCGTAAAGCTCCGTCTGAAACAACACGTGCTCCTCATTTGGTAGGCCAAGCCTCTACCCTAGCTAAAATTCAGGCTTCCATGCCTGAATAGTCAAGAAGGGATGTTATTCCCTAAATGCACAAGATGGGGGGGCTTCCATTCAACATTGTTGACCAGATGAAGAGAACAAACATAAACATCATAATGTGGGATACCCGACCATTCCATCTCAGCGGGATCTGTTGCATAAAGCTCTCGCACAACTCCCGTACTGACCTGGTTATGCACAAGCCATGAAATTCTATTAGAATCTACCAAGAAGAGAAATAAGTAAGTAAAGTTGTTAAAACCCCACCCTTCTATATGTCCTTGATTATAGGCAAACACCTAGTGCATAACTACTTGATTGACTCAGGCACTAGTACTTCAGTTATGCCTAAGAAAATAGTTGATATCTTAGGTCTAAAATATAGCCCTTTGTCTAAAGGAGTCCTAAAACTTGATGGCTCACTTGTAACCACTTTAGGAGTCATCAAGGATCTTGAGTTAACCCTCCATGCATGTCCAAGCCTAACAATTACTCAAGATGTGTCAATTATTGACCTGCCCCCTCTATTTGCCCTATGTTTATCAAGAGAATTTACTACTAAAGTGGGTGGTTACTTGTCTTCTAATTGGTTTCATATGTTACTCAAGATAAGGTATGGTACCGGTTTACCATACAAGTTGAGCCTATATTTTCTTATCATGTAGAGCCATATGTCCCATCCCCTCTCCAAGCCAATTGTCTTATCCAAGAAGAACAAATTTTAGTTCCTGAAGAGTAGTATCTTCCACCCTTTGTTCCAGACCTAGTACTTGATGAATGGGTAGAAAGGCATCACAAATTTGATCCCTATGTTGAAGAACTGGAAGCCTATGAAACTGGGCTTGGTACTTATTGCATTCTAGAAGAAGACACTATGCTTCCGTGCACGTGCTCATGAGAGACAAAGTTCAAACTGGTCTATGGAAGTTATACTTTGATGGATCTAGAAGAAGAAACCACACATGAATAGAAGTGGTTGTCATTTCCCCTAAGGATGAGAAATTCATCTTCACGCACAGGTTATAGTTTACATGCTCTAATAATGTGGCAGATTATGAAGTGCTGGTACATGGCTTACTCATTGCTGAAAAGAAGAAAATTAAAGCACTACAGATATTTGGGGACACATAATTGATCATCCAACAGGTCACCAATAGGTCACCAACAAAATCTTATAAACATAGAGTTTGGGACCTACTTGAGAGATTTGATGCCCTTAATTTACAGGTAGTCCCACATAGAATAAATAAATAAGCTAACCAAATGGCCACGCTTGGTTCACAATTTTCTCCTGTTGAGGACTTTGTCAAAGGAAACACTCAACACATTAAGATGGTAATCAGACCATCCATCCCAAACAATAACACCAGCTAGCAAGTGTTTGACAGTGATGCACAGATCATCCAATTTATCCAAAATGAAGCTGAATTTTCATCAAGTATGCAAGCTAACTTGCATGAAAACTATGGTGACCAAGTAATTCAACTGAAGATAAATATGTTGCCTAAAGGTATGGTCACCTTAGAGAAAATTTTCAGCCCCTATGATGAGTTAAAGGGTGAAGAAAGATACATGCACCCTATGCGGGAGGACTGCTCCTCCAAATCTATTTCATGCAAAAAGAGCTGCTTGCTTAGTAGGACTTGTGCGCATGAAGAAAAACATGCCTTCATCTCTCTCTGTAAAAATACGGTGACATTTTTCTCATGGGAGTATTAAGGCGTCAAATGTTTTGATCCAAGTGTTTCTCAACACTCGTTGACCTTGATCTGGTATAAATCTGTTAGATAGAAGCCATGGCCAATCAATCCAAAAATAGAGCCCCTCGTGAGAAAGGAGTTATCCAAACTCATTAAGGCAAAAATTATCTTTCCCATAAAATATTCCACATGGTTCACAAATCTTGTTCTAGTGCATAAGAAAAATGGTGAAATCAGATGTTGTGTTGATTTCAGAGATTTAAATAAGGCATCTCTAAAGGATCATTATCTGTTGCCTTGATAGAGAAGATTCTACAGGACTATAGCTAGCACGCAGATGTTCTCCATGCTAGATGGTATTCGAGGTTTCAACCGAGATCTGGTCAAGGAGGAGGATCAATTCAAAACAACATTTACAACTAAGTGGGGAACATATGCATACCACAAAATTCCCTTTGGTCTGTCACATGCGAGCACAACGTTTCAGCGTGCCATGGATATTACCTTCAAAGGTTACATCAATGAGTTCATCTTGGTTGACCTAGATGATATAACTTTCTTCTCAAAACAAGGCACAAATCACATGGAAAACATGGAAAAGGTATTTGAGAGATGCGAGAGAATTTGGGGTATCTCTTAGCCCTAAGAAGCACAATTTTGCGGTGACTCGAGGAAAGATCTTGGGCCATGTGGTTTTGAAAGATGATATCGTGATTGATCCACGAGTGTGTTTCAGACCATCCTAGCCCTTTCCCTGTTAGCACACAAAAAGGCCTTAGAGTCCTTCCTTGGAAAAATTAACTTTTTAAGGTGCTTTATCCCTAACTTTGTGGGACTGATTCAGCCCATCACCCTTATGCTCAAGAAAGACATCCTTCAGATGGACAAGAAGGAAGAGAAAGCTTCAACAAGATCAAGAAAGAGATTACTTGTGTGCTAACACTCATCAATCTAGATTACTCAAAGGATTTCATCCTTTATGCTTATGGTGCTGATGCAAGCATTGCGATGTCTGATATAGGAAAATGAACAAGGGATGGAACAACCAGTGGCCTTCTTCAGCCAGATGATGAAGGATTATGAATTGAAATATAGTCACATGGAGAAGAAAGTCTTCACCATCATGTGTGTGCTCAAGAAATTCAAGAGCATGCTCACCACAAATCACATCAAGGTGTTAGTCTCCCACTCTTATGTTAGAGACTTCATCATGGGAGAAGAAATCAGTGAGAAGAGAACGTGATGGGCGACCAAAATCATGGAATATGATGTGAATATTAAGGCCAAAAAGCTAGTAAGAGGCATTGCACTCTGCAAGCTTGATTGTTGAGGATGATCGAGAATGAACCTGAGGCTTCATTATTTCTAGATGAGGACCTTATGCATGTAGAAATTAAACGAGAATCTAGACCACTGGTGCATGTGATTAGATGAAGGACATGATCACATTCCTTTTCGAGGGTGCATACCCTCCTAGTTTAAATAAAGCAAAGAGAAGATATCGAGGTTACAATCTATCTCTTATGTGTTGGTGATGGAATTCTCTTCAAAAGGAATCTTGATGGCATGTTTTTGAGATGTATCAATGATGCGTAAATTGAAAAAGTGTTAGCAGAATTTCATGATGGATTCTCTGGTGGACACTTCTCTACAAAAACTACAACAATAAAGATCACAATGGAAGATATTTTTGGCCTACCCTATTTGTAGATGCACATAGGTGGGTCATAAAATGTAAGGAATGCACTTTCTTTGTAGGAAAGAAAATATTATCGTGCTTCCCCTCTGACCAATCCAAGTGGATCAGCCCTTTGCGCAATGGGGTCTCAACTTCATAGGCATGATCAGTCCGCCTTCAAGCGCTAGACATATATGGGTCTTGGCATTTATAGATTACTTCACCGAGATGGATAAAAGTTGTCATGCTTAAGGAATCAAGCGAGGTAGTCATCCTTAACTTTCTCAAATTTTTAGTCCCAAGGTTTGGCATTCCTCAAACCATTATATCTGATAATGCAAAGGCCTTCCTTGGTGCTAAAATCACTGATTGGGCTCTAAGTCTGGGCATTTACCTAAAAACCTCTTCCAACTATTACCCTTAGGGCAATGGTCTGGAAGAATCAACAAACAAGAACCTAATCAGAATCATGAAACACACGATGAACATCAGCCAAAGATAGTGGCATACAAAGGTCTTACATGCACTGCGGGAAAATAGAATCACGGTCAAAAGCGGTGGAAACTTCACCTTACAAGCTTGTATATGGCGAAGAGGTTGCCCTTCCTTCAACACTAGAACTAAATTCATTGGTGTTTGCCTAGCAACTTGAATTTGAGGGTGTGGATCAGAGAGAAATTAGGATGATGAGCTGGTTCATCTTGAAGAACTCAGAAACTCTGCCATGACCAAGCTGGAACAACATCAACAAGCAACAAAGAAATGGTTTGACAGAAAGGCTAGGCCTCAAGATTTCAAAGTTGGAGACCTGGTTCTAAAATAGGATGTTGACAGAGCTAAACCAGGTGTCATTCAAAGTTTTATGCACTTTGGAGTGGCCCATACATCATCAAGTCCTGCAAGGAAGCTAACTCTTTTGAGTTAACTCATCCTAGATAGAAGCGTCTGCAAATCCCGATGTGAGGATCTATCTCAAACCCTTCCATTAGGTTTTCTACATCATGTTATATATTAAAGGTAGTTTCAATTCCTCCAAGTGTGCTCTGCACACATTATTTGTTTGTACATAGTTCTTTCCTCTCGCGTGCTTCCTACACATGCTCTTTTGTTACTTCCAGAGTGCAGATCTTCTCTCAGTAGTTGTGAGATTCAAAATTGAGTGCAAAAATGATTCTCAAGTGATCACGGGGCATTTTCATAATTGAACAAGAAAAATTTGTGCCTAATGGATGCTTTAGGCTACTGATCTCTTTCATCTAGCAGGAAGATGGCCCTGAAATTCACCAAAATTGTTATCCAAATAACTCCCCTAGTGATTTGGATAACTTGCATACACATTATGGCCCTAAGTTATCTATTGAAGAATTACGTGCATTCAAAATCATTTGGCATATTCCCTTGGTCATAGTTTACATGTGCGCCCCTTTCTTTTTTCGTTCCACTTCCCATCATGCCTACCTTCCACACGTTCACCTTCTTCCTAGTCAATTTCTTCCCATCCCGTGTGCCTTGCACTTACTACTAAGTCCTTGGCCCTTCACACGCTGCACCCATTACTTTATAACGGTTGCACCTTAACCATTCATTCTTTACTCACTAGTTTGCTTCATCTCCCCATGCACATCACACATCTCCCGTGCACATCACACACCCCCTTAGCGCCTTCCTATGTTTTATCGTGTGCCCTTTCCTTGTATCATTTTATGCTAGATCATATTTTGACATGTTTAAGTGTGCCATGCGTAACCAGTCAAAGCACACCAATAGGGTGTCGAATCCTTAAAACAAATGAATGATTGACACATGGCGAAACGAAAAATATTTTCACATTTGGCCATTATCTCAGCCAATCGGCGCATGCCACATGTTTTGTGTACGCCAACCACTCGACATCTTTTGATGATAGCCATATCTTCTACTATAGATCTCGAGATCAGCGCGTGTCTTGACTTGTCAGAGAAGCTGCGACATTAGCTACTGATCTAGAAATTCAAAATTCAAATTCTGGCAGATATGGTAGGTAAGAAATGGGAAAAGGTCTCTCTGAACATTGATGAGCATATTTTATTACTTCAACCAGCCAATTTGGTATGATTCACCCTCCTTTTTCTTCAACACATTAAGCAAGCATGGGGAAGCGTACTTCACATATTTCTAAGTGGATTTACATACATTGAATGCTTCTTATTGGTGGTTGTGTTTCAAATTTGGGTTTTCCTTCCTTTTCCTTTCTTCCTCCATGAATTCATCTATAAATGTAAGAGCAAGGCTCATTTGTTATGTTAGACACTCTGGATTCTTACACATTTTTACTAAGGACACCATATTTTCTATGTTTTGAGTTACAAAACTCTATGTATAGCTCTTGCCAGTGGATATCAGCCTCCTTCATCATTGTAACATACGTGCATTTCATGAAGTAATAGAAGCATCGTTTTGTGACTATTATCTGTCCTAACATGCTTGAATTCCTTCTTCTTGCCTTTTCTTTTGCGTTGTGTGCTAGTTGTGATACTTCGGGTCCCCTACGGTTCCATATTTTGTTGTGGTCCATGAGAACAATTTGGTGAATGCATGTTTTGTTGTGCTACTCGTGTCTAGCCTCCTTTTAATGTCATTCTTGCTCAGAATAGATAGTGTCCATCCCTCTTTTAAGGTGCTATTTCCTTTTAGTGTAGTTTACTTCATGTTATTGTTCTTTCCCTGGTCCCTTGGGATTCTTATCTTAGTTTCCCCTTTCAGCACTAAGAGTAGTAGTAGTAGCAGAAATAAATAGAGGCTGGCCTTCTCAGAGATCCATCCCAAGCTCGCAAGGTCCCATAACTTGGGGACGGTTCCATTGTGGTTTCAAACACCTCAGCCCTTTACGAGATCCGAGACGCAGTGCACATTTGAGCTACCAACAATAACCTTCCTTGCTAGTTATTCTTGAACTAATCATTTTTACTATTTTACTGAGATGGTAAAAATTAAGATAATCCATGGGCGAGATGTTTAAAATATTATGATTGATTGATTGATTTGATTGATTATGATGATTACATTGAATTAAAACATGATGTTATTATAAAGTGAATTATTTACTTTGTTGTCATAGTTAAAAGAAAGGAATTTTTCCTAACATAAACAATGTAGTATTTTGAAGATTTATACGTACTTGTACCAATTATTAAGTAATATTTAAGTGGATTAAAATTTGTGTTAATTATTGGGTTGTTTTGGATGTTGATTTTAGAAGCGTGTATTAGTTGAATGATTAATGATAAATGGATTTAATATACAAAGAAGTATCACATTAATTCCATTATTGATTAATTATGGTTAAGTCCTATATTTGGAACATATACAACTATGTTTTTGATTAACTTTTACAATTGTTAAGTACAATAAAATGTAAAATTTATGCAATAATATGACAATTTTGTTAGGGATAATTAAAGGAATATGATAACAACCCAACAATTTATATTAAATTTCATTTAATATTCATAATGGATATAAATAACTTACTTGATATGATAAACATATCCGGTTACAAAAAAATATTATGAATCTTAGGGATATAATTTGTTGTGATAAATTTATCACTGCGATAAAGGAAAACACTGTCGTAAACCGATTTAACTTTAAAGAAATAATCCCTTGGGATGCGATGTTCCTAATGTTTGGAACTTGGCACACCAACTTCGGATGGTGTATATAATAGCATATTTTTTAATGATGTAATTTATTAAGTGGATACTATCGATAGCAGGTATCCTAAGGTGTCCTTTCAAGGTTCCTTCAATATGATTATCATAACTCGAAGAAGAATAGTGTTACATTGAGTTGCACAATTTGATCAAATAGTATAGATGATCCACCTTGGTTCTAATTTATTTTAGCTATGGGGAAGGAAGTGGTTATGTAATGATGCAAGTCATTACATAAGCATTTATCTCTAATAAACATCCTAAGTTGGCATAGATGTGCTCCTTTACATAGGTTGAACATGTCTTGTACCTTATGTGTAACATGTAACTAAATTAAATTAACTAACTGATTCAATTCTGATAATTAAACAAAGTGATATGGTGAAAGGATGATTTTATGATGACGTGTGTTCCTTCACGAAACCGAGCATACAAGCATGACTCCTAAAATTCAGTGAAGTAGTGTAAGTTGTTGGTTACACTATCAGATTCACCAAGTTCTAATTAAAGGTGTAAGATTCGGATGGAATTCGATTGATTGAGTTCCAGGTAGACATTTAGAAAACATCACTTGTATATCATTTCCTAAGAAAGGTACTAGTTGTATACTTTGTATACAGGCTCGTTAAGAGTGAACTATGGGGGATTGGGTAGATCTAATTGACCCATATTTTTGCACATATATTATTGATTTTTATCTGATGAATTTAATTCTACTTTATTTCCCTTAATGTGAAGTATTGAAAACTAGGTTTTACACATGAAGGGCCTACTATAAGACACATGCAACTGATAAGAGATAGTAACAATGAATCAAAAATATAAGTAATAGTTAGTTATGTGTGTGATGAAAGTATGTGTCAAAAAATATTCCAACAATAACATTGTGTATTTTGAAATGTGTTATGAGTAATGTATCCCAAACTATCATGCATAATAAGTTTGACTACACAACAAATAAAAATGGTACACTTTTTTTGAAACAATTTAACTAAGTTAAAATGCATTTCTATATTTGGCATACCATACTACAACAATCTAAACAATTCACCCAATTTTGTTAAAAATATTTAGATAGTTCCGAACCTCAACATGCTGCATGAAGGTGATTGAGAAGATCACTAGTTGTATTATTACAAGCATGAGTTAATTGATGGATTTAGGTGGAATATGGATATAAAAAGAGACCATATATTGGTGAAGTGCCCACAAACAACTAAAAAGTCTTCCTTGACACAAAAAACACTACAACATCTTCATGCAATTTCTAGAGAGATATGAAGGATAAATATAAAGAAATTCCCTAGATGTGGAAAAGAAGATTCAACATAATTTATTAATAACTTTAACATATGTTTCCTTAAACATAAGTGATAGCCTATGAGTACATTAAAAAACCATTAGGACAACAAGAGGGTATTCCTCATAAGCTAGATGTATAGATCCACTTCTTAAAAGGTAGCTCAAGTTTACAACTCTATTAAATTCCAAAAGGAATGGTATTATGTGTTTCAAGTTAGACACAAATGAAAAGGTAGATCATAGGGTTGGGTACTCCATATTGTATCAAAGCTAAATTATTTAAATGGTGTTTATCTAATTAACTTAAATATAGAGATAAATAAATGTTACAAAAAATAAATCAATTTAGATTACATATAGTTATATTTACACAATTGAAACTAGAGAATTGGAAGCACATTAGATTGATAAAGAACTTATAAGTATAATTTCGGTTTTAGGGATGACTTATCTGATTTAGGTTGAATTTTGATTGTGTCATGCTAAAATATGAATTTTTTGTAGAGCTTGGAATGTTCTTAGACCCTTCGGTGTCCATTTGAATGTAAATGGGATATTATCATCTGATTTAGGAAAGGGTCATAGTCCACCACATACTTGATATATATAGTTTTGAACCTATGATTGGATAAAATATAGTATTATTATTTTTACTTCACCTTCACTTATTTAGTGCTCTCGATATATTTAGTTTCACTATAACTTTCACATATGTCTTTGTACCTACAAATAAATCCAGTTTCTTATAAATAACCTCTCTTGCACATTAGATAATAAAAAAACATGAAGTTCTTGATTCAAATTGACATCGGTGCTCACCCTATTTGTGAATTACCAATCTTTGCACTACACTTAATACTAAAACTATTTCTCCTAGTGCTTCACGCAAGTGTTCTTACAACTAAACCATTTATCTATCCTTGTCCTTGTGCTTCTACACCAATAATGGGCTATCCTAATTTTTCTCGATGAGAAACCCTTGTATGTAAATGTAAAAATCAAAATTATTCCCTTTAAATGTTGTACTATGTAGTATAAGTATGTTATCCCATTTTTGAGTTCAACACTAAAATAGGATAACCAATAAAAATTTTTCATGAAGAACTTGTTTATGACCCTTTCTTCATCCAAGGATTTCTTCAAAATTCATTACTTGCTTTTGAATCAGTTTTCAAGGTCTTTGTTATCCCAAATTAACCCCCTCCTAGATTAATTTGAATAACTCACTTAAAATGCACTTAGAACTTTGTACATGCTTGGGACGTTCAAACGATTGTCAAATTCCACCTCTCTAAAGCACTGGCCATTGGAATTTAAAAATTTGCGGGAAGCTCAACTTTAATCCATTGGTAGGTCATATTTAAAATTCCACGTGACATTCATTTCACCATCAATTTCAATTCTAGGCATCGGGTAAGAGATACGTGGCGAGACTCCGATGCTCCTCACAGTCCACACATTCCACAGACCTCAAGTGCAGTATAATTAATTGTGTTGGAAAGGATTTTGGGTCAAGGTTTAGGTCAAGGAAAGTCAAAGAACACATGGTGGATGAAGGTAATGGAAGATGGTGTAAGATCAATGGTCTAAGGTAGACACGTGGTGGAATTCTATCACACTTCAAGAAGATTGGCTCTGTAGATGTAAATTCTATGGAATGATCAAGTTTTCAATAGGATTCAGTGCTGCGGTGAAGGTGAAAGTTAAGGAAGTCAAGGCACTATACATGGATTCATTCCTATGGAGCCAACATATTTAAGTCTTCCTAGAAAGAAGTCATGACAAAAAGGCTCAACTAATCAAAAGAAATCATGAAAGTGAGAGAGATCTAAAATGAGACATAAGTGGATCCTTCTTACTGGCTCACCTTTCACACTCTAACATGGTGCCAAGAAAGAAAAGTCTAACAAAATGACATTACAAGAAGCATGGAGATTTCCCATTGGCTCATGTTTAATAACAATAAAAAAGGGATATCAAAGTATTGACACTACATTAGAGCGTGGTGATTTTTAATGGCTTATGTTTTATGGTGGCTAGTATTAGTAAAAGAATAGTGACATTGAGACATGCATGGAGCTTTATCATTGGTTTAAGATTTGCAATGGATAATGGAGGTTTCATAAGGTCTCACCCTGCAACCAATTAAAGTTACTACACATGGAAAAGGAAAAGCAACCCACATGTAGAGAAAAGTAATCTCCAAAGCTAGTCAAACTCGCCACGTGTCACTCCCATGTTCATCTTGACATGTAAATATTCAAATGGCCATAAATTTCTCTCCAGAGCTCCAAATCAGACAAAATTGGTATAATTGGAAATGTCTCCTCGATCCCTTAACTTTGATATCATGAGATTAAATAATTGATGGCTTTTTGTGGGAGAAAATGGAGAAATATGGTTTGGAAATTGATGTACAATCACGAGACAACTCAACCACTGAATTGATGAAGTATGGGGCTCTTACCTTCTCCTAGAAGAAAAAGGACATTAGGGAACAAGACAAATAGGGTGACCATGATTTTTTTCAGAGATTATTAGATGATTGATGACCATTAAATCTTGAGAGCTACGTTGCGGGGAAAGATAGGGATTTTCATTAATGAAAAGATCACATCCAAGAATTTTCCTCTCCTTTTCCTCTTCTCTCTCTCTAATTCTCTATATATTGTAAAATGATGCTTATTTCAAGGGTTGGAGATTTTTGCATGAATTAGATCTTGAAGTTGAAGAGACAAAAAATTTGTGTTTTCTATTTCACTATTGAAGAATATTAAATATATCTTTTACAAAATTTGTGTTGTGGATGAATCTTTTTCATTTGAGGTATTATTCTTAAGTTCAATGTACTAAATGGTTCTTTGTTTTAATATCTAGTTCATTGAATCTACAACAAGTTATTACTATCTGATCATGTGTGATTATATTTTGATCTGCATTTGCTTAAGTGAAAGCACGTTCCTATCTATTCTCTTCTTATTCTTATGAAATTATTCCTTTCTATCTTCTTCCCTTCTCTTTATACACATTCCTTTGTAATAAGAACCATCATACTGGGATGAAATCCCAAACCGAATGGTTAGATTAGTGTAGATATTGTAAATATTATTTGGTGTGCATTAGATTAGTAATAACTAGGGTGCCTTCCCTTTATTTGAGGAAGGACTTTGTCCGTGTCTGTGGTTGAACCTCATATTTTTTCTTTGAAAAATATCCAACCAACATAGTTTAAATTCTTTCTTCACTTAGTTCAATCGGTGGTAGATAGGTTCTTTTCTAGGTGATAAATGCCTAGAGATAATTCATATATATAGGGATCTTTTACTTTGAAAATAAAATCCTAGTGACATGCAAAGCCAACCCAAAAAATAAGACCCAAAAGTAAAAAATAATAATGAAAGAGATCGATGTGTGAAAGAAATCCAAAATTAAAAGGGGCCTAGACTATAGATCTTAGGTCAAGGCGTAGTATGGTCCAAACCCAATTGTATAGTCTTTGACCAAAGTTAATAAAAGTCAAAGAATGTGTTTTAAAAGTCATAAATCTCTATGACATGACACAAAATCATATGCACTATTCAAATATGCCAAAAAAATAGAAACCAAGAAATATCATAATAAAACAAGAACTAATGCTACTAAGATTTGGTTTCATTTTGAAGACCCATATATACAATTTTTCCAGATACATGATGTAATAATGATTTTGTGTAATTTTTGATGTCTAAATTTCCCCCCTTTATGCTAGTGAATTAAATATACTAGTTTAAAGGAGAAAAGAAGCACACCTTACAATGTTGAATCCAAGAGATTCATAGGTGTGTTGAGATATTAATCATAGCATGGGGGCATGTGCATGGATATGGGGGACCAAAAGTGACCAAAAATCTACTTTTGATCATTTTAACCATAATGCACTTGCATTATGGCTTGGTCATGTTATAACGCGATAGTGAAAAATAAATCTCGATTATAACTGTTGTCCAAAATAACCCTCTTGGCCATTTTGACAACCCGTATGTTCATTTCTAGACTTGGGTAAAATTTGGAGTTATTGTTATCAGAGGGTGTAATTTTTGGTGATAACAATAACATAAACACGTTACGGCTTGAATTTTCAAAGCCATGTGCACCCCGTGTTATAATGTGGGTGCATTATAATGTAAATGTGTGATAATGAGAATGTGTTATAATGCGCTCATGTTGTGATTGTCAAAAAAATTTAATAGTAGTGGCCAAGACCTAAAACACCATTTCACCTAGCCAAAAATGATATTTGTGTAAAAATGTGAGTAGGAAAAGGGTGAACACATTTTGGATTTCAAAACTTTTATGTTGTTCAAATCAACCATGGTGGAGAGTCTAGAAGGTGATTTTTAGTTGATTTTAGGGTAGTTTTGTTATTAAACAATTTTTTTCTTACATTGTTTTTTATTTTTTATTTTCAGTTGATCTAATAGCTTCACCAGAAATTCCTCATTCACCCATAGACTAGGGTGAAAAAAACATACCTAAAACACATCCTCAAATTCCAAGACACCCTCATAATACCCAAGAATAACTTTTAGGGGATAATAAGAACAACAAAGCTTAAATTCAAGGTTTAATAGATACCCTAATAAACCCCAATTCCATGATTACACATCACTAAAATACTATTTCATTATTATATTCATTAATATCTAATATTGAGAATGTGAAGGGTCAAATAAAAACATGGGAGGGTTATAAACCCAATTGTCACAATTTTTATCCGAGAAAAATTGTCTTATGATGTAGTGAAGAAAAAAATACCAAAGATAAGTTGTGTTCCTTGTTCACTCACCCCAAAACTAATGCATCCTTATTATTGAGTTGCACAAGATTCTCAATCCACTGGTGTAACCATGAGGGGATCAAAAATAATTTTTGGGATAGATGGTGGGTTTTTTATAAAGCACCTTACAACAATTTTGAGGTACCACAATATTTCTTGAGAAAAATATATTGTGAGTTCATCCTCAATGAAATACCAAACTATTTTGATATTCAAGAGTTCAAATGCAAAGGAAAATGCTCTACAAAGGATAAATTGGGAGTACACTATTTGTATAACCAACCACACAAACCCATTTCTCGTCCATATATTCAACATGTTTCAGTCCCTTATGTTTTGAAGGATACCATGGAGGTTGATACACTTAAGTCTATTAGTTCTTTGACACATTGATTTCTTGATATGGCACCCATTTTTCCCAATATGACAATGTTTGTCCTTGAGGCATCAAACATCGAGATAACAAAGTTTTTCATGCTTGTGGGAGTCTAGGCACCTATGTGGTTAATGGGGCTAATCCACATCATAGAGATTATGCTCCACATATTAGAAAGGATTCTCCACATCTTAACAAGGTTACTCGCAACCTAGTCGGGATGCTCCACAAGCTGAGTAGGGTGGTTGATTAGAGGAGACACATCATGATTCTATGTTCAACACTATCATCATTACATGAGATCCACTAGATTCAACCTTTGGAATTTACCAAAGAGGTAATTTTGTATGAATTTAATTCCAATTTAGTATATTGTTTTCATACTAAAATTTATAATTAACAATATTAATCCATTATGAATGAAAATTAACAAGTGTATTTTTATAAAAATACAAGGTCAAAATACACATATAGCATCACATTCCACTTTCTTCACATTTGTTTGTGGGAACAAGAATTCCTCAGGTATAAATTTGTAATAAATTAGTAAATATTTTATCTTAATTTATTTTCCATATAGAGATGTTATCTTAAAATGATAATTTGATGATGAACATACAATCTATGGACCTTCAACATCTCTGAGATATCGGTATGAGGGAACATGTTGGTGAATTTACTAATGTGATTTTTATTATTTTTAATCATCATATATGAAGAGAATGAACTATATTTAATGGATGTAGATAATGGCATTTAACTTGTAAGTGTGTATCCTTCATCTTGTTTTCAGTTGACAATGGCATTAAAGTCTTTTTCCAACATTCAACAATCATTAGATATTGGAGTTTCTATGGGCATAACATATATTTTGCCTCTTACACATGTGTGGATTAGTAATGTAATTTTCACAATGAATTTATTGCATTATATAACATAAATTAGTATAATTGAGCGAAATTCACACGTATTATAATTTTTCATCATTTCCATGGGAGGAGGTGACAAATCCGGTTTGTGCACATGCTCTTGAATTTGTTTCCCAAGGTCGGTATTGAGTGGTAAAAGATGATTATGAGGGATCATGTGATTTTACTAAGCATTTATTTGTAAGTAATGTCACTAGTTATATACTAATGTGTTTGTTGTTTATTTGTATTAATAGGTGGAGCTATAATCATCCTTTGAGCATAGGGGGTTTGATTGATAGAATGGAAATTCCAATAATGTGATTGGTTCATCTTTCGATAGGCCCAAGATATCTAGATTATTTGATGATACCCCATAGTTCGGATGTATATGAATTTTGTTGTATTTTTCGTGGCATGTAGCAGTAGTTATTTATTTTGTTAATGTATATCATTGTATCCATATAGGACTTTTTAGACATTAATTTTGTAAAAAAAAATCTTCCATTAAGGATTTATGAAATTAATATAATATATGAGAAAAAAATATATTTTATTTTCAAACTTGTATAGTACATATATCTAAGTGGATTAATATGATTCCATATGTATGTTATGCTAACATGTATTATTAGTGTTAATTTTTTTACGTTTTTAGCATGGACATTAAAATACATATGTAACTAACAAACAATTTATCCACCATTATAATCATTCAATATTATATTATTTAATACAAATAGATTTATTAAAATCCATCATAGAAAAACTACGTAATAAAAGATGTACAATTGCTAACATACATTACAACACAAGTAGATAAGCATGTAAAGTATAGAACCCTAAGAAAAGGAGGGAGAAAAGATGACTTAGTAGATTTACGCGCAATATGGAAGTGATCTAGGTAGGGTAAAGTGTTGGAAAGGATGTAAACAAAATCATAATTGATCTCTATAAATTCTAGAACTAACGAGATGATTTTAGATAGGGCGCTCACAATAGGACAAGAGCGTCGAGGTGCTTGATATTTGGATCTGAAAGCTGTGATGTGAAAATGATAAGAATCTTGTTTTTGCTATGTTACAAGGTATTTGTTGTTAGTTCTTGTTGATTACCTGATTTTCATGCCTTGATTACCGAAGCTACCTGTAAACTACAAAAGAGTTCACCTGCACAATCCCACAAACCACATCAAACATAAAAAAGAAAATGTAGAATGGGGAGTCATACTGACCATAGTGGTCATCTTGAGAGTTAAATAATGACTGAGCGCTACACTACATTGTAGAATCCATTTATTTCTAGTGTGTGTGTGTGTGTGTGTGTACATGTGTAGAAATGATGCCCAAGGAAACCCTTGTGCAAGATCTACTAAATAGTGGGCTATATTTTCTCTAAGATGAAAATGTGTGGATGGAAAATAATAAAATTCCTCTTCCTATGTTGTGTATGTAAATCATGCAGCCCATTATCCCTTGAATGAATTCTAGATGAATGCCTTACAATTTTTAGGTTCCTTTTGAATGCAAGCTTATTTGGTAATAGTAATGCTTAGTGATTGGTCCTTTATTTTGAAAACATAACTAAGTATTTATATGATTTCCTTGTTTTAGTTTCATTATTGATGGTGAAAGGCTGACCTAGAAGTGATAAAGATTCCCAAAACATAAAATAGACCCAAAATGAGTGAGTGAGGTGGAAAAGGGTTAGGGGCACCCAAAGGAGATAGGAACACATGGGAAGCTGTTGTCCTAGCTAGGTTATGGAATTTGAAGCCATGAAAGATAAATGAGTTAAGTTTTGACTAGGCTATAGGGTGTGCAAGACCAAAGAGAAAGCAAGAGATAAAGAAAAGAGGCCAAAGATAGTTGTCAACCACTAGTTTTCTTACTTAGGAATCATGTAAATGCTAACATGCTTTTAGGACCTAGAAATGTACCCAAGTGTGTGATTTTGTGTCTACATTTCCCCCACTTTATGATATTAAGTGAATACTCAATAACATAAAGTAGAAAAGAGATGCGTACCTTTTGATCTTGTATAGTGTGTGGCAAATAGTGTGTAGAGTAGACAAGTGAAGCATGGAGAATAGGAAAGGAAAGTGACCCTAGGGGTCAAGCATATATGTTTCTTGTACCTATTGTTGTGCTTGTATTTGGTACTATAAGCTTCTTCTTGTTACGTATTAAGGAAGGACCTACTAAAAAGAAGAAAAAAGGAGTAGTTAAAGTCCTATATGTGAAAAATATGTAAAATTATGTAAATGTATGAAAGTATATAAAAAATAAAGTGTGCACCTGATGTATAAAAGTGTAAAGGATAGAAATATTTCTTGAAATCTTGTGAATGTCCAGTTTATTGGGAAATCTCATGCCAAGTGTGAGTTATTTGGGAAATTTCACACCAAGTGCGAGTTTTTGGGAGATCTTACGCTAAAGAGAAAGTATTGGGGAGAGAGGTATATTTTAAAACTCCTTTCATGACTCTTCCCAATAAACACTACTACAAATGGTGCATTTCAATTTTTTTCCTTTTGTCCCAATTTTTTCGAATTAGTTCGAATTGAACCGATTTTAGGAGACAGAATGCATTATGTAACTGGAAGACTATGCCTGTGACTATAGTACTACTCTAAAGAATTAGGTAAACTATGTTGTTCTAAAAGGTGAATATATGTACCCTTAGGAAAATAGTGCGGGGAGAGGTCAAGAGCTCCTGACACACTAGTGTATGAGTCTGGAAGCTAATGTTTGTACTATGTGCTAGACCCAAGATAGATTCTGGGCCATTCTATGAATGTGTGTATGTGGTGATTTTGTAATGTGTTGTGTTGTTGTGTAGCTCTGAGTTAATGTAGGGGTGATTTATTCACCTAATGTATGCCCCCATCATTTGGGGTGCATGTAATGATGATAGGAGAATGCGGCCTAAAGGAGAGGACATGATCTTGAGATGAAATTTATACTTGCATGGGGGGGGATGTGCATGGTAGAAACCAAGGCACATGCAAACAAAGTGGCTAGTAACACGTGTTAGTAGAAAATGTAGAAAACATGCAATAGAATACATTATAACAAACAAGCATGTAGATAAAATGGAATTTTAAAAGATGGTTTCAAACATCAAACATTTCTCACAATGTCATAAGACAATCAAGGCCGAAGTGGTTGTAAGCAAGAAATTAATGATTAAACAAGACACAAGGAATAACTCACAAACAATAACATATAATAGAAAGAAATGGAAAACAAGTAGTGACAGATAGCCATGGTTGTATATAGTCTTGCAAGGTAAATGCTACACATGAAGCACTTGTTAGCATGTTAGAAAGATAAATAGTATGTCATGAGCATGTATAAATTAATGAAAGATAAAGAAATTGTAATGAGATGTCGTGAAAAATGTAGTAATAGAACCTGTGTAGTATGTGATAGTAGGAAAAGTAGATGCCCCAGGAGCCTCAGTGGGACTAGTAAAGGTACATTTCCAAGCATCATTGCATTGTGTGCAAACCTGTAAGAGATCTGCATTCACCATAAAATAAAAAGTGAATGCGCATAGGTATATATGATAATAACATACTAAGAAACTGTCTAGCATGGAAAACAAAGTGTAACATGTAAGTAGAATAAAATAGAAAGAGCACATGCAACCAAGATATGAAAATTCAATGTATGAGTGTGATGTAATGGAATGCAAAGTATGAAGGTGGAAGTAGCAAGGTGTGCCCCCAATCAATGTGCATAAAATGAGGTTAATTTATAAATGCTCCCGAACAATCAAGAATGAACCATAGAATAAGAGTGCATCATCAGGAAATGGTTTGTGTGAGAGTAGATGCTAGAAATATGTATTGTGAACCATAGAGTGGTAAGAGAGAATGATGCGAGTTTCATTTCAGATTTATACCCTCAACAATCGAGTATGAACTATATAACTAGAGTATGTCATAGGGTAATGATGATACAAGGTGTGTATCAAAGTGCATAAGAGTAGTGATAAAGATTAGATGCAAAGCAGGGAGCATAGTAGTATAGATTATAGACAATAGATGATGTTAGAAGGGGGAAGAAAGTGTGATGCCCCAACTATGTGATGTGGAGAAGAACATAGTAAACTCATCTCGGAGGTTGTTATTGTTAGGATCATAGCCAACTGAAGTGGAATCAAAGACTTGGTAAGAAATAGTATGGGGTTGATCATATAAATATCTTACATGAAAAAAATTGTACATGCTCATAGCATATTCTTCATTAGTGAAAGGTGGTTATGGGAAATATTGTACATAAAAATGAGTGATTGTTATCCAAAATAATCCCATGCTTGTTTTGGTTAACTTGCCTTCATTCTTCCCTCCTTTTTCTACAAGTAAGATTTTTACATCTTTAAAGAACTCAAAAGTTCCTAGAGATGGCTTCATCGAGATAGGATTTTTCTTCCCCTTTCCGAGAAAGGTAAATAAGTCCTCCTAACTCCAAATATTTTGAAAATTATGGCTCGGTGGAGGTGGGATGAAAAATTTGCCCAAGGATGAAGGCGAGGTTGGTGGGAGGCGGAAGAAAATTTGACACTTAGCCCTTTTGGCTAAAAGGTGCAAAGTCACAAGCCAGCCCACGGGCCCATGGAGGGGAAGGAAGTGAGTTGGTAGAGGCACGGAGAAATTGTTGACACTTAGCCTCTTTGGCTAAAAACTCAAAAGTCTAAATCGGCCCGTGAGCCCATGAAGGAGAAGGAAAAATTTGGGTCGCTCTTCCGGGATGAACCAGAAGCCGACTTGTGTCATCGGGGGAGCGGGCGCAGATGTTTTTGGGAAATTTTCCCAATTTCAAATCAAAGGGCAAAAGGTGAAGTTTGAGCCCGCGATCCTATCAGTGAATTGGGAAGCACCACGTGTCATCGGAGGAGCGGGGCGCGAAGAGTTTTGGGGAAATTTTTCCAATTTGAAAAAAGAGGGGAAAAGGTAGGTATTCAGCTACGGATCATATAGAAGGTGCCACGTGTCATGCGGACCTGAGGGGCCACAAATATTTTTGGGAAATTTTTCCAAAAGGGAAAAATTTAAAGTTTGACCCCTTGGACTTGTTTTCAAATCTGATTTTCTGCCATTTTTGACCTAATTTGTGCCTTGAAATTTGTGCCCTTATTTTGTCATAAATCTTTAGATGGGCATATCTTTCGATCCAGAGATCAGATTTGGGAAAAATCAGACTCGTTGGAAAGATCATTTCTTTTGCATTGGAGGCATAAAAACATCCTTTTTTTTGCAAGTTTCGGGAAGAAAAAGCTAGAAACGTCTTTCATGTCTTTAATGGAAACTAGATTGCTTTGAATGAGTCATTTTTTGCTCAATCCACCATGGTTGCCTTCTCCCACATGCCAAGGATGAAGAATCAATTCGATTTGATGAGGGAAAAATCCTAAAATGTCTTCTCACACCATTAATCTAAGATTAGATTGCTTTGAGAGCTGTGTTTCATGAAATTCATCATTATTTCTCCACACACACAAAAGTAGAAGCAAAGGAGTTGATTCAATGGATTTGTAGGCTGATTTGAAAGGAATTAATGGCAGATTGTTGAATTAGAAGATCTGATTTTCTTCTTTTTCTATTTCTCTCTCTCCTTGCTTCAGTTTTAAATGGAAAGGATTTGATCCTTTGTTTTTGGACATTTTTCTCTTGCAAGGTCCCCTTTTCTCCCTAGAAAGTGGATTCGTGGAGTTTCGGACTCTCATACATAAGCTCCAACACACATTTTTCCTCCTTTCCATTGTAATGCATCGTATTAAAAGCGGGAATGATAGTGCATGCTCTGTGAATGATTTTTCAACCCTTTTATGTGTTATTATTGTCTTCTCGATCCTTCATTATATCTTGGAAATTTATGCATGTTCGTGTTACATTCTTATGATCTGTGTTTATTTGCAAAATATAAGTTCATCACTCCTTTTGTGTATCACTATTTTAGCTTAGTTTTATTTCCCCTTTTTGCATCTTCAACTCTGTCTCCTTAGAATCTAGAGTAGGATTTAGCATTGATCCTCTACAAAATTCATGTATACACCTAAACGAGAGGGGTAAGAGCCGCTTTTTTCGGAGATTTTTCTCACCTTGCAAGGTCACACACCTTGAGAAAACTCAATGTTGTGCAATCACACTAAATGACCCACCTGGATTGCAGATCGAAGGTCATTTAAGAGAGTCTTGTAGATTTTCTCTAACAATTTTGGCACACCCGGTGGGACCTTATAGGTCTTCATCTTCATTTCAAAAAAGTTAAGGTGCAATTGTTCTAAGTTTCTTGCTTGAAATAGCCTCTATTTGCACATCTAACAACTCTAAAAGGATAGAATCAAATGGTTTCAACAGTCTAATCTTGATGATTTAAGAGAAGGATCCAAACAAGACCAAGGACAGAGAAGAGGGATTTTTACCTATCGTAATTATCCCTAGAAAGAGGAGAAAGGGGAAGAAGGATTTAAAGGTATCCATCTCCACCAAATAGGACTCTATCAACTCCTCCACGGTAGACTTTTCATCTAATCAATAAGGGTTCTCGGGCCAATCGAATGGCACAACCCAATCCTTATGTCAACTTTATCGACAACATCCCACTTGCTCTCAATGCACAAAACCCAGCTCCAATTTTAGCATTGAAGAACATCCCATACTTTATTGGAGAAAATCAGACCACTCTTGGTGACCATGTTAAAGACATTGCTAATGTTTGTGCAATGCATGAGATTGTTGAGATGGAAATTACTGCGGCATATTCTTTCAAATAGAAAGCCTTATAATGGTTCAGAGCCTTGAGGCGAGACTCTATCCAAAATTGGAACCAGTTGTGCATGACCCTCCATAACCAATTTGGAGAGAAAGGGAACAACTTGTCTCTATTGGAGCAACTGGCAACTATCAAGAGAGCTCCCAATGAGTAGCCAATAGAATTCAATTTTAGATTTCAAAGAACATGGAATAGAATCCCTTTGGCGGTGAGGGAAACAACTCAAGGTGCTTTCTTATACTTTCTCAAGGCTTTAAATTCTGACATTTCTATGTTGATCCAATCCATGGGAGGTGCAACTCTACCTGCAGCTTACAACATTGCCATTAGGGCTGAGAATTGTTTGATCCAAGCTGGTAAACTTACGCCTAGGCCTCCTATGCCCTTATATCCAAAGTTAAGAAGCCTAAGTACTAGTCAAGCACCTACTTTAGCTCCTATTCCCACCCCTACAAACCAAAGTTCAAATGAAACTTCTACTTCATCCTCTAGTGCCTCAAATGAGCTTCAAGAAGTTATGAAACAATTGTGAAATTTGGGCAATGAGCTGGTTATGCTCAAGAGACAATAAGCTCAAAGTTTTAGGCCTTCTTATCAGCCTCAAACTTAGCCTAATAGACAACCATATGAACCTAATAGGCCACACAACCCAGCTGAAAATCAAAATCAAGTAAGGACTCCTGCTAATTGACCATTTCAGCCCTATAACCCCAATGTTGCATCAACCTCTAAAGCCTTAGTGCCGGTAAAAAATATTATAGCTCAAGAGTATGACTTGGTGTTTCCCATGTAATGAACCTCACAACTAATCTATGTGCTTCATTGGTGCTTTGAACCAAGTATTAATGGTGACAACAATTGGTGTAGAGAGTGAAGTGAGTCGAGAAACAAACCAACAACAAGGGACATCTCAACAAGATATAACTCCAAATGAGACTACACTTGTGAATTGGCAGGCTAAAGATTTTTGTGGTATGAGTCAAACACCTTCTCAAAGTATAGTAGCTAACACATAGTCAAAGAAGAGGAATATTGGTGAAGGGCAGTCATTAGGCCCAAGTGATTCACAACCTCCCATCACTCCATAAGGTGTTGGCAAGCAAAATGCAATTCCAAATGTGTAAGGACAACCCAAGCCACCTTCTAGACCAGCTCAAATGCTAGCTATTGTAGCCCATGTACAAGAAAAGAATGTGTAGACTAAAGGGAAAAAAAGAGATGGTTCATCCCCATTTAACATCATTAAACAAATGAATAAGACCAATGTGAACATATCTATGTGGGAGTCACTATCCATCCCAGGACAAAGGGATCTATTACAAGCTGCCATGAAGAATTGGTCAACCTCAAATCAGATAGCTCATATGCAAGAGAAGGTACTCAAAAATGCTACTCAGCCTGAGGGGAATCATGGAGGACAACAAGGTAAAATTTTGAAGCCCCCTCCATTCTATGTTTCATTTATCATTGGGGATAAACTAGTACATAATTGTATGATTGATTCTGGGGCAAGTAGTTCCATGATGCCCAAGCAAATAGCTGATCAACTAGGCCTTCAATATGAAGTCATATCCAAGGGGTGGTGCAATTAGATGGGATAGCAGTAGCAATAGTTGGGGTAATTAAATATTTGAGCCTTACTTTGCATGCATGCCCTAATGTCACTGTTTTGCAAGATGTTTCGGTGATAGATTTTCCATCACTCTTTACCATATGTTTGTCAAGGATTTCACGGCTAGAATTAGAGGCTACCTATCTGCTGATTGGTTACACATGTTATTTAGGACAAGGCATGGAGCCAAGGCCACAATCAGGTCTGAACCTATTGTAAACTTTGACATTGAGCCTCATACTCCAAGCCCAATCAATGCCAACTATTCAATGTTTGATCAAGAGGATTATCCAAGAACATATGAAGATGACACCAAATTTGAAAGCATTCCACATTTGAATCTTGATGAACGAGTGAGAAATATATGTGCTTTTGATCCCTACAAGGAAATGGAGGAATACGAACTAGCGAGTCTATTACATGCATGAAGAAAATCAGCCTCTTCCTAGCATCACCAAGCTAGACCATAAAGATGGCAACGAGGTATGGCAGTTGTTCTTTGATGGATCAAGTAGACAAGGTGCAAGAGGAGGAGCTATGCTTGTTTCCCTTAAGGCATTAAGTATTATTAAGATTTTAGATTTCAGTTTGCATGTTCTAATAAAGCTGCTAAATATAAAGCTTTGATACATGGATTGCATTGGTCAAGGAAGAGAGGCATAAAAAACTTACAAGTCTTTGGTGATAGTGAGTTGATTGTTAATCAAGTTAAAGGAAAACATGCTACCAAGAATGACATACTCAATAGTTATAAGAATATGGTATGGGATCTCATTGAGGATTTTGAGGGCTTTGGCATCAACTCCATCCCTAGGAAAGATAACCAAGTGTTGATAGGGCTTGCAACATTTGGATAACTTTTGATGTTATGGAGAGTATTAAAAGAGATAAAATGGAGCCAAACATCCATGTGATTGTGAGGCCATCAGTTCTAGACAATAAAACAAGTTGGAAAGTGTTTGAGAGTGACCAGCAAATCATCAGTTTCTCTCAAGAGGTAGCTGAGTTCTCAGCCAAAAATTAGGAAAAGTTGAGACAAGTATGGTGATCAAGTGGTATAGTGAGAACTAACAAACCGCCAAAATGACTTATGAATTTAGAGTCTATCTTTAATCCTAATGATCATTTTAGGAAGGAGAAATCAAACATCCAAGTCAAGGGAGAGGATCCAGAGCCCATCTTAGTTGAGAAGACAAGTCACTTCAAATTGGTAAAGTGACAACCAAGCAAGAAAGGTATGAATTCATACACTTTGCCAAGATTTCCTAGATGTATTTACTTGGAGCTATGAAGACTTGATAAGTTTCAATAACAAGCTATCTCAACACACAATTTAACTAGATCCAAGTGCTAAGCCCATCGGGAAAAAATAGAGACCGTTCAATCCACACATTGAGCCTCTCATGAAGAAGGAATTGAATAAGTTAATAGAGGAAAGGATCATATTATCCATCAAGCATTCAAGTGGGTTGCAAAATTGGTTCTAGTTAGAAATAAGAGTGGAGAAATCAGGTTGTGTGTAGACTTTAGAGATTTGAATAGAGCATCCCTCAAGGATCACTACCCACTTCCCTCCATGGAGAAAATTTTGTAAGTTTTTTGCTGGCTCGAGAGGTTTTCATTGCTAGATGGTTATTCGGTTATAATCAGATCTGATAGACTGGATCAGATTTACAGAAATGTACAGCAACAAATTATACACAAATCAATATCTCTTCTATTCAACACAATAAACTTCTCTAATATTATTCACGGAATAATAATGTATCTTTTAATTCATTCCGGATCCATACATCTTGAACAATGCGCAATATATAGGGAGATAGTTTCCTATTAAGTAGGAAACAACTCAACCAAAAATATCTCCTATTTAGTTGTAATTGTTACTCACGTAACAATACACAACTCAAATCATATGAGTTGTTAAAACAATCAGAACCAACATATTATTGTTAATATAACAATAATATAATTACTAACATTTGTATTTAATGAATACATATTAATGTAAACATTAATACTTAATTTCCTAACATTCCCCCCCTTAATGTTTACATGGTACAACATATCTCGTTCGCTGATTGTAGCCTGCCACCTCTGTGTGCTCATGATCAACTCCGCAAATGTGCAGCATTGGGCTTGCACAAAACTCGAACATGTGCCAATGCACATTTCTTCCACTGATGGTTTTCTTCGGCTTCTACCAACAACCTTACCAAATTGGTTTTGCAGGTGTACCAATAACCTTTCACACTTGGTTTTGCAGGATTACCAAAAACCTTACACAATTGGTTTTTACAGGTTTACCAAAAACCTTACACAATTGGTTTTTACAGGTTTACCAAAAACCTTTACATCATGATTGCTACAATACTTTTTGATCAATATTATACAATGTCACTACAAAAGGGAATCATGTAGGAAATACTGCTTTCAAAACTGAACAATAAAACATAATGGAAATGGAACAATGAGACCATGTTCCCCCCCTCATTGTGAACATTTCACTTATTCAACACACAACAGGAACTCTGAAATCATACTGCACACAACAAACTGCAATTCAGAAATGAAAGAAAACTCACACTACACACCTGTGCCACCAAATCATTCTGTGCGGCCCCGTCGTTGGTGACTGACGAGAGGTCGCTGTCTGACCTCCAGCCTCCGATGCCTCCATCCTCCATTTAAAAATCATCTAGAAGAGAAAATCTTCATCACTTTGATGTGCGGTATTTTCTTCCTCTTCATTTTCTCTTTCTTCATCAACAATCATGGCATTATCTTGTAGTTTCCCATCAAGTAAGTCTTGTGCTCTTTTTCTGCAATTGTTAGATATATGACCAGGTTGTTTACAATAGTAGCATGTAAATTGTTTCTTCGGTCCTTTAGAGGTTGAACCGTATTTGGGAATTTTCTTACCAAATGCTTTCTTGTTTCTACCAAACATTGCAGTCTCCTCTGGTTCAACAACCATAATTCTTTTTTCTTCATCTAACAAAGAAGAAATAAGTTCTTCTAGACTTGGATTTATTTTGCTTAATGTAAAAACCATATTAGAATAAGATGAAGGCATGCTATTAAGTAATACTGCTTTAGCATCATCATCAGGTACATCTACTTTTATGCCAGCAAGTTGATTACAGATAGACCGAAACTTCTACCGATATGCTTTGCTAAGAAATGCAAATACCTTTGAATATTGGAAAAATACTTGCCTTTATTTGTCTGCCTGATCTATCCATTGATGGCTATGAATTTGTAAATCCTTTGCATGCCTAAGTATCAGTCTGTATATCAAGCACGTGGATGAATTTGAGGTAATGGCTGAATGCTCAGTTCACCATTTGAACTCATATGCCTGCCAGCACTTCGCAGGAACAAACACAGGCACAAAAACCCGTCACATTTCTGCACAGAACTGCTCACTTATCAAAACGAATTTTCCAAAACAATTTCTGGGTTTTATTCCCCGCGTTGCAAGCTTTTCAGAACACTTTGAAATTCTCAATTTCGTTAAGAAATGAGAAAGTTACGAGTATTTTACTGAAGGCCTGTTTTGGATCAAGCTTGGCGGAAGAGCTGCGCCATGATGTTACAAAAACGTCTTTTCTTCCCTTTTTTTCTTTTGCTGCTGGAAATAGAAATGAACCAGAGGCATCCCCTTCTCTAATATGAAAAATGCATTATGTGAACATGGTTATCCACGCTCTGATACCAAATGATAGACCTGGATCAGATTTACAGAAATGTACAGCAACAAATTATACACAAATCAATATCTCTTCTATTCAACACAATAAACTTCTCTAATATTATTCACGGAATAATAATGTATCTTTCAATTCATTCCGGATCCATACATACTGAACAATCTGCCAATATATAGGGAGATAGTTTCCTATTAAGTAGGAAACAACTCAACCACAAATATCTCCTATTTAGTTGTAATTGTTACTCACGTAACAATACACAACTCAAATCATATGAGTTGTTAAAACAACTCCAACCAACATATTATTGTTAATATAACAATAATATAATTACTAACATTTGTATTTAATGAATACATAATTAATGTAAACATTAATACTTAATTTCCTAACAAGATCATGGTAAAGGAAGATTATCAGTTCAAAACAGCCTTCACCACCAAATGGGGAACCTATGCATATAGAAAAATTCCATTTGGGATGTCTAACATCGGAACGACTTTCCAAAGGGAAATGGATATGGCATTCAAGGGATTGATAAAAAAATAGTGCTCATATACCTAGATGATATTACTTGTATTTTCTAAAAGTGCAGTAGACCATCTCTCTCATTTGAGATAAATGTTCCAAAGATGTAGAAGATTTGGAGTATCCTTGAATCCCAAAAATGCATATCCCTAGCTCATGAAGGCAAGCTCCTAGGCCACATTGTTTCTAAAGAAGGGTTAGCAATTGATTTGGAGAGGGTTGAAGAAATAAGAGCACTACCATTTCTAAGTCATAATAAGGATCTTCAAAGTTTCTTTGGAAGAATCAATTTTGTTCGAAGGTTTGTTCCAAACTTTGTAGCCCTTGTCAAGCCAATAACTATGATGTTGAAGAAAAGTGTGGCATTCAAATGGATAGCTGAAGGTAAGGAAATTTTTGAGGGAATAAAAGAAGCTATCTCATGAGCTCCAACTCTCATTAACCTAAATTTCTCCAAATACTTCATCCTTTATGTGTTTGGAAGTGGTGATACAATTTCTGCAATTTAGTACATTAGAACAAAGAAAATGTAGAGCAGCCAATTACCTTCTTTAGCCAAAGCTTGGAGGACTATGAGGTAAGATATTCCTTCATTGAGAAACATGTTCTTGCAATGATTAGGAGCTTGAAGAAATTTAAGCATCTAGTTTCAAACAACAAGGTTCAACTGTTGGTTTCTCATGTGGGAGTTAAAGAATTCCTCCTCAATAAAGATCTAAATGAAAAACATGTACGCATTGGATTACTCGTGTCATGGAGTATGACATTGAGATCAAATTCATCAAGCTGGTCCGAGGAAAGGGATTGTGTGAGCAATTGGCCTTGAGTCAATCAATTGAAATAAGCAAAGAGAGGAATGTTGTTTTGGTGCTGCAAGACAGCCAAGAACAAAAATATGTTCAAGAAGAAAATGGTGGTGTGCTCACTCCTTGCTGAACCCAAGACATAATGCACTTCTTTAAAACAAGCCTATGCCCTCTAGAGATGAACAAATTGAAAAGAAGAAACTTCATATTGCGAAAGGCTATTCCGTATGTACTTATTCATGGCATCTTGTTCAAAAAAGATATCAATGGAGTGTTGTTGAGGTGCATTGGGACAAATCAGATTGAGAAAATGTTAGAAGAGTTCCATAATGGATCAGCTAGGGGTCATTTTGCTCCAAGAGTGACAGATCTCAATATCATGAAGGCTGTTTATTATTGGCCCAAGTGTTTAGTGATTGTTATGCATGCATCAAGAGGTGCAAGAATTGTGCATTCTTCACATGCAAAGAGAGATTAGAAACAATTCCATTCCACCCAATCTCGTTGACCAGTCATTCATGCAATGGGGTTTGGACTTCATTGGAGTCATTAATCCAAACTCAAGCCAAGAGCACAAATGGATTCTAACAAAGAATGAGACTACTTCACCAAATGGTCGAGGCGGTGGCACTCAAAGAGGAAAATGAATCTAACATTCTAGACTTCTATGAGGGGATAGCAACTATATTTTGTATACATGCCACTATAATATTAGATAATGCATTGGCATTCATAGGATCGAAGTTAACTAAATGGGTTGTTAGAAATGGAATCTATTTGAGCACTTCATCAAATTATTACCCTCAAGGTAATGACCAAGATGAGTCCACAAACAAGAATCTATTAAGGATCATCAAGAGGAATCTTGATGAAAATCAGTGGACTTGGCACACTAAGCTCAAATCAGCTCTATGGGATGATAGGATAACTCCCAAGAGATCCACAGGTAACTCTCTATTCAGACTTGTTTATGGGAAAGAGGCAGTCTTACCTATGTCACTTGAGTTGCCAACATTGGAAATCATGAAGTAATTGAAATTGTTGGAGTATGAGCTCATGGAGGTTAGATATGTAGAATTAATGGAACTCCAAGAAATCAGAGAGCATGTAGCCCAAACAATGGAAAAAGACCAAGCATTGATTAAGAGAATCTTTGATAAGAAAGCTATAGCTAGAACTTTCCAAGTTGAAGATTTAGTGTTGAAATGGGATGCAGACCGAGCAAAGCCAGGAAGGAATTCAAAATTTGATGCCATTTGGAGTGGTCCCTACATGGTCACAAAATGCAAAAACAACAATGCCTTCCAATTGTCTACATTGGATGGTGAGGAACTACAGATTCCAGTTAATGGAATCCATCTAAAGCATTGCTACTAGAAGGGAAACTTCTCACCTTGTACATATTAGCTTAGATTTTTTCATTCCTCCAAGTGCTTATGCACATTGTTTTATTGTAGCTTAGATTTACATTTCCCTAAGTGCTTTGGCATAATTTTTGTTTCCCAAGGATGCATCTTTTATAGATCATGTTCCAGGTCAAAGTAATTTTCTACTCTCACAATCTTCATCTTAGAGATTTTCTAATGAATTGAGAGTAACAAGTAGTTAAGTTCATGACTCCATTTCCCAATGGATTGCTTCAGGTAGCTAGTCACTTCATCTAGCAGGAAGATGACCCCTATGAGTCACCAAAATTGTTATCCAAAATTTGACACTTAGCCATTTTGGCTAAAAGGCACAAAGTCATAAGCTAGCTCGCGAGCCCATGGAGGAAGGAAGTGAGTTGGCAGAGGCATAGAGAAATTGTTGACACTTAGCCTCTTTGGCTAAAAACTCAAAAGTCCAAATTGGCCCGTAAGCCCATGAAGGAGAAGGGAAAATTTTGGGCCGTACCTCGAGTTGAACCGAGGAAGCCGACACGTGTCATTGGGGGAGCGGGGCATGGATATTTTTGGGAAATTTTCCCAATTTGAAATCAAAGGGAAAAAGGTGAAGTTTGAGCCCATGATCCCATCAGTGAATTGGGAAGTACCACGTGTCATCAAAGGAGTCGGGGTGCGGAGAGTTTTGGGGAAATTTTCCCAATTCGAAAAAAAGAGGGAAAAAGGTAGGTCTTCAGCCGCGGATCATCCAGAAGGTGCCATGTGTCATGCGGACCTAAAGGGCTGTGAAGATTATTGGAAAATTTTTCCAAAAGGGAAAAATTTAAAGTTTGACCCCATGGACCTGTTTTCAAATCTGATTTTCTACCATTTTTGACCTAATTTGTGCCTTGAAATTTGTGCCCAAATTTATGCCCTGATTTTGCCCTAAATCTTTAGATGGGCATATCTTTCGATCCAGAGATCAGATTTGGGAAAAATTAGACTTGTTGGAAAGATCTTGATCTCCTCTATGCATTGGAGGCATAAAAACATCATTTTATTGTAGGTTTCAAGGAAGAAAAATCCAAAAATGTCTTTCATGCCTTTAATACGAACCAAATTGCTTCGAATGAGTCATTTTTGCTCAATCTGCCATGGTTTCCTTCTCCCATATGCCAAGGATGAAAAATCAACTCGATTTGATGAGGGAAAAACCATAAAATGTCTTCTCACACCATTAATCCAAGATCAGATTTCTTTGAGAGCTATGTTTCACCAAATTCATCATTTTTCTCCAACACGCAAAAATAGAAGTAGAGGAGTCGATTTGATGGGTTTGTAGGCTGATTTGAAAGGAATTCATGGTGGATTGTTGAATTAGAAGATTTGATTTTCTTATTTTTCTGTTTTTATCTCTCCTTGCTTCAGTTATAAATGGAAAGGATTCAATCCTTTGTTTTGTTGGACATTTTTCTCTTGCAGGCTCCCCTTTTCTCCCTAGAAAGTGGATTTGTGGAGTTCGGACCTCTCATACAGGATGCAACACATATTTTTTGTCCTTTCCATTGTAATGCATCGTATTAAAAATTGGGAATGATAATGCATGCTCTGTGAATGATTTTTCAATCCTTTCATGTGTTATTATTGTCTTCTAATTCTTCATTATATCTTGGCAATATGTGCATGTTTTGTGTTACATTCTTATGATCTGTGTTTATTTGCAAAATAGAAGTTCATCACTCCTTTGGTGTATCACTTTTTAGCTTAGTTTTGTTTCCCCTTTTTGCATCTTCAACTATGTCTCCTTGGAATCTAGAGTAGGATTTAGCTTTGCACATCTACAAAATTCATGTATACACCCAAACAGAGGGGTAAGAACCAGATTTTTCTAGAGAGTTTTCTCACCTTGCGCAAGGTCCCACACCTTGGAGGAAACTTAATGTTGTGTAATCACACTAAATGACCCACCTCGGACTGCAGATCTCAAGGTCATTTAGAGGGTGTAGATTTGTACTAACAAAGTGATATTTTGAGTTTATCCAAGGAATGAATCATTAAAAATACATATGCGGCCAAAAGGCTTGGGAAATATGATATCAATATGATTAGGATCTAGATTATCACCAATGTAGTCTAGAAAATAATTCCAACTATGAGTGCAGAGGCATGCAGAGTACATGAAAAGAAGACTGATAAATGGGTAAGTGCATGAAGTTAGGGGGGGAAAAAGTGGACAAGAATATGAAATAAATAAAAACCCATACGCGTTTTGTTTAAACGCTCTCACATTTTAATTTGTTTGGCTCGAGAATCACCAAATCATAATGCATACGCATTACATAATGTGTACACGCTATGCCTACTATAAAAAAAAAAAGAGGCCCAAGCCTCTATCATTTTACCTCCCTCAAATGTGAGTTTCAGAGCTTGTTTTTGCCCTCACATTTTTCCATTCAATTGGATCTCAAGCTCAAAGGATCATTTCTGGATCGCCAGGAAGATCTGAATCAATGATGGCGCTAAGGAGAAGAGGTAAGAAATTATTTTTTCTCAAAATTGCATTGAATTATGATAATTATAGATTAAAATTTGAATTGAATACATATTTTTATTATTATAATTAGAGGTCGAGGAATCAACCACAACAAAACCTGTTATTCCCGACATCCCTCCCGACACTACCAAAATTGCTCAACATCCCTTGGGTAGTCAAGAAGATTTAGCAGCCACAAATAGTTGAAAACAAAATTGAAATTGAGGATTTAATCAAAACAATGAGGGATGAACAATCTACAAACCCCCACCACCCCTCTCTTGCAAACACATTAGAGGCATTACTTGTTCAAATTGATGTGGCAACAGGGAAAATTGATCATTGGACAACTTACAGAGAGGGTTGTAGGGTTTATTATTCCAACAAATTGTCATATGTGTATGTAAAGTAAAAAGAAATTTCAAAAAAGAACTGATGTGCACCTTATTCATGGACCCGTACACTAATTTTTCTATTTTGTTGACATGTAAATGATTTCCCATCCATGCAATAATTTGATTAAAAATAATTTTTGGGACCAATGGTGGATGGTGTTTGATTTTCCACCTTGTAATAATAATGAGGTGCCACTATACTTTATGAGGAATCTCTATTGCGAGTTTATCCTCAATGAGATCCCAAATTACTTTGATTTTCGAGATTTCTAGGGCCAAGGAAAAGAATTTGCACAGGATCAACTAGGTGCACAACGTGCACCTATTCAGCAGGGTAGATTCCCCACACAAAATCCCCCTCACCCTGAGATTATTCCTCAAGCAATGAAGGAGACAATAGAGATTGATACACTCCACACGCTTTAGGGGATATCTATGACCCTTGTTTGACATACGAGGGAGATTTCTGAGCCAGATGCTCATGGAGTTACAGAGTATTCCCTTAGGGAGTACTAGTATGAGGCCACATTTTTGCTCATCATGTGGTAGCATATGTTTGGGGCCCAAGGAGGATGATACTTTCATGCGTACTGATTTTGGTGCACTTGGTGCTAGGGGTGAACATGATAATGTCACTATGTTAGATGTCCTTTTGAGTGAGACATTTGGATTACATTCATCAGCGTCACCTTTGCAAGTAAATTTGTTATGTTTTGTTATGTGTGTTACAAAAAGTTTGGAGTACTTGATTTACTTATATATGTTAAATTTTTGAAATAATTGTATTTGTACATGTACATGCATTGATATTATAGCATGCGGGAGGCACATCTTCATCCCGACCACAGGTGGCGAGCACCATGCATACACATACATTCACAGAGGTAATTTAGAATGTTAATTATGTAAAATTTTCATACATGTGTGTGTGTGTGTGTGTGTGTGTGTATATATATGTATATATATATATATATATATATATATATATATATATATATATATATATATATTTGCATGTATATATATTAGTTTTGAAGTCAAATATATGTATGTTTTTGTATGTCCATCTAACTCACGTGATATACATGTTTGATAAAAATTTTGACTTCACTAGACACCCCAACATCTCGTGACAAGTAGATAAAGGTGTTGTTGCGATTTCATCTACGCAACAACTCATATTATGTTAAATTACATGTTAGTAAGGTCTTTCATTGTAGAATTATTAAATTATGTTAATAATGTCCTTCATTGTGTGTATGCAGGAGTTACCTGCGACAAGTAGCAGCCCTATTCATTTGATTCACAGGTGTGGTGGGGTAAAAACAATAGTTCTATATTGATAAAATTAATTAAAATATTGTCATTATGTAGATACATGTACTTAGCTCTATGTTCACTAATTTTGATGTTAGATTTTCTGATCTTATGTGTATGTAGGGAACTTTAACCCCCTCCATTTTGACTTCGAGGGCATGAACTCCTCCATCTCATCGTCTTCATACCCCCGTTCATACTGCAAGAGCTCCCGATGACTCATCTAAGTGTGAGATGCAAATTCAGCGTGATCGAAAACTTGCGGTAAGTTTTTGTATTTATGTAAATGTTTTCATTCTAGCATGGTCTTAAATACATGTTGAAAACATATATAAATTAATTTTTGACAAAAAAACATTGTTTTCATTTATAGGCTCATCTACATGTGAGTATTCAGTAGAAGAGGACTTAAAGCATGGGCTTAGATGATCCAAAGTCATCTCATGGATCTCCATCTTTGTCTAAGGGAGGGCCTTGTTCAAGTAAGGCCAAGAGAGGGATATATTTTGATGAGTAGGAAATATATATGTCTTACATGACATTGTTTTTATATGCCTATGTGCATGGCGTTGTATGTACGCCTATATGGCATTTGAACTTGATGGTATATGACCTATTTGGGAATTTTTGTATTTATTATGTACATTAAAATATTATTTGGAACTTGATAATTTACATGAGACCTTACATTTCGAGATTATTTTCACAAGAATCTAATGTGATGTGCACTTGACAATATTTAAGACATTATGGATTATTTTTTCATTTATTGGTGATGTACATTTATGGGTTTGCACACTTTACTCTTAATTCTCCATGTTCCATTTACTCCAAAACGTCCTTGTGGCTCGAGCTGAAGATCTGTAACTTGTTTTATCTAGTTGAATGTTTTCAAACTACCCTCAATGTTGTTATTCTGCCCCTTTTTGAAACAAAATCCAAGTTTCCCCTTTATTTGTGCCCTAGTTTTTCATGTTGCATGGGTTGCGTTTTTTCCTTGGCCAAAGAGTGAAAGAAACCCGTGTTTGATCGAATTCCATTTTTATGAGGGTGAAATCTCACTCCCCAAGCTTAAATCATCCCCACATCATGTTTCGTTGGATTCAAAACCAAAAAAATCCATCTTCTTTGTGAAAAATTTGATTTCAGAAGCATCCCCTGCATTTTTTCATTTTGACGGGCATACGGGCATGTTCTACCCATCAAATTTATCAAGGAAAAGTTTATGCTGACATGGTAGGCTCTCATTGGCCAGGTGTGGTCGGAAGAAATGTTATAACTTGTCAAATTTTCAATTTTTGAAGGGAGAATTTTCTCCACGGCCCCACATTTGCCTAGTGTGCCTACGTGGCATGATTTGATTGGAAAAGGAGCATCGAGTGGTGGAGGTCACTTAAAAATTTTTGCCTTCATTTTTTAAAAATTTCTCAAAATCAAATTTTTTGCCCGAAGGCCCGCGCCCAATGGGAGGGTGACACGTGGCACAGGGAGGTCAAACAGACAGTGTGGGAGTTGGGAAAATTTTATTGTTTTTTGCTCAAGGATGTCGGAAGAAAATTTTTCCCCGCGGCCCCGTGGTTCCACAGGGATGTGCTTACGTGGCCTGATGTGATTGGTCGAGGATTGGTGGGTGGCATGGAAGTAACTTAGGAAATTTTTCTTCCATTTTGGAAAAATTCTCAAAATTAAATTTTTTCCCGAAAGCCCATGCCCAATGGGATGGTGACACGTGTAGGAGGGCCAGGTGGATGATCAAGGACTTGGAAAATTTTGGTGTTTTTTTGGCTTGGGGTGTCAAGGGAAAAATTTGGCCCATGAGCCCGCAACCATTGGAAAGGTGACACGTGTCCAGGAGATCGACTGGAATAGAGGGAATTTGAAAATTTGAAAGTTTTTGGTTTCAAAATGCAAAAGGAAAAAAATTTGCCCGAAGACCCGCACCAATGGGAAGGTGGACACATGTCCAAGAATGGGTGGCATGGGGGAGGAATTTATGGAAATTTTGAAGATTTTTAACTTCAAAATTTAAAGAAAAATTTGGACCCGATGGCCTGCACCAATGAGAATGTGACACATATGCACAGGGATGAAATGGAGAGGTGGAGGCTTGGAGGCAGTTGAATTTTTTTTTTAAACTTCAAAGGGTAAAAGGAAAATTTTGGTTCAAGGTCCCACCACCAATGAACAATGGACACGTGTCCAACTTTTGATGGAAATTTGGAGCGCGGAGGAAAGATGGAAAATTTTCCAAATTTTAGCGAAAAATCTCAAAGTGAAAAATAAACCCATGAAAAATTTGGAGTTTTGGCTCCGCATCCAATAGGACAGTGACACGTGGCATTTTTCAAATGTCAAAAGAGAGAGGTCGGGCCCGCATGGAGTTTTGATGCTTCATGGAGGAATGAAGGCAAATTTGATGAGTCGGCTCCGCCTCCAATGGGAGATCGACACGTGGCAGAAGAGGCAGTGGGTGTTCGGGCCGGGGAATTTTGAGAAAATTTTCCTTTTGTGAAAAAAAAAAGTGGAAAAAGTCATCATTTTGGCCCATGGTTTTGGTAAGGGCCCATAGGAGGACACGTGGCACATCAGGGGGCTCGTGGGGAAAATTTTCAAAATTTTCCCAAGGTCAAAAAGGAGTTCAAAAATGCAATTTTTTTAAGGATTGGAAGGCCCGCCCAATCATATTTGGACACGTGTCCCACCTCATGTAAAAGATAAAAAAGGTAATTTGGGCACTTTTAAAGAGGATTTGGATCTGCCACGTGGAGGGTTGGCATTTAAAGTTGATTTTAATCAATGACAGCTATGCATTTTCATTTTTGGGCGCCATTGGAGCTCCAAGAAGTGTGGAATCATCATTTTTGCACCAAAACACATGAAATTTTATATGAATCTGCATCCCTTTGGCCTTTGAACACAATGGCATCATTTATTTGAGCTAATTTGGTGCCCTATAGTGTTTTTGTGAGATATTTTCTCAGCCCGTGAAAAACACGTGAAATGTAAAAATGAAAAGTTGCAGAGTTAAAAATGATGAGGGAAAAAGGTGAAAAATGATTGCAAATGCATGTTGGCATGGTGGAATGCCAAAAACATGACCCTGGGATGGATAAGGATCGAGTTCATGTAATATTTTAAAATATTTGTGCATCTCTGGCATTTGGAGTTGTTTTCACAATTTTATATCATTTTTCATCAAATGGATAGGGTTTTGTAACAAATTTGATCCCTTTGGCATATTCTTTGCTTGGGATGCAAGGATCCAAGTTGGCATAGGGTATATGATGTAGTTTTGGAAACATTTTAGAGGTCTGTTGAGAATTTTGGAGAAAAGAGAGAAGAAAATTTTCACAGGAAAACTGGAAGAAGTCCATTTCCTTTTTGAGAAACTACCTGAGAGCCATTTTGATTCAGTTTGCATCAAATGTTCATCATGTTGAGTTGGTTTCAGCTGTAAAGCCATCAACAAGCTTTGAGATTGTCTAAATAACATTCCCTTGCTGATATATTTGATCAAATTCTTGGATTAACTGGTTTTATCTCTTGGAAAAGCTTGCATGCACTTGTATTTCAGTATGTTTTCAATTTGTGTTTCATGCTCATGTTGCAATCTTGTGTTTGGGATCTTTATTGGTCATACATGGTCTCATTTCTTGTAGAGGGTTTGAAGGCATCTGCAATCTTCCATTTAGAAGAGCATTCATTTGAGTGGAGATAAACAGATTTAAATCCATCTTACCTTCCTTGTAAATTGAGGGTATTTACAAACCTTTGGGTGTACCTTAGGACATGATCTAACAAGGGGTTCTGAATGCTTTATTGATATTTTTCTTCAAGCCTTTGTGGTAGGCTATCAAATTTTGTATGGAATAGTGCAGATTTGGGCATCCATTGTGCACACATCCTGGTTGAAAGAGCACTTCAAATTCATTGAAACATTTCTGTTGTTTAGGTGTTGTAATTCTTTTGCAAGGTTTCCCAAAGAAGGTGATGATTTCTAGCTACTCTTGTTCCAAGGTCTCTCATCAGAATTTCATTTTAAACTAACTCATCCTACCTACAATACCCCTACATCTGCATTGTGTGTCCACAAAAGAATTCAATCCTTTCACAAAAATGCACAAGGTTGATCAGGGTTTTATCATGTCTTTAGCAAGCTCTAGCTTTGTTTTGAGAACATTTCCATCATTTAGTAGTGACAACTCTTTTGAGTTTGGATAATGGATATTTGATCATGTTTTCACAAAGCCTCCTCCACACCATATGCAAAACACAAGGATATCTTCATCTCCTTACCATATAGGGGCTGCAATATAGGTTCTCTTGCCTTGGTTGATAGGCACAACCTAAAATAGTGAGGGTTAGATCAAAACCCTTATGAAGGTGCTATCCACTCCCTCAATTCTTGAATGCAAACAAGTAGATAGGTGTGATCCCCGGCTACAAATGACATACAAAACATCTATCTATCCTTGAGTGTCTTGTGTAGATTCATGATGTTGTTCAAGTTGTGAAGGAGATTAAATCTGGATACCAACACCCGAGTGGCGCCATTTGGGACTTCTTGCAATTTCTTGGTGGTTTTGAAGTACTTGAAAGGTTTGAGCATTTGTGTGATCAAGTATTTGAGCTGTTATATTATTGAGATATCATTTCATACTTCAGATCTGGATGTTTTGGGTAAGAAAGACTTCAAACTCAGCCTGCTCTCCTCATCTACCAGCAGTTTATGTGATTTGGATGCACTATTTTTGGTTGAATTAAGAAGAAGAAAATCTGATTTGTAAATCCCTGCAAGTTTTCAGTATAGCATGCATTTGACAGAATATTTTTAGTGCTTTCTTGCACAACTAAGGTGAAAATCCTTGGTGGTGACTCCATGTTGTTGGGATCTTGAAATACCAGTTGTCTAACACATTTTTATCATTTGAAACTTGTTGTTTAAATCTGTCAAACTGGAGGGAAGGAGATCCCTCTTCATCAAGGACTCTTCTAAGAAGTTGCTCACCGAATCAAGAAGCTCAGAACTAGAAGGAAGAAGAGTGTGGAAAGTGGTTGGTGATTTGGTTGCAAGGAAAGGAATCCCCATAGTTGAATTTGAAGGAGAACAACCTGTCATTGAAGATTATAATTCCTCTTCAAGTAGATCTGATTCAGGAAATCTTCTTGCTGATTTTCATTCTCCATCAGGTGAGGGACCTTCTTGTGTATTTAAAAAACTTGCTCCTAAATCTGCTCCTGTGGTTTCTAAGTTTGCTAAAGTCTATCAAGAGAGAGAGCCTTTGGGGGGTTATCATTTTAGAGATCATTCATCTATTCCAATCAGACCCATTACTACTCCTCATCAGCTTGTTTCACCTCCAAGATCACCCCCACCAAACAATATGGCTCAACCTAGACCTCCATTTTTTGTAAACACATTTGGTCCTATAAATTTTGGAGGAATGGATGGTTATCCAAATGTTGTCCCACAGGATGTGAGAAATAGATTACCAAAATTCCAAGGTAACAATGCCATAACTAGAGATCAACACCTCAAACTCTTTGTTAACATGATGGAAGACTTTGAAATAGAATTTGAGGATGTGTATATCAAGTTGTTTATCCATACACTTGAGGAAGATGCAAGAGATTGGTATAAAGCTCTGCCTGATAACTCTATTGATTCATGGACTGAGATGAGTAATGCATTCAGATTACAATATGGAGACAAAACAGATCCAAGGTTCCTTCTATCCGAGTTTGAGAACATCAAGAAGAACCCTAATGAGACCGTTCATGATTTCAATACAAGGTTTAATAAGACATTGAGAAGGCTACCTGTAATTTTGAGGCCTTGTGATGAATCTTGCTTGATCAAATATGTAGATGCATTTGATAAAAAGGTAGCCTATTACTTGAGAGACAAAAATCCTACAAACTTGAGGCAAGCTTTCACCATGGCACTTCAAATTGAAAATAATATTAAAGCTGTTGGTAAACCACTTAAGAGGGATGGTGTGAAGTTGATAAACCCTGAGAAGCCTCAAACTAGCAAGGGTGCTGATTTGGAGGATGTTGTCAAGACTTTGGCAGGGGCTGTCAAAGAAATTTCCTACAAATTAGCCCGGGATGAGAAAGGAATTGGGAAAAGTTCACAAGGACAACAAAGAACTCAAAACCATGATAGATTTGGCAATCATCCTAGGGGTGATCAAAGACAAGATGATAGAGGTAAAGGGCTTATTGGATCTGCAAATAGACAACCCCAAGCACGTGAAAATAGAGTGGTGCCTGACCCTCTGACTGCAAGAGTTGCTGTTGTTCAAGAAGTTGCTGATATGGATTGGTGATGATGATTTTCTTCCTCATCCTCCAAATGAAATGGACCAGCAAGATATAGATGATGATAATGAGAATGAAATGGATGATGACATTTGTATGATGGGCAGCTCTTCAAGCTCACAACAAGCAGCAACATCAACAGATGTGATAAGTGCAAGGACTGCTGCAACCTTTTGGGATTGCATAAAGAGGGTACCATTTCTTTCTCTTCCTCAAACTCATGATGTAGATGTAGTTCAGGCCTTTGAAATTCCTAATAATGACTTTGAATACCTAAGGGCTTTAATGATCAAGAAGTATGATGGTGGTATTCCTTCGGAGGAAGATAGACAATTGTTAATGAATGTTGTGGTTGGTCAAGAAAAGGAGTACAATACTAGAAGTAAAGTTGTTAGAGGAGCTGGTCCTCAAGCCAAGCCAAAGACACCCTTGCTCACAAGCATTCCCAAAGATAATCCTAGAAGAGAAACAATTGCTAAGAACCCTATTGTCCCATGCAAAAATATCAGTCCTCTTCATGCCCAGCTGCCAAGAATACTTCTCCATCTGATGAACCTTCTTGTTTCCCTTCCAATGTTGTTTTTCCAAAGAATGTTCCATATGATATAGCCCAGGTATTGAGCCAAATTAAAGTGAGTGTTCCCATTATTGAATTGCTCAGAATTCCTGAACACAAGAAAAGAGCTTTTGAATACTTGGGATTAAAAGAAGAAAAGATTATACCAAGCAGAAATGTCAATGTTGTTGAGAGTCCTCTTCAAAGTGTTGTTGGCCTGAAACACCACCACCAATGGAAGATCTTGGAGAGGCACCTGAAGTGTATTTGGGGACATCCTTGGTTGATTCCCAATTGAATGTTGATCCATTCTTCACAACTTTTCTCATAAAAGGTAGGTTGCTTCACAATTGCATGTTTGATTCGGTGCATCATGTAATGTTATGCCTCTAGAAGTTATGAATGAGTTGGATATCAAGGTGACAACAGCATATGGAAAGTGTACAGCCATGGATTCAAGGGAAGTGCTGGTTGTTGGATGTGTGAAGGGTTTAGTAGTGCAACTTGCAGCCTATCCGGGTAAGAATTTAAAACTTGATGTTGTAATTGTTGACTGCCCTGCCAAATGGGGTATGCTTTTGTCAAGAAAGTGGGCTGCAAGTGTTGGTGGTAGTGTTCAAATGGACATGTCCTATGCCACCATTCCCATTGAGGGCAGCCTTGTCAAACTCTATGGTGAAAAGAAGATGTTACACTTGATTGAAGATCCCAACAATGCTTCTTATGAAGTGTTGTTTGCTGATGTAGATGTTGACAATTTCATTGGTTTTGCTGATGGAAAAGAGAATAAGATGGACAAATCAGAGTGTCTTGGTATGGTAGGTTCTCCATGGACATTACTATTTGATGGAGCTTGCTCCAAAGTTGGAAATGGTGCTGGTATAGTGTTGGTTTCCCCTAGTTTAGAGGAGTTTCCTTTTTCCTTCAAGCTCAATTTTGAATGTACTAACAACATTGCTGAGTATGAGGCATTATTATTGGGATTAAGGATTGCATGGAAGTATGGAGTAAAGGATATTGTTGCTAAAGGAGATTCAGAGCTGGTTGTCAAGCAAGTAAGAAAGTTATATGCCACAAAAAATCAGCGTATGAAGCAATATAAGCATGTTGTTTGGGACTTGATTGAAATGTTTGATTCCTTTAACATTGTTTACCATGATAGAAGTCTTAATGCTGCTGCTGATCAGCTGGTTGTTCTTGGTTCTAAGTTTGATAATTGCACCATTTCACCTTTTTGTGAATATGATGTTGAAGTGCTAACAAGGCCAGTTGTCCCGGATAATGTGAAACATTGGCAGATTTTTGATGATGATGCACAAGTGTTGAGATTCTTACAATGCCAAGGAGATTTTTCTGGTCAGAATATTGATTGGGAACCAATGGTGTGCATGAATGAAGGTAGAGAAACTTTGTTTGACAAGGATATTATACAATTGAAAACAAATACCATTCCTAAGGGTCTTGTTGCACTTGAATCCAATTTTAGCAATGTTGATTGCATCATTAATAGAAAGATGTCTACTTCAAGGGATGTGGAAGAGCATAAATTTGGGAACTAAAGACAAACCAAGGAAGATCTGGTTGGGTAGTCATCTCAGCAAAGAAGAAAAATAGTCCTATGCCCAACTTTTAAAGAAATATCAAGACTGCCTTGCTTGGTCTTATTCAGAGTTGAAGGCATATAGAGAAGATTTGTTTCAGCATGAGATCCCTCTTGAGGCTAAAGCCAAACCATTTAGACAAAAACAAAGGCCTATTAACCCACTACTTTCCATGAAAATGCAAGAAGAGTTGAAGAAATTGAGAGATGGTGGCATCATTCAGCCTACTAGATACTCTTCTTGGGTTGCCAACCTTGTGCCAGTTAGAAAGAAGAACGGAGATATCAGACTTTGTGTGGATTTTAGGAATCTAAACAAAGCATCTATGAAGGACAACTATCCTTTGCCAAACATGGAGAATATGTTGCAGCTTGTGACAGGGTCAGAAATGCTTTCTACTTTGGATGGTTTCTCGGATACAATCAAGTAGTTGTTAAAGAATCAGAAAGACTTAAGACAACCTTCACTACTCCTTGGGGAACTTATGTTTTTGTAAGGATGCCTTTTGGATTGATGAATGCTGGTGCTACTTTTCAAGAGGGCAATGGATGTTGCCTTTTTGCTGGTTATATCAATGAGTTTATTGTAGTTTACCAAGATGATGTGACTATTTTTTCAAGACGAATGAAGACCATTTGCAACACCTAGAGAAGATGTTGATCAGATGTAGGGAGTATGGCATTTCACTTAATCCAAAGAAGTGTCATTTTGGTGTGCCAAAAGCCAAGTTGTTGGGGCATATTGTATCTAAAGAAGGTGTTATGATAGATCCTGAGAGAGTGGAAGCAATCAGCAAGGTGCCTATTCCAAGAACCAAGAAGGGTATTCAATCTTTCTTTGGCCAAATCAATTTCATTAGAAGGTTTGTCTCCAATTTTTTGAGTTGACTCTTCCAATCACAAGCATGCTAAGAAAGGATCAAGTTATTAAGTGGGAAAGGAGGCTGCCATCCAAGATTTTGAAGGAATAAAGGATGCACTCAAGCATGCACCTGTTTTGGCAGCTCCAAACTATAAGATGCCTTTCCAAATCTTCTCTTTTGCATCTGAATTTACTATTGCTTCAGTTTTGTTACAAAAGGATGAAAATGGAGCTGAGAGGCCTATTGCTTTCTTTAGCAAGGCTTTACAAGTAGCTGAATTGAGGTACACAATTATGGAGAAACAAGCATTTGCATTAGTAAAAGCAACAAAGATTTTCAGGCCCTATATTTTGAGTTCAAAGGTTGTTGCTTATGTTCCCCACACCATGGTTAAAGACATCTTATCTGACATGGAAATATCAAGCAAGAGATGTAGATGGGTTAACAAATTACAAGAGTATGATATGGATATCCAAACAACAAAGCTGGTAAGAGGTTTAGGTCTTGCCAAACTCATGGCTGAGAGTAATTTGTAGAATGTAGAAGTGAATCAACTAGGGGAAGAAAGGGCAGATCTCCTTGACAAATTGATGATTTCTGAGTGGTACAAGGATGTGGTCTATTACCTCAAGCACTTATGTTGTCCCAGTCACTTAAATAAAAATCAGAAAAGAGCCCTCAAGCTGGCTTCTCAGAAATATGTCATAACAGACCTTGGGCTGGCTTGGAAGAACCCTGAAGGTGTCCTCTTGAAATGCATAACTGAAGATGAAGCTCCCAAGTTGATTGCTGATTTCCATGGGGGAGTTTGTGGAGGACATTTTTTTGGGAGAGTGACAACACATAAGATTTTAAGAGCTGGTTATTGGTGGCCAACTCTTTTCAAAGATGCAAACCGGTTAGTTAGAAGGTGTGATAGTTGCCAACATTTTTCAGGAAGATTGAAAGCTTCAGGCTCCCTTCCTTTGCAGCCTGTATCAGTTGAAGCTCCTTTCAAACAATGGGGAATGGATTTTATTGGTGAGATTTCAGATCCTTCTAGTGTTGGTTATAAAGTGGATCCTTGTAGCAACTGATTATTTTACAAAATGGGTTGAGGCAATTCCATCTAGAAAGGCAACACACCAAGTGGTAATGGATTTCTTGTTGAATCATATCATATGCAGATTTGGGGTTCCAGTTAAGATTGTGTCTGATAATGCTATGTGTTTTAGAGCCAAGCCTTTGATGGCAATGTGCAATGAATATGGGATAAATCTGACCTATTCTTCAAACTACAACCCACAAGGGAATGGGCAAGCTGAATCAAGTAACAAAAACTTGCTCAAGATCATTAGAAGAACCTTGGAAATCAACAAGAAGAAGTGGGGAGAATAGTTGAAATTTGTAGTTTGGGCTGATAGGATAACTCCAAAAAGAGCAACTGGTAAAAGCCCATTTGAACTGGTGTATGGAACTCAGGCTTTGCTGCCATTACACCTGTAATTATCCACTTTTCAGTTTTCCCAGCAGTTGGAAGATCAAGAACATGGCCCATATGAATCAAGAATCAATCAGATCATTGAGTTGGATGAAGAAAGGAGAGCTTCTCATCAAAGGCATGTCAGGTTTAGGGAGAAATTGAAGAAGTTGTTTGATAAGAAGGTCACCCCTAGAGCTTTCAGTGTTGGAGATCTGGTTTTGTTGTGGGATAGTAGGCATGAAGACAAGGGAAAGCATGGAAAATTTGATGCTCTATGGATGGGCCCTTATGCCATTGATATCAGGATTGGAGAAAATACATTTTTTCTCAAGGATTTGGATGGGGATTTGTTGGAGCTGCCTGTTAATGGTAGACATTTAAAACACTTTTTGGATTAAATCCCCAAAGGAGGTATGCACAAGTTGTACATTTTGTATAGCCCTTGTTTTTGTTTTGTCTTTTTTTTTTCTTGTTGTTGGCTTGTGGTTTTCCCTTTTGTCCTTGGCAACCATTGTTTGTGGTTTCGTGGTTTTCCTTTTTTTTAAAAAACCATGGTTGTGTTTTTTCTTTTTGTTTTTGTGTGAAAAGTTTTTGTTTTTTTGGGTCTGCTATGAATGTTTTGGCTTATGCATGTTTTGACTCCTTGCCCAATGGATTTTTGGCACTTGGTCTACATTGTGATCTTGTGGCACTCACTGGGAGTGCCCATCCCCAAGAAAGAGCCAATGTTGGTGCAATTTATGGGTTTGCACACTTTACTCTAATTCTCCATGTTCCATTTTTACTCCAAAACGTCCTTGTGGCTCGAGCTGAAGATCTGTAACTCATTTTATCCAGTTGAATGTTTTCAAACTGCCCTCAATGTTGTTATTCTACCCCTTTTTGAAACAAAATCCAAGTTTCCCCTTTATTTGTGCCCTAGTTTTTCATTTTGCACATGGGCTGCGTTATTTTTCCTTGGCCAAAGAGTGAAAGAAACCCGTGTTTGATCGAATTCCATTTTTATGAGGTGAAATCTCACTCCCCAAGCTTAAATCATCCCCACATCATGTTTTTGGATTCAAAACCAAAAAATCCATCTTCTTTGTGAGAAAATTTGATTTCAGAAGCATCCCCTACGTTTTTTCATTTTGACGGGCATACGGGCATGTTCTACCCATCAAATTTATCAGGCAAAGTTTATGCTGACATGGCAGGCTCTCATTGGCCGGGTGTGGTCGGAAAAATGTTATAACTTGTCAAATTTTCAATTTTTGGTGAAGGGAGAATTTTTCTCCGTGGCCCCGCATTTGCCTAGTGTGCCTACGTGGCATGATTTGATTGGAAAGAAGGAGCATCGAGTGGTGGAGGTCACTTAAAAATTTTTGCCTTCATTTTTGACAAATTTCTCAAAATCAAATTTTTTGCCCGAAGGCCCGCGCCTGAATGGGAGGGATGACACGGCACGGGGAGGTCAACATGATGGCGTGGGAGTTGGGAAAATTTTATTGTTTTTGGCTCAAGGATGTCGGAAGAAAATTTTTCCCCGGCCCCGTGGTTCCACAAGGATGTGCTTACATGTGGCTGATGTGATTGGTCGAGGATTGGCGGGTGGTGGAGGTAACTTAGGAAATTTTTCTTCCATTTTGGAAAAAATTCTCAAAATTAAATTTTTTCCGAAAGCCCGTGCCCAATGGGATGGTGACACGTGTCCAGGAGGGCCAGGTGGATGATCAAGGACTTGGAAAAATTTTGGTGTTTTTTGGCTCGGGGTGTCAGGGGAAAAATTTGGCCCGCGAGCCCGCAACCATTGGAAAGGTGACACATGTGTCCAGGGAGATCAACTGGAATAGAGGGAACTTGGAAGAATTTGAAAAATTTTGGTTTCAAAATGCAAAAAAAATTTTTGCCCAATGAGGTGGAATGCCCAATGGTGGACACATGTCAGAAGGATGGCAAAATGGGGGGGAATGAAATTTTTAAAACTTTTTTTTACAATTTGGCCTCTCAAAAATTTAAAAAAAATTTGGACCCGATGGCCCGCACCAATGAGAATGTGACACGTATGCACAGGGATGAAATGGAGAGGTGGAGGCTTGGAGGAATTTGAAGTTTTTTAAACTTCAAAGGGTAAAAGAAAAATTTTGGTTCAAGGTCCCACCACCAATGAACAATGGACACGTGTTTGAATTTTGATGGAAATTTGGAGCAGTGTGGAGGAAAGATGGAAAATTTTCCAAATTTTAGTGAAAAATCTCAAAGAGAAAAATAAACCCGTGGAAAAATTTGGAGTTTCGGCTCCGCATCCAATAGGAAAAGCATGACACATGGCATTTTTCAAATGTCAAAAGAGAGATGTCGGGCCCACATGGAGTTTTGATGCTTGTGGAGGAATGAAGGAAAATGTGATGAGTCGGCTCCGCCTCCAATGGGAGATCGACACGTGGCAGAGAAACAAGCGGGTGTTCGGGCCGCGGGGAATTTTGAGAAAATTTTCCTTTTTGTGAAAAAGGGGAAAAGTCATCATTTTGGCCCCATGGTTTTTTAGTAGGGCCCACAGGAGGACACGTGGCACATTCAGGGGGCAAGCGGGAAAAATTTCAAAATTTTCTCGAGGTCAAAAGGAGTCGCAAATGCAAATTTTAAAAAAGAAGGCCCAGTCCAATGGTATTTGGACACGTGTCCCACCTCATCTAAAAGGAAAAAGGTAATTTGGGCACTTTTGAAGAGGATTTGGATCTGCCACGTGGAGGGCTGGCATTTAAAGTTGATTTTAATCAATGGCAGCTGTGCATTTTCATTTTTTGGGCGCCATTGGAGCTCCAAGAAGTGTGGAATCATCATTTTTGCACCAAAACACATGAAATTTTATATGAATCTGCATCCCTTCGGCCTTCTAAACACAATGGCATCATTTATTTGAGCTAATTTGGTGCCCTATAGTGTTTTTCATGAGATATTTTTCTCAGCCCGTGAAAAACACGTGAAATGTAAAAATGAAAAGTTGCAGAGTTAAAAATGATGAGGGAAAAAGGTGAAAAATGATTGCAAATGCATGTTGGCATGGTGGAATGCCAAAAATGTGACCCTAGGATGGATAAGGATCGAGTTCATGCAATATTTTAAAATATTTGTGCATCTCTGGCATTTGGCGAGTTGTTTCACAGTTTTATATCATTTTTCATCAAATGGATAGGGTTTTGTAACAAATTTGATCCCTTTGGCATATTCTTTGCTTGGGATGCAAGGATCCAAGTTGGCATAGGGTATATGATGTAGTTTTGGAAACATTTTAGAGTCTGTTGAGAATTTTGGAGAAAGAGAGAAGAAATTTTCACAGGAAAAACTGGAAGAAGTCCATTTCCTTTTTGAGAAACTGCCTGAGAGCCATTTTGATTCCAGTTTGCATCAAATGTTCATCATGTTGAGTTGGTTTCAGCTGTAAAGCCATCAACAAGCTTTGAGATTGTCTAAATAACATTCCCTTGCTGATATATTTGATCAAATTCTTGGATTAACTGGTTTTATCTCTTGGAAAAGCTTGCATGCACTTGTATTTCAGTATGTTTTCAATTTGTGTTTCATGCTCATGTTGCAATCTTGTGTTTGGGATCTTTATTGGTCATACATGGTCTCATTTCTTGTAGAGGGTTTGAAGGCATCTGCAATCTTCCATTCAAAAGAGCATTCATTTGAGTGGAGATAAACAGATTTAAATCCATCTTACCTTCCTTGTAAATTGAGGGTATTTACAAACCTTTGGGTGTACCTTAGGACATGATCTAACAAGGGGTTCTGAATGCTTTATTGATATTTTTCTTCAAGCCTTTGTGGTAGTATCAAAGTTTGTATGGAATAGTGCAGATTTGGGCATCCATATGTGCACACATCCTGGTTGAAAGAGCACTTCAAATTCATTGAAATATCTCTGTTGTTTAGGTGTTGTAATTCTTTTGCAAGGTTTCCCAAAGAAGGTGATGACTCCTAACTACTCTTGTTCCAAGGTCTCTCATCAGAATTTCATTTTAAACTAACTCATCCTACCTACAATACCCCTGCATCTGCATTGTGTGTCCACAAAAGAATTCAATCCTTTCACAAAAATGCACAAGGTTGATCAGGGTTTTATCATGTCTTTAGCAGCTCTAGCTTTGTTTTGAGAACATTTCCATCATTTAGTAGTGACAGCTCTTTTGAGTTTGGATAATGGATATTTGATCATGTTTTCACAAAGCCTCCTCCACACCATATGCAAAACACAAGGATATCTTCATCTCCTTACCATATAGGGGCTGCAATATAGGTTCTCTTGCCTTGGTTGACCGAACAAGGTAGCCCTACACCGACTTAGATCGCTTCACTATTTTGTACGTTTGTAAACAATAGCACAATAAGGGAACTAGATTCAGATGAAGAAAAATGTGAGAGGCTTTTGTAGAGGGCCCCTATGTGGAGGTATCATCAGATCTAATGTGACATCTCTAGGTGCCACAGAGTCCGAGAAATCACTGTCAAAGATATGGTGTGTTTGGGCCTCACGGCTCTTAAGCAACTACGCCTGGACGAGGTAGCCCGAAAGCACGGGAAGCATAGGGAACAAAAAAAAGCCTCCAATAGTGTTCACCAGGCCACCCTAATGTTTTGGAATAGTTGGTTCACTTCCACGAGCTTCCATTTGCAAACTACAATGTCTGGTAGCCCTACACTGACTCAGACTACACTATTTCACAAGTTTACAATCAATAACATAGTGACAGAACCATATGGAGACAGAGAAAACCACGAGAGGATTTTGTAGAGAGCCCCGATTTAGAGGTCTTGGATTTGATGAGACATATCTAGGTGCCACGGAGTCTGAGAAATCACCCGTTGAAGATATGGCGTGTTTTGGCCTCAGGGCTCAAGCGACTACGCCGAGACAGGTAGCCTCAAAGCACAGGAGTGTAGGGAACCAAAATGAAGCCTCCACTAGTGTTCCTCAACTACCCCAACATGTTGGCGTATCTTTTGGTCCCATGAGCTTCGTTTGCAAACTACAACCCTCGATAGCCCTACAATAACTCACTGCACTATTTCATGCATTTGCAAACAATAACACAACGAGAGAACTAGATGGAGATAGAGAAAACCACGAGAGGATTTCGTAGAGGGCCTTGACATAGAGGTCTCGGAACTGATGAGACATCTCTAGGTGGCACGGAGTCTAAGAAATCACCCGTCAAAGATATGGCGTGTTTAGGCCTCAGGGCTCTTAAGGGACTACGCCCAGACGAGGTAACCCGAAAGCATAGGAAGTGTAAGGAACCAAAATAAATCCTCCAATAGTGTTCATTAGGCCATACATATGAGTTTTCTTAGACGGTTTAGTCCACAAGCTATTGTTTGCAAAATATAGCATCTAGCAAGCACCTTTTACACGACCGAGACTATACTATTTCACGCATTTGCAAACAATAGGATAGTGAGAGAACCAAATGGATATCAAGAAAACCACAAGATTAATTTTTAGAGGACTTCAACATGGAGGTTTTGATCGACGAGACATCTCTAGGTGTCATGGAGTCCGAGAAATCACATGCCGAAGATATAAGGTGTTTTGGTGTCAAGGCTCTCAAGAGACTACACTCGAACGAGGTAGCCCAAAATCACGCGGAGTGTAGAGAACCAAAACTAAGCATCCACTAGCATTTACCAATCCATTTAGATGTGTTGGCCTAGATATTTTGGTCCCACAAGCTACCATTTGTAAAATACAACATCTAATGATTTTTACACCGACTTAGACTACACTATTTCATGAGTTTGCAAACAATAAGACAACAAGAGAACCGAATGGAGATGGAAAAAACCATGAGAGGTTTTTGTATATTGCCCCAACATGGAAGTTTTAGATCTAAAGAGACATCTCTAGGTGCCACGGAGTCTGAGAAATCACCCGTTGAACATATGGCATGTTTTGGCCTTAGGGCTCTTAAGGAACTACGCCCGGACGAGGTAGCCCGAAAGCACGGGCAGCATAGGGAAACAAAGCAAAGCCTCCACTAGTGTTCAACAGGCCATACATATGTGTTAGCTTAGATGGTTTTGTCCCATAAGATACTGTTTGTAAAATACAACATCTAGCAGCCTTACACTGACTCAAACTACACTATTTTGCATTTTTACAAACAATAGGACAACGAGAGAACCAGATGGAGACAGAGAAAACCGTGAGAGGATTTCATAGAGGGCTTCAACATGGAGGTTTTGGATTTGACAGGACATCTCTAAGTGCCACAGAGTATGAGAAATCACATGTCAAAGATATAAGGTGTTTTGGTCTCAGGGATCTTAAGAGACTACGCTCGAATGACGTGATTTCCCGAAAGCACGAGGAGTGTAGGGAACCAAAAAAATCCTCCACTAGCATTCACCTAGCCACTCCGACATGTTGGTGTAGTTGGTTTGGTCCCACAAGCTTCCATTTGCAAACTACAGCCTCTAGCAGCCCTACACTGACTTAGACTACACTATTTTGTGCGTTTACAAACAATAGCACATCGAGAGAACCGGATGGAGACAGAGAAAACCATGAGAGGATTTCGTAGAAGACCCCGGTGTGGATGTTTTGGATCTAATGAGATGCCTCTAGGTACCACATAGTTTGAGAAATCACCCATTGAAGATATGGCATGATTGGGCCTTAGGGCTCTTAAGCGACTACGCCTGGACGGGGTAGCCCGAAAGCACAGAGAGCGTAGGGAACCAAAACGAAGCCTCCATTAGCATTCACCTAGACAACCTGATGCATTGGTGTAGTTGGTTTGGTCCCACGAGATTTCATTTGAAAATATAGCCTCTGGCAGCCCTACACTGACTCAGACTACACTATTTCGAGCATTTACAAACAATAGGACAACAAGAGAACCGAATGGAGATGGAAAAAACCGTGAGAGACTTTCGTAGAGTGCCTCAACGTAGAGGTTTTAGATTTGATGAGATGTCTCTAGGTGCCATGGAGTTTGAGAAATCACCCATCGAAGATATAGCTTGTTTTGGCCTCAAGGCTCTTAAGGGACTATGCCCAGACGAGGTAGCCCGAAAGCACGGGTGGAGGAAACCACCAATGTTCAATGATTTTTCCACAGTGATGCAACTATGTAGACTATGAACTTAGTTTTTTTTGGGAGACCACCAATGTTCCAACTGTTCATTTTGAAAGAATGAATATCTTCAATCAAATAGAGAATGAAGAGCCTGAATTTTTTTGGACATTACAAAAGGTTGTTTGTGCCCAAAAAGAAGCCGAAGGCCATATAAATTTTCAGTCTTCAACTTTAGATGACAATGAACATCGTGAAGAAAAATAATTAGGTGAATATGTCACTATGATTCAAGAAGAAATGCCTCCTGAAATTCATAAAGAGTCAATTTGATTACCCAAAAACATTTGGAAGAACTTAAAGAGAAGATACGAGTAGAAGAAAAGGAAAAATGGGAAGTGTGGAAGGATCACAACTTAACTGGAATGGAAGATCTATGTGATTTTGTCGATAGAATCATGGATAATCTTAAGGAAAACATGCCAAGTTGATTATTTTTATTAATCCCACTGCTTCAACTTCCCAAATCAAACCGTAGTTTCAAAAGCAGCATCCGGCAAGAAAAAATGCAATGAAGTATTGATAATTGAGCCTAAAACTCGTTTAGAATTGTAATTTATTTTTTGATTGAGCATTCACCCATATTTTCTTTTTTGAAGGAAGAAATTCATTTTATATGTGAGAAATAGAATGCTGATTTAGTCTATTACTCTGACTATTTAGGTTAGATTTCTGTAGTCATTCAATGAAAGTTTGAAGCTCTGAAGCTCTATCATGGAAAAATTGTCAGGGTGCTACGAAAGCCTCTCACGGTTTTATCCATATCCATCCGGTTCTCTCGTTGTTCTATTGTTTGTAAACGGGTGAAATAGTGCGACTGTACGAGTCAATGTAAGGATGCTAGATGCTATATTTTTCAAACGGTAGCTTGTGGGATCAAACTGTCTAGGCCAACACATCCAGATCACTTAGTGACCACTAATGGAGTATTCGTTTTGGTTACCTACGCTACCTATTCTTCGGGCTACCTCATCTAGGTGTAGTCCCTTAAGATCCTTGAGGCCAAAACACACTATATCATTGATGGGTAATTTCTCATAATCCATGGCACCTAGAGATGTCTCGTTAGATCCGATACCTCCATGTTAGGGCCCTCTATGAAATCCTATCGCAGTTTTCTCCATCTCCATCCGGTTCTCTTGTTGTGCTATTGTTTGCAAACACGTGAAATAGTGCAGTTTGAGTTAGTGTAGGGCTGCCAAAGGCTGTAGTTTGCAAATGGAAGCTTGTGGGACCGAACCAACTATGCCAACATGTTGGGGTGGCCTGGTGAATGCTATTGGAGGCTTCATTTTGGTTCCCTATGCTCCCCATGCTTTTGGGATACCCCATCCTGGCGTAGTTGATTAAGAGCCCCGAGGCCTAATCACTCCATATCTTCGACGGGTGATTTCTCGGACCTTGTGGAACCTAGAGATGTCTCCTCGGATCGAAAACCTCCACATCGAGGCAGTCTACAAAATTTTCTCATGGTTTTTCCATCTCCATTCGGTTCTCTCGCTGTCCTATTGTTTGCAAACGTGCGAAATAGTGTAGTCTAAGTCGGTGTAATCTTTGCTAGATATTGTATTTTGCAAATGATAGTTTGTGGAACCAAAATATCTAGGCCAACATGTACAAATGGCCTAGTGAACGCTAGTGGAGGATTATTTTGGTTCCCTACGCTCCCTGTGCTTTCGGGCTACCTTGTTCGGGTGTAGTCTCTTAAGAGCCCTGAGGCCCAATCACACCATATCTTGACGAGAAATTTCTCGAACTCGTGGCACCTAGAGACGTCTCACTAGATCTAATACCTATACTTTAGGGCCCTCTATAAAATTATATTGCGGTTTTCTCCATCTCCATCTGGTTATTTCATTGTACTATTGTTTGCAAACGCTCAAAATAGTGTAGTTTGAGTCAATGTAGGGTTGTTGGAGTTGTAGTTTGCAAATGGAAGCTCGTGGGACCGAACCAACTATGCCAACACATCGGGATGACAAGGTGAATGCTACTAGAGGCTTCATTTTTGTTCCCTACACTCCCGTGCTTTTGGGCAACCCCATCCGGTGTAGTCACTTAAGAGCCCCGAGGCCCAATCAAGCCATATCTTGACGAGTGATTTCTTAGACTCCGTGCCACCTAGAGACATCTCATTAGATTAGAAACTTCCACATAAAGGAAATTTAAGAAAGCCTCTCGTGGTTTTTTCCATCTCCATTCAGTTCTCTCGCTGTCCTATTGTTTGTAAACATGTGAAATAATGTAGTCTAAGTCAAACAGTAAGGCCGTGCTAGATGCTTTGTATTTTGCAAACGATAGCTTGTGGGATCAAACCATCTGGTCCAACACATCTAAATGGCCTAGTGAACACTAGTGGAGGATTTTTTTTGGTTCCCTATGCTCCCGTGCACTTTCGGGCTACCTCGTTTGGGCATAGTCTCTTAAGAGACCGAGGCCTAGTCACGCCATATCTTCGATGAGTGATTTCTTGGACTCGTGGCACCTAGAGATGTCTCATTAGATCCAAGACCTCCATGTTAGGGCCCCTATATGAAATCCTCTCATAGTTTTCTCTGTCTTCATCCGGTTCTCTCTTTGTGCTATTGTTTGCAAATGCGTGAAATAGTGTTGTCTAAGTCGGTGTAGGGTTTGTCAGACGCTAAAGTTTACAAATGGTAGCTCTTGTGGGATTGAACCGTCTAGTCCAACACATCCAAATGTCCTAGTGAATGTTAGTGGAGGATTTTTTTTGGTTCCCTACACTCCCCGTGCTTTTGGGCTACCTCGTTCGGGCGTAGTCTCTTAAGAGACCTAAGGCCTAATCACGTCATATCTTTGATGAGTGATTTCTTGGACTTTGTGGCACCTAGATATGTCTCATCAAATCCAAGACCTCCATTACAGGGTGCTCTATGAAATCCTCTCATGGTTTTCTCCGTCTTCATCTGGTTCTCTCATTGTGCTATTATTTGCAAATGTGTGAAATAGTGTTATCTCGAGTCAGTGTAGGGCTTCCAGATGCTTTGAATTTTGCAAACAAAAGCTTGTGGGACTGAAAAAACTATACCAGCACATTGGGTTGGCTAGGTGAATGTTAGTGGAGGATTTTTTTTGTTTCCCTACGCTCCCCGTGCTTTCAGGCTACCTCATCCGAGCGTAGTCGCTTAAGAGCCCTGAGGCCCAATCACACCATATCTTCGATGGGTGATTTCTTGAACTCTGTGACACCTAGAGATGTCTCATTAGATCCAAGACCTCCATATTGGGTCACTCTATGAATGGATTTCACGGTTTTCTCCATATCCATCTAGTTCTCTCATTGTTCTATTTTTTGCAAATGCATGAAATAGTATAGTTTGAGTCAAACATAGGTGCTAGAGGCTATAGTTTGCAAATGGAAACTCATGAGACCAAACCAACTACACAAACATGTTAGGGTGGCCTAGTGAACACTAGTGGAGGCTTCATTTTGGTTCCCTATGCTCCCCATGTTTTCAGCTACCTCATCCAGGCGTATTCCCTTAAGAGCCACGAGGCCCCAAACATGTTGTATCTTTGACAGTGATTTCTCGAGACTTCGTGGTACCTAGAAATGTCTTGTCAAATTTGATACCTCCATGTTGGGGCTCTCTACGAAAGCCTCTCGAGGTTTTCTTTGTCTCCATCTAGTTCTCTTGATGTGTTATTGTTTGCAAATGTGTAAAATATTGCAGTGTGAGTCAGTATAGGGATGCCAGCTGTAGTTTCTAAACGGAAGCTTGTTGTGACTCAAATCAACTACGCTAACATGTTGTGGTAGCTAGGTGAATGTTATTAGAGCTTTTTTGCTTCCCTACACTCCCCATGCTTTGGGCTACCCCGCCTAGGCATAGTCGCTTAAGAGCCTTGAGGCCCAAACACACCATATCTTCGATGAATGATTTCTCAGACTCCATGGCACCTAGAGATATCTCGTCAGATCCAAGACCTCCATGTTAGGGCCCTCTACAAAAACCTCTCATGGTTTTCTCCATCTCCATCCAATTCTCTTGATGTGTTATTGTTTGCAAATGCGTGAAATAGTGTAGTTTGAGTCAGTGTAGGGTTGTCAGAGGTTGTAGTTTGCAAACGGAAGCTCATGGGACAAAACCAACTACGCAAACACGTTGGGGTGGCCAAGTGAATTCTAGTGGAGCATTTTTTTGTTCCCTATGCTCCTTGTGCTTTTGGGATATCGCATCTAGACATAGTCACTTAAGAGCCCCGAGGCCCAAACATGCCATATCTTCAACGGGTGATTTCTCAGACTCCGTGGCACCTAGAGATGTCTCGTCGAGATCCGAGACCTCCATGTCAGTTCCTCTATGAAAGAATCTCATGGTTTCTCTCCTCTCCATTAATACTAATTCAATGTAAGGTTGTCCATTGCCAATCACCTAAATAATATAGGTGGTTCATACAATATAGGTGGTGAAATGAGAATTTATGTTTGTTTTTCCTTTCTAATATTTAATTTCTCTTAGCTTTACTTGGCTTCAAGAATAATAAATTCTCTACTGATAGTGCCAACCACATGAAGGTGGAAGATTTTTTGGCAACACTAACCTACATAAACATGTTAGTAAGAAATTAAATAGAATTTTAAATCATACAAAATTTAAACAAAATCATTTAAGTAAATATTCAAATTAAATTCATGAATAACATACCTTTGCAAATTCAATCTAATGAACCACAAGGATCAACTCTATTCTTGACAATAGCAAGAATTGCTTCATGATTTGATTCACGAACCTTCCACTGATTTTTGTTTGATGGTTGACCTCGATATTTGATCAATTTAATATTTGTTGCAAGGACCAAATGTGAATAGTGAAGTATCTTCGATGTACTTCATAGTCTTCAAACAACCAAATGTTTGATTTTTTGATAGGATATTGTCAAAGCCAAGTTCCAGTGACTACCATTGATCTAGTGGGATACTCAAGGTCTTCACCATCAATGACTATGGAAGTAAAAAAATTTCCCCTCTACACAACGAGATAAGAAGTAGTATATTCCCTCTTTGTTAAATTCCATCGCAATAACTGCAAAAATGTGCCCTATGTATCACAAAGTAAAACTGTTCAGTCAATTTATAAATACATTAAGAGTTGACCATTTAATAATTTATAAATCTAAAACATGGCATGTATATATATGTATGTACCTTGTTGCACTAAATCAGAGACTTGGTCAAAGTCAAGTGATGTTGTCATTTGATCTAAAGACCCTATAAGTTGTAATGCTCATGGAACTTGATGTGTGTCGAGTGGAATTAGAGGTCTACAAGTCCATTCATCCACCCAATGTTGTGACTCACATTCATTCCACGTAAAATCAATGCATGATATACAAAAACATGTCATACACCTAGTATAAATAGTCCAAGCATTTGCATCTGAACTACGGAATGAGTGCATATCACTTGATCCTGCAATTGTCATACAATATTCAAATTTTTCCAGATGTTGTTTCTCTATCAACCAAAAATATCTATGAACCGTTGATCTCTCTTGAGATTCATGGCCCATATTCTTGACACACCAATCAACAATGTTTTTTGCATCTGTAAATTTAGCACCATCCTTGAACTTTAACTCTTCTCTTGCAAGTTCTCTTTTCACACATGCTCCTGCACCATCATGCTCTCCTTTTCCATGCCCTACCTTAGTAAAACTCCAGATATATGTTGTACATATGTTTCTTTGTGCATCCTTCTTATCCAATAAAACATCTGTACATTCTTGAATTATGATGTGCAGTTGTCCGCCCAAATGTAATGTTGATCGAAACTAATGTTCCTCTCATTCAATTTCACATAAAACACCTAGAAACACCCTTGTACATATTCTGTAGAATGTGTCTGATCATCATTGATGTAGAAATGATACTCTCTTAATATTTTTTGATCTTTCTTAGTGCTTTCTGGAGAGTGCATGAATGTTATATGCATGAAAATAGAAACTTGCATTGAGTTATAATATTGAGACTGAACCTCCATTTATGGCTGCAATGTGTAATTATTTGCAAAGTCAACTACTGAAACAATAGTACCAAGTGGGAATGTGTCCTTTCTTAACTTGAATTGTTCATCCAACCATCGAGCTCAATGTGTGTGCCTTGCATACTCATAAAAATTTCCTCTCTAAATTTGACCATATATTCTGATACAGATAATTGTTTTCTAACAAGCTCACGCCTCTTAGATTATTTTCCATATTTTAATTGATATGCCACCGATTTATAATTGGTGAAATCAACCAATTCTTTTCCTATTGAATATGTACTCTCCTCGTGGATAAAAATTTCAGATTTGGCAAGCCACCGCATACATTGCACGTTCCATCCAAACATGCTTTGTTATAAAAAAATTGTCTTGTTGATTTTTCACAAAATATTGTCAGAATAAATTCCCTTGAATATTTTTGTGGGACATTTATTCCACACTCCTGCAACATGATGTCAGTATGAAAAACACTACGTATTTGACAAAAAACATCATAATGCATTAAAAATTCAACATGATGCCTGCAACAACAAGTGGTATGTGAGTGATTGATTTTCACATAAAAGGGTTTGTTCATTTCAAATAATCTTTGGCTAATGTTAATTTGTGGATTTTCATTTTTAAACTTAGAGAACAATTTGTTTGAGTCATATCTAAGAAATATTTTTCACACGATTCACGATTACGAGAACCTATTCTTCTTTTTATTGTATCTCTTCTATTCGGTGACACCCTTGTGTTCTCATTCCAAAATTTTACAATTAATTATTTTAGAATATCATATGTATTCTTGTCTTTTCATGGAAGTCTGCTAGAGAAAGCCCAATAATTAGTGTTATTTATTAACTCGAGACGTTTACATCTCTCTATTGCTTTCATTAGTGTTTTTTTGTTTAGCTTCAAAGCACTTCTTGTTTTTCTAATCAAGCATTTATTAACTATTTTATCACTTACTATACAATTAGTTAGTGCACGTCATGTAGCATTACTATCTTTGATGCATCTTTTGCCACCTACAGTTTGGTATGCTTTATGTATGTTTTTAGCAATTGACGCATTTTGATCAACAACATTAGATGTTCTTAACCCCATGGTCTTTATTATAGGTCTCATCTTAATTAATTTCATCAATGAAACAAATAATCAACATATTTGTGTGTCATTTAAATTCTCAAAGTAATTATCCCAAATTCCACTAGCTTTTTCTCGCATTTCTTTCGGACATTTTGTTAGGCATTGGTTTTATAATATTTTCATCAATTTCCATTAAGTGAATTGGTTTTCTTTGTGAAATGGAAGGAGGTGTTCTTAGAGGTGAAGATTTTTTATAAGGTTACTTTCTTCATTTAGTGTTTTCATACAAATTTTAGGGTTAACATTTCGATTCTCAAGGGTTCAACAATTGTATTCATATCAATTTCTTCATCCATACCAACATTATCATTTAATTCAATATCATTATTCATTGAAAAATCATTATTCTCTACATTTTCATTATGTATTTCATCCCAATTTTCTAATACATTAGCTACATTTGATATAGCGGATGTACCTTGCCCTGCTCGAAGTTTTTGCATTCTCTTCAATTTATTTATTCTCTTCTCTTCCAATTGCTCTAGTGTCTTATTCTTGACTTTCCTCTTGTCCTTAGCTCGACGTTTATCACCCATGATTAGAAAAAATCAACTAGTGGGGTAGGGGACAAAATGAAATACTAAAAATTGTGCAAGAATGTAGAGAATATTACAGATAAAATAGAATGTTTGCAAAATTCTGTGAAAGAGATGAAAGGGACGTTAGGGGGCCACAATATATAAAAAAAAGAAAAATGCATACACGTTTTGCATTTTCTCTTTTCCCAAGCCATGCCTCAAGGCTTGGGATCTGGTTTGGATCCCCAAGCCTGAGGCATGGACCTGCACAAACACAACAAACAACGAGTTTTTACAAGAAAATGTAAAAATGACACTTCCTCTATGATAAATTAAAATAAAACAATTGATCCATTTTAAAAAGATTATATAATGACGTAGAGAAAAGTATATTCTTTCTAAAAATATAATATTTCAAATTTTCGACTAATATAAGGTTTCCATATTATTTATTTTCGAACTATGTCATTTTATAGCTATTTTTTTAAGTGTAAATATGTCTATCTTTCATGGTGTATCTTTTTTTTGGGTGATCAAAATAAAATTTTTTTATACTAGTCCAAAATAGGCATAATTCTATACATATTCAAAAAAAAATCTAATTTTTGATATTTTTGAGGTGGTTAGGTGGGGGGCATGGTCGGAGCTCCATTATTTTTCAAAAGATAAATTTTTGTACTAGAAAAATCATAAATAAAAAAATATTCTCTAAAAAAATCTAAAAAAATGGAGCCCAAACTAGATGCTCCTAGCTATATTTCTACTAAAGGGTTTTCAAAAATACTAAATGGTGCTAAAAAAATGGTGGGGGGCACGAAAGTCACTCTATTGTGTTTTTAACAAAAAAAAGAGCATCTGTTGGTATTTTAGTTGTTTGATCCACTTAAAATTATCTGTTTTCAATAAAATTTAGTAGCTTAGAAACTAGACTCAAAATGATATGATTCATATTTCTACAACATCTTCCAATTTTGAGTGTAACTATTTTGAAAAACTCGTACAAGTTGAATTTTTTTTTTTTTTTAGAAAAATGCGTCCACTTAAGACCCCCTTTTGGCCCCCTAACTCGGTGCACTTACCCAAATGGAAGACGCAGAGGCCATAAGTAGTAGTAATGAACACACATCTATGATAAAGGTGAGGAGAGTGAGGTGGAGGGAGGATATCAGCAAGTGTGAATCCTAGCCAAGTTAAGCCATCATGCATGCAAATAGTGTCGAGAAAGTGGGGTCAAATGGAATATGAGGCCAATAAGAGTCATGTATGAAAAGAGTGCATGTAAATGGGTCGAGCTATGGTGCAGAGTGAACCTAGGGAGATGAAGGAGGTGGTATGATTTCTAATGTATGGATAATTTCTTGAAAAATTATCATGGCAATAGTGACGAGGAGCAGGTTTCTTGAATTGGTATTCGCTAGGGCCAATAACAACAAAATTATCCTGGAAGTAAGATTCATCTATTTCGATAGGAGTAAAGTTAAGATTGCGTAATGTGTCATCATTAAGCTCTACAACATCAACCTCATCATCAAAATCATCATTTTGGCATTATCTTTTTGGATAACATTGTCAAGGAGATTGGTAGGAATGGAGCTAGATGTAGGAGGGATAGGATCCATGACATGTGGGATAGTATTAGTTATAGAGGTAGCCAAGGTGGGTGAGATGATCTTGGTAGTGTGGGTAGGAATGGAAAAAATGTATGCGGAGGGGGAGAAGAATTCAATGCACTTTGGATTGGCCAACATCATATGTACTAATATTATGGTATGGAATAGGTTGTGATGGAGGATAAGTCATAACAATGATGAGGTTAATGTGGAAAAACTTGAATGGATCGGGGTTAGTAATAATGGTGTGTTCATATCCATCATATAATAATTTAATACATTGATGAAATGTAGAGGGAACAAAATGCGTTGCATGAATCCATGGCTTTCAAGAAATAAATTGAACTGAAAGGAGGTGTCGATAACAAAAGTACATTAGGAATGACTTTAGGGAAAACTTGTAAAGGTAAGATGCTATTTCCCATGCACGTACGAGTAGTGGAATCATAACCATGAATGAGTTGAGAATATTTAGTAATTATATCATCAAAAATGTAAATTTTCTTGAGGAGGGATAAAGCACATAAATTTATAACAGATCCATTATCAATGAGTACACACTTGATGCAAATGGAGCCAATAGTAGCGATGATAAGAAAAGGTGTAAAGGGATTGTCAGCAAAAGAGAGGGATGGATATCCTCATCACTAAAAGATATAACATGTGGTAGATTTTTGAGGGATTGAATGAGATGGGTAAAGGAAATAGGTGAATTATTGCTTTCAATATGGATGGAACAAAGGGCAACCTTTAATGTATGATGAAAATTGTGTGCGTGAGTGTAAGAGACCATAAAGATAGTTTTTGGTAAGTTTAGTTTTAAGCTATTCAATGATTTCATAACCCTTACGGGTGGTGGTAAGAATGGTAGAAGTAATAGGTGGTGGAACATAGATAGGTGGAGTGGTAGGAGGATGAGTGGTAACTATATTGATAATTGGATTAGGCATATGAGTAATGAAGCATGAAGGATGTTGAGGATGTACATGCACAAAATCAACATCGGTAGTAGCCATGCTAAAGACCTTGGTTGGAATGAAAGAGGGATAAGAATATTTATCCATGAATTCGAGTAGAAAGAGATAGATTTTGATACATTCTCGAAGGTAGGGTTTAAGTGGTGGGGTTCACCAAATGATTTAATTAAAATAGATTTTTTTAACCCTATTGCAAAGTAACTACTATAGTAAAAGATGTAAAATTGCTAACATACAATAAGACACAAGAAAATAAGCATGTACATAAAGTATAAAACCATAAGAAAAGGAGGGAGAAAATATGACTTAGCTGATTTATGCACAATTTGTAAGTGATATGGGCGGGGTAAAGTGTTACACAGGGATGTAAACATCTTTGTAATTGGTCTCTGTAAATTGTAGAACTTATGGATATTGCGAGACAAGGGTGCCTGTAGTAGGACATGGGTTCCAAGGTACTATTAGTGAAAATCTACAACACCCCCTAAATGACCTTCGAGATCTGAGTCTAGAATTAGGTCATTTAGTGTGATTGCACAACATTGAGTTTTCTCCAAAGTTTGGGACCTTGCAAGGTGAGAAAACTCTCCAAAGAAAGTTGGTTCTTACTCCTCTGTTTAGGTGTATGCATAAATTTGCAGAGGTTCAATATTGATTCCTATTCTTAATTCCAAGAGGCAGAGTTAAGAGATGTAAAAGGAAATAAAACTAAGTAAAAATGGTGATACACCAAAGGAGTGATGAAATTTTTCTTGCAAATAAACACAAATCATAGAGATGTAACACCAAACATGCACAGATTGCCAGAATGTAATGAAAGACCATAAAACAATAATATATGCATGAGAGGATTGAAAGAAATCATTCACAAAACATGCATTACCATTCCCAAATTTGATACAATGCATTACACTGGCAAAAAGGCAAAAAACATGTCACAAGTTCCATGGAAGGTCTTAAACTCCTCAAATTCATGTGCCAAGGGGAAGAGGGGAGTCTGCAAGAAACAAAATGTTCAACCCTTTACAAATGAGCCAAATTTGGCTTTTAACAATGAAAAATAGAGTCCAGGAAGGAGAAACGTGGGAAAGTTGAAAATGAAGGTTTAACCATTGACCGATTCATCAAAATAGCATGGGTACCCTTAAAAGTTCATTCCCCAATCTTTTCGACCATGCTGGAGAAGAATGGAAGCCATATTGCATTAAAACTAGTGGTTGAATGTCAGTTCTTCTCTTTTCTCGTGCAAAGACGTTTTTCATTTTTCTCCCACAAAAATCCACCAAAAAACAAAATTGAAGATTCCATCATGTAGAGGACTTCAATATCTTTCCAATGACAAAAAAATAAAGAAAAATTGAGCTCGGTTCGAAAAATATGGCCCTCGAAGATTTAGGAAAAGCGGCAAAACTAGGAAAAAATGGGTTTGTGGGTGAAATTTGAATTTTTCCCCTTTTTCAATTTTGGGAGAAAAACCCCAAAAATGCTCCACCAGCCCAACCTCTGTAGACATGTGACACGCTCTAGTTGCTTCGCACACTCAAACAGTCATTTTACCCCTTTTTTGAATTTGGAAAATTTTCCAAAATTACTCCGCGCCCCCACCGCTCCAGGACACGTGTCACCACCTGGCTACTTGGCGAGGCTTTTGCTTCATTTTTTACCTTTGTGCCATCAACCACTTTGGAGAAAATTCCAAGATCCCTTTCTTGCTCGACCTCTACCATAGATAAGACACGTGGTGGCATTTTATTGCTCGGTGGGCTTTCGCTTGGATTTTCCCCTTTGACACCTTTGATCCCTTCGCCAAAAACCCGAAGTTATCCCGCCGCTCCAACCTCCCGCCTGCCATGTGGCACCTTCTCATCTCCTTGCGGGATTTTGGGCCAAAATATTCCCTTTGTACCTTTTGACCAAAGCGTTAAAACTCTAACTTCCCTCGACGCCCGCTGCTCTGCCATGACATGTGTCATCGTCCTATTGGTTGCGGGCCTTCCCAGGGAAAATTTCCCCCAAAAACTCGCTGAGCCATAACTTGCAAAATACAAGGAGTTAGGAGGAAAATTTTACCTTTCTGGAAAGGTGAGAAAATTCTCTATCTAATGAAGCCATTTCCAGATAATTTTGAGTGTTTTAAAAGTGAAAAAAATCGACTGAGGCACAAGGAAGGAAGGAATGAAGGAAAGTTAGCCAAAATAAGTAGGGGCTTTTTGTATAACAATTTTGGTAACTCGGAGGGGTCACCTACCCTCTTGGATGAAGTGACCAGCTGCCTAAACCAATCCATTGGGCAATGGGGTCATGAACTTAACTGCTTGTTACTCTCAATCCATTAGAAAATATCTAGAATGAAGATTGTGAGAGTAGAACATTACTTGATCTGGAACATGATCTGCAAAAGATGCATCCTTGGGGCAACAAAACGTGTGCCAAAGCACTTAAGGAAATGTAAATCTAAGCTACAACAAAACAATGTGCATAGGAACTTGGAGGAATAAAAATATAAGCTAATATGTACAAGGTGAGAAGTTTCCCTTCTAGTAGAAATGCTTTAGATGGATTCCATTAACCGGAATCTCGCTTCTTCACCATACAATGTAGACAATTGGAAGGAATTATTGTTATTTCATTTTATGACCATGTAGGGGCCACTCCAAATGGAATTGAACTTTGAATGCTTTCCTAGATTTTTTTCATCTGCATCCCATTTCAATACTAGATCTCCAACTTAGAAGGTTCTAGCTTTAGCTTTCCTATCAAAGCTTCTCTTGATCAAAGCTTGGTACTTCTCCATTGTTAGGATGCATGCTCTCGATTTCTTAGAGTTCCATCAATTTTACATATTTGACCTCCATGGGCTCAAACTCTAACAATTCCAATTTCTTCATGAGTTCCAATGTCGGCAACTCAAGTGACATGGGCAAGACCGCCTCTTTCCCATAAACAAGTCGAATGGAGAGTTACCTATGGATCTTTTGGGAGTTTTCCTATTAACCCATAGAGCTGATTTGAGATTAGTGTGCCAAGTCCTTTTATTTTCATCAAGAGTCCTCTTGATGATCCTTAATAGATTCTTGTTGGTGGACTCAACTTGGCCATTACCTTGGGGGTAATAGTTTGATGAAGTGCTCAAATAGATCCCATTTCTAACGACACATTTAGGTACCCTTGATTCTATGAATTCCAATTCATTATCTAATATTATAGTGGTAGGTATACCAAATCTGGTTGTTATCCCCTCATAGAAGTCTAGAATGCTAGATTCATTTGCCTCTTTGAGTTCCACCACCTCAGTCCATTTGGTGAAGTAGTCTGTTGCTGTTAGAATCCATTTGTGCCCTTGGCTTGAGTTTGGATTAATGACTCCAATGAAGTCCAAACCCCATTGCATGAATGGCTAGTCAACTGAGATTGGGTGTAATGGAAGTGTTGTTAATCTTTCTTTGCCTCGTGAAGAATGCACAATTCTTGGACCTCTTGATCCATGTATAACAATCACTAAACATTTTGGACCAATAATAACCAGCCTTCATGATCTTGAGAGCTATCACTCTTGGAGAAAAATTTCCCCACCTGATCCATTATGGAACTCTTCTAATATTTTCTCACTCGATTTGTCCCAATGCACCTCAAAGAACACTCTATTGATATCTTTTTTTTGAACAATACGCCATCAATAAGTACATACGTAATAGCCTACAATCTGAAGTGTCTTCTTTTGGATTTGTTCATCTCTCAGAGGGCATAGGCCTATTTTAAAGAAGTGCATTATGTCTAGGTTCAACAAGGAGTGAGCACACCACCATTTTCTTCTTGAACATCTTTTTGTTCTTGGTTGTCTTGCAGCACCAAAACAACATTCCTCTCTTTGCTTATTTCAATTGGTTGACTCAAGGCCAATTTCTCACACAATCCCTTTCCTCAGACCATCTTGGTGACTTTGATCTCAATATCATAGTCCATGACATGAGTAATCCACCCTACATGTTTTTCATTTAGATCTTTGTTGAGGAGGAAGTCTTTAACTCCCACATGAGAAACCAACAGGTTGAACTTGTAGGTCCCATTATTGAGTTTTCGTAATGTGCCCTAATTTTTCATTTCCAATTTTGCTCATAAACATTTTATTTCTCAAATTGGCGATTTGCAATTTGGCCCTCTAGTTTAATGCCTTCAAAATGCCCATAATGTTATTATTTTTCCCTATTATGAAACAATATTTTTAAGTTGCCCCATTTTGTGCCCTAGTTTCTTCAATTTTTTGGGTTATGTCATCTTTCTTTTGTCAAATCATGCATAAAACTCGAAATTGATCAAATCCCAATTATGTGCAAGTGTTTCCCCAATCCCAAGGTCAAAAATAATGTCAAAAAATGATTCAGTTGGTTTAAAATCAAGAAATCTGCCTTCCTTGTTGAAAATTTCAAATTCTAGGGCATCTTGTGAATTTTTGACGTTTTGACGGTCATACGGGCGTCATTTGCCCGTCAAATTCATCATTGGAAGAGAATGGCAATGTGGCGGAGGTTTGTAGAAGGTGAAGGAAGGGCAGGAGGTGCTTTACTTTTTCATTTTTCACCTTTTCAAGCCAATGGGGCATTTTCAGCCCTGGGATTCCATTTTTTAAAATTTGCCTATGTGGCATGATCGATTGGCGGGTGGGATGGTGGGTGGTCGATTCACTTAAGGTTTTTAGATCTTAGTATTGCAAAGGTTCTAAAATAAAATTTTGGCTCGAGCACCCACAACCAATCACAAGAGGACATGTGTCCTAAAATGCCAAAATGGAAGTGCGGGCAACGGGGACTTAGAGTTTTTGGCTCTAATTTTATGAGGTTTCAAAAATAATTTTATCTCCACTCCAATCGAGAGGAGAACACGTGGTGGCATGACAGGATGAGGTTGGTTGGTTGGCCTTTGGAGCAAAGAACGGATTTTTTCCCTTTTGCCAAAAATGTTCAAAATCAAAATTCGAAGCGTTGGCCCGCTAGCAAATCACAAGGAGACACGTGGCAAGGGAAAATTCAGAGGTGTGGGCCCGCGGGGCAAAAGATGAAATTTTCTCCAAATGTCAAAAAGGTCAAAAGTGGGTCCGAATTGATTTCCAATCATTTTTGGCCATGTTTCCCACCTTATCCAAAGGTTAAAAAGGTAATTTTGGGCTTATGTTTGGGATCTCATCTGCCATGTGGAGGGCTAGTATTTAAAGTTATCCAAAATCAACGAAAACTATGCATTCTTCCTTCTTACCGCCATTGGAGCTCTAGGAAGCTTGGAATCATCATTTCTTCATCAAATTACATCAAATTTTATATGATTCTACATTGTCTTGGCCTTCTGAGTGCATTGGCATCATTTTTATGACTCAATTCCTTGATCTATGGTGTTTTTGATGAAATTCCTACTCAAGCTCGATAAAAACATGAAAAATGAAAATCAAAAGTTGTAGAGGTGAAATGATGAGGTGAAAGGGTGAAAAATGATAAGTGAAAGATGCTTGCATGCTTGAATGATAAAAACATGACCCTGGGGTGGATAATGATCCGAATTTGTGTAATAATTTGATTTTTTGTGCATACCTGGCAACCTGCAAGTTGTTTTTCCAGTTTGATGTCATTTTCATGGAATCATGAGGGTTTTGTAACAAATTTGATCTCATAGCATATTCGTTTCTTGTGGAGGAAGATTCCAATATGGCATGAGGTATATTATGCATTTTGGAGAATTTACGGGGGAGAGTTTAGAATTTCACGAAAAACTGGAAGAAGCCCATTTCTCTGAGAAAACCACCTGAGAGCCATTTTCAATTCCATTTTGTATCATATTTTATCATGTTGAGTTGGTTTCAAGTTGTAAAGCCATCAAAAAGCTCTGAGATTGTTTTCATGACATTCCCTACTTGATATATTTGGTCATTTTCTGGATTATTTCGTTTTATCTCTTGGCAAAGTTTGCATATACTTATGTTTCATAATATTTTCAATTTATTTTTTCTTGCTCATGTTGCAATCTTGTGTTTAGGATCTCTTTGATCATACATGGTCTCATTTCTTATTGATGGTATGATGACATTTGTAATCTTATATCCAGAAGAGCCTTCATCTAATAGAAGATAAATAGATTAAAAATCATTTTCTGTCCTTGAATCTTGGGATTATTTGTAAACCTTTGGGGTACCTTAGGTCATGATCAAATAGGGATTTTTGTATACTTTATTGGTATATTTGCTTCAAGATTTTTAGAAAGTTGTCAAATATTGTGTGGAAGAGTGTAGATCTGGGCCTCCATTTGTGCACATATCCTGGTTGAAGGAGTATTTTAAACCTTTTGAACCATTCCTACTGTTTAAGTGTTACAAATTTATTGCAAAGGTCCTCTAAGAGTTTGGTAATTTATTATTGGTCTTGTCTAATATCTCCTAACAAAATTTCATTCAAAATAACTAACCCTACCCTATACTACCCCTACATTGCATTGTGTGTTAACAATAGAATACAATCCATTTACAAAAATGCACAAAGCAAATCAGGATAATACTATGTCTCTAGCAGCCTCAACCTTGTTTTGAAAACATTTCCATCGTTTAGTAGTGACAACTCTTTTGAGTTTGAATAAAGGAGAATTGGTCATGTTTTCTCAAGGCCCCTTCAATACAATATGCAAAATACAAGGATATCTCCACCTCCTTCACCAAACAAAGGCTACAATATAGGTTCTCTTGCTTTAGTTGATAGGCACAACCTAAAATAGTGAGGATCAAATCAAAATCCTTCTGAGGTACTAATTACTCCTTCAAATTTTGAGTGCTAACAAGTCGATAGATGTCTCCCAGCCTACAAACATAATACAAATCATTTATCTCCTCCGAGTTTCTTGTGCAAATCCATGGCTGTTGCTTGAGTTGTGAAGGAGATTAAGTTTGGGTACCAACACCGAGTTGCACCATTACCGGGACTTCTTGGAATCTTGGTGGTTTAAGGTGTTTGAGCATTTGTGTATTCAAGTATTTGAGCTACTGCATTATCAAGATATCATCCTATGTTTATGATCTATAATTTTTAAAGAAAAAGGTTTCAAGCTCACCTACTTTTTTCATTTCCCAAAGTAGTTTAGACACTTGGTTGCATTATGTTTAGTTGATTTAAGAAGAAGAAGGTCTAGTTTATAAATCCTTGCAAAGTGGTAAGTACTAGAAAACATTTGATAGAATTGTTTTAGTGCATTCTGCACAACTGAGGTGAAATTCCTTAATGGCGGCTCCATGCTGATTTGATCTTGAAAATACCAATGTCTTAAGCCTTTGTCATTTATTTTTGTGCTGTTAACTCTCTGTAAAACTAGAGGGAAGAAGATCTCTCTTCCTTAAAGACTCTGCTAAGAAATTGTTCTCAGATTTAAGAAATTCAGAGTTGGAAGGGAGAAGAGTTTGGAAAGTGGTTAAAGGTCAGACATCAGGCAAAGATATAGCCATTGGTGAGAGAGATCAACCTTTGGTAGAGGACTATCACTCTTCTTCAAGTGATTCTGATTCAAGAAATCCTCTCATAAACTTGTTTGCCTCAGCTGGTGAAGGTCCTTCTGTTGTACCTGGTAAGTTCCTTCTCCAATCTACACCTTTGTGTTTTAATTCGAGTAAAAATTTCCAAGAAAATCAGCACTTAGAGGATACTAGTCTTGTGAATCACATTCTTGAGCCCCAAGGATATTGTACTCCTCACTAGCTTGTTTCACCTCCAATATCACCCTCACCAAAAGATATGGCTTAGCCTAGACCTCCATTTGTTTTTAACACCTTTGGTCCTATAAATTTAAGAGGAATGGATGGTTACCCAAATGTTGTCTCACAAGATGTCGAGAAATAGGTTGCCAAAATTCCATGGTAACAATGCTATTATGGTGATCAGCATCTCAAACTTTTTGATAATATGATGGAAGATTTTGAGATAGATTTTGAAGATGTGCATTGATGAGTGCATTGTTTGGCTCATTAATATCATTTCTTCAAGCCGAAAATACTCTTTTTGATATGACTTATTAGTACATGGGGATGTTTTGTGTAGTTATATCTTAGTAGGTTTGATGCATTTTCCTTGCTATAGTTTATGAAAACTAATTATCACATGAACCTCCTACTAACTGTCTTTGTGAGATCAAATGTGATGATGTGTGCAGGGAATGATGGAAGTTGCTGGTGGTTATGGAGCCCGAGTTCGAAGCATGCGGCTGAAGACTGTTTCCATCAAGTTGACCTATTAGCCTAGGCTTGATCCTAACAAATCGAAGAGATTTATGTGTTTTAATTGATATTTGATGGATAGTTTTTAATTCCACATGATATGGTGGATCTTGTAACCAACAATTTCTATATGAAGACTTCATCTTCAGAATTTGGTAGTACCACTTTTTGATATACTGAAGGAGATTATCTGCATATAGTTCTTGATTATTTTTGTTGTCTATGTTATGAACTTACTTTGAGTTAATGAAATCCATGGAATTTTAAGAATCAGAAGTTGTTAATCCCTCTATCCCGAGGAAGAGCAAGGCCCCACTCGACCGAGGAAATACGAGGTTATTTTTAGTTCATTATTATAGTTCTTTGATTAGATTTACTGCAATTGTCATTTGATAAATCTTACATGCATGCTTTGATTAACTGTATCAGATTTCTCCATTACTGCTTTCAATTAGAATAGATGATTTTTTTATGCAAATCTGGTTAATGAATAGTCTTGCTTTCTACTAAGTTCCATTTATGCAGTTGTGATTTCATTTGTTAAGAATAGTGCATGCGTATTTCATTTTACAACAAAAGATTAGTTGTTAAATTTCCTTTCATCACGAATAGTTGAATTTTGTAGAACTGTATTTAATTTTTGTAGATTTGAATTACATTTCCGTAGAATAGTCACTAAACTAAAAAACCCCCAATAGACCCAACGTATAACTGGTTCCCCTAGACTCCATTGCATACTGCCTAGGACACAACCCTGGTTTAGAATGACACTGATAAAGATTATGTCAGTTAAATGATTGGAAGAATACAACAACCCATCATGTATATTAAGCTATTTATTCATACACTAGAAGAAGATGCTAGGGATTGGTACAAGGCTCTACCTGATAACTCTATTGATTCATGGACTAAAATGAAAAATGCATTTAGGTTGCAATATGGTGATAGGACTGATCCTAGATTTCTTTTACTGAGTTTGATAATATCAAGAAGAACCCTAATGAAATAGTCCATGACTTCAACACAAGGTTTAACAAAACTTTGAGAAGGCTTCCTGTTGGTTTGAGGCCTTGTGATGAATCATGTTTAATCAAATATGCAGATGCATTTGATAAAAAGGCAGCCTACTACCTAAGAGATAAGAACCCAACCAATATAAGACAAGCTTTCACCATGGCACTTCAAATTGAGAACAATATCAAGGCTGTTGGGAAACCTCTTAAGAGAGATGGTGTAAAATTGATAAACCCTGAAAAACCTCAAGCTAGCAAAGGTGCTGATTTAGAAGAGGTTGTGAAGAATTTGGCAGGGGCTATCAAAGAAATCTCATACAAGTTGGCAAGAGCTGAGAAGGGAATTGGGTAGACTTCACAAGGTCAGCCTAGGTAGTAGGCACAAGATAGATTTGGCAATCACCATAGGAATGAGCAGAGGTTTGATGAAAAGGGTAAAGGGCCTGTTGGATCTACAAGTAGAAAACCCCAAACACGTGAAAATAGATTGGTCCCTGACCTTCTAATTGCCAGGTTGTTCTACTGTTGATGAAATTACTGATATGGATTGGTGTGATAGATGTTTTCTTCCTCATCCTCCATGTGAAGTGGACCAACAATTTTATGAAGCTGATAATAAGGATGGAACTGATGATGATATTTGCATTGTGGGATTTTCTTCAAGCTCACAAGGAGGAGCAACATTTATTGAAGTAATAAGTGCTAGGAATGCTACTACCTTTTGGGATTGCATCAAGCGGGTACAAGTCTTTCTCCCCCCTCATGCTCTTGAAGTTGATGTAGTGCAAGATTTTGAAATTCCTAACAATGACTTTGAATACTTTAGAGATTTGATGCTTAAGAAGTATGATAGTGGTATCCCTTCGGAGGAAGATAGAAAATTGTTGATGAATGATGTTGTAGCTCAAGAAAAGGATTCTAACACTAGAATCAAGGTTGTTAAGGAGTTGGGCCTCAAGCCAAAAATAAAACTCCCTTTCTCAAAAACATTCCAAAAGAAGCTCTTAGGAAGGAGACACTTACCAAAAGTTCGATGTCCCAAACAAAAATTACAGTCCTTCTCATGCTCGGAGGATGCTAAGAATACTTCTCCATCTAATGAATCTTCTTGTATCCCTTCCAATTTTGTTTTTCCAAAGAGTGTCCCCTATGACATAGCCCATGTATTGAGCCAAATTAAAGTGAGTGTTCCAATCATTGAATTTATTAGAATTCCTAAGCATAAGAAGAGAGCATTCGAGTACTTGGGATAGAAAGAAGAGAAGATAACCCCAAGCAGAAATGTAAATGTTGTTGAGACTCCTCTTCAAATCATTTCTGGCCTTGAAACACCATTAGTAGTGGAAGATCTTAGAGAGGCACCGAGGTATATTTGGGGACATCCTTGGTTGATTCCCAATTGATGTTGACCCATTCTTTACAACTTTTCTCATAAAAGATAGGCTACTTCACAATTGCATGTTTGATTCCGGTGCATCATGTAATGTCATGCCTCTAGAAGTCATGAATGAGTTGGATATCAAGGTGAGCCTTCCTATGGCAAGTGTACCGCCATGGATTCAAGGAAGTGCTGGTTATTGGTTTTGTGAAGGGTTTAGTAGTGTAACTTGCAGCCTATTTGAGTAAGAACTTGAAACTTGATGTTGTAATTGTTGACTACCCTTCCAAATGGGTTATGCTTTTGTCCGAGAAAATGGGCTACAAGTGTTGGTGGCGGTGTTCATATGGATATGTCTTTTGCCACCATTCCCATTGAGGGCAGCTTTGTTAAGCCTTGTGGAGAAAAGAAGATGTTGCACCTAATTGAAGATCCCAACAATGCTTCCTATGAAGTGTTGTTTGTTGATGTAGATGCTGAGAATTTCATTGGTTTTGCCGATAGAAAAGAACACAAGATGGACAGATCAAAGTGCCTTGATATGGTATGTTCTCCTTGGACCTTGCTATTTGATGGAGCTCACTCCAAATTTGGAAATGGTGCTAGTATAGTTCTGCTTTCTCCTAGTTTGGAAGAGTTTACTTTTTCCTTCAAACTTAATTTTGAATGCACTAATAACGTTGCTGAGTATGAGGCATTGTTGTTGGGGTTAATAATTTCATGGAAGTATGGAGTGAAAGATATTGTTACAAAAGGAGACTTAGAGCTGGTTGTCAAACAAATAAGAAAACTGTATGCTACAAAAAATCAGCGTATGAAATAGTATAAGCATGCATTTTGGGAGCTAATTGAAATTTTTGATTCCTTTAACATTGTTTACTATGATAGAGGTCTTAATGTTTCTCTACCGATAAACTACCAAAGGCTTTGGGAATTAGATTTGAAAATTGCACCATTTCACCTTATTGTGAATACAATATTGAAGTACTGATTTAGGCCGGCCTATCACTGATAATGTGAAACATTGGCAAGTCTTTGACAATGATGCTCAAGTTCTTAGGTTCTTGAAAAACCACGGTGATTTTGCAAGTTATAATATTGATTGGGAACCAATGGTAGGCATGACTGAGGGAAGAGAAACTTTGTTTGGAAAATATATCATCCAATTGAAAACAAACACCATTCCTAGAGGTCTTGTTGCACTTGAGTCAAATTTTAACAATGTTAATTGCATCATAAATAGAAACATGTCTGCTTCAAGGGATGTGGAAGAGCATGACTTGGGAACAAAGGACAAACCAAGGAAGGTTTGGTTGGGCAGCAATTTAAGTAAAGAAGAAAAACAGTCCTATGCCCAACTCTTGAAAAAATATCAAGACTGCCTTGCTTGGTCCTATTCAGAGCTGAAAGCATATAGAGAAGATTTATTTTAGCATGAGATCCCTCTTGAAGAAAATTCCAAACCATTCATATAGAGGCCAAGGCCTATTAATCCACTTCTCTCCATGAAAATAGAAGAAGAGTTAAAGAAGTTGAGAGATGGAAGTATTATTCAACCCACTAGATATTCATCTTGGGTTGCAAACCTTGTGCCAGTCAGAAATAAGAATGGAGACATTAGACTTTGTGTGGATTTTAGAAATATAAATAAAGAATCCATGAAGGAAAACTATCCCTTGCCAAATATGGAAAATATGTTGTAGCTTGTGATAGGGTTTGAATTGCTTTCTACATTGGATGGTTTCTCCGGATATAATCAAGTGGTTGTCAAAGAATCAGAAAGATTTAAGACATCATTCACTACTCCTTGGGGGACATATGTTTTTGTTAGGATTCAATTTGGATTGATAAATGCTGGAGCTAGTTTTCAAAGAAAAATGGATGTCACTTTTTCCGGTTACATCAATGACTTCATTGCAGTTTACCAAGATGATGTGACTATATTTTCAAGGCAGCGAGGTGATCATTTGCAGCACTTGGAGAAGATGTTGATCAGATGTAGAGAGTATGGCATTTCTCTTAATCCAAAGAAGTGTCATTTTGGCATGCAAAAGGCCAAGTTGCTGGGACATATTGTGTCTAAGGATGGTGTTATGATAGACCTTGAGAGAGTGGAAGCAATCAACAAAGTACCTATCCCAAGAACCAAGAAAGGCATCCAATCTTTCTTTGGCCAAATCAATTTCATTAGAAGGTTTGTTTCCAACTTTGTTGAGATGACTCTTCCAATCATAAGCATGTTGAAAAAGGACCAAGTTATTAGGTGGGAGGAGGCTGTCATTCAAGCTTTTGAAGGAATAAAGGATGCACTTAAGCATGCACATGTTCTAGCAACACCAAACTATGAGAGGCCTTTCCAAATCTTTTCTTTTTCCTCTAAATATACCATTGCTTATGTTTTGCTACAAAAGGATGAGAATGAAACTAAGATACCTATTGCCTTCTTTAGCAAGGATTTACAAGTTGCTGAGTTGAAGTATACAATCATGGAGAAACAAGCATTTGCCTTGGTGAAAGCAACAAAAGTTTTTAGGCCTTATATATTGAGTTCAAAAGTTGTTGCCTATGTTCCCCACACCATGGTGAAAGACATCTTATCAGAGATGGAGATCTCAAGTAAAAGATGTAGATGGGTGAACAGAAAACTACAGGAGTATGATATGGACATCCAAACCACAAAGTTGGTAAGAGGTTTGGGTCTTACTAAGCTCATGGCTGAGAGCAACTTACAAAATGTAGAAGTCAATCGAGTTAGAGGAAGAAAGGATACATGTGGTTGCAAAGTTGGTAAATTCCGAGTGGTACAAAGACGTGATCTTCTACCTCGAGGCACCTTTGTTGTCCTAATCATTTAAGTAAAAGTTAGAAAAGAGCCCTCAAGCTGGCTTCTCAAAAATATATCATAAAAGATCTTGGGCTGGCTTGGAAGAACCTTGAAGGTGTTCTCTTGAAATGCATAATGAAGATGAAGTTCCCAGAATAGTTACCGATTTCCATGGGGAGTTTGTGGAGGAAATTTTTTCCGGGAAGGTGACAACACATAAGATTTTGAGAGTTGGTTATTGGTGGCCTACTCTTTTTAAATATGTAACCTAGCTAGTTATAAAGTGTGATAGTTGCCAATGTTTCTCTGGGAGACTGAAAGCTTGGGCTCCCTTCCTTTGCAGCCTATATCAATTGAAGCCCCTTTCAAATAGTAGGGAATTGACTTCATTGGTAAGATTTCAGATCCTTCTAGTGCTGGTCATAAGTGGATTCTTGTAGCCACTAATTATTTTACAAAATGGGTTGAAACAATCCCATCTAAAAAGGCAACACACCAAGTGGTAGTGGACTTCTTATTGAATCATATCATATGCAGATTTGGAGTTCCAGTTAAGATTGTATCTGATAATGCCATGTGCTTTAGATCCAAACCTTTGATGGCAATGCACAATGAATATGGAATCAATCTGACTTATTCTTCAAACTACAAACCCCAAGGGAATGGACAAGGTGAGTCTAGTAATAAGAAATTGCCGAAGATCATTAGAAGAACCTTGGAAATGAACAAGAAAAATTGGGGTGAACAATTGAAGTTTGTAGTTTGGGCTGATAGAATAACTCCTAAAAGAGAAACTGGTAAAAGCCCATTTGAATTGGTGTATGGAACTCAGGATTTTCTACCCTTACACCTGCAATTATCTTCATTTCAGTTTTCCCAATAGTTGGAAGATCAAGAGAATGGCCCATATGAATCAAGGATTAATCAGATCATTGAGTTAGATGAAGAGAGAAGAGCATCCCATCAAAGGCATGTCAGATTTAGAGAGAAATTGAAGAGATTGTTTGATAAGAAGGTCACTCCTAGAGCCTTCAATATTGGAGATTTGGTTTTGTTGTGGGATAGTAGGCATGAAGACAAGGGAAAACATGGAAATTTTGATGCATTGTGGATGTGACCTTATCCCATTGATATCAGAATTGGTGAACATACTTTTTTTCTCAAAGATCTAGATGGGGAATTGCTGAGGAGCTGCCCTGTTAATCCCCAAGGTGAGGTATGCACAAATTGTACATTTTATAGTCCTTGTTTTTGTTTTGTCTTTTGATGTTTGTTGGCTTGTGGTTTGCCCTTTTTTCCTTGACAACCATTTTTTCTTTTTTTTTTTGTGGTCATTCTAGATTTTTGGGCTGCCCTATGTTTTGACTCCTTGCCCAATGGATTTTGGCACTTGGTCTATGTTTTGATCTTGTGGCACTCACTAGGAGTGCCCATCCCCAAGCAAGAGCCAATGTTGGTCCCATTATTGAGTTTTCATAATGTGCCCTAATTTTTCATGTCCAATTTTGCTCACAAACATTTTATTGGTCGAATTGGTGATCTGTAATTTGGCCCCTCTAGTTGAATGCCTTCAAAATTCCCATAATGTTATTGTTTTTCCCTATTCTGAAACAATATTCTAAGTTGCCCCCTTTTGTGCCCTAGTTTCTTCAATTTTTCAGTGTGTCGTCTTTCTTTTGTCAAATCATGCAAAAAACTTGAAATTGATCGAATCTTGATTATGTGCAAGTGTTTCCCCAATCCCAAGGTTGAAAATAATGTCAAAAAATGATTCAGTTGGTTTAAAATCAAGAAATCTACCTTGTTGAAAATTTCAAATTCTAGGGCATCTGTGAGATTTTGACGTTTTTGACGATCATACGGGTGTCATTTTCCGTCGAATTCATCATTGGAAGAGAATGGAAACGTGGTGGGTTTGTATTGGCTAAAGGGTGGGGAGGTGCTTTACTTTTTCATTTTTCACCTTTTCAAGCCAATGGGGCATTTTTGGGATCGGGAATCTATTTTTTAAAAATTTGCCTACGTGGCATGATCTGATTGGCAGGCGGGATGGCGGGTGGTTGGATTCACTTAAGGTTTTTTAGACCTTAGTCTTGCAAAGGTTTTAAAATAAAATTTTGGCCCGAGTTCCCATGCCCAATCATAAGACGACACGTGTCCTAAAATGCCAAAATGGAAGTGCGGGCCACGGGGGGACTTAGAGTTTTTTGGCTCTAATTTTATGAGGTTTCAAAATAATTTTGCGTCCACTCCAATCAGAGGAGGACACGTGGTGGCATGACAGCACAAGGCGGGTAAGTGGGCCATGGGAGGGAAGAAGGGATTTTTTCCCTTTTGTCAAAAATGTTCAAAATCAAAATTGAAGTCTTTGGCCCACTAGTGAATCACAAGGAGACATGTGGCAAGGAAAAATTTGGAGGTGCAGACCCGTGGGGCAAAAGATGAAATTTTTTCCAAATGTCTAAAAGGTCAAAAGTGGGTCTGAATTGATTTCCAATCATTTTTGGCCATGTTTCCCACCTTATCCAAAGGTTAAAAAGGTAATATTGGGCGTATGTTTGGGATCTCATCTGCCATGTGGAGGGCTAGTATTTAAAGTTATCCAAAATCAACGAAAAACTACACATTCTTCCTTCTTACTGCCATTGGAGCTCTAGGAAGCTTGGAATCATCATTTCTTCATCAAATTACATCAAATTTTATATGATTCTACATCGTCTTGGCCTTCTGAATGCATTGGCATCATTTTTATGACTCAATTCCTTGATCTATGGTGTTTTTGATGAAATTTCTACTCAGGCCCGATAAAAACATGAAAAGTGAAAATCAAAAGTTGTAGAGGTGAAATGATGAGGTGAAAAGGTGAAAAATGATAAGTGAAAGATGCTTGCATGCCTGAATGATAAAACATGACCCCAGGGTGGATAATGATCCAAATTTGTGTAATAATTTGATTTTTGTGCATACTGCAACTGCGAGTTGTTTTTCCAGTTTGATGTCATTTTCATGGAATCATGAGGGTTTTGTAACAAATTTGATCCCATAGCATATTATTTTCTTGGGAAGGAAGAATCCAATGTGGCATGAGGTATATTATGCATTTTCAGAGAATTTCTAGGGGAGAGATTTTAGAATTTCACGAAAAAATTGGAAGAATCCCATTTCTTTGAGAAAACCGCCTGAGAGACATTTTCAATTCCATTTTGTATCAGATTTTATCATTTTGAGTTGGTTTCAAGTTGTAAAGCCATCAAAAAGCTCTGAGATTGTTCTCATGACATTCCCTTGCTGATATATTAGGTCATTTTCTGGATTATCTGGTTTTATCTCTTGGCAAAGTTTGCATATACTTATGTTTCATAATATTTTCAATTTGTTTTTTCTTACTCATGTTGCAATATTGTGTTTAGGATCTATTTGATCATACATGGTCTCATTTCTTGTTGATGGTCTGATGACATCTGCAATCTTATATCTAGAAGAGCCTTCATCTAATAGAAGATAAATAGATTAAAAATCATTTTACTGTCCTTGAATCTTGGGATTGTTTGTAAACCTTTGGGGGTACCTTAGGTCATGATCAAATAGGGATTTTTGTATACTTTATTGGTATATTTGCTTCAAGATTTTTAGAAAGTTGTCAAATATTGTGTGGAAGAGTGTAGATCTGGGCCTCCATTTGTGCACATATCCTGGTTGAAGGAGTATTTTAAACCTTTTGAACCATTCCTACTGTTTAAGTGTTACAAATTTCTTGCAAAGGTCCTCAAAGAGTTTGGTAATTTATTGTTGGTCTTGTCTAATATCTTCCAACAAAATTTCATTCAAAATAAATAACCCTACCCTATGCTACCCCCGAACCACAATTGCATTGTGTGTTAACAAGAGAATACAATCCATTTACAAAAATGCACAAAGCAAATCAGGATAATACTATGTCTCTAGCAGCCTCAACCTTGTTTTGAAAACATTTCCATCATTTAGTAGTGAAAAATCTTTTGATTTTGAATAATGGAGAATTGATCATATTTTCTCAAGGCCCCTTCCATACAATATGTAAAATACAAGGATATCTCCACCTCCTTCACCAAACAAAGGCTACAATATAGGTTCTCTTGCCTTGGTTGATAGGCACAACCTAAAATAGTGAGGATCAGATCAAAATCCTTTTGAGGTGCTACCTACTCCTTTAAATCTTGAGTGCTAACAAGTCGATAGATGTCTTCCCGGCTACAAATGACATATAAATCATTTATCTACCTCCGAGTGTCTTGTGCAAATCCATGACGTCGCTTGAGTTGTGAAGGAGATTAAGTTTGGTTACTAATAGAACGTTGTTGTTTGAAACTAGACGCTTAAATTTATTCAATCTCTTAATCACTTTAAGAAAATGCTTCTCAATGAAAGAATATCTTACTTCATAGTCCTCCAAGCTCACGGATAATGAAGGCAATTTGCTGTCTGCATTTTCTTCGTTTTGCTATACTAAAATTGCAGAAATTATATCATCACCGCCAAATGCATAAAGGATTAAATATGGGTTAATGAGAGTTGGAGCTTGTGAGATAGATTCTTTGATTTCCTCAAAATTTTCCTTACCTTCAATTGTCCATTTGAATGCCATACTTTTTTGAACATCATAGTTATTAGCTTGACAAGGGCTGCAAAGTTTGGAACAAACATTTAGACAAAATTGATTCTTCCAAAGAAACTTTGAAGAGCCTTCTTATGCCTTGATAATGGTAGTGTTATTATTGCTTCAACCATCTCCAAATCAATTGCTAACGCTTCTTTGGAAACAATGTGGCCTAGGAGCTTTCCTTCATGAGCTAGAAAAATACATTTTTGGGATTCAAGGATGCCCAAAATCTTCTACATCTTTGGAACACTTGTCTCAAATGAAAGAGATGATCTTACGCATTATTAGAAAATACAAGTAATATCGTCTAGGTATATTAGCACTATTTTGTTGATCAATCCCTTGAATGCCATATCCATTGCCCTCTAGAAAGTGGCTTCGTTGTTAGACAACCCAAATGACATTTTTCTATATGTATAGGTTCCCCATTTGGTGGTGAAGGCTATTTTGAACTGATCATATTCCTTTACCATGATTTGATTATACCCTAAATAACCATCTAGCAATAAAAACCTCTCGAGATCCAATAACAACTTGCAAAATCTGCTCCATAGAATGAAGTGAGTAGTGACCCTTGAGGGATGCTCTATTCAAATCTCTAAAGTATACACACAACCTAATTTCTCCACTCTTCTTTCTAAGTGGAACCAAGTTTTCAACCCAGCTTGAATGCTTGATGGGGAATATGATACTTTCCTCTATTAAATTATTCAAATTCTTCTTCATGAGAGGCTCAATGTGTGGATAGACCAGTCTTTGTTTTTGCCTAATGGGCTTAGCACTTGGATCTAGTTCAATTATGTGTTGAGATAGCTTGGGATTAAAACCTCTCAAGTCCTCATAGCTCCAAGAAAATACATCTGAGAACTCTTAGAAAAGGTGCATGAACTCATACCTTTCTTTCTTGATTGCCACTTTACTAATTTGAAGTGATTTTCCTTCTCCAACTGAGATGGGCTCTGAATCTTCTCCCTTGACTTGGATGTTTTCTTTCTATTTCCTAAATTGATTGTTAGGATTAAAGATAAACTCTAAAGTCACAAGTCCTTTTGGTAGTTTTTTAGTTCTCAACTGTACCACTTGATCACCATACTATTGTTCTATTTTTTCCGATTTTTGGTGAGAACTCAACTTCTTCTTTCAAGAAATTGATGATTTGTTGGTCACTATCAAACACTTTCCAACTTACATTATTGTCTGGTACTGATGGCCTCACAATCACATGGATGTTTGGCTACATTTTATCCCTTTTGATACTCTCTACAACATCAAAATTTTCTCCAACTACTGCAAGCCTATCAATAGCTTGGTTTTCTTTCCTAGGGATGGATTTGATGCCAAATCCTCAAAATCCTCAATGAGGTCCCACACCCTATTCTTATAACTCTTGAGCAGGTCATTCTTGGTAGCATGTTGTCCTTTAACTTGATTAACAATTAGATCACTATCACCAAAGACTTGTAAGTTCTTGATGCCTCTTTTCCTTGACCAATGCAACCCATGTATCAAGGCTTCATATTCAACAGTGTTGTTAGAACATGCAAACTGAAATATAAAGGCTGAATAATACTTAATGCCTTCAGGTGAAACAAGCATAGCTTCTTCTCCGCACCTTGTCTACTTCTTGATCCATCAAAGAATAGCTGCCATACCTCATTGTCATCTTTATGGTCTGGCTTGGTGATGCTAGGAATGGGCTGATTTTCTTCATGCATGTAATAGACTCCTAGTTTAGATTCCTCTATTTCCTTGTAAGGATCAAAAGCATGTATCTTGCTTGCCCATTCATCAAGAGTCAGATTTGGGATGCTTCCAAATTTGGTATCAGCTTCATGTGTGCTTGGATAGTCCTCTTGATCAAATGTTAAACAATTGGCATTGATTGGGCTTGGAGTATGAGGCTCAATGTGGAAGTTTGCAATAGGTTTGGAGCTGATTGTGGCCTTGGCTCCATACCTTGTCCTAAACAACATGTGTGACCAATCAACAGATAAGTAGCCTCTAATTTTAGCTATGAAATCCCTTGACAAACATATGGCAAAGAGTGGTGGCAAATCTATCACTGACACATCTTACAAAATAGTGACATTGGGGCATGCATGCAAAGTGAGGCTCAAATATTTGATTACCCCAACTATGGGTACTGCTATCCCATCTAATTGCACTACCCCCTTGGATATGATTTCATATTGGAGGTCTAGGTGATCAACTATTTGCTTGGGCATCACGGAACTACTAGCCCCTTAATCAATCATACAATTATGTACTAGTTTATACCCAATGATCAATGAAACATAGAATGGAGGGGCTTCAAAATTTTACCTTGCTGTCCTCCAAGCTTCCCCGAAGTTGAGTGCCACTTGTGAGTACCTTCTCTTACATATGAGCTTCCTGACTTGAGGTTGACCAATTCTTCATGGCAGCTTGTAGTAGATTCCTTTGGCCTAGGATGGATAGTGATTATCACATAGATATGTTCATGTTTGTCTTCTTCATTTGTTCAATGATGCTAAATGGGGTTGAAACATCCCTTTGTTTCCCTTTAGTCTACACATTCTTCTCTTGTACATGGGCTGCAACAACTGGCATTTGAGCAGTTTAGGAGGTGGCTTGAGCTGTCCTTGCACATTTGGAACTGCATTTTTCTTGCCAACACCTTGTGGAGTGATGGAAGGTTATGAATCACTTGGATCTAATGACTGCCCTTCACCAAGGTATTCCTCTTCTTTGATGTGTGTTAGCTGTTACACTGGGAAGGTGTTTGATTCATACCAAATATTTCTTAAACCTGCCAATTCAATTCACGAGTGTAGTCTCATTTGGAGTTGTATTTTGCTGATATTTTCCTTGTTGTTTGTTTGTTTCTGACTCACTTCACTCTCTATACCAGTTGTTGTCACCATTAGAGCTTGGTTCAAAGCACCATTGAAGCACATAGATTGGTTGTGAGGTTCACTACATGGGAAACACCAGTCATACTCTTGAGCTACATTATTTTACACTTGCACTAAGGATTTAGAAGTAGACACAACATTGGGGTATAGGGCTGAAATAGTCTATTGGTAGGAGGCCTTACTTGATTTTTATTTTCAGCTAGATTGGGTGGCCTATTAGGCTGATATGGTTGTCTATTAGGCTGAGTTTGAGACTAATAAGAAGGCCTAAAAATTTGAGCTTGCTATCTCTTGAGTGTAACCAGCTCATTGCCTAAATTTTGTAATTGTTTCATAACTTCTTGAAGCTCATTTGAGGCACTAGAAGATGAAGTATAAGTTTCATTTTAACTCTGATTTCTAGGAGTGGAAATAGGAGCTAAAGTAGGTGCTTGACTAGTACTTGGGCTTTCCAAGTCTGGATATAAGGTCATAGGAGGCCTAGGTGAAATTTTACGAGCTTGGATTAAACAATTCTCAACCCTAATGGCGATGCTATAAGTTTCGAGTAAAGTTACACCTCCCATGGATTGGATTAACATAGAAATGTCGAATTTAAAGCCTTGAGAAAGTATAATAAAGCACCTTGAGTTTTTGGCCTCACTATCATTGGGATTCTATCCACGTCCTTTGAAATCTGAAATTAAAGTCATTAGCTGCTCATTGGGAGCTCTCTTGATAGTTTTCAGTTTCTCCAATAGAGACAAGTTGTCCACCTTTTCTCTAAACTAGTTGTGGAGAGCTATACACAACTGGTTCCAATTTTGAATAGAGCCTACCTCAAGGCTCCTGAACCATTACAAGGCTTTCCCTTTGAATGAAGATGCCAACAATTTGACAACAATTTGCATCTCAACAATCTCATGGATTACACAAACATTAGCAATGTCTTTGACATGATCACCAGGAGTGGTCTAATTTTCCCCAGTAAAGTATGGGATGTTCTTCAATGCTGCAATTGGAACTAGGTTTTGTGCATTGAGAAAGTGGACCGCTTCTAGTTTAGTGGAGATGGAGACCTTTGAATCCTTCTTCCTCTTTCTTTTCTTCCTAGGAATAACTGCAGATACTCAGATAATCCCTCTTCTCTGGCCCTTGACCTTGTTTGAATTCTTCTCATGAATCTTCAAGCTTGGTCTACTAAAACTAGTTGGTTCTATCCTTTTGGAGTCACCAGATGTGAAAATCACAGCTCTTTTCAAGAAAGAACATACAAAAATGCTCATCAACTTTTTGTAATGAAAGTGAAGACTGTAAGGTCCCATCGGGTGTACCAAAACTGTTAGTGCAAATCTACAGCACCCCCTAAATGACCTTCAGATCTGCAATCTAGAATTGGGTCATTTAGTGTGATTACACAACATTGAGTTTTCTCCAAGGTGTGGGACCTTGCAAGGTGAGAAAAATCTCTAGAGAAAGCTAGTTCTTACTCCTCTATTTAGGTGTATGCATGAATTTGTAGAGGTTCAATATTGATTCCTATTCTAAATTCCAAGGAGGCAGAGTTAAGAGATGCAAAAGGAAATAAAACTGAGTAAAAATGGTGATACACCAAAGGAGTGATGAACTTCTGTCTTGAAAATAAACAAAAATCATAGATATGTAACACCAAGCATGCACATATTTCCAAAATGTAATGAAAGACTAGAAAACAATAATATATGCATGAGAGGATTGAAAGAAATCATTCACAAAACATGCATTACCATTCCCAAATTTGATACAATGCATTACATTGGCAGAAAGGCAAAAAACATGTCATAGGTTCCATGGAAGGTCTAAAACTCCTCAAATTCATGTGTTAAGGGGAAGAGGGGAGTATGCAAGAAAAAAAATGTTCAACCCTTTACAAATGAGCCAAATCTGGCTTTTAATAATGAAAAATAGAGTCTAAGAAGGAGAAACACGGGAAAGTTGAAATGAAGGTTCAACCACCAACCAGATTCATCAAAATGGCATGGGTACCCTTAAAAGTTCATTCCCAATATTTTTTACCATCTTTGGAGAAGAATGGAAGCCATGCTGCATTAAAAGCTGGTGGTTGAATGTCGGTTCTGCTCTTTTCCCATGCCAAAGGTGTTTTTCATTTTCTCCCACCAAACTCCACCAAAAATAAAATTGAAGATTCCATCATGTAGAGGACTTCAATATATTTCCAATGACACCAAAATTGAGAAAAACTGAGCTCTGGTTTGAAAGATATGGCCCTCTGAAGATTTAGGGAAAAACTGGCAAAATTAGGGCAAAAATGGGTTCGTGGGCCAAAATTTGTATTTTTTCCCCATTTTTCAATTTTGGGAAAATATCCCCAAAAATCTCCATGGCGCCTCGACCTCCACCGACACATAGCAAACTCTAGTTTCTCTGCAGGCTCAAATAGTCATTTTATCCCTTTTTTGAATTTGGAAAATTTTCCAAAATTACTCGCGCCCCCGCCACTCCGGGACACGTGTCACCACTTGGCTACTCGGTAGGCTTTCAATTCATTTTTTACCTTTGCACCATCAACCACTTTAGAGAAAATTCCAAGATCCCTCTATCGCTCTTACCTCCACCGCTGATAGGACATGTGGCAACATTTTATTGCTCGGCAGGCTTTCGCTTCAATTTTCCCCTTTGACGCCTTTGATCCCTTCACCAAAAACCCAAAGTATCCTACCACTCTGACCTCCCGCCTGCCACATGGGACATTCTCATCTCCTTGTAGGATTTTGGGCCAAAATCTTCCCTTTGCACCTTTTGACCAAAGTGTCAAAACTCTTACTTCCCTCGACACCCACTGCTCCGCCATGACACGTGTCATCATCCTATTGGTTGTGGGCCTTCCCAGGGAAAATTACCCCCAAAAACTCCGCCAAGTGATAACTTGTAAAATACAACGAGTTAGGAGGAAAATTTTACCTTTCTGGAAAGGTGAGAAAATTCTCTATCTGATGATGCTATTTCTAGATAATTTTGAGTGTCTGAAAAGTAAAAAAAAATTGACTGAGGCACAAGGAAGGAAGGAATTAAGGAAAGTTAGCCAAAATAAGCAGGGGGCTTATTTTGGATAACATGTACTGATGATTGGATCTAGGAACCCGTGACTATGAAAATGCTCATAATCTATTTTCTCTTGTGTCATAAGGTCATTGTTGTTGGTTCTTGTTAAATACCCGATGTTCTCTCCTTGATCGCTAAAGGTACTTGTAACCTACAAAAGTTATATTTATTTGCACAATCCCACAAACCAAATCAAATATAAAAATTAAAAATAGATAATGGGAGTCAAACTAACCCCAATGGTCACCTTGAGAGTGATGTTACCACCGAGCACCTGGAATACATCTCATACTCCATGTAGTTTTGGTGTTTTCTGTGTGTAGAAATGATGCTCTAGGAAGCCCTTGTGCAAGATGCACTAGATAATGTGTTATATTTTCTCTAAGATACAAATGTGTGTTTGGAATAGAATAAAATCCCCCTTTGTATGATTTATATGTAGAATATGCATCCACTTGTTTCTTAAATGGATTATAGATGAATTCCTTGGAGTACTTTAGGTGCCTTTTGAATGTAAGATTAGGTGATAATAATAATGCTTAGTGTTTGGTCCTTTATTTTGAAAACATAATTTTGTATTTATATGATTCCATTGTTTTAGTTTTGTAATTGATAACTAAAAGGCCAGCCCATAAGTGAAAAATATTCCCAAAAGATAAAAGAGACCCAAAAAGAGCGAGTGGGGTAGAAAAGGGTAAAGGGGCACCTAGAGGGGACATGAATGCCTGGGTGTTGTTTTCCTTTCTCGACATTGGTGTCGAACCCATGAAAGATAAATGAGTTAAGTTATGACTGGTTTGTAGGGTTTGTAATACCAAAGAGAAAACAAGAGAAAGAAAAGAGGCCAAATATAGTTGTCAACCACTAGTTTTCTTGCTTAGAAACCATGTAAATGATAGCATGATTTTATGACCTATAAATTTACCCAAGTGCATGATTTTATGTCTAAACCATCAATTACAATCATATAATGTTAATGAAAATTCCATCCATTTCCGGAATATCAATAATTCAAATGAAACATATATAATGAGACAAAGTAATATTATATTAATTATAATGATTCAAATCCAATGAGAGAGAGTCTAGAGAAAAATAACGATAGAGAATGCAAGAATGAGATAAAGAGAAAGAGATAATGAGAGTGTGAGATAAATATAGAGAGAGTGAGAGAGAGAGAGAGAGATAGAGACAGAGACAAACAAACAGAGTGAAATAAAGAGAGAGAGAGAGAGATAATGTAAGAGTGAGAGAGAGAGGAGGGAGGGGGAGAGAGAGAGGGGAGAGAGGGAGAGAGAGAGAGAGTGTGTGTGTGTTGGAAGGGGAAAAATTACTAAGTACCAAATGAGACTAAAGTGCACACACATGAGATAAGAAGGAGCATGCAAGAAGGATTATCAGAGATTGCATGTGGGACTGCACATTTTGACCAAAGACTTAGCCATTTTCTAGAAGTGGTCTAAAAATATGAAAATCAAATGAAGTTACACTCAAATATAAGACAAGGACATGAAGAATTGGAGGCCACACAAGGTTTATTCTTGGAGAAAGAACTTACAGTTCGAGCACATGCATGGAAGCTAATAATAGGATTAAGGAAAATTTTATCTTTAGGATAGTCTATTATTAAGCTTGTTAGGAAAGCATGCATGTTGTCTATTTTGAGCATGTAGTCTATTAAAAACATATAGGTGGTGAAGGGAAAATCCCCAACCCTATATATATGTGTTGTATTGCATTATTGAGGAGACCGTGTGATGTAATAGGGTTATGCCACTTTGATGTTTTGTGTGCATGACTCTATGATACTATTGTTATGTAATCCGATCTGTTATGTAATGTTTATGTTATGAATGGATCAATATGGATGGATTATGGTAATTGATGTATCTGAGTATGGTGTTCACGTGTTGCAATTGATATTAGTTCTTATTTGATCTTTTATGTTTCCTTATAATGTCCGTAATATTTTACATCCGAGTGTATTCTTTGATAATTGAAATCATCAATATGCAAGGTAACATCTTGAAAAGATAGCACAAAAGAGGAACCAGTATCTTCACGCGCTTCGGTGTGAGTGTTTAGTTCTAAGCTGGATGAAGTGACATTGCACCTATGAAATTGAGTATAGAAAATAAGGCTACATTTTGTTTCGATCTTTGGGACCTCGTTTCAAACTATCTTCCGAGGATGTTGCTTACAGATGGCATATTGATAGACTCTGGAGAGTATTGAAGGTTGGATAGATGACGGAAAAGACAAGTTTGCGTAGAAATATAACACTAGACCTTATTTCAATGAATGTCAGTGCGTGGAAAATAACCTTTATGATATGCTCTATGAGATGATCTTCAACTTATTTCCATTAGAATTATATGAGTTAATAACATCATATGAAGTAGGGAAGTGTTGGAGTTTTAGGTGAGACTTTAGACACAGAAGGATTACCAAACACTTATTGATGTTGATGTGGAGTGGACTAGAGTTGTAGATCATTGGTGGGATGGAGTATTACGTAGTTATATTTTGGAGTACATTAGCTCTATGTATCTGTTTCCTTAAGAGGATGAATTCTAGTTCTTGTGTGAGCCTAGAGGATCTTACTTGTGACTTATACCATTATTTATTATGATTTTTAGGGTAGAACTATATTTAGAACACCTATATATGGCTAGTTAAACCCTTACCATGCACGAGGGTAGGGAAAATGTGGAGAAGGATGGTGGACCTAGTGGCAAAAAGGAAGAGAGAGGAAAGATGGCTCAAGTTTAATGAAGCATGAGAGAGGGAAATGGAAAAATAGAGGGAGATTGAGGAGTCCTTGGAGTTGAGAAGAGATATGTCTCTCAAAGGATTTGAAGCTATTGTGGAAGACAAGGTGCCATAACATCTATTTCTCGTGACATTGGGTAAACACAACAGATAATCCCCTTTGGCTTGGATGAAAGCACATCAAAGGATATCATGAGAGGATCGGAGGTAAACATCTCCTCCCACCCAACCACCTAGCCCTTGCGCTTGGTGTTCTAAATATAGAAGTAGTCTGTAAGAAGAAGGCTATTGAAAGTAGGAAGAGATGAGTAGATATCATTTTGAGTTGAATTCAGGAGATAAAGTAGTAGATTACCCATGGCATTGTAGTAAATGCAATTTTTAGTGGTGTTATGGAAGGATTGTTTTAGGCACATTATCGGGACATAATATTGGTGCACTGAGATCATTGGGAGGACTACAAGAATAACTATGACCACACGTAAAATTGGTGTTCATTCTATTACAATAACTGGAACAAAAGGAAGAACATCAATGGTCCACCACCTAATGTAGGTGGATTAGGAGGATTAGGTGGATTAGAAGGTTGAAATACTATTGAGGTTTTGCTTTCATATTTGGTAGACAAGGCCAACATCTCCAACAACCCGACAACAACCTCATTATGTCTATTATGAGATGTCTCTTCATCTTCCAAAGTATTGAGATATGGAAGATGCATTTGAGCATGTGCATAAGTGATATTTACTAAGGTGCACATAGGAATTACATCTTCAAACTGAAAGGCTAGTCATTTTGCAACTAACTACACTATAAGGGCGTGCACATAGTTGGTACAGAAAGTATGACTCACATCGGACTACTGATTGACTATGATGCTTTACACTCTATGTTTTTGGAAGAATTTCATATTACAGAATTTGAGCAACAAATTATAAGTACGCTTAAGGACATTAAGTAGGGTTTAGCTTAAAGCATGGTGGAGTATGACACATGTTTTAAGACTATGTTGTCTAAATTGTCTTATGACATCCATCCAAGTCAGCATGCTCAATGGTTTGTTGGAGGATTTTTGACTCCATTTCAAAGAGAAATATCTCATAAGACATATGTGGATCTGTTTGAGGCTTTGGAAGCTGCTCTATGATTTGAGGTTGTTCAAGCATTGATATCAATGTAATTCCATTCTTAGAGGTCCATATTGCAGCTATGGAAAAATAGTTGGAGAAGCTTTCTGCTAACTCAATGCATGAGATGCAAAGTGGAATATGGTGTACAAATTGTGAAGTAGAGGGACACACTAAAGATAGTTTCCCATGCATGTTGCTGCACATGATACTAGTAGATTGTTAAGTTTTCCACCCAAATCATGATGTTCTAGATTACCCTCTTTTGTAGGGATCCCTCACGAAGACGGTGTCCATGTATTGCAAGATTTGTAAGTCCCACAATAATGACACCACTGATTGTAAATTGATCGATCATATTCAAAAATCCATTGAGCTAGTAGTGTGCCAAAATAGTGTGGAAAGTGGATCAAAGGAACAAGAAGGCCATACTCATGAAGGGAACCACCACGGGGATAATAGGAATAGAGGATTTTGTGGAGAATATAGAGGATGAGGTCATAGTGGTGGCAAAGGAAGATTTTCTAGAGGAACTTGTTATACATGTGGATCTCTTGATCATTATCAATGTGAGTTCCCTCAGAATAATATTTTCTCATGGTGTGGGAAGCAACACAAGTTAGAAGATTGTCAGAGCTATATGAGCATATGTGCAAGACTCAGAATAAGGAAAAGGGAACATGATGATAAAGGTACATCACATTATTGCTGATAAATGGATGTATAAGAAGACACCTAATCCTAAGTTACAAATAGTAATGGTTACTACACAAGCTGAGGTTACATGTGCACATGAACCTCTAAAGGCTAATCCACTCATTACTGAGGGAAGATGATGTACATGCTACATATCCAGATGTGCGCATCAAAAGGAAGTATACTAGGAGACTATGGGGATAATTAGAGAATTACAAGGTGAAATACAGTGCTTGAAAGAAAAAAACATACAAGAGAGAATGTTGTGCTAGGAGAAAATCATTCCTTTTCTAGGAGAATGGTTGTGAGAAAAATTACTACACATTGGGTCTAAGCATGAGAGACAAATACTTCATGAAAACCTACCACCTTAGATTCATGAATTTGACAAATAAATTATACTTGATGTAGTAATTGATGGGTGGTTCGCACACCATTATTATGGACACTAACATGAAAGTGAATGTACTAACTCTAGATGCTTGGAATCAGATGGGTAGAACACAATTACAGCCATATTTGAATGTGTTGTATATTACGAATAAAAATAGGGCTATGCCTACTAGGGTACTAGATGATACATATATTAATATTTAGGGGGCCAAGTTTACCAGATACTTTGAGTGTTGGAACTTTTTGAAGATGATAACTTTCTAGCATTACTTGGGTGACCCTGGTGCTACGTGAACAATACAAATTTGTGCTTTCACAAAAGATACATAATTTTTAGAATGATGAGGAATGCATGATTATACTTGTTTTGAAAATAAGGATGAGCCCTATGTTGAACCATTGAGTGAGGAAAATCTCAACACAATATATGTGTAATTAGTGCACTATCAGAGAATTTAGAACCATCCAAGGAGGGTGGGATTCATTAGGAAGACGCGTAGTTTTTCGGTGAAAATACTAGTGTTGCTTGTGATCAATGAGATCATGGAACATATGAGATGGTTAAGCATGAGGTCATATGAAGAGTCACTAGAATGATTAGGCTGCACATGGTGAGGTTGTTAGGATGTAAGCGGGTAGCACGATATATTGGTGAAGGGAACCCGATGCATTTCTTCATGCCATGGAGAATCATTGGTCGAATGAAGGGGATAGAAGAAATATGCTAGTCTAGAATTTTTGGGATAACAACGCAATGGTGGGAAACACATAGAGATAGCCTCTTGGAGTGGTGAGAAGTGAGAATCACTTTCTCCACCAAGTTTACTCAGAGAAATGTACCTACACAAACATGTGAATTTCATGGGAAGTATCCTTCCTCCCATCATGTCTAGGACTGTGAGAGATCTTGGGCATAGGGTAAGGAGGCATTACCGCCATCACTCTAGGTGCATAGGTTCTACTCCACCTTATGTGGCTACGTGCATGCATCGTATTTCAATGTTGAGTTGAAGAGGGAAACAACTAATTGGAAAGAGATAACCTCATGTATGATTCATACTTTTTATTATTTTTATATTAATCCTTTGGTTAATGAAGCACTATAGATTATGAAGCACCTTATGTTAGGATATAGTACGAAGGCCAAAGAACTTATGCTTTGGAATTGTTTGGGAAACCTAATCTTGAGGTGTGCCTTGAACTTGAAGAAGCAATTAAAGAAGAGATGGTCTATGCCTAGAAATAAAAAAAAAAGCATACTAGTGTATATGAATAATGATGATGAGGTTGGTAACTTGGATGTTAACCACACTAAAGGTATGCGTAAGGTATGAACACTTTGCATATGATAAGGTACACATGTATCATACACCCATAAATATAAAAAGGTTAACATTGGTACATAGGTGGAACTGAAGAGGCCATTATTGGTGATTATTAGCTAGAGAAAGAAGTGGCTGGGATTATTTAACTTTTTCTTGAATTTCAAGACTTATTTCCATGGGGATATCATTATTTGAAGGGAGTAGACCCTTCTTTAGGTGAGATAAAAATAAAATTGAAAGAAGGCACACACACGGTTAGGAAGAGACCTTACAAGATGAATCCTAATCTGCTCATGAAGGTAAAGGAAGAAATTGACAAGAATGAGCAAGTCTGGAATCATTGAGCCTATTGAAGAATCTAAGTGGGTTAACCCTATGGTAATAAACATTAAGATGGATGGAAGGATAAGGATTTATGTGGACTACATAGAGTTGAATGCTTCAAGTGTTATTGATCCTTTTCTCACCCCATTCACAAAGGAAATCCTTAAGGGAGTTATTGGGTGTGAGATATATTCTTTTACAGATGGATTTTTAGGTTATCACCATGTGTGTGTAACAAAGGAAGATTAGGAAAATAAAAATTTCACCATTGAATGGGGAATTTTTGCATATATAGTTATGCCCTTGACTACTAGAATGCACCTACAGTATTCTCACACACATTGTGATACACGATTCTCAAGATTTAATTCATAGTTTCTTGCAGGTATATCTTGATGATTGAACAATGTATGGATTAGTCAAGTACCATTGTGGTAATCTAAGACTAGAAGGTAGTTGAGAATCTCTCTCAACGTTAACAAGTGCATCTTTGTAACACCTTTTGACACTTTACTTGGGTACATAATTTGTAAGGAAGGATTTTTGGTAGACCCAACCAAGATATATGTGATCTTGGGTTTGGAAGAGCCTAAAAAACAAGGTGATGTGCACATATTTCGGGACATACATGGTATTATAGGAAATTCATTAAAGGCTATGAATATTGTTGCTCCCTTGGAGAAATTATTGAAGGCTAAGGGAAATTTCTATTGGGTTGATGTGTAACAACAAACATTTGAAACATTAAAGGAAAGGCTTACCACTGCACCTATTTTGCACTTTCTTTCATAGGAAAAACCCTTTCATGTTCATGTTGATTCCTCTGGCATGGTGATTGGCACAAAGTGTTGGTGCAACCAGGGGAAGGAATTGTGGATCATCCTATTTTATTTGCAAGTAGGAAGTTGACACTGCATAGTCAAATTACAAAAATAATGAGCACGATTCTTTGTCTATGATATAATAACTTCACAAGTTCAGTAAAGTACTAATTGGTGACCCCATTTATCTTCTCAGTATAGATCATATGACACTAAAGTAATTGGTCAAAAAATTTGTTTTGAAGGGGCACATTTGTAGGTGGATACTTCTATTTTAGGAGTTTGAGTTTATAATTGTTGTGAAACTAGGAAAAAGTAATTTAGGGCTTGATCATTTTCAATGCTCAATTCTAGAGAGGAAGTGTAGAGCATTGAGAACACAATGCCATATGCAAAACCTTTTAGGTTGAACTATGTGCCCACATAACTAGGTGATATTACACTCTTTTTGTGCACTAGGCATGTGCCTAAGGAATGAAGACCTTAGAGAAGAAAAAAATTTTCAATACTCATAACATCTTACCAGTTGATTGGTGGAGATTTATTCAAGTTGGTGATGAAATTTTACATCGGTGTGTTTTAGAGCATAAGCTCAAGGCTACTATAGGAGAATCTCATGGGGGATATCAGGAGGTCATTACACTGGTGATGCTACATCACAAAATATTTTGATGGCTGGAATTTGGTGGGAGAATTTATACAAGGATACTAAGGAATATGTCAAGGCATGTGATAATTTTCAGCGCCTTGGGAAGCTTGGAACTAGAGATGAGATGTCATTTCAGCCTATTGCAAGTGTCGAACCTTTTGAGAAGTGGGATATTGACTTTGTAGGTCCTATTTCACCACATGTGCACAGGATGACATGCACTATATTATTACTTCCATAGATTATCTAACATAGTGGGTAGAGGAAGCACCTACAAAGGATTACACAATAGCAAAAATGATAATATTATTATGGGAGAATATTATTAGTAGGTATGGATGTCCATTAAGCCTAACAAGTGATAGAGGAACTCATTTCCTTAATGAGACAATCCAAATTATTTTGGCATATTTTATGGTGGCACACCATAAGACTACTCCTTATCACCCAAAGGTTAATAATACTATATAATATTTGAACAAGATTATGGGAAAAACATTCACAAAGATCTATGATGTTGGAAGAAACTATTTGGATGATAAAGTATTAGCTATACTTTGAGCATATAGGACCACTTATAAGAGTTTGAATAAGGCCACACCTTTTCAATTGGTTTTTATGCAGAAGCTATACTAAATTTTGAATTCATGTTACCATCCTTGAATATTGCATGCATAGGAGGACTAGCTTATGAGAAATTTGTTGAAGAGCACATTAAAAAACTGATGTAGCTAGAAAATCAGCATGCCATTATGCGTTGGAGACAAAAGACCGAGAAGGCTAGGCAGAAAGCATGGCATGATAAACACATCAAGAATAAGACATTTGAAGTGGGAAAAATCATTCTTCTCTATGACTCCAAGTTTACGCACCACCCAAGGAATTTGAAAGTGCATTGGTCGTGGGATCGTTTGTAGTAACCGAGATACTTGAGTCAGTGTATGTCGATTCAAGCACTAGATGACACCATGTTTCCTAGTTACTTCAATGGGAGTAGGTTGAAGCCCTACTATAAATAAATATTCTTTGTGTTTTTAATAAGGTGGTATTTTGACTTAGATTAGATGTCCCTTTTATGTGTTTCCTTTCAATTGTTGTTATGATTTTCAATTTAGTTATTTGTTTTGTTGAAATAAGCACGCTTACATGAAGGAAGCTAATTATTATCTATTGATTTCATGCAGAAGACCACACATACTTTTAGTGTGGGGTGGACCAGGTGAAAATGTATGACATAGAAACCCCGGGATGCTTGGAGCCAAGAAAAAGTGGATAAATATGTGTGTGCAAGGCTAGAGGAAGGGTGTACAGGTTGTAGGGTGAGTGGTAAGAAAGAAGGAAAAGGTTTCATAAGAAGGATGGTGATAATAAGGATGATGCTTAGAAGAAAAACCACGTATGAAGAATGGACGCACAGTGTAACATGAGGTAGGAAGTGACATGGTGAACTACTTAAGTAAGAGGTGTAGTGGGTTATGTACTTGTTGCGAGAAGCGAGGCATAAGGAGGTATGTGGCATGTGAAGTAGTAAAGCGCACCGAAAGGTTACGACTATAGCACTCAGTGAAAAATATCGAAAAGGCATGAGAAAAGTACGAAAAGTAGATTTAAAGTTATTGTATAGTAGTAGGTGGCAAGTTTTTAATGTGGTACAAATTTGAAAAACTATAAAAAGGCATCGAGGTAAATTAGTTTTTACCTTAACTTGTGAAAAAATTGTTTGTTTTCTAGAGAGATTATTATGCATGATCTTGCAAAATTGAGTGCAAAGCCATAGAATTTGTGAACCAGATTGAGTTAGACATGACCGAGTGAAAAAATTAATTTGGAAGAATAATTAGAGTTTAGGGCGGTGTGAGAACATAATTTGAGAGGAATTGAGGTCTCTAGTTAGGGTTTTGTTGTCATGAAAATGTGCAATAGGAAATTGACAATTTCGAGCATGAAAACTATACCCCTGTGCCAAAATTTTCATGTCCTATCATTCCCAGGCACACCAAGTCCACCCAGTTAGTCTAGTGACCTCCCAATTGATGTTATCTCATCCCCCTAGGTGATTTAGGAAATTCCATTCATTCCCCCTAGGTGATTTTAGGAGTTCATTAAAATTTACAAGCGTAAAGTAGTTTTAGGAAGGGCTATCATTGGCATACCTAGGACTAGAGAAACCCCATGGAGTAGAGAAAAATCCAAAATGAATTTGGAGGTAATTAAAAGTCCTTGGAACATAATGGAATTGATTTTGGAAAATTTAGGGAAGATTTGGGGAATCTGGAGTAGTTTGATCAAAATTAGGGTTTACAGGCCTAGGAAGTGCACTGAGAGAAAAAAATTGACCTTTAAAATGTGATTCTAAGAGCTTAAAGTAGAGTTAGTAGAAAAAAATGTCTTCAAAAAGGGAATTCAAGCCATAGAAGATGGTGAAATTATGTTTTTCACAAAAATTTGGAGCAATGCTTTTGCAAACAGATTTTCTCATGCATAAAGTGAGTACCGGATCAAAAATATTCATTTTAAGGGATAAAATGGATGAATTAAGACCTGATTCCCCCATCATTGGATTCATAAGAACATATATATTCAATATCCTATAAACGTTCATCAAAAGCAGTCCATCGGGAGCTCAAGATATTTTCGTGCAAGTTGTCCACAAGGTTTAGGAGTTAGTCAAATTTTCAGCTCCAGGAGCTTGGCGGGATTTTGTGTCCCTCATGTCCCTCAAGGTTAGGGATAGAAAGGTTGGGAAAATGTGCCAATCCCCTTGAATCCCTCTAAACCCACATATGACCTCAAGATTGCGATTCAACCCAAAAGTGCTTGCGGGAGCTCAAAGCCTCAATTGTCTAATCGTTGCCACGTGTCATCACGGGGAGCATCATCAAATTTCATGTCCCTCAAATCCCTCACAGTCATGGACATCAGACTTGGAAAAATGTTCCTAGCCCCCAAGGAGACTCTTGGTCACCCATGTGACCTCTTCAAGACTAGTTTTTCAGCCTTGAGAGCTAGTGGAGCCTTCATTCACTGTTGTCGCCGATCACCGCCATGTGTCGCCACCTCGTTCACCATGGAAATTGATGTCCCTCATGTCCCTTTGAGGTGAGAGACATCAGGGACAAAAATATGTTCCCATCCCTCTTTGTGCATAATTTTTAATATTTTTAAAATCCCCACCTACCGCTTTCTTCTTACTTCTAACATATAACTCTCCCATGCACAAATCTTTCTCCAAACTCCTCTCGCAAATTATCACCACCAGTTTTCCATTGGAAAATATTAAAAATATTTGATATAGAAAGGAAATCCTCTACTCCATGATAATATGTAGGTCTCAGAAGAAAGATTGACTAAACCAAGAAGAAAAACTAAGAATGAAGAAGAAGAACAATGGAAATCCCCATTGTTGTGAAATCAAATTTTGAAGAAATATTACAAATGGATGCACAAATTGACGAAGCATATTTTTATGTTAATTCCTCAATCAAAAAATATCATAAAAATTCCTTCATACCCTCCTCTCGCACCATTAAACATTCACAAGTAAAGAAATATTCTTTCCGGCCTAACGGAGAAAGAAGCTCGATTTCTCGTCAAACCGAAATGATCGGATTGAAACAAAATTTCACCGAAGAAAAAACCCATATCAAAAATGTAAATTTCATCATGAACAGAGGAGAAAACCAGACCTATAATTTTTGAGGTCCATTAATGGTTGTCATGTCCGGAAGTATTACTAGGTTAAAAATTAAAACTTTAAAATCTCCCAAACTATTGAATGAATAGGTCCAATATTTTAGAGGGGAAATATTGGAAAAAACTCATATCAAAAAAATTTGGTTCACAGTGATCCCACAAATAGAGGGTCACTTTCTAAACATAGTAGGCCTTCTATATGGAGGATTTTGCCATTTTCGGGAAAGTTATGAATTAAAGAAATTGCAAAACATGCATTAAACATGGAAGATGCATTGCAAGGAGAGATCTCTAAAATGGTCGTCTTGGTCCAAAATTGACACTTACTAAAAATAGTAAGTGGTCCCATGTGCACCAGCCAAAAATAGAAAATTGATCCAGAAGGTGAGAGGAACATAGAGAGATAGGGAAATTTGAGTTACAACATCCGGTTGTGGTTCAATGCGATTGATTTTTCATACTTACTAAAAATAGTAAGTTGTTTTTTCTAAAGAAATCATTAAGCATAAATGAAAAGTGCATAATCGGCATAACCTTTTACTTTAGAGTAAGAGATAGAAAAAAATGTAGTCTCTATCATCATACTATGTAGAGTAGGTGATAGTGAGGATGTCAACAATGTCTTTCAAAACTCATTTCATGCTTCAATTGGTATGCGGGAGGTGGAATTCACAATCGACACTATCAGATCATTCATAAAATTCTTCATCAGGATCATGTCCGAATCAGTAGAGAAGTTAGACAACATTGAAGGGATTGTGTAAAATATTTTTTCAGAGTGGATATCCATGAGTGATGCCCATGGTCACCAAATGAGTCATGCAACATTGTATTTAAACATGGCATTTATACATCATCCAAAGGAAATTATTTAGCGTGTGCAAGAGTTCAAAGATTTAGAGTTCATCACATTAGAGCATTTCATCAAGTCATCTGGAAGGATCAATGGGCTTTATCAGAGGAAAAATCTATCATCATTGACATCATCCTTACTTCTTCTTCTTTCTGCTCTCTCTCCCTCTCTTTTTTCTCTCCCCAACTTCCTCTCTCCTTAATGTTCTAATTTGACGTTAGGGGTTACAATTTTTAATGTAATAGGTCACCCTTAAGTTATATAAGGGGACTTAATTTTCTTGTAAGGATGTGAAAAGTCTCATGACACATGAAGGGTCAATGGGGGTAGGTGAACAAAATTCAAAAAAACTATAAGTTGTAATGAGTTCCTCATTCTAAGAGGTTATAATTATGAAATTCTTATAGTAGGTTATATTCTTATAAGTTAATGAGAGAGATTTTTCTCACTTGTGAGTGAAAAGAGTTATCCACTTTTCCCCTATTCCCAATGTCTTCCATTCTCATACTATGTACAATTTCTCGCTTGAGCATTAGTACAAGAAGAAGGAGTTTTGAGTTTTTTTTTTTGACGAAGGGGTTTACGATACTTTATGTTCATTAAATTCTAATTGGTCTTGTTTCTATTTACAGTATTTTTCTTTCTAATTTTAGTGCATGTGATGAGATTTCTAACTAGTGTGTGCAGGAATCTGATTTTGTACCTGCAACATTAGTTCTCCTACCTCTTTTCTCACTCCCCTTCCCCACTCTTCAGAAAAAGTCTTCCCTAGCAAGAGATTTCTATCTTTGACACATGGTTAGTGGAGTGCCCCCTGTTGGATCCCCACCATAAGGCCACTAAGAAAATCCACCTTTACTCACTCATGCGTATAAAATAGCTGCACTTGTTAAGTAGAGGGACTTAGATTCCCAGAGTGTTGGCAAGAAATCCACAAGTTTTTCCACCTAAAAAAATTCTCGCCAATAGTTTTTGTGCCCACCGTAGGGAAGACTTGGCAGCATCTACACCCAAAATACAACCGCAAGGTCCCAAAATACAAAAAAATCAAATATTGAAAAAGCAAAAAAGAAATTCATGGAAATCCATTGTTGAAATATACAATGTCAATTCTTGCACGTGACCCTACATTTTCCACAGTGTACTTTCATGTTCCCACTGAAAATGTTTCCAAAATTTGGCTAAAGGAAGATATACCGAGTTGAGCGGGTTAAGAGGTGTTATTGATTCTAATTTTGAGGCTTTAAAAAATCAGCAAGAACACATTAGAGATAATCCATACTTCTTCTCTTAAACCTCCTCTCCATCCAGGTTGTCAAGCATTTCACCTATAAATCCTATCCAAACTCCTATTGATACCCCCTTTCAAATTCTCTCATTATTTACCCATCGTTAAGCATTGAGTTCTGAAAGAAGAAGAATTTGAAGAATAATTTGTAGATGAAAGAGGAGAAACAAAAACAATGATGGTATATGAAGTAGAAAGACCTTTATCCATTGTTCCATGGAGAAGGGATATAGGCTTGCTTGCTTTTGAATCTCCTCTTCACGATCTACCAATGGGTTCCCACAAGATCTTTCCAAAGTTCAAAGGTGATAACACACAACATCCTAAAGAGCACATCGATGCTTTCATGGACATCATGTGGAATTCTTGGTGTCTAACATGAAGATGTTCTTTGTAAGAATTTTGGTGGAGTCCCTCCAACAAAAATTAGTAGAATGGTTCTACCTCTTTCCTTCCCATGCTTCATCGAATAATTTGTGTGATAAAGCAGATAAGGTAATGGTCACAACAGAATACCTGCGATATGTAAGTTAAAGGTTGAATGCATGCATTATTGAATTTATCCAAGTGATTGTAGAAAACTCCTTTTGTTTAGGAAGGACTACCTATAGATATAAAGCAAGACCATAGAATTATATTAAATTACAAGATTCGAGGACTACGTAGCAAAGCTACATTTGGGAAGCATGATGGTTCCTCAAATGGTTGTCAATCCTCTATTTTTATCAAATCAATGAAATTAAATACGATAAATAAATGTCCTATTACTAACACTTTGATTTAGGTATTTCAAAACATTATCAACAAACTAGATTAAGCAAAGTATTGAAATATAAACTAATATAGCATCAAACAACGTATTTTTTTGTTAAGATAGGTCACAGTCCTGACGGTATTAGGTAAGGTCAAAAAGGTATCTGGTAAGGTCTAGATGGATTTTAGGTGATGTTAGAGTAATTTTGGTGAAGGTTAATAGAAAACATTGTGACCGATGTTGGTAGGGGTAATTTGATAGTAAATTGTTAAAAAGAGATTTTAGGGTTCTCTGTGATTGCACATAGAGTGAGGGAAATGTGGTCTAGGTTATAATATGGCTAAGAAGACTTAGGGATACTAAGAAGGAGGTTTGGAATTATGAAAAGGATTGGGATGGTTGAATAGTGGGTTGTTGGGAAAAAGGTGATGTACAAGCAATAGAGGAAATAAACTACTGAAAGGAGAAAAAGATCTACAAAAGGAATAAGCCAAATGATTAGAATCAAAATACTTACTTGGTGTCTTGAAAATATTAGTAGTTGGAAGGGTTGATTGTTGATTAGAGAAGAATTGCTTGAGTCAATGCCACATAAATATGTCCTATGTGCTCTGTGAGTATTCGACGCCTTAGAAGGGAAAACAATTGCTTGTCTTGCAATGTGGTTGTGTGTGTTCATCGTCTGGATGTAGGAGGGCTTGAATATTTATGCTTGAATGTAATCAGGCTCCAATAACTAAATGACCAACCCGTGTAAAGAGTTTTGAAAGTGTATATAAGGTAACCGATGGCGGTTAGGTGATCGGCATCGGTTGAGGGATAACCGGTGTCGGTTAAGGTGGGAAAGTATAGGTTTACCAAAAATAGGTAGATATTTACTATTTTTGGCATGATTTTGATTGAGTCTACTTAGGGAAGTGGAGTTCATATGAGAGAAGGAAGGAAGGTCATAGAAGAAGTCCAATTAGGTTTAGGAATAATTCTTAGTTAGTTAGGTTAAGTGGTGACTCAACATTGGGAGTGATGACTCAGTGCTTGAGAGTGATGACTCGATCATTGTGAGTTAAATGCCCCTGGAATGGGTCCAGGGTGAGGTGTAACGATGAGGTGGAGGTGTGAGGGTGAAATTAAATTAATTAAAATAATTAAATTAATTAATAATGTGAGGATGAATATTAGTATAGGATGAAGGGGTCATGATTAATTAAATATATTACGTTAATTGATTAAAGGGGACCAAGGGGAGTGTGACCCAAATTTGGTGTCTACATTTTCCCCTTTTTGTCATGTAGCTTGTATTGGTAAGCATAGGTTAGGTTGCCCCAAGTAGGACTGAAGATGATCCCCCTCAAACTATGAATTGATGAGGTTGGAAAAGTAGTCAAGGAGTGGTTTGAGAAATGGGTGATTGAGGAAAGTGAGGGTTAATAGGTAAGGGTATGGTCATTTTGGGTAATGGGTAATGGTCATATTGGGTAATGTTTAATGTTAATTGAAAGCACACACACACACACACATAGATTGTGATACGTGACCAGGTGGAAGATCTTGAAAACTTGATGTTGTTAAAAGGGCGATAGGTTTATCCAAATGAGGTCATGAAGCACAATGAAGTGCGGGGTAGGAATGGGTAATAGGTTTTGTTCCATGTCACCAAAGGTATGGTTAGGATAAACATCACATCATTAGGAAAGGTAAGGTCATTATGATAAATAACATGGGTAACGACATCACAAGGTATAATGAGTACACAAATTTAATGTCACAAAAGGCAATTTAGGTGAGGGTATGTAGGTTATGGCACATATAAGGATGACGTATAGGTAAATAACATGTGCCTAAACACAATTAATGTAGGCTTGCAGGTAAGGTTTAATAAGTGTTGGTAATGTAAAAATTTGTTGGATCATTAATACTTTTATGCGAATGGGCATGGGGTGGGTAAAATGGTTATGTCAGGTGACCAATGTTGGTTATAGTGCAACCAACATTGGTTTGCTAGGGCTTGACATGATTGATGTCATTCATGTCAATTTGAGGTTAAAAAAGGAAAATTCTACTTTTTATGGATTCATTTAGATTACAAAGGGAAAGGAGGAGGAGACGGTGAGACTTGGACGGGGAGGGAATTAGGTGGGGGTGAGTGGTCACTGTATGGATAATGTACCATTATTTTGATTTTTGATATATATACCGGCCTATGTACCAAAGACGTGAGATTGTATATAATATTTTTGAGATATCTTGATATTTATTATATATTTTTGTATATATGTATTGATACAGAATCTCCCATTTATATAGTTGATGATGTTGACTGGATGGATGATGTACTCATTTTTAATTTCCATTGTTATTGTGTATTATGGAAACTAGTTGAATTAGGCATGATTGATTTGAGGTCATGTAGGCATGGTGGATTCTAGGTCATTTAGGGATGGATGAGTTTAGGCGTGGTGGATTTAGGTATAGGCATGCCGCAGTATAGGTCATTTAGGAAAAGTTGAGTTTGAAGGAGTGAAGGACAAAGACACTGGAAGGAATTCACATGCATCAAATAGTTGCACTTCACCAAAGTGTAGGAGTAGTGATATTAAAGCAAGCAATCTTTGTAAAGTAATGTGGATGCATATGAGAGCTCAAGATTCAAAAAAGGAGTAGAATGGAATTGCTAGGCTTGGCTTGGCTTGTCATAGATAAAAGGAGGTGAGTACAAATAGGGGATTGAATGTGTAACTCCCATGTAAGAGAATATTACTCCATAATGGAGAAGAGGAGTTACTTTCCCAAATGGGAATGTAACTCCTATGACACACTTACATAAATGATAGATTCGTAATAGAATCTATCATAACTAAGATGAAACCTAGATCCATGTCCACCTAAGTGAGATGACTCACCAAAGTGAGGTGGAATAACACTAAATAAATGAAGAAAAATGCCACCTATACCAACACCCCCCTCATCGTAACTTAGGATGAGGTGGAAAGTCGAGAAAAGAGAAATGGGTCCCAGAAAAAAGCCTAATGAGGTACCCATGTACAAGAAACTCTTGAAAAGTGGAGTGAAAGGAGAAAACCCAGTGGGAAAAACTCCCCAAAAGAGAGACAAGTCCACTCTCTAATCTACGAAAGATGCTAAAGATAGGTCCCGCCTGACATAAGCTGTAAAGGTACCCATGTACAAGAGGTAATCTCTCGAAAAAGAAGAAGAGAGAAGAAGAGGGAGATGAGAGGAATGTAGAAGATGCCATGGATGGATTTGAACTCTGCAGCTCTAGGAGGTCTCCCAGAAGAATGTTGATGACAAGATCCTCTACCTCTAGACTAAAGAAGAGCCACCTGCACCAAAATATGTGCCTACCCTTAGGAAGGATACAAATGATGTGTTGGAAGTTCACCCACTCTGCGAAGGAAACTAAGGGTAGTAGCACAAAGAACTCGAGTCTGGTCCATGAAAGTGTGACATAGGTCTAGCAAGTGAGTGCAAAGGAACCGAAGGTAATGTTACGAGTGCAGAACTATCAGAGTTTGAAGGGTGAACACCTGTATAAAGGATTTCCAACTGATGTGAAGGCAATAAAACATCCCCCATAACAGAAAATGGATCCACAAACAAGGGTGGATCAATGAAGGTCTCAGAAAAGTGGAAGTGGTAAGAGTATGAGAAGGGGAACTCCTAATAATGGAGATGAGGAACTCCTCTGGAATACCTGTAGATGGATGAGGAACCTGTAGTACATCAAAAGTGTAATCTGTGAAAAGATGACCAAGGTTAGGTAGATACTCATCCGAATGAGGGGGATCAATAAACAAAAGAGTGATGTCAGATAGGAATGAGTCATCCAATGATGGTAAAGGAGTGGAATGGGCCTCGAACACTAAAGGTGAAAAAGAGGCGGGTGTGATGACTGTATGAGACTGAATAGGAGACTACTTGATATCTGATGAGATGTGGGAAGTGTCAACACTCTCTGGAATAGTGAGAGAAGGAGGAGAAGAGTCCTCTATAGTACTCTCGACATCAGAACTAGGTGCATAATCCTCATCATCAGAAGTAGAACCAAGCAATTCTATGTCAATAGAACTTTCATCACATGAAGAACTAGAGGAGACAACTGAATTAACAACAAACACAATGGTGATAGTATGTGAAGGGTCTCCATAGAGGGACTGAAGAATGCTCCAGACACGGTGGGGAGGATCTAAGCTTGCCACATGAAACCAGAGAGATCGAGACACATGCATCATCATGTGACCAAAAACATGGTAGTAAATGTCAAGAAAATCCTCTAGATAACGATGATCAATGGGTGCAGGAACTGGCCCAAGTAAGAAGGGTGAAAGACCCTCATGAGAAAAGTAACATTCCATGGAAGCATGCCAAGCTGAATAGTTCCCTCTCCCAGTGAGAAGTGACAAAGGCTGTAAAGTGATCCTACGAAGCTCAAGTCTGGAAAGAGCTCTCTCCATGATATGTAAGAAAATGCAAGATGCAAAAAGCAAGGCGTCGGACTTGGCGATAATGCATCTATATGTAAAAACTAAAGAGTACTAGTGAACCGCCAAGAATATGGCAATTTATAAAGTAGTGCATTTACAAAAATGATAGTGTCATCATGTAGTGTGTGAGAAATCATGCAACTTTGACTACAGAAGTGCTCAAAACCGAGCAATGAGTCAAAAGTTATAGCAAGAAAATGATTCCCACAACTAATGGAAAATGCCAATAAGCTTTACAAACTGATTTAAAAAGTTCTTGAAATGGGTGCAAAGGGTGTCGTGTGGGTACTCGTTGGAAATGGCATCAAATTTTAGGTAGGGTTTTTTTTTTCTTACGAGGGGGATTAGCCTCTTGCCAACCCCGGACCTCACCCTCCGTCTTTGACATGCGTAGGAAGGACATTAATACAAGCAAAATAAAGCCTTAAAATTATTAAAATGCCATAATAAGAATGTTTTTGCCTTAAAACATTAAAAAGGTTGTTTTAACCACAAAAAAAGTTCTAAAAGGGATGGATGGGGGCCCACGTTGTTGATGCATTGAGCTGTTATATGCTAGAGCGACTTAATAACCAAGTTGAGGCTTGCAAATGACCACTGCATCGAGTCGAGTTAGTGGTTGATTGAGCTGGGTCATGGCAGGTATGCAAAATTGTTGGCAAGTTGATGCCATGTGTTGAACCGAGTCTCTACGTCGAGGACAACAAGGGCCAAATGTCAGTATAGAGTTGCAGGTGTGGCAGAGTTCAACCATCAAGGCGGGGACTATCCAAATTGAAGATTTCAACCACGTGCCATTGAAGCTACATGTAACAAAAGAGATACAGGTAGATGAGTGGGAAGAAACATCTAGCAGATACATCAAGGAGTGGCTGAGGTAGAGTCCATGAATCGATCCGGCCTGCACAAATGCACAAATACGACACAAATTCAAGACTCGAAATGTGTAAATTATAAAGGGCCCACGACCAAGCTCGTGAGCGGTGAGAGCACGTTCAAGCATGAATTATGCTTGTATGCAAATAGTCCCAGGTCAAACGAGCCCACATATGTTTAAACCATGAGAATTTCATGAATGAACCCGAGTCACTGGATTAGTGCAGGTTGTAACATGAGGGAGTTGAATGCACAAACACAAGATGAGTCACCTAAACAAAGTGAATTTTAAGGCAAGTCACGAACCAAGTAAGTCTATCAACCGATGAGTGTACGGTGAAATGTTAGAATGGCTCTGTAACATAATAAACTTGTATTTTCCTTTACCCTGATCACATGTAAACTAACAAGAAACACACAAAACAAACCACTGAAAAATAACCACAAGAATCTTGAAATATGCAAGTAAAGCACATGCAAAAGCGAGAACTTGCACAAGCAACTACACGGTGGAGCAACAATGGTGAGAAACGCAATTTCAGTGCCCAAGCTTTGTTACCATGAAGGAGTGAAGGACGAAGACTTGGAAGGAATTAACATGCATCGAGTAGTTGCAATTCACCAAAGTGTAGGAGTTGCGAGATTCAGGCAAGCAAGCTTTGTAAAGCAATGTGCAAGCATATGAGAGCTCAAGATTCAAAAAAGGAGTCGAATGGAATTTCTAGGCGTGTCTTGGCTTATCATAGATCAAAAGAGTTGAGTACAAATAGGGGAGTGAATGTATAACTCCCATGTAAGATAATATTCCTCCATAATGGAGAAGAGGAGTTACTTTCCCAAATGGGAATGTAACTCCTATGACACACTTACACATATGACAGATTCTGTAAGAGAATCTATCATAACTAAGATGACACCTAGATCCATGTCCATCTAAGTGAGATGACTCACCCAATGAGGTGGAATAACACTAAATAAGTGAAGAAAAATGCCACCTACACCAACAGAGTTTAGGTGATTTAGGCATGGTATAGTCAAGGTCATATAGGCATGGTGGAGTCGAGGTATAGACATGGTTTGGTCATGTTTTTGTGTTTGATTTAAATTCCAATTTTTTGGTAGTATGGAAAATAAATGATGATGTATATGTATGTTGTGGTGTAAATTTCCAAATATTTGATATCATGAAAATGTGAAATGATTGATGTATGATATGGTTAATGTTATAAAATGGTAGTTATGTATGTTTTTATGATTTTTAATTCCTTATGTTGTGTAAAATGGAAACTACCTAAGGTAGAATGTGAAATAAAAAATGGGGAAACTTTGTTAGGGGAAAGAATGACTAAGCTAAACTCCAAAGGCTCCATGCCCTCGATTTTTACCTTCATATCCCTAGTAAAAAGGGGCCTCAGCCGATGTAGTTCTTCCATAACCTACGGTATAATATGATGAGGTAGGGTAATGGCTTGGTAGGTTTTAGAAATGATTGAGTCTTGGTCATGTAAGCCTGGTTGAGTTTAGGTCAATTAAGCATGGTTGATTCTAGGTCATTTCAGGCATGGTTGAGTTTAGGTTGAATAGGTATGGTTGAGTTTAGGTCATTTAGGCATGGTTGAGTTTTAGGTGATTTAGGAATTCCTAAAATGTAGGTGTTGAAGGTCTAGTCCTGTATAGGAGAATCAAATAAATAAGAAAAAAGGTGAATGGTAAGAGGAGACAAAAGAGCTACCTAATTGATAAGAACCATTACAAGTTTATCATACAAAAGATGGCGTATGAATAGAAAACCCTAAAGGCGTTGCGTGATTGATTTTTCTAAGGGTGAAGAAGGTCACATGATCATGAAATATCACATTTGTGGCATGTCCCTTGAATAGGAAGAAAATTAGAAAGGAAAGGTAGTGAGGTGAAAGAAGTTGGTTTAGTGTAACCTGGTGTGAGACAACATGCCTCTTTGACAAGAGACCCAACATAAAAATAGGAAAGTCCATGAAAAAAGTCATCTTTTTATTTTTGCTTTTGGTTTTATAGATTGATCGATGTGGGAATTCTATGTGGGATGAGTAGAGTATCTCCTTGAGGTCTTCATGAAGTTGATCAATGCAGGAAGCTTCAAAATATTTTTATTTTATTTTATTTTTGCAAGAATAGTCTTCTTTTTGTGATAGACTATGTATAGTATGGCTAGATTTGTATAGTTTTCCTTCGAGGAAATAGTCTATTTATAATAGCAAGATAAAAAGATTATATTTCCTATTTGAGGGAGTCATATTTTTGTGAGAAGTTTGACTTGAGGATTTTTAATTTAAAAATCCTGTATATTACTTTGAATTGTTATTTGAACTTTTAGGTCATGGAAAAGACTATAGAGAAGTATATTCTTATTTAATGAAGACAAAACCATATCACACAGGGGTTAGCTATGAAAGAAAGATTTTAAGTGACGAACGACCATGAGATTCCATCCTAAAAAGGATAGAAATTATCCATGAAAATCATGCCATGAGTAGAGCGGTGGTGCTCATATTTAAGATAAGGTAGAAATGTGATGGGTAATCACATGATTCTTCTTTATTCATCGATCCTTAGAATAGGTAAGTGGAAGGTGAATGGTGCTTAAGGGACAAACACTTTATAGACATAAGGTGGTCTAGGAATTTATTCAACAATAGAATGGTCAAAGATACAAGGAATTAAGGGGCTCGAGTTCGGGTTTACCTTCGAGTGAAGACAAATGATAATCACTTGATCTAAAGGTATGAGTAACAATATAGGGTCTAAGCCAATTAGGAGAAAATTTGCCCCATTTACTATTCTCCACTTTTCTTACATGTTGATTTTCCTTTAATATGACATCATCGACACGGAAGGTTTGCTCTTGGACACATTTATCATAGGAACATTTGATAAATATTTGGTAGTTTTGGAGGTGATCGAGAGCATTGAGATGATGTTCATCTAATAAATCAAGTTGTGCCAAATGGTCCTGGTGAAAATCATCATCATTGAGAAAATATTTGAATAAGATATGAAGAGATTGATATTTGGAAGTCGAGAGGCGGGAAAAACTCTATACCATACACCAAAGAGAAAGGTGTTGCGAAGTTGAGGTATGAATACTAGTGTGACAAGCCCATAAGGAAAAGGGAATGTGTGTGTGCCAATCCTTTCTAGTATCGTCAACCAATTTCATAAGAATTTTGTTTAAGGTTTTGTTGGTTGATTCCACTTGGCCATTTGTTTAGGGTTAATAAGTTTAAGAAAAATTGAGTTGAATTTCAAGGAATCACGAGTTTCGTAGGGTTATGTTTTTGATTTTTTTTCGTTATCGGTGATGAGGCAGTGAGGAACACCAAAGTGAAAAATGATGTGATGATTGATGAATTCACAAATTTTCTTGGTTTTTATAGAAATAAGAGGTATAGATTTCACCCACTTCTTGTAATCTTTAGTAGCGGTAATAATCCATTGATGACATTGGGAAGAATGAGGATTGATCTCTTTGATAAGATCCAAACCCAATTGAGAGAAAGGAAAAATGCCTCGTGCGACCTATAAGGCATGACTAGGGGTGTGATGAAGATTAGAATGTTGCTGACACTTCACACAATGCTTGACATAGTCACAACAATCACGGTTAGGTTTGGAAAGTAATATCCTTGGTAAAGAATGTGTTTAGTGAAAGCTGAACCACCGAAGTGACCCCCACAAATTCCGTCATGAACTTCCTTGATGGTGTAGGGAATTTCAAAACTCATAAGACATTGTAATAGGATAGTGTCAAAACCATGTTTATAAAGAATACCACCCATGATGACATAGTGAGAGACACTTTTGAGAAAGGCTCGTTGTCCATTACAAGTAAGATCGAGAGGAAGAATGGAAAGGAAAGGTAGTCAACAAATAGCTTATACCAAAGGTCACGTGGGTCAATTTAAATGGTTGTTATAAGTTTAATGTATCAAAATAGATAAGAGGTTGATTGCAACCTTTGTACTCACGATAAGGATTTTTGAGTCGAGGGCGAAGGGGATTTGAGAAGCAAAATAATCCACGGTATATGAAAATTTAGTAATGGGGCGTGGGGTGGTTTGAAGTTCATAACGGTCCAAAGGTAGTCAAAAGTATGTCAACATGATGCTTATAATTTTAAAGTATCTCGTTATGATGCTGGTATATACCATTAACTTAGTTCATAACCGGTTGAGATTTTCCAAAGATAGTAATTGATTTAACGTCTAAGACTATGGTGGTTTGAATACCTAACACGAGTACTTCATATTTGACTATATTGTTAGTACAATCAATATCTAGTTTAAAGGATAATGGCATAGAATCACCATCAAGAGGAATGAGGATAACTATGGCCCCAACCTCGATGCCGACATTTGAATCCATCAAAGAATAAGTTCATCTGGTAAACAATATCATCCAAAGAGAGGGTAGCATTGGATTCATCAGGGAAATAAAAGTTAGAGGATTGATTTCTAGAGAGAGGTGCATCTGCGAGTTGGTCAAAAATTCTTTAACCTTTGATAAATTTTTGATGGGTGAATTCAAGATCTAAGTCTACATGAAGTATGAGCCAACCTGCAAAGCATGGCTATGTTGGTAAGGCTTAACATACATGTAATGTAAGGAGTCCTCTGTATTGGTGAGAAAAAGGTTTTTGGTTGAGTAGGTAGTGGAGAAGTTTAGTGGCAACAAAAACTAATGCTAAGCATATTTTTTCGGCATGAGTATATCTAGTTTCATATTTTAAAAGCGTATGACTTATATAATAAATTTCTTATTCCCTATGTTGCGCGTCATGATGAACAAGCATGACACCCAGGGAATGATCTATAGCAGAAATGTAAAGGTAAAATGGTTGGTCATCCTTAGGGAGAATGAGCATAGGTAGTTTGAGGAGGTATTTTTGGAAGGCATCAAAGGATTTTTGGCATTCATCATTCCATTTGAAGGACACATCCTTTTGAGTAGATGATGAAATGGATGGCAATGGTCGAAAGCTAATGTAAGTTAAAATACAAATCAAGCCAAGTTATAAATTTAGATTAATTGATTACAAGTGAAAAACATTGCTAATCGATTAGAGGGGTTTGATGATAAAAAAATTTGTGCTTACCATCATGTGTCGGGCATGATGTTGAAAATTATAAGGCTCTTAAGACTGTTCTTCTTCAACTATGTCCTCCCGAAGAAAATTTTGATGATGATGATCTTGTAGATGAGGACCCTATTTCACCTCCACCTATCATCACAAATCCTCATCTCTTACCTATTCGGTGACCTTTATCTCCTCCTCCATAAGCCTTTATCCTCCTCCAACATTTGAGATCAATATGGTCCGCATAAGAGAGCTATCCAAACCTCTGCTAAAATGCCAATGTGCTACATTCTTTTCACAAAACCATTATATTCCCTCACCATATTTTTCCCATCATATCACTACACCTATCATGACTCATTTGCTCCTTTACCACATATTAATATGGTTAAAATTACCACTCAAGCCCAAAAGGAAAAAGGAAAGGAGAAAATAACTAGCTCATCCACCACTCTTTTACCCAATATTCCATCTACACCTGCACCAAAAATCACCATCTGTGGACCCACATACCCTATTTATGATAGGGTTTCCCATCATATAATGATTAAAAAATTGCATGAATCTCCTCTCAAAATTTCTTTATATGACCTTCTCCAAACCTCTGAGTCTCATCAACAGGATCTTATTGAGGTTCTGCAATCTATTGAGGTTTTACCTAATGACCCTACTCTTATGGCATCCATTATCACTCCTCACCATGTGGCCTCTCTCACCACTTCATCCCCTTCCTCTACACCCACTACCACTCATCAAGAATATACTCTCGTTTCTATGACAACGAGATTATACCTCTCCAATAAGATGATACTAATTCCTCCCTATTTATTTCTTTCTACATTGATAATATATGTGTTTGACACATGTTATGATCGATGGCGGTGCTATTATCAACATCATTTCTTCCCATGTGTAAAACCAAATGCGCATCCCTACCAATTATATGCATAATAACCTAGTTATGCTACGTTCATTTAATGATGCCATGAATTCCACCCTTGGCACCATCATCCCGTAAATTTGTGTGGGCCCCCATACCATTCCAGAATTATTATATGTCTTGCGATGAATAGATTGTTTCTTGAATAACTTGTGTGATAAAACATATAAGGTAAAAGGTCAAGGAGGAATACCTATGATATGTAGGTCGAAGGGTGAAAGTGTGCAATCTTGAATTTATCGAAGGCTGATTATAGAGAAATCATTTTTTTCTGGGAAGGACTACCAGTAGATACAAAGTAAGACCACCAAATGATATTAAATAGAAAGAGTCAGAGGAATTCCTAGTAAGGCTAGATCCAAGAAGCGTGATGGTTCATTGAATGGATGTCAATCCTCTATTTTTATCAAATCAATGATAGTAAATACAAGAAATAAAGGTCATATTGCTAACACTTTAATTTAGGTATCTCAAAACATTATCAAAAACTATATTAAGCAAAGTATTGAAATATAAACTAATCTAACATCAGGAAAGGTATGTTTCTAGTTTGGGACAGTCATAGGTGTATTACATAAGGCCACAAAGGTATCTCGGTAAGCTCTGGGTGAATTTTAGGTGATGTTAGAGGCATTTTGGTGAAGGTTAATGGAAAACACATTCACCGATATTGGTGCAGTGATTGATGATGGTAGAGAGGGGAGACTGATGATGGTTAAGGTGACCAACGTTGGTAGGGGAAATTTGATAGTAAATTATTAAAAATAGATTTTAGGGTTCTCTATGATTGCACAGAGAGTGAGGGTAGTGTGGTTTGGGTCATAATATGGCTAAGAAGACTCAGAGATACTAAGGAGGAGGTTTGGAATGATGAAAAGGCTTGGTATAGTTAAATAGTAGATTGATGGGGAGAAGGTGATACCCATGCAACAAAGGAAATAAACTACTGAAAGGAGAAAAATATCTACAAAAGGAATAAGCCAAATGATTAGAATCACAATACTTACTTGATGTCTTGTATATCTTGGGAGTTGGAATGGTTTATGGTTGATTAGAGAAGAAGTGCTTGTGTTCATTGCCACCGCAATACTTCATATGTGCTTCCGTGAGTATTCCATTCCTGGAAGGGAAAATGACTGCTTGTCTTGCACTCGATTGTGTTTGTCATCTTGATATAAGAGGGCTTGAAGATTTGTGCTTGAATGTAATCAAGCTCAAATAAATAAATGACCAACCCCTGTAAAGAGTTTTGAAAGTGCATATAAGGTAACTAATGGAGTATAGGTGACCGGCATCGGTTGAGGGATAACCGGCGTCGGTTAAGGTGAGAAGTCTAGGTTTACTAAAAATAGGTAGATCTTTACTATTTTTGGCATGATTTTGATTGAGTCTTCTTAGGGAAGTGGATTTCACATGAGAGAAGGCAGGAAGGTCATAGAATAATTCCAATTAGGTTTAGGAAGAAGTCTTAGTTAGTTAGGTTAAGTGGTGACTCAACACTGGGAGTGATGAATCGGCCAGAGATTGATGACTTAGTCATTCGAGGTTAAATGCCCCTGGAATGGGTCTAGGGTGAGGTGCAATGATGAGGTGGAGGTGTAAGGGTGAAATTAACTTAATTAAAATAATTAAATTAATTAATAATGTGAGGATGAATATTAGTATAGGATGAAGGGGTCATGATTAATTAAATATATTACGTTAATTTATTAAAGGGGACCAAGGGGAGTGTGACCCAAATTTAGCATCTACAACCCGATCCATCACTAGTTAGAAACAAATCAAGAATACCTTTGAGGAAATATTTAATTCAACTCAAGACTGTTAGGACCTCTTGGTGTAGTTGGAACAAATGAAGAAAGGAGAAGGTGAAAGTGTGAGAGACTTCATGGTTTGTTTTAAACGATTGCTTTGCGAGATACTAGAAGAGGATTCACCATCTGAAAACAATATCAAGAGATTATTCATCAATGCTCAATCATCATAGGTAGGATACTTCCCGCTAAGAGTCCAACCAAGGAACATTGTAGAAGCACAAAGGATCACAATTGAAATTTATGATGATCTCATCCTCTCTGGAAAGATCAAGAATCCATCAAATGGAAAAGCTCAACGTCCCGAAGATGAAATAAATCATTTTTTTAGAAAATGGAAAATGAAATGGTGTCATTGATTGAGGAAATATTTGAGTGATTTTCTTATCAAAGAAGAAACAAAAATAATATTGCGGGAGCATCTCAAATGCTTTCCTTGGAGGCCCCACCTATCAATGCAAGTTGTAGGAGTAAGGAAAATGAAGAGGAGCTTGAACAAGAAAGTGGAGGTGGTGATTTCCTAGAAGTTGATGAGCTTGAGAATGATACAAAAATCATATTATGTGTGTATTCGGAGCTAATCAAGAAGATGCACCTAGTTTCTCTCATGTGTGGTATTCACTCATTCTTAGTCTAAGAAAGGATCACCCCCTCCACCGCTGCAAAGAAACATAATGTTGATGTTCTTCCTTTGGTGACTCAGAAAAAAATAATCAATGTAGGATCTCTACTCCAACCCTCCATGGAGTGCATTATTAATGCATGATCTTGTAGTAAGTAAGAAGGCTCCCACAATTACAAGTGAGTCTTCGATGCCTCTTCCAAATCTAAATCTAAATATACTCCTATAAAATCTAGTACTTTGAAAGCTCCTAGTGTACCTTTAAAAAAACCCTCTGTTCCTAAGCATCAAACCCTTCTTCCAAACCTATCCCAACTACAAAATCAGTCCCTTCATCACCCTTACTCTTATACGCTCCTTTTAATTGAATAGAATATGCAAACAAAGCCAAAGGTAAAATTATCGAAACCGAATATTTGTGGACCCATCCTAAATAATTTGAGATGTTTTTCTGATATATCAGGAGTGGTATTCTAACACCTAATGTTGTAAATTCTAGTTCCAAAGGCATGTTTCCAAACCCACCTATGCCTCCCTCATAGAACATGATTTCCTTAAGTTAATCCAAGACTTACAAGGTCAATCCTTTCTATGTCTCCCTTCTTATTGGAGAATATGTTGTGAATAATTACATAATAGATTTTGGCGCCTCAGACAACGTGATGCATTTGAAGGTCACCAAGGCTCTCAAACTTACCATTATTCCACCCAAAGTGGGTCTTGTTACTCTTTGGAGTCAAAATAGGTCCCACTTGAAGGAAAGGTCCAAGATCCATAGGTGGCTCTTGCTAGATTTCTAGACATGAAATTTTTAGTGATGATTTTGGTAGCGAGACATGCCAACCTCATTCAAAATGTTCTTTGAGTAGAATTTTATGCCAAGAATTGGGATGGAAAATTCAAATGAATTGGTCATCCACAACCATATGAGTGAAGGGAGACATGGATAAATTTATTCCTAAGAAGAAGATGAGGTACACGCTGTGAAATTCAGGAAGCCCAGAAGTTAACATTTTATACCAAGATAGCAAGAGGATGAATCTTTTGATAATGACTAATGAAGAAGATGATATTCCCATCTTGATAGGACCATACATACATTCCTAGAGAGGCATGGACCTTGAGAAAGCATTGAGGAGACTTGAGTTACAAGAGGACAGCTCCGAATTTCAGACAATGCAAACCATGAAGAAGAGGAAATGGTTCTATGTGATTTTCAAATAGAAAAATCAGCTTATGTGCTTATTCATGATGAAGAGATATTCTCATTCCCATTTTAAGATGAATAATCCCTTAATCATGTCACCTAGGAAGAGACAAAACTAGTCTATAATGAGCCCACGAAAGGTTCGAAGAACCATATGTATAAGAACCGCTAAGAGCCATGGAAGAAACAAAAGACCCGAGCTCGGTATTCAACTCTTGATGAAAGCCATGAATCTGCAAGACAAGTGTGAATCTGATTTGAAAGTCTAAACTAGTATGAAGGTTGGCCATATTGAAACAAAAAATGTGAGAAATTTGGTGTCCCTCCTAAGACAATGGTTGATGGATGCAATGAGGAAGATCAAGGTGTTTTATTTCCCATTTAAAGAGGAAGAATATTTCCATGATGAAGAAATTGAAGAAAAGAGTTTTGAGGCCTTTGAAGCTAAATCTTGTCCAAATAAAGGAGTGATAGAATATAGTGATTCCTAAGAGGATGAATTAATCCCGCCTTGAGATAGTTGCCTTGAGCTGCAAAATAAAGATCCTTCAAAGGAATACAAAGATGAGATGAAGGAAGTGAAAAAGGAAATATCTATGAAAGAAATATTAGATGTAATGGAAGTTGTGGAAGACCCCGAGTTGATTCTTGATCTCTTAACTTGTACCATGGCCATACAAGACAAGTATGAGGTTACTTCTAGTCCTCCCATTAGTACTCAAACACCTCATAGTGGAGTAGAGATAAAGGATGAATCTAAGGTTTCTCATGGAGAAGATATCAGTGAGTATAGACCCGGGAAAGAAAGTAACTCAAAATATTCAATAAATTTGAATGAAAAATCACCTTCGGGAAGCGATGAGATGCTCAATGAAGAATAAACTATGTTGATAAACATGGAAGGCAACTAGCACTATGAAACCAATTTCAAAGAACATGAAGGTAGTGGAATTTCCAAGTGAAGACCTGAGCATCAAGAAGCTCATGTGGACTCACTCCTAAAAAAACACAGACGGTCATAAAAGCATCCAACTTTCATAAATAGTTAAGGAGAGGAGGCTACTTTCTGGAAACAATCAATGGCTTCATAGAACAACATCACTCAGTGTTTCCCACTCAAGGGTAACTTTTGAGGAATGAAAATTCTTTAGTGAAAGTGGGTTGTCCCCCGCCTTATATCATATGTGATTACTAGGTGTGTTTCCCTTTTTTTGTGTGTCATTTCCTTTGCATGTGTGTTGTGTGTTTCCTTCTTCACTCTCTGTCTCTCCTCTTGTAAATTTTACATTACTTTACGGGGCCCAATGGATAAGGTATTGGTCAATAGATCATATGGTATAAAGTTGAGATTATAGATTCTCCATGTCATGTCTTTACTGCGTTCATTCCATGTCATGTCCTCAACCTACAACTAGTTGTTGTTGTGCAAATGTGTAATAGAGAAATTGAAAATTTATGAGTATGACAACTATACCCTTGTGCCAAATTTTTCATGTCCTATCATTCCGATGACACCAATTCCACCGGTCAGTTTATTGACCTCATGATTGATGTTATCTCATCCCCCTAGGTGATTTAGGAAATTCCATTCATTCCCCCTAGGTGATTTTAGGAGTTCATTAAAAGTTTCAATCTTCGGAAGATGTAGGAAGTGATATCACTTGGCCCTCCTAGATCTGGAGCGAACCCATGAAGTAGAGAAGAAAATACAAAATGGATGTAGAGGCAATTCAAATACCTTGGAGCATCATGGAAGTTATTTTGGAAGATTTAGGGAAAATTTGGGGAGTTTGGAGCAGTTTGATCAAAATTAGGGTTTATAGGCCTAGGAAGTGCACAAAGCCAAAAAAGTGGTTGAGCTTGAGAATGTGATTTTGAGAGATACAAGTAGAGTTAGAGAGAAAAAAACATCTTCACAAAGGTAATTCCAAGATGTACAAGATGATGAAATTATGTTTTTCACAAAACTTTGGAATAACGGTTTTACAAGATGATTTTCTCATGGAAAGGTGGAGTACAGATCAAAAATATTATTTTTCAGAGATAAAATGGATGAATCATTACCTGAGATTCCCGAAATTGGATTCATAAGGCCATTTTAAGTCAATATAATATAAAATTTCATCAAAAAAGTCCATTGGGAGCTTGAGATATTGTCGTCGCAAGTTGTCATCAAGGTTTAGGAGTTAGTCAAATTTTTAAAAACCACGAGACCCTCTAGGATATTCTATACCTTCTCCATATATGATAGGGGCTATTAATTTATTTTTTTCCTTGACATAATGAGATGAATAATAATTTGTTCCTCTTCATTATTTTCTTCTGTAACAACTACATAAACATGACCTACATCACATTGTACACAAAATAGTTAATTTCAATAAATGATTCATAAATAAGTTACATAATGGGAAAAATATTAATTTTAACAAAACAATGCAGATCTATAATATTTGGTTGCACTAGATCTGATATATGGTCAAAATCAATTGATGATTTACTTATTGTGAGTTATAGAGATTGTGGAGGTTGATAGGTCTCAAGTGGATATAATTGTCTACAACACCATTTATAAACCCATTATTTTGACTCACACTCATCCCAAAATTAATACATACATGAAGATAAAAAGCATTCCATCTAGCTTGTATGAATAGTCCATGAACCTACATTTAAACTTATAAAATAGTGCAACTCACTAGATCCCGTTATTATACAACAATCCTCATTTGTTTTTAGCTTCTTCTACCAACCAAAAAAATCTATGAACTATAGACTTACCCTCATTACATAGACCCATTATTGAGTTACACCATTCCATGATGGATGTTGCATCGATCAACTTTGCACCATATTTGTACTTTAACTCTTCTCTTGTTAGGGTTATCTTAACACATGCTTATGCACCATCATACTCTCCTTTTTTAAGTTCGGTCTCGGTGAAATTCCAAAAAAATGAACGCCGCCGCTTATCTTATGCATCCTACTCAAACAAGTAGAACATTGACACATTGTTGAATTGTGATGTATAATTATTTGACCATATGATTTATTTACCAAATATGATGTTTCTATTACTCAAATTTCCATACAAGATCTAAAAGAAACCTTTTACAAACTTTGTTGAATGTGTACTATCATCACTAATATAGAAATTATACTCCCTCAAAATATTTTTGTCTTCCTTTGTGTTGTTGAGAGCATGAGTGAATATTATATGCACAAATATGGAAACATAAATAGAGTTGTAGTATTACGATTTTACTTCATTTTTAGTTTTAGGGTATAGTTCTCTGTAAAATAAAAAAGTGATGCAATGGTACTAAGAGGAAATGTGTCCTTTCATCACTTAAATTGATAGTCTAACCATTAATCTCTATGTGTATTTCATTCATACTCACACAATATCTTCTCTCAAAATATAGTCATAAATCTATAAACTTATTTCTTTAATCACTAATTCACACCTCTTTTCTTCTTTAACATGTTTTGAAGTGTATTCCACTGACTTTTATTTCATAAAACAAACTAGATCATTTCCAATTGCATGTGTATTCTCTCTGTGTATACAATTTTGCAAATGTTGTAAACCACCAAAACTATCACAAGTTCCTTCCAAACATGATTTATTATAAACAAATGGTCATTCTTCTCTTGTACAAAAAAACTAAGATGAAATATTGTTTGATTTAGGTGGAAAATTTATCATATGCTCATGCAAAACATTATTAATATGCAAATAAACTCATATATTCTAGAAAACATCACAATGCATTGAAAAGTCAATATGTATCCTTTAACAACTAATAGTCCTCAAGTGATTTATTTTAACGTAAAAAAGTTTTTCCATTTCAAACCACCTTATACTAATTTACATTTTGGGGTGAGTTGTTATAAAATTATTATAAAACTATGTTTGTGTCATATCAAAAAAAAATTGGGATAAAAACTAAGATTAATAAAGTAGTCAAGTAATGTGGATCACATTACTTCCAGATTCCAATTTTGATGTTGTAAAGGTGTTGTTTTCAAGATGCTTTGTTGCACATTTGACTCTTTTTGTTCCCTCTTTATAATTTTTGTTTAATATATAGTTGGTCCTCATGTATATCTTGGATTTTGATCCATTTTTGATGATTTTATTGCACTATCTAGCTTTTGAGGCTTCTTGTATTAGGGTATAGTCCCTTCCAAACTATGGTATACTTTTTGATGCTCTATTTGGCATGTGAGCATTTTTGTAATAGGGTATAGTCCCTTCAAAACTATTTAACCCTATTAAAAAAATTGTTTGGGATATGATTCATGGTTTCGAGAACCAATTCTTCTTTCTAAAAATGTTTTTCATTAGGTGAAACCCTTTTATTAGTTTTGCAAAATTCTTTAATTTTTGATTTGAACTCTTCAACTATCTTTTTCTTTCCATGATATTCTACCAGAGAATTCCCATAATTCATTGTTATTTGTATCTTCAATTCTTTCATGATGTCCAAGAGATTTCAATAGTGTTTTCCTATTTATTTTTAGTGCACTACTTGTTTTCCTAATTAAACAAGATTTCTTTGTTGCTTTACTTACTATAGTTGATGTAATAACACGTTGGGTAGTATTACTATCTTTGGTATATGAGGTTGGACCTATTGATTGGTATGCATTCATTATATTTTTTACAATAGATTTTTCACTGTTGGTTTTAGATGTTCTTAGACCAAGGGTATTCATAGTAGGTCTAAAATTAATATTTTCATCATTTCAACAAACAATTGAAATCTTCTTATTTCATTTAAGTCGTTAAACAATGTTTTCCATATCTTATTAGATTTTCTTCTACAAGTGTGTTCACTAATATTATTAGTCATTGGGTTTAAAATATTTTCATCAATCTCAAGTAAAAGCTTGGGTATTTTACGAAAAATTTTAATTGGTGATTTCAATGGTAAGGATTGTTGAACATCAGATAAACATTGTTCATTTCTTATTTGTTGTTCATCTTCATAATTTGGTAAAGAGAGTGTGTTTTGAATAGGTTGGTATTTTGGTGTAACATCTATGTTTAAATTTGGAATTACATCATCATTCATTGAACATTCATTATTTATTGATTCAATTGGTGTTTGAGGATATGTTGCACTATCAATTTCATTTGGAAGAGATGACATACCTTCATCTCCATACGTTGATTTATTTTTTAACAAATTTTTTACACGTGCTCTTTCTTTATTTTTTTGTTCTTTCTTAAATTTTTTGGATGATATATAGTCTATGTAAACATCTTTCATCTTTGGTAAAGACACATTAAATTTCTTTTTTTCATGCCCTTTTTTCACTTGTTACCATTTTTTCCATCTTTGCAAGTGTTTGCATTCATGGTTTCCTCCCCATATTTCTCAAATATATTTATCAACACAAGAAAATTAACAAAAAAAAAAATTATGAGTGTTACTCACAAAAAAAAATAATGCAAACACACTGAAATATCTAACAAGGATTAAATATTTCACAAAACAACCATTCTATATAAGATATAATATACAAAATTATCATATTAAATGTCTTAAGGAATAAAATTTTGTTGGAATATACGAGAAAATGATGATTAGTGGGACCAAACTCATGGGTTTTTTTTTGGATCTCATTATTTAAACGAGTTATAACACACTTGCGTTATAATATGCTTGTGTTATAATGCACTCGCTTTTTTTCTTTTTTTGGACTTGAAATTGATAACCCATAGGATTGGATTGCCTAGGATATCTAAGTGTGAGGTTTGGACTGTGTAATCCATGAATAAATCTATTCCTTTTTAAAAATAACAATATCAAGTGTCTGCCTCAATTTATCATATGTTATTACACAATATTCCAAAAAAATGTGACTACGACGTCAAACTCTCTTTTATTTTTGTGACGATATATTTATTTATAAAATCTGATTAGTTTAATACTTTCATCCTTAGTTTCTTTTACTAGCACATGTTTTTCTTCCCAATGCACATGTATCATTTTTTACGCATAATTTATGATTTGTTCATTAAAATTTCAAAAATAAGGCTTTATCTAAACTCCATGCTACATTCATTAAAAAAATTGACTATTTAAATTGAATATTAGGAGGGTGTACACATAAATATTTTATTTTCGGGATGTGTTCAATTTGAAAGTTAGTAAAAAATTATATATTCATCCAAATAATACGAAAAATAAGTGGGACATAATGTCCTGGTCTTAGCTATCTTTCCATTCAAGGATTTGTTAAATAGTTTAGGAAACTCAAAAAATGGGGGAGGGGAACACACAACACTCTGTTATATTTTGACACAAATATAGGCACACTTTGTGTGTATACCACATTTGACCTTCTTAATCTCCACCATTTAAAAAAAATAGTAGTTTAGAAATTAGATTCTCAACATTGTGATTATTATTATTATCATCACATTATCAAATTTTGATTATATGCATGCCAAATTATTGATTTAATTTAATTTCAATTAATTAAATCTATGTATTGCAGAGTCACTTATTGAAATAAATCATAACATATAGAAAATGACAAAAACCAACTATGATGTAAATATGAAACCCTAAGTAAGAGATAGAGAAAGGATGAATTAATTGATATTCATGTAATTTGAAATTTATCTGAGTAGGAAGAAGTGATGAACATGATGCAAGCATCATCGTCATTAGTCACTATACATTATGGATCTTGAGAATAATCCTAGACATGGGCACCTAATTTTGGATAGGGACACCCAGTGTTGATGACTGTGTTCGAAGGCACTTGCATTGTAAAAATATATCTAATTTTTGTTGTGTCATAAGAGTGTCATGATTATTCCTTGTTGATCACCTAATATTCACACTATGATCCTCGGGGCTCTTGTAACCTACAAAATAGAAATTCATCTTCACAAGCCTAGAAACCACATCAAACCTAAAATGAAATATGTAGAATGGGGATTAAGATCGACTCAATGATCACCCTAAGAGTGAACTTATGACCGAGTGTTGCACTACATCTCAGAATCCATGTAGTTCTTGTGAGTTTGTGTATAAATTGTGCCCTAGGATGCCCTTGTGTAAGTTGCACTTGATAGCGAGGTTGTAATTAGAATGTAACAATGTAGTAGAATGTGTGGATGGAATAGAATGAACTTTCCTTCCTATGTTGTGTATGAAGAGTATGTAGTCCCTTGTCCCTTGAATGGATGCTAGATGGATTCTTTGGAGTTCTTTATGTTCCTTTTGTATGTAAGATTAGGCGATAATAATAATGTTTAGTGTTTGGTCCTTCATTATGAATAAATAAATATGTATTTATATGACTCCCTTGTTTGAATTTTGTAATTGACAACTGGAAGGATGAACCATAAGTGAAAAATATTACCAAAAGATAAACTAAAACCAAAAGAAACAAGTAAGCTAGAAAAGGGTTAGGGGCACCTAGAGGGGACAAGAGCACATAGGCGCATTTGCTATCCGGCTAGATGCTTGTGTTCGAAGCCACGAAAGATAAACAAGTAAAGTTCGATTGGACTATAGGGTGTGTAATACCAAATAGAAAATAAGAAACAAATAAAAGAGGCCAAAGATAGTTTTCAACCACTAGTTTTCTTACTTAGGAATCATGTAAATGCTAGCATGCTTTTAGGACCTAAAAATGTACCCAAGTGTGTAATTTTGTGTTTACATTTATACCCAATTTATGTTGTTTAATATATACTTGATAACATAAAGTAAATAGAAGATGTGTACCTTATGATCCATGTAGATCATGTGGCAAATAACATGTCGAGTGGACAAGTGAAGTGTGGAGTGATTGTAAAATGAAGTGTGGAAACTAGGAAAGGAAAGTGTGACCCTAGGGGTGAAGTGTATGCATAAAGGTGTGTGCTAGAAATTGTGTTTGATGAAGTAAGATATTTATTTTTTCGTATTAAGGATGAACCTATAAAATAAGATTGGAAGAGTAGTTGAAGTCATGTATATGAAAAAATGAGCAAAGTATCTAAAAGTATGTAAAAGTGAGTAAAATTAGTAGTAACAGAAAGTGTGCACCTAATATGTAATAGTATAAACGATAGAAAAATATCCTATAAATGTTGCAAAGAGAGTTTTTTGGGTGGTCTCACACCAATAGTGAGTTCTTTAGGAAATCTCACACAAAGTGCGAGCTTTTTTGGGTGATCTGATGCCAAAGAGAAAGTGTTGGGGAGAGAGGTCTAATGTTACTCTCCTTCCATGAATTTTCTTGATAAACACCACTACGAGATGGTATGTCCATAATTCTTTCATACTATCCCGATTTATTCCAAATTAGTTCCAAGTTTTACTAATTGAAGGAGATATAATGCATTTTGTAACTAGAGAACTCTGTGTATGTAACTATGAAACTCGAATTAAGGACTTATGTGGATTTTGCTAATTTGATAAGTTGACTATATGTGACCCCAGGACATTAGTGCCCAGGGGAATACACGGGCACCCAGTGCTCTTGTTTGAGTCTTGGTGCTTTGGCATCTGTACTATGTTTTGAGCCAAGTCTTATTCTAAGCTAGTTGTGTGACTATGACCTTTGTTGTTTCTTTACTTATGTACGGTGATGTGTGGTAGCCCCGAGCTATTGTAGGGGTGATTTGTTCACCCAATGTATGCCCCCTCATTTGGGGTGCATGTGGCATTGCTAAAAGAATGCATCCCAAAGAAGATGACCTAATGTTGTGTTATATTGTATCAGTATAGGGGAGAGGATGTGCATGGTAGAAACCATGACACATGCCAACAATGTGGATAGTAAAATTTGTTAGTATAAAAAGGAGAAAATATGCAATAGAAGATAATGTATTGAAGAAAGTGTGCAAACAAATTGGACCTCAAAAGGAGGGTTTCATAAACGGGACATCGCTCATAATGTCACAATACAATCATGTCCGAGGTGTATAATAACATACAATGAGAATACAAGATAAAGAACATATCCCACAAAAAATAACATAAGATAACAAACAATGAAAAGAAAAGTGTATCACATAGCCATAATGGAAATATTCCCGCAAATAAAATGCTACACATGAAGCACCTATCAGCATGTTATAAAGATAAATATAATGTCATGAGCATGTATGTGTCACTAAAAGGTAGATTAACTGTAATAATATGTAAAAAAGAACCTTTGTAGTATGTGATAGTAGAGAAAGTAGATTCCCTTAGGATCCATAGCGGGAGTGGTAAAAGGTATAGTGTCAAACATTGTTGCAATGTGTAAGAACTTGTAAGAGATCTGCATTCACAACTAGAGACCAAGTGAACGCACATGTGTATATGATAAAGATAATGGCATAATGATTATCCAAATCAAAGAGTAAGAAAAGTGCATCATGTGAGTAGTATGAGAAAGAAATAGTAAGTGCAACTAAGATATGAAAATGTAGTGTATGAGTGTGAGGGAAAGGTATGCAATGTGTGAATGTGGTAGGAGCATAATTCCCCCAACAGATGTGTATGAAATGAGGTTCATTTATAAAATACCCCTCAATAATCAAGAATGAACCATAGAACAAGAGTGCGTCATCAGGAAATGGTTTTAAAATGTGTGATAGAAAGATAGATCATGAAGCATAGAGTGTGAAAAGTGAATATAGTGAGGTTCATTTCATATTTAGACCCTCAATAGTCAAGTATGAACCATGGAACTAGAGTGTTTCATAGGGTAATGATGATATTGGGTGTGTAAGAGTACTAAGAAATATTAAGTGTGAAGCATAGAGCATGATAGTAGATCTTATATACAACTGATGATGCTAAGGGGGGAAGAAAGCATGATGCCTCTTAAGTGTGAGGAGGAGAGAATTATATCCAACTATAGTGAATGGAAAGGGACCTCCACCCAATATCGAGGAGATAAATGCATGTTATAATGCTATAATATCAGTGTAGTATGAGAGTAATGACATACATATGAAGGATACCTATGTGGTGAAGGAGGTAGTGAACATCTATGTGAAGGGGCTACTCGAGTAGGGGACTGAGGTCAATGAGGTGGATTAGTGGAGCGACGGTGGTGAAAAGGTCATAAATTAGGTTGTGTTTGAATAAGATAACTAGGTGTAGATTGTGTCTTATATTTGAGAGGCCTAGGAGGCCTAGATGTTGTAATTGTGGAAATATATAATCAAGACTAGGTTTAGGAAATGGTGTGTATGGTGGAACACCTTTAAGAGTGACAACTTGCTTTTTGTAAATTAACATGAGACACAAATGATTGATGGAGGGGATGTCTTGGGCAAGCACAGAGCCAAGGAATACCTAAGATCATGTTACAACCTTTGATTGAGGATTCCAAAATGAATGGCTCAAGCATGATAAGAGGCCAAAGCTGTAATGAGAAGCCTAGTGTAGCCAAAAGAATTAGGAACTAATGTGATATGAGATAGCATACATTTTATATCCATGAGAAGTAAAATGGAGAACACACGATATGAGTCATGGGATAGATCATAGTGTTATCGACATTACATGAAGTGATAGAAGCACGATATGTAAGGAATCATAAGTGAATGTTGCATGATAATCGTGATCTAAAAAGGAAATTTTGGTGGTGATGCATCAACAATAATAACAAAGAAGTGAAGAGGCCTTGATGACGGAGGGGAAAAAACTCAATATGTATGATTAGTAGAAGAATTAGGAGCTTGTGTGTCATGCTTAGGCAAAGGGTCATTAAATATTTTTAGCTTTTTATTATCATTGACTGACTTAGAAGTAGATGGCTCAGGGAGATCGAGTGAATTATTTTCAATAAGATCTTGAATGAGATGCTTGATTTTGAAGCAACGATTGGTAGAATGCCCAATGTATTTATGATAGTCACATTTATCCTTTTCATCATAATTTAGGCCATGGGGTAAAGATGGATCAATATTGAGTGGCGGTGGAAGAGTGATTAGATTTATTTCAATGAGTTGATGAAATAGAAACCAAGGTGTATATGGTAATTTGGTGAAAGTATGCTTTGGAGGTTGCAATTGAAGATTTTTAGGAGGAGAGACAACATTAACAGTTGCATTTTCTTCATGGGCCTAGGTCATGGGTGACAAAAGAGGCACCTATTTTTTTATTAGAAGTATTGGGAGGAAGCAGGGGAGTGGTAGAAATAGGAGTGGAAGGAGGAATGTTAACAGGTTGGGTGGAGACCATGACATTCTAATAAGAACCTACAAGAGGAAAGAAAGAAGCATCTTGAAAGTGTTTGGAAGCAATTAAATATTTAAGAACATGCAAAATATGTAAAGGGTTAGCACACAAATCTTGTCAGAAATTAGTGAGCTTATCTAATTGTTCTTGATCAACATTAGTGTCCTCATCATAGGATTGTTTGCTATTAGAATTTTCAATGTTTTCCAAAGGAACATTTTGTGAGTTAGAAAATGGGTTATCAAATTTAAACATTAACTTAAAGGAATTATGAATAGAGGGAGGAAGCTCAATGTACTCAAAGGAACCAAAACAACCACTACAGGTGACAGGCATAAAAGGAAAACCCTAGAAGGAAGGTTGGATTCAAGTGATGGGTTCACCAAATGATTTAATTTAATTTGAATTAATTAAACCTAATTATTGCAGATTCACTTATTAAAATAAATGATAAAATACAAAAAATGACTGTAGACACCTGTAGTTTGATCAAACCAATATTATTATTAATATTACACTAACTATTCTAATCCTTGTAAATTGATGAAACACTATCAATTAGATCCATCTAACTCTCGTTTTATGACATCCTTTTGGTCGTATTCCTCTTGTAATCAACTAATCAGGCTAATATAGCCTCATATTGACTAAACCCTCTTCTAGTCTTATTCTAGACCACTTCTACTAGCTTCCTAGGTAATCAATCCATTTCATTGGATTGATTAGACCTCTCACAACCCTCTTAGAACCCTAATTTCTCACTAATTGTGATTAATTAGCCTAAACCTAGTTTAACTATCCTAAACCATGTTTAACCTCTTCTAAGCCTAGTCAAATCTTACTTTGACTCACTAAAAGTGATTTTTGGCTTATTCATTTGTCCCACATGCACCCAAATCATTCCATCTTTGGAAACCAAAAACTATAAATAGGACTAGAACCCCTCTCATTTCCTAAGAACACTTCCCCTTTCTAGGCTAAACTATAGTATTATTGCTAGGATTAGAGCTTTTCTTCATTTGTCATATTGAGCTAATATTGCTTTTGTTTTGCTATTGCACTACACTCACAAGTTTGAGTAAATGGAAGGAACCATGTGGCTCTTTAGCCATTAATGGAGAGCTTCCATTCTCACAATCACAAAACTGATTTCTTAGAATCTACCTAGGTTCATTTGTAAAGCTTTCAAGAGTAGAGGATAACTAGATATGTTAGATTTACTTGTTTATTTCAAGATTAATGCATGCAAAAGTAATGAATCCTTGTTTATCTCTTATTTGATGGTCCATTGAACTGTTTGTTTGAAGCTTTGGGGATTCTTGAGTGTTTCTTACCCCATTTCATAGCTTTTACAAATTTTTCCTTGTTCACATTTGGCACGCCCGGTGGGACTTACTCCATAGTCTTTTTCAAGTCTTTTCTAGGCTTTACATGTCCATTTCTAACCATTTTTATGCTTTCTAGGTTTTAAAATCTTGTCTTTTAATAGATTTCACATTTTAAAAGGGATTTTTCTTCCTTTTGCTAAAGCATTTAATGGGTCTAAGCTAGAAATAGACTTTCATTGATAAAAACTAACTTGTTTGATCCTTTAACTTTTTTGTTTTTGTGAATTTTGAGTTTTTACAAGGGTTACACATAGGTGTCTTGGAGAGGCATGTATGCATTAGAACATACGCGTATGCATTAAGTTGGCCACATATCCATTAAGTTGTACTTTGAGCTATCATCATTTTTGTAAAGGGAAGCGTATCCATCATGTTCCATGCGTATGCATTGAAACTTAAGTGTACTCATCTCTTAGGATGTGTAGGCATCTGTCAAAGAATCTATTGACCTTACATTTTACCTTGTCCGCATATCCATTATTTGGGGAGCATATCTATTAAAACCCTAGCATATGTGTCTTGTTGGATGAATAGGTGTCAAACCCCACGGTCACATTGCACAACATGCATACCTATTAGTTAGGGAACAATCACATTCTGCACAACATGCATACCTATTAGTTAGGGAACATATCTATTGGTTGGGGCATGTATGCATTGAACTAGGCATGTAGGTGTCGGTGTTAAAAGTTAAAAATTTTCAAAAGTTTTGAGATTAAAGTTTTTAGTTTTGTTAACTTGTTTGCAGGTTCTTAACAATTATTTGTAGGGTCCTTTAGTATTTTTATATTAACTTAGTTAATTGTCTCATTTCTTGTTTGGTTAAGGTCTTTGAATCATGTATGCTCTTCCTTTGAATCTTATAGGTGATCGGGAACCAAAACAATTCCAAAACCTTCTTTTTATTTCAAAATGCTTGATTTACGTTTAGAATCGATTAATCTTTAAAATTTGGTTAAAACGAAGTCATTTTGCAAATTTCTTCAAGTGTTTTTTTCCTTACATATTTATAGTTTAGTTTTTCCCTTTGTGTATGCTCTTCCCTCACAACTTTTTGGTGATCTTGGGAATCAAGAGAAACATGTATGCTCTCTTTCATGATATTGTGATCTTTTGGAAAATTACTAACTTCTCGCGTATAGGACCAAATTCATTTGTCGAAGAAAGGAGTTTCAAAACATTAACTCATTAATACTTTTTGATTATAGGATGTAAAATGGTGTGCTACTTAAAACCACACTAAGCTAAAAAGATTATAAAAACACCACATACATCACATTGTATTATAGGTTTTAGAAAAGGGTACGTCCCTATCTGCTCAACTAGAACATAACCCCTTTGGCATAACGCCTTAAGATACAAAAATGGGGGTGGTTCTAGGAACCCTAAAGTAATCCACCACTGAGTAACCTCATGGATGAAATAGGAAGCACTCTGCTTACCCACTTGACTAGTCATACATTGTGAGTTTAGAGTCAAAGTTGTTCATATCGTGACCCCAGTGATGATACAACTGAACACACTAGTTTCTCATTGTATCAGAAGGGGGTAAAGTAAAGTTGAGATAATCCTTGGGAAACCTTGGAAAATTGAGCTCACATTAGACAAAATTTTGACACCTAGTTGAGTGATTTATTTAGGAAGCCATTTTGTCAAGGAGCCCACTTTACTAGTCCATTATTGCATCTTGTCAAACCACCACGAAGTGATAACTTGCTTGGTTTCAAAACCTTGTTTTCCAAACACAATAATGAATCCACTTAATTTATCTCTAAGTGTCTATCATCATTAAATAAAATGACGTATCACTTCTATTAGTTTTGTTCTCACCTTTGGACAAGGAGAAACTCTACCTAAGTGACAATTTATTTTCACATTTTTGGATCTATACCTTTGCATTCTTATTGCCCATTTGGTACAAGAGAAGGAATATTTCGGGAGTGTTGTCATAGATAGCATTCACCACAATTTTTTTTGTTTATGCACATCCATTTTTGCAGATGAGTTAAACATCTAAAGTGTGTGGATATGTCCTTATATCTTTGATAGCCACATGATCTTGATTTCAGGATCATCTTCATAGCTAGGATTTTGTTTCATCATTGTTTCCCCTTTGAGTTGTTACTCTGCCCACATTTTAGCCATACAATTACGACACTTACATCTTATTTTCATTTCTGAGAACTTGATATAAGTTTCCTCATTGTATCATTATGTTGCTTGCATGACTAGCAACTTCTTGCTATACTTGTACTTTTTTTTTTCGAACAACGTCTAAGACCTTTTGAGAGTTTTAATATTATATTGTTCATATCATGATAGCATCATCTTGATACTAACACCTTGCTTATTCTAGGCTTGGTTAACGTGTCAGGGGTAGTGTTGTTATGTTATTCACATTTGTAACTTCCATTATCAAAGACTTAGATTTTTTTCAGCATTTGAACTAATCATAGTATATCTCATGGAGAGATCGCGTCAATACAACTTTGGTGCTTAGATCTTGTTGATATTTCAACTTGACCTAGGTATTGATAGGGTATTGTCACTATCTGATTTGGTGCCTATCATTGAAACCATAGCTTAAAGGTATAGTGTTTCATAAAACAGTTGAGTGTTTGACAGATTTACTAGAGAATTTGCATATTTGTTCCTAAAGTACAATAGCATTTGCATATTTTGTGTACTTAGGAAATCTTTTGAGATGGTGGGACTTTAAACAATTCATATCACATACACCTAGGTTTCATATAAACTTGAATACACTTGGACAAAACCTAGCACAACTTTGACTAGTGATGCCTATAATCATGAAAATGGCATCTAAACCAGACGAGTGTGATTTAGAAGAAAATCCTTTCACATCATACCCCTTCACTGGTAATAACTTAGCACCTCTCTTTTCACAAGTAAAAGAAACTGAACCACTAGTTGATCATAGTGGAGAAGATTCGATACATCAGAGGACCAACACAAGTTAGACTTAGTTCACTTCAATGAGATCCTTTATTATAAAAAATACCAAGTACTCGTAAGAGTTCTTGAATTAGGATCCAGGCTTCCATAAGAGCATGAAGCGATGATTAAAACCATTAACCATGAAATGGAAGAACAACCACGACCATCCCTCATAGACATGGATAACCCTTTTGACATAGGGTATGCTTCCACTTTAGGAAAACATAACAAAAATGTTGAAGATGACCCACTAAAACCAACAAGCGATTCACGAAGACCTTACTTTAAGGCTTCACATAGAGTGAAAATTGAACATGAGTGCAAGGAATCACCACCTCCTAGGTTTGATGATGAAGATGATCCCTTAATCAAAGAAGAGATCATTCAACGATAGATACTAAAAATCAGTCAAAAGCTAGAAAACTTAGGCTCTTGAGTAAGAATGTGCATAAGGATAGACTTAAGAAAAAAATCAGGTGAGTTTCACATGGATCCATATGATGATGCAACTTTCAAGGTTGCTAAAGTGAACAGACCACTATCACCCACAAAGGAACAAATCATTCAATAGGAGTTATAATTAATGAAAAATACACTTACTACTCTACAAGAGAGCAATGTAGGACATAATAGAAAATACTTATATGAAGAACTATGTCCTTACCCCTTTGATAAGGATATGTTATGCAAACCATTTCCGAAACATTTCAATATCCCCAAATTCAAAAAGTATAAAAGTAAAATTGATCCACATAATCATGTCAAAGACTTCTACATGGCTTTTCAGAAGTCACTTATAGTGATAACTACTTGATACATCTATTTCCTCGCAACCTAGGAGCAGAGGCATTAGAATGGTTCTTCAGTATACCTAAGGGATCGATCACGACATGGCCCACACTTGCTAAAAAGTTTGTGTGACATTTCTCTTTCAACATGGAGAGTGATATCACCATGAATGACCTTTGCAATGCAAAATAAAATCTAATGAGACCTTCTGAGAATTCTTGTGTCCTTCCAGAAAAATAGTTAGTAAGCATATTCATCCCCAATTTGAACCCAGAAATATCCTTTCACTTATAAATGCACTACAACTCTAACTTTGAAGAAGTTATAGAGAAAGGAAGCTAGATCAAAAAGGCTCTTATTGCAAAGGGGACACTCAAACCCGTTACAAAGGAAGAACACAAGAAAAAATCCTTGATAAACCAAATTTCTTTAATAAGAACAAAAATGTTGTTGCAATAGAATCATAGACTTCAAGAGAGTCCAAACTATACATACTAGTCCTATTTTAAAGCTTTCACAAGGACCTCACCCAAAGGCACCTACAAAATGCACGTTTACACCTCTAACTAAATCACTATCTGCTATACTTAAACAACTAGATGTAGTGAACATGGTACAATACCCAACCACAATGGTACCATATCCAGAAGATGCACCTAAACCAAGGTTGGTTCAAAGAGCATGAATACTATGATTTCCACCATGTCAAAGGACACAAAACTGATAGATGCCTAAGATTGCGACATTATATACAAGACCTCATCGAAGAGGGTAAGATCGCAGATTCACCATCTGACTTAGGGAAAGGACCTAATGAAAATATGGGTATATTCAAATAACCTTTTCCTAATCATGAAGATAAGAAACACAAGAAGTCAGATCATGGACAAGCCTCTAATGATTATCGAACTACTGCCTAAACTTATCCATCTAGACAATAAACCATTTGACTCCCTTATAGGTTGTATCCATTCATCTGATGAATAGGTTAATACCATTAGGATCTTAGAGAAGAGTTATGTTGTAGGTACACGATGGGCTCATTTGGTAATATCAAATCCCCTTCCTTCTCTGTAGGAAGTCTAGTATAATTTAATAAAACAGTTGGAGAAAACCCCAACTAGAATCTCAATCCTAGATCTCCTTAAGATATCTACTACTCATAAAAACATATTGTATAAAACACTTCAGAGTTCAGAGTCTCCATAAAAGTATATCCTACACACTTGCAAGCAATGGTCACACACCTTGATTCTAACGATCATATTACTTTTGATCACACTGCAATCCCACATAATAACCTAGAGCACAACTTACCCTTATACATAGAGGTCATTGTTACTCATCGTAAGATAAAGAGAGTGCTTGTGGACGATGGGTTTGGTCTAAATATTTGCACATTGAAACTAGTAAAACAACTAGGCCATTTAGAAGTAGATTTGGGTGATAAAACTATCACAATCACAACCTATGATAATGAAGAGTGAGAATTAGTAGGTACTATAGTGGTTCCAATGGAAGTAGGGCCAACATATCATGATACAAAATTTCATGTCCTTGACTTGGATCTTCCTTACAACATGCTCTTGGGATGCCCATGGATCCATGCCATGTAGGCCATTCCCTCCACTTTCCATCAGTGTATAAAGTTTTACCATGGAGAGTAGATAATCACCATCCCAGGTGATCCAGAGCCATTCACACATTGTAGAGTGTTGCACATCTTCTCATGTGCAACATATGAATGTCCTTCGGCTGATATTTTTGTTCCCTTGCAAACAAAGGCTATGAAGGAACGTGTAGATCCGGATACACTCACTCCTTCTAATCATAATTTCTCATCATTGGTTAATCCCTTCACATCATGGGAAGAAACATCTACAAAGTATGGTCCAGATGATCAATTCACTCTTCAATAGGCCTTATTAATATCAGACCTTTTAGTGTCACCTAGACACGTGGTAAACCATACTTCTAATTCAAGAGTACTAGAGATAGATGCCCTAAACCACTGGAGAAGTTTATTCCTAGTGGTCTCCTATCCAAGGAGAAGATGTTAGAAGATCCCACCAGGAGGGTACCTGAAGGTACCATGACATCATGTCATCAAGATCCATAGTATATTAAAGGCCACCACATGATGTATGTCATGGGCTATAATGGGTTTGGATGCGGTATAAATACACAAGGAAGGCTAGAGCCTATTCCTATTCCTCATTTCAAATATAAAAACATGGCCTTGGAATCAAGACCCATGATGATCCACCTTCTGAGATAGATGCCACCTCTTCAAAATGTGAGGATGGCTCGTCTCACTTAGACAGTGATGCAGATTCCCAATGTAGCCTATACGAGGATCTTGCCTCCACTAACCTATTTCCTAATTCAATTGTTTTTACCTTATCTAAATCCAATACCCCATCCAATTACCAAGTTACCCTCATATATCCTAAAATTATAGATTGGGATCAACAATTTCATGTGCCAATCGATTTCTTTGAGAATGATGAGGCATTTGCAGAATTCATGGGGCTTAAGGATTCTATTCTAAATGGGGATCATAAGAAAGGTTTTTCCATCAAACTAGATGCTTGTGCATACTTTGGAGAAGAAGTAGAGATGTGTGGACACCTGAAAAAAAAGGTCATAAGAAAGGGAAAGAATACTTTAGAAAATCCTTGCAGAAAGAACAAACATAAGTCTCCCAGTGAAAGGCTATTTGAGGCACTAGTAGACAAACAAAACAAAGAAATCATAGACAAAGTGGAGTATCCTTATAAAGATGATGATGAGCCACCTAAGGAATTTGATCTTACTCTTCCCCCTGATCCTACACAGATGGAAGATTCTTCTAAGATTCTTGTTGAAGAGATGATTAATATTAACATTGGTTCAGAAGAAGATCCTCAAATGATAAAGTTGGGAGATTCACTCTCAGCCCAAGAATAGAAGGTTTTTAGGCATTATTATGAGAATATGCATATATATTTGCATGGTCATATGTAGATATGTCAAGTTTAGACCCAAAATTGGTCATGCACAACCTTGTTGTGCACCCAGATGCTAAACCCATCAAGCAAAAATTGAGAAAGATGCATCCAAAAGTTACACTACTTGTTAAAGATGAACTAGTAAAATATCTAGCAGAAGAATACATTAAACCCATCGACTATTCGGATTGGATATCCAATATAGTCCCAGTTCAAAAGAATCGATAGGTATCAAAATCTATAAGGACTTTCAAGACATCAACAAAGCATGCACTAAAGATGACTTCCCTCTGCCTAATATCAACATGATTATTGACTCTGTTAGTGCCCATTTTGATCCTTTGTTATTTTCCCATCTTTCCCCTTTGTTCTACGTGCTCTAAAAATGTTTTTCTTCAAACTTGGTGGTCTGCAAACTTTGTTCTCTAGATTGAATGCTTTCAAAAGCTCATAAACTTATTATTTTGCCCCATTTTGAAGGAAAAATACATGTGTGCCATACATTGTACCCTAAAATTCCAAATCTAAGGGCCTCTGTCATTTTTTCCATTTTCCTAACCTGTGGAGCTCGTGTTTGTTCATTTTTTTATTTTTTCCCTCAAAATCCTTTTCCATGGTTGAAAATTGCTTTAAAATGCATTCCCTTTGTTTTTTGACCAAAAATCCTTCACCCACGAAGAAAAAATCAAATTCGGGCATCTCTGGTAAATTCTACATTTTTTTTTACGGTTATGTACAGGTGTCATTTTCTTGTCAAAATTAAGCTCAAGCCATCCCTCACATGTGGCCACTGGTTAAGTTGGATGAGATTTGGCAGTTTTTTTCTAAAAACTTAGTGTTTTTGGATTTTTGGAAAAATTTGCAAATATTCCCCGCAGCTCCGTAGGTCCCAGAGGAGGACACATGTCTCATTTTCATGTGAAGGTGGAGTGGGAGGTTGGCAGGGGACTTAGGAAAGTTTTTCCTTTTTGGTGAAAGGAAAAAATGGTGTGAAAAGGCCCGTAGGTCCACCATGGAGCAGATGGTGGACACGTGGCAGAGCGGGGCCGAAGGGAGTATGGACCGGCGGAAGACTTAGGAATTTTTTTCCATTTTTGGTGAAAGGGGTGAAAGTTGCAAATGGAACCATGGGTTTGCAATGGTGCAAAAGGAGACACGTGGTGGGCAGAGTGGGTCGGCGGGCTGGTGGAGGCAAAAGGAATTTTTTTCCTTTTTTGCAAAAAGACTTAGAATGAAAATTTGAGGCATGGCTCCGTGACAAATCAAAAGGAAACATGTGGTAGGGAGAAAGAGAGTGCGGGCCCACGGAAGAAAAATGAAAAATTTTCCCTTGGCAAAAAAAGGGGTTTAAACATGAAATAATCTCGTAGAATTTAGCGATAGAGAGCATGACAAGTGTCAAGGACAAAGACAGAGGTGTGGGACGGTGGGGAAAAAAGTGAATTTTTTCCAAATTCCAAAAAAAGGGTCAAAATGTGCAGAATTGAGCCGTGATCCCAATGGGACCCACCATATGCCACGTGTCATCACCAAATTTCAAAGGCAAAGAGGTGAAGAAAAATTAAATTTTTTCCATTTTTGGAAAAATGTTAAAAAGTCAAAAAGTGAGCCCAAATTCATTCCAAATCATATTTTGTCACGTGGAGGGCCCAGATTGAAGGAGAAAGAATAGATCAAGGGTAACTATACATTTTCATTTTTAGATGCCATTTTTTCTCTAGGAAGCGTGGAAATACAAATTTTGCATCATTTTTCATCGAATTTTTGTGAATTTGTGTTCTTTCTACCGCAAAGATCAATGCAAGTGGTTTTATGGATTAATTTACAAATTTGAGGTGATTTTGAAATAAACTTTTACCGAGGCCGTGCAAAACATGAAATATCACATTATAAAGTTACGTAATCAAATTTTGAAATGATAAGGATGAAATGAAATGAAAGGGTTTGCATGCTTGGAGAATGAAAAATATGCCTCCACAATGGATAATGATGAAGGATTTGTAATGATTTTCCATTTTTGAAACACCTGGAAACTTTTGTTGCAAATTTGTTAAATGTCCCTATCTGCGAATCATGTTGGAATTTTGTAACAAACTTGATGTTGGGCATATTCTTTTCTTGGGAAAGAAGGATCAAATGTAATTGAAATTTATATAATGCATGTTTTGAGACATGAAAAATGTTGGAGAAACTTAGAATTTCATGGGAAAATCTAGGAAGAAGCCCATTCTTTGAAAAAACCACCTGAGAACCATTTCTAGTTCCTTTTTGCATCGATTTGTATCATGTTGAGTTAGTTTTAGTTGTAAAGCCATCAACAAGACTTTGAGATTGTTCTTATAACATTCCTTTACCGATAAATTTGGCCATTTAAGATTATTTTGTGTTGTCTCTTGGGAAATTTTACATGCACTTATGTTTTAGAATGTTTTCAATTTGTGTTTCTCGCTCCTGTTGCAGTCTTGTGTTTAAAATATCTCTTGATCATACATGGTCTCATTTCTTGTTGATATTTTAGTGGCATATGCAATCTCACATTCAGAAGAGCTTTCATCTAATAAAGAGATAAACATATTTAAAATCACTTTACCTTCCTTGAATTTTGAGATTGTTTGTAAACCTTTGGGTGCACCTTAGGTCATGATACAATAGATATTTTTGGATACTTTGTTGGTTCATCTGCTTCAATATTTTGTGGCAGGTTTTCAAATATTATGTGGAAGAGTGCAGATTTGGGCTTCCATTTAGTGTACATATCCTCGGTTGAAGGAGTACCTTAACCCTTTGAAGCATCATGTTGTTTAGGTGTTATAAATTTCTTGCAAAGTTCCTCAAAGAATCGGGAAAATTTGGTTAGTCTTGTCTAAAATATCCCACCAAAATTTTTATTCAGAATAACTAATCCTACCCCATACTACCCCCGCATTGCATTGTGTGTCAAAAAAGAACACAATCCATTTACAAAAATGCACAAAGAAATTCAGATCACACCATGTCTCTAATAGCCTCGGCCTTGTCTTGAAAGCATTTCCATCATTTAGTAGTGATAACTCTGTTGAGTTTGAATAATGGAAAATTGATCATGTTTTCCCAAGGACGTCTCCATACAATATGCACAAAGTATAAGGATATCTCCACCTCCTTCACAAAACCGAGGCTGCAATATAGGTTCTTTTACCTTGGTGAAAGGAACAACCTAAAATAGTGAGGATTAGATCAAAATCCTTTCAAGGTGCTACCCACTTCTTTAAAGCTTGAGTGCTAACATGTCAGATAAATTGCTTCCCCAGCTACAAAATGACATATAAATCATTTATCTACCTTTGAGTGTCTTGTAAAATCCATGATGTTGCTCAAGTTGTGAAGGAGATTAAATCTAGGCACCAACACCCAAATGGCGCCATTTCTGGGGATCTATTTTGAATTCTTGGGAAATAATTTGTAGTGCTGAGATTGATTTACTAATTCATTTGCCATTCCATGTCTATTTAGCTAAATCAATAACACCCAAATGGAGCTGTTTCAAGGGGACATTATTCAAGATTGTAGTATTTTGGATCCCTGTAATACTTTTCTGTGGTTTATGTACAATTTCAAATCTGAGTATCATTTTCTAATCATATTTGTAAGGATTAAGTTAAGATATAAGTTCTACCTATAATTTTACCAGTTTCCAGTAGTAGTTGCACTTCATTTACATTTATGATTGATAAATTCAAAGAAAGGAAGGTCGATCTATAAAGTTTGGCAAGATTTTTAGTGTTGATAGACATTTGTGAGTATTTTAGTGCATTTGCAAAACTAGGGTGAAATTCCTTAGTGGCGACTCCATGCTATCCTGATCTTGATAAATACCAGTGTCTTAAGATTTCTGTCATTTATTTTTGTGTTGCTAATCTCTGCAAAACTAGAAGGAAGAAGATCTCTCTTCATTAGAGACTCTGCTAAGAAGTTGTTTACGATTCAAGAAACTCGAGTTGGAAGGGAGAAGAGTTTGGAAAGTTGTTAAAGGTCGACATTAGGTAAAGATATATCCATAAATTAGAGAGACCAGCATTTGATAGAGGATTATCACTCTTCTTCAAGTGATTTTGATTCATGCAATCCTCTCATAAACTTGTTTTCCTCAGCTAGTGAAGGTCCTTCTATTGTACCGGGTAAGTTCCTTCTCCAATCTACACCTCTGTGTTTCAATTCAAATAAAACTTTCCAAGAAAATCACCACTGAGAGAATACCAATATTGTGAATCACATTCTTGAGCCCCAAAGACCTTGCACTCCTCATCAACTTGTGTCACCCCCAAGATCACCTCCACCAAACAATATGGCTCAACCTAGACCTCCATTTTTTGTTAACACCTTTGGTCCTATAGACTTTAAAGAAATGGATGGTTACCCAAATGCCATCCCACAAGATGTCAGAAATAGATTTCCAAAATTCCAAGGTAACAATGCAATAGCTCGTGATCAGCATCTCAAACTTTTTGTTAACATGATGGAAAATTTTGAGCTAGAGTTTGAAGATGTGTATATTAAATTTTTCATTCATACACTAGAAGAGGATGCTAGGGATTAGAACAAGGATCTTCCTGATAATTCAATTGATTCTTGGACTGAGATGAATAATGCATTTAGATTGCAATATGGTGACAAGACTGATCCTATATTTCTCTTGTCTAAGTTTGAGAATATCAAGAAGAACCCCAATGAATCATTCCATGACTTTAACACAAGGTTTAACAAAACTTTGAGAAGGTTTCCTATTAGTCTGAGGCCTTGTGATGAGTCTTGTTTAATCAAATATGTAGATGCATTTGATAAAAAGGTAGCCTATTACCTAAGAGACAAGAACCCTACCAATCTAAGACAAGCTTTCACCATGGCACTTCAAATTGAAAACAATATCAAAGCAATTGGGAAACCTCTCAAGAGATATGGTGTAAAGTTGATAAACCCTGAAAAACCTCAAGCTAGCAAGGGTGCTGATTTAGAGGAGGTTGTGAAAACTTTGGTAGGGGATGTCAAAGAAATCTCATATAAGTTGGTAAGAGATGAGAAAGGAATTGGGAAAAATTCACAAGGTCAGCCAAGAGCACAAAACCATGACATATTTTCCAATCATCCTAGAGGTGATCAAATGGAAGATGATAGAGGAAAGGACCCATGGGGTCTATAAATAGACATCCTCAAGCACGTGAAGGAAGAGTGTTACCTGATCCCTTAATTGCTAGGGTTGCTATTGTTGAAGAAGTTGCTGATATTGATTGGTGTGATAGGTGTTTTTACCCCATCCTCCATGTGAAGTGGACCAGAAAGATGGTGAAGTTAATAATGATGATGGTACTGATGATGATATCTACATGATGGGTTGTTCTTCAAGTCCATAAGGAGGAGCAACATCTACTGAAGTGATAAGTGCAAGGACAGCTGCAACCTTTTGGGATTGCATCAAACGGGTACAAGTTTTCCTTCCCCCTCATACTCTTGAAGTTGATGTAGTGCAAGCTTTTGAAATTCCTAACAATGAATTTGAATATTTAAGAGCTTTAATGATTAAGAAGTATGATGGTGGTATTCCTTCGGAGGAAGATAGACAATTGTTGATGAATGTTGTTGTAGCTCAAGAGAAAGACTATAACACTAGAAGTAAATTTGTTAAGGGATTTGGGCCTCAAGTCAAACCTAAAACACCCTTGCTCACAAGCATTCCCAAAGAAGCTCCTAGAAGAGAAACACTTTCCAAAATCTCTACTGTCCCAAGAAAAAATTACAGTCCTCCTCATGCCCAAGCTACCAAGAATCCCATGCCATCTGATGAATCTTCTTGTCTCCCTTCCAATGTTGTTTTTCCAAAGAGTTTTCCTATGACATAGCCCAAGTATTGAGCTAAATCAAAGTGAGTGTTCCAATCATTGAGTTGCTTATAATTCTTGAGCATAAGAAGAGAGCATTTGATTACTTTGGGTTGAAAGAAGAGAAGACTACTCCAGGTCGAAATGTAAATGTTGTTGAGATTCCTCCTCAAATCATTGTTGACCTTGAAACACCACCAATAGTAGAGGATCTTGGAGAGACACCTGAGGTATATTTAGGGACATCCTTGGTTGATTCCCAATTGAATGTTTATCCATTCTTCACAACTTTGATCATAAAGGATAGGCTACTTCACATTTGTATGTTTGATTTTGGTGAATCATGTAATGTCATGCCTCTAGAAGTCATGAATGAGTTGGATATCAAAGTGACCGTAGCCTAAGGAAAATTTACTACCATGGACTCAAGAGAAGTGTCGGTTGTTGGTTGTGTGAAGGGTTTTGTAGTGCAACTTGCATCTTATCCCGGGAGGAATTTAAAATTGGATGTTGTAATTGTTGATTTCCATGCCAAATGGGGTATGTTATAGTCAAGAAAGTGGGCTACAATTGTTGGAGGGAGTGTCAAATGGATATGTATTTTTCCACCATTTCCATTGAGAGCAGCCTTGTCAAGCTCTATGGAGAAAAGAAAATGTTGCATCTAATTGAGGACCCTAACAATGCTTCTTATGAAGTATTATTTGCTGATGTTGATGCTGATAATTTTATTGGTTTTGCTGATGGAAAAGAACACAAAATGGATCAGTAAAAGTTCCTTGAATAGGTATGTTCACCTTGTACCTTGTTATTTGATGGAGCTTGCTCCAAATTTGGAAATGGTGCTGGTGTAATTTTGATTTCTCCTAGCTTGGAAGAATTTGTTTTTTCCTTCAAGCTTAATTTTGAATGTAATAACAACATTGCTGAGTATGAAGCCTTGTTGTTGGGTCTGAGAATTGCATGGAAGTATGGTGTCAAAGACATCATTGCAAATGGAGATTCAAAGCTAGTTGTCAAAAAAATAAGAAAATTGTATGCTATAAAAATCAATGGATGAAGCAATATAAGCATGTAGTTTGGGATCTAATTGAGATGTTTGATTCCTTCAATATTGTGCACCATGATAGAAGTTTGAATGTTTCTACTGAAAAGTTGGTAGTGATGGGGTCAAGATTTAGAGATTACACCATTTCACCTTATTGTGAGTACAATGTTGAAGTGTTAACTAGGCCAACTGTCCCTGACAACATCAAGCATTGACAAGTGTTTGATGATGATGCTCAAGTGAAAAGGTTCTTACAAAATCAAGGTGAGTTTGTGGATCAACATATTGATTGGGAACCAATGGTGTGTATGACTAAAGGGAGAGAGACTTTGTTTGGAAAATATATTATCCAATTGAAAACTAACACCATTCCTAGAGGTCTTGTTGCTCTTAAGTCAAATTAGCAATGTTAATCGCATCATCAATAGAAACATATCTACCTCAAGGGATGTGGAAGAGCATGAATTGGGAACAAAGGAAAACCAAGGAGAGTTTGGTTGGGTAGTAGTTTAAGAAAGGAAGAAAAATAGTCCTACCTCCAATTGTTGAAACAATATCAAGATTGCCTTGCCTAGTCATATTCAGAGCTGAAAGCATATAGAGAGGACTTGTTTCAGCATGAGATCCCTCTTGAAAAAAATGCCAAACCATTCAGATAGAAGAAAAGGCCAATTAATCCACTCCTCTCCATGAAAATGCAAGATGAATTGAAGAAATTGAAGGAGGGAGGGATCATTCAACCCACAAGGTATTCATCTTGGGTTGCAAACCTTGTGCCAATTAGAAAGAAGAATGGAGATATCAGACTTTGTGTAGACTTTAGAAATCTAAATAGAGCTTCATTGAAAGAAAATTATCCTTTGCCAAACATGGATAACATGTTGTAGTTAGTGACTGGATCTGAATTGTTGTCCACCTTGGATGGTTTCTCTGGCTACAATAAGTTGTTGTCAAGGATTCAGAAAGATTTAAAATTGCCTTTACCACTCCTTGGGGAACATATGTTTATGTTAGAATGCCTTTTGGTCTCATGAATGCTAGAGCTACCTTCCAAAGAGAAATGGATGTTACTTTTGCTGGTTATATAAATGACTTCATTACAGTTTATTAGGATGATGTGACTATATTTTCAAGGAGTAGAAAAGATCACTTACAGGACTGAAATTTTTTGATCAGATGTAGAGATTTTGGAATCTCTCAAAATCCAAGAAGTGTCACTTTGGGGTGCAAAAGGCCAAGCTACTTGGTCATATTGTTTCAAAGGCTGGTGTCATGATTGACCCTAAGAGAATAGAAGCAATCAACAAGGTGCCAATTCCAAGAACGAATAAGGGCATCCAATCTTTCTTTAGGTAGATCAATTTCATTAGAAGGTTTGTGTCCAATTTTGTTGGTTTGACTCTTCCTATCACATGCATGTTAAGGAAAGATCAAGTTATCAAGTGGGAGAAGGTTGCCATTCAAGATTTTGAAGGAATAAAAGAGGCACTTAAACATGCACCTGTCTTGGCAGCTCCGAATTACAAGAAGCCTTTCCAAATCTTCTCCTTTGCTTTTGAAAATACTATTGCATCCGTTTTGCTCCAAAAGGATGAATATGGGGCTGAGAAACCTATTGCCTTCTTTAGCAAGGCTTTACAAGCCGTTGAGTTAAAATATACAATCATGGAAAAATAAGCATTTGCCTTGGTGGAAGCAACAAAGGTTTTCAGGCATTCTATTTTAAGTTCAAAAGTTGTTGCTTATGTTCCCCACACCATGGTAAAAGACATCTTATCAGAGATGGAGATATCAAGTAAAATATGTAGATGGGTGAACAAACTATAGGAGTATGATATGGACATCCAAACCACAAAGTTGGTAAGAGGTTTGGGTCTTGCTAAGCTCATGGCTGAGAGCAACTTGCAGAATGTGGAAGTGAATGAAGTAGAGGAAGAAAGGGCAAATGTTCTTGGGAAATTGGTAAGTTTTGAGTGGTACAAGGATATAATCTTTTACCTCAGACACCTATGTTGTCCTGATCATTTAAATAAAAATCAGAAAAGAGCCCTCAAGTTGGCTTCTCAAAAATACATCATCTGACTTTGGGCTGGCTTGGAAGAACCTTAAAGGTGTCCTCTTGAAATGTGTAACTGAAGATGAAGCTCCCAAAGTAATTGCTGATTTCCATGGGGGAGTTTGTGGAGGACACTTTGCTGGAAGGGTTACAACACACAAAGTTTTGAGAGCTAGTTATTGGTGGCCTACTCTCTTCAAAGATGCAACCATGCTGATTAGAAAATGTGAAAGCTGCCAACATTTCTCTGGAAGAATGAAAGCTTCAGGCTCCATCCCTTTGCAACTCTGTGTCAATTGAATCTCCTTTCAAATAATGGGGGATGGAATTCATTTGTGAGATTTTAACCTTCTAGTGCTGGACATAAGAGGATCCTTGTAGTCACAGATTACTTCACCAAGTGGGTAGAGGCAATCCCCACCAAGAAAGCAACACACCAAGTTGTTATGGACTTCTTGTTGAACAATATCATATGCAGATTTGGTGTGATAGTCACAATTGTGGCTGATAATACCATGTGTTTCAAGAGCTAAACCTTTGATGGCAATGTGCAAGGAGTATGGAACCAATCTGAATTATTCTTCAAACTATAACCCCCAAGGGAATGGACAAGTTCAATCCAACAATAAGAACTTATTGAAGATCATTAGGAGAACCTTGGAGTTGAATAAGAGAAAATGGGGTGAACAACTGAAATTTGTAGTTTGGGCTGATAGAATCACTGCTAAGAGAGCTACTGGTAAGAGCCCATTTGAGTTGGTGTATGGAACTCAAGCTCTGCTACCCTTACATCTGCAATTATCTTCATTTTAGTTTGTTTAATAGCTTGAGGATCAAGAGGTCATTCCATATGAGGAAAGGATTAATCAGATTATGGAGCTAGATGAAGAGAGAAGAGCATCCCACTAGAGGCATGTCAAATTTAGAGAGAATTTGAAAATATTGTTTAACAAGAAGGTTACTCCTAGGGCCTTCAATATTGGAGATCTAGTTTTGTTATGGGACAACAGAAAATGAAGATAAGGGAAAACATGGAAAATTTGATGCATTATAGATGGGCCCTTACTCCATTGATATCAAAATTGGTGAGAATACCTTTTTCTCAAAGATTTAGATGGGGAATTTCTTAAACTACTTGTTAATGGTAGGCATCTGAAGCATTTCTTAGATTAATCCCAAAATTTGAGGTATGCACCACTTGTACAATGTATAGTGTTTGGTTTTTCACTCTGTTTTTGGTGTTTTTTCGGTTTGTGGTTTGCCTTGGTGTGTGGCAACCATTTTTTTCAGGTTCTCAGCTAGTTTTTGGTGGTTTTGTCTCATGACTCCTTTTCCCAATGGATTATTTTGGCACTTGGTCTACGTTGTTCTTGTGGCACTCACTGGGAGTGCCCATCCCCGAGCAGGAGCCGATGTTGGTGCCCATTTTGATCCTTTGTTATTTTCCCATCTTTCCCCTTTGTTCTACGTGCTCTAAAAATGTTTTCTTCAAACTTGGTGGTCTACAAAATTTTTCTCCATATTAAATGCTTTCAAAAGCTCATAAGCTTATTATTTTGCCCCATTTTAAAGGAAAAATACATGTGTGCCTTACATTGTGCCCTAAAATTCCAAATCCATGGGCCTCTATCATTTTTTCCATTTTCTTGGCTTGTGGAGCTCGTGTTTGTTCATTTTTTCATTTTTTCCCTCAAAAATCCTTTTTTGCCATGGTCGAAAATTGCTTTAAAATGCATTCCCTTTGTTTTTTGACCAAAAAATCCTTCACCCACGAAGAAAAAATCAAATTCGGGCATCTCTAGTAAATTCTACATTTTTTGATGGTCGTATGGGTGTCATTTTTGCCTGTCAAAATTAAGCTCAAGCCATCCCTCACACATGGCCACTTCTGGTTGGATGAGATTCAGTGGGTTTTTTCTAAAAACTTAGTGTTTTTTTTTTTGGAAAAATTTACAAATATTCCCCGCAGACTCCGCAGTGTCCAGAGAGGACACATGTCTCATTTTAATGTCAAGGTGGAGTGGGAGGTCAGGGGGACTTAGGAAACTTTTTTGAATTTTGCGAAAGGAAAAAATGGTGTGGAAAGGCCCACGGGTCCGCCATGGAGCAGGGGGGGTGGACGTGGCAGAGCGGGGTCGAGAAGAAGGGAGCATGGACTAGCAGAAGACTTAGGAATTTTTGTCTTTTTGGTGAAAGGGATGAAAGTTGCAAATGGAACCGTAGGTCCACAATGGTGCAAAATGAGACACATGGCAAGCATAGAGGGTCAATGGCGGGCCGACGGAGGAAAAGGGGAATTTTTTCCCTTTTTGCAAAAAGAGTTAGAATGAAAATTTGAGGCATGTCTCTGCAACAAATCAAAAGGAGACACGTGGTAGGAAGAAATTAGAGGTGTGGGCCTGCAAAAGGAAAATGAAAATTTTCCCTTGGCGAAAAAAAGAGGTTTAAACATGAAATAAGCCCATGGAATTTTAGCGATAGAGAACATGACACGTGTCAAGGATAGAGGCGGAGGTGCGGGCCCATGGGGAAAAAAGTGAATTTTTTCCAAATTCCAAAAAGGATCAAAATGTGCAGAATTGAGCCACTATCCCAATGGGACCCACCATATGCCACATGTCATCACCAAATTTCAAAGGTGGAGGGGCAGAGAAAAAAGTAATTTTTTTCCATTTTTCCAAAAATGTTAAAAAGTCAAAAAGTGAGCCCGAATTCATTCCCAATCATATTTTGACACGTGGAGGGCCCAGATTGAAGGAGAAAGAGCAGATAAAGGGTAACTATACATTTTCATTTTTGGCCATTATTTTTGCTGCATGAAGTGTGGAAATGTAAATTTTGCATCATTTTTCTTCGAATTTTTTGTGAATTTGTATCTTTTGTGCCTGAAAAGATCAATGCAAGTGGTTTTAGGGATTAATTTATAGATTTGAGGTGTTTTTGAAATAAATTTTTACTCAAGCCCATGCAAAACGTGAAATATCAAATTATAAAGTTACATAATCAAATTTTGAAATGATAAGGATGAAATGATGAAATGAAAGGGGTCTGCATGCTTGGAGAATGAAAAACATGCCTCCATAATGGATAATGATGAAGGATTTGTAATGATTCACCATTTTTGAAACACTGAAACTTTTGTTACAAATTTGTTAAATGTCCCTATCTACGAATCATGTTGGAATTTTGTAACAAACTTGATGTTAGGCATATTCTTTTCTTGGGAAAGAAGGATCAAATGTAATTGAAAGTTATATAATGCATGTTTTGAGACATGCAAAAGGTCAAAGAAACTTATAATTTCATGGGAAAATCTGGGAAGAAGCCCATTCTCTGAGAAACCACCTGAGAACCATTTCTAATTCCTTTTTGCATCAGATTTGTATCATGTTGAGTTGGTTTCAGTTGTAAAGCCATCAACAAGATCTGAGATTGTTCTTATAACATTCCCCTACTGATAAATTTGGTCATTCTGGATTATTTTGTGTTATCTTGGCAAAGTTTGCATGCACTTATGTTTTAGAATATTTTCAATTTGTGTTTTTGCTCATGTTGTAGTCTTGTGTTTAAAAATCTCTTGATCATACATGGTCTATTTTTTGTTGATAGTTTAGTGGCATCTGCAGTCTCACATCGGAGAAGAGCTTTCATCTAATAAAGAGATAAATAGATTTAAAATCACTTTACCTTCCTTGATATTTGAAATTGTTTGTAAACCTTGGGGGTACACCTTAGGTCATGATAAAATAGAGATTTATAGATACTTTGTTTGTTCATCTCGCTTCAAGATTTTTGGTGAGGTTGTCAAATATTGTGTGGAAGAGTGCAGATTTGGGCCTCCATTTGGTGCACATATCCTGGTTGAAGGAGTACATTAACCCCTTTGAAGCATCATGTTGTTTAGGTGTTACAAATTTCTTGCAAAGGTCCTCAAAGAATCTAGAAAATTCTAGTTAGTCTTGTCTAAAATATCCCACCAAAAAGTTTTATTCAGAATAACTAATCCTACCCCCATACTACCCCACATTACATTATGTGTCAAAAAAGAACACAATCCATTTACAAAAATTCACAAAGCAAATCAGATCATACCATGTCTTTAAGAGCCTCAACCTTGTCTTGAAAGCATTTCCATCATTTAGTAGTGACACTCTGTTGAGTTTGAATAATGAAAATTGATCATGTTTTCCCAAGGCCATCTCCATACAATATGCATGGTATAAGGATATCTCCACCTCTTTCACAAAACAGAGGCTACAATATAGGTTCTCTTACCTTGGTTGAAAGGCACAACCTAAAATAGTGAGGATTAGATCAAAATTAGTGCTACCCACTTCTTCAAAGTCTAAGTGCTTTAACAAAGATAAATTGCTTCCCTAGCTACAAATGACATATAAATCATTCATTTACCTCTAAGTGTCTTGTAAAATCCATGATGTTGCTCAATTTGTGAAGGAGATTAAATCGGGTACCAAACAAGCTAGTTATGAAAATCATTAATGGATGGCTTTTTTAGGTTATAGCCAAATTAGGATTGAGAGGAAGATCAACACAAGAAAAAATGGGGGACATTTTGCTTTAAATTATGCCTTTTAATCAAGAATTTGTGGATACCTTCAATGCGTAATGACAAGCATCTTCCATGACATGATGAATGAGATCTTGTAAAATCCATCTCAAAGTGTGTATTTGGAGAGAAATCTCGGGTTTCAATTTAAAGAGGAATAAGGAGACTCCACAAAGGTCAGTTGATGATATATTAACTTTGGAGTTCTATCGGAAATCTCTTGGGTTTCATCATTTCACTTATAAAAAAATTCCTCCACCTACAAATCTCAACTAACTAAGAAGATTATAAGGAAAAATTCAACCAATCCATCATTCTATTTCATAGCTTACTGATAAGTGTCATCCATTCACACATCTACTAAAGAAAGATGTTACTTTCAACTGGGGACCAGATTGTCAAAAGGTATTTACATTGCTTAAAAAATACCTCGTCAACCCACCTATTCTCATGTCACCTACCCTAGGTGAACCCCTCCTACTATATATTTCAGCCACCCAGTTTGTTATTGGTGCACTACTTTTCCAATATGACCTGACAAAAGAGAAAGGGTGGTTTATTATCTCAATCACACCTTGATCGCCTATGAGTTGAATTATCCACATTGAAAAGGCCTTCTTGGAAGTCGATCTTTACCTTTCAGAAACTTTGCCATTACCTCCTTAATAATAAAACCAAGTTGATATCCAAATTTGACACTCTCAAGTACCTTTTATCCAAACCGCCCTTATGGGACAAATGGCTAATTGGATCATTCTCCTTAGTGAATTTGACATTGAGTTCGTTAATTAGAAATCATTAAAAGGATAGGTATTGGCTAATTAGTTAGCAGAATCTCCCCTACCAGGAATGGAACCATTGTGTCTGGATCTTCTAGATGCATCCATGATGTATATCAAAGATTCCATTGTGTGGAAAGTCCACTTTGATGGATCATTCACATTTCATGATCTAGGAGATGGAGTGGTGCTCATCACTCCCATAGGAGAGGTTATTCCACAAGCATTTTGTTTAGGATTCCCATGTACTAATAACATTACAAAATATGAGGCACTTATCGTCAGCCTTAAGTTAGCTATCACTTGGAATATCTAACAGCTACGAGTCATCGGTGACTCCCAACTAATCATTAAACAAGTTAATGATGAGTATAAGGTCAAAGATGAGAAGCTCATTCCATATAAGAAATTGGTTGAGACCTTGAAGGAGTATTTTGTGCAGATTGTTTTGAACAATGACCAAGGTCACATGGTAGATCCATAGATGATATGGATACTATCGATTGTTGTTACGCATTCTACCTCAGAAATTAAAATTTCATTCTTTGTAGAACATTTACGAGTGCCTTCTATGACATGCCAAAGTCTTGTTTGGCATGTGAAATTGTTGGTCCTTTCTTGCCTTAGTATGATCCCATATTTAACTACCTACAAAATGGCATGTTTCCCCCAAACATTACCCATACTAAGAAGAAATCTCTTATCCATCGTATAGATCATTACACCCTCCTAGGAGGCACCCTCTATTGTCATGGCTATGACAGGAATCTTCTACATTGTTTGGATGTTACCGAGTTAGTCCACACTATTAAAGAAGTGCATGGTGGAATTATCAAAGCACACATTAGTGGTATGGTTATAGCTAAGAAACTCTTGAGAGTGGGATATTATTGGCCCACCATGGAAGAAAATTGTTTTAACTTCATCAAGAAGTGTGAACTCTGTTAAAAATATGGTAACTTGATACACACACCAACATAGGCATTACAACGAATTACAAATCCTTGGTCATTTTTTAAATTGGGATGAGATTTCATAGGGAAGCTCCATCCCAGTTCATTAGATGGTCATACCCACATTATCACCACCACTAAGTATTTTACTAAATGGGTAGAGGTTATGCCTCTCACTTATATAATTGGTGCAAAAATATCCAAATTTATCATGAATCACCTTATTTGTCATCACGGTATTCCCTCCACAATTGTAACAGATAATGGTAAGTCTTTCAAAAAAATACTCAAAGTGTTATGTCAAAAATTTCAGATCCAAATCAGGTGGTCCACCCCCTATTACCCTCAAGGTAATGGATACGATGAAGCCACCAATAAAACTATTATACGAATCATGGAGAAAATGGTGTTTGACCCTAAAATAATAGCTAAGTACCAAGAGGGCATGCATGCACAAGATCGGTAGATAGACAAATGCTTAGGGAAAAGTGTGCATGTAAAAGGGGTTTACTAAGGGTTTAAGTGAAATTAAGTGCGTATGGGAGGTAGAACAAGGGTTTAAAGGACTTAGCCATATCGACATCATGGGGTCACTTGAGGAAAAATGTGAGGACCCAACTAGGCATGATGAGTGGATAAGGTGCCAGCCTAGAACCTTGGAGGTCAAGAAAAGGATATTCCCATAGGGAATATTCCAGAGACATCATTACAGTTAGTGGAAGGTTTGTGAAGAGGATAATCATTCACCAATGGAGGACCACATCGACACTTGGCATGTGATCTCTCAAGAGAGAAGTCATGGTGGTGGTCGATGATCCTATTTAAAGAGGTTTTGGGTAGGAACAAACATAGATGGAGAGATAGATAGACACATCACATGAAGAAATACATGGAGGCATAAAAAGGGAATGTAGAGAAAGAGAGAGAGAAAGAGAAAGAGAAGGAGAGTAATGAAGTGTTGCAGTAATGTTAGGGTTTAGAGTACTTAGTGCTAGAGGGTTGTAAGGGATACCATAAGCATATGTATGGGTACTGGGATTTGTAACAAGGGATAAAATGGGAAAAATTATAGTTAGGATCTCATATCAGAGAATCTTACAGGAGTTAAGTCTTTATCATTTAATATATATGGTCTGAGATGACCCTTTTGAATGTAGTATGGCTACCAGAGAGATTTGTTAAATCAATATACATGGATCTATTTTATACATCTTGTTTATGGGTGTAAACCCTCATGTTATATGACTTATCATGGCTCAGATCTGGTTTATTATACTTCTTACAATGTCATTTAGCTTTTGTGATGCATTAATGTGTAGATCTATTAGTTGCATCTTCTACCTTTTAAAGTAAGTGAATGTACTTTATTTCTATAAATAATCCTCCATTAATGGTAGAAATCTCTTATGCAAATCTCACATAAAGGAGGGGCTTGCAGTGCCCGCGTGTGCCTTGGGTGAGCACCCAACATATGTTGGATGATAGGTACACATGTACACTTGGGGTTAGAAAGAAGTATTAAGGGTAAAATAATGACTACATCTTGGTTCCATTATCGGGACCTCTTTTCAAAGCTTTTTTGTGAGAATGGTGTGTGATGATAGAGTGCTTGACCTTGGATAGTGTCAAAGCATGGCTTAAAAGCATAGAGGATGAGTTTTTTAGAGATTTAGTATTGGACCTGAGTTTGATGCATGTAAATGGGTAGAAGAACATTTGTATCATGAGCTATATGAGACCTTCTTTTGTTGTTTTCAGTGGAGTTGTATGAATGGCTTTCGATGTATGCATCTAGATCAAGATGGTACTATAGACCTTGCGTATGGACCCAAGATGAGTATCAGAGGCTGCATGATGCTGATCTGACTTGGATGTGTGTTGTTGATCATTGGTGGAGTAGAGTGTTGACAAGTTACACCTTGGAGTACATGATTTCTATGTATTCATATCTAGAGATTGTTGAGTTTGAGTTCTTGAGGGAGCCAAGAGGATCATTCTTACGTGTTATCCCTTTAGCTATAAAGATATTGATCATTACACTAAGTTTGGAAGCATTTCCTATGGTCGACTAAGATTATTTTGAGCATTGGGTGAGGAAGCTAGAGTGGAGGAAGATGGTGGACCTTGTGGCTAAAAAGGAGAGGGAAGAGAGACAACTTAAGTATAATGAGGCTCGGGAGAGGGAGTTGACAAGATAACGTGAAGCTATGGGAGTGATGGATTTATGGAGGTAGACATTGTGGGAAGGATTTGAGGTTCATGTGGAGGACGTGGAACCTGAGCAGTCTATGCTACCCCATCTTGGAAAGTGTGGAAGAGAAACCCCTCGGCTTTCTGAGAGAGAGCTCATCATATGAAGAAAGGAGAAGAGTCATTGGTGCATGCATCTGAATCCACCTAGTGACCAACCCTGGTGCTTAGTTTTCCAAATCTAGAGATAAGTATTACTAACCCAGATTGGTATTGGTGGAAGTAACCGATCAACACCTAGGAGGTATAACTTTTCATTTGGCACATCTATGGCTACACAATCATTTCTGTGTTTAGAGGTATATTATTTGGAATGACATTTGGGAAAAGTATGGGTACACAAAGCTTGGGTATCACATCTGGAAGTGCACATGGGAGACACACATCTAGTAGTGGTGCAATATCATAGACTGTTTGGTAGTTCAACATGATAGTGGGGACACAAGGCATGACCACTTCAGACCTTTACCTACTACAGGAGGTGGATCTAGTGGGTCAGGTGGAATAGAACTAGTAGACACTAGTGGACCTAGTGAATCTAGAGGATATGGGTGGTTAGGAGGGATAGGTGTTGGTGGATCTAGTGGATCTGGTGGTGGAGGCAACACTCAGAGGGAATCAAGGTTTTGGATCAAGTGGACAAGGCCTCAACCACCTCAGCAAGTATTTTTGAAATTTTTTACATCTACCAGATTACAAAGGTGTTGAGGATGTTATAGAGCATGTACACAAATGTGATTTTCTATGTGCATGAAGGGGATCACTACCCCAAAATGGAAGGCAAGTCATTTTACAACAACATTACAAGGCATGCATGCATAGTTGGTACTAGAAGTATGACCCCCACTAGACAAGTAGTAGATTATACACATGTTGTAATGCCTTCTTAGTTGAATTCCATATTCCTAAGTTTGAACAAAAGAGCATTAGCATGCTAAAGGAGATTCAACAAGGTATGAAAGAGAGTGTGTGGGAGTATGATGCACATTTTAAAACTCTCTTATCAAAATTATCTTATGATATTCATCCTTCTCAGCATGCTCAATGGTTTGTTGGAGGACTAATAACACCCTTCAAGAGAGCACTTTCACATAAGACTTTCACAAGACCCATGTGAGGCCTTGGAGGCTTCCCTGCACGCTGAGGCTGTGGGAAGCATGGATATCGGTGTTAGTCCTTTTCTTGAAGCTCATATTTCTGCAATGGAAAAAAAACTAGAGAAGCTATCTGTGAACTTGGCCCATGAGACTCACAGTGGCCTATGGTGCATGGATTGTGAGGTAGAGGGGCATACGAAGGAAAATTTTCCTCGAGAGATGGTATACATGCCATGATGGTAGACTGTGAAATTTTCCATGAGATCATGATGCAAGTAGGTGTCTACTACTACAGCACATGATCCATAAGAATGTGTCTTTTTATTGCAAGATTTACACCTCTACTACTCATGACACCAAGGATTGTAGATTAATTGACCAAGATACATGATGTCATTGATATTGGTGTGTGTGACATACCAGTGTTAAAACAATTCCAAGGATGATGGTCATCACTATGAAGGGACACAGATGGAGGAGCTCATGGAAGAGGCTTTTGTAGAGGATTTAGAGGCCATGGAAATCACGGAGGTAGAAGAGGTGAATTCCTCATGTGGAACTTGTTATAATTATGGGTCCATAGAGCATTACAAGTGTGAATGTCCTGACTTACTATAATGCTCATGGTGTGGGAAGAAGCACAAGTATGAGGAGTTCTCCTAGAGCTATTTGAACACATGAGCCAACAACAATGGAAAGACAAGGGCACCTAGGATGGTAAGCATTAAGAAAGAAGACTCATAGTGGATGCCAAGGGTGGTGCGTGAGTCAGAATTAGAACCTATACTAGTGACAACATGTGAGTTGAGGCTGCATGCACTCCAAGGAAATACCAAAGTAGAGACCACTTGATTACAAGAGAAGAGGTGGTGTATGGGAAGTATCCGACCCTACCCATCATAAGGAAGTCTATCAAGAGACCATGGATGTAATCAAGAGTCTTCAAGGGGAAATTCAATGTCTAAAGGAGAAATCCAGAAGTTGGGGTAGAAGAAAAGCATTGAGGTCCCTCAGTTAGATATAGATGATGTTAGAGAGGTGTGTAAGATGTTATGCCAAGAGAATATCATTCCTCTATTAGGAGAATGGTTGAGGGATAAGATACCAAGCATTGAGAGAGAGTGAGAGGTAGGTTTTACATGCTAACCTTCCTCCCCACAGCCTTGACTATGATAAGGAGATTACCTTGAATGTAGTTGTTGATGGATGGATCCTAAGTAATATTTGATTGACATGGGTGTGGAAGTTAATGTTCTCACCCTGGATGCCTGGAATCAAATGGGAAGGCCCCATTACAACCATCTTCAAATGTGTTGTATATGGCTAATAAGACAAAGGAAATGCCCATTGGTGTTTTAAAAGATGTTTTATCACTATCCAAGGGGTGAAATTCATTGGGGACTTCGAAGTCTTAGTGCTTGCTTGAGGGAAAACTTTTCAAAGCATTACTTGGGCCCCTAGTGCTATAAGAACAATGTTGACTTACATTTCAATAAGGGGTATATAAGTTTTGAGAACAAAGAGGAATGTTATCATTCCTTTGATGGATGGGAAGTCAACACCCTATATTGAGCCTTTAGGAGAAGAAGACCTAGATAAAATTTATGTGTGCACTATCGGGACCCTAAAGTTGTGCAACCAACAAAAGAAGGTGTTATTCAAGTGGGAAGACACTCAATCTATAAGTGATACAACTAGTGTGGCATGTGAAAATGGGTGCATGAGACATATGAGTTAGTTAGAAGGTAGTTAAGAGGCTCTATGATGAGAGTAAAAAGGCACACTCAAGTCAAGCACCTAGGAGGAAAGAAGTTTCCAAGTTATTCTGGGGGAGCCTGACCCGATGTTTTCCTATGAGAAATGGAGACCCAATGGAGATGTGAGATCAAAAGGAGAAGGATGCTTAGCTATACCTTGCTTCGGGACCGTAACACGTTGGTGGGTGACCCATTGTGATAACCTTCTAGAGTGGCATGAAGTGAGAATCATGTTCTCTGTTAGGTTTTTCTAGAGCAATGCACCTACTATCATACAAGATTATCATGGGAAGGAACCCACCTCATTTCACATCCAAGCATGTGAGAAGGCCTGGATGGAAGGCATGGAAGCCTTTCCACCTTCTTTATGGGTGCATAAGTTTTACTCCACCTTACAAGGTTATGCACATGCACATGGTACATTCACTCAGAGATGTGCCATCAGACAGGAAACTGGTAGGAGTTGATGGATGACCTCCTTCAAGCTTTCAAATATGGAGTACTAAGCCATCATGGTGGATGAGGCATTGTAGGTTGTTAAGCACCTAACTATGGGAGATAGTGCCATGGTGGAGGATAGAATACTGGAATTATTGGGTGAACCTAGCTTAGAAGCACACTTTGATGAGGAAGAATCAAGAGGAGATACAACTTGAGTGCATGCATGGAAAAAGAGAAAGGAAAATTGGTCTATGTGATCGATGGTGAAGAAGTGGAAAATTTGGATGTTAACCATACTATGGGTACACGTGAGGTTATGGATAGTGCTGATGAGAAAGCACACACCTACCATGAACCCTAAAAACAAGAAGGTTAACATTGGTTTGGAGGAAAACCTAAGGAGGCTACTATTGGAGATTACTGGATAGAAAAGGAGGTTTCAAAGATCATTGATCTATTACATGAATTTCAAGGATTTATTTCACATATGGGTACCATGAGCTTAAAGGAGTTCACCACTCCTTGGGAGAAATGAAGATCAAGTTAAAGGAAGGTGCACCCAATTTGGAAGAGACCTTATCGAATGAATCAAATCTACACATCAAAGTCAAGGAGGAGATTGACAAGATGATCACATCAAGCATCATTGAGGTTGTTGAAGAATCAAATGGATAAGTCTGATGGTCATCAACATTAAGAAGGATGGGAGGATAAGGATTTGTGTTGATTATAGGGATCTGAATGTGGTATGTGTTATTGACCCTTTTCCAACCCCCTTCACTGAGGAGATCCTGGAAGGAGTAGTTGGGTGAGATCTATTCTTTCATAGATGGATTCTCAAGATATCATTAAGTTAGAATTACAAAGGAGGACCAAGAAAAGAAAATTTTTCACCACTGAATGGGAATATTTTCCTACATAGTCATGCCTTTTGGACTAAAGAATGCACCTATTGTGTTTTCATGCATTGTGGTGTAGGCATTTCAAGACTTCATCCATAAGTTTCTTCAAGTCTACCTTGATGATTGGATGGTATATGGATTAGTGAGGGACCATTGTGACAATCTGAGGCTGATGTTTGAAAAGATGTTGTAGTTGAGGATATCCCTCAACATTAAGAAATGTGTTTTCACTACTCCATTTGGAACCCTTTTGGGGCATATCATATGTAAGGAAGGCTTATTGGTGGATCCTACCAAAGTTTTTATTATTGTGGGATTGGGGAACCTACCACCAGAGAGCATGTGTGTGGATTCCTTGGGCATATGGGGGTATTACCAAAAATTTATTAGGGGTATGCCAAGATTGCCATGCCATTGGAAAATTTACTAAAACACAAAAGTACATTTCATGGGGAGAGGTGCAAATAGATGGCATTTGATACATTAAAGAATAAGCTTATCACTGTACCCATATTACTTTCCTTCTTGGGATAAGCCATTCCATGTACATGTTGATGCTTCAGGATGGTGATTGGGGAAATCTTAGCACAACCTGGAGAGGGAATTTTTGACCACCCCCTTGTGCTTTTGCTAGTAGAAAGCTAACCCCAGTAGAAAAAAACTATACTACTACGAGAGTGCGAAGCATTATCAATGATCTACACGCACTACACAAATTTAGGAAATATCTATTGGAAACACCCTTTATATTCTACATGGACCACATGGACATTGAATTACTTGGTAAACAAAGCCCATTTTACAAGGGTGCATATATGTGGTGGGTCATGTTGTTTCAAGAGTTTGAGTTTACGGTTGTTGTGAAACCGGGTAAGAGTAATTTGGGACCTGACCATTTATCAAGGATTGACTCAAGGAGAGGACACATAGAGCATTGAGGATACAATGCCAGATGTGCAACTATTTAGATTATGGCATGTGCACCTCTGACTTGGAAGATATTTTGTGTTTCTCAAGATGGGTGTGGCACTGGAGGGAATGAAGACTTTGGAAAGGAAGTAGTTAGCCATATGCATCACACCCTACATGTTAATTAGTGGAGACTTATACAAGCTAGGCCATGATGAGGTTTTACACCGATGTGTGTTAGAACATGAACAGTTGCAATCATGGAGGAAGCACATGGTGGAATTACAGGAGGACACTATGTAGGGAATGAACCACACATGCAAGATCCTTCTAGTAGGATTTTGGTGGGAAATGGTTTACAAGGATTGTATCGAGTATTGCAAGGCTTGTGACCACTACTAGCACCTTGGTAAACTAGGGAAAAGAGATGAAATGCCATTAAGACCGATTTTAGTGCAGAACCATTGAGAAGTGGGAAATTGACTTCGTAGGCCCTATTTCCCTAGCCACGTGAAGGAAAGTTCACGCTATATCATTACATGCATAGATTATCTTACAAGGTGGGAAGAAGTGGTACCTACAAGGGATTATACAATGATAAAAATAACTAGGTTCTTGTGGGAAAACATAATCAACAATAGATATGGATGCCCGCTGAGCTTAACAAGTGATAGGGGTACTCATTTCTTGAATGAGATAGTTAGGATCTTGTTGGAAGAATTCATGGTAGCCCACCACAAGACTACCCCTTATCACCCACAAGCTAATGGGACTATTGAGGCATTTAACAAAATTTGAATCACACGTTAACCAAGATTTGTGATGTGGGAAGAAAGGATTGGGATGATAAAGTTTTTGTTGTGTTATGGTCATATCAAGACTACTTATAAAAGACATTAAACAAGGCCACACCTTTTCAATTGGTGTTTGGCATGGAAAAGTGGTGTTACCTATTGAATTCATGTTACCATCATTGTATATAGCAGTGCACAGGAGGATTAGATGATGAAAAAATGCTTGAGGAGAGGATTGATAAGTTAATGTAGTTAGATGAGAGGTGGGCTATTGCTCACTGGAGTCAAAAAATAGAAAAATCTAGGAAGAAGGCATGGCATGATAGACACATCAAGAAAAAAATTTGAGGTTGGGAAGATGGTTCTATTGTATGATTCCAAGTTTTTGTGCCATCCTGGGAAATTCAAATTCCATTAGATGGGCCCATACATTGTATCCTATATACTTGATTCAGGAACTTTCTAGTTATAGTGATTGGATGGAACATGGTTACAAGCCATTTCAATGGGAGTAGGTTGAAGCCCTACTATAAATAAGTCTTCCTTGTGTTTATAAATAAGGTAATATTTCCAGTTAGCCTAGGTTTTTCTTTTTGTAGCATTTTCCTTTCTTTGTGTTTCCCTTTCTTTTGCTTTGTGTTGTGCGTGTTTGTGTGTTAGTAGCCACTTATTATTTTCAAAAAAATTCTATGTGTAGAGGACCACGCATCCATTTTTGTGTGGGGTGGAGTGATGTGACAAGTACTTGGAAGCTATGGTTGTGGATGGCCTGGGTTGAAAAATAAAAAACACGTGGATTGGAAGATCACGCATGGAAAAGGTGAACATAAAGGAAGGATGGTGTCAAAAGGCTTTGAGAAACCACATACAAGGGTAAAAATGCATAGAGCAACATGAGATAGGTAGTAGAAAGAACTTGGTCCAAGACATAGAAGAAGAATTGACTTCGTGGGAGAAAGTGTGAAGAACTCTCTATGGTCGAGGAAGTAGTTACACATAGAAGGTTGTGGAAGTGTTCATGTAGGATTGAGCAGAGGAGGAAAAGCACTAAAGGTTGGCATTGGAAAGAAAAAAATCACCTTTATTACAAAAGTACATTGGTAGGTGGCATGGCATTTATTGCTAAAAAATAAAAAGTTATAAATAGAAGATCGGGGGTGCATTATTTTCTACCTTGCATTTTAAAAAGAGCTCTCGTGAACTAGGGCATCCTTATGAAGAAATTTTGAGAAGAGTTGTGAAGATTTTTGTGCATAGCTAGTTTGATCAACATGAACCAGAGTGGAAAGAAGTACATGGGCATAAGTGGAGAAGGTTGTGTGGAAGAATCCCATGGGTGTTACATCATCTTGTGGAAAAAGGTTTTTAGGTTAGGGTTGCGCATAAGCTAGGGCATGAGGTTTGAAGGAATTTTTCACAAAGGAGTGGAGCACAAAGTTGAGAAGAGCCAAGATCAAGAGAAAGGAAGAAATTTTTAAGGACTGATGAAGAAATGACACCAAGGAAAGTAGAAAATGTTTCACCGAAGAAGGGAAAGGGAAAGGGGAAACAAGTTATCTCCACCAGTTTCAATGAAGAATGGTACATGTAGAAATGTAGTACCTAGATGGCATATTGCTTGGTAAAGAATGGGTGTCTCACATCAAGAAGATGGCCATTAGTGATTATAACCATCGAACGAGCACCACAGAGAATGAAATGACACTAGAATTGGTTTCCCTAGAGAAGAGGACACCAGATGGAATGCCCATCTATGATGATGAGGTAAAGGTAAAAATGGAGAAGGATGGGTTGTTACAACTCTATGAGTTTGCCCTATTTCAGAAAGCCCGAGTGACTATACCAATGGTTGATGTTGCACATTGCATGAAGACCACTTCTATTTCATAGGTTGGAGGATGTGCATAACCCCCTAACTAATTTCTAAGTTCATTGGCCTTATCTGTGAAGGAGATTCATTAGATGATGACTTTAAGAGAAAGGAATCCATTAAGAAGACCGTTGAGGCTTATGACTACAAGAAGGGTTCATGCGTTACTTCAACATTTCTATAATTACTGACCTGGTGATGAGGATGGCCATGCATTTGGTTACAAAGTTGAATGGGAAAGAGAGATGGACACATATCAACAAGGCCTGGTTGAATGTGTGCCACAAGATCTCGAGGGAACCATCTATAACCTCTCATCTTTCATTACAGAGGAGATCATAGATGTCATCACGTGTGATGGAGAAAAGATCATGTTTGGTAATGTCCTCCTCACCATTGTATTTTTAGAGATTGGAGTGCCCGATGGGCTGATAAGTTTGTTTGGGATACCTAGATGAGAATCCCCTCCCCGCCAAGAGGTTTGAACAATATACCTATGACACCATGATGGACCGCTCATAAGTGCACCTGGAAAAGTGGTATAAGTGGATGCGTGACGACATTCGGGCTGAATGGAGAATACCCAAATAGTTTCCTTCACTAGTGCAAGGAGAAGTTGAGTTTTTCATATACCAACATTTTTGCATTGGTATATTTACTTTGGTAGATGGCACCAAGAGTCCTTGGTGTAAATTACCTTTCTCCTTCACAATGCAGTACTTCCAGGTCTGGGGTCAATCATTTCAAAGAGGTGAAGAAACTCATATTTTATCTAAGTGTAGTGGATCAAGACTACCATGAGCTGCACATGAAACTAATATACCCCAAGAAGTGCCTATGTGGAGAAGTATGTCTCCCATGATGTGCACATGTTAAAACTAGTAACATTACCTGTTGTAGGGAGGAAACAACAAGGGTGTATTTACGCATAAGGCCTAAGTATGAAAAGGGAACTTATGTTGAAGATGATGTCTCCATTCCTGAAGACCCAACCATGTAGAAGAAGACTGTGCTAAGGAAAAGAGATAGAGGAGAAACTCCTGAGAAAAAGGTATCAAAGCATGTAGATAGTGCGAAGAAAGTAGGGCACAGAGTCGGGAATGGGCACCAGTACTTACATCCATCGGAAGAAGTCTCCCATGAGAAAAGAGTCACCAAAAAGGAGGAGTCACAAAAGGAAGATTCAGTAAGGGAAGAGTCACCAGAGAAAGAAGAAAAAGAGAGGTCCCCTGAACTAGAATCACTAGTAAGGAAGAAGCAGAGGGTGACTAAAGGGTAAGACTCAGACAAAACATAAAGCATGGAGGCTGACAAGGGTGATGAAGATGATGAAGAGCATGTGATGAGGCTCAGAACCATCCTGTGTATGATGTACATGAGTCAGAGGAAGAAGGAAATGAAGAGAAGGATGAGGATGAAGGAGGCACTCATCATGACAAAGGGGGAGCGAGGAAGTAAACACAAAGGATCAGAAGACCTCGAAACCGACCAAGGAGCATATGGATAATACCATAGAGAGAGGGAAGTAGTAGAATTATCCAACAATTGGTAGAGCATGAAATCGAGTGAAGCATCGAGGAAGTACTAAAGGAAACAGAGGAAAGTGAAAGTGTGGGAAAGGAGTATGGAAGCATGGGTAGAGACCCTAGCTTAGAAGTAAGCTTCCCAAAGATAAGGGAAATAGGTGGAAAGGGCATTATACAACATAGGAATAAGAAATGACTTACATTAATGATCCAAAAAAAGGTACTGCGCACACATTTCAAAAGTACCATGCCTACAAACCAACTCCTTTTTGGTATTCTTTGATGAAGAGGGTGCATACCACACATGAGGAAAATGTTATCTTGGGATTTTGAGTCCCATGTTGATGAACCCAAATTTGAGGTCAACCGAGATGCATTGATGAAGATACCATATTATAAGGGAGTAAACCCTCTGGTGAATGCCCAACAACTGTCGATGAGAAATTTTGCAATGCACTCAACAAAGTATCGGTGGAGGTAGAAGCAAGAATCTTTGGCATAAATGATAGAATAAGGGTCTTGGAGGAAGAGCTTGAGAAAAATAATGAGGAGATCATTGAGTAGGAAAAGAGATAAAACATAAGGAATTGATCAGTGTGCAAGTTAAGGCACAAATTGAGGGATGAAAAGGAAAAGGTGTGAAATCCATAAGAAGATAGAGGTCATTTCAGATGCCATAATCTTAAAGCACATGAACCTGGCCTCACCTGAGCAAAAATATGATTCAACCATAAAAATTTTGGAAGACTTGACCCGCATCCTCACCATGGAAATGTGACCACTCGCATTAGAGTCAAGTAGAAGAGGTGATGGCATGCTAGAAGGAGGAGGAAAAGATAAATATTGGGGAGATAGTGACTTAGTACTCTAAGCTCCTTTCACAGTAAATACCACCGCACAAATGGTGAAGCCATGTATGAAAACTGTGCCAATAGGGATAGGGTAGCAAGCATATTGGTTTCTACACATGAGGCGGATCTAAAATAATTTTAGGAAAAGAACAAAGGTAATAGGGCGGAGCGCAAAAGATCTTGGCTGAAGTTGAGAAGTAAATTGGAAGCAATCAAGACCTTGTGAGGTTTGATTAAGATTAGAATAAAGGAAATGTACCCCAAGTTTCTCACAGGATGGATGCACAAGGTGATCTTAGCAAACAACTAGAGAGATTTATTGATACAATAAAATCTAAGAGTGAGGAACTTAGTTTTGATGAAGTAAGCACATTAGTGGGTGACCTACTTAGCAGCATAGGGAGAAGTAGATGCATGGGAGAAAATTGAGGCATTCATGAAGAAGGAATTCCCACTCCTCATGCAGCAATAACACATTCTTCTATTCTTCCATTTCTTTCATCCTTCCATTCTTTGATTGTTTTGATACCTCTATTCTTTATTCTTTGAGGAAGTTTTTTTTTCGAGGATGGAGAACACACATAGTGTGGGGTGATGTTGGACCCTAAAATATTAGCTAAGTACCAAGAGGTGCATGTGCAAAGGATCAGTAGATAGAAGGGCACTTAGGGAAAAGTGCACAAGAAAAAAAGGGTTTAAGAAGGGTTTAAGTGAAATCGGGGTATGGGTGGAAGCGGTAACAAGGTTTTAAAGGAATTATCCATAACCCACATCATGGGGTCACTTGAGGAAAAACGTGAGGACCTGACTAGGCGTGATGAGTGGATAAGGTGTTAGCCTAGTGTTTCACCATTTTCTTTAAGTTTTTAGATGAAACAGATAAGGGTGTGGGCCAAGGAGGAATACCTATCGTGCAAATGGTCAATTTGAAGGTCATTGCATGTGTTCTAACTTCTTGATCTAATGTTGACCTGTGATAGCTTCCTTTTGGCTAGGAGGAACTACTTGAAATATAAAACAAGACCACAAGAGAGAGAGAGAGTTAAATAGTATATAACAAGGTGGACTACCTAGTGTATGATAGATCCAGGAAGTGTGATACTTCCTCGGTGGCAGTTAACCCACTGTTTAATACAATTTAATGTAAGAAATGACATAAATAAATATGGTTCTATTGTAGTTGATATGATTTCGGTATCTCATCAAAATAGAATAAGAAAATCGACATAAAAGGCTAGGCTATGATAAGATCCGGAAATAAAGTAAATAATTAAGATGCTTGAATAGGTTAGGGTTAGATTCAGAGTCACTTGGGTCACTTGGAAAAGATTATTGAGATATGGTATTAATGGGATTGTAAAATATAGATACCGATTTCGGTCTGGTATGACTGATGTTGGTTTAGTGAAAGCAGACAATGGTTAAGGCGGGTAGATAATAACTCAATAGTCACAATTTTAGGGATCTATTTGAGGATGAATCGGGGTGGTAAGGAGTTCATATAGGTCTGTGGAGGTGTTGCGAATATTTATATGTACTTAGGAGTAGATAAGTGATTAAAATGGTTATGGGTGATGAGAATGATCGAGTTTACGGGAAGGCAATAATGGTAAGGTAAAAATATAAATGGTGGTTGATAAACAAAGGTGATGAAATATTATAAATTGAATAGAAATGAAATGGTGTAGGTTAGAAACACACTTACTTCTATGAAGATTAAATGGCTGGGTGGTGGTGATGGTTGATCGGTGAGATGACATTCAAGACCATGACAGAAGGCCTCCCGAGAATGCTACCATGAATGCAAATACCTTCGCTAAATGGTTTTGTTGGCTATGGCTATTTAGATGTGTGAAATAGCTCTGGTTCTTTCTTGCATGCATATCTCCTTTGCTACAAAACTTAAGAATGTGTTTATCCTCTCAAAAAAGGTTACTAAAATGGTTATATGGTAACCGATGATGCTTTAGGGTGACCAAAGCATCGGTTTCGGGTTGGTCGGCATTGTTTAAGGAGGGATATACTAGGTGCCTAAAATAAAGCAGATCTTGGTTATCTTTTTCCAGCTTTGCTAGTTGGTCCTGGGTCTAAATGGAACATTGCACTTTGATACACAGGAATATGGTTAAAGGAAGAATAGCCATGTGCTTTTAGGGTTATACTAAGTCTTAGTTCATTAAGGTAAGTAGGGCTAAGTCTTGGTTAGCTATGGAGACATGTTATAAATAGGTCTATGGTGAGGTATCTAGGTGAGGTGGCTAGGTGAGGTGCATCCATTTAATTAAAGTAATTAAATTAATAAATGGAGTGATGGTGAGCATTGAATTAAATTTGGATAGTTAAATTAATGTTAATATGGGGTGAAAGGGGGCTAATGTTAGGTGAGTATGTTTAAGTTAGTTATTCGAAAGGGGACCAAGGGGAGTGTGACCCAATTTTGGTGTCTACATTTTGTCCCTTTTGTTGCATAGCTTGTATTGGTAAGTGACACTAAAAAAATAGGAAGTGATTGCCCCATGTGTGGTTGAAGGTGATCCCCCTCAAACTAGGCACTGATGAGGTAAAATACGAGAATCGGTGAGTGGTTTGATAAATGTGTAGGTGGGGAAGATAGGTGGGGAAATTTTTGAGTATTGAAGGAAAGGGTGAAGGTCAACTCAGGTAATGAGTAGTAGGTCATGGTCAAAATAGGGTCATGGGTGATGGAAATCAAACACATGCACACGTATAGATTGTAACATGGTACCAGGTTGAAGAGCTTGCAAATGCTACATTGTCCAAATTCTATAGTAAACAAGGGTGAATTGATTGAGGTATCCAAGGCATAGGATATGGTCGAGAAACACAATGTACGTTAGGTATAGAAATGTTTAGGTATGCTCCGAAGACAATAAAGTTTTGGTTGGGATAAAAACATGGAAATAGGCAAGGTATGGTTGTTAGGCTAAAACAACATAGGTAAAAAAATCGCAAGGTATAATGAGTACATAATGTCAATGGTCACACCAAGTACGTCAAGTTTAGGAAATAGGTCATGACATGGGTAAGGCCAGGGTATAGGTAAAATTACATATCCTAAGATGTAGCAAAGGAAATGTAGGGGTAGGTTGGGCTTGTATGTATGTCTCAATGAGTGGCCGAATGATAACAGTGTATGGGCACTAATGATTACAGGAAAAAGGAAGCATAGTAAGGATAAATAGTTAGAAGATTTGACTAATGTTGGTTATAGGGTGACCGACATCAGTTGGCTAGGGCACAATTATGATTTGCATCAATCATATCGAGTGGGGTTTATAAAATAAAAATTCCTTGTTTTATGGAATCATTATTGCTTTGTAACTTTGGAGAAAATGACAGAGCCATTTGAATTTTGTGCCACATTTTCAAGAGAGAAGGATAGGGAATGTGCACGACTAAGGTGGAGGGTACAAGAGGGTGAGAGGATCTAGGTTATGGGTCCATGAGCTCGGGGTATTGATTTGATTGGTTGTGTTGGTGCCATTTTTGAGATTGCAAGCTTTTGCCCTAATTTTTCCTTCATTATGCGTGCTCTGAAATTTTTTTCTCTCAAAATTGGTGGTCTACAACTTTTCCCTTCAAATCGAATGCCTTGAAATGCTCATAAACTTGTTTTTTTGTCCCAATTTGAATGAAATCAACATATGTGCCCTCTTTTGTGCCCTAATTTTTCCAAAATTTGCGGGCTCTGCCATTTTTCCTTTTACCCGATCATGGAAGTTTAAAATTGATCGATTTGCACTTGTATGCCTTTGAAAATCCAATCCCATGATCAAAAATTCGTTGAAAAAATGTTTCAATTGGTTTAATTTTGAGAAATTTGTCGTCCTTAGTGAAAAACTTGAATTCTAGTGCATCCCTGGCATTTTCTATGTTTTGACGGTCAGATGGGTGTCATTTTCCTATCAATTTCATCTTCAGCATTCATGGGCATCACTTGCAATTTCGTGTCTTTTGACGGTCATACGGGTGTCCTTTTCCCATCAAATTTTAGCTCACAAATCTTCTCCTATGTGGCTTGTTCTAATTGGACAAGGATTAGCGGGTCATTTCTAAGGACTTGGAAAAATGTGCAAATTGCCCCCGTAGCTCTGCGGTCCTAGAGGAGGTACACGTGTTGCAGGTAGAGTGAAGGTGGATGGGTGGGTCATTTTGTGCCTTAAGGCACTTTGGAAAATGTGTGGAAATGAAGAAAATCCCCTAAATCCCACATCTAACCAAAGGAGGACACGTGGCAGGCGGGAATGAAGGTGGTAGAAGACTTTAAAAAATCTTTTTGGTGAAAGGGAACAAAATTTGTGAAAAGGGTCATAGGTCCGCTAGGCCAATCAGGAGTGGACACGTGGTAGGATCAGGGGAAAAGGGGAGTGTGGGCCACCGGTGAGTTTTGAATACTTTAAAATTTTGTGATGGCGGTATGAAGAAAAAAAGGGAGTTATGGTCCCGTAATGATTCACAAAGAGACACGTGGAAGGGAAAGGAAGAGGTGCAGGAGTGCAGAGGAAATGTTATCATGGATTATGATTAAAATATGAAATGAGAAGTGTTTCCCTCGGTGAATCATGTGAGGACACGTATCTTGCAGGAGGGCGGAGCTGCGGAGGAAAAATGAAAAAATTTCCTTTTTCCAAAAAGAGGCAAAATGTTTAAAATTGAGCCGCGTCTCTCGTATCCGGTCATATTATGTCACGTGTCGGGGAGAATCAGAGATGTGGGCCCATAGAGATAATTTGGAAAAAATTCCTTTTTCCAAAAAGGTGGAAATGTGTAGAATCGATCGTGATTCCAATGGGGCCCACTTTGGGACACGTGTCAAGCCCATTTTCATGAGGCGGAGATGCGGGGATATTTTGGAAAATTTTCCTTTTTCCAAAAATAAGGTGGAAATGTGTAGAATTGAGCGTTTCTGCTGATACCCACATTGGGACATGTGTTAAGCTCATTTTCAAAGGGCGGAGGGGCAGAGAAAAATGTCAAATTTTTAAATTTTTCCAAGAAGTGTTAGAATGTCAAAAGTGATCCCAAGCCCATTTCCAATCATATTGTGACATGTGGAGCACTCAGATTGAAGGGAGAAAGGAAAATCAATGGTAACTATGCATTTTTCAGTTTGGCCGCCATTTGAGCTCTAGGAAGTTTGGAGATATGTTTTTGCATCAATTTTCATCGAATTTTGACAAATTTGTGTTGTTTGTGCCTGTAAGGACCAATGCAATTGGTTTTGAGGATCAATTTGAAGATCTAGAGATGTTTTTGAAATGAATTTTTTCCCTAACCCATCAAAAACGTGAAATATCAAATCCAAAAGTTGCAGAGTCAAATTTTGGAGGGATAAGGATGAAATAATGAAAGGAAGGGGGTCTGCATGCTTTGAAGATGAAAAATGTGCCTCCACAATGGATAATGATGTGAATTTTGCAATGATTCATCTCTTTTTGAGACAACTAGAAACTTTTTGGACGTGTTCTATTAAATGTCCCTGTTTACGAATCATGAGAATTTTTGTAACAAACTTGATGCTTGGCATATTCTTTTCTTGGGAAAGAAGGCTTGGATGTAAACAAATGATATATAATGCATGTTTTTTGACATGCAAAAGGTCAGGAAATTGAAAATCACAAGAAAATTTTGAGAGAAGCTCATCTTCTGAGAAACCCTCCAAAAACCTAGTTAATGTCTTCTATGTTAGATCTTCATTCATGTTGAGTTGTGAAACTCTCCCCTATTGATGAATCTAACAAGATTTTGAATTAATCTATGTTATATTGGGAAACATGATGCCTGTTATCATGTTTAAATGTCTGTAAACAATTTTCCTTGTTCTTGTTGCAATCTTGCATTGAAATCTTTAGGAATCACACAGATCTCATCCTTATTGATAGTTTAGTGGCATTTTCAATTTCATTTGTCAGAAGAGATTTCATTTGGCATTGAAAATAAGTAGTTTAAAATCACTTCACCTTCATTTGTTGATAGAGATTGCTTGTAAGCCTTTGGGGGTACCTTAGGTGTGATTTGATCAGAGATTTTGATGTTTAATTAAGTCCTTTAACTCAATATTTTTCATTGAGGTCTGAAATATTGTGTGAAGAGTGAAAACCTAGGCCTCCATTTGTGTATTTCTTCTAGTTGAAAGAACATCCTGGCTATTTTGAAGCATTTTATCTGATAGTTTTTCAAATGTTGTAGAGGTTGTCAAAGATCTGGCATAGTCAAGTTTGTCTTGTCAATATCCCACCAAAAATCATTCTAAACAACTTATCCCACCCTATTTTACCCTTGTTTTGACCTGTATACCCAAATAAGATCAAAATCCATTTGTAAAAGTATGCTAGAACATATCAAGATTTCAAAATGTCTTCAGTAACCCTTGCCTTGCATTGAAAGTATCTCCATAATCTGGAAGTGACAACTTGTGAAAGTCAAATTTGGAGTGTTGATCATATTTTCCCAAGGCCCTTTTCATACTATTTACACAAATTGAGGGATATCTTCATCTCCTTCACCATTTGAGGGTTACAAAATAGGTCCTCTTACCTTGGTTGAAAGGCACAACCTAAAACAGTTAGGACAAGATCAAGTCCTATTTGAGTGCTATCCATCTCTCCACAAATCTGAGTGCCAGTTAGATCATATCCCTAGCTACAAAATGACACACACCATGATCCATATGTCTTCAAGCTTCATGCCATATCTTTGATGCTGCTTAGATTGAAAAGGAGAACAAATTTGGGTACCAACACTAGTGGTGCCACTACCGGGGACATTCTTAGTTCAATCTTATCCATGTGCATACATATTTGAGATATTTGAATGCATATCAAACCCTGGTAATGTCTCTTGCAAGTTCTGTCTACAAATATATTGTTAAAGCATCATTCTATACTCATATTTGCAAGGTGTATGCAAAGGTTTCAAGTTCTGTCTGTAATTTTATCGGCTTTTTCAGTAGTAGTTGCACTTCCTTTTCTTTTTTTGGTTGATAGATTCAAGAAAAGGAAGATCGATCTATAAATTTTGGCAAGATTTTTAATGCCGATAGGCATTTGACAGAGTATTTTAGTGCATTTGCATAACTAGGGTGAAAGTCCTTACTGGTGACTCCACGTTGTTTTGATGTTGATAAATATCGTTGTCTTAGCTTTATGTCATTTGTTTTTGGTGTTGCTAATCTCTTCAAACCCTGGAAGGAAGAAGATCTCTTTTCAAGAGGGACCTAAGTAGAAATTTATTTCAAGAATTTGAAAAGATAGTTTTAGAGGAGAGAAAAGTTTGGAAGGTTGTTAAAGGTCGACATCAAGCAAAGGAATATCCATTGGTGAGAGAGATCAGCATTTAATATAGGATTATCACTCTTCTTCCAAAGTTGATTTTGATTCAAGCAATATTCTCATAAACTTATTTGCTTCAACTAGTGAAGGTCCTTCTACTATACCGGTGAGTTCCTTCTTTAATATGTACATTTGTGTTTCAATTCTAGTAAAACTTTCCAAGAAAATCAGCACCTAGAGAGTACCAATTTTGTGAATCACATTCTTGTTCCCCAAAGACCTCTCACTCCTCATCATTTTGTTTCTCCTCCAAGATCACCACCTCAAAATAATATGGCTCAGCCTAGACCTTCATTTTTTGTTAACACCATTGGTCCTATAAACTTTAGAGGAATGGATAGTTACCAAAATATTGTCCCACAAGATGTAAGGAATAGATTGCCAAAGTTCCTGTGTTACAATGCAATAACTGGTTATCAGCACCTAAGACTTTATGTTAACATGATGGAGGACTTTGAGATTGAGCATGAAGATGTGTACATTAAATTGTTCATTCATACACTAGAAGAGGATGCAAGGGATTGGTAGAAGGCTCTGCCTGATAATTCTATTGATTCATGGAATGAAATGCAGAATGCATTCAGATTACAATATGGTGACAAAACTGATCCTAGGTTTCTATTGTTTGAATTTGAAAATATCAAGAAGAACCCCAATGAATCAGTTCATGATTTCAACACAAGGTTTAACAAAACTTTGAGAAGGCTTCTAATTAATTTGAGGCCATGTGATCAGTCATGCTTGATCAAATATGTAGATGCATTTGATAAGAAGGCAACCTATTACCTAAGAGACAAGAACCCTACCAATTTAAGGCAGGCCTTTACCATGGCACTGCAGATTGAAAATAACATTAAGGAAATTGGGAAACCTCTCAAGAGAGATGGTTTAAACCTAATAAACCCTAAAAAATATCAAGATAGAAAGAGTGCTGATTTGGAGGAGGTTGTGAAAACTTTGGCAGGGGTTGTCAAAGAAATATCATACAAGCTAGCCCGGGAAGAGAAGGTAATTGGGTAGAGTTCACAAGGTCAGAAAAAGCACAAAACCATGACATATTTTCCAAGCATCCTAGGGGTGATCAGAGATTTGATGATAGAGGGAAAGGACCCATGGGGTCTGTAAATAGAAATCCTCAAGCATGTGAAGGAAGAGTGTTACCTGATCCCCTAACTGCTAGGGTTGTTGTTGTTGAGGAAGTTGTTGATATTGATTGGTGTGATAGGTGTTTTATGCCCCATCCTCCATGTGAAGTGGACCAGCAAGATGGTGAAGCTAATAATGATGATGGTACTGATGATGATATCTACATGGTGGGATATTCTTCAGGCTCGCAAGAAGGAGCAACATCAACTGAGGTAATAAGTGCAAGGACAACTGTAACCTTTTGGGATTGCATCCAACGGGTACATCTTCCTCCTCCTCATGTTATAGAAATTGATAATTTACAATCCTTTTATCTTCCCAATAATGACTTTGAATACTTAAGAGCTTTGATGATTAAGAAGATAGGAAGCTTCTTATGAATGGTGTAGTTACCCAAGAGAAGGAGCACAATACCAAAAGTAAAGCTGCCAAGGGGCAACAAGCCAAGTCAAAATTTCCATTGCTTACTAAAGAAACTCCAAAGAAAAATACATCTGGTAAAGGCCCTATTCCCCCAAGACAAAACTTGTGATCCTCCCCATGCCCAAACTGAAAAGAATTCCATACCATCTGATGAATTTTCCAATCTTTCCCCTAGTGTTGCTTTACCCAAGAATGCTCCATATGATATTTCCCAAGTCTTGAGTCAGATCAAGATTCATGTCCCAATTTCTAAGTTGCTTAGGATTCTTGAGCACAAGAAGAGGGATTTTGAATATTTAGGATTCAAAGAGGAAGAGAGTACCCAAGGCGAGTTGGAAATAAGGTTGGGATTCCTATTGCCATTATAGAATTGGAACAACCACAAGTGTTGGAAGAGTTGGGGGAACCACCTAAGGTTTACTTAGGAACTTCTTTGGTTAAATATCAGCTAAACATGGATCCATTTTTCACTACCTTGGTTATCAAAGACAAGCTGTTACATAACTGTATGTTTGACTCCGGGGCATCATGCAATGTCATGCCTTTGGAGGTCATGAATGAATTGGGAATCAAAGTGAAAACAGCGTATGGAAAGTGTACTACTATGGATTCCAGGGAAGTGCCAATTGTTGGGGTGTTTCAAAGATCTGGTAGTGCAACTTGCATCTTATCCTGGGAGGAATTTAAAATTGGATGTTGTGATTGTTGATTGCCCTGCCAAATGGGGTATGTTATTATCAAGGAAATGGGCTGCAAGTGTTGGTGGGAGTGTCCAAATGGACATGTCTTATGCCACTATCCCCATTGAAGGAAACTTAGTAAATTTATATGGAGAGAAAAAGATGTTGTACCTTATTGAAGACCCAAACAATGCATCTTATGAAGTTTTGCAGGTAGATGCTAGTACTGATCACTTTGTGAGTTTTGTGGATTTTAGGGAGTATGAAGTTGTTGAAAACATATCTCCTAAGTATGTTGTTTTTTCTGGAAATTTGGTCCTTGATTCAGCCTTGAAAAATGTTAAAAGGTTTGACCTGAAAACAATGGAGGAGCTTCAAAGAAAATGGATGGTTTACAAATTAAACAAAGAAGAAAAAGAGGTATATTTCCATTGTTGCAAAAAATATCAAAACCTCTTGGCATGGTCATATCCAGCATGGAGGACATTTGGGGTTTCCCCTTGATTTTTTTCTTTGAATCAAGGTTTTCTTACCAACTTGTACAGTGTATAGTGTTTGTCTTTTGCTCTGTTTTTGGTGTTTTGTCAGTTCATGGTTTGCCTTGGTGTGTGACAGCCATTTTTGTCGGTTTCTTAGCTGGTTTTTTAGTGGATTTGGCTCATGACTTCATTTTCCCAATGGATTATTTTGGAATTTGGTCTACTTTTGTTCTTGTGGCACTCGGCCGGGAGTGCCCATCCCCCTGCCAGCAGTGATGTTGGTGCCATTTTTGAGCTTGCAAGATTTTACCCTAATTTTCCTTCATTATGCATGCTCTGAAATGTTTTTATCTCAAAATTGGTGGTTTGTAACTTTTCCCTCCATTCAAGTGCCTTGAAATTCTAATAAACTTCTTGTTTTGTCCCAATTTGAATGAAATCAGCATGTGTGCCCTTTTTGTGCCCTAATTTTTCAAAATCTATGGGCTCTGCCATTTTTCCTTTTTTCCCAATCGTGGAAGTTTAAAATTGATCAATTTACACTTGTATGCCTTTGAAAATAAAATCCCATGATAAAAAATGCTTTGAAAACATGTTTTAATTGGTTCAATTTCGAGAAATTTGTCGTCCTTAGTGAAAAAATCAAATTGTAGGGCATCCCTAGTTTTTTTGAGTTTTGACGGTCATATGGGCGTCATTTTCCCATCAATTTCATCTCTAGCATTCATGGGCATTACTGGAAATTTCTACGTCTTTTGACGGTCAGACGGGTGTCCTTTGCCTGTCAAATTTTAGCTCACAAATCTTCTCCTATGTCGTTTTTTCTAATTGGACAAGGATCGGCATGTCATTTCTAAAGACTTAACATTTTTGTGATTTTGGAAAAATGTGCAAGTTGCCCATGTAGCTCTGCAGGCCCCAAAGGAGGTACACGTGTCACAGGCAGAGTGAGGGTGGACGGGTAGGTCGTTTTGTGCCTTAAGGCACTTTGGAAATTGCGTGGAAATGAAAAAAATCCCCTAAGGCCTGCATTTAATTAAAGGATGACACGTGGTAAGAAAGAATGGAGGCTAGCAGAAGAATTAGAATTTTTTTGCTTTTTAGTGAAAGGGAATAAAATTTGTGAAAAGGGTCAGCAGTCCGCTAGGACAATTAGGAGTGGAGATGTAGTAAGATCAAGGGCAGAGGGGAGCGGGGTGCAAGTGAGTTTTGAAAACTTTAAAATTTTGTGAAGGAGGTATGAAGCAAAAAAGGGAGTTATGGCCCCGCAACGAATCATAGAGAGACACGTGGTAGGGAAAGATAGAGGTGCAGGAGTGTGGAGGAAATGTTAAAAATTCTCCTTTGCGGATTATGATTAAAATATGAAATGAGAAGCGCTGCCCCTCAACAAATTAGGTGAGGACATGTGTCCTATGGGAGGGTGGAGCCGTAGAGGAAAAATGGAAAATTTTCCTTTTTTCCAAAAAGAGGCAAAATGTTTAAAATTGAGCCGTGACTCCGTATCCAGTCATATTGTGCCATGTGTCAGGGATAGAATCGAGATGTGGGCCCACGAGAGATAATTTGGAAAATTTTCCTTTTCCACAAAAGGTAAAAATGTGTAGAATCTGGCCAGTGATTCTAATGGGGCCCACTTTAGGACACGTTTCAGGCCCATTTTCATGAGGTGGAGATGTGCGATATTTTGGAAAATTTTCCTTTTTCGAAAAAAAAGGTGGAAATGTGTAGAATCGAGCCGTGATTCGTTGGGACCCACATTAGGACACGTATCAAGCTCATTTTCAAAGGGCGGAGGGGCGGAGAAAAATGTCAAATTTTTACATTTTTCCAAAATGTGTTACAATGTCAAAAATTTATCCCAATCCCATTTCCAATCACATTGTGACACGTGGAGGGATCAGATTGAAGGGAGAAAGGCAAATCAAAGTAACTATGCATTTTTCAGTTTGAGCGCCATTTGAGCTCTAGAAAGTTTGGAGATGTGTTTTTTGCATCAATTTTCATCGAATTTTTGGCAAATTCATGTCATTTGTGCCTGCAAGGACCAATGCAATTGGTTTTGAGGATTAATTTGAAGATCAAAGATGTTTTTGAAATGAATTTTTTCCCTAACCCATCCAAAAATGTGAAATATCAAATCCAAAAGTTACAGAGTCAAATTTTGGAGGGATAAGGATGAAATAATGAAAGAAAGGGGGTTTGTATAATTTAAAGATGAAAAATGTGCCTCCATAATGGATAATGATGCAAATTTTGCAATGATTCATCTCTTTTTGAGACAAATGACAACTTTTTGGACATGTTCTATTAAATGTCCCTACTGCGAATCATGAGAAATTTTTATAACAAACTTGATGCTTGGCATATCTTGGGAAAGAAGGCTTGGATGTAAAAAAATGATATATAATTTATGTATTTTGACATGTAAAAGGTCAAGAAATCGAAAATCATGAGAAAATTTTGAGAGAAGCTCATCTTCCGAGAAACCCTCCAAGTTAATGTCTTTTGTGTTAGATCTTCATTCATGTTGAATTGGTTACAAGTGTATAGCCATCACACATCTCTCGAGATTGTTCCTGAAACTCTCGCTTGTTGATGAATATAATAATCTTTTGAATTAATCTATGTTATTTTGGGCAATATAATGTATGCTATCATGTTTAAATGTATGTAAACAGATTTTACTTGTTCTTGTTGCAATCTTGCATTGAAATCTTTAGGAATCACAGATCTCATCCTTATTGATAGTTTAGTGGCATTTACAATTTCATTTGTCGAGAAGATATTTCATCTGACATTGAAAATAAGCATTTTAAAATCACTTCACCTTCATTTGTTGACAGATATTTCTTGTAAGCCTTTGGGGGTACCTTAGGTGTGATTTGATTAGAGATTTTGATGTTTAATTGAGTCCTTTAACTCAATATTTTGTGTTGAGGTCTCAAATATTGTGTGAAGAGTGCAAACCTGGGCCTCCATTTGTGTATCTCTTCTAGTTGAAAGAACATCCTGACTGTTTTGAAGCATTTTATCTGATAGTTGTTCAAATGTTGTAGAGGTTGTCAAAGATCTGGCATAGTCAAGTTTGTCTTGTCAATATCCCACCAAAAATCATTCTAAACAACTTATCCCACCCTGAACTACCCCTATTTGACCTACATACCAACAAAAGAACCAAAACCACTTGTAAAAATATGCAGAACAATTAGGGTTCCATAATGTCTTTAGTAACCTTTTCCTTGTGTTGAAAACATACCCATATTCTGGGAGTGACAACTTGTGAGAGTCAGATTTGGTGTGTTGATCATGTTTTCCTCAAGGTCTTCTTCATAGAATTTGAGAAAAATAAGGATATCTTCATCTCCTTTACCATTTGAAGGTTACAAAATAGGTTCTCTTACCTTGGTTGAAAGGCACAACCTAAAATAGTTAGGACAAGATCAAGTCCTTTTAGAGTGCTATCCATCTCTCCACAAATCTGAGTGCCAGTTAGATCACATCCCCAACTATAAAACAACATACATCATGATCTATCTTTCTTCAAGCTTCATGCCATATCTTTGATGTTGCTCAGAATGAAAAGGAGAAAAAATTTGGGTACCAACAGGTTGGATTAGAGGAGTGGGTTGTGGTGATTTGGGCATGGAAGAAGTAGGAGAGGGCTTGGGTGGGCCACCAGTGTAATGACCAATCATAACACCACACCAATGAAATCAAGATGAGGTAGGATTTCATCCTTCCAATGTATTTATTTGGGAAAATAAGGTATGAGTATGGGTTTTTGGATATATGTATAGAATTAAATTTGTGGTGAAAATTGGTGTAATGAGGGAGGGGGTAGTCTAAAATAGGTTAGATAGGGGTGGGGATGATTTTGGTTTATCGTTGGGTAAGGTAGGATAGGTTTCTAGGCTAGTTTGAGAAATTTTGGGAAAAATGGGGGTTTTATAGATTTGGTCACCACAAAAGTGACAGAAACTAGTCAAGGTTTGGCCATCGTCGATTGGCATTGGCAGCGGCGCCGATCGTGTAGCAGGTTTTCCAATTGCGATCGCCAGGAACGATGCCAATCATCATAGATAGATGTATGTTGGATTTAAAGGGAAGTAGGTTAATAAGCGGGAAAGGTTGGGAGGGAAAAGGTAGGTAATGAGATATAATGGCAAGTGGAGTGATGACATGTAGGGTAATATAGTCATAGAGGGTAATGAGTAGGGTAATATGTATGAATGGTATGAGTGGATTGTGGTAATAAGTGGTGATCTATAGGGTGGGGGTATGATACGAAAGAAGGTTTTTGATAATAGGTTTTTCGGGAAAGAGATATGTGGGTATGGTGAAGAAAAAAATAATGTTGTGATTTTGGGGTGCATGCGAGGACCTATTGTGGATGAGAGACAAAATACCGCCTCTGTTACTATCAATATAAGGAAGTGTGATGATAGAGGAGTGGCGTCATGTTACAAATGTTGGCCTTATTGGGGTCAAATGGTATAGTCACATAGTTTGGGAGCTGAGCTTGATGGTTGCACTCATCGATAGATGGGATTCAACGACCAACACATTCCATTTGCCGATGGGTGAGATCACAGTCACCCTAGAGGATGTGTAAAGGATCATGTGGTTATCAATAGTGGGGACCCTGTGTGTATTCTATTTATTTAAAGGAATCGAGAGGATCTAATGTTGACAATATTTGAAGAGAGGATGGAAAAGATGAGGTTCCATAAAGACGAGCCTAAGTTATAAAGAGATGTATGCGGCCCATCCTAAGGAGATGAGGCTAGTGGTCTTGATTATGGAGGTGGTGTGTTGTTTTTCACTACTAGATGTGGAGGGTGGGAGATTCCCATAGGCATGGATGGGTCTTCTCCATAACATGGTGGAGGATAGGACTTGACTTTCTTGGGCACCAACATACTTGGTGCAGCTGTACCGGGAGTTATGGGCCTATGGGTGGTTTTGGAGGTTTAGCTTGTGTTACACATTTTTTTTACATTGTTGGGAACATAAGCACATCATATGTGTGCATCCAGTTGGTATGCCCCAACCAGATGTATTCGAGGAGGGATTTGTTCAAGTTGGCTATAAGCATTGGGTGCATGTTGTTAGAGAGCATAAGGCTAGTAGAGCTACACATGATGTAGTGTACTATAGGTGTATGCTAGAGGGTTTATCTAGTGTAGACATTATCTAGAGGTCGTATGTCAACTTCCCCTCATATAGGTAGATGGAAGTGGAGCTGGATGGATTATAGACTGGTGAGATGGATAGAGGGGCATTGTGCTAGCAAGCATGAGATGATCCCCATTGACAGGAGCAAATGATAGTTGGGATTTTCCTAGGACATGCCACCTCCATTTCCACAGTATAGGAGGGATGATGTGGAGAGACCTATGTCTCCACCACAACCTACAGTGTTGATCAGGCAGAGGAGTAGCTCATTAACCATCAAATTAATGATGCAGTGTATAGATGTGTAAAGACGGTGGTGGACAGCCCAACTACGAGCAACACCACCCAGACCAAGTCGGTTAGATGTTTTCACCCTAATAGTTTAGAGGGATACACTATAGGGATAGGTAGCTACCTTACGGTGGCTAGATTATAGGCTTATAGGGGCAATTGGCATGGTCATAGCAGTGAGAGGTGGCCACGTTACGAGCACGATTAGTGGCTCTTGAGCCCGGATCAGAAGACAAGGATGGGCTCCTACACAGGAGGGATTGAGACAAGGGCTAGTAGCCACCATATAGGCACAAGCAGCAGCAGGGGTTACTGAGGCCATTTTTCCACTTCTCAGGCATAAATTGTGGCCTTACAAGCCCAATTCATAGCTCGAGCACCAACACAAGTGCTAACATAGGGTCAGGGACAAGGTCCCATGGTACATGTATAGGGTCTGAGATCAATGCAGCCACATGAGATAGTATCGATGGCACTATTTAGGGATGCCCTAGGTGAGGCATGATACTATCAGGATCACCTGATGGCTACAGGGATAGATGTCCCCTCTTATGTAGAGAACAAAGCACAGCAGGCCTCGAGTGATAGGACAAGATCTCACATGCATAGTCTTGAGAGTATAGGGGGCCAATAAGCCCATACATTGGTTCAAAGAGAGGCTACCAACTCACGGAGGCTTGACCCTACTACAGCCAAGCAGAGGCCGATCCGAGACCTATGCAGAGTGGAGAGATGTTGGCAGGGTGCCTCACGAGAGCTGAGGAGAAGGACACATATGAGAGGGGGATGGACATCAGATGGAGAGATGATTGAGACCCCTCTATACCCTAATTTTTTACTTTTATGATATATATATACTGCATCGTGTTCGTAGATGCAAGGATGTATATAAAATATTTTGAGATTTTTCTATATTCTATCACTGCGTCTTTGAAGATTTTGAGACATTTATATATGTGAATTTTGAGATTTTTGATCATATACCGGCCTACGTGCCAAAGATGGTGAGGTTGTATGTTAGAGTTTTGAGTGATTTATATTATCTATATCAATGTATATTGGATGGATACATAGATTTTTATGATGAGATCAATGATTGTGTATGATGTACTTGTGTTGGCAGAATTTGATTGTTATTTGGAGATGGATGGAAACTAGGTGTATTAGATATGGTTAAGACATATCGGTGTGGGCATGATTGAGTTAGGTCATAGACATGGTTGAGTCAGGTCATAGGCATGATGGAGTCAGGTTATAGGCATGATGGATTCAGGTCATAGGCATGATGGAGTTAGGTCATAGGCATGATGGATTCAGTTGCAGAAATGTTGGAGTTAGGTCATAGGAATGATGGAGTCAGGTCATATGCATGATGGAGTTAGGACACAAGAATGTTGGAGTTAGGTCATAGGCATGATGGAGTCAGGTCGTAGGCATGTTGGAGTTAGGTCATAGGCATGATGGAGTCATGTCACTTTAGGCAGGGTGGTGTCAAGTTTTTGGTTTTGATTAATTTACAAGTTATCGGTAACATGAGGAATAAATGACGAGCTATATGCATGTTACGGTGTATATTTTCAAAATATTTGATATTCAGAATGGTGAAATGATTGATTAAATATTGTTATGATGTGGTGACATGGTAGATATATGTTTGTATTAATTTCCAAGTGTTGTAAAAAGTGGAAACGAAGATAGAATATGAAACAGGAAAATGGAGTAAAAGAGGTTAGGGTAAAGAGTGGTTGAGCTAACCTCAAAGGTTCCCATGCCCTCATAGTGCTGCCTACATAGCCCGGAAAATAGTGGGCTCAAGCCAATGTAGTTCTCCCATAAGCCAGGGAAGAATACAATGAATTAGAGGAATGGGTTGGTAGATTTTAGGCATGATTGAATGTAAGTCATAGGCATGGTTGAGTGTAGGTAATAGGCATGGTTGAGTGATTTTAAATATAGGTGTCGATGATCTGGTCCTATATAGGATAATTAATAAGTAATGAGGAAAGTGAATGGTAAGATGTGGTAAAAGAGCCACTTAATTGATAAGAACCCTAATGATTCTACCATACCCAAGATGGGCTTATGAATGTAAGACCCTAAAGGCATTGCATAATGGAATATTCTAAAGGTGAAGACAATTACATGATCATGAAATATCACATTTGCGGCAAGTCCCTTGAGGAGAGAGAAAAATAGGTCGCAAAAGGTAATGAGGTGAAAGTGGATGGTTTATCATAACTTAGTGTACAACTGCATGTTTACTTAGCAAGAAACCTAGGATCAAAAATAGGAAAGTCCATGACAAAAATTTCATCATTTTCCTCATTTTTTTGTTTTTAATAGACTGATTGATGTGGGAAGTCTATATGGGATCAATATATTATCTCCTTGAGGTCTTCATAAATTTGATCGATGCAGAAGCTTCTAGATATTTTATTGTATTTTGTAATAGCTTTATATATAGCTGTCCTTCAAGGAGTAATCTATTTATATTAGTGAAATAGAGAGAAGAGATGTCCCATTTTTAGGGATTCATCTTGTGTTGGAATTTTGACTCAAGGATTTGAATCCCATTTTTTTTATACGTTTAAGTCATGGACAAGACTATAGAGGAAGATTAGGTTCTTATTTAGAAGACAAAACCATAGTACACAAGGGTTAACTATCAAAGTGGTGGTTTCAAATTATGAACGAACATGGTATTCCATATTTAAAAAGATGAAAAGTATCCATGAGAATCCTATCATGAGTAGATCCATGGTACTCATATTGAAGATAAGGCTAAAAGGTGATGGGTAATCATATGATTCTTGTTTAGTCATTGATCCTCAAAAATTACTAACATGGAAGGTGAATGACACTTGAGAGATAAGCAGTCAATAGATAGAAGGTGATATAGGACTTAATGTTAACAATAAAATGATCAAAGATGTAATACATTGAGGGGCTTAGGTTCGGATTTACCTTTGAGTGAATACAAACGATAAGCACCTGATCCATAGGCATGGGTAATGATATAAGGTCCAAGCCAATTAGGGGAAAATTTTCCCCATTTACTTTTCTCTTCTTTAGTTACATGTTGATTTTACTTCAAGATGAGGTCACCGACCTGAAAGGATCGTTCATGGACACATTTTTCATAGGCATGTTTGATACTTTTTTGGTAGATTTGGAGATGGTCAAGAGCATTAAGACGACATTCATCTAATAACTTAAGTTATGCCAAAAATCCGAGCAAAATTCATTTTTATTGAGCATGACTTATTGTGAGATGCAGAGATAAGGAATCTAGACTTCAAGAGGCAAGACTGGCCTCAATCGTGAGACCGAGAGAAAAAGGTATGGCGAAGTCGAAGTGTGAATACTAGTGTTATAAGCCCATAAGGTAAAAAAATGTGTGAATGCCAATATCGTCAACTAATTTCATAAGAACTTTGTTCAAGGTTTTTGGTTGATCCTTCTTGGCCTTTGGTTTGTGAGTAATAAGGTGATGAGAAACTGATTTGGATTCCAAAAGTGTCACACAAATTACGTAGGGTTTTGTTTTTGAATTTCTTTCTATTATCGTGTGACGAGATGGTGCGGAACACAAGTGATAAATGATGTGATGGTTGATGAATTCACATATTTTCTTAGCTTTTGTAGAAATTAGGGGAATGGATTCTACCCATTTAGTATAATATTTAGTAGTGGTTAGAATCCATTGATGGTATTATGAAGAATGGGGATTGATCTTGCTAAAAATATCTGAGCCCCATTGAGAAAAGGGACAAAGGTCTTGTGCTACCTGTAAGGCATGACCAAATGGGTGATGAAGATTAGTATGTTGTTGAAATTTCACACAAAATTTGACATAGTCACAACAATCATGATTTAGGGTTGGCGAAGAATAGCCAAGGCAAAGAATGCATTTAACGACAACTAAACCACTAAAGTGGCCTCTTAAAATTCTGTCGTGAACTTCTTTGATGGTGTAGGGAATTTCAAAACTTGTAAGGCATCGTAAAGAATACCATTGAAGCCATGCTTATAAAGGAGACCACCCATGATGAAATAGTGAGGAACACTTTTAAGAAAGGCATATTGTCTATTACAAGTGAGATCAACAAGTAGAATGGAAATGGAAAGATAGTCTGCAAACTACTTATACCAAAGGTCACGTGGGTTAGATGCAAGGGTTCCGGACGGAGTAGACCTCATGAGGTAAATAAGAGGGTGATTATAACCTTCGTATTGTGACAAATATTTAAGAGTGAGAAGGCAAAGCGAGTATCCGAGAAGCCAAGCATGCCATTGTATCCACAAAATTATTGGTAGAATGGGGGTGGTTTGAATTTTGTAATGGTCAAAGGTAGTCAAAAGTATGTCTACATGATGTTTATACTTTCAAAGTATTTCATTATGACACTGGCATATACCATTGATTTGGTTTAGAACTAGCCAGTATCACCAAAGATATTGATTGACTTAACATCTAAGGCATAAGCAACCTATAGACACAAGTACAAGTGATTCATATTCGGTGATATTGTTTGTACAATAAAAATCTAGTTTGAAAGATAAAGGCATAGGTTCACCATCAAGAGGAATGAGGATAACACCAGCCCCACCTCCACATTGACACTTGGAGCCATCGAAGAAGAGTGTCATCGGTAAGTGGTATCATCTAAGGAGCGGTATTATCGATTCGCTTGGGAAATTGAAGTTAGAGGGCTGATTCTTGTAAATAGGTGTGTCTACTAGTTGGTCAGTGATGGTTTGGCCCTTGATGGATTTTTGATGGATGAATTCAAGGTCAAGGTATACAAGAATCATGAGCTAACACACAATGCACTGATGTTGGTAGGGTTTGTCGTATATATAATATAGGGGTCGATTGGTAACAACGAAGGTTTTGTGGTTGAGTAGGTAGGGCGTATTTTGGTGGAGGTGAAAAGTAAGGCTAAGAAATTTTTTTGGCATGGGTGTATCTAGTTTTGTAGTCCAAAAGGGTATAACTTATGTAATAAAATTCTTTCTCTCTGTGTTTCACATCATGATGAGCGAGCATGACATCTAAAGAATGGTTAGTAGTGGAAATGTATAGGTAAAAGGGTTGTTCATCCTTAGCAGGAATGAGCACTGGTGGTTGAATAATTTATTGTTTTAAGGCATCAAAGGCTTTATTGCATTCATCATCCCATTTGAATGAAACATCCTTCTTGAGAAGATGATGAAATGGTTGTGATGTAGTTAGAAATTTGCAAGATAAAACAATGAAAGGATTACAACTAACCTTGTAGGATTTGAAGTTGATAGAGATTAGCGAGCAGAGGAATTTCTAGAATATCCTTTACTTAAGTAGGATAAAATTCTATGCCACATAAGTAAATGATGAAACCAAGGAGTTTTCCTTAAAGTACCATAAAGACACATTTATTTGGCTAAAGACAAACATAATACTTGATGAGGTGGTCAAAGATGAACTTAAGGACGGTTAGGTGTTTGGCTCAATGTTTGGATTTGGAAAGAAGATCATCTATGTAATATTCTAATATGTGATGCATGATGTCATGGAAGATGTAGGTCATGGCTCACTAACGTTTTTAAGGCCAAAAGGCATGAATCGATAGCTAAATGTCCCCGAGGGGTAATGAAGGCATTTTTTTGTTGATCTTCTAGAGCAAGTAATATTTAATTATAGCCTAAGAAACTATCCATGAGTGATAGAATTTTATGGGGGTGAGATCAACTAGTTGGTCAATACTTGGTAGGTGAAAAATCATCTTTGGGACAATCTAGGTTGAGGTCACAAAATTCCATGCAAATGCGGAGTCCCCTATTTCCTTTGTGACAAAAAATATGTTAGAAATCCATTGGGGATAGTCAATGGGTAGGATGAAGGAATCTGAGAGAAGGAATCAAGTTCTTTGACGTAAGAGCAATGCGAGGATGCATTTTCCGTAGCTTTTGTTTGATTGGTTTAGCATTAGTAATGGTTACAATATTGTGGACCATGATTTTAGGGTCAATACAGGCATATCGGCATAGGACCAATAAAAATCATTGCTATGGTCCCGGAGGAAAGAGGTAAAACTTCCTATTCAACAACATCTTAAGATTGGCCTATCTTTAAGATGTGCGGGTCATCTGAGTGTTAATTTTGATTTCGATAGTCGATTCATTCAACATGGTTTTGCGTTACAGAGGGTAATGACCGGTGAATATAAGAATCTTCCACACCAAGGTAGGTTAGGATGGACTCATCGTCAAGACATTGAATGACATTAATATAAGGTGTATCGTCATCAATCATGTAAGGATACGGGAAGGGGAAAGAACAACGAGCCTCACCATCATGTTGATAGGTTAGAGGTGGCAAGGAAATTATCTTCACAAAATAAAAAGTTAGGAGGAATAGATTCAGGATCTATGGACTCCATGCGTGAAGATGATGATGTGGGTGAATGAGGTGGAGAAGTCTTGTCTTCCTCAATAAGGTCAATGTGGGCCTTTTTGGGAGGTGGTGCAGTAAATCCAATTCCATTATAATCATTGTGTTTATAGGTGGTACAAGAAATGACAGTATGGAAACCTTGTTCATAAAAACCGAAGCTAAAGCATTTCCATGTGCAACGATGTAGGAAAGTGTGGGTGAAGCGACGGTTAGTAAGGGATTATAGGTCGATGAAAATGGTCATGTTTGGGATGGAGGTTTAGGTGAATAGGTGGCAATATGAAGTTCGCATATGTTAGATTAGTGCAAAAGTGGGGAGGACCATAGGAAAAAAACTCACCTACACGATAGTCATAAATAGGGTGTTGACATAGGTTCCCATACTCTTGCGGAGTGAGGAATGTGTCGATATTGTATAGGTGGTACTCCCCCAGAGTGAGGCATTGAAAAACCCCTTCTAAGGGATCAGTAGTTGATATGTGGGTAGCGGGGATAGATGAATCACTAGATGGTTGGACAGGAGGGGTATCAATTGGTTGGGAAGTAGAGTGGTCGGTTGTGGAAGCTGTAGTGGTAGTAGGAATAGAAGAATTAGATGTGAGAGAGGTGGTGGAAACATTGGTGGATGGGCTTGTGGGTGAAGGTGAAGTGGGGGTAGTGGAAGATGCCTTGACTGGTATAAGCACATCATTGGGTCAATACAACATGTTATAGGTTTTGAATGGTGATGGGTCGGTGGGGATGGTGTAGTTATGTCCCTCGTGCTTGAATTTTACACAATGGTGTAAGGTTGAAGGGACACAAGCCATGACATGAATCTAAGGTTTACCAAGAAATAGGTTATACTGGAATTCCCCCTATAAGATGTAGAATAGTTTTGGGATAGTGCGAGGGCCTACGGGAACATGGAGGATAATAATGCCAAGGGTGGAGGTGATGGCATTGTTGAAGGAGCACAAGATAACTGGATTATTATACATAAATTTAGAAGGAATACACATTTGATTATATGCATGGGAGGAGATGATGTTAATGCTAGCACCACCAATGATCATGACACGTCATATGCATATGCTATCAATATAAACAAAAATGAATAGGGTGGGATCAAGGTTATTTGACTTGAGAGGTATAATCTTCTCTTTAGAGAAGCTGAGGGCGGCAACTTGAGGAGTGGTCATTTGGGTAGAAGGAGAACCTGATTTGGTTAGTGAGGCCACATGGTGAGGGGTGATAATCGAGGCCACTGGTGTGGGGTTATAGGGTAGAACTTTAATGGATTGTAGAATTTCAATAAGGGCTTGTCTGCAGGGATTTGGAAGTTTGGACGAGTTCATACAAAGACATATTTAGAGGAGATTGATGTAGTTTTTTTACCATTATGCGAAGGGTGACCCTGTTAGAGATAGGGTATTTAGGTCCGCGGATGGTGATTTTGGGAGCGGGTGTAGATGGTATATTGGGTACGGGGTTGGTTGATAGGCTAGGTTCTTTTTCTTTGCCTTTTTCTTTCGAGTGCGTGTAGCAATGTGAACCAAGTTAATCTAAGGGGAGGTGGATAGAGAGGGTGTGTCATGAAAGGTATAATGACATGAGGAGAAAAATCCTAGCGGTGGTTAAGAGCCTTAAGAAATGAGTAGGGTGCACTAAAATTTGGGTGGTGGTTTGGCCAACTCTCTAATATAGACCATGTTGATCTTGAATTTTGGAGGTGGGAAAAATGGTTGTGGGGGTGGAGATATTGATCACTGAATGGGTAAAGGATGATGATGTATGGTGACAGGTGAAGGTGGAGCATGGTCCTCATCAAGAAGGTTGTCATCTTGAAATTTTTTTCAGTGGACAAAGTTGGAGAAGAATGGTTTTTCAGAGCCTTACTGATTTTATACATCATGTCCTAGTACATGATGATAGTCACAAATATTGGTTTCATTAAACCCTTTTGGTTTGGGTTTGAGAGGATTGTAAGGTCAAAGGGGTAGTAATGTGATGACAAAAGTCTCTAAGAGATTGGTTAAAATGTTGGCGTAGGACCCCGCTAATGGATCACAATGGGAAGTGAGTGTGAGTTTTGGTATAGGTGTGGATGATTGTGAGATAAGATGCTTTACAAAGGGGGAATGGGTTGGTCTTCGGTTTGGTATGTGGGGTGGTCTTAGATCTTGCTAGCATCTACTTGGGTAAAGGTGGGGTAGAAGAGCTGGTGATGGAAGGTTTGGTTGGTTTGACTACCTTATTGGATGGTAGTGGATTCTTATCTTTGGGCTACACCTTCTTGGGTAAAGGTGACATGGGAGTACGAGATGTATAAGGGAAAGTAGATGGTGGAAGAGGATGGGTTACCCATAGGGGTAATTGAGTTATGGTGAAGGTTTTGGTAGAGGTTGGGTAAGTGGCATTGGTTGAAGTTTAATAGGAAAGGTTGGGGTTATAGTCCGGTAGAGGTATAGGTGGCAAGAAGTGTATGGGTGAGGGTGAGGAAGTTTGTTTTTGGGTGAATGAGGTGTAACAAAGGCTCATGAGGTAGGAGTAGGTTGTTTAGCTTTTGACTGGCCTTGGATATGAGATTGTTTGGTCAAGGTTGATGGATGAGGCCCTAGGATGGATGGAAGGGGGGAAGGTGACAAAGGTGTGGTAGGTGACATCGATGTACACGACCAAAAAGGTTTTGTTTTTATTTTAGGTTGTAGGATAATGTGGCTACAGACTTGGGAAGATGTGGCTAAGTCTAATTTTGACAGTGGGTGAGTAAGGCTTGATGTCGCATGATACCCAAAGTAGTGATGGGTCTAGACACGGTGAGGGTATAAGTGCGGGTAGGTTTTAGGTTTGGGAATAGTTTTAGTGATGGGTATAAGTTTGGATGGAGGTATGGATGATGAAGAGAAGCCATTTCAATTGGCATTGTCAAGTATAGTTTGGAAGTATCTTTAGGCAACATTTGCATTTGGGTTGAAACGGGGAGCCGAAGACGTCCCCAGAGCATGGAATGATCAACATAATCTAAATGATTGACCAGCCATGAAAATAGGACTACTGAAGAAGAGGATGGAATGGGTTGGGTGGCAATCCCTATAAAATATGTCTATGAGACAGGGAATTGGCTAGCCTCGGATTCTATAGGTAAAAGAGCCAAGATCATGTCAATAGGGTTACTGTAATGCTCAGGGAAAAGTATCCCCAACAGGTAGTGACATGTCTAAAGAATCTCCCATGGGTAGGAGAGATAATAGGTCGGGTGAGGTAGAATTCTCTCTTGGTGGAGGAGAAGGCGATGATGATTTTCTTGTGGATGGGAAAATAACAAGTGTTGATGGTTCGGAAAGGTGGGAAGTAGACAATGAAATGACATTGTTAGAAAGTGTGGGTTCCTCCATGAGAGCAATGGGAGATGAGGGGGACTCCTCTTTGGGTGGAGGAGTAGAAGAGGTATGCTCCTCTATGGGTAGAGGAGTTCATGCTAATATTTCCTCAATAGATGAAGTAGTTAGGTTTTAAGGAACAGTTGGTACAATATCAAAAACTACATGGACTTCACAAACATTATTGTCATTGGATGAAGTTTTTCTATTTTTATTATATGACGATTTATGATTAGGGAAATTTTTTTTGAAGATGTGCAAATTCTGATTTTTAAGGCGCATTCGGGTTGTCCATGCTAAGGTCTCCATTATCTATCATCTCTTGGAAAATGTTCTTAAAATTTATATGTTACTATGGCTATGGCCTTTAATGTGATTGTAATTACATTATTCATGTTCTTTATACCACGCAGACATAGGATGAGTGGGATTGAACCCTATATGAGGTTTTATGGGAGGAAGTGTAATAGTTCTAGCTTTAAGAATTTTTTCCAAGATCGAAGAATAAGCCTCTCCAATCAAAGTGTACTTTCTTTGCTCCCGCTAGAGCTGAAAGGCATGGACATGAGAAAGATTGGAAGAAGGTTGCTCGATTAGAAGGATGAGGTGGACCACCTTGAGGAATACTGCATTGGAAAATCCTTTGCAATTTGAATAGTTATTTTGAGTTTTTGAAGATGAAGATGAATCGTTTTATTTGAATGGGGTATTCTTGTTTCATAATTGGATCTTATGTTCTTTAATGGTGCAAATTTATAGATTTTCAGGTCATTTTGAATGCTTCATCAAAGGTTCGGAAGGTTTGGATTTGTAAATTTGGTGAGATGTGTCTGGCACAAGCTCTAGTGAATAACTCAATAAGTTCAATCTGAGGTAGTTGGAATGTTAATTGGTTAATAACACTCTGCCAGTGGGCAACAAAATTTGTGATAGATTCATCTTTCTAATGTCAAAGTTGAATAGAGATCGATCGTGGTGAATTTCTTGGTAACATTGATTAAAAAATGATCTAAAAAATCTTGGGCTACTTGATTATAGGAAAAAAAAAAAAAAGAATGTCGAGGTAGTCCACTAAACCAATCCAATGTTGGTCTTATCAAGGACATTGGGAAGTTTGTAGGAGCAAAGCATCATCATGGGTGATTAGGTAACACCCATGTTTGAATGACTACAAGTGTTGTTGCGGGTCTTCTTTACTATTGAAGCAATTGAATTTAGGAATTTCCCAATGCACTATATAAGGACGAATGAGAATAGATGGATGCATAGGATTGTTATAGATTTCATCATATGTTAAGAAATTACAAGAGCCAAAAATAGATGCTTCTAAGGTCTACATCTTCTCCATAATCATTTTAATGAGGTTGTTAGTAGGTTGGGATGAATGCATTCCCCCTACAGAAAAAGGGGGTTTATGTTGAATGTATGAGGTGGGTGGTATGCTAGTGTATGGAGGCATTGAAAATGAGAAATGTGTAGGAGGAATAGTTGTAGGTGACACATAGCGGCATAAGCAATAGATGAGGTTGGGCGGTGTTGGTCGTATGTGTAAGTGAGTGGGGTAGTCGTAAAACCTCTAGTGGTGATTGGGGGTAAGGAATACGGGATAGAAATGATGAGGTTTTGGAAACGGGTGTAAGTTGTTGACACTGGAGGTGGTTACGATGCAATGGGTATATGTGAAGTGGTAGGTGTAGATGAAGCTATAATCATAGCAGATGTCTGAGGGATAATCGATGTCACGGGTGGGATCAATGATGTAGATGTTGCAGTTATAGTGGTTGTGGGATTTAGCTGAGACACCACAAGTGATAAAGTGGATGACGGTAGCACCAAATGGTGCTAGCTGATGTAGAAGTGGGGGCTAGAGCAAGAGGGATAGATACGGCATGTCGTATATTACTTGTCTTGAGGAATCCCCAGGTGGAATAATAAGCAAGGTATTACTTTGGAGGGAAGTAGGATTCTGGTCGAGGAGGCTCACAAACTCCTCATCACCAGTAGCAATAGGGATAAGCTAAGTGAGATCCATATGTGATAGAATGGATGATGGTGATGGAATAGGTGGGAGTGGTTAACGACTGGTGTGAAATATGGGGGCATTAGTTTAGCTACGATTCAACACCATGTGAATCAGTGTATATCAGATGAACTATACTCTGTAAATGACACAGGGAACAACAAAGATGGGACAAAACAAATTTTGGGAGGGAAAGTTGGTAAATTTTTTGATTAAAATCAAAATAGAGTGACCGAGCGCTTGATACTAGCTAAACGATGAAGTTAAGGGGTGAACAATGTCGGTTATAGGAACCAATACCGAGTTCTTGTGAGAAAAATGACAGTTTCAACAAATGAGGCGAAACTAATGATTGTCGAGACAGAAAGTTGTATAGGATCAAGTATTATCAGAGTACAGAGAGTACAATGATACATAAAGACTCAAAATAGAAGAGAAGATGAAATAACTATCTTTTGGATAAATTAACCAAAAGAACAAGGAACTGGCACTAGTTAGGTAAACCAATGGCGGTCGAGAAATCGATGATAGTCACTTTGGACCAATGTCGATTCTTGTGAAATCGAAGAATGAGGAAAAATGAACTTTTAGTAATTTAGATTAGATGAACAAGCAACCCCGTAACTCGGGGATGATAAGATGAGGTCTTAACACACTTTGAGAAAGTTAGAATACTCCATTTGTGATGGCAGAGTGTGAAGAATACTCTAATTAGATGAAATTTTGATTTTTTTGTAGTTTTTTTGAAAAATCCCGTGTTTTTTTATCCACATACAGGGAAGGGCACGCATACACCTTTCTATCGGTCAGAGGCACCACCGACGTCATTTTTGACATAGGCACATAGGTATCTCAGGAAACCACATGTAGGCACCTTAAGCCAAGCACACACACCTAAACCATGGCGCACACACCTTAAAAACTGTCATTTTTACTGAGAGGTGCATAGGTACCCAAAACCATGCGTAGGTTCCCAAAACCACGCCACGACAGACACCTTAAACCGGGTGCACATGCCCAAACCATGGTGCACCTTAAAAATGTCATTTTTAGTAGAGGTGTGCAGCACACAAATCCTAGTGCATGCATCATTAGCAATCTTTTGGAGGAAAAAACATTTGTTCCCAAGCTCAAACGAATTTGTTTTTGTTGCGTTTGAAAGGTATTGAAGTAAAATACACAATGGAATAATAAAATTAGGATTTTGACTTATATAAAATTTATGGTTTACATTATTAGGTAACTATTCATTTTCTAATGTATCTTAAAATTTGAAAAAATGTTTTCTTGGCTATTCTAACACTTTGAAAGGTTTTGTGACACTAATCAGTTGTTTGCAGGGTTATTTTGGTCTTGTTTTTGACTAACTTAGTTAAGTGTTTCATTTCTTAATTGATAGAGGTTTTTCGAAGTGCGTATGCTCTTCCCTCACACCTTCTAGGTGATCTTGGGAACCAAAAACACTTTCAAAACCCTCTTATTGCTTTCAAAAACACTTACTTTATGCTTCCTAATGGATGAACATTTCAAAAATGGTTAAAATGAACTCAAATTTTTTACAAAAACACTTAATGTATTTTCCATAAACTTGTTTTAGTTGAGTTTTTGTGTTGTGTATGCTCTTCCTTCACACCTTTTGGTGATCTTAGGAATCAAAAGCAACACGCAAACTCTCTTTTGATATCATGATATTTTGTGGAAAATTACTAATCTTGGTATGTAGGACCAAAATCGCATGTCAAAGAAAGGAGGAACTAAGACAAAACAAAACCTTCTAATACGTGTTTTCATACAGGTTACCAAATGGTGTGCTACTTAAAACCACATTTAAGATAAACAAGATAAAAAACACACCACTTTCATCACATTATATATTGCAGGTTTCGGAAAAGGGTACATCACTATCTCGCTTAACTAGAACATAACCCCTTTGGTATAATGCCTTAAGCTACAACAATGGGGGTGGTTCCAGGAACCCTAAAGTAATCCACCACTATGTAACCTCGTGGATGAAACAGGAAGTGCTCCACTTACCCACTTGACTAGTTTTTCCTTGTGAGTTAGTGTTATTGGTTTTTGTATGGCGACCCCAGTGAGAGTACACATGGACGCATTTATTTCCCACTATGCTTGAAGGGGGTAAAGTAAATTTGAGATACTCCCAAATTAGTCATTGCAACTTTTTGGGTAAATTGAGCTCGCTTAAGACAACTTTGTGACACCTAGTTGAGAGATCTTATTAAGGAATCCATTTCATCAAGGAGCCCACTTTACTAGTCCATTATCGTGTCTTGTCCATCACGAAGTGATAACTTGTTTGGACTCAAATCCTTGTTTTTGAACACGGTAACAAATCCATTTGAGTTATATCTAAGTGTATTTCATCGTGAAGTTTACAATGTGTTACTTATCTTGGTTTCTTTCTCGCCTTCGAACGAGGTGAAACTCTACCCAAGTAACGCTTAGTTTATTTCCATCTTTTGATCTATACCTTTGCATTCTTGTTGTCCATTTAGGACAAGAGAAGGCATCTTTCAGGAGTGTTGTCATAGATAGTGTTCACCATTTTTTTATTCGTTTATGCTCATCCATGTTTGTGGCTGAGTTGTTAAATGTCTAAAGTGTGTGGATGTGTCCTCATATATTTGATGGCCACTTGATCTTGATTTCAAGATCATCATCATAGTTAGGATTGATTCATCATTTGATCTCCCTTTGACATGTTACCTTTTTCACATTATCTCGACACAATTAAGATACTTATGTTGTGTTTTTTCATAAACGTGATCTAAGTATCCACATCATGGCATTATGATGCCCACATTTTAGCACATCCTTAGTATACTTTGACTTGGTTTGATTTAAAACATTGTCCTAAATCTTGAAAGGTGTCACTCACTTTGTTTGTGTCATTTCAGTACTACTTTGGCAGTAATATCTCGATTCTCCACGAAGCTTGATAGATGCGTCCAATTGGTTTGGTTATGTGGCTTACATTTGTAAACCTTGCCCTTTAAAATTTTGTCCTTATTAGTTGTTGAACATGTCGTTGTATCCTTTGATTGGGAGTCGCATCTACCCTTTGTTAATATTTATGCCTTGTTCATTTCGATCTTGACGTAAGTATTGACATTGTGTTGATCATCTTTGCATCGAACTATCATTTTACACACACATTTTACATAGGGAGTATTTCCTTATTGATTGGCTTTGTGTTTCACACTGGCATGATTGTTCCTTGTGATCATTCACCTAGAAAACTTGTTTTCTAGGACAATCCTTTTTATCTCATTAAGATTGCATCATCACAATGTCTATTTTCCTTAGACCCTCTTTAGAAAATCATGCACACATCTCCATACTTATGAAATGTCTAGTTGATTTCTATTATGCTACTCAAATCGACATGTCACTTCCTTCCCTTTGAAGGATTTCCATCACACTATCTAGGTCTAGACATTTGTGCTTAAAAAATGCTAACAATGAATGACTATCATGTGGTTTCTCACACTTACAAAAATACAAAACCTAGGTTTAGGAATTCAAATCACAAGATACCCATTACGACTAAGCCTTGTTTGGTTCTTCGTACTAGAGAGCCCAATCGGGTACCCTGTTCCCCACCTTCAGCTCATAGTTGGTGGTATGGTTTGGATGCTTCTGATCCAAATTATTATTCAGGTTCCCCCCACTCTTCTTCCGATTCAGATCCAAATTACCATTAGGGTTCCCACTCTTCTTCTAAATATTTGGATCCTAACTATTGTTTAGATAGCCCTAGATTAAATCTTGAATCACGGTCCTACCTTCCTTCCCAGGACCTTTATTACAAATCACCTCAACAATTCCTTCCTCCTTTAAAGACTCTTGTGATTCCCATTTCCATCGATCGAACATCTAATTTGGTTCATGAGTCACGGTCCTCCCTTTCTTCGCAGGACATCCTTCATCAGTCACCTTGACGACCTCTTCCTCCGTCGAAGAGTTCCATGACTCAGATTCCCTCTAGTTAATCATCTAATTTGACTCCTACATCACAACTTAATGGATGGCTATGTGATCCTATTTTCTCTCCTACATTACATCATCTTCTAGAAAAGCAATCTAGGTCCAGATCCAAATTGTCCATTCATGAGATGCCTACCACCAATCCTACTTCCTCTCTTGAGTCATCTTCTTCTGTCAATCAATATTCCCCACTTATTGGGCCCATTTCTTCTAGTCAACCTCCTATGGCAAAAGAACAACAACCTCTACTAATTGATTTCTCTCAAAATGAAGAAACAATCAGAGTACATGAAGATATCCCTCTAGAGGATTGCAAACAAGGATTCTTTCTAGAACTCGATATGCTCACGTATTGGGGAAAAGAATTGTATTCCTTTTATCATAACATAGGGGAAGATCCTAAAGTAATGGAACTTGATTCTTCTTCTAGAATTCCATCTTCACCTTCTTCTAAGCATGATGAGATATCGGGGTCTAGCATTGATCCATAGCCTATATTCTATTAGAACATAATGATTAAGTGTTACGCCAACCCTTAATGTATATGGATCCATCACTAATAGATAGATTAATATTTAATAATATTTATATTTATATTTCTATTATTAAATATGATAACCTAGGTATATACTTTAGGTTAAATATTTAATATCATGAAATGATTATATTTCTAATATTAAATATTATAAACCTAGGTGTATGTGTCAACCATTTAGGTTGAAAAGTTGGGTCGGGAGACATACCCGATCAACTTATATAAAAAGGACTTTAGGTCCTCATTTGATAGATTCGGAAATATATCAAAATCAAGTGATTTGGTTTTATCCTTGGTAAATAGGGTTTAAAAGGAGGAGGTGATCTTATTGGATGTAAAATAAGTTCTCTGAAGTAAAAGGTTATTTTTAAAGTGGTTTTTACCCTATTGGGGTTTTCCACTATAAATATTGTGTCACCTATGTTATTTATTTCTTGTAAGTATTTATTTATTTACTTATGTTATGATGTAATCTTTATTTAAATATTTATTGTAACATTATGTAATATGTAAGTTGATTAAATCCATATTTATTAGAATCCTCAAATTCTAACATGGTAACAGAGCAAGGTAAATTAAATAAATTAAGATCAAATGTTGTGTATTTTATTTATTTAATTTGTATGATTTTTTCAACCAACCCAAAAGGGTATTTAAAAGTATCCAGTCTCCTTCTTTTTTCCCCAATATATTTTGGCATTACATTTGTGCAATTAAACTCTCGGTAAAGATTTTAGGTTTTTTAATTTTAAATCCCTAATTTTTATTGGGGGAGATGTAATATGATATGATTCTTAATTTCATTTACATTTTTTAAACTATATGGAATTAATGTTTGTTTGGAGATTGATGTGTGCATAGGTGAAAGGGGCTTCAAATATTTACTTGCGTGAAAATCACATACAGAAAAGGAAAAGATTTATTACTATATGAAATAATTTTCATGTTTTCTATAATTTTAAATGTTTATAGGTTAAATATTTCGGAAGGTAAATTCATACCCATGTTCTTTGGTCCCCTCTAAAAGGATTCAATTTGAAAAACTATAGTTTATAGTTAATCTATAACTATATCCTATATAATTTGAAAACTATATTATTATTTTTTTTAAATATATATATATATATATATATATATATATAAAATATAGAATAAGGGTTATATAATAATTTATATAAACATGATATTAAAATTCATATAGTTTTTGTAACACTCTTGACAGCTTGTTATTTTCCTCATTTACATTTCAAGTGTTGACATGTGATTTTCCTTATAAAGATATGTTCTTTTGAATTTTAGAGAAAATGCTTGATATGGATAAATCATCTTCTGTTCTTAAGATCCTTTGACTGAATTGGGATGGCTTCCTTGAAGCCATTTTACATTTCTTATGGGTGGGTTGCAATCGGTTAAGAATTGTAAACTTATCTACTAATCTAAGTCATCCTTGGATCAATTTCGGTGATCCAAGGAATGTTTTAAAATCTGCTCTATTGAACGAATGGTAAATCGACATTCAAGGAATTAATGGACATATGACTGAACTTTGTTGGCTATAGGTTATTTGATTGTTGTGCTTGGATCTTTTCAATTCGAATGTGGCAGAAAATGTTGACACAACTAACTATATCCCCTGTTCACTGGATAGGAAAACATCCAGATCTTGAAAAGGACTATCTAATGGAATCCTAAGCTAGGTAAAAATATTTACTACCTAAACTATGTTACGTAACATAATTCCTATTCTAACCTAAAGCTTCCTATTCTACTTTCATTGGTTGATTGGAATCCTAACCTAAGCTCGGTGCTAAGGGTTTTGGAAAGGTTTCTAGGTTATTAAAATTTACCTAGAACCTAATACTACAAGGTTATATTATCATCTAACCTAATGCCTAAAACTATAGTGTTGTAAATTAATCTAACCTATGTGGAAACTACCTTAGGCTATGTGCTAAGACCTATTGTGGTAATTATTGTTTGGGTTATAACCTAAGGTATATATTACAATCTACCTAAGGTCTAACCTAAGCAATATGATCTATCCTAAACTAATGGGTTTGAATGGGGAATTAGGTGGTTGCATACATTGTAGGCGACAGTTCCAAGGAATTAAATTTATTGATAAGATTTTAATTGCTTGGAGGTACTGCCAGCTTTGGTAGGGGTTAGTGAACTTGGTGGAGGATTAGGTGGAGACTCCACTAAAATGAAATTCCTTGTTAAAATTGATTTAGCAATCACTAAACATGAAAGGCGGTGGCAAGGGAAGATAGGCGGGAAACTCAGAATTAATGGAATTAATTGTTTTTGGTTTTCGTGCTCAAACTACCTTGGAAGGCATGAAAACGGTTTGGTGTGTGGTTATTTCACTTTGCTTAGCGATTTTTTTCTCTTCATGCTCTCTGGTTTTTCGAACCAGCAGATTGAACTACACATGATGGCTATTTTTGAGGTTTTAAACCTATTTTCAGTTTGTGGAATATATAGGAGGCATTGTGGGAAGAGAACATGGTTATTTTATTTTTCATGGAGAAGAGGAGAAGTTTTGAGCTCGGCTAGAGGTTCTTTTCAATTTCACAGAAGTGCTATCAGGCATGATAGGCTCTAAAATTTAAGATCCTTTTCTTTCTTATAAATGTTTCATTAAAACGATTATGCTCTTTTGAGATTCTTGGATTTCTTATCTTATCTAGTTATTGGCTTGATGGGTTTATTAAATCTTGTTATATTGGTTTTTGAATCCTTGGTAAATGATGTTCTATTGGGAGACTTACCATATATAGTTCTTAAAAAAATATAATGCATGTAAACGTCTTTCTGTTCTCGACTTTTCATTTGGAACTAGAAATGGAAGTGGTCTGTTAAGATAACCATTGTTTCTATTATTATGGTTAAGTGTTTTGGGAAACTTGAATCCTATTGGAACTTCAGATGAGCTCATTTGGCATGGATGAGAGCCTATACATGGGTTTGTTTTTAGCTTGGGTTGAGCTCATGTTTTGTTGAACCTTTATTTTGAGCTCATCCTTGATTTGAAACTTTGCCCTAGATTTGTGTTTGTTGAGAACTGATTCTTATTGTTCTGATTTGTGTTGGAATCTTGTGTATCTTTGGACTGTTGTCAAAGCCGTATAAAGCTCGGTGTTTATATTTTAGTTCCTTGTGATAATTCAAACAGTTACTGTCAGTTCATAAAGTACACGGTATTTGGATATTATTACTCATTTTGGGCTCGAACTTTGGGTGAAACTTGAGTCCTGTTGAGAGATAATATTGGACTCTGTACCCGTGTTTTATATTCTTTTGAGAAATTTGGAACTGTTTTGTAGATTAGTAACTACAAAGCACTCGTATTTTGTTACTTATGTGGACTTTGTACTCTATGGGAATTCCTAGTTCCGCTTGAGCTAGTAATTGGGCTTCGCGTTTGATATGAATCGTGTTGGAGTCACTATTGTGCTGAACCAGTGTTGGTATCTTGGGTAACTAGGAACTGTTATTGAAGATGTACATGGCTCTGTACTCGTGCCTTACTCTATGGAAATTTGAGTTGTTAACTGAAGTTCATAATTTCACCACACTCTTATCTTATTATTTGTTTGATTATGAACTCTCTCTTTGGAAATTCATGTTTCATTGTATAAGGGAAATAGGACTCCTTGTTTTGAATATGGACTATTTTTGGTTATATGTATCTTTTCTGTCTCATACTAAGACATTGTGCACATCTGAGCTCATGTTGAGTTTTTGTAATTCGATACTATACATGAAATTTGTACTTAGTGCTTGGAAATAAGTGACAGAATCGATGTGTAGGTTCTGTTCTTGTATGATGAGTTTTCTTGTTATTGATATAACTTAGGTGGGAAATTGTTGTTCCCTTAACCCGTGAATATTTACGTGGGTAGTCTTGTACCTATGTGAGAAGCTTATGATCAGTATCGTGCTTGGAATTTGTATATCATTGAGCTACGATCGTTAGTATTTTTGACAAGTTTGATTTGGTTTTGGTATTTGATTGGGATTTAACTTTGTAATAGTTAAAAGCTAAGAACTCGTATAATTGAACTACTTAGTCAAGGAAATCCAGAAAGAGTAGATTAATTAGAGTTGTTTGAATATTCTTGGTATTTAAATGGAAAATTTTTACAAGGATAATGGGATTTCAGTCCTTAAGATTTGTTGATGCTTCTGATCCTGCTTGGTTATCTGAATGGTTATTTTTCTATTCCTTCTTGGATTCAAATGGACACCTTATGTCTTTATAAAAGAAAGGAATTTGGTTCCTTTAAAATAGATTGTGTTTTAAGACTGCGAATTGTATTTCATTCTGAGTATGGAATTGAAATTAGTATTCATTATAAGTAAAGAAGTGTAAAGAATATGGCAGTGTGTTTTCTTCTTACTGTATAGATATTTGGTTGAACTTTCTATTTTGACTCTTCTTGGATGATCTAGAGTAGAGAATAACTCTGTATGAGTCTACCTTGATCTTTGAACATTGTTTCAGATCTTTAAAAGTTAAATTCTATTTTTGGAAGTCGATTTAAACTTACAGGTAGATCAGATTCTCTATTCCTTCTTAGATTAAGATGAGATTTCTATTCTGATGAATATCTTAATTGTTAAATTTTAAGGTAGTTGTCTTTAGAAAGAAACAGTTAAATCATGTTTGGAACCTGTTCTATTTCTTGGATGTGTTGTGTATAGGCATGAGTTGTAATGGTTCTTCTTCTTATTTTGTTAAGGAGATGGACAAGTCATCTTAATATGAACCATGCTCTAAAATTTTCTTTAGCTTGAAGAAAAGATAAATGTTGATTTCTTTTATGATAGATTGGGAACAATGAGATGTTATAATATGTTGTTTGTCTAAGGATAATTGATGGGATCAATTAGACTCTATTTGTAAGGCTGAAATGGTAGATTATATTCTGTCCTTTTCTTGGAAGTGAAATCAATTGTTTATAATGTACTTCTTTTTCGTTGCTTTTGATATATTGATTATTTGATGTAATAATTGTCTCATTAAAGCAGAGTTGTTTTAATGGAACAATTATTGGAATGCACTTCTTTTTAAGGCTTAGTGCTTATCATGCTCAGTTCATTGAATTGACCCGTGCTAGCAATTTTTGCAGATGGAATTCATAAGTGATAAAGAAGGAAAAACTTATGTGATGCATTGGCTGATTTAAGTCTAATTCTTGTGAAGAACTCTGATTCATTCTTGAGATTGTATTGGAAAAGAAAAGTAGTATTATTTTATAATTAAGATGGTTGTTATGCAGTATACCTAAATTCATAAGTCTTGTAAATATAATGGTTATAAAGATAAATTGAAAGTTGTGAGATTACCTGTATTAGTTGTGTAAATTGTTTTGTATTTGTATGAAAGAGATGGGCTCTATCTTGTTGTTAATCTTCATATTATTTATATGTTAAATGGCTAAATTTTAATAATATTGGATCAAGGGATTTAGTTAAATCTCCCTACTTGTGATGCAACTTGTAAAGTTGTAGAATATGATATTCATTATTTAAACTATATAACATAGTAATACAAAGTAGGATGAACAAACATTGAAAAACATGGTCATTGGGTAGAATAAATCCTAATGCCTTCATATAGTGAAAGAATATTCATATTTCATAAATGTTCATAAACCTCAAAGGTTTGGTATCATAACTTCAATTTATCAAACTTCATTTGTTATGAATTCTACACTTGGTTGGATATATTCAGCGCAGAACTTTCAAAAAAAAGAAGTTATTGTACTTTTACATAAGACATATTATAACACATGTGAGTTATGCTTAATTAACAAATTAATTATGTATTCCAACATTAAAAGTGACAATAAATATGAAAAATTTATTAATGGGATAAATGAATCAATTTAGAAAAGAACTTAAGAAGTGTTGGATTAGGGTTAGGAAAGTTGTTAAAATCTATTTTGGATAATCCAAATTAATTAAATTATTAATACATTCCTTGGGGTATGTATATCTCGATGATTTGTTCAACATTATGCTTTGGCACATGCCAACCGTAGGGTTGTGCGTTCAAGAAGATTAGAATCTTCTTGAGGATATGGCGATGCATTCGGCATGTGGCAACACCCTTTGGCATTGATCATCCAGATCTACATAAAGTGGACTTGATCTTAGTTTTTCTCTATCTCAAGTTAGAAACATGTTTTAAGATATAGAGTTGCCCTAAAAACTTAGGATACCTTGGCACACGGGGTTGACTTAGGTTGACCCAAGATGCCAACTTCGCCTAAGACTTAGTGAGCTTTCCCTTATCATAACACATGTTTTTAACACAAACTAGGTTAAACCTCGGGCAAGTGAACTAACGTGAGTCGGTAAAGAACATTCTAGATTAAAATAGAGTGGGGTGAAGGACGTATTCCAGATTGACGAGTATCTTTGTCAAGGAATAGTAATACGTATAGTATGTTAAAAATCTTTGGCCAAAGTATTAAGCTACTAATTGCGTTGTCCTATGTCACCTAGTCTAAGGTTCGTGATGAAGATGAATCTTGGTAATAATTATTCGAGATAGGTTCCTTAGACGGATCACTCAATACTACGAACAGGGAAAGAGAACCAAGTATACGTAGTATACGAGATAAGTATTCAATACTTATGATAAACATGAATAGATCAGTAGTTTATCGAGTCATGAAATGAATAGATCGGTGGAACACCGAGTCATTACATTGCATATAGTTATCTATTATAAGAATGGTTGATAAAGAATGTGTGTTCTAAATTATGAAATTTAGAACAGAGAACATTATTTAACAAAAAATTTCCTTGTTTCTAAAGTCTTAAAATGGGAATGTTACAGTTTTGAAAGAAACTATAGATTAAAAGTCTTTAACCATATTAAAATTACATGGGATTGAGGGAAGAGTCAACATACCATATTCTAAGCCTAAGTTTAAATCATATTTAAACTTAACTTATAAATCTAGACATATTTTTTTTAAAAAGAAACAAACCTAAGTTTAAATCATATTATATATATGGTTAGTTTAAACCACTTAAAATATAAATTTTATTAGATTTAGTTTATATATGTTTTAAAAAAACTTAAGTGCTTATTTTTTTGGAAAGGGGGTCTATGTTTATTGCTTGGCCATGAAGGGATTACTTTTTAAATCTTAATACTTATTAAATAAAACCTAACATGTGTTCCTAACCATTTATATTATCCATGTAAAGGGCAGCCCCATTCATTTATATCTTATAGTTTATAAAATCTATATAAATGAACCTATTTAAAGGTTTTTTTATATAAGAGTGGGAGTGGAGAATAAAATGAGATAATATCTCAGGTATAAATGTGGAACTCTCAAGTATAAATAGAGAATTTATAAAAAATGTTAGTTTATTGGTGGCCCCAGTGAAGTGTGGTAAATATTTACTAAAATATTTGTAGCTATAGTCACATAAAAGTTTTAAAGTTTTTAGCTTGTAAGAATTTTATAAAATATTTTACAATATTTCCATAGTTTTAAATATGTGCAAGATAAAATTAAGAGTAAATGTGGAGACAAGGTTCATGAAAATAGGGATTTGAATTTATTTCATTGGTCTGGTGAAATTACTTGTCCCCTCTATAAAATATGCAGGTTAATCTATACTCTCATAAATCTACTTGCACCTGGTAAAATTCTTTCAACCTAGTCTATGTCCTTTAAACCTCTTTAATAAGGGTTATGTGTTTTATATATATATATATATAAATACTATAGTTTATAATTTTTATGAATCATATGTTGTTTTTTATTTACATTCTATAAACTTTAAATACCTCTTTTTTTTAAAGTGTATATATTTTTACATTATAAATTATAATAGGTTATTATAATGTGTTAAAATATAACCTCCCTAATATTATACAAAAGAAGAAATTCTGGAATTTCACATTCGGAAATACACAAACAAGTTTTGGATTTATTAAATTTTGATCAAATGACTATCACAAGTAGACCAAACATAAGACAATATGATGGTCATTTAGATGTCAAATTTAAGCTCACAAGTTCGAGAAAAATTTCATTATATTAAAATTGACGGTCAAATGAGCATCACGAAAGACCAAAAAATAAGCCATGATGACGGTCATTTAGACGTCAAATTTAATTTGGATAGATTTATGTCATTAATTTTTTTCTAAAATTTGAAGTTTTTATGCATTTTTAGGGTCTCTTCTTCACTTCTATATGGTCAAAAATATTTTTTTATATAAATCTTGGGTATAATACAGAGAGCCCTTTATAGTGCGGGTTATTATTTTGATCATGGGAGGTTAATAATATTAATTGTAATGACATAATTAGTTATGATCAAATAGTTTATTTAGATCTATAAAATTTAGATATGATTATATTAAAAATATTGTTTTTATTATCGATAAATATTTATTTAACTATGTCGTACATTGTATATTATAATGGGGTGTGTTTTACAGGTTTAGGAAAACAATGACGTCCAACTATCTCTGTCTTGACAAAACCTAGATCCTAAATGAAGCCAACTACAACATTTGGGTCAAAACAGAATTTATGGCGAGGAAACTCTAGACAATTTTTTTCGGATCGAGGCTACTCCCACCGGTTGTCAAGAAACTGTAGATAACATGAATACATTCTTGAAACAAATGCATGATGATTTTTCTATGGTTCTATGCAATGTGAATGATGAGTACCTTCTACACCTTGGTAATATCACAACATCCGAAAGAAGTATGGACACAATAAAAATCCATGCATAAAGTATACTTGGTATATCAAATATAGTAATAAGAGTATAATAATTGAATAAATTCAAAGAAATGGTCTATATATTTTTGATGATTTCTCTTTTGCATCTTGTTTTATATCTCAAAGTTTGAATAATTTAAAACTATGGCATGAAAGGTTAGGACATATTAATTATTGAAGCTTATATGAAATGTCTAGATATAATCTAGTGAAATGTTTACATGTGTTGTCTTCTTCTCTTGAAGTTGCTTCATTAAATGCTTCTAAATGATGGTTTTGATTCTGATTTAGTAAATGGTCATGATGATGTTTTGATGTTATAGATGTTTCTAAAGATTTTATCTTCCTAGATAAAAAATTAAATTGGGCTCAATGTATGTTAGAAAGCTTAAATCCTATTAACCTTAGGAAAATGACTAGAAGCCATCATATGTACCATGCATTAATTACCTTGTATGAACATGAGCCACAAAGTATTATAGGGTCTAGGTGGATATACAAAGTAAAATATAATGTTAACAATAGTATTAACAAACATAAAGCTAGACTTGTTTCTAGAGGTTTCACTCGAAACCTCATATTTATTATGTTGAAACATTTCCGTAGCTAAAATGAGTACTGTTAGGGCCTTATTTGTAATTGTCGCTCAATTTGGGTGGAAATCCACCAAATGGATAAGAAAAATGTTTTTTGAATTACGATTTAAAAGAAGAACTTTACATGTTTCAACCTAAAGGATTTGAAGAAACTGGTAAAGAAAACTATGATTATAAGTTGAGAAATCCTTGTATGGTTTAAAACAAGCTCTTAAAGCTTGGTATGCAAAAATTGTTTCCTTCTTTAAACTATTAGGTTTTGTTAATTGTTCTTCTAACAATGATATATTCATTAAGCAATAAGACTCACATATTATCATTATATGTATATATGTTAATGATTTGCTTATGTCTGGTGAAAATTTTGATTTAATTCATAGAATTAAAGAAAAAATGAAGTAATACTTTGAAATGAATGAGTTAGGTCTCTCACATCATGTTATTTGTATGATTGTATTTCATTCTATTGTTATTTTTCAAAACACAATATGTAACCATTGTATTGAAAAAAATTCTTATGATTAATTGTAAACCATATTCTACTTCAATGGAAGTTGAAATAAATATTGATCCTAAATCGCATATGAAAAAGGTTAATCCTATTTTATATACACTTTGTTAGTTGATAGTTTGATTTATCTAACTATAACTAGATTAGATATTTCCTATATAGTAGGAATTACTTCAAGGTTTATGCGGGAACCTTTTTTAGAGATCATTGGAATCTTGCAAAAATAATTTTTAGATATTTGAAAAGAACAATCAATTATGGGTTGCATTATACTAAGAATGAAAATGTTATCTTATATGGATTTTGTGATTCTAACCATACCGATGTTGTGTTATAAAATATATTGGATATGTGTTCAATTTTTTTGGTGTAGGAACCATTACTTGGAATAACAAATACAATCAACAGTCTTCATTTCTTCTACTAAGGAAAAGAAGTACAATGGAAGAAGTAAAGAAGCCATGTGGCTGCAATGGTTATTGGTAGAGATACACATGTAAGCTAAAGGAAGTATTTCTCTTCTATGTGGTGGTCAAAGTTGTATTACTCTTGATTAAGAATCTAATTCAACATCAGAGGATGAAGAACATTGAGATACATATATGCTTCACCCGTGAGAAGGTGCAAAGTGATGAGATAAATCTCAAGTTCATGTTGATTGAAGATCAAGTTGTTGATATCTTCACAAAGTCCCTGAGTGCTACAAAGTTTTGTCACTTTCATGAAAAGCTTGGATTGTCAGAGTTTCTATTGAGTGGAAGTGTGCATGACAATGTCACCTCCTAATAGAACTTGGTTTTTGTAAAAGACTTTTGAACATATGTAAAATACCTTCGGGCAAGTGTAAAAAAATCTTCGGGATAGTGTAAAAAAAAACCTTCGAGCATGTATACCTCCTCAACTTATTTTTTAGAAATAAGTGTAGAAATATCTTAAAGGTGGTCTTCAGTAAAATCTTTAGTGCTATTGAGTTTATTGGTAAACATCCAGTGTAAGCATATTGTTAAGAGCTCCTTGGTTGTAAAAGGATCCTATATGCTTAGGTTCAATAACCTTTTATGAGAACATGTGAGAATATGTAATACTCACAAATCATACTTAGCCACTGATCATAGGATGATCTTTGAGATTCCAAATCCTTTTGTAAGAAAAGGTAATTTGAGTATGATGAAGGTGTTATAATTCCTTCAACCAATATGCTAGACTAAAACTTGTATGGTTTAAGGATTGTAAATCCTATAGTGTACCACGGGAAAGTAATCTATTGGCATATGTTATGTTATCCCACTTAACATTAAGGGGGAGTGTTGGAACATAATGATTAAGTGGTCTAGCCAACCCTTAATGTATATGGGTCCATAAAAATATATAGGTTAATATTTAATAATATTTATATTTGTATTTCTATTATTAAATATGATAACCTAGGTATATACTTTATGTTAAATATTTAATATCATGAAATGATTATATTTCTAATATTAAACATTATAAACCTAGGTGTATGTGTCAACCATTTAGGTTGAAAAGGTGGGTCGGGAGACATACCTTATCACCTTATATAAAAAGGACTTTATGTCCTCATCTGATATATTCAGGAAATATATCAAAGGTGTGCAAATAAAATGATTTGGTTTTATCCTTGGTAAATAGGGTTTAAAAGAAGGAGGTGATCTTACTAGATGTAAAATAAGTTCTCTGAAGTAAAATGTTATTTTTAAAGTGGTTTTTACCCTATTGGGATTTTCCACTATAAATAATGTGTCACCTGTGTTATTTATTTCTGTAAGTATTTATTTATTTACTTATTTTATGATGTAATTTTTATTTAAATATTTATTGTAACATTATGTAATATGTAAGTTGATTAAATCCGTATTTATTAGAATCCTCAAATTCGATAAAAGAAATGGTTTGTATATTTTTGATGATTTCTCTTCTGCATCTTGTTTTATATCTCAAAGTTTGAATAATTCAAAACTATGGCATGAAAGGTTAGGACATGTTAATTATCAAATCTTATATGAAATGTCTAGATATAATCTAGTGAAAGGTTTACATGTGTTGTCTTCTTCTCTTGAAGTTACTTCATTAAATACTTCTAAATGATGGTTTTGATTCTGATTTAGTAAATGGTCATGATGATGTTTTGATGTTATAGATGTTTCTAAAACTCTTATCTTCCTAGATAAGAAATTAAATTGGGCTCAATCTATGTTAGAAAGTTCAAATCCTATTAACCTTAGGAAAATGACCAGAAGCCATCATATGTACCATGCATTAATTACCTTGTATGAACCTAAGCCACAAAGTATTATAGGGTCTAGGTGGATATACAAAGTAAAATATAATGTTGATGGTAGTATTAACAAACATAAAGCTAGACTTGTTGCTAGAGGTTTCACTCGAAAACTGGTATTGATTATGTTGAGACATTTCCTATAGCTAAAATGAGTATTGTTAGGGCCTTATTTGTAATTTCCACTCAATTTGGGTGGGAAATCCACCAAATGGATAAGAATTTTTTTTTCTTAAATATCAATTGAAAAGAAGAACTTTACATGTTTCAACCTAAAGGATTTGAAGAAACTAGTAAAGAAAACTATGATTGTAAGTTGAGAAATCCTTGTATGGTTTAAAACAAGCTCTTAGAGCTTGGTATGTGAAAATTGTTTCCTTCTTTAAACTGTTAGGTTTTGTTAATTATTCTATCGAACATAGGGGAAGATCCTAAATTCATGGAACTTGATTCTTCTTCTAGAATTCCATCTTCGCCTTCTTCTGAGCATGATGAGATATCAGGGTCTAGCATTGATCCATAGCCTATCTTCTTGTTACCAAATCATTCATTATCTATCATCATTCCTCAATAAAAATCTCACCTTGGGTCACCATTGAGTAGCCCATTATCTTCTTCTATCCTAGAGCTACCCCCGGGTAGTCCTCCATTTTCTACTTGCGGTCACCTCTTGGTGTCCTATTACCTTTATTCTTGGGCCACATCTTAGCAGCCCTTCATCCTCTTCTATCTATGGGATACCTCCGAGTAGTCCCTCCTCATCTATACTTGGGTCACCCCCTAGTATTCCCTCGATATCATCTTCTATTCTTGGGCCATGTCCTCGTAGCCCAATTTCTTCCCTCTTAGGGCCACATCCTAGTAGCCCTTCCTCATCTTCTAGCCATGGCTCACCTCTGAGTAGCCTAATTTCTTCCATCTTAGGGCCATATCCTGGCAGCCCTTCATCATCTTCTATCAATGGCTCACCTCCTGGTATCCCATCCTCTTCAATTCTTGGACCATATCCTTTTCATCCATCACATATTTCTTCTATCAATGGTTGTGGCAAGCCCATGGTCATTTCTCACATCAGTTCTAAACATCCACATTCACTTTCTTCTCCTTCTCGAGATCAGAAAAGTCACACATCAGCTTATAAGAAACCCAAATAGTTTCTTAATCAAGCTCAGGTAAAAACTCCTAAGAGCTCTAAATCTCCTAGCAACTCACATGATCTTAGGGTTAAAAATAAAGTGTGATTCAAGAATACACATCAACATAACCATCAATTATGGCACAAAGTACAGATACCTATGGATAGGGAACTCAATCTCCTGCATACAAAATCCATGTTTTAAGATAAATCACAGTCATTTTTTGAGTACAAGCTCACTACGATCATCGAGATTGGAGAAAATATTACGCTTGATAAACAAACACACCTAGTCTCCCTTATCAAATAAGTCATAAACATTGTTGTTGGATCTTACCACGCATAGTGAATTTTTTGGTCCCACCTTTCCAAAAACTATCGAAAATCTAAAAATAAAAAAAAAATGCAAAAATACAAAAAACATGAGAAAACACAAACAAAAATCAAAGGTACATTTTCTCAAGCATTGCAATTAGGTATTTGTGTGCACATGGATGTTTCTTTCTTCCCTTATTTGTTGTTATTTTGTAAGTCTTCCTACCATTTTCATCCCTTCGATGTTATTTTTTTATCTTATTCACAAGCATTTTGTGATATTTATCTCTATGGTATCCGTTTAACCCTGGTCTTTTGTCACCTTGGTAAATTAAAGAATGACTGACCTCTTAGAGATCCTATCACATTCAACATCTAATAAAATTGTTGCAAAGAACTTTTGGACATATTTGTTGACACTAGCCAATGTCATCATCATAATCACTTCCACCTCCTTTCATCAAGCCATCAGTGGTTCTTAACCCCTTGTCAAACAAGAGAACTAAAATAAAATTTTAGAAAGAAAAAGAATCAAAATCAATCAAAAATCAAAAACTAAAAGTAAAAACCAAATCGATATATTACTCTCTCTTGGGTTATTTCCAATAAACTCTATCGGGATATGGAGACCCAAGCGACAATAGAGAAATGTTGCGATTAGAATCAAATACATCTCCGTAGAGGCTATGGATGCCCGGATGGCAACGAAGTAATGTATGAATATCCTTTCACCATCCATTCACAAAATCACCTATCAAACTATATCATTCCTACACATTGGCTAGGTTGTCTTCACTTGTTGTCTATGAAATATTCCCTTCAAGAGGTAATAAATTTCATGTGCGAGACACTAGATCTCTATGAGTAAATAGGATTAGTATGTTACCAAGTGTCTTTTTTGGACCTTGTTCAGACTCTTTCTTTAGTCCATATCTCATCTCACAATTTGTGCCTTTGGATAATCACTTCTTCATCACAAGGCTTCTAAGATACATTCATATCATTCACATCATTCTTCTACTTTTTGTAAAACATCCATGTGTATAAGATTCATTTTTCCATGTTTACGGACACCTTTGTCCGCTTTCACAAAAAAATATTCTCCTTCCTTTCTATCATGTACTTTTAGGCCAACTTACGTTGGGGTCATCCTTGCTCCTTCCCAGCACTTCATTGGTTTATGTTCATCGTCATGTTTAACCTATCCATAATGGCCTTGGGTCCCACTTCTACACATGAAGAGTTTTCCTTTGAATACTCCCACCTAATCGCTGGGGCATTTTTCATCTTCACCTTTCTCATATGCACGTGGCCTTGTGCCCTTGTACATCCCAACTATCACTAGGGGCATCCACACTTCCTCATCTTCCTATACATAGTTTCATAAAACTTTCAAAATCAATCAAAAATTTCAAATATGTTAGAAAAATCATAAAATTCAAATATGTTAGATAAATCAAAACATTCAAATATTTTAGAAAAATAAAAAACATTCAAATATGTTTCAAGAAACATCAAAAACAATATAAATCATCCTATAAAACATCACTCTTTAGTTCTCACCTGTTCATGTGCGTGACTCACGAGATCATCTCAATCTACCTCCATCAACAAAGCTAGGTTGCTTTTTATGTTTGTAATTCCTAGTTGATCAAGTTCTGATCGCTTGTTTCATAGTGAATAAATATTTTCATTGGACCCAAGTGTCCTCCGTTATTCCCTTTGCATGTATCCTTTCTTGGGGCACCGTCATTAACCCTTGTCGTTAATTTGAATAGGTTGGAACTAAATCTTGATAACAAAAACATGGTACTTGTTTCTTTGTTAGGTTAGCTTGTTTACTTTCTCATATTGCATTGCATTATGTATGTTGCATGGAGTTAGGAATATTTTAATTTCTCGTATTGCATTGCATTTTGTATGTTGCGCATGGAGTTGGTTTTTTCAACAATGGACATTTGTTCGTATATGGATTTTCATGTCATACTACACTTTTTTCATTCTTTTTAATAAGGACTGATGATGAACATCTTTAGCAATATGATGAAAAATAAAGTTGTTTGAAAGGAAATGGATGGATGTTGGCTCATTCCCCTTCCTCATTCTCCTTTTCTTCTATATCCCTTTTCTTATTCTTCACACTATTCTTTCTTCTGTTCTCTTTCTGTCATATTTTTTATCGTCAATCGAGTTCTTCTATCACCCCATCAATAATCGATGGGGCATCTTTCATTCTACTCATCTTTCTTCTACCCCGTCAAAAAAATTCTACTTGTTTATGCTTGTCTACTTTCTTTGAAGTGACATTACTTACGCCACCTCAAAGAGGGGCAAATGTAGACACCTAAAATATTCTTACACTTAGCATTTCATCCAATTCAACCAATTAACAACACTTCGTTAATTCCCCATTCTTTGCCCCACTCTCGGATGCCCATTTACAACACCTTCTCGGTCATATTCCTCCTATAATCAGCTTATTTGGCTAATATCTCTCTTATTAGCTAAACATTCCTCCTTTCAACCATTCAAAACCTCCTTGGCTCTCTCTAAACCACTTCTATTGGCTTCATAGGCTATGTATCGGTCAAAATTAGTTATTCGGACCCTCCCAACTCTCAATGAGTCTCTAATCACTTGCTAATCAAGTTTAACTAGCCTAAACCAAGCTTAACTAAGCCTAAAGCACGTTTATCATAATCTAATCTATAAGTGTTTTTTTAGCTTTAGTCCCACATAAACCCAAAGTTCAACATCCTCTCATTTGCAAATCTATAAATAGAAGGACCGCCGCTCCCTTTCAAACTTACAACTTCACTCACAAGTCCTTCTCTCTCACATTTGGAGATATTGGCATTATACCTCATTTGCATTAGTCAAGATAATAGGCATTTGATCTTGGCTATCCTCCATTGTTGAAGCTCCTCCATCTTGCATCCATAACTTCATAGTAGGTTAGTAGGAGGGTATCTAACTTGGCCTTATAGCCATTTTAGATAGACCTCTTCACCTCCATTGAAGCAAACAACAAATCTAATTTGATTTCTCATGGGTTTAACTAGGTTCAATTTATGTTTTAAGTAATCATAGAGTAGTTACAAATAAAATGATAGTGTTTTAGTTTAATTCATTATTGTAGAAGTTATCTTGTTTAGCACTCATCTTGATGTTTATGATAGGTTTAGTTTGATTATGGAACTAATTAGCTAGTTTATTGTTTATTAACATAACTAATCTTCTCATGTATACAGAGTGTGAAAGGAAAAAGAGAAATAAAGAATTGTATCCTCACACCTCAAAACGAAAATCAAACAAAAATCTAATAAAAATACGTAATCCAACAAGTGAATTTAGTGTGTTTATTCTATTTAAAAGATCGACTCATGAATTTGGAGTATAATTTTTGGTTGGGAAGGCTTCCTACGAAGAAGTAAATTCTAAAGGTGAGGTTTCAAGTTATGTTATAGCGGGGTAGACCATTCTCGAGGTGATGGCTGGGTGCCCATTTTCAATCCTTTGATTGTGTGATTTTTGTGACTTCTTCGGGGTGGGATGTTGTTTTAAGAAGATGAATATATTCTAATTTGTGTAGTTTTCCAGAGAGAGAAGAAAGAATGCTTTCCTATGATTGATTATGTCAACCATCAGTTGGGCATGACTTCCAACATATAGGTTTCCCTCATTTTAATGTGAGCTAAGATGTAGTGAATCAAAATTCTATGCAAATGTTTTAAGCCCAAATCGAAGTGTGATATTTGATGTAACAAGTAATGAATAGGAAGAGGAATGCTCTTTCACTAATGCAATACTAATGAAAGAAAAGAAGTATTCTTTTTATAGCACCAAAAACATGATTGCTTTTAGATAATAGAAAGAGAGGAAGATTCTAGAGAGGAAAATTAATGTGTAAGCTTTTCAGAAGGGAAACAAACACACAACTTTTACCTAGGAATGAATAAAATGTAAGGAACCTCGGATGGGTCCCACCGGGCGTGCCAAAATGTTTCACCGTTTTCTTTAAGTTTTTAGATGAAATAGATAAGGGTGTGGGCCTAGGAGGAATACCTGTTGAGAATGGTCATTTTAAAGGTTATTGCATGCGTTATGACTTCTTGATCCAATCTTTGACTGTGAGAGATTCCTTTTATCTAGGAGGAACTACCTAAAATACAAAAAAAGACCACAAGAGAGAGTTAAATAGTATATGATAGTGGATTGCCTAGCGTATGGTAGATCCAGGAAGTGTGATACTTCCTTGGTGAAGTCAATCCACTTTGTTTAATATGATTTAATGCAATAAATGACATAAATAAATGAGGTTCTCTGTATTTGATATTATTTAGGTATCTCATCCAAATACAATAAGAAAATATAACATAATAAGCTAGGCTATGATCATATCGGAAATAAAGTAAATAATTAAGGTGCTAGAACAGTCGGGGTAAGATTCGGGTCACTTGTGTCACTTAGAAAAGGTTATTGGGATCTGCATTATTAATAGGATTTCCAAATACGAGACCAACATCAATCTGGTATGACCGATGTCGGTTTAGTAAAAACCGATGACGGTTAAGGCGGGTAGATAATAACTCAATAGTTCACAGTTTTGGGGATCTATCTGAGGCTAAATCAGAGGTGGTAAGGAGTTATTTTAGGTCTATGGAGGTGTTGGGAATATTCAGATGTAATCAGGAGTGGACATAAGTGATTAAAATTGTTATGGGTGATGAGAATGATCGATTTCACAAGAAGGCAATAGTGGTGAGGTAAAAATATAAATGGTGGTTGATAAACAAAGGTGAAGAAATATTATAAACTGAATAGAAATGAAATGGTGTAGGTTAGAAACACACTTACTTGATGTGTAGATTTAATTTCTAGGTGGTGTTGATGGTTGATCAATGAGATGACAATCGCATCGTGTGGGGCCTCCCGAGAATGCTACCGTGAATGTAAATACCTTCTAATCAATGGTTGTGCTAGCTATGGTTGTCTGGATGTGTGAAAGAGTTATGGTTCTTTCTTGCATGTAGATCTACTTTGCTCCTAAACTTGAGAATGTGTCTAACCTCTCAGAAAAGGTTACCAAAATGGTTATATGGTAATCGGTGACGGTTTAGGGTGACCGACATCTGTTTCGGATTAACAGGTGTCGGTTAAGGTGGGATATCCTAGGTTGCCTAAAATAGTAGATCTTGGCTATCTTTTTCCAACTTTGCTAGTTAGTGCCGGGTCTAAATGGAATGTTGCTCTTAGATACGTGAGGAATATGGTTAGAGGAAGAATAGGCATGTGATTTTAGTGGTATACTAAGTCTTAGTTCATTAAGGTAAGTAGGGATAAGTCTTGGTTAGTTATGGAGACATGTTGTAAATAGGTCTATGGTGAGGTGTCTAGGTGAGGTGTGCATCCATTTAATTAAAGTAATTAAATTAATAAATGGAGTGACGGTGAGTATTGAATTAAATGTGGATAGTTAAATTAATGTTAATATGGGGTGAAAAGGGGGCTAATATTATGTGAGTATGTTTAAGTTAGTTATTCAAAAGGGGACCAAGAAGAGTGTGACCCAATTTTGGTGTCTACATGTGGAACCTTGGAGGTCAAGAAAAGGATATTCCCCATAAGGAATATTCCCAGAGACATCATTATAGTTAGTGGAAGGTTTGCGAAGAGGATAAGCATTCATCAATGGACGAGCACATCGACACTTGGCATGTGATCTCTTTGTGGAGAGAAGTCCTGGCTATGGTCGATGATCATATTTAAAGAGGTGTTTGGGCAGGGGAACATAAAAAAAGATATAGACAGAACACACGGGTAGAAATACATGGAGGCATGAAAGGAATGTAGAGAGAATGCATATATAATGCAAAGAAAGATAAGGAGAGTAACGAAGTGCTGCAGTAATGATAGGGTTTAGAGTACTTAGTGCTAAAGGGTTGTAAGGGATGTCATAAGTACATGTATGGGTACTAGGATCTATAACAAGGGATAGAATGGGAAAAATTATAGTTAGGATCTTATATCGAGAGAAGCTTACATAAGTTAAATCTCTATCATTGAATGTAGTATGGTTTCAGGAGATTCGTTAAATTGATCTACATGGATCTATTCTATACAAATTTCTTATGGGTATAAACCCTCATGTTATATGACTTATCATGGCTCAGATATGGTTTATTACACTTCTTACAATGTCATTTATCTTTTGTGATGCATTAATGTGTAGATCTGTTAGTTGCATCTTCTACCTTTTAAATTAAGCGAATATGATTTTGTTTCTATAAATAATCCTCCATTAATGGTAGAACTCTCTCTTACAAAGCTTTCCTAAAGGAGGGGCTCAGTTCAGTGCACACCTCGGGTGAGCACCCAACATATGCTATATGATAGGATAACACACTTGAGGTTGGAAAGAAGTATTAAGGGTAAAATAATGACTACAAATGGTTACTAAGGTCAAGGCTGTAATTGGAACTTACAAATACATCCTGTCCTCTAGGCCTATCGAACCTTCATCCACACTCATATTTGTGTGTCCCCATATTCCTTAGTCAATGGAACTGAATCCATCATACCCTTGGAAGTGGAGCTTCCTTCACTGAGAATATCTCCTTAGGACTATCTTGATAAAGATGAAGACTATAGAGTTTCTTGACTAACAAAGTTAGAGTTGTTGGATGAGAAGCGTATGAGAGCGCTCAATCACCTAAAATTTTATCGAAATGATTATCAAGAGGATAGAATAAATGGATCATTCATCATGAGTTTTATGTATATGATCTTTTCGAAAGAAAATTAGAAAAACATTGTTAAGGATAGAGAAAATAAATGAAAATTTGAGGCTAGCTAGTTAGGACCTTATGTGGTCGTTGTTAAAAATGGATCGAAGCATATAAACTTACACATTCCAATGGAAAAGAACTTTCAGAGCCCATTAACACCATACAAATCAAGAAATTCTACACTTAAGCATGGGGTGGATGTTAGAAAATACCTAAAAAGTAGAAAAAGAGAAAAATAATAATAATAAATTTTTTTCAAGAAAATAGTAAAAAAGAAAACGGAGTTGACCACATGTGAAAACCATGCAATTGTGGTGCATTGGGTAGGTATTTGGGTGAAAATTGGTTTCCAGCACTCAAGGAGGATTCATTGGTCACAAGATACTCTTACATATGGACAGGTAACTCTCACCTCTATCTAGGATTGGTTTCCCTTGTTAGGTCTAGGAACCCTACTGAGTCTATCTTTCCAAGCCCGTGATCTGGCTCATTTGTTCTTATATCTGCATGAAGGAATTGCCTTTGTATATTCCCATCTAATGTTGGGGGAACCTTCACATTTTACCTTCTTGAACATACATGCGTGGCATTATTCATTTTGTATATTCCCACATCACACTGGGGGCATCCATGCTTCTTTGTCACTTTACATTGCTTTCAAAACAGGACCTTAGAAAATACAAAAACATTTAGAAAAGGATACACAAAAATCTAAACATTAAAAAAACCCTTTTTAGGAATGAAGCTACACCAACTTCATAACATTGTCTTAAGGAAACCTTGAAAACAATGTGAACAGTAGCCTTGAAAACTTATCTTTTGAGATAACACCAAAAACATTAGAAAATACATCAATGTTGTCCCACAAAAAAATAGTGATTAAATTGCTTTTAGTTTTCAGTTTGTATAGTTTTGGTTATAGCATCTTTTCATGTTGTATGATTTAAAGTATGGTTCATTTTCTTACCTTAGATTGAATCTTTTTTATTTAATTGTGTGTTGCATTGAGTTTATCTTTAAACTTTCATACTTGTAAAATATTGATATGTTTTCATCATCTGTTGTATGCATCTATTAGGATTCATTTTACTTACTTAGATTGGATACCAATTTAATTTGTTGTTAAGGTTTACATGAGTTCATTTCTAGTTGTGTATTGTTGTGTTATTTTATATGTGTATATTTATTTAGTTTTGTTAACTTTTTCCCGTGTGTTTGTTCATTACATGCACATTTGTTTGTTATCACGTCTATCATCTATCATTCATCACATGTAACATCATCTAATACTTCATATATAAAAATTATAAGTTTTACATCAAGCATGTACAATAAGTTGATCATGACTTACCATATCATCAATGGGGCAAGAGGGATTGCACATGATCACAAATCTATCCCCCCGACACCAATATCATCCCTATCATATCGTATACTAATCTACTAAGTATCTCATGTATAAAACATATGATATCATCTAAGGATATATCATCAATCTAAAACATGTGGTACATCATCAACATCTATCATGATACATACATGTGAAATCAAAATCATACAACATGATATATTTAACACATCCATAAACATGAGTCATCATCATAAAGACATAAAAACATGATGAAATATAACATCGAATGTCCATATATACATGTAAAAATGTCTGTCTCAAAAATGAATATACATCATCAATACAAAATCTTCCATCACAGGGCATGAATCATGTTGAAGCCTTCATAAGAGGCATATAATAAAAATGGTACATCCATACATACATCGATCAAAATCAACCTTCATAAGAGGCATACATACATATAAAAGGTGTGTCATATACAAAGAGTATCATCCATGGCTCTCCCCCTCTCCTAGACTTCTAGGACGCGGGTGCTGAAATGGAGGCTATTGTTGGTGATGGGATGGTCTGGCTCCGTGTGTACCACCCTGCTGAACAGTGGGCTAGTAGAGCAACCTCACCAACCTTCATGACCTATATCTTGTCCTACTCACACCAAGATGATCAAACAAATTCACTCTCTATCCCTTTGGCACTACTCAATAGTAGTTGGCCTTGTAATATGAAGCCTCGATAGTAGCTCTCATAATATCCTATATCATCTCAGTGTCACCAAAAGTTGTAGCTACTGAATGGAATAATCCTACTCACCTCTAAGTCTACCAATATCCACACGAGCCTATCTCAACATACTGATCTCTATCTGATGTGATAGTCTAAACTTGAGCCTTTGCTTGATCTCTCTGAATAGTGATACCCTACACCTAGGCCTAGGAAAGATCCGGTTGTGTAATAAAACCTACATACGTGATTGTGCTGAAGTAATAGGCTCAATATATATATCCACGCACTCAATGGTAATTATATCTGATGTAACCATGCATCCCAATATCCAACCTGACCATCCTAAGCTCTCGCCTAGTCTCTCTCGATTATGTGATGCGGAGTTGTGCCCCGACCTGATCCCTCTTGGCTTCTACCTATAGTTGAATGGATATCACCACCTGTAACTACTACTGAAGCGAAACTAATTGTCCATCATCTCCACCACCACCTAGATAAAAATGTGGAGGAACATTCTACGGATACACCTATTGTAATGGAACATGAATACTATTTGGAATCCCAACTAGAGGAAACCGCATATTAGGCAACAACAACACCTATCTATGTCTAGGCCTAGACCCCCTGCCCATGTGGCGGCTATGGTGGAGGGCCTCATCCCCCTGCCCATGTGGCGGGTATGGTGGAGGACCTCATCCCCTGTCCATGTGGCGGCTATGGTGGAGGGCCTCATCCCCTGCCCCAATCATGATGATGAACTTAAAATGGATCATCATAATCATCATCTCTTTCATCCTTGCCACCCTCACTACCCATCTGCTAAGAGGTCCCACTAGAGGTGCTCTCACTCTTGCTTCATGGGCTTCTCTTGGAATTGACAATTGATGAGGTAATAATTTCTAATACTAAGGCCCATACTATAATGTACACCCTACATCTCTAGCTTGACCTCAAAGGTACCCACATAATGGGCACCACTGCAAATAGCTATCCCTGGATCTATCCATGGTAATATATAGCCCCATATCAACAAAACTCTCGGGCCTTGGCACATCTATTCAAGCTATCTACAAAAAAGTCACCAAGCTATCTCGACACCGATCAACTCTGTTCAACTCTTGCATATAGCTATGGTCATTAAACATAAAGTATTCAATTGTCATTGTCTTGAGATTGAAGCCATCCTCGGGTGATTGAAAGTTTCTATACGGCCTCCATACTATCATGGCATGTTGTAGCTCACTAAACTCTTAGCGATAATGGTATGTATCTCCCATGTTCAACCGTACATCATCATTGGCAGGAACCCACCCATAGTAGAAGGATCCTCTGGAGCACAAAATCTCAAAACACTTGTAGGGTGACCAATGGTAATATGGTCCCATGCCAAAATCTATAACAAACAGGCTAGACCTATAATATTTTGTGCAGTACTATGTAATCAAGTGAAGGTCCCAATATAAATGTTTCGGTATGCATTGGTCTAGCAGTATGTTTGACCATCAATAATTCCACGGATAACTCTAATGAGACCAAGTGGGAAGGTAGCTCTAGTCTTGTCAGGGAGTAAAAATCCACTAACAAAGGCCATCAAATATACTACAACTCGGTCTAGCTCAGGATCTGCTATGCACTTAGGGATAATATGACTATCATTACTCAACAAGGTATGTTCAAAGCTCCAAACCAATCTAAAATGTGATGATCAATGTCGATCTAATCACTTGTATCTTGAATCAGATCTCTATGGATGGGGACTCGGTATATCTATCATACATCTTCTAAGGTAACATTCATCTCACCGGTGGGAGCCATAAGAACTAGCTCTCGATGTGCCATCTCTCAGATAAGGCTGTGAGGAGGCCATGGTCAAGTGTAATATGTGGCATATCAGCCATGTAAGCTAAACCAGTCACGTATAGGAGGATATCTAGTATCTTCCTATCCTTCTCATCAAAATCTACCTCTATACCACTTAAGCAACCGTACCGCTCTCTCATATGAAGAATGGGTAATCATCTCTACAAAATAACAATACACTTGTTAGGCTATTTCTATCTACATTATTCTATTATTCTTCTAAAACATACTAATTTCTACTTTCTTCTACCAATTTATAGCCTACGTTCATCTACACTTGACTTATTTTTCTCAAAAAATTATTTGATTGTTTCTTTCAGGCATATACACGCCTCCTTTGACACATATGCACTCTAATAGACACGTACACACCCAAATTTTCCCCTATTTTTTCCAACTCCACAGGATGCATACACATCTAGTATGGTGCATATGCGTGTCATTTGGTGCACTTGCATGCGCACATACATTTTCATCCACATGACCCATACGTGTCCTAACCAATGGACACACATGTGCATACCCATGTTTTGACGTGCACATGTGTGCATACCCGTCATTTCAATGCATATGTGTATGCATTATTTTTATCCCTAACTAACACAAAAACTAATGAACTAAAAAAATGGAAAAATTAACGAGGAAAGCGATAGGGCACTCATAAAAGGTCCATTCGGGTCATCTCGATGGTACTCACGGATGTGATCTTCTCATTTCCTCCCCCTCACGAAGCCTCGTCATTTCTTTCTTAACTCAAAAAGTCACTCGCGGTGATAATCGATAAGATCTACACAACAAATGAACTATCCATGATGGTTTACCCCCTCCCAAGTGGGTATATTAAGTTGTTGCGATGCCCCTAGGGCATGTTTTGGCTACTATGATCATTATAATGCTTCTTCTACTCACCAAAATAATTATTTTTATTTTTAAATTATTTTTACTAATTTTCACTACGTTGGAGCACTAAGTGCTACCTAGCGGTCATTTCTTCACCCTAGGGTAGTTTTCAAATATTCCAGGCACTATTTTCTTCTAGTTTACATTACGGTTATTATTTTTATTAAATAATTATTTTTGGCACTTTCTTCTTCTCGCTAGGGCATTTTCTGCTATTTGACTCCCTTTTCTTCACCTTGGAGCATTTGTGTGCTTTTAGATTGTATTCATTTTTCTACCCTCAATACTATTTTCTAACCCTAAGCACGGCCTATCACCTAGTGGGCATTGGGTGCTCAACCAAGGCACACACAACCTTGAGCATCTTCTTTATGTGAGAATTGTGAGAAGGTTTTCCAAAATATGGAGGATGAATTACAGAATGAGAAGTATATTTACTTAGTTAAAATAAAATTGGAAAGGACAGCTTACAGATCCACACATTAATGCATTACAAAACTTAATAACAATGTAATAAGCATAATAAACTAGATCTAAGCCATGGTAGTCATATAACATGAGGCTTTACACACTTAACCATGTATACATAATGAAACCATATATATATATATATATATATATATATATATATTCATTTAGAATAGTTCGATAGTCACATTACAATCAAAAGAGGTCATCACAGACCATACATGTTAAATAGCAGAGACCCAACTCCTATATATCTTCCCTTGTATGAGACCCTAAGTATTCCCTTCCATTTTAACCCTTGTGACAAATCTTAGTGTCATACAGAGGTTCATGACATCCCTCACGGACCTTAGCACTAAGTGCTCTAATCCCTAACAACATTACTGCAACACACTCATTCTTGAGCATCTTACTCTCATGCATTCTCTTCTCTCTACCGATTTATATCTTTCTCTATCTCGATCATATCTTTTTATAGGATCACCACCCACAACCATGTCTTCTCTTCTAGACGGATCATGTACCAATTATCGATGTGGTCCTCCAATGGTGAATGATTATACCCTTACAAACCCTCAAATCTCTATAATGATGTCTCTGGGAATATTACCTATGTGGAATATCCTTTTCTTGACCTCCAAGGTTCAAGGTGGCACCTTATCCACTCATCACACCTATTCGGGTCCTCACATTTTTCCTTAAGTGTCTTCATAATTCCAAATATGGATAAGTCCTTTGAACTTGTTTTCTTCCTTAAAAGTGTGCACCCTATTTTCACCTAAAACCTTCTTAAACCCATTTTCTTCCGCATGTTTTCCTCGATCTCCGTTCTTATTTATCCTGCAAGCATGTGCCCTTTAGTACTTAGCTAATATTTCAAGGCCCAACATCACCCCACACTAAATGTGTTCTCTGTCCTCAGAAAGATCCCACCCCTTCAAAGAATAAAGAATAGAGGGACATAGGCTGAATAAATAATACAAAAAATGGAAGAATGGAAGAATCTGCAACTTCTCTCGGAGGATTGGGAGCTCTTTCCTCACTGTTTCCTCCATATTTTCCTAGGCATCCATCTCACCCTGCACCTATTAAAGTAGGTCACCCACTAGAGTGCTCACCTCCTCAAAACTTAATTCGTCACCCTTAACATTCGGTATATTTACAATTACCTCTAATTACTTTCTAAGGTTGTCTAGTGTGTCCATTATGCAAGTGATCTAGGGTACAAGTCCTTAAGCTGATTCTTAATAAAACCCCGCAAGGATTCGATTACTTCTATCTTCTTATCAACATCGGATAGGATTTTATCTTGCTCCACCTTATTTACCTTGTTATTTTCTTGAAAATCCTTTAGATCGCCTCATGCGTAGCAACTAGTATGCTTACTACCCTATCTCTGTTAGTGTAATTTTCATACACAACCTCAACTATTTACGTGGTGGTCTTTACAGTGGAAAGGATCTCGGAATACCAAGTAACTATTTCCCTAATCTTCATTCTTTCCTCCTCCTTTTGGCATGCCAATGCCTCTTTTGATGATTCAATGTGAGTGGTTTCCTTTCCATGGTGAGGACACGGGTAAAGTTTTCCAATAATTACATGGTTGACTCGTATTTTTTTCTCGGGTGGGGCTAGGTGCAGGTGCTTGATATTATGGAGTTTGTAATCATCTATATTTTCTTATAAACCTCATGCACCTTTTCCTTCTCTTCCTTTAATTCACGCCTTAATTGGGTGTTGATCAACTCCTCTGCTTTAACTCCTTGTTCTTCTCAATGATTTCTTCATTTTTCTTTTCAAGTTCTTCTTCCAGGACCCTTACTTTGTCATTCCTCCCAAAGAGTCTTGCCTCAACCTCCATCGATACCTTATTAAGTGCATTATAGACTTGCTCATCTAACACTTACTAAGCATTCACTAGAGCATTTACATCCTTAGTATCTAGTATCTTCATCAACACCTCACGGTTGACCTTGAACTCGAGGCTCATCAACATACGACTCAAAATTCGAAGACAACATCTTCGTGTGCATAGGTATGCATCCTCTTCTTTGAATGAAGACCATGCAAAGAGTTGGTTTGTAGTAGGAACGGTGCTTTGCAAATGCACATGTAGTACCTTATTTGGATCATTGATGTAGGTCATCCCTTTCTCTGCATTGTTACCACATTATTTCCTCCTATGTGCGCTACCTTTGGGAAGCTTACCGCTAAGCTAGGTAGGATCTCCTCCCATGCTTCCATATTACCTTTCTACAATTTTCCCTTGCTCCACCTCCTTAAGAAATTATTCGGCGCTACGACCCACTTCTTATTCCACCAAGTCTTTTATTATGCCTACTACCTCTCTTTCTGTGGCATCTTCTATCTACTCTTTGGTCAGGCTTGGATTCCTTTGATCCTTTGTGTTGACTTCCTCACTTTATCCCTTTCCATGAGAGTATCCTTCGTCGTCATCCTTCTCTTCATTTTCATCCTCCTTTGAGTCGTGTACATCGTATCTAGGGTGGTCTGATCCTCACCACACTCATCATCATCCTTGTCTTACGGCCTCCATACTCTCTATTTCTTACGAGTCCACCTTTTATTTTACTTTTTGCTTCTTCATAAGCTGGTGATTTTAGTATAGAAGACTCTTCTTTGTCTTCATTAGTAGGTGACTCCTCCCTTATTGGTGACTCTTATTTTGCAAGGGATCCTCTTGTTTTGGTGCCTCTTCCTTAGGTGTATTTTCTTTTCTTCTGTATGCGGGACTTCCTTCTATGTGCATAGATTCTTGGCTTTGCACTCGACTCCTACACACTTGCAGATTGCATTGTTTGTATACTTGGTGACTTTTTCTTAGGTGCCTTCTCTTTCTCCCTTTTCCTTGGCATGGCCTTCTTCCTTAAGGTGGGATCTTCTAGAATAGAGACATCATTCTCCACGTAAGTGCCCTTCTCATAATTTGGACTTATGCATAGGTATACCCTTACCGTGGTTGTCCTAACAATAGGAAATGTTATAGGATTCACCATATACATGTCATGGGAGACATACTTCTCTAGATAGGCACACTTATTTGGATATATCAAAGTCTTACACTGCTCATGGTAATCTTGGTCTACCATGCTGAGGTCAAAAGTTAACTTCTTTTCCTCCTTGAATCTATTAACCCCGGCTTAGAAGTATTGTCTTTGTGAAGGATAATGGTAACTTACACTAAGGACCCTTAGCATGATCTACTAGAGTAAACTAGCCAATGAGAAAATGTTCATACATAGTGAATTTAGCTTCACCTTATAGTAAAGCAGTAAGCTGGTAAGGTATCCTCCACTCTGCACCAAATGCATCATGCATCCATTTGTACCATTTTTTAGGCACACCTTGTGGGTAGCCGTCATGGTGTCACAAGTGTACTTCTCAAATATTTTGGTAGGGGAGGATTCTCATCTAGGTACTCCCATACAATTTTTCTAGCCCATTGGGCACTCCAATATCTGAAAAGACAATGCCAAGGAGGACATTAACAAACATGATCTTCTCTCCATCGTGCACAACATTGATGATTTCTTCTGCTATTAATACTAAGAGGTTATATATGGTCCCCTTTGAGATCTTCCGGAAAACGTTCAACCATGCATTATTGATTTGCTTACATCTCTCCTATCCATTTAGTTTTGTGACCAAGTGCATGGCCATCCTCATTACAAGGTCAGAAATCACAGAGATGTCAAAGTACTATGACCCCTCATGTAGTCATAGGCTTTAATATTTTTCTTGATGGCCTCCTTATTGTCTAGTCATCATCAAATGAATCTCCCTCACAAGTAAGACTAGTAAAATTAGAGATCACTTGGGGTGTTATCCAAATTCCACATCCTATGAAATACAAATGATCTTCATGTACGTGTGACATTAACTAGTGGTATAGCCACTTAGGCTTTCTAAAATAGGGAAACTCATAGATTTGCAATAACCTGGCCTTCTCCATCTTCACCTTCACTTCATCATCGTAGATAGGCATTCCATTTGGTGTCCTTTTTGTCTGTAGGGTGAACTAGTTCCAATGCCATCTCATTCTCCGTGGTACTCGTCTGATGTTTGTAGTCACTCACAACCATCTTTGTCACATGATACACCCATTCTTTTCCAAGAAATGTTTCATCTTGTTATTGCATCTCCATGTACCACTTTTCATTGAAATTAATGGTGGAAAAAACTTGTTTCCCTTTTCCCTTTCCCATCTTTGGTGAAATAGTGGTTACTTTCCTTGGTGTCATTTCTCTTTTAGGTTACTCAAAGTCCTTTCTCCTGACCCTACCTCTTCTTAGTTCTATGGGTCTACCCTTATGTGAAATATCCCTTCAATCCTTTTCCATATTTGTGGAACCCTAACCTGGAAAAACCCTTCTTTCAAAAGATGGAATATTTACTTGAGGATTTAAAAAATCCTACGATCCTCTCCCTCACACATGTGTATAGTTTTTCCACCCTAGTTCACTAATCAATCTAGATATGCACTCAAATCTTCACAATCCTCTTTCTTACAAATTTTATCAAGGATTCCCTAGTTCGCAAGAGCTCTTCAATATCACAAATGCAAGGTAACAATAATGTACCCTGACCTTCTACTTATAGTTTTTGCTTCTTTTCCACAATAAATGCAATGTCACCTACCATTGTACCTTTGCAATAAAGGAAATTTTTCTTCTTAATCCAACCTTTAGTGCTTTTATCCCCATGTTGAATCATGTGTGAAAACTTCTACAACATTATGGCATGCAAAAATCCTTATTGAATGAAGATCCTTTTGTGTTCACTTACGATCTTGAAGGCACTTCTTCTATCCTTACCCTAATTTTTGACATCGCCTATCTCATGTTGATCTCATGCTTCTTAGATTTATATGTGGTATTCCAAAATAATTACACAAAACTCCTTATGTCCACCTTTTCTACACGCACTCTTCCAAACTACGTGCTTTTGATCCTTCAATCTGGGCCATCGAAACACAACTTCTAATACTAACTTCCATTATTTGTCACATTACTCCACCCCACACAAAAATAGATGCATGGTCCTCTACGCATAGAATTTTTTTGAAAATAATAAGTGGCTACCAGTGCATAATGCACACATAAAAACAAAAGGAAAGGGAACAAGCAATGAGAAGGGAAAAAAAAAAGAAAGGAAATGCATTAAGGTAAATCCTACACTAAATGGAAATACTACCTTATTTATGTATACAAGGAAGACTTATTTATAGTAGGGATTCAACCTACTCCCATTGAAATGGCACGATAACCTCATCCCTTCTAGTGCTTTTAACTAGCATACACCGAATCAAGGATGTACGAGAGATGATATGTGCCCTAACCAATGAAATTTTAGTTTCCCAGGGATGGTGGTGAAATTTTGAGTCATAAAGCAAGACCATCTCGCCAACTTGAATTGTTTGTTTTTAATATATCGATCATGTCATGTTTTTTCTCGTGACTTTTTAGTCTTATGACTCCACCTAGCAAGTGATTTCCTTTTTCCAACTACATTAAATTATCCATGTGCTCTTGTAGTGCTTTCTCATCAGCTAATCCTCCTGTGTGCACAATACATAGGGATGGTAGCATAAACTCTATTGGTAAAACAACTTCCACACCAAACACCAATTGAAATGGTGTGGCCTTGTTCAATCTCTTGTAGGTAGTCCTATACACCCATAGTATAGCTGAGACTTTGTCATCCTAATCTTGTCTTCCCATATCATAAATTTTGGTCAACGTGTGACTCGGTAGTTCCATTAGCTTATGGGTGATATGGGGTAGTCTTTTGGTAGGCTACCATGAATTTTTCTAACAAGATTCCGACTATCTCAGTCAAGAAATGGGTACCCCTATCACTTGTTAAACTTAGCAGACATCCATATCTACTGATTATATTTTCCCATAAAAACCTAGCTATAGTTGTTTCTATACAATCCTTTATAGGTTTTACCTTTTCCAATCATGTTAAGTAGTCAGTATAGGTGATGATATAGCATGAACCAGTCCTTTGCATGGCAAGTGAAATTGGTCCTATAAAATCAATGGCCCACTTCTCAAATGGTTCTACACTAGCTATCGGCCTCAAGGGCATCTCATCCCTTCTTCCTAGTTTTCCAAGGCACTGGAAATGGTCACAAGCCTTGCAAAACTCAATACAGTCTTGGTAGATGCTTTGAACCAAATCCCTATAAGTAGAATCTTTTACATGGTGGCATTCCCTGCATAGTGTCCTCCTACAATCCCACTGTGCACTTCCTCCATTATTATAATGCACTTAAGTTCTAACATTGATCCATAGGGATCCAGAAAAACACACCACTTCATCAGTTCCATCAACACCAAGAAGGAGAAACAAGAAAAGTGATAAAATGAGGTAAATGGAGGTTCTAGATAGAACCTTCACTCTGTCTTGAGTGGCCATTTCAGAACCGCTACCACCGTAGGGTGGCGTTCTGAAATTTCCACCCGGCTAGGAGTGGTGGTCCTAAGACCGCCCGATCTACATAGGGTGGAAGTCTTGACATGTTCGAACAGAAAGAAGAATGGAATGCGAATGGACACATTCTCAAAGCGCCAGTGCCCAGGGTATCTTCCCTTCCATGCCCTTTCACATCCTCCAGTGCACGAGAGAACATGGGAAGGCCTATAAATACATGAAAGGAGCAAGAGAATAGGCACTCGAAGATCCAGAGAGATCGAGAATCAGAGTTTAATGAGAGCAATGAGAAAGATATTCGAGTCTTAGAAAGGGCTGTAGGAGCAAGGTGTAGAAACAGAGTAAGAAAGTAATTGGAGAAGGTTTACATTGTTACTTGTTTTCATACTTATTGTAATCTATAATTTTACGTGTTAGACCAATAAAAGTGGGAAGAAAGAGTAGTTTCCCTTCCCATTGGTTTTACTCCTTGGAGGTTTCTAGGATAAAATTGTTGGTGTTGAATTTTTGAATGATTTCCTTCTCTGTAGTTTCCTTTCTATAGCACTAGATAATCAGTCATGAAGCTCTAAGTTTTCAAGAAAATTTGTCATTTTCCAAAGTTGAAAGTAGAACAACATAGTTGTGTGATTCATAGAGTTCAAAGTAGAAGTTTCTGAGATAAAACACACACACCGCGCAAAACCTCATCACGACCTTGCTTGTATAAGTATCCACTAATTAACATGTAGAGTGTGACGCGTATGTAATTTTTTTTTCTAGAGTCTTCATTCGTTTTGGTACCACATCCATTTGAGAAACACAACAATATCTTCCAAATCAAATGACATGTGGCACAACCTAAATAGTTGCGCATCTGGCATTGTATCCTTAATGCTCTGTGCATCCTCCCCTGAGTCAATCCTTGATAAATGTTTAGGCCCTGAGTTACTCTTTCCTAGTTTCACAACAACTATAAACTCAAAATCTTGAAACAAAAAGACCCACCAAAATATGTGCCTTTGTAAAACGGGCTTGTTCACCAAGTACTTCAATGTCATGTGGTCCATGTAGAATATGAAGGGTATTTCCAATAGATATTGCCTAAATTTGTGCAAAGCGTAGATCATTGATAGTGCTTCGCACTCAGTAGTAGTATAGTTCTGCTCTATTGGTTTCAAATTTTTGCTAGCAAAACACAAGGGGTGGTCAATAATTCCTTCTCCAAGTTGTGTTAAGACTGGCCCAATCGCCATCCCTGAAGCATCAACATGTATATGGAATGGCTTGTCCCAGGAAGGAAAGCATAATATGGGTGCAAAGTGAAAGCTTATTATTTAATGTATCAGACACCATCTATTATGCCTTCCCCAGGTGAAATACACTTTTGATTATTTGTAACTCCTCTAGTGGTGTAACAATATTGACATGCCCTTTAATAAATTTCCAGTAGTACCCCATATGCCCAAGGAATCTATGCACTACACACTTTGTTAGGTTCCCCATCCTGCAATAACATAAACTTTGGTAGGATCCACCGGTAAGCCTTTCTTACATATGATATGCCCGAGAAGGGTCCCAAATGGAGTAGTAAAAACACGGTTCTTAATGTTCGGGATATCCTCAATCGCCAATATCTTTCAAACATCAGCCTTAGATTGTCACAATGGTCTTTCACTAGTCCATACACTATCTAGTCATCAAGGTAGACCTGAAGGAACTTATGGATAAGATATGAAAATTCCTCAACCATTATGCATGAAAACATAGTAAACATGTTCTTTAGTCAAAAGGCATGACCATGTAGGAAAAAATTCCCCATTTAGTGGTGAAAGTTTTCTTTTCTTGGTCTTCCTTTGTAATTCTAACTTGATGATATCTAGAGAATCCATCTGTGAAAGAATATATCTCACGCCCAGCTACTCCCTCTAGGATTTCTTCAATGAAGGGAGTTGGAAAATGATCAATTACACATAGTGCATTTAAATCCTTGTAATCAATGAAATCCTTATCCTCCCATCCTTCTTAATGTTGATAACCATAAAAGTTATTCATTATGATTCTTCCACAACTTTAATGATTGCCTGATGTGATCATCTTGTCTATCTCCTCCTTGATTCAGATGCACAAATTTGGATTCATTCAATAAGGTCTCTTCTGAATTAGGTGTACACCCTCCTTTAAATTGATTTTCATTTCCCCTAAGGAGTGGTGGATGTATTTAATATCATGGTACCTATGCGTAAATAGGTCCACCGGAACTCATGCAATGAGATCAATGATCTTGAACTTCCTTTTATGAAAAATATGCGTAATAGTAGCATCCTTAGGTTCCATTTCAGAGCCAATGTTAACCTTCTTTTTTCATGGTTTCGTGGTAGGTGTGCACTTTCTCATCATCACTATCCATAACTTCACGTGTACCTTCAATATGGTTAGCATCAAAATTTTCCACCTCTTCACCATCTATCACATAGACCAATTTCCCTTTTTCTTTCTACATGCATGCACACTCAAGTTGTGTCTCTTCTAATTCTTACTCGTCAAAGTGTAGTTCCAAACCAGGTTCACCAAATAATTCCAGTATTCTATCCTCTTCCATGGCACTATCTCCCATCATTAGGCACTTAACAACCTACAATGCCTTATCCACTAATGGCTTGGTGCTCTAATATTCAAAATATTGAAGGAGGTCGTCGTCAACTCCTGCCAATTTCCTATCTGACGGTGCATCTTTGAGTGAATGTACCATGCATGCACACATCCTTGTAAAGTGGAGTACAACTTATGCACCCATAGAGAAGGTGGCAATGCTTCTATGCCTTCCATCTAGGCCTTCTCACATGCTTGGACATGAAATGAGGCGGGTTCCTTCCCATGATAGTATTGTATGATAGTGGGTGCATTTCTCTAGGAAAACCTAACAAAGAACATGATTCTTACTTCATGCCACTCTAGAAGGCTATCATGATGTGTCACCCACCAACGTGTTGTGGTCTGAGAAAGTTATAGCTGAGCATCCTTCTTCTTTCGATCTCATTTTTCCACTAGGTCTCCATTTCTCGTAAGAAAACATCAAGGTTGGATCCTCCATAATAGCTTGGTAATTTCTTTCCTCCCAGGCATTTGACTAAGCACATGCTTTATTACTCTTGTAAAAAAATCCTCTCAATTTCTTCCCAATTAACTCATAAGTCCCATATGCCCAATTTTCACATGCTACACTAGTTGTATCACTCATAGATTGAGTGTCTTCGAACTGAATAACTCCTTCCATAGGATTAATCACCATCCACTGGTAGAGTGCATATAGATCCTATCAAGAAATTATTCTCCTAAGGGCGCGAGTATAGGGCCCACATAATGCTAGAAACATGTCACCTTGGCTAGTGGAAAAACTTTGAAATCTCCATAGAATTTGGCCCCTTGGATAGTGATAGCAGCATTTTTAAAACACCAATGGGCATTACCTTTGTTTTGTTATACGTATACAACACATTTGAGGATGGCTATAATAGGGGCCTTCCCATTTGGTTCAAGGCATTGGGTGAGAACATTGACTTCCCCACCCATGTCAATCGGGAATATTGCTTAGGATCCACCCATCCACAACCACATTTAAGGTAATCTCCTTATCATAGTCGAAGCTATGGGGAGTAAGGTTAGCATAAAGAACTTGCCTCTCATGCTCTACTCGGCAGGTGGTGCTCTTTCCTATAACCATTCCCCTAGAAAGGAATGATATTCTCATGCCTCATCATTTTACATACTTCCCTAACCTCATCTAGATCCTTTTGTGGAGCCTCAATGCTCTTCCTTTGTTCTAACTACCTTGTTGCTCCTTGGGCACTAGATTTCTCCTTTTAGGCTTTGAATTACATCCATGGTCTCTTAATACACCTCTTTCTAATGAGTAGGGTATGGATACTTACCATACACGACCTCTTCTCTAGTAACTAGTGGCTTAAACCTACCTTGATGTTTCCACGACATGTGTAGCTTGGCTCATGTCGTCACTAATCTTGACTCTAGTTTTGACTCATGTACCACCCTTGGCATCCATTGCGATTTGAACTTCTTTATGCTTACCATTCCAACACCTTTTTACTTCTAGTGTTATTGATTCATATGTTCAAATAGCTCTAGGAACTCCTCAAACTTGCGTTGCTTTCCAAACTAAGAGCATTGTAACAGATCAAGACTTTTGTGCTTATAGTTCTCTGTAGATCCACAGTTGTAACAAGTTCAACATGGGAACTTACTTCTTCCTCCTCTGCAGATGCCACAACCATGGAATCATCCTCGTAAACCTCTTCCATGTGCCCCTTCATCTACACACCCTTCATAGTGATGACCATCATCCTTGGAATTGTTTGTCTAACCTCATCACCTAAACCTTACACAATTATTTATTAATTACCTTATAATTGATAAATCCACATCACCTTACCCGCCACCTCACTTTGCCACCTCATCATGACCTAGCCCTAACCTAAACTAACCTAATTAAGACCCATGACTTGGTACAGACTCACATCCATAACTAATGCCTCCTTACTCGCACCCAAAGCCGACCTTCTAGCCACTTGACCAAGCCCATGGCCCACTGATCTCTCGGGAGAAAAGCAGGGAAGGTGGGCTATTTTACTAAAAATAGCCTACTTTTTCCTGACCGATGCCGGTTCCTACTCGACCACCGTCGGTTACGTAACCACCATCGGTTCCCTGTAAATGGGCTCCCCGAACCAAAATCAAAGGTCGAATTTCATTTTGGAGATCGGTCGAAGACGGATCAGCGAGAGCATTGGGGGGAGAAAAGCGAGTCAGATCTTCACTTAACCAAGCAGAGAGGAGTGAAGAAACCAGAAGTGCTTGCAGTAGAGGATATCAACTTGCATCTTCACCAAAACCAGTAAGTCATATCTTGCATGTCCTCTGTTATAACATTTCTTATGCTCTTTGAATCACAGTCCTCCTAAATCCAGTTCTGAACCCACTACTCAAGATCCCATTGCATCTAGCTGTCATTCTTTTACCCCTCATCATCTCATTTCCTAATATCATCCATAAACCAACCTTACCAACACCAAGAAACACAAACACCCCACCAAAACAATCAACCTACAGGTCCTAGACTATCAATACGACCGGCGGTTTCGAAATCGGTATCGGTTACCCACGATCTATAATAAAGAAAACCTTGCCTTCTCCTACTAGTTTCAAACCAAGTAATCTAATTGATATTTTGCGAGTCTTTTGTGTTAATTCATATTAGCGAGAGGCCTGACCACCTTGAAAGGAAGTTTTATATTTCTGGGCCCAAGAGCGAGTTTCCTCATTTATTGTTTAATCAAATCTTGTGGTCTTGTGTTCTTATTTGCGAGGTAGTCCTTCCAAGACAAAAAGGAGTTCTTCATGATCGGCTTTGATCTTTCTCTACGATACGCGCACACCATCTTCGACATTCTACGGGTATTCCTCCTAGCACCTAACTCTTATCTGTTTCTAAGGAGCGAGTCATTTAAGTGAAACATTTTGCTTGCCAGGTGGGACCCATTTTGGGTTTCTTTCTCTGCTTATTTTCATTTTAGGAAGCATACTTGCTTTTTCTTTGCTTTTGTTATATATTTCGTAAAGAATTTGTCTTGCTTTCCTAGTTTCGCATTAGTGAAAGTCATCTCTCTTGCTTCATCGAACATAATTTTCGATTTGGGTTTAAAACACATGCATTGCATTCTGCTTGTTGTTCTTGATTCTAGTGAACATAGATTAAGTAGCAGGTCGTACACGTGGGGGTGATATCCACGGTATTGACGGAAATTAACCCTAGTTTCACTTTGCACTGACACATACCGAATCACTTCACAATTAACACAACAGCTCAAACATCCCCTTTTTCGCGGTATTCCTCACGATTGAGGTAACCTTATAAGCCAAAACAAACTTGACATTTCCCTAGGTCTTGTTGTTTAGGATTACGACATCATCTTACGTCTAAAGGCATAAGCCCACGATAACTAAAATTAACCCTAGGTTAGTCTCGGATTTGCGTGTGCATCTTGCTTGTTTTCAAATTCTTTTTTCTGTCATACTTTGTCTTACGTGATCAATAAGTTGACAAATATACTCAACGTTGCTAAAAATCAAATTAGCAGCCTTTTATATCTTCTTATCCTAGACTTTTGACACGGCATCGGTTAAGCGACCGGCGTCGTCGTCGCTCTCGCCGACACGGTTATTAAAGCGATATCGATTCTTGTCTCTTCATCACTGACAAACCCACATGACTTGCCAAATTCATCATTACGAGGTTGTTTTTGTTCTTGATAGATTGAAACTTTCTGTGTGTTCTTGTCCATGGTTGTCATCACTCGGAAGCAAGCCGCCGCCATGGTTTCACATGCACCTCTGTGTCTTTGCTGAATCACCCCCTTCACATTCTATAGGGAACCTACGGACACCGGTGAGATCCCCAAATTCTGTAGGAGACAAGGACTTTGCCAAATTTACGGATGCTAATCCCGGTATTTGTACAATACTATTTGTCTCATGCCCCCCTGACCGTACACGCACGATGGTCGGCTCCTTGTTGGCATGCCTATTAGTATAGCTGCTCATTTAGCCCCCCTCCTCCACGATAACACCGCCTTACTTCTGCATCTTTAGCCCCTTCTCCCAATCCGACAGCTTCAGAGGTTCATACGACTCAGATTGGCTTTTCCTTGGCTAATTTTGGACCTCACGTATCGTTACCACCAACTGCCCCTACCTCATCTCTCTTTCAGACCACTCCATTCATGACTTGCTCTCTGCCACCTATTCACACGAGCTTTCCTTCTCAAGCTCCGCCTACCTTTTCATTCCCATACACGTATCCAGTAACCTCAACACCTTATATGGGACATCCCTATTCTGTTGCTCAACATACTCATCCTCCATACCTTATCAACATAGCCCCACCATTGTCAGGAAGCCCTTGGTCGACTTGCCTCCGTTTACCACAACCGCACCATCATCTCATCCGACCCAGATTTCATCAAACAAATGATGGACAAAATGCAAAACACTGGAGGCTTCGGTTTGGGAAGTCGTAGCGCGCCTTGACATACGAACAAGTTTGTCGGGAGCCATTCACCCTCTTGTTCCCCTTCATTCATATCCTCCTCGATGGGAGTTGCGAAATTTACTCGTTTTAATAGTAAAGAGGATCCTCAACAACACTTGCGATCATTTAGACATGCTTGTTATTTGATTGCCCATGATGATGCCTTGTTACTCCGCACCTTCCCCATGTCCTTATCGGGACCCGCCTTGGAGTGGTACGGTGCTTTAACCTTGACACTCGATCTTCTCTTTTAACCACTAGCCCAATCTTTCTTGGATCATTTCTCCATTAACATTGCGAAAGTATCTATCACCGAAACCTTTATGCCATCGACAATTCGAAGCGAATCTATCATGATTTCGTGGGACGATGGCGCGGCCTTATCAACCAACTTACATATGCCTTGCCTCAAAGCTGAACTTATCGAACTTTTCACGCGGGCATGTCTAAGCACATTTCTCCCTACTCTTCAAATTCAAACTTTCCGTACATTCGGCGAGGCCTTTACCATGGCTCGAAAATTAGAAATTCGAGCCTTAGAAGAAGAGAAATTGCGGTTGCGTAACAAAAACCCCAATTTCGAACTCAGATTCTACCAAACAAGCCAAACACCACCACTCCTCACGCGTCCACTTCTTCTAAATCAAAAGGAGCTGTCCACGCGGTAATGGTCAAATCTCAAACACCGTCGATACTCATGAAAACCACTATAAGTACAAAGCGAGCCCATCAATTACACTCCCTTGGGAGAAACTTATGGCGTCATCTGGAGAAATTGCTCAAAGTGGGGCTATCACCTTGCCCCTGTTAAACCTCACTCTGGGTTTGACTCCACCCATGTGCAATACCTTCACAGTACAAAGAAAATGACTTTTGTAACTTTCACCGCGTAAAAGGACATAGTCATGAAAGCTGCAAGATGTTGAAAAACATAGTGCGGGAAATGGTTGATGCGGGGGATATAGCCCTCGATAATCCTAACGCCCTGCTACTTGAAATCTGAAAATTTTCAACAAGCCATTCCCGAATCACTCGTCCAGCGTAATGCGTAAACCAAGATATCTTAGCGAGGAGAGTGTTCATGAGATCCATGCGGTCTTCGATTCTCGGCCAAAAGCCTCTATTGAAATTTTTTTGAATCAAGCCTCTCACCCACCACACGGAGTCTGAACCTCCTTCACCACCATCAAGCCAAAGTGAAATCATTCCTTTACCCATAAAAGAGTTAAGCTTGCCCGGACTTCTCTTCTCATCGATGAGTCTTCTTACACCACATCCCTCTGGGCGTGGCGGATGTTATCTAATTTATCTATTTCCCAAGCGTCCCCTTCTACAGCTCTTCTTTGCCTGAGAGGAAGGCTCGCCACTCCTTTTGACATCCTTAGGCGAGAAATCTCTTACACTTGACATCACCACATTCTTTAAACATGACAGATCCCCTCAAAGCACGCCCTCCTACCTATTAGTCCCTCATCGCCTAAATCTTTTCAACGACAGGTTGACCTCTTAACATCTATTGATACGGTGCCTCATCTACCTCTGTGTCACACGGTGGTGGAATCACAACCCGTCGTTCTTCCGTACAAAAGTTCATATTCACACGTGAGGAATTTGTCATTCCACGAGAAGATAGGCGAGGCCCTATGGGAGCGTTTGAGTACCCCTTTTTCTACTCAAATGCAAATGGTGATCTGATGTCTCCACATATATACCCGAAGTGTTTACTGAAGCTTAAAATGCCCTGTTCTCACCTTCCCCCCCTCACCTCTACCAAATGCCCCGTCCACTTCTATCAACTTAACCGGATCTTCCCCTACGCTTGGGACCTCACCAATGCCCAGTCTAACGCACCCGCCTAAGCGACTCGATCTATCCAAAAATAAATCCGTCCCGCCACCTAGGAGACAAACTCAATCCGTGCCCCTATCACAATCAAAACCATCATCGTCATACCTACCTTCCATATTGGGACCCCATCCCTCTACCTTACATCAATATATCATACCTCTGCGTTTTCTTCAAAACAACCTCGCCTTCGCACCCACCCATCGAGAAATTCGAGGGTATAGCAACAAGTCACTCCGCGTATCTGTCCACCTATCGACCCTAAACAAATTCCATCATCAAAAGATTTGTTTTCGGTCCTCCTATTTCCCGTGGTTGTTTTACGATACCACATCATCTGTGGCCTCATCATCGACATAACCTGCGCCCGAAGAAATCACGTTTAGTGAAAACCACGTATCACACCCCTCGGCTAAACCACCACCGTGCGAACCGACCACGCCCAAACATTACCAAAACCCGCCTGACCAATACCCTCATCCTCTTCCGATTTTGACCCACTCAAAGGATCTTACGCCAAAATCCTTGCTATGTTGGTGGAGAATGCGACCATTTCCCTACCTCCACTTAGACCTTATGACCCGTCTAAACCCCGACCTATGGGTTACGATGAGTCTAAAATCTGCGCTTATCACACACACACCGAGGACATGATGTGGAGGGATGCAAGCTCTAAAAACCATCCTTCGTCGAGTCACCTCTCCGGATAGAAAGATTAAGAAAGACAACTTACGAAGGGAGAGACCTTTAGTTTCCATTCCCTCTCTATACCATCTGTCCCCGCCTCACCAAGATCTATCATTATTCTGACCCCACCTCTTGAAGACCATGAGTTATCCCTGACCATCTTCCTTATCTCGGGTCTCACGAGATTAATATGATTAGTGTCATTGCTACTCGAGGGTAGAAAAACAATGGGAAAGCAAAGAAAACACACTGCGGCATCTCTTTCTCGTCGAACATCCGATTGCACCACCACCTAAAGTGGTCATTCGCGGACCCGCCTATCCCGTCTCTAATGGCATTGCCCACCGAAATATGATTAAGCGACTTCACCCGATCGCCAGTAAAAATGACCTTTGTATGATCTCATTGGACTTGAATCTCATCGACAAGCTCTCGTTGAGATCCTTGAGGATAGAGGTTTTACCTAATGAAACCACCTGTCGCCTCCATTCTAACACCCGATCACGTTGCTTCTCTCACCCAAACAACCCCTTTGCCCTGACCACTTACGTCTCTGTACAACAAGCTGCTGCTGCGATCGGTTTCTCAGAAGGCGAAATTGTTGACTTTAGTACGAGAAGATCGACCCTGCTCTTTTCATCTCGAAACTTACATCGGGACATTCGGGTGCGTCGTGTTATGATTGGCGGGGGTCTTAGCCTAAACATCATCTCTTGAAAAGCCTTCCAACAAATGAATATCCCTACTAGTTGCATGTGTGCCCGACCCCATCATGTTGCGGTCATTGATGGCGCTATTACTTCTACCTTAGGCACCGTGATCCTCAACATTCGGGTAGGACCACGTACTTTACCCGAACTCTTCTATGTCTTGGAGGAGAGTTCGATATAATATATTCTTTGGGTCGTCCTTGGATCGAGCCATGGGATGCGTTCCCTCGACATTACATAGATGCATAAAATTTGAGTACGAGGGAAGTCCTACTGCGTAAAAGGTGACCCTCCCCCTTTAAAACCTACTGATATGTTATACCGCCCTAACGATGTGCTTATACCAATCAAGACACCCATACATTCAACCTGACCATCCTCTTGAATGTACCTCAACCATCCACCTCAAGCCGCGCTACGCCTTGGTGATGAAACCACCATAAAAACCACTTCCCTTCCCGCGGCTAACATTCCAACCTCAGGCCCCTTAGTAGATGTTTTTGGCGCCTTCTGTTTGGGAGTACCACTTTATATAACGTTAGTTCTTTCCCTACCCCGAGAGTACGGACAATTACATGCACATCCACCTACGGCCGTCGCGTGGGGAGGTAATCTCTTACGGACCACCCCATTGCCGCTAACCTAACGTATGGGGGTGTTGGCGCATCCTCCATTACCCCTGAACCTCCTCTTGGTGTGGTTCCCTTCGATCGATTTTCAATACTTGACAAATCGTCGTTTCTCCCTCACCTTCTTGACTCATTTGTGCGTGGAAGGCTTTGGTTTTGGCCTTTACGAACAAGGCCGACATACACTCATTCCCGTGACTACCCGTAAACATAATGATCGCAGTGGTCTCGGTTTTCCCGAAACACCTACACAGGAGACACCTCCTGTCAGTTGTATCCTGGAAGAAGAAGGCGTCGCCCCTACCAAACCATCATCACCCACTTTGCCATCATCACCCACAGAATCTATAGACCCTGAATCCATCCCTCCTAACTTTTTTTTTTTCATAAATGCTATCTTCATAGGTCCTCTCACTTATCAACGCGATAATGAGGACCCATCTTCTCTTCCCATACGTATCCGGACATGATCGAAGAGGATTCGCCTTTGATTAATGTTGTTGAATGCGAGGATGATGACTCCATCCTCACTTACCTTGGCGCGGATGATTCTTATATTGATGAGCCTTACCATCGAAACCCAAACCATCTTTGAGCGAATCTACTATAGAAATCAACATCCACACGGAGGAGGATCCTCACATTGTGAAGATTGGACAATCCCTTAACACATCGAGAACAAGCCGCCTTTACTACCTTTCTCGTGCTGCTCATGACAAGCTTTCGCATGGTCTTACTTTGACATGCCGGGAATTGATCCTACCATTGCCGTCCATAACATCACCTAAACCCCGATTCCAAACCAGTCAAACGAGAAATTGAGAAAAATGCATCCACGCATTGCTCTCTTGGTCGAAAAGAGGAGCTCAAGCGACTCCTTTCTGTTTCCTTCATCTTGCTATTGACTATCCTCGATGGATTTCTAACATCGTACTGTCACTAAAGCGGCGGGGGGACTTCGGATATGCTGATTTACGGGATCTTAACCTCGCTTGCCCTAAGGATGACTTCCCTTACCTAGCATTGACCAACTTGTTGATCTAGCTGCAGGTCATGAGATGCTCTCTCTCATGGATGGCTTTTGAGGATCTGACCAAATTTTGGTTGCCCCTGCCCGATCAACACAAAGCTGCCTTCATAACTCCTTGGGAACCTTACATTATCGTGTCATGCCATTTGGCCTTAAGAATCTTTGGTGCTTTACCTATCGGCGGGCTATGACCTACATTTTCATGACATTATGCACACTATCCTTGAAGATTATGTCGACGATCTTCTCGGCAAGTCTAAACATCGTAGTGAACATCTCGATGTTTTAACCATTATTTTGATGCTTTATTTATAATATCATCGCCTTGACCAAAGAAATGTGTCTTTGGTGTTCTTTAGGAAAACTTCTTGGCTTTATCGTCTCTTTGCGTGGCATTGAGGTCGATCCATCTAAAGTCAAAGCTATCCTAGAAATGCCCCCACCCAAAAATCTCAAACAATTGCGTAGTTTACAAGGTAAGTCGATCTATCCGACGTTTCATCTCCCGACTCTCGGATCGGTGTCGACCTTTTCATCACCTTCTTAAAAAGGACATTGCCTTTGATGGGTGAGGAGTGTCACCAAGCCTTGAAGCTCTCAAAAATCCTATCTCTTGCAGCCACCGTGCTTATCCCACCCCGGGGACGACCGCCCTTTCTACCTTTATCTTTCCTTGCCCTTGTGACCATGCTTTATAGGTCTTTATGCTCGCACATCGGGATTCGACACGGCGAGAACAGGCCGTTTATTATATAAGTCGTACCCTCATGGATTATGAGACTAGGTATACACATGTAGAAAAATTGTGCCTTGCCCCTATCATTTGTAGCCACCAAACTCCGACATTACCTCCTGAATCACAAAACTTTTGTCATCACCAACACAGACCCCATTCATTATATGTACGCCAAACCGCATCTAAACCAACGTATCGCTCGATGGCTTATGCTCCTCGCTGACCTTGACCTTGAATTCGTACAACAGAAGTCAATCAAAGGACAAACTCTTTGAGACCAACTTGCGGAGGCCCCTTTACAGGGAACAATTTACCAATTTTACCTTCCCAGACGAACTCATCGCCACTCTTTCACTCGGGAAGAGTTGTATCAAATGACCCTCTTCTTCGATGGATCTAAATGCCAGCGCGGCGGAGGAGCCGGCGTTGTTCTCATTCCTCTCGGCGCTTTGAACCTATGCCTCTTTCATTTCGGCTTGATTTCCCTTGCACTAATAATACGGCGGAATACGAGGCCCTTGTTGCAGGTCTCAGTTGCGTTACACTTAGGCATCAAATCTATCAACATTTTTGGCGACTCTCGATTGGTAGTCAATCAAGTTATGGGCGTCTACCGATGCAAAAATGAGGAACTTCAAAAATACAAACACTACGTGGATTCACTTCTAGCCTTATTTACTCACTATTCTATCAAACCATTCCACGCTCCACTTTAACAAATTTGCGGACACTATGGCTTGCTTAGCCTCGCAAATTCCCGCCCCAGTTGACTCTGAATTATTCGTCGTGGTCAACAACTTTTTGTCCCATCTATTCAACCCGGTAGTTTGTACGATAAATACGTGTCTACTAGTTCGCGGGATACAGTACCACCAATTTCACGACTACCTTACAATCTCTTGTCCTCCCACTGACCTTACTAGTAGCGTGAAACGTGCTTTTCTTAAAAGTGTTTCGCGTTATGTTGTCATGGGGGACTCCTCTATAAAGCGTGGCTTTGATGGCATCCTCCTTCCTTTTGTCTAGCGGCGCGGAGGCCACTCATACCATCCAGCGAGGTCCATGAGCGGTATTTGTGGTGGACATTTTAGCGGCCTTGCCGTGGCAAAGCGAATCCTTCGCCTTGGTTATTATTGGCCTACTCTCGATAATTGCTGCTACGAATATGTTAAGCGTTGTGTTATGTGTCGACAACATGCTGACCTTGACATACTCCTAGCCACCGCTCCAGTCGCTCGAGATCTTTGGCCCTTCTCTGATGGGGTTTAGACCTTATTGGTGAGATTCACCCGACCTCTTCACAAGCGTCACCGTTGGATAATCACATGCGACCGAATATTACACAAAATGGGTGGAGGCTATTCCACTCATTTCAATCAAAAAAGAAAAAAATTGTCGAATTCATTAACCATCACATTATCATCGTTTTGGTATTCCTCATCGCTAATAACGAGATAATGGTAAATCTTTAAAAACAAGTTGTTGCAAGACCTTTGTGACAACTTTGGTATCAAACTTAGCTTCTCATCACCCTTACTATCCATGCGCAGCCAATGGGGTGAATCTTCTAATAAAACACTAACCAAAATCCTCATGAAAGTTGTCGATGAATCCAGGAAGAAATTGGCACGATCACATCCCCTTTGCCCTTTGGGCTTATCGCACTAGTATTCGTACCTCCACTAATGCCACACCTTTTTCTTTGGTATACGGTCAGAGAGGCTGTTTTGCCTCTCGAAATACAAATACCCTCCCTTAGAATATCTCTTGGGATATTCTCACCAGCGATGATTTCCGCGAAGCGGTTAGCCCAATTGGAGCTTCTTGTGACGACGCGTCTTACGGCTCTTGATCACCTTCAAATCTATCAAAAACGCATTAAACGTGCTTATGATAAGCGACTTCATGAGCGTACCTTTAAGGTTGGTGATCTTGTCCTCAAAGAGAATCAACATGTAACCAAACTAGAAAAGAGCAAAGCGTGGAAAATTTGCTCCCGATTGGATTGGGCCTTATATAATCACTCACACCTATGGATCGGTACTTATCGTTTAGCTTCAGCAATGGTAAACTGAGCTGAGCCCCCATAATGCCTTGCATCTTCGACCATTCTATTGTTGAAATTAGTGTTATATCACTTCTTATCCACCTCTTGCTCGTCCCTTGAGCTCCCATACCACCACATGCACTTGTTTCCTACATCTCGAAATAAAATCAAGCTCACCTCTCACCTCCCTTAACGATGCCTTCCCCTTTTTAGTCTAGTCCATGACTTCAACGTATTAAATAAGCCGTATTCTTATGGGATTTTCTTGAGTCAAACTTCCTACTAAACTAGATGCTTTCACGCTAAAAAGAACATCTAGTCATCTAAATTAAATATATTTGCTCCCTCGAAGGACGGCTATATGCCAAATTATTCTTCTTATTCTCTATATTTGCTCCCTGAAGGACAGCTATGCACTAAAATCATATCTGCTACTATAAATAAATTTGCTCCCTCGAAGGACAGCTATACACGGTCGACCCTCTAGCGAAGCTTCTCGCATCGATCGGCCGTGAAGACCTCAAGAATAATACAATCAATATCCCTTGTAGACTTCCGCATCGATCGGTCTACATTGATAAAATAAAAGCCTCATTGAAAAGGACTTTTGAGTCATGGACTTGTCTATTTAGGGTAGGTTCTCTTTCGTCGAGAACACTCACTTTGTAATAAGTTCTCTGCACCTCGGCTATACCATCCACCTCACCTCACCATTTGTTTTGACTCGAGGACGTAATGTACGCTCGATATATTGTGATCACCTGACTCTTTTCACCTATTGACTTCTCGTCTATGCACGGTACACAGGGCTCAAGCTCGTTCTACGTTGTGTGGTTTGTTTAGCTCTTTTCACCTACGGAGCACTCTTTCTGCTTTGCCTCGCATCTAGGATTGTGTGTTGACCTTAATCAGGACATGGTTCCCTTCTACTTGGGTAGGCTAACTTTCGCTTCCCTTATACCTTTTACAACATCACCAATTCATTACCAACACCATCGACCTTACCTTTACCAATCTTAATATTTTTACCAACTTGACCAATTGCCTAAACCGTACCAAATTGCTGAATTCGCCTCTCCACGATCCTAAGGGAGAACTACATCGATCGAGGCCCCTCCTTGCTTTGTGCAATGGGCTATGTAGGCAGCACTTCGGAGACATGGGGTCTCCCAAGGTTAGCTCGACCATCCCCTACCATAATCTATCATGTGTGGTATAATAAATATTTCTGTGTATTTCTATTTAATCACATTCCTCTTTATCCTTTTTCAAAACACCAAAAGTCACAACGCAAACATTCTTATTATTATCATAACTCAAATCACCATACATATTCAGTTTTATTTAGATGTTAAACAAATACATCTTCTCTATCATCGACACGCAGGTCGGCATCCTTATTTATTCTTATACCTTGCTAACATTTACTCAGACCCTCACGCCTCATCCCGAACTAGGTGATGATCGTGATCGTCGACCCCTCTCGCCGGGCCTCTCTGTCCTCAAAGGTACCACGGCTATTGGTACCGCCCACTGATCTGCCAATCTCTCCTGTAACATATGAATACGCCCTCTCGCATGGAGGACTCCAGCCTCTAGTCTCCCCTTAGTGACTCATGACTGCTAACAATCCTCTTGTCTCATTCACTGCGTTTGGAGCTGCTTGAACTAAAAGCGCTGAGACGATCCTCTCTGCTGTAATCACAGCTATGTCAGGACAATCACGTATACCTCGCAGCTCGCTGCCCACCATAATCTATAGGCCTCTGTCGTTCCTGCGTCCATTACCCTGCGATCGGGCTTTACCTCTTGGGACCTTACGGAGGTGTTGGTGGGGAGGTGAAATCTTGCCTCTGCGTCGATCCTCATATATGGTCTATAAGCCGGGGTATATCTGCACAAATCAAATTGTCGCCGCACGCGATCTATAGGAATCCTCTCATATTCACTGGCTTTGTGCCCGCGATCCACCTCATTCGCTCTACACCCCTTAACTCCGGCCATGCTCTCTGTTACCATATAGTTACCGTAAGGCCTCAGCCAGAGATATCATGACCGTCACCCTCTCCCATACCACCTGTAATACACAATATCACCGTCACGGCTGGATCTTGCCTCTTGTTGCATGTCTGGACCCATCGTCTGAATCCCAACCTCTGTACTCCGGTCTCTCTGCTGGATGGATCGGCCTATTGTGTCGCACACAAACAATGTGCTCATAGGCCCAAAAGTGTAATAAGTATGAACCATCCCGTGTCGTCTGTGTGATTACCTCTACAAGCCCATAAACCCCTGTATAGCTCACCAAATATGCGGGTGCCCATGCAAAAGTCACGTTCCTTTCTATCATCTCCCAGATAACACACATCAATGCCTTTGGAAATCTTCCCCCTTCCGCCCTCGGTAATGCATAATACCCTACGCTATCATTAATATCACTGCTAACCTTGTCTCCTCAGGGTGTGCTTTGCATACATTACCCCATACGTAAATGATAAACCTCGTTGTGTCAAATCTCGTGCGTATGGACCAAAATCTGCGGTTATCGCTCCCGTGCGTGTTAGGTAGTGCACGATATCTTGGTTCTCTGTAATAGGGAGTCTCGAAATACGGAACACATCTTCGATATTCTTTGTCATCTCCCTGTTGGCGGATAAAGGTATTTGTCTCGGGATTCCATCTCTCGATCAATGCTGTAACATACCATGGTTACGTGCGATTCGTGAATAATAGCAGATTCCACTTAACCCCAAACGATTTATCAATGTCCATTCATTTGGTGTTACATCCGCTCGGATTAAGTGACAAGCAATGATATGCGGCACACTATCATTCATCCTCGACCACCGCCTCTGCTGCGTACACCAAAACAACAAACAACCATTCAAATCACGTCGGGGTTTTCAAACATTACGGAAATTCCTCCGATGCGGTATCGGTTATACATAATAACGGTATCGGTTCGATGCGATACCGGTTCTCCCTAACCGCTACCGGTCACTGTCAATTACATACACCTTCCCTAAAAACAACCACCTACGACAATAAATTGATCGTTTATTCCTTTCTATATACACAGACATACCCAAAACCCCGAATTACCTACCCCATAACACTCACCTCATCTATACCCCTGGCTATCATGTTGTCTTTCTCATATCTACTTACCTATTCTCCTCTAGCTCATTCCCAAAACATGCAGTAGTTAAATCACAAACAAGCTGATACCTCTTGGGTTGCAGCAGCTTGAGGTGGCCCTTGTCTTCCCTCTTGTCCCTGCCTGTTGGATGCTTCTCCTCGTTCTGCCATGATCACCACCCTTTTCAACTTTGTCTTTCTGCCTTCTGAATCTCGGATCACATTCACTTTCCTTGTCTCTTTTCTCCTTATCACTCAAATCTCTCATGCAAAAACCTGTCTCAGTCGTCAAAAAGCGTCGCGTTCGCGTATTTAACCTCTTGCATGGCTCTAAAATTAAAACTTAAGTTGCCACCCTAGCTTTTCTATTTTTAGAAAAGCTCATACCTAAATAACCGGTATCGGTTACTTAACCGATATCGGTCTATCAGCTACCGATATCGGTTCCTTAACCGATATCGGTTACACACCTATCTTTTCTCAACAGCGTTCTTTTCTTCATTTCTCACCTAAATTTTTGTCGCGCCCGCCTCTTTTCTGCATAAACAACACAATTTACCACATTTGTTCATCCACCACACATAGCATTACAATTTCATTAACATCATTTATTTTATACAAATACACAAACCATCGACTACGGATATCAAGAAACTATCAATCTATACATCATTTGGATCGACTCATCGATTACATATATCACAATGTCACAAAACCACCAATTCATCACATAACTTTGACATTCATATATACGTACAAAAAAACAAAAACATCGGCATCATCCATCTATCGACATGTCAATTAAACTCATCACACATTCTATATATTACCACCATTAACCAAATATTTAAACACATTTTGAACAACTTTGCATGTGGATCAAAACATATATATCTATATATATATATATATATACAAGTTTTCAAAAATACAATGTGCCCTACATCGGGGCCTCTGTGATCTCATCATACAACAAAGCCGGCACGCGAGCGCGATAAGCTGTCAAAAAAAAATCGGCTCGGCTCGGCAGGCGGTCCCTCGTATCAAAAATAGCTATATACTCGGCTCATGAGACCGGTCTCCACTATACTTCTGACCCCTACTGCTCGGCTCGCGAGGCGGTATCTGATAAATGAATGAATGAATACATGAATAATACATAGGCACGCTGTGAGGCCTCTGTCAATACACCGGTTCGCGAGGCCGGTGCCCATCTCTAAAATACAACAACCATGTGCAGGATCTCTCGGCTCTCCCCAGCCCTCGGCACCTCTCCCATTGGTCACTGTGGTGCCTCTCGCCTCCTGCCCGTCACGGACACGCCGGTGTGGCTGCCTCCTGAGATCTCTGGGTGTGAGAGGTCTGCCCTACTGCTTGCTGCATAAGCGATACTCGACTCGGTACCATCGAGAATATCCACGATAATATCGGGCCTCTGCTCTAACCTCCATATAGCGCTCTCGAGCCCTTTGCGGGGTGGGGCTGGTCCCTGGCACCTCTGACCAATGCCCCCTGAGCTGTCTTTAGTCTTCTTTGGTGGTTACTGTGGCGTGGTGGTGCGGTACTGTGTCTTCTTGCACTGCACTTTTGTGTGGTGTGGTGGTCTTGGTGGTGGTCTTTGCACATGCTGTGCTGTGCTGAGCTGGGCTAGCTGCCCCTGTAAGACACCTATATGTACTGTGCTGTGCTGTGTAGCTAGCCCCTGTAAAAGCTGCTTTGACCCCTGAGCTGATCTCTCTCTCCTATAAGCTGCTGCCAAGTGCGGTTTGGCGTGCGGGCGGTACTATCTGGCTGCCCTCTGCCTGACCCACACACACCTGTATGCTCCGTGCACCCGGCATCATCTACACCCTCACTGCTGACCTCTCGCTACCCAATCGGATCAAAGGGTGTGGTGCGGGCGGTGGGGCCTCTACATCATCCCTCTGTCTTGCGGGGAAGGGAGGTGGCTCGTCTGTCGCGGCCCCATCTGCTGCGTACCCTCTCGGGGGTATCGCTCGTACTCTCGGCCTCATCCTGCTTTATCCAGGAATGTGTCTTGGATTAGGGCTGTAGCTATAGCGGGCTCCTCTGCCGGGGTGGTGACCTCTGTAGGGTCTCCATCTGATGTCTCTCTTTGTAAGGCCCTCTGTGCAAATGTCATAGTATGCCACATCCCGACCTGACAATTTGCTCGTGGTGGCCCACGACCCCGACCACCACCTCGAAAGCCATATCGGTATATGACTGTGGCCACAGCTCTTTGGGGTAACCCTCACGGCACGATGCATACGATGTGCTCGTATGCCCAACAATGCTGACAAAAATGTAGAGCAAATCCGAATCGCCTCCTCGTGATAGCCCCATAGCTCCTGTCTGATTGCACCGGATATCTTTGGTGCCCGGGCGTAACAGGTGTGCTCCTCCACCATCTCAAGTAGCACCCCCATCAATGCTCGTGGGAGCGGCCTCCCTACGAGTCGGGAGGCGAAGCGGTGATCCCGACCATCATCAACCACGGCCGGTCGTGTCTCGTGTCGATGCGCATACGGTACATGTCACCGTACCGATACTCTATGTTATGGTAGGTCGGCGTGCATTTGCATCCCCAAAAACCTGCGGTATCTTTGTCCATGGCGAGTCTGAATCTACGGAAGGCTGCCTCTCCCTCGATAGGTAAGCAGAAGGATGCGATACACATCCTCGATGTGACGGTCATCTCCCGGTCGGGAGATGGAACACATTGGTCGCCGGATCCCATCTCTCGATGAGGGCGACCATCGGTGTGATCTCTCTCTATCGCTCTCTGCCTCTGGACTCCCCAGAGTCCCACCTCGCGCATGATGGCCCGATGAGCCGCGAGATACGTGTGGCCTCATCCGCACCCAGCAGTGGGGGCATCTATCCGCGCATCGTCAGCTGGCGCGTGCTGCAAAACCAACCCACATCCTTAGACCTACTCTTTATTACAACATCTACTTTATCATCTAAACACCCTTTTTATCCCCAGGCCATGCCCGACTCTCTACCACCCCCTCTGTGACCTACCACCCTAAAAACCCAAAACCATCCCACCCAAAACCAGCAAAAACAAAACCCAAACAAAACACACTGACCCTGACTGACACAAAACCAACTCCCACCCAGCCCACCCCACCAACCCACCCCTGACCCACCCACCCCAAAACCCAAAACCCCCCAAGCCCGACCCTACATCAAACCCTTCTCCCCCTCCACCCAAGACCCAACCCAAAACCCAAAACCCCCCCTACACCAAACCCTTCTCCCCTAACCCCCCCACACCCTGACCCTTCCACCCCCACCCCACACCTGACCCACCCACCCACCCACCCCAAACCCTTCTCCACCCCACCCAGACCCCACCCACCCCCCCACCCACCCACCCTGACCCCACCCCACCACCCAACCCAAAAACCCAAAACAACCCAACCCACCCACCCACCCACAAACCCAAAACACACAAGCCCTTGCGCCGCGCCGCCGATACATGACCGGCGCCGGTCAACAACACTCCCTTTCCCTAAAATTTTGCGGCCGATGCGGTCGCTTAGTGACCGACATCGGTCCTTTGTCTTCTCCGAGCCGAACCCGCATGCGGCCCCCAAAACCCATTTTTACCTATTTCTACCCCATACCCACCCAAATACCCTAAAAACTTACCCACCTACCCACCTTAGCCTATCTAGCCTATCTACCCTCTCCCTTTTTCAAATCATTTCCATTTTCTCATTATTTCCTAAAAAGGTTAATTCTACCCAAACCCCAATTTAGCATAATCTGACCAAATCACCAAATTAAAGAGTTTGAATCTCTACCGAGCGACGACACGTCGTCGTGGTGGGATGGGTGGTGGCGGTCGGTGGTCCAGCCCCTCCGGCTCCTCCTGCTGTGCCTGTGGCTCCGATCACGATCTGCTTTGGGTCCCCGGCCGATCAGCTGCTTGCCTCCTCCTTAATCGGGCCCACTATCGACTCTCTCCTTGTCAATGACAATAGCTCCACCTCACTCAATCAAGCCTCTAATCTCAACTCTCCACGTCAGGACAAGTCGATTTGGTTTGCAAATAACAAAAGTGACAATGAGCCGTATTTTTTTCTTTTTATAGGGTTTTTCGCCTTTCACCGATATCGGTTTCATTTTGCCCTAAGGAACCGGTATCGGTCCCTTGCCGATATCGGTCATGCGAGAATCGACATCGGTTCTCTACCCAACTTTCACCCCATTCTTTGCCCTTATTTACTCCTTGCCTCTTTTTCACCAATATCGCCTCTATCCACCTTTCTTTGCACACCATTTTTGTTCCTAAGGCCTCGACCTATTCGGCCCGGCCGAGGCCTCGGCCTCACCTACCATTTGGCCGACCTAAGGCCTCCGACCCAAGGCCTCGGCCTACCTCGGCCCGAGGCCGAGGCCTGCCTCGATTTGGCCTGACCTAAGGCCTCGGCCTGTTGGCCGACCTAAGGCCTCGGCCTACCTATTCGGCCCGACCTAAGGCCTCAACCTACCTATTCGGCCCGACCTAAGGCCTCGACCTACCTATTCGGCCCGACCCAAGGCCTCGCCCTAGGCCTCGGCCTATTTGGCCCGACCCGAGGCCCCACCCATTTGGGCCTCGCCTACCTTTTGGCCCCCAGGCCTAAGGAGGCCTCGAGGCCTGGCCCCTAAGGCCTCGGCCTACCTGTCGGCCTCGGCCTAGGCCCGAGGCCTCAGGCCTCGGCCTACCATTCGGCCCGAGGCCGAGGCCTCGACCTAAGGCCTACCTATTCGGCCCGACCAAGGCCTCAACCTATTAGGCCTCGGCCCGGCCAGGCCTCGCCTACATTCGGCCTGGACCTGAGGCCTCAAGGCCTATTCGGCCCGACCGAGGCCTCGGCCTACCTGTTCGGCCCGACCCGAGGCCTCGCCCTACCCATTTGGCCCGACCCAAGGCCTCGCCCTACCATTTGGCCCGACCCCAGGCCTCGACCTACCATTGGCCCGACCCAGGCCTCGCCCTCTTATTTGGCCCGACCCAGAGGCCTCCCTTTACCCTTCGGCCCGACCCGAGGCCATGACCCAACAACTTGGCCCGACCCACGGCCGCACCACTTCCATCCCTTACCCAAAATCAACACCATACACTTTTATCCACCCATCAGGTAGTTTTTGTTGAATCGAGCTCACTGTTCGTGTTTTAGCATGATTAGGGTCCTTGACTTGATCGTCGACCAACTTTGCCCAGGACCTAGGCCGTGACGTTTATCTCAACCAAACCGACCTTTTAGTGCTTGCCGAACATGCCTAAGCGTTTCTGTACCTTACATTATATACCACAGGGCTACTTCCATGCCTTGGATACCGAGGATTATATCACCCTTGTTTGGATAAACTATCGACCTTTGCCTCTGCCTTTGCTTTGGTTTGCTCGTCGTCAAATCATGTACCCTAGTCATCTTATTGCATTTGATATGCGTATGCTTCCTTGAACCTACCCCACCATCTTACCATCCCCTCTACCCCATTTACCGTTATCGACCCTATCCACTGATTTCTCGTTCACTCAATCTGTGATAGATTTGGGGATTACCTATACCCTTAACGGGAGTAACCACTTCATATTATTGTCAAGTGTGACTTTACAAAACAAGCTACACGACAATAAGGGGCTAATGTAGACACCAAATTTGTGTCTTACGACCCCTTGTGACCGCATCTCATCTCGCATGATCTAACCTCATCACCTAAACCTTACACAATTATTTATTAATTACCTTATAATTGATAAATCCACATCACCTTACCGCCACCTCACTTTGCCACCTCATCATGACCTAGCCCTAACCCTAAACTAACCTAATTAAGACCCATGACTTGGTCAGACTCACATCCATAACTAATGCCTCCTTACTCGCACCCAAAGCCGACCTTCTAGCCACTTGACCAAGCCGCCATGGTGATCTCTCGGGAGAAAGCGGGGAAGGTGGGCTATTTTACTAAAAATAGCCTACTTTTTCCTGACCGATGCGGTTCTACTCGGCCGCCGTCGGTTCACGTAACGTAACCGCCATCGGTTCCCTGTAAATGGGCTCCCAGAACCAAAATCAACGGATCGAATTTCATTTTTGAGATCGGTCGAAGAGATTTCATTGAGGCATTGGGAAAAGCGAGTCAGATCTTCACTTAACCAAGCGAGAGGCAGTGAAGAAACCGGAAGTGCTTGCGGTAGAGGATATCAACTTGCATCTTCGCCAAAACCATTAAGTCATATCTTGCATGTCCTCTGTTATAACATTTCTTATGCTCTTTGAATTTCGAGTCCTCCTAAATCCGATTCGAACCCACTACTCAAGATCCCATTGCATCTATTTGTCATTCTTTTACCCCTCATCATCTCATTTCCTAATATCATCCATAAACCAACCTTACAAAACACCATAGAAACTAAGAAAACACCCCACCAAAACAATCAACCTACTGGTCCTAGACCTGGTTCCCGGCGGCATGGTTACCAGAAACCGGTATCGGTTACCACGACTATAACCGAGAAACTTGACCTTCTCCTACTAGTTTCAACCAAGTAATCTAATTGATATTTTAGAGTCTTTTGTGTTAATTCATATTAGCGAGAGGCTGACCACCTTCGAAAGGAAGTTTTATATTTCACTGGGCCCAAGGCGAGTTTCCTCATTTATTGTTTAATCAAATCTTGTGGTCTTGTGTTCTTATTTGCGGGTAGTCCTTCAAGACAAAAAGGAGTTCTTCGATCGGCTGATCTTTCTCTATGCGATGTGCGCACACCATCTCGACATTCTACGGGTATTCCTCCTAGCACCTAACTCTTTGGTTGAGGACCATGCCCGCTTGATCCGAACCTTGATTCCCTTTAGTGTTTCCTCCACCACCAGATCCACCGGTGCATACTCCTCCGATCCACCAGATCCACCAAGTCCACTAGGTCCACTAGCCCCTATTCCACTATATCCACATCCCATAGTTTGGTAAAGATCCTAAATTGGTTACGCATAGTGTCCCCATTGTCACATTAAACTATGTGCCAATAGTTTGTGATACTTCACCGCTACCATATTTATGTCCGCACTAATCCCAAATGTGATACGCAAGCTTTTTATACCCACAATTTTTGCTGCTCTAGACAATATACCCTCCAAACACAAGAAATGATTGTGTAGCCATAAATGTGCCAAATGAAAAGTTATTCCTCCTAGGTGTTGACTAGTTACTTCCACAAATATCAACTGGGTTAGCAATACTTATCTCTAGATTTGGAAAACTAAGCGCCATGGCTTGGTCACGAGGTGGATTTTGATGCACGCCGATAGATCTCCTTTCAACGAGTTATGATCCCTCATCAAAATATGAAGGGGTCTCCCTCCCATGCTTCCCAAGATGGGGTAGCACAGACTTCTTAGGCTCCACATCCTTTGTGTGAACCTCAATTCCTTCTCTCAAAATGTGCCTGCATAAATCCATCACTCCTACATCTTCACGTTTCCTAACTAACTCCCTTCATATGTTTCATTATACTTAAGTCATCTTTCCTCCCTCTCCTTTTCAACTGCAAGGTTCGCCATCTTTCTCCATCCTAGCTTCATTTCCTAGCGCTCAAAAGAAGCTTAGCTAGCCATAGGAAATGCTTCTAGACTCAATGTAATTATTAGGATCTTTATAGTTAAGGGAATAACACACAAAAATGATCCTCTAGGCTCCCTTAAGAACTCAAACTTAGCAACCTCTAGACAAGAATACGTATAAATAGTGTATTCCAGGGTATAAATGATCAACACTCTTCTCCACCAATGATCAACAACACATGTCCAAGTCTCGATCAATATCCTACAACCTCGATGATCATCTTGGGTCCATATGCAAGATCTATAATACCAACTTGATTTAGATGCATATGCCAAAATCCCTTCATACAACTCCATTGGAAACCAAAAAAATAAGGTCTCATAAAAATTATGATACAGGTGCTCTTCTACCCATTTACATGAATCAAACTTAGGTCCATTACTAAATCTCTTAGAAAAATCATCCTCTATGCTCTTAAACCATGTTTTGACATTATCTAGTGTGAAGCACTCTATCATCATGCACCATTCTCACAAATAATTTGAAAAGAGGTCCTAACAATGGAACCAAGATGTAGTTGTTTTATCTACCCTCAATACTACTTTCTAACCCCAAGTGTGTTGGCCTATCACTCGGTGGGTGCTAGGCACTCACTTGAGGCACACGCGGGCACTGAGCCCCTCCTTTATATGAGCATTGTGAGAAGGTTTTTCCAAAATATGGTGGATGAATTGCAAAATGAGAATTACATTTACTTAGTTAAAATAAAAGTGGAAAGGTCAAATTTTAAATCCACACATTAATGCATTACAAAAATTAATAATAATGTAATAAGCATAATAAATGAGATCTGAGCCATGGTAGTAATATAACACGAGGTTTTACACCCTTAAAAATGATATACTGAGAATAAAACCACACACACACACACACACATATTCATTTAGAATAGTTCGATAGCCACATTATAATCAAAAGATTTCATCATAAAGCATACATGTTAAATGGCGGAGACCCAACTCTACGGATCTTCCCTTATATGAGGCCCTAGTTATGCCCTTCCATTTTAACTCTTGTTTACGAGATCTTAGTGTCATACGAAGGTTCATGGAAAACTACACAACCCTTTGCACTAAGTGCTCTAATCCCTAGCATTACAAGTAACACTCTGTTACTCAACATCTTAGTCTCTACACATTCTCTTCTCTTTTATCTTTTTATATCATTCTCTAGCCTTAGATCTCTTTTTATAGGATTAGCACCCACCACCATGCCTTCTCTTCTAGAAATATTGCATGCCAAGTGTTGATGTGGTCCTCCAATGGTGAATTATTATCCCCTTGCAAACCCTTCACTCTCTGTAATGATGTCTCTTAGGAATATTCCCTGTGTGGAATATCCTTTTCTTGACCCCTAAGGTTCAAGGCTGGCACCTTATCCACTCATCACGCCTAGTCGGGTCCTCACATTTTTCCTCAAGTGTCTTAAAAATGCCAAATATGGCTAATTCCTTTGGACCCATGTTTTTCCTTTTGTGCATGCCCTCTTTTCACCTAAACCATTTTAAACCCCTTTGTCTAAGCACTTTCCCTAAGCACCCTTCTTGATTCGCACGCGCGCATGCCCTTTGGTACTTAGACAATATTTCAAGTCCCAACATAGGTAATCTTCCATTTCATAAATTCTTCAAACCATTCAAAAATTAAAAAAATTATTAAATCATTCAAAAATCCAAAAATAATCATAAAACTTTGAAAATGGACTACAATTGGAAACAAGCTCATTTTTTAGCTAATATCTATGTCTCTCGCATGGCACTTACCTCATATCTTGTTGGAATTTTCACCTAGTTTTAAATAAAAACTCATGGATCATCTGGATCTACAACCATTTAGAAGATCCAAGGTGCTTACTTTATCCATACTACGGGGCACAACGAGTTGCCTAGTATTGTTTCGTCGTGTACACTGCTTTTCCATAGGACCCAAGTGTCATCTGTTCTTCCCTTGCATGTAAAATTTTCTTGGGGCATCATTTTCAACCCCTTTCATTTATCACAAACATTTGGGACTACATCTCGATAAAAAATTATTTTTTCAACTATCTTAAACATTGTTGGTTTGAGTGTGTGTGTTTTTACTTATTTCCTTATTAGATCACTTGTTTACTTCTCGTATTGCATTACATTTTGTATGTTGCATGGAGTTGGCAGTTTTAGCAATGGATAATTGTTTGTATTATGGATTTTCATGTCATTCTATACTTTTATCGTATGCTTATATTTTAATAAGGACCGATGATGAAGATTCTTAGCAATATGATGTAATCGATATTATCTTATACACAACAAAGTTGTTAATAGCTCAATATCTCCCCTTGATATTTTCTCTCTTCTTCCTCTTTCTTCTCTTTCACACTATTCTTTTCTCTTTCTATCATCTTTTTGATCATCGATCAACCTCTTTAAGACTTTAGAAACAAGGGATTTTTTTTTAAAACACAATGTTCTCTATTATAAATAAAACATCATTTAGAACACACATTCCATGCCAATCAATCTCATAACAGAGATAACCATATATAGTTGTAATGACTCAAGTATGATAACAATCTCTCATTCCATGACTCGATTACTAACCGATCTCTCATGTTTGTCTTAATGTATAGAATAGTTTATGTATACTACGTATACTTGGTTTTTCCTACCCTATTCCAGTCTTGAGTGATCTCGCTTAAAGAACCTATATGAATATTCGTTGCCAATATCCATTTGACATCACGTTACTTTAAACTAGGTGACTTAGGACAATGCAACCAATAGCTTGTGAAACTTTGGAAAAGATTTTCAGCATACTATTCATGTTACTATTCCTAGATGACATACTCATCATTTTGGAATATGTCCTTCACCTCACTCTTCTATTATCTAGAATGGTCTTTACTAACTACCATTAGTCCACTTGCCCAAGGTTTGACCCTAGCCCAGGTTACCAACATAATTTATTATAGGAAGACGCTCATGATGACTTAGGGTATATGGGCATACTCAATCGACCTAAGTCAACCGAATGTTCCAAGGTACCCGAGTCATAGAAATCTATTCCCTATCATAAACATGCTACTAACTTAACCTAGAGAGAAACTAATTTCAAGTCCTGATGTGTGTAGATTTGGATGAACAAGAACAAAAGGGTGTTGCCACATGTCAACTACAACATTGTATCCTCGAGAATCCCTTGGTCTTCTCGAAGGTACAACCCTATAGTTGGCATGTGCCAACATCTCATTAGGACTGATTCATCATGATGTACATACCCCTTAGTGGTCATTAGATTTAATTTAATTGGATTAAGATTAAGATTTCAGCAACAATACCTAACCCTAATTCCAACATTCATTAAGTTCATTATCCATAATTAATCTGATTTGATATTAATAACTTCATTAACTCATGCTTGCATTGATGTTTATTAACCTAGCTTAACAAGCAGTTATCCCCGAAAACAAGGCAACAAACATCAAACAGTTAATTCTTAATGTAACCTAGTTGTCCAAGGTGTATCGTTCACCTAAATTCAGCTAGTGTTTAATTTTTTTAAATGAAGTACAAGGATTAAAGATCATAACCACCACTCCATTTATTTTTCATTCTTTTACGAGAGGAAGAGTCTTCCTCTACATGGTTATATGTCGGGATTAACATAACCTTTTTATTATTCTTTACTCATATAGTTCTATTGTATAACCAATGCATATTTCATTATTAAACTATAGTTTTGTAGTTAGAGATGACATCATATGCAATTTAACAAGTTTCATCATAGTAAGGGAGATTGTACTATCCCCCTTAATCCAACTTATTAATTGATAACAATAATAGTATACAAATAGATATAAAGAATATCAACAAGATATCACTACCATTTCCATCATATAAAGTACAAGAGAATTTACACAACAAATTGGAGTTAGTCTCCAAACCTTTCAATTCATCATGATAAAATATACATTTACAAGACTATGCATTTTAGACATACTGCATGTCAATCATCACTAAGATCATAAAAGAACATCACTTCTCTTTTCCAATACAACTCAAGAATGAATCGAAATTCTTTACATAAGATCCAGAATTAAATAAGCCAATGAATCATAATTTTATTTCCTTCTTTTACCACTTATGATGTCCATCTACAAAAATTGCTAGCATTGGCGGTTCAGCTTCAACGCCGAGCATGATAAGCACCAAGCATTAAAATGAAGTGCATTCCACTAATTGTTTCATTAAAACAACTTGCTTTAATGAAACACTTAATATATCATACAAATAAGCATAAGAAATAATAACTTAAAAGAAGTACAAATAAAGAGTTTGAATTCACTTTAAAAAAAAGAGCATAATATAATCTGGAAGATCTCGCATTATGACACATTTGAATTGATCCTATCAATTACTTTTAAACAAATAGCAGGTCTTGTCATCCAATCATTTCATAATTCTATAAGAATAGAAATATAAATTATCTTTACTATGTAGCAAAAGAAGTTATTCATAGCATAGCTCATATTAGGATGTTTCATTCTACAACTTAAGCAAAGAAGAAGAATAAATACATACTTGTTCCCCATATACTAAAAGTTTTGCACATAACTGCTTCAGTTCTAGGATAACAATATAAGGATTCAACATTAAAGAGACAACATCTAACAAGGATCCCAAATAAATCCAAGAAGGGGAAGAGAGTTAAAACAATTTTACTGTAATTCTTAACTAACTTCTACCTGTTAGAAGATATAATTCAAGGATCTGAAACCAGACGTTCCACAAATCAAAGCTAGACTCACACAAGATTAATCTCTTCTCATGTCCATCCAAGGGAGGATTCATAATAAGATACGGTGCAAAAAGAGAAAACCTTCCAATACTAAATCTAAGCAAAGTACGACTTGATCAAACATAGTAGTCAATCTAAACATGTTTACATTTTCTCTTCTACTAAACTAACTCAACTATTCCCTTTCCACATCATTACAACAAATGACTAGTACAAAGTAGACTAAACAATCCCCCAAGAAATTTCCATCTTAGAAGAGTGGTTTCTCATTATTTCCTTTAAAACAAAAAGACAGAAAGCCGAACCCAAAATTTGAGCAGGCCTAAGAGAATAATCACTCCAAGCAGAGAGTCATGCCACAAAGAAGATCGATCAAATGAACCTATCTTTTCATAAGTTAAAGGATCTCAAATGGAAAAGGTCCAATAAATAATTTATTTCATTTCTAATATCGAATGAATTCCATTTTTATTTCCAAAATCAGAAGTTCTTTACTAAATCCCAAAAGAGAATACAAAACCAAACACATAGTCAAGAGAAAGAACACTTGTAGTTTTACATTTACAAATCATTACAACCTAGTTTATCTATTCCAATTCATTAAACACAAGTTCGAATTCATTTTTCATAAAGGATTACACAAGTATACTCCCAAAAATAGTATACTATTCACAAGAGAACATATTCCTTTCTCTTTTCAAATACCCAAAGATTAATTCAATGAGTCCAACAAAGAATAGAAAACCCAAAATAGTAAAAAGATAAACAAGTTTCAATAAAACTCACGAGCTCAATAAAGCGTATTCCCATATTCAAGGTCTTACATGGCTCCATATAAAAGAGACATATAGTTCAGATCATCATGAAGACAAATTAAATGAAATAACCCTAGATTAGAGGTAATAAATCCTATCAACAAGATTTAGAATGAGAGACTATTCAACTCTTCTTTCCTAAAAAACCCAAAAGTGAATTTGAGAGGATCGAAAGTGAGTAAGAAAACCCAATATACATTTAAGTCGAGTAATGTCTCAACTTTACCTCCAATCAGAATGAAATAGAAAACACAACAAAGACTCTCACAACTTGTTGGTCGTCAAATAGGAATTTTAAGAAGAGAAGCGGTTAGGGGACAAGAAGTCCCTCCTCTTTAATGGGAGAGGTTCCCTTATTCGAGAAACGAACCTATTTACAAATGTACAAGACATGATTTGTTGGTTAAACTTGGATATTACAAAAGTGTTTTCTATGAAGATCATCAATTACAAAAAGGACTGAGGAAATGAGAGTACGGGAAAGAGCGAGAAAGGCAACATGCGAGAATTATAGATATTAGAGTAATTCTTTATGTATGCGAAGTCACAGTGAATTGAAACAAGATCATTTGTATCGGATAAATAATATGGAATTCAAAGACACAAAGTTCTGTAAATAACATCTGCTAGAACACAAAGTTTCTTAACATAACACAGATTCATTAATCAAGGACACAAAGTTCCTTCTTGGTTATACAAGATCGCCATGCTTGCAAAGTCAAAGAGTATGCAATCGGCAAGACTAATAAAATGGAGACAAATGATCTTCATAAAGAGAATAAATGAAAGCTTAGGATAACAGAGATCGGATAGACAAAGAATGGAAAGTCCTTCTGTATTGATTTCTTTATGATCTATTCACACTTTTCAGAAAATAAGCCAAGTTCTCCCCCTTTGAATGGCATAAAGAAGGCCATTATATAGCTTACAATTCAGTTACTCTTCGTAACCATTTCTTTTAACTAAAGAATAGTTAAGGACCGCCAATCACAGTACCTCAACCTATTACAAAGAAAACGGAAAAGAAAGGGAAGAAGAGAAAATGGGGAAGAAGCAGGTGGCGATCGAGAGGACCCACTGACTTCAGAATCCGCTGCCTGAATTTCTTTAACGCCTCAGCTATGTCTCTGCCATGAGGGACTGACGTGTTGGCTATAGAGTGAGTCCAAAATCAAAGACACTTCTCCATCTCTTTATCAAACTTGACATGAGTATGATAATATTTATTTGCTTCTTCAATGGCAGATTGAAGAGAGCAGATTTCCTTCATTTTTTCTTTGGAGATGGAGCTTTCCTTGAATAAATTATCTTTTACAAAAGATCTGAAGGCGAGCTTTGATTTCTTGCAAGGAGAGGGAAACACAGAATTTTCATCCTGAAGATGACAGTGTATATCTTTGAAAGCAGAGACAACCGAGTGTCTTGAAAGCTTTCCCTTCGCCAAGCCTTGTTCTTTAGTTCTCCCAAAGCCTCCTCCCAGGACTTGATCTTCATATTGATAGTATCGAGCCTGACCTAAATTTGGGGAGGAATTACGGAGAAAAGGGACACACGCGCGGGAATTAGGTTGCGAGGGTTCGAGAAAGGGTAGCATGGAAACAATGTAATTATTGCAAAGGTGGCTTGCTCGTTATATAGCCATTGAGGAGAGAGAAGGGTGATCAATGCGCATTAAATTCATATCTATCGGTTTGAAAAACAACATATTTGGGTAGAGCGGGAAAAACTAAGTATGAATGGAATTTGGGTTGCTGGGGACATGTGAGACGCGAATGCGCGAAACACACGGTTCGGGCGATTCGGGCGAAACGGGGAAAAGATGCACAAATGCATTTTGGGACATTTGGGACGAAAACGCGTGAAACACGCGACTCGGGCGTTTCGGCCGAAAAGGTGACAATGAGTCCGGAAAAGTTTGGGACATTTGGGATGCAAGTATGTGAAGTACGCGGTTTGGGCGTTTCAGCTGAAAATGGAACAACTTGCACAATTTGATTTGGGACATTTGGAACATGAAAGTGTGAAGTACGCTGTTCGGGTGTTTCGGCCGAAAATGGAACGACTTACACAATTCCATTTGGGACATTTGGGACATGAATGAGTGAAATACACGGTTCGGGTGTTTCGGCCGAAAATTGAACAGGCTCACTCGCACGTTAAGTTTGGGACACTTGGGACGAAAAGCTCGATAGGCCCGAAAATGGAACAACTTGAGGATTTCGACCGATCGGGAACAGGCGCACTTTTGAACTCTGGGACAGTTGGGACGAAAAAGCTCGACGGGCGAAAATGGAACAACTTCGGGGATTTCAGCCGATCGGGGAACAGAGCACACTTCGGAACTTGGGACACGCGGGACAAAAATGTCCGACAGGCCGAAAATACATACAAAATGACCCAAAACATGATTTTCTCAATTTCATGACTTTGGTACATTAGAGAAAACACTTAAACTCAAAATTTTGAAATTTTTACTTTCATCAGAGCAGGGAATTTTGAGTGGACAATTTGGCTCTTACGGGGATGACTTGGCATAAATTCAAGGAATGAGACAAGGCAAGAACTTAGACAAACTCAGGGGAAGCAGACCAGTACCTTATCCATTGGGCAACGGAGTCAAAAAGCAGATCAATACAGAGGACAACAACACACCAAAACAGAAAGGAAAGAGGACAACGCACCAAAAAGCAGAGAAGAAAAAACACTGCACAGAATATACAAGGGACCTCCTAATCACCTAGGACTTGAACAACTTGAGATACTGCCCACTATAAGGAAGTGGGAGAGGAGAACCATCCATGTAATCAAGGTAGAAAGAATTCTTACCAGCAAAGTGTCTGATCTTGAAAGGTCCGAGCCAAAGGGAATCAAACTTTCCATGGCTGCCACGAGGTTCATGCCTTTTATCCCATAACAACACGGTATCTCCAACTTGGAAATCCCTGAACCTAGCTTTCTTATCAAACAGGACCTTTACCTTCTGCTGGTGAACAGATATCCTATCAGCAACCACCAATCTGTCCTCATTCAGTTTGTGCAGGTACATAATTCTCTTGTCCAAAGCATCTCTGAAACTAGTATCTTCAATGGCCTTCATTAGGTGCAAGGCTGGCAGTTCCACTGTTACTGGCAGTTGAGCTTCTACTCCATATACCACTTGAAAAGGAGACATTCCAATAGCTCTCTTTGGTGTAATCTGTCTGCCCAAAGAGCATCGTAGAGCTTCTTGTGCCAGTTTCGTTGAGACTCATTTACTAACTTCCTTATAATAGTCACCAGATTTTTGTTAGTGGATTTTGCTTGTCCATTTCCCTGGGGGTAATAATCTGAAGAATGAGCCAGGGAGATGCCATACCCGTAGCAGAAATCCATTATCTCAGTTGAAGAGAAATTCGAAGCATTATCTATTACAATCTTATTAGGTACACCATACCTTACCAAGATGTTCTCTTTAATGAAGTTGCACACCACTTCAGAAGTAGTACTCTTGACTGGAATAGCTTCTACCCATTTGGTGAAATAGTCAGTGGCAGTTAGCACATGAGTGTGACCAGCACTAGAAGTAGGATTAAGTGTTCCAATGAAGTCCAAACCCCCATTGTTGAAATGGTTCCTCAATCACAAGCGGCGAGAGAGGCAAAGAAGCCAATTTAGGTCTTCCCACAAAGGTCGACAAGCCTCACATTTATCCACCCATCTGGACGCATCTACGAATAGGGAAGGCCGGTAATATCCTCCACGAAGTATCTTGTGAGCAGTGACCGTTGATGAATAGTGCATTCCACATGCACGATCATGAAAAGCGAGAGCAACTTTCTCTGCTATTCCTTGTCCACACATTTCAAAAATCTCCCATCTAAGCCATGCTTGAACAAAGCATTTTCCCACAATACATATTACTGCTTTGACCTTAATTTAACGGTCCTCTTTTCTTTGGCGAGTTAAATGAGAGGGCATTCCTATAGGTGAGAAAATGGGCGATGTCAGCATACCATTCATCAACTGAGCTAAGGAACAGAATGGTAGGAAGGTCAACTTTCTCCTCCAGCAACTCATGTTTGGCTCCTTCAGCAATGAGCTCACAAAGGCCTTTTCCACGAACCAGCTTGGTCGGTTTGATGTCAATGTCATACTCTTGGACCTTAGCAACCCAGTTCCCTCTCTTGGATCCAAATTCTTGCTGTGTGAGAATTGACTTGACAGTTGTATCTGGGACCAATACCATGGAATGAGAGTTGAGGATGTAAAAGTGAAACTGCTTGACAACTTTAACCACTACAAAAGCATGTTTCTCCATCATGGTGTATTTCAACTCATGATCCTTCAAAATATAGCTCATGAATGCAATTGGGATTTCATGCTCATTAGAGTCTTCTTGAGTTAACACAGTGCCAAGGTATTATCTGTAGCATAGCGATAGATGATGAAATCTTTCTTTGAAATCGGGACGAGCTAAAAGCAGGAGTTTTAGCGATAGCTCTCTTGATACCTTCAAAGGATTCCTTTCCTTCAGAAGACCAACCGAATGTTTGCTTCCCTTTCATCATCTGAGAAATATTCAAAGTTAACTCTGCAAAATCAGGGATGAACCTTCTTAAAAAATTGATCTTACCAAAGAAAGAGTGCACGCCCTTTTTACTTGTTGGGAGAGGAATTTGCTGGATAGCTTGTACTCGTTCAGGATCAATCTTAATACCATCTTTGGAAACGATGTGCCCTAATAACTTTCCCTCTGTGACACAAAAGACAGATTTTTTAGGATTCAAAGAAATCCCATGCTCTCTGCATCTTAGCAGAACTGTTTCCAGGTGATCAAAATGATCCGCTCTTGTCTTGGAAAATACAGTCAGGTCATCAAGATATATGACAATACACTTCCCTTTCAAACTTCCAAAATCTAGATCCATAGCTCTCTGGAAAGTGGCACCAGCATTAATAAGCCCAAAAGGCATTCTCTTGTAAGCAAAGGTACCCCAAGGAGTAGTGAAAGCTGTTTTGTGTTGATCTCTGATGTCAACCTCTACGATTATATCCGAGAATCCATCAAGCATGGATAACATCTCGAGATCTCATTCTTGCTTGCAATACTTGATCCATCATAGGCAAAGGATAATTATCTTTCGAGAGAAGCTGGTTGATTCTTGAAATCAACACAGATGCGGATCTCACCATTTTTCTTCCTAACAGGCACAATATTTGCAATCCATGTTGAATGGTGAATGGGAAAAATGATTTTAGCCTTCAACAACTTCTGAATTTCCTGAAAGATGGTGTCAGCTATTTTGGGATTATACTGCCTCTGTTTCTGCTTAAAAGGTTTAATTCCTGGTTTGAGAGGGATAGAATGCTGCATATCTTTTGGCTTGAAGGCTTTTAGATCCTCATAAGAATAAGCAAGAACATCCTTATACCTCTTTAAAAGAGCAATTGCTTTCTTCCTCTCATCTGCTATGCAACATTTTCCAATGTTCATGAGCTTAGGGTCAGTAGAACTCCCAATATCAATCTTGTCATGCTCAGCTGATTGTTGAGGTCCAGTAGAAGCCCTAGACTTCACATACCTGTCATGTTTATCAAATAGTTCCTCTAAGCTTACCAATCCTTTAGGAATCTTATTCCCTTTGAGATTGATGCGTCCATCCTGATCTGTTTCTTCCCCTTGGGCGACTGCTTTGTCAAAGGGCACACTCTCACGAGGTAGGTTGTCACTTCCCTCAAAATATAGTTGTTCGAAATTACCCTTGAGTTCCAGGAAAGGAAAGCAAATTTTGATCATCATTGAAAACTTGCCAGTTATTGGTATTATCAGGTACACTAGGCCGATGGACCATTTCAATAGTGAACTTATCCTGAGAGAAGTCAGGATGAGGAATCAATAGTGACCCTGAGACTGCTAGTGAATCAGCCCTGCTGTTCTTTTCCCTAAATCTTTGCTTCGATAGAGAAAGCATCAAGGAATTCAATGGAATCCCAAACCTGATTCGGTAATGTTTCAGCCTTCCATTTTTTACTTGAAAAAGGTTTCTGACTTGCTTTACAATCAACTCTGCATCACCACGAGCCAGAAGATTCTTTACACCTTGTTCTTTGGCCACTTGCAATCCAAGAATGAGAGCCTCGTACTCTCTTTGTATTATTTGTATTTTTGAACTGCAACTTAAATGAAAAGGATGAAGGCTACCTTCTTGGGTGACACCGATGGGACACCGGCTCTATAACCAGGTGAGGAACAACTTCCATCAAACTCTAAAATCCAAACCCGTTAGGATCTTTAGGAGACAATCGGGAAGTTGGACTTCATCGGGGACATAATCATGTAGTTACCATGCCCCATATCCTCGTAGAGTATTTGTGCTTTAGGATCATCCGTTTTCTGCACAATATACTCAGACTGCTTCTCAGGCAGCAACTTCTTCATGTGTCCATTGACAGGCATGAGTGCATGTGACCAGTCCATTTGGATTTCTCCACCTACGTCCTTACAAAAGTTCCTACTTAACAACATCCCGTATGAAGGGGAATATCTGCCACTAAGATGGTAGCCAACACTTTCTTTTCAGGAAAAGCAACAAAAGCCACTTGTGCATCCTTAATTCTTCCGATCGGGGCACTTCTTTACTCTCCATGGAGTAACAAGACCCATACGTGCGTGTGAGGTCGGGCCTAAAACATGAGCTACTTTAGCGGGCATCACATTATCTCGAGGCTCTGAGTCAATGACACAATTCTTGAGCCTATGACCAGCTATAAGGAGTGTTACATAGAAAGGCTTGATCTTGTCATTAGGTGAGGTGACAAATGCTGCGAGACTAGAGGCTAGGTTGAGGTGCGAAGAAGGAGTAGGTAAAAGACCTTTAGAGGTGGTTTTGGAATGGGAATTAACAAATTGAATCATTTTGGCAAAAGCTTTGGGATGAGTTTGATAATACTCGGCCTCTGAGATTTGAACCTTAGTCTTTTTCAGATGATCAATAATATCAAAAGACCCAGAAGTGGATGGGCCATCATCATTTGAAATTCTAGGCTTATCAACTTTAGGAGAAAAAGAAGGAGAAACTTTTGAAGCAGAACTAACAGGACTCACCTTTGGTGTAGATGAGGTAGGGATAGGAGATCCTCTTTTTGCAATCACGGGAATAGTTGTCGACTGCTCCTTAGATTTCTTGATGGGTTGTGTCACTTTCTCCTCGACATGCGCTCGAGTCATGATAGCGAATGATTCGCTATTCATGTCTGCTACTACTTCATCATAGTCATCACCATCATCAGTGCCTTCAGTGGTGAAGAAATTAACTCGAGATCCCTCAAGTTCATCTGCTTCATCTTCTTCTTCAACGAGCTCCTCACAAGCTTCATTATCTTCATCATCATCTGGTTCTTCAACTTCGCAGTCGCATTGGCGGGAACCTTAACAGGAGGTCCTTCAAGTGCTAGTCTTGTTTGAGAAGCAGGAAAACGATTTATGGGCTGGAAATTTCTCCTTGGAACGTCTGCATAAGGAGCATCTTTGAGCTAATTGTTTCTTTATGGAAAGAAGATCATTTGCAAGTTTTTGAACTAATGGATCAGTATTAGGCCCAGGGGTGGAAGAGGAAGAAGCAGCAGACTTAGATTTGGAAGGGTCTCTTCTCAACTTCCCTGACATGATCAAGTCATCCTCGATACTAACAGTGAGGGTTTGATCCTCGACCAATGTTGTGAGATTAGCCCTTCTTAGTGCATAACTAACTTTGGGCGATTGAGCATTTAGGAAGAAACATTTTTTAATTTGATCAACAGGTCGAGTAAGCTGTAGAATTTTATTGATCAATTTGTTGAATCGGGCCACAAATTCTCTCATGGGCTCTTGTGAATCTTTCTTTATCTGAGAGATTTGGGCTAGCAAGGCATGTACATCTTTTGCCGGCTTGAAACGGTTTTCGAACTGAGTTCTCATTGTGTCCCAGTTGGTGATAGTGCCAACCGGAAGGTGGTAGAACCAATCAGCGGCATTATCTTGCAAAGTCTCAACAAACAGTCTCACGGAGACGTCTTCATGTTCGACTCCCAGAACTCCACATGCAACAATGAAGGCTGCGATGTGTTCATCAGGATGCACTTTTCCATCGCCTTTGAATTTGGGGAAGTTCTTAGGTTACCTCGGTAACTCATGTAAAGGCTGAGGAAGAGCAAGGGGCCCGACACGATGACCCCATGGTAATGGCGCTGCCATTCTTGGAAAAATGGCTTGGAGAGGGACTGCAACACCAGCAAGAATCAAAGCTTGAAGATTAGGGCTAGCTGGCTCTGAAGAAAAACCACCCGTGGGAATTCTGTCTTGAACAGGTGGAGTGCTTGTCGACGAGTCCTTCTATTTGTTGAAGGAAAGGAAAACCTGCTTTGCTCCAAAAGCTGGCGAGAATCTTCAACACCGAGGGCCCTCCTCCCTTTAGTAAAATGTGGAGTCGCGAGATCAAAGGATGATCAAAAAATTGTAGAGCTGGAATTTGATTTTCCCAGTAAAGTCGCCAAAAGCTGTTGGTCATCAAATAGGACTTTTAAGAAGAGCAACGAGTCGGGGACAAGAAGTCCCTCCTCTTTAATGGGAGAGGTTCCCTTATTCGAGAAATGAACCTATTTACAAATGTACAAGACATGATTTGTTGGTTAAAATTGGATATTACAAAAGTGTTTTCTATGAAGATCATCAATTACAAAAAGGTGAGGAAATGAGAGTACGGGAAAGAGCGAGAAAGGTAACATGCAAAATTATAGATATCGAGTAATTCTTTATGTATGCGAAGTCACGGTGAATTGAAACAAGATCATTTGTATCGGATAAATAAGATGGAATTCAAAGACACAAAGTTACGTAAATAACATCTGCTAGAACACAAAGTTTCTTAACATAACACGATTCATTAATCAAGGACACAAAGTTCCTTCTTGGTTATACAAGATCGCCATGCTTGCAAAGTCGAAGAGTATGCAATCGGAAAGACTAATAAACTGAGACAAATGATCTTCACAAAGAGAATAAATGAAAGCTTAGGGATAACGAGAGATTAGATAGACAAAGAATGGAAATTCATACGTATTGATTTCTTTATGATCTATTTACACTTTTCAGAAAATAAGCCAAGTTCTCCCCCTTTGAATGGCGTAAAGAAGACCATTATATAGCTTACAATTCAGTTACTCTTCGTAACTGTTTCTTTTAACTAAAGAATAGTTAAGGACTGCCAATCGCAGTACCTCAACCTATTACAAAGAAAACGGAAAACAAAGGAAAGAAGAGAAAAGAATGGGAAGAAGGCGGTGGCGATCGAGAGAGGACCCACCGGACTTGAGAATCCGCTACTCCGAATTTCTTTAACGCCTCAGCTATATCTCTGCCATGAGGGGTGACATGTTGGTTGTAGGCGAGTCAAAATCCAAGACACTTCTCCATCTCTTTATCAAACTCGACATGAGTATGATAATCTTTATTTGCTTCTTCAATGGCAGATTGAAGAGAGCAGATTTCCTTCATTTTTTCTTTGGAGATGGAGCTTTCCTTGAATAAATTATCTTTTACAAAATCTCTGAACTGAGCTTTGATTTCTTGCGAGGAGAGGAAACACAGAATTTTCATCCTGAAGATGACAGTGTATATCTTTGAAAGCAGAGACAACCAGTGTCTTGAAAGCTTCGCCCTTCTGCCAACTGTTCTTTAGTTCTCCCAAAGCCTCCTCCAGGACTTGATCTTCATATTGATAGTATCAGAGCCGCAACCTAAATTAGGGGAGGAATTACAAAGAAAAGGGATACACGCGCAGGGAATTAGGTTGCAAGGGTTCGAGCAAGGGTAGCATGGAAACAATGTAAGAATTGCAAAGGTGGCTTGCTCGTTATATAGCCATTGAGGAGAGAGAAGGGTGATCAATGCACATTAAATTCATATCTATCAGTTTGAAAAACAACATATTCGGGTAGAGCGGGAAAAACTAAGTATGAATGACATTTGGTTCGCTTGGGACATGTGAGATGCGAATGTGCGAAACACGCTTGGTTCGGGCGATTTGGGCGAAGCGGGAAAAGATGAACAAATGCATTTTGGGACATTTGGGACGAAAGCGCGAAACACGCGACTCGGGTGTTCGGCCAAGAAAGGTGACAATGAGTCCGGAAAAGTTTGGGACATTTGGGATGCAAGTACGTGAAGTACGTGGTTCGGGTGTTTCGGCCGAAAATGGAACAACTTGCACAATTTGATTTGGGACATTTGGAACATGAAAGTGCGAAGTACGCGGTTCGGGTGTTTTGGCCGAAAATGGAATGACTTACACAATTCCATTTGGGACATTTGGGACATGAAAGAGTGAAATACGTGGTTCGGGTGTTTCGTTCGAAAATTGAACAGCTCACACGTTAAGTTTGGGACACTTAGGACGAAAATCTCCGACAGGCCCGAAAATGGAACAACTTCGGGGATTTCGGCCGATCGGGAAAACAGAGCGCACTTTTGAAGTTTGGGGTTTGGGACGAAAAGTTCAAGACGAGCCCGAAAATGGAACAACCGGGATTTCGGTGATTGGGAACAGAGTGCACTTCAAAACTTGGGACACGTGGGACAAAAATGTCCGACAGGCCCAAAATACATACAAAATGACCCAAAACGTAGATTTTCTCAATTTCACGACTTTGGTACATTAGAGAAAACACTTAAACTCAAAATTTTGAAATTTTTACTTTCATCAGAGCAGGGAATTTTGAGTGGACAACACAACTTCATCTAAAAATATTGCGACAGAGAAGGTATCGTTTCAAACATCAATCATAAGGAGTATGCACACCGCATTTCCATAAACCTCAAAAACTATTAATGACTGTTCCAAACGAACTCTAAATCAAACCAAACCCAAAACAAGATACAATTCTAGTCCATTAATCCTTCAAACAAAGCAATCGATTCATCAACGAGACATGGGTTTTCATAGATCATAGGAGGAAGAATATCCTCCATATTTACATACCCTTTCAAGTTCAAAGAAGGTGGTACAATCTCAAAAATAGAAGTACCACAACCATTCCAACTCAAGAGGCTACAAGGGGAAGATCTCAAAAGAGATAACTAAAAATAATCTCCCAAGATTTTTCAAGCAGCCAGTCCCATAATGATCTAAGTATTTCAAAACCTTGAATACGAGTAAAACTCAAGCTCATAATACAAGTATAGAACCAAACACAATGACTCAAATACAAGTTCAGAACACGCAAGTATTGAATACGAGTATAGTGCTAAACACGAATCTTCGAACACAAGTTCTCGAGAAACAAAATCTCAATACAAGCTCAGAACAAAACTCAAGGCTCTAATATAAGTTTAGAATGAAACACAAGCATCATATACTAGTTCAGAACAACACCAGCCTCAAACACAAGTTCAGAATGAAATACAAGCTTCGAAATACAAGTTTCACATGCATGTCACCACTGAAATTGCATAGAGAGAAAGTTTCCAAAGGCTAACATTATTTAGCAATGGATTTATATCCAAAAACCACAAAGATTTGTAAAACCATGAAAGTAAATAACTAGACAAATCATGAAAACATTTATCTCAAGAGAGCAGAATTGTTTTAATGAATCATTTAGAAGAAAGCAAGAAATATTAATGGGTAGAGCCTATCATGCATAATAGTGCCTCTTCTTAATCGAAGGAGACTTCCAGCCGAGCTTCTAACTCTTTTTCTTCTCCACGAAAGATCAACAATCAAACATATTTTATTCCAATGCCTCATATACTTTCCCTCGATTGAAAATAAACTAGAGAAATCAAAAATAGTCATAAAGTAGAAGTTGAACTACGCGAAGAACCAAATAGCTCCATGCAGAGTAAAAAAATGCAGTGCATGCAAGATCAAACAACCTCCAAAAAATATGTCTTTCTTGTTTCCAAGACGGTTTACACACAAAAACCAAGGTCCATTAATGCAATTACTCCCAAATCTCCCACTTATCTCTCCTTTCCACCGCCTCCCAAAACTAGCGAATGCCATTTCTAATTTAACATGCATTTCCATCTTTAGTGAAGCCTCCACATATGCTTCCACTAAATTCTACTTGCCTTTTCCAAAAATGGTTGTACCTCCATTCATTTAACCAAATAAAATCAATTAAATGCCATTGGAACCATCACCATAATGCCATGCAAACCTTAGGTTCCTTTTTAATAGTTTAGGATAGATTTCCCAAAACTTAGGTTAGTCTAACAATAATTACCTTAGGTCTTGTTATCCAAAATGTGCCCCAACTCATTTTGTGGCTAACTCCTTGTGTTCTTGCCTCTCTTGTGCCTCAGTCCACATTTTTTTGATTTTAAGGCACTCAAGGCTTTACGGAAATGGCACCATCAGATAAAGCTCTCTCTCGGCTTTCCGGAAACGTAAATTTTGCCTCCTAACTCCTTATATTTTTCAAGTTATGGCTCAATGAGTTTTTGTGGAAATTTTTTCCATTTGAGGGTTCGCAACCAATAGGAAGCTACCACGTGGCAGAGGAGTTCGGGGACGGAGGCAAATTGGAAATTTTTCCAAGTTTTGGTCGAAGGTTCAAGTGGAAAATTTTTCCCGCGGGCCCGCAGACCAATCACAGTGTGACACGTGTCATGAGGGGAGTATGATAAAAATTTAGCTAAGTGTTTTCCATGGGTGAATTTTTGAATTTTGGCCCGCGGCCAATAGGAACTCGACACGTGTCGAGGGAGGCTCGCGGGTGTCGGGGAAATGGAAATTTTTGCTAAGTTTGTTGTAAAAGTTTCAAAGGCCAAAATCGGCCCACATAGCCCACACCCAATAAGAATGGGCCACGTGTCCATTGGAACCCGAGTTTTCAATGGGGCGGGTTGGAGGGTTGGCCCGAGCCAACCGGAGGAGGACATGTGTCCTAAGGAGAAGGGGAGTGTGGAGCTCGGGGAGGATTTAGAAAATTTAGCAAAATTTTTGGCTGAAAAACTAAAAGGTAAAGGTTTTCCCCATGCCCCTGTCGATGAACCAAATGATGCCACGTGTCCCAAGTGGCGGGACGTGGGGGGAAAATGAATTTTTTCCAAAGTGTAAGAAAAGTCAAAATTTTCAAAGGAAAACCTGCAGAAAGGGAAGGAGAGAGAATTACATAGCCAATCAGCACGACACGTGGCATCGACCGGTGGAGTGCGGAGAATTTTGAAAATTTTTCCAAAGACAAAAAAAAAAAAAAAGGTAAAATTTGAAAAAATTTCTCGTCGATCCGTTTTGGGCCTTTTTTTCCTAAATCTTCAAATGATCATATCTTTTAATCCAGAGCTCAGATTTTTGCATTCTTTATATAATTGGAAAGATGTTAAAATTATCTACATGATTCCATGGTCAATTTCTAATTTTGGTTTAGTTTGGAGAGATAAAATTCAAAAACGGTTCTGGTATGTGTCCATGGCCAGAAATGACATTTCAACAACCAAATTTAATACAGAATGGGTCGCATTCTTCTCCAATATGGTCAAAAATGATAGGGTATGGGTTTTTAAGGTCCTCCATGTTGTTTTAATGCATTTTCCATCAATGAGGAATGGGCTCCCATGTTTTTTACATTTTCTCTCTCCTAGGCTCGACCCATGCATTGTAAAAGCCAGATTTGGCTCATTTCTTCATGGTTGAACACTTTTTGGCATTGCAAACTTCTTCTTTCACCTCCAGCAAGTGATAGTTGTAAGAATCAGACCTTTTTCATAGTTTTTAATAGGTTTATACCTCTTTGATGGTGGAATGCAAGAGATTTTACATGGAAATGACAGTGTAAACTCTGTGAATGCTTTCAGTCCTCTGTTTGTATTGTTTTACTTCATTTTAAGACCCCTAATTGCATCTATCAGCTTGTGTATGTTTTCCCTTGTTGCATTTCATGAATTTGTGTCTATTTACATGGCAAAAAATGTTTCACCACTCCTTTGGTGCATCACCATCATTAGTTAGTTTCAATTTTTGCATTTCTATCCCTGTCCCCTTGCAATTTAGAGTAGGATTAGGATCTGAACCTCTGTAGTTGTGCAAAATATAGATCTAAATCAGAGGAGTTTGAGGAACCAACCTCTAATCTAGATATTCCTCTCTTGTTTTAACAAGTCACACACTTGGAGAGAGGTTTCCATGTTGTGCAATCACACTGGATGCCTAAAACATGAATTCGAGAACCTTGATTTACATCCGGGGGGTCTTTGCTGATTTGTAACAACCATTTTGGCACACCCGGTGGGACCTTAGAGGTCTCATTTTAATTGCAGCAAAGTTAATGTGCATCTGCTGCAATTTTCTTGCTTAAAAAGAGCTATAATTTGCATATCTGGCGACTCCAAGGGGAAGAATCAACTAGTTTCAGCAGTGCAGGCCTGAAAGCTCATGAGAAGAATCGCCACAAGGTCAAGAGTTGGAGAAGAAGAAGTGTTGTTTGAATACCTACAGTTATCTCCAAGAAGAAGGTAAAGAGGAAGAAGGATTCAAAGGTCTCCATCTCCACCAAACAGAACTCTTTCAACTCCTCCACCTAGTAGGCCTTTCATTCAGTCAACAAGGGTTTTAAGACCAATTAGAATGGCACAAAACAACCCCTATGTCAACTTCACAGGTAGCAACCCACTTGCCCTCAATGCACAACATCCAATTCCAATTGCAGCCTTGAAGAACATTCCATACTTCATTGGAGAAAATCAGACTACTCCAGGTGATCAAGTTAGGGATATTGCTAACCTTTGTGTAATTCATGAAATCAATGAGATTCAAGTGGTGTCAAGTTGCTTTGGAATATTCATTCAAGGGAAAGCATTGCAATGGTTTAGAAGCCTTGGAGCTGGTTCTATCAAAAATTGGAATCAACTGTGTATAGCACTTCATGAGTAATTTGGAGAGAAGGGAGACAACTTGTCTCTTTTGGAGTAGTTGATAACCATCAAGAGAGCTCCCAATGAACAACTGACTGATTTCAACTTCAGATTTCAAAAGACTTGTGAGAGAATTCCAGTGGCAGTCAGACCAACAGTAGAAGGTGCTTTTCTCTACTATCTCAAAGCTCTAAATTCTGATATTTCTATGTTGATTAAGTCCATGGGAGGCATAACTATCCCTATGGCTTATAGCATTGCCATTAGGGCTGAAAATTGTTTGATCCAAGCTGGCAAACTAGACCCTAGACCTCCCATGCCATTTTTTCCAAGTTTAGAGAGTCCAAATACCAATCAAGCACCTAATTTGGCTCCTTCTCCCACTCCTAGAAATCAGAGTTCAAATGAAGCTTCTACTTCATCTCCAAGTGCCCCAAATGAGCTTCAAGAAGTCATGAAGCAATTGCAAAACCTAGGCAATGAGCTAGTTACTCTCAAAAGGCAACAAGCCCAAGGTTTTAGACCTTCTTACCAGCCCCAAGCTCAGCCTAACAGGTAGCCATACCAACCACAAAGACCTCCTAATCTAGCTGCAAATATAAATCAAACAAGGCCTCCTGCCAATAGACCATTTCAGCCCTATAATCCTAATGCCATATCTGCCTCTAAGGCATTGGTGCCAACACAAAACAATGTTGCTCAAGAGTATGATTGGTGTTTTCCATGCAATGAACCTCATAACCAATCCATGTGCTTCAATGGTGCTTTGAATCAAGCATTAATGGTGACAAATATTGGTGTGGAGGGTGAAGGTAGTCAAGGAAACAACCAACAACAAGAAACATTCCAACAACAATCAGCTCCAAATGACACCACGTTGGTAAATTGGCAAGCAGAGGATTTTTGTGGCATGAATCAAATGGTCTCTCAAGGTGTGGCAGCCAACACAAGGTCAAAAAGAAGGAATTTGGGTGAAGAACAGCCATTAGCTCCAACTAATCTCCAACCCTCTATGGCTCCACAAATGGTTGGCAAACAAAATCCAGTTGTAAATGCACAAGGACAGCCAAGAACAGCTCCTAGGCCAACTCAAATACCAGTTGTTGCTGCCCACGTGCAAGGAGTGAATGTGCAAACAAAGGGACAACAAAGAGATCCTTCATCACCATTCAGTATCATTGATCAGATGAAGAAGACAAATGTTAATATATCAATGTGGGAATCCCTATCTATCCCAGGCCAAAGAGATTTGCTACAAGCTGCCATGAAGGACTGGCCAACTTTGAATCAGCAAGTTCAGATGCAAGAGAAAGTGCTCACAAATGCTACCCCGGCTGAGGGGAATTATGGAGGACAAGCAAGGTAAAATGTTGAAGCCCCTCCTTTCTATGTTTCATTAATCATTGGAAATCATTTAGTGCACAATTTCATGATAGATTCTAGGGCAAGTAGCTCAGTGATGCCTAAACAAATAGCTGATCAGCTAGGGCTCCAGTATGAAACAATATCCAAAGGGGTAGTGTAGCTGGATGGGACAGTAGTAACAATAGTTGGGGTGATTAGAAACTTGAGTCTTACCTTGCATGCATGTCCAAATGTTGTTGTTTTACAAGATGTATCAGTCATAGACCTTCCACCACTCTTTGCCCTTTGCTTGTCAAGGGACTTCACAGCCAAGATTGGGGGATATTTGTCTGCTGATTGGTCACACATGTTGTTTAGAATGAGGTATGGAACTAAGGCTACAATTAGGTCTGAACCTATTGCAAACTTCCACATTGAGCCTTACACTCCAAGTCAGATTAATGCCAATTGCTCAGTATTTGATCAAGAAGATCACCCAAGCACCGATGAAGCTGACACCAAGGTTGGAAGCATCCCGGATCTAACTCTTGATGAATGGGAAAACAAGGTACATGCTTTTGATCCTTATCAAGAAATAGAAGAATCTGAGCTAGGGGTCTATTGCATACACGAAGAAAATCAACCTATTCCTAGCATCACCAAGCCAAACCATGAAGATGACAATGAGGTATGGCAGCTGTTTTTTATGGATCAAGGAGTAGACAAGGTGCAGGAGGTGGAGCCATGCTTGTTTCACCTCAAGGAGTAAAGTATTATTCAGCTTTTAGATTTCAGTTTGCATGCTCCAATAACACTGCTGAATATGAAGCCTTGGTGCAATGGAGGCATTGGGCAATCAAGAAGAAAATAAAGAACTTGCAAGTCTTTGGTGACAGTGAATTGATTGTAAATCAGGTCAAGGGACAACATGCTGCCAAGAATGATCTACTCAAGCGCTACAAAAATAGGATGTGGGACCTCATGGAAGATTTTGAGGGTTTTGGCATCAAATCCATTCCTAGGAAAGAGAATTAAGCTGCTGATAGGCTTGCAGCAGTAGGGGCAGCCTTTGACATTGTGGAAAGCATTCAACAAGACAAGGTATAGCCAAACATCCACGTGATTATGAGGCCTTCAGTGCCAAATAACAATGTCAGTTGGCAAGTATTTGAGAATGACCAGCAAATCATACATTTCTTGCAAGAAGAAGCTGAGTTCTCAGCTAAGAATCAAGAAAAGTTGGAACAACAGTATGGTGACCAGGTGGTACAGCTGAGAACTAACAAGCTGCCCAAGGGACTTATCACTTTGGAGTCCATTTTTAATCCCAATGATCAGTTTAGAAAGGAGAAAGAAAACATTCAGGTCAAGAGAGAGGATTCAGTATCCATCTTGGTAGAAGAGAACAAACCATTGCAAATTGGAAAGATGACAACTGAACAAGAAAGGTATGAATTCATGCAGCTGTGTCAAGAATTCCCAGATGTGTTTTCTTGGAGCTACGAAGATTTGAAAGGTTTCAATCCCAACTTAGCTCAGCATACCATTGAATTGGATCCAAATACTAAGCCTGTCAGGCAGAAACAAAGACCAGTCAATCCACACATGGAGCCTCTCATGAGGAAAGAATTGGACAAGCTGATTGAGTCAAGAATCATATTCCCAATCAAGCATTCTAGTTGGGTTGCCAACTTGGTTCCAGTCAGAAAGAAGAGTGGAGAGGTCATATTGTGTGTGGACTTCAGAGACTTGAATAGAGCATCTCTCAAGGACCATTACCCACTCCCTTCCATGGAGAAAATCTTGTAAGTTGTGGCTGGCTCTGAGAGGTTTTCACTACTTGATGGCTACTCAGGCTATAATCAGATTATGGTGAAGGAAGAAGACCAGTTTAAGACAACCTTCACAACCAAATGGGGAAATTTTGCATACAGGAAAATGCCATTTGGGCTGTCCAATGCTGGTGCTACCTTCCAAAGGGCAATGGACATGGCGTTCAAAGGTTTGATTAACAACGTGGTGCTGATTTACCTTGATGATATCACTGTTTTTTCCAAAAATGTAGTAGACCACCTCTCTCATTTGAGACAAGTTTTCATGAGGTGCAGGAGATTTGGAGTGTCTTTAAATCCTAGAAAGTGTATCTTTCTTACACATGAAGGAAAGCTCCTTGGCCATATTGTCTCCAAAGAAGGATTAGCAATTGATCTAGAGAGGGTTGAAGCCATAAGAGCACTACCATTGCCAAGCCACAAGAAAGCCCTTGATTTTATTGGGGAGGATAAACTTTGTCTCGTAGGTTTGTCCCAAATTTTACAGCCCTTGTCAAGCCCATCACCAAAATGTTAAAGAAGAGCATGGATTTCAAGTGGACAGTAGAAGGCAAGGAGAGTTTTGAAGCAATCAAAGAAGCTATCTCTCAAGCACCAACTCTCATCAACCCAGATTTCTCCAAGGATTTCATCCTCTATGCATTTGGAGGTAATGATACTATTTCTGCCATTTTGGTACAACAGAACAAGGACAACGATGAGCAGCCAATTGCTTTCTTCAGCCAGAGCCTAGATGACTATGAGGTGAGGTATTCTTTTATTGAGAAGCATGTGCTGGCAGTAATCAGAAGCTTGAAGAAATTCAAGCATTTAGTCTCAAACAACAAGGTCCAGTTGCTGGTCTCACATGCTGGGGTTAAGGACTTCCTCCTCAACAAATATTTGAATGAGAAAAGGGCAGGTTGGATCACCCGTGTCATGGAGTATGACATTGAGATCAAAATCACCAAGCTGGTAAGAGGAAAAGGATTGTGTGAGCAGCTGGTTTTGGGGAAGCAAAAAGAAGCATGCAATGAAGGAGAGGCTGTTTTGACAGTTCAAGACAGCCATGAGCCATGTGGCACTCAAGAAGAAAACAATGCTGCCCCCACTCCTTGCTGGACCCAAGGTATAATGCACTTCCTAAGCACAGGCCTATGCCCTCCGAGAGATGAACAAGACCCAAAGAAGACACTTCAGATTGCAGGCTATCCCATATGCCATTGTTGATGCAGTTTTGTTCAAGAAAGATGTGAATGGAGTGTTGTTGAGATGCATTAGCACAAATCAGATTCATAGGGTGTTGGAAGAGTTCCATGGTGGATCAGCTGGTGGTCATTTTGCACCGAGAGTGACAGCTCTAAAAATCATGAAGGCTAGTTATTATTGGCCTAAAATTTTCAGTGATTGCTATGCATGGATCAAGAGGTGTAAGAATTGTGCATTCTTCACAGGAAAAGAGAGACTTGCTGCCCTTCCATTGCATCCAATCTCAGTTGACCAGCCATTCATGCAATGGGGTTTGGACTTCATTGGAGTCATTAATCCCAATTCAAGTCAAGGGCACAAATGGATTTTGACAGCCACGGACTACTTCACCAAGTGGACTGAAGCAGTAGCACTCAAAGAAGCAAATGAGTCCAGCATCTTAGACTTTTATGAGGGGATAGCAACCAGATTTGGTATACCTACTACAATAATCTCAGATAATGCATTGGCATTCATTGGATCTAAGGTGACTGAGTGGGCTATCAAGAACGGGATCTACCTAAGCACTTCATCAAACTATTACCCTCAAGGTAATGGCCAAGCCGAGTCTACAAACAAGAACTTGTTGAGGATCATTAGGAGGACTCTTGATGAGAATCAGAGGTCTTGGCATACCAAATTGAAATCATCCTTATGGGCTGATAGGATAACTCCCAAGAGATCCACAGGTAACTCTCCATTCAAACTTGTCTATGGAAGAGAGGCAATCTTTCCCATGTCACTTGAGTTGCCAACATTGGAACTCATGAAGCAATTAGAGTTGCTAGAGTTTGAGCCCATGGAGGTGAGATATGCAGAGTTGATGGAGCTGCAGGAGGTCAGAAATCAGGCATCCCAAGTAATGGAAAAGGATCAAGCTTTGATCAAAAAGACCTTTGATAAGAAGTCCAAGGATAGATCTTTTCGGGTTGGAGATCTAGTGTTGAAATGGGATGTGGATAGAGCAAAACCGAGAAGGCATTCAAAATTTGATGCCATTTGGAGTGGCCCATACATGGTCACGAAGTGCAAGAACATTAATGCTTTCAATTGGCCTCATTAGATGGTGAAGAACTGCTGATTCAGTCAATGGAATCTATCTCAAGCGTTGCTTCTAGAGGAAAATTTACCACCTTGTAAATATTAGATTAGATTTTCATTCCTCCAAGTGCTTTGCACATTGTTTTCTTGTAGGTTAGTTTTGTTTTCCCTAAGTGCTTTGGCACATCTTACATCCTGGAGATTTTTTGCAGAGTCCTTGCTTCCATCGGTGATATCCCATCTTCCTCCTTGCACATTCTAAGTCGGTTGGGGTTCTAAATAGAATATTTGATGGCTCCATGCCCAATGGACTACTTGAGCTCTTGGTACTTTCATGTAGCAGCGAGATGACCCTCCGAGTCGCCAAAATTGTTATCCAAAATGTGCTGACTCATTTTTGTGGCTAACTCCTTGTGTTCTTGCCTCTCTTGTGCCTCAGTCCACATTTTTGATTTTAAGGCACTTAAGGATTTCTAGAAATGGCACCATCGAGATAGAGCTCTCTCGGCTTTCTAGAAAGGTAAAGTTTGCCTCCTAACTCCTTGTATTTTTCAAGTTATGGCTCAGTGGAGTTTTTGTGGAAAATTTTCCCATTTGAGGCCCACAGCCAATAGGAAGCTGCCACGTGGCAAAGGAGTTCGGGGTCGGAGGCAAATTGGAAATTTTTCCAAGTTTTGGTCGAAGGTTCAAGTGGAAAATTTTGCCTTGTGGGGCCCGCAGATCAATCACGGTGTAGACACCAAATTCGTGTCTCACGACCCCTTGTGACCCGCATCCCATTTCACAACCTAACCTCATTACCTAAACCTTACACAATTATTTATTAATTACCTCATAATTGATAAATCCACATCGCCTTACCTACCACCTCACTTGGCCACCTCACCATGACCTAGCCCTAACCCTAAACTAACCTAATTAGGACCCATGACTTGGTCTAGACTCACATCCATAACTAATGCCTCCTTACTTGCACCCAAAGCCGACCTTCTAGCCACTTGACCAAGCCCGCAACTGATCCCTCGGGAGAAAAACAGGGAAGGTGGGCTATTTTACTAAAAATAGCCTGCTTTTTCCTAACCGATGCCGGTTCCTACTCGACCGCCGTCGGTTACGCAACCGCCATCGGTTCCCTGTAAATGGGCTTCCCAAGCCATAACAACGGATCGGAATTTCATTTTTGAGATCAGTCGAAGGATTTTTAATCAAAGGAGAGTCCAAAGCGATCAGCAGAGTCCAGAACTTCACTTGACCAAGCAGCGAGGCGAGTAAAGAAACCGGAAGAGTTAGCGTGAAGTGAGGAGATCAACTTGCACCTTCATCAAAAAAACCGATAAGTTATATCTTGCATGTCCTCCATTATAACATTTCTGTGCTTTTGGAATTGTAATCTTCCCAAATCCGTTCCTGAACCCATTATCTAACGTACCATTGCCTCTAACTATCATTCCTTAGCTTCTAACCATCCCATTTCTCAATACTATCCAAAAACCAGCCATTACAAACACCACAACCAGCCCAGAAGATCCTAGAACCAACCGGTATCGGTTATCAGTGACCGCCATCGGTTATAGGTAACCGGCATCGGTTCCTTTGATCAAAACCAAGAAAAACAACCTTTTCCCTACCCAGTTCCACGAAACAATTTAATTGGTACTCTACAGTATTTTGTGTTAATTCATATTAGCAGGGGAACTGACCACCTTCGAAAGGAAGTTTCATACTTCCTGGGCCCAAGGCAGTTCCCTCATTTATTATCTAATCAAAATCTTGTGGTCTTGTGTTCTTATTTGCAGGTAGTCCTTCCAAGACAAAAAGGAGTTCTTCGCAGTCAGCCTGATCTTTCTCTACGGTACGCGCACATCATCTCGACATTCTACAGGTATTCCTCCTAACCCTAACCTTATCTGTTTCTATAAGGAACGAAGCATTTCCGAGTGAAACATTTTGGCTTTACCGGTGGGACCCATTTTGGGTTTTTCTTTATTTCTTGCTTGCTTTTATTATAGGGAGCATACTTGCTGTTTTCTTCTTCTAGAGATATTCACAGGGTATTTTATTATTCTGGTAAAAGAACTTGCTTTGTTTTTGCATCTTGCATTAGTAAAAGTCATCTCTTTTGCTTCATCGAATATCACTTTCGATTTGGGTTTTAAAACACATGCATTGCATTCTGCTGTTGTTTTTCAATTCTAGTGAACATAGATTAAGTAATGAGTCGTACACGTGGGGTGATATCCACGGTATTGACAGAAATTAACCTTAGTTTCACTACACAACACATACCGAATCACTTCACAATTAACACAATGTAGCTCAAACATCCCCCTTTTTCCACGGTATTCCTCCGCCCGATTGAGGTAACCTTATAAGCCAAAACAACTTGACATTTCCCCTAAGTCTCTTGTTTAGGATTCTGACATCATTCTACGTCTAAAGGCATAAGCCCACAATAATTAAAATTAACCCTAAGGTTAATCTCTGCATTTGCGTGTGCCTCTTGCTTGTTTTCAAATCCTGTTTTCTCTGTCATACTTTGTCTTCTGTGATCAATAAGTTGCTAAACTACTCAACGTTGCTAAAAATCAAATTAGCAACCCCTTTGTATCTTCTTATTCTAGATTTTTGACACCGGCATCGGTTAAGGGACCGACGTCGTTTGCCCTGTGACCGACACCGGTTACAAAACCGATATCGGTTACTGTCTCTCTCAGCCCCTGACAAACCAGCAACTTGCCAAATTCACCATTCTGAGGTTGTTTTTGTCCTTGATAGATTGAAACTTTCCTGTGTGTTCTGGTCTATGGTTGTCATCACTCGGAAGCAAGCCGCCGCCATGGTTTCACACGCTTGCTCTGTTTCTCCTGCTGAATCACCCCCTTCACATTCTATAGGGAACCCTACGGACACGGTGAGATCCCCAAATTCCCTGTAGGAGACAAGGACTTTGCCAAATTTCTGATGCTAATCCCAGTATTTGTACAATACTATTTGTCTCATACCCACCGACCGTACGCTTTGATGGTCGGCTCCTTATGGGCATGCCTATTAGTATAGCTGCTCATTTAGCTCCTACTCCTCGATAACAATACCTTACTTCTGCGCATCGCTAGCCCGTCTCCCAATCCGGCGGTGGCGAGAGGTTCATACGACCCGATTAGCTTTCCTTTTGTTAATCTGGGACCCCACGTATCGCTACCACCAAGCTTTGCCCCTATCTCATCTCTCTTTCAGACCACTCCATTCATGACTTACTCTCTGCCACCTATTCAAACGAGCTTTCCTTCTCAAGCTCCGCCTACCTTTTCATTCCCATATACGTATCCAGTGACCTCAACACCTTATATGGGACACCCCTATTCTGTGGCACCATCATCTCATCCAACCACAGATTTCATCAAGCAAATGATGGACAAAATGCAAAACCTGGAGGCTTCCGTTTCAGGAAGTCGTAGCGCCTTGACATACGAGCAAGTTTGTCGGGAGCCCATTCACCCTTCTGTCCCCCTTCATTCTTATCCGCCTCAATGGGAGTTGCCAAAGTTTACTCGTTTTAACAGTAAAGAGGATCCTCAACAACACTTGCGATCATTTAGACATGCTTGTTATTTGATTGCCCATGATGATGCCTTGTTACTCCGCACCTTTCCCATGTCCTTATCAGGGCCTGCCTTGGGTGGTGCAGTGCTTTAACCCGAAGACTCAATCTTCTCTTTTAACCAACTAGCCCAATCTTTCTTGGATCATTTCTCCATTAACATTGCCAAGAAAGTATCTATCATCGACCTCTATGCCATCGACACCAAGACGAATCTATCGCAGATTTCGTTGGACGATGGCGGGCCTTATCAACCAACTTACGTATGCCTTGCCTCAAACCGAACTTATCGGCTGTTTACGCGGGCTGCGCTAAGCACATCTCCCCTACCCTCCAAATTCAAACTTTCCATACATTCGACGAGGCCTTTACTATGGCTCAAAAATTAGAAATTCGAGCCTTAGAGGAAGAGAAAGCTGCGGTTGCGCAACAAGAACTCCACTTTCCGAACTCCCGATTCTACCAATAAACCAAATACCACCACTCCTCACGCGTCCACCTCTTCTAAATCAAAAGGAGCTGTCCACGCGGTGATGGTCAAATCCCAATCACCATCAATACTCCACAAAAACCACCTATAAATACTGGTGAGCCCACCAATTACACTCCCTTGGGAAAACTTATGGCGTCATCCTAGAGAAATTGCTCAAAGTGGGGCTATCGCTTGCCCCTGTAAAACCTCACTCTGGGTTTGACTCCACCCATGCAATACCTTCTGTACAAAGAAAATGACTTTTGTAACTTTCACCGCGTAAAGGACATAGTCATGAAAACTGCAAGATGTTGAAAAACATAGTGCAGGAAATGGTTGATGCAGGGGATATAACACTCGATAATCCTAACGCCCCTGCTAACCGAAATCTGAAAATTTTCAACAAGCCATTCCCGAATCACTCGTCCAGCAGCAACGTAAACCAAGATATCTTAGCTGAGGAGAGTGTTCATGAGATCCATGCAGTATTCGATACCCAGCCAAAAGCCTCTATCGAGAAAATTTTGAATCAAGCCTCTTCACTAACACAGGAGCCCGAACCTCCTTTACCACCATCAAGCCAAAGCGAAATCATTCCTTTACCCATAGAAGAGTTAGCTGCCCAGGCTTCCCTTCCCATTAATGAGTCTTCTTACACCACATCCCTACAAGACTGCGAGCGGATGTTGTCTAATCTATCCATTTCCCAGACGTCTCCTTCTACCACTCTTGCTACACAAGAGGAAGGCTCACCATTCCTTTTGACATCCTTAGACGAGAAATCTCTTACACTAACATCACCACATTCTTTTAATGTGACAGATCTCCTCGAACACGCCCTCCTACCTATTAGTCCCTCATCGCCTAAATCTTTTCAACGACCGGTTGACCTCCTAACATCTATTGATACAGTGCCTCATCCGCCTCCTGTGTCACACCCGCAATGGACTGGAATTACAACTCACTTTTCCTCTGTACCAAAATTACAAATCACACCTGGAGACTGTCATTCCACAGAAGATAGACAGGCCCTATGGGAACGTTTGAGTACTCCTGTTTCTACTCAAATGCAAATGACTGATCCTGATGTCTCCACCATCTACCCGAAGTGCTTACAGAAGCTTAAAATGCCCCTGTTCTCGCCTTCACCCCCCTCACCTCTACCAAATTCCCCGTCCACTTCTATCAACTTAACCAGATCTTCCCCTACGCTTGGGACCTCACCAATGCCCAGTCTAACACACCCGCCTAAGCGACTCGATTTATCCCAAAATAAACCCGCCCCGCCACCTAGGAGACAAACGCAATCCGGGCCTCTATCAAAACCCTCATCTTCACACCCACCTTCCATATTGGGACCTCATCCCTCCACCTTACATCAATATATCATACCTCCTTTGTTTTCTGCAAAACGACCTACGCCTTTTACACCTATACAGAGATCAAAGGGTATCACAACATCGTTACCCCGCGTATCCGGTCCACCTATCAACCCTAAACCAATCCCATCATCAAAGGATTTATTTTCTGTCACTCCCCTTTCTCCGTGGTTGTTTCCCGCTACCATGCCATCTGTAGCCTTATCATCTAACCAATTTGAACGTAATCACGTGTCCAAGAAACCACGTTTAGTGAAAAACATGTGTCAGCACCCCTCGACTAAACCACCACCCATACGAACTAAACACGCCCAAACATTACCACAACCCACACAATCAATACCCTCATCCTCTTCCGATTTTGACCCACTCAAAGGATCTTACGCCAAAATCCTTGCTATGTTGGTGGAGAATGCGACCATTTCCCTACCTCCACTTAGACCTTATGACCCGTCTAAACCCCGACCTATGGGTTACGATGAGTCTAAAATCTGCGCTTATCACCGCACACCAGGACATGATGTGGAGGGATGCAAAGCTCTAAAAACCCTCCTTCGCCAGTCACCTCTCCCGGATAGAAAGATTAAGAAAGACAACTTACGAAGGGAGAGACCTCTAGCGTCAATTCCCTCTACTATACCATCTGTCCCCGCCTCACCAAGATCGATCATTATTACAACCCCACCTCTTGAAGACCATGAATTATCCCAACCATCTTCTTCATCTCAGGTCTACGAGATTAATATGATTAGTGTCGCTACTCGAGGACAGAAAAACAATGGGAAAGCGAAAGAAAACACACCTACGACATCTCTTTCTCCTTCAACCATCCCGATTACACCACCACCTAAAGTGGTTATTCGCGGACCCGCCTATCCCGTCTCTAATGGAGTTGCCCACCGAACCATGATCAAACAGCTTCATCAATCGCCCGTAAAAATGACACTATATGATCTCATTCAGACTTCTGAATCTCATCGACAAGCTCTCGTTGAGATCCTTCAAGGGATAGAGGTTTTTCCCAATGAAACCCTGCCCGTGGCCTCCATTCTAACACCCAATCACGTTTCCTCTCTCACCAAACAATCCATCTCCCCCACCACTTCTGTCTCAAAACAACAAGCCGCTGCGGTTAGTTTCTCGGAAGATGAAATTATCGACTTTGGTACAGAAGACCCTGACCCTGCCCTTTTCATTTCCGCTTACGTCCGGGACATTCGAGTACGTCGGGTTATGATTGACGGGGGCGCTAGCTTAAACATCATCTCTTCAAAAGCCTTCCAACAAATGAACATCCCTTCTAGTTGCATGTGTGCCAACCCCATCATGTTGCGGTCATTCAATGATGCTATTACTTCTACATTGGGCACCGTGATCCTCAATATTCGCGTAGGACCACGTACCTTACCCGAACTCTTCTATGTCCTTGAAGGAGAGTTCCAATATAATATATTGCTAGGTCATCCTTGGATCCGGGCCATGGGATGCGTTCCCTCAACATTACATCGATGTATAAAATTTGAGTACGAGGGGAAGTCCTACACTGTAAAAGCTGATCCTCCCCCCTTCAAAACTTGCAATATGTTATACCGCCCAAACGATGTGCTTATACCAATTAAGACACCCATACATTCAACCCAACCATCCTCTTCCAATATACCTCAACCGTCCACCTCAACTGCACCTACAACTGATGAAACCACCATCGCACAAACCACTTCTCTTCCCGCAGCTAACATCCCAACCTCCGACCCCTTAGTAGACGTTTTTCATCGCCTTACGCTGGGGGAGTATCGCCTATATAACGTTAGTTCTTTCCCTACCCCGCAGGAGTACGGACAATTACATGCACACCCCACCTACGACCGTCGCGTGGGGGAGATAATCTCTTACGGACCACCCCATTGTCGCACTAACCTAACATATGGGGGTGTTGACGCATCCTCCATTACCCCTGAACCTCCTCTTGGTGTGGTTCCCTTCCAATCCGATTTTCAATACTTGACAAATCGTCGTTTCGCCCTCACCTTCTTGACTCGCTGTGCGTGGAAAGGCTTTGGTTTTGGCCTTTACGAACAAGGCCGACATACTCTCATCCCCATCACCACACGCAAACATAATGATCGCAGTGGTCTTGGTTTTTCCGAAACACCTACGCAGGAGACACCTCCTGTCAGCTGTATCCTGGAAGAAGAGGACGTCGCCCCTACCGAACCATCATCACCCACTTTGCCATCATCTCCCACAGAATCGATGGACCCTGAATCTATCCCTCCTAACTTTTTTTTTTTTTCATAAATGCTATCTTCATAGGTCCTCTCACTTATCAACGCGATAATGAGGACCCATCTTCTCTTCCCCTTCTGTATCCAGACATGATCGAAGAGGATTCGCCTTTGATTAATGTTGTTGAATGCCAGGATGACGACTCCATCCTCACTTACCTAGGCGCGGATGATTCTTATATTCAACGTGCCTTACCATCTGAAACTCAAACCATGCTGAACGAATCTACTATAGAAATCAACATCCACACGGAGGAAGATCCTCACATAGTGAAGATCGGACAATCACTTGACACATCAGAACAAGCCGCCTTTACCACCTTTCTCCGTGCTCGCAACCAAGCTTTCGCATGGTCTTACGCTGACATGCCAGGAATTGATCCTACCATTGCCGTCCATAACATCACTCTAAACCCCGATTCCAAACCAGTCAAGCAGAAATTGAGAAAAATGCATCCACGCATTGCTCTCTTGGTCAAAGAGGAGCTCCAACGACTCCTTTCTGTTTCCTTCATTCTGCCTATTGACTATCCTCAATGGATTTCTAACATCGTACCTGTCACGAAAGCGACGGGGGGACTTCGGATATGCACGGATTTCCGGGATCTTAACCTCGCTTGCCCTAAGGATGACTTCCCCCTCCCAAGTATTGATCAACTTGTTGATCTCACTGCGGGTCATGAAATGCTTTCTCTCATGGATGGCTTTTCAGGTTACAACCAAATTTTGGTTGCCCCTGCCGATCAACACAAAACTGCCTTCATAACTCCTTGGGGAACTTTCTGTTACCGTGTAATGCCGTTTGGCCTTAAGAATGCTGGTGCGACCTATCAGCGGGCTATGACCTACATTTTCCATGACATTATGCACACTATCCTCGAAGATTACGTCGATGATCTTCTTGGCAAGTCTAAACATCGCAGTGAACATCTCGATGTTTTAACCATTATTTTTGATCGCCTGTTACAATATTCTGTCAGTCTTCAACCAAAGAAATGTGTCTTTGGTGTCCTTTCGGGGAAACTTCTGGGCTTTATCGTCTCTTTACGTGGCATTGAGGTCGATCCATCTAAAGTAAAAGCTATCCTAGAAATGCCCCCACCCAAAAACCTTAAACAATTGCGTAGTTTGCAGGGTAAACTTCAATCCATCCGGCGTTTCATCTCGACTCTCGGATCGATGTCACCTTTTCATCACCTTCTAAAAAAGGACGTTGCCTTTCAATGGAGTGAGGAGTGTCACCAAGCCTTCGAAGCTCTCAAAACATATCTCTTGCAGCCACCTGTGCTTATCCCACCCCAGGACGACCGTCCTTTCTACCTTTATCTTTCCGCCACTGACCATGCTATAGGAGCTATGCTCGCCCATCGAGACCCGGCACGCCGAGAGCAGGCCGTTTACTATATAAGTCGTACCCTCGTGGATTACGAGACTAGGTATACACATGTAGAAAAATTGTGCCTGGCCCTATCATTCGTCGCCACCAAACTCCGACATTACCTCCTGAATCACAAAACTTTCGTCATCACCAACACAGACCCCATTCATTATATGTACGCCAAACCACACCTAAACCAACGCATCGCTCGATGGCTCATGCTCCTCGCCGACCTCGACCTTGAATTTATACAACAGAAATCAATCAAAGGACAAACTCTTGCAGATCAACTTGCGGAGGCCCCTCTACCTGGGGAACAATTTACCAATTTTACCTTCCCCGACGAACTCATCGCCACTCTTTCGCTCGGAGAAGTGTCGTATCAAATGACCCTCTTCTTCGATGGATCTAAGTGCCAGCGCGGCGGAGGAGCCGGCATTGTTCTCATCCCTCTTGACGCTGAACCTATGCCTCTTTCATTCCGACTTGATTTCCCTTGCACTAATAATACAGCGGAATACGAGGCCCTTGTTCTAGGTCTCCAAGTTGCGTTACACTTAGGTATCAAATCTATCAACATTTTTGGCGACTCTCAATTGGTAGTCAATCAAGTTACGGGCATCTACCAATGTAAAAACGAGGAACTTCAGAAGTACAAACACCATGTGGATTCACTTCTAGCTTTATTTACCCACTATTCTATACAAACCATTCCCCGCTCCACTAACAAATTTGCGGATACTATGGCTTGCTTAGCCTCGCAAATTCCCGCCGCGCCAACTGACTCTGAATTATTCGTTGTGGTCCAGCAACTTTTTGCACCATCCTATTCAACCCCGGTAGTTTGCATGATAAATACTGTGTCTACTAATTCACAGGATACCTGGTACCACCAATTTCATGACTACCTTACAATCTCTGTCCTCCCACCTGATCTTACTAGTAACGGCAAACGTGCTTTTCTTAAAAGTGTTTCGCGTTATGTTGTCATGGGGGGACTCCTCTATAAACGTGGCTTTGATGGTATCCTCCTTCGCTGTCTAACTAGCATGGAGGCCACTCATACCATCCAACAGTCCATGATGGGATTTGTGGTGGACATTTTAGTGGCCTTGCCGTGGCTAAACGAATCCTTCGCCTAGGTTATTATTGGCCTACTCTCAATAACGACTGCTACGAATATGTTAAGCGCTGTGTCATGTGTCAACAACATGCCAATCTTCAACATACTCCTAGCCACCCGCTACAGGTCGCACGAGATCTTTGGCCTTTCTCACAATGGGGTTTAGACCTTATTGGTGAGATTCACCCGACCTCTTCACAACGTCACCGTTGGATAATCACAGCAACCGAATATTACACAAAATGGGTGGAGGCCGTTCCACTCATTTCAATCAAAAAAGAAAAAATTGTCGAATTCATTAACCATCACATTATCTGTCGTTTTGGTATTCCTCATCGCCTAATAACAGATAATGGTAAATCTTTCAAAAATAAGTTGTTACAAGACCTTTGTGACAACTTTGGTATCAAACTTAGTTTCTCGTCACCTTACTATCCACAAGCCAATGGGCAAGCCGAGTCTTCTAATAAAACTCTAACCAAAATCCTCATGAAAGTCGTCAATGAATCTGGAAGAAATTGGCACGATCACATTCCCTTTGCCCTTTGGGCTTATCGTACTAGCATTCGTACCTCCACTAATGCCACACCTTTTTCATTGGTATATGGTACCGAGGCTGTTTTGCCTCTCGAAATACAAATACCCTCCCTTAGAATATCTCTTCAAGATATTCTCACCAACGATGATTTCCGCCAAGAGCGGTTAGCCCAATTAGAGCTTCTTGACGAACGACGTCTTACAGCTCTCGATCACCTCCAAATCTATCAAAACGCATCAGCGTGCTTATGATAAGCGACTTCATGAGCGTACCTTTAAGGTTGGTGATCTTGTCCTCAAAGAGAATCAACATGTAACCAAACTAGAAAAGAGCAAACGTGGAAAATTTGCTCCCAATTGGATTGGGCCTTATATAATCACTCACACCTATGGATCAGGCACTTATCGTTTAGCTTCGCTTAATGGTAAACCTGAGCCTGAACCCCTTAATGCCTTGCATCTTCGACCATTCTACTGTTGAATCTAGTGTTATATCACTCCTTATCTACCTACTGCTCGTCCCTTGAGCTCATTTACCGCTACATACACTTTGTTTTCTATATCTCCGAATAAAATCAAAATCACTTCGCACCTCCCCTTGATAATGCCTTCCCCTTTTTTAGTCTAGTCCATGACTTTAAAGTATTAAAATAAGCCGTATTCTTATGGGATTTTCTTGAGTCAAACTTCCTACTAAACTAGATGCTTCACGCCAAAAGAACATCTAGTTATCTAAAATTAAATATAGACTGCTCCCTCGAAGGACAGCTATATGCCAAACTATTGCTGCTACTATAAATAGACTGCTCCCCTGAAGGACAGCTATGCACTAAAATCATCTCTGCTACTATAAATAGACTGCTCCCCCGAAGGACAGCTATACACAGTCAGCCTTTATCCGAAGCTTCTCGCATTGATCAGCTTCGTGAAGACCTCAAGAATAATACAATCAATATCCCTTATAGACTTCCCGCATCGATCAGTCTACATTTAATAAAATAAAAGCCTCATTCAAAAGAACTCTTTGGGTCATGGACTTGTCTATTTAGGGTAGGTTCTCTTTCGTTGTAACAAGTTCTTTGTACCTCAGCTATATCATCCACATCACCTCACCATTTGTTCAACTCAAGGGACGTAACGTACACCTGATATATTGTGATCATACAACTCTTTTCAACTATGGACTTCTCTCATACACGGCACCTAAGGCTTCGTGCTCATTCTACGTTGTGTGGTTTGTTTAGCTCTTTTCACCTATGGAGCACTCTTTCCGCTTTGCCTCGCATCTAGAATTGTGTGTTGATCTTAATCGGGACACTATTCCCTACTACTTAGTACGCTAACCTTTTCTTTACCTATACCTACACCAACATTATCCTACCAAAGCACCAACAACATTACCCTACCAACATCAAATTTTTACCAAACGACAAATTGCCTAAACCATACCAAATTGCCTAAATTCACCCCTCCCTGATCCTAAGGGAGAACTACATCGGTCTGAGGCCCTTCCTTGCTTTGTGCAATGGGCTATGTAGGCAGCACTTCGGAGACATGGGGTCTCCCAAGGTTAGCTCGACCATCCCCTACCATAACCTATCTTGTGTGGTGAATATAAATATTTTTGTGTATTTTTATTTTAATCACATTTCTCTTTATCCTTTTTCGAAACACCGAAAATCAAAACACCGACAATCTTATTATTATCATCACTCAAATCAACATACATATTCAGTTTTATTTAGATGTTAAACAAATACATCTTCTCTATCATCGACACGCAGTCGGCATCCTTATTCTTATACCTCATTAACATATACTCATCCCGAACTAGGTGATGATCGTGATCGTCGACCCCTCTCGCCGGGCCTCTCTGTCTCAAAGGTACCGCAGCTATTGGTACCGCCACCGATCTGCCAATCTCTCCTGTAACATATGAATACGCCCTCTCGCATGGAGAACTCCAGCCTCTAGTCTCGCCGCCCGTGACTCATGACCACTAACAATCCTCTTGTCTCATTCACTGCGTTTGGAGTTCTTTGAACCAAACGCTGCAGACGATCCCTCTCTCTTTGTAATCACCACGTGTCAGGGCACTCACGTACACCTCGCAGTTCTGCTACCCACCATAACCTATAGGCCTCTGTCATTCCTGCATCCATTACCCTGCGATCGGCTGCTATCTCCTCAGGCCCTTCTGGAGGTGTTGGCTGGGGTGGTGAGAATGCTGCCTCGGCATCGATCCTCATATATGGTCTATAAGCCTGTGGTATGTCCTGCACAAATCCAAATTGTCGCCGCACGCGATCTATAGGAATCCTCTCATATTCACCTGGCCTGTGCCCCGCGATCCACCTCAATCGCTCTACACCTCTCAACTCCTCAGCTATGATTTCGGTTACCATATAGTTCCCGTAGGGCCTCCAACAGATATCCGCAACTGTCACTCTCTCCCATACCTGCCTGTAATACTCAATGTCACCCGGCACGGCTTGAGATCTTGCCTCTTGTTCTGTCTGGACCCATCGTCGGAATCCCAACCTCTGTACTCCGGTCTCTCCTGCCTGTATAGATCGGCCTATTGGTCGCACACAAACAATGTGCTCATAGGCCCAACAGTGTAATAAGTATGAGCAATCCAACGTTGTCCTGTGACTTCGCCTACAAGCCCATAAACCCCTGTATAGCTCCGCCAAATATGCAGGTGCCCATGCAAACGTAACGTTCCTTTCTATCATCTCCCAGATAACACACATCAATGCCTTTGGAAATTTTCCCCCTTCCGCCCTCGGTAATGCATAATACCCTACTGCTATCATTAATATCACTGCTAACCTTGTCTCCTCAGGGTGTGCTGCATACATTACCCCATATGTAAACGATAAACCTCGCTGTGTCAAATCTCGTGCGTATGGACTAAAATGCTTCTTTGTTATCGCTCCCCGTGCCGCATTAGGTAGTGCTCGATATCTGGCTCTCTGTAATAGGAGTCTCAAAATCAAACACATCTTCCAATGTTCATCTCACTCACTGTTGGCGGATAGAAGGTATTTGTCTCGGGATTCCATCTCTCAATCAGCCGCTTTGTAACATACAATGGTTACGTGCGATTCGTGAATAATAACGGATTCCACTTAACCCCAAACGATTTATCAATGTCCATTCCGCTGGTGTTACATCCGCTCGGATTCGCGACAACAGCGCTGGCACACTATCATTCATCCTCAACCCTGTCTCTGCCTGCATACACCAAAACAACAAACAACCATTCAACCCGTTAGGGTCTTTTTCAAACATTCTGGAAATTTCTCCAGTAACCGGTACCGGTTATACGTAACCGATATCGGTTGCGTAACCGATACCGGTTCTCCCTAACCGCCACCGGTCACTGTCAATTTTATACACCTTCCTTAAAAACAACCACCTACGACAATAATTTGCTCGTTTCTTCGTTTTTATACATATAAACATACCTGGAACCCCTGATTGCCTACCCTGTACCACTTAGCTCACCTGCAACCCTTGTTATCATGTTTTCTCTCTCATATCTACCCACCTACTCTCCCCCATCTTACTCACGAAACATACAGTAATCAAATCACAAACAAAAACAATACCTCTTGAGTTGCAGTAGCTTGAGGTGGCCCTTGTCTGCCCTCCTGTCCTTGCCTGCTGGATGCTTCTCCTCGTTCGGCCATGATCACCACCCTTTTCAACTTTGTCTTTCTGCCTTCTGAACCTCGGATCACAATTCACTTTCCTTGTCTCTTTCCTTCTTCTCACCCAAATCTCTCATGCAAATCCCTGTCTCAGTCGTCAAAAAGCGTCGCGTTCGCGTATTTAACCTCTTGCATGGCTCTAAAATTAAAACTTAAGTTGCCACCCTAGCTTTTTTATTTTTAGAAAATCCCATACCTAAGTAACCGGTATCGGTTACCTAACCGATATCGGACTGTCACCTACCGACATCGGTTACCTAACCGATACCGGTTACACACCTTCCTTTTTGAAACAGGGTTCTTTTCTTCATTTCTCATCTAAATTTTTGTCGCGCCCGCCTCTTTGCCTGCATAAACAACACAATTTACCACATTTTGTTCATCCATCACATATAACATTACATTTTCATTAAACATCATTTATTATACACAGATACACAAACCATGAACTACAGATACCAAAAAGCTATCAATCTATACATCATTGGGAACCAACTCATCAGTTACATACATCACAATATCACAAAACTACCAATTCATCACATAACCTGACATTCATATATATACGTACAAACAAACAAAAACATCAGCATCATCCATCTATCAACATGTCAATTAAACTCATCACACATTCTATCTATTACCAGCCATTAACCACATATTTCAACACATTTTAAACACTGCATGTGGATCAAAACATCATCTATACATATATATACAAATTTTCAAACAATACAATGTGCCCTACATCGGGGCCTCTGTGATCTCATACAATACCAAAGCCGGCACGCAGGCCGCAATACCTACCAAAAATATCGACTCGGCTCGCAGCCGGTCTCTCATATCAAAATATACTCGGCTCGCAGCGGTATCAAATATACAACCCGTACTCGGCTCGCGGCCGGTATATAATAAATAAATGAATGAAAACAACGAATAACTGTAGGCACGCAGGCCTCTATCAAATACAACCGGTTCGCAGACCGGTGCCCATGTCCCTATACAAAACCATGTCGGGGATCTATCAGCTCTCCCCACCGCCCTCGGCACCTCTCCCCGCTGGTCCCTGTGGTGCCTCTCGCCTCCTGCCTGTCACGGACACGCCAGCTGTGGCTGCTCCTCCCTGAGATCTCTGGCTGCGCGAGGTCTCTGCTCTATGAGCTGCATATGCCTGATAATCGACTCCGGTACTATCAAGAATATCCTGATAATAACGGGCCTCTGCTCTAACCTCCATATAGCGATCTCGCGCCACTGAAGGAACTGGGGCTGGTCCCCTGGCACCCAACACCACTATCCCCGAGAGCAGCTGTACTGCACCTGTGGTGTGGTGGCGCTGTGGAGGTCTGCGTGCTGCTCTGTCACTGCACTGCTGTGGCCGTGGTGGTATCTGGGCCTGTGGCTGTGCTTTCTTTCTTTCAAATGCAGCTGCCAGACTTGTACTGCACACTGCACTGCGTGGGTGTCTTCTTGGTGGTGGTCTTTGCTGTGCACACTTCAGCTGGGCTAGCTGCCCCTGTAAAACCCCTATCGTGCTGTCGTGAAAGCTAATCTGTCCCGTGCTCATTGCACTTTGCCCGGAGCTGATCTCTCTGCAGATCACGGCGCTAAGTGGCACATTTGTGCGGGCTGTGCTACCCTCGCCGCTCTCTGTCCAGCCCACCAGACCCTGTATGCTGCCGTGCACCCGGCATCATCCACACCCTCACCTGCTGGTCTCTCCGCTACCCAGTCTGGATCCCAAGGCTGTGGTGCTGGCAGTGGGGCCTCTACATCATCCCTCCTGTACTGAGGGAAGGGAGGTGGCTCGTCCTGTGGCAGCCCCATCTGCCTGCGTACCCTCTCTAAGGGTATCCGCTCGTACTCTCCCGGCCTCCGTCCTGCTATCCAGAATGTATACTGGATCAGGCGCAGCTGTATGCGGGCTCCTCTGCCAGGCTGGTGACCTCTGTAGGGTCTCCATATAATGTCTACTGCGGTAAGGCCCTCTAGCATATGTCTATAGTAGGCCACATCCCGACCTGCAACAACTGCTCGTGGCTGGCCCACAACCCCCAACCACCTCTGAAAGCCATATCGGTATACGATCTGTGGCCCTGGCTGCTGGGGTAGCCCTACTGGCCTGATGCATACGATGTGCTCGTATGCCCAACAGTGCAACAAAAAGGTCGAACAAATACCAAATCGCCTCCTCCGGCGATAGCCCCATAACTCCCTGTATAATTGCACCAGATATACTGGTGCCCATGCAAAACAGGTGTGCTCCTCCACCATCTCCAGTAGCACCCCCATCAATGCCCGTGGGAAGCGGCCTCCCTCTGAATCCGGGAGGGCGAAGCAGGTGACCCCTATCATCATCAACACGGCAAGCCGTGTCTCATGTCTGTGTGCGCGGTACATGTCACCATATCCAATGCTCGCGCTATGATATGTCAGAAGCGCGGCTGCATCCCCAAAAACCTGCAGTATGCTATCCATGGCAGTCTCTGAATCTACCTGGAAAACGGCCTCTCCCTCGATCGGTAGCCGCAGGATGCGATACACATCCTCTAATGTGACCGTCATCTCCCCGGTCGGCAGATGGAACACATTGGCCGCCGGATCCCATCTCTCGATGAGGGCGACCATCAGGCTGTGATCTCTGTCTATCGCTCTGTACCTCTGGACCCCGCCAAGTCCTACCTCGCGCATGATGGCCCAATGCGCCGCAGATATGTGTGGCCTCATCCGACTCAATAGTGGAGGCATCCTATCACGCATCGTCAACTGCTGACGTGCCTGCAAAATCAACCCACATTCTTAGACCCACTCATTCTAATAACATCTACTTTACCATCTACCCCCTTTTTTTGTAACACCCAAAATCAAACCCCACCCATACCCCGACTCTCTACCTACCCAACCCAACACAACCCACCCCACCAAGTCACCCTATCCACCTTCAAACCAACACCATACACCCTAAAAACCACTCCCAACCCAACCCAACACCCCAACACCATACACCCTAAAAACCACTCCCAACCCAACCCAACACCCCAACACCATACACCCTAAAACCACTCCCAACCCAACCCAACACCCCAACACCATACACCCTAAAAACCACTCTCAACCCAACCCAACTCAACCCAACCCAACACAACCCACCCCACCAAGCCACCCTACCCACCTTCAAACCCTATCAACCCAAAACCCTAAACCCCACCCATACCCCGGGTCTCTACCTACCCAACCCAACTCAACCCAACCCAACACAACCCACCCCACCAAGTCACCCTATCCACCTTCCAACCTATCAACCCAACACCCTAAACCCCACCCATACCCCGACTCTCTACCTACCCAACCCAACACAACCCACCCCACCAAGTCACCCTATCCACCTTCAAACCAACACCATACACCCTAAAAACCACTCCCAACCCAACCCAACACCCCAACACCATACACCCTAAAAACCACTCTCAACCCCTCCCTCCCCCACCGATACCGGCCGATACAAGACCGATGCCGGTCCCCCTATTAAACCTCACCCTCTGTTTTGCGACCGATGCCGGTCGCCTAGTGACCGACATCGGTCCCTGTTTACTGCCCGAGCCGAACCCGCGCACGGCCCCCAAAACTCATTTTTTACCTATTTCTACCCATCCACCCACCCAAAAACCCTAAAATTTTACACACCTAGCCGCCTTAGCCTATCTAACCTATCTACCCTCTCCCTTTCTCAAATTACCTCCATTTACCCATTATTTCCTACAAACTACCAATTCCTACCCAAATCCCAAAAACAACATAACTCAACCAAACCACCAAAATAAAGAGTTTAGAACCTACCGGTACGACAACACGTCGTCGTGGTGGGATGGGTGGTGGCGGTCCAGCTGGTCCAGCCCCTCCAGCTCCTCCTGCCTGTGCCATGGCTCCAATCCTGATCTGCTGGGTCCCCGGCCAATCACCTGCCGCCTCCTCAACTATTCGGGCCCACTATCAACTCTCTCCGCCAATCAAATAGCTCCACCTCACTCAATACCCCTCCAAATCAACTCTCCACGTCAGACAAGTCAAAATTTGGATTACAAAAAACAAAAGTGACAATGACAGGCCGTATATTTCTTTTTATAGGTTTTTCGACTTAAACCGATGTCGGTTTCCTTTTGCCCTAGGAAACCGGTATCGGTCCCTTAACCGATATCGGTCATGATGAATCGACGTCGGTTTGATACCTCTTTTACCCCATTCTTTGCCGTTCCTTACTCCTTGCCTCTTTTTCACCAATATCGCCTCTGTCCACCTTTGTTGCACAACATTTGTTCCCTGGTCCGGCCCGACCCAAGGCCTCAACCTACCTATTTGGCCCGACCCAAGGCCTCGCCCTACCAATTGGCCCGACCCAAGGCCTCAACCTACCTATTTGGCCCGACCCAAGGCCTCGCCCACCTATTTGGCCCGACCCAAGGCCTCGCCCTACCAATTGGCCCGACCCAAGGCCTCAACCTACCTATTTGGCCCGACCCAAGGCCTCGCCCTACCTATTTGGCCCGACCCAAGGCCTCGCCCTACCAATTGGCCCGACCCAAGGCCTCAACCTACCTATTTGGCCCGACCCAAGGCCTCAACCTACCATTGGCCCGACCAAGGCCTCAACCTACCTATTTGGCCCGACCCAAGGCCTCAACCTACCAATTGGCCCGACCCAAGGCCTCAACCTACCTATTTGGCCCGACCCAAGGCCTCGCCCTACCTATTTGGCCCGACCCAAGGCCTCAACCTACCAATTGGCCCGACCCAAGGCCTCGCCCTACTAATTGGCCCGACCCAAGGCCTCAACCTACCTATTTGGCCCGACCCAAGGCCTCAACCTACCAATTGGCCCGACCCAAGGCCTCGCCCTACCTAATTGGCCCGACCCAAGGCCTCGCCCTACCAATTGGCCCGACCCAAGGCCTCAACCCACTTATTTGGGCTGACCCATGGCCACCACCCCACAACTTGGCCCGACCCAAGGCCGCATCACTTCCATACTATACCCACAATCAACGTTTTATTTTATCCATCCATCCTGTACCTTGTGTTCCATCGAGCTCACTTGTTCGTGTTTTAGCATGATTAGGGTCCTTGACTTGATCTGTCGACCAACTTTGCCTAGACCTAGACCGTGACGTTTATCTCAACCAAACCAACCATTTGGTACTGCCGAACATGCCTAAACGTTCCTGTACCTTACCTGTTATATACCCTGGAGCTACTTCCTATGCCTTGGATACCAGGATTATATCACCCTTGTTTGGATAAACTATCGACCTTTGCCTACACATTGCTGGTTTGCTTGTCAAATCATGTACCCTCGTCGTACTATTGCATTTCAACATGCGTCTGCTTCCTTGGACCTACCCCACCACTTTACCATCCTCTCTACCACATATACCCTTTATCAACCCTATCCCTGATTTCCCGTTCACTCAATCTGTGATAGATTTGAGGGGGATTACCTATATCTTTAACATGAGAAACCACTTCATATTATTGTCTGCGCAGCTTTACAGAACAAGCTACACGACAATAAGGGGCTAATGTAGACACCAAATTCGTGTCTCACGACCCCTTGTGACCCGCATCCCATTTCACAACCTAACCTCATTACCTAAACCTTACACAATTATTTATTAATTACCTCATAATTGATAAATCCACATCGCCTTACCTACCACCTCACTTGGCCACCTCACCATGACCTAGCCCTAACCCTAAACTAACCTAATTAGGACCCATGACTTGGTCTAGACTCACATCCATAACTAATGCCTCCTTACTCGCACCCAAAGCCGACCTTCTAGCCACTTGACCAAGCCCGCAACTGATCCCTTGGGAGAAAAACAGGAAGGTGGGCTATTTTACTAAAAATAGCTCGCTTTTTTCCTAACCGATGCGGTGGTTCTACTCACCGCTTGTCGGTTACGCAACCGCCATCGGTTCCCTGTAAATGCGCTTCCCAAGCCATAACAACGGATCGGAATTTCATTTTTGAGATCAGTCGAAGGATTTTTAATCAAAGGAGAGTCCAAAGCGATCGGCAGAGTCCAGAACTTCACTTGACCAAGCAGAGACGAGTAAAGAAACCAGAAGAGTTGGCAGCAAAGGAGATCAACTTGCACCTTCATCAAAAAACTAGTAAGTTATATCTTGCATGTCCTCCATTATAACATTTCTTGTGCTTTTGGAATTGTAATCTTCCCAAATCCGTTCCTGAACCCATTATCTAACGTACCATTGTCTCTAACTATCATTCCTTAGCTTCTAACCATCCCATTTCTCAATACTATCCAAAAACCAGCCATTACAAACACCACAACCAGAGAACCAACCGGTATCGGTTATCGGTGACCGCCATCGGTTATAGGTAACCAGCATCGGTTCCTTTGATCAAAACCAAGAAAACCTTTTCCTACCGGTTCACGAAACAATTTAATTGGTACTCTACAAGTATTTTGTGTTAATTCATATTAGCGAGGAATGACCACCTTCGAAAGGAAGTTTCATACTTCACTGGGCCCAAGGCGAGTTCCTCATTTATTATCTAATCAAAATCTTGTGGTCTTGTGTTCTTATTTGCAGTAGTCCTTCCAAGACAAAAGGAGTTCTTCGCATCACTGATCTTTCTACGGTACGCGCGCACATCATCTCGACATTCTGCGGGTATTCCTCCTAACCCTAACCTTATCTGTTTCTATAAGGAACGAAGCATTTCCGAGTGAAACACACAAAGTGTGACACGTGTCACAAGGAGGCGCAATAAAAAAATTTGGCTAAGTGTTTTCCATGGGTGAATTTTTGAATTTTGTCCGTGGCCAATAGGAACTTGACACGTGTCAAGGAGGCTCGCGGGCGTCGGGGGCGAAATGGAAATTTTTGCTAAGTTTGTTGTAAAAGTTTCAAAGGCCAAAATCGGCCCGCATAGCCCACACCCAATAAGAATGGGCCACGTGTCCGTTGGAACCCGAGTGGTGGAGGAGAGGGTGAACTTTTCACTTAGTGTTTTTTCCGAGTTTTCAATGGGGCGAGTTGGAGGGTTGGCCTGAGCCAACCGGAGGAGGACACGTGTCCTAAGGAGAAGGGGAGTGCGGAGCTTGGGGAGGATTTAGAAAATTTAGCAAAAGTTTTGGCCAAAAAACTAAAAGGTAAAGGTTTTCCCGCACCTGTCAACGAACCAAATGATGCCACGTGTCCCAAGTGGCGGGCCGCGGGGAAAATGAAATTTTTTCCAAAGTGTAAGAAAAGTCAAAATTTTCAAAGGAAAGCCCATGGAAAGGGAAGGAGAGAGAATTGTGTAGCCAATCAACACCCGACATGTGGCATCCGACCACTGGAGCGTGGAGAATTTTTGAAAAATTTTCCAAAGATAAGAAAAAAGGTAAAATTTGAAAATTTTCCTGCCGATCCATTTTTGGGTTGTTTTTTACCCTAAATCTTCAAATGATCATATCTTTTGATCCAAAGCTCATATTTTCACGTTCTTTATATCATTGGAAATCTGTTAAAATTCTCTACATGATTCCATGGTCAATTTCTAATTTTGGTTTAGTTTGGAGAGAGAAAATTCAAAAACGGTTCGCACATGTCCATGGCGAAATGACATTTCAAAAACCAAATTTAATACAGAATGGGTCGCATTCTTCTCCAATATGGTCAAAAATGATAGGGTATGGGTTTGTAAGGTCCTCCATGCTGTTTTAATGCATTTTCCATCAATGAGGAATGGGCTCCCATGTTTTTATGTTTTCTCTCTCCTAGGCTCGACCCATGCATTGTAAAAGCCATATTTGGCTCATTTCTTCATGGTTGAACACTTTTTGGCATTGCAAACTTCTTCTTTCACCTCTAGCAAGTGATAGTTGTAAGAATCAGACCTTTTTCACAGTTTGTAACAGGTTTATACCTCTTTGATGGTGAAATGCAAGAGATTTTACATGGAAATGACGGTCTGAAAAACTCGTGAATGCTTTCAGTCCTCTGTTTGATTGTTTTACTTCATTTTAAGACCCCTAATTGCATCTATCAGCTTGTGTATGTTTTCCTTTATTGCATTTCATGAATTTGTGTCTATTTACCTAGAAAAAAATGTTTCACCACTCCTTTGGTGCATCACCATCATTAGTTAGTTTCAATTTTTGCATTTCTATCCCTGTCCCCTTGCAATTTAGATTAGGATTAGGATCTGAACCTATGTAGTTGTGCAAAATATAGATCTAAATCAGAGGAGTTTGAGGAACCAGCCTCTAATCTAGAGATTCCTCTCTCATTTTCACAAGTCCCACACTTGGAGAGAGGTTTCCATGTTGTGCAATCACACTGGATGCCTAAAACATCAATTCAGAACCTTGATTTACATCTAGGGGTGCTGCTGATTTGCAACAACAGGTCTTAAAACATTGCCATAGGTAATTTCCACCTTAGGTTAGATCAAATTCACAACCATAAAGCATTTTGTATTAGGTTAAAATATCCTAGCATTACTTTAGTAATTTATCCCTTATTCATTTAGCACAAGAACTTAGGTTAGGACGCCATCCAAACAAAATAGAATAATAAGCTTAGGTTAGATTGAAACCCAAATAAGTAGACATAGCTAGGAAGTATGTGATTTTACCTAGTTTAGGATATTGTTAGGATAATCCTTTAGTTTTTAGGATTTAGATTCCCTTCATAGTCATGAAGAAAACTATATTTCATTTACGCCATTAATGTCCTGAAGAGATCAATCCTAAAGAACCACGCACAAACATACAACTGAATGAAGGCACGTACATACAAGACCAAATAATTTTTAACATACAAAGTTCAATCTTCTATGTCTCTCCACCTATGAATGTCAATTTTACCATTCAATTCGGTAAGGATATTTAAAACATTCCTTGGATCACTGGAATTGATCTAAGGATGAGTTAGTAAAAGAGATAAGTTTGCAACTCTCAAAACCAGATTGCAACTCACCTACAAGAAGTGAAAAATTGATTCTTGCAAGTGATATCATTTCAGTACAATGAATCCAAGGGCAGAGATGATTTATCCATAACAAGCATGATTTTCAACAATCAAGGAAACACACCTCATTCAATAAAATCACATGCCAATGCTTGTAATGCAAAAGAGGAATATAATTGTTTGTCAAAGGTGTTACATACTTCCCTCCTAAAAAGAATCATTGTCCTGATGATTGTCTTATTTTGACCATAGCATTAAGGATAATCAATTTATTCACTTACTTGACATATGTTTGTAATAATATCAGAATTTAAAGTTCCAAAAATCAGCATTCACATAGCTTTTTATTCAAAAATAAATAGTCATCTACCCAAAACTGGCAGACTTATTGAAATATAAAGATAAAATCAAAAAAATTATCAGTCATCATAGTCAATTCGATCAAATAAATTTGGCAAAGCAGTTTTCATATCCTCTAGGTTTTTTCGAGTTGCACTTTCTTCGTTAAAATGGTCCCACCGAACCTTACATTGACTTATTTCATGATTTATTAAATGCAACTGGAAAGTTTCTAGCACTTGTATGGGTTTAACCACGATTATTCAAGGGTCTTGGACATGCAAGGAATTCCAATTTAACACATGCGATAAATCTAAAACGTATTTCTTAAGAAAATAAATATGGAAAACATCATACATTCATGACAAAGCAGGAGGTAATGCTAAATGGTAAGCTATAGGGTTGATCACTTCAACTATCTCAAAGGGTCCCACATAATAGGGTGATAACTTGGTAGCCTTTCCAAATGTTATAGATATCTTTTTCAGTTTAACCCAAAGAAATACCTTCTCACTAAGTTCAAATTTCTTGTCACCCCACTTTAAATCAACATAACTCTTTTTCCTATCTATTTCTTCTTTCAAGCGTTCATAAATCATTCTAACTTGTTGTTTCATTTTCATGAGGATTTTAGGTCCAACTACCTCTCTATCCTCAATGTTGTCCCAACTAATGGGGTTCTGCATTTTCTTCCGTATAGTTCTTTGAAAGGTGCCATCTTAAGAGAGGCATGATATGTGTTATTATAAGCAAACTCAACTAGTGGAAGGTATTCTTCCCACTTATATTGCTGATCTATATAATACATTCATAACATATCCTCTAAAACTTAATTAACTCTTTCAGTCTGTCCATCCATTTTTGGATGATACACATAACTGAAATTTAGCTTAGTTCCTAGAGCTACATTAAGCTGTTTGCCAAAACCTTGATGTCATTATAGGATCTCTATCAGATATGATTAATTCAGGTACTCCATGTAATCTGAAAATTTCATGTACAAATATTTTAGCCAATATAGGAGAATCATCCTTAAGATTACCAACAATAAAATGTGCTACCTTTGTAAGTTTATCTACAACTACCAAAGTAACATCGTGTTTATTTCTTGACATAGGCAACCCTTGTACAAAATCCATATTTATTACTTTCCATTTGTACTGCGGTATGCTATGAGGATACAATAAGTCGGTTGGGTGCATATGTTCAGCTTTAACACGTTGAAATTCAAGGCAATGTGTCACAAAATCAATAACATCCTTTTTCATCCCTTTCCAAAAATATTGTTGTCTTATATCAGTAAGCATCTTTGTAATACCGGGGTGTCCCAAAAAAGGTGAATTGTGAAATTCTTCAAGCAATTTCTTTCTTAAATAATTTATCAAAGGTATGTATACTCTATTTTCAAATCTTAGGATTCCTTCCTTGTCAAAATGAAAACCTTTATACCTCACATCATTTGGATCTGCAACAAGTATTGTTTTTACTTGTTTAAAGTAAGAATTAGAGTGTCAACCACTCTATTTTCCTTACCTTTGATGTAATTAATATCAAAATCATATTGAGACAAAAATATAACCATCTTCATTGTCTTGTATTAAGATTTATTTGAGTGAAAATATACTTCAGCCTAAGATGATCAATTTTTGATTCAAAAGGCTTGCCAAGTAGGCAATGCCTCTAAACTTATAGTGCATGAACGATGGCAGCAAGCTCTAAATCATGTGGAGCATAATTCAACTCATGTAACTTTATTTTTCAACTTTCATAAGCTATGACATGATCATTTTGTAATAAAATACCTCCTAGACCTTCCCAGCACATCATCTGTTACAACCGTGAAGTATCCACTAAAATCTGGTATAACTAGAATAGGTGCTAAAGTTAACTATTCCTTCAAATTTCTAAAAGCATATTCACATTTCTCATTCCAAAAAAACTTCTTATCATCTTTTTATAGTGAAGTTATTGGTATAGCCACCTTAGAAAAATCTTTCGCAAATTTTCTACAGTAACCAACAAGTCTTATGAAGCTTCTAACTTCATGTACATTCTTTGGTGCAGGTCACTCAGTTATAGCTACAATTTTAGAAGGATCTATAGTAATTCCATTATTACTTATTACATGTCCCAAATAGTGTAATTGTATGTCATAGAAAGAACATTTAGCTAGCTTACCATATAACCGTCTCTTTCTCAAAATTTCTAAAACTATCTTCAAATGCTCATGATGTTCTTCAATAATTTTAGAATATATGAGAATGTCATCCAAGAATACGAGAAAAAAATTTTCAGAGTATTCTTGAAATATATTATTCATTAAATTCATAAAAGTTGCAGGAGCATTTATTAATCCAAAAGGTAAAATCGTGAACTCATAATGTCCATACCTGCATTCAAAGTTTTTTTATGAATGTCCTCATCCTTAATCTATAATTGATGATATCCAAATCAAAGATATATCTTAGAATATATTGATGATCCATGCATCTGGTCAAATAAATAATCAATTCTAGGGAGTGGGTATCTATTCTTGATTGTTGCTTTGTTTAACATCCTATAATCAATACACAATCTAAGTGTTCCATCTTTCTTTTTCACTGAAAAATTACCGGTGCTCCCAAGGTGAAACAAGTACTCTAATCAAACCCTTAAAAAAATTTCTTGCAATTGAGCCACGAGGTTCTACTAATTCTATAGTAGTCATTAGATATGGTGCTTTAGAAATAGGTTAAGTTCTAGGCTTGATTTCAATTGTGAAGTCAAATTCCATTTTGGGTGGAAGACTTGGTAATTCTTCTAGAAATACGTCACCGAAGTTTTGTAACAGCGGATATCATTCCAAGACATCACTATTCTCTTCAGTTGTTTCTACAATTTTTACTGCATATAAGGTACAACCTTTATTTTTGGTCTTTTTAAGTTGCATAGCTGACAGTTTTCTAATGAAATCTCACATTTCACACCCTAAATCTCTACTATTTTCTATAGATCATCTAAACAACTAATATGTTTTTCAAAATAATCCACCTTTGCCTTATGTTCAGCTAACCAATTAACACCTATGATTACATCATAATACCCCAAAGGTGCAACATAAAGATCAACTTCTATGGAAAAACTAGGTAAGTCAAGGACTGCTCCAAAAAGACACATGCTAATAGTATGAACAACATTGTTTCCATAATGTATAGTCCATGTTTCCATCTTTTCTTTTTAGTTTTAAAGCTAATTTACTAGAAATAAAACATTCATTGCTCTAGTATAAAAAAGAAGAGTTATAGGTATGCCAAATAACTTACCAGAACCTCTATTGGCGTGGCCTATTTTTCAACTTTGTTTGTTACCTATTCATGCAGCATGTATCTTGTGTTGCTGATTTCGATCACATTTTTCGAAGGACATTGATTTGTGTAATGATCTTTGCCACAATTATAACAGCCTCCTATAGGTCCCTTTCTAGGCTTAAATTTATTTCCAGCCCTAGAATTATCATTCTGACCTCCATAGGACTTTTGTCCATTATTATTATTCTTGAAAAAGTTGTTTCGTGCATTACTAGTCATCTTATTCATTGCTTCTTTCTTACTATTATCAACTAAAAACTTACTTTTCATTCCAAATTTCTTCCATGGTCCTTTCTTAGGTGCAAGAGATGATGAAGAGGAGTTGGGAACTTTCTTCCTTACTTCCTCCTTATGAGTAGAAATTGCCTTCAATTTCTATTATTGCCTTATAGATTTTTCAACAACCTCTTCCATCATCTTTGGGCTATGAACATCTACTTCTCCTCCTATAACGGGATTCAATCCCATGATGAATTTTTGTATCCTTAACTTCTCTTCAGCTTGATATTGAGGTACATACTTAAGGAGTTTAGTAAACTACTCCCAATACTCGATTCTGATTAACTTTCCTTGAGCTAAGTTATGGAATTAAGTCATTTTCTAATCATAGTAAAGTTGTGGCAGCCAACGTTGCCTAAAGTAACCTTTAAATTAATCCCATGTGATATTAGTTTCATCAATATTAACTCAACCTTACGGCTGTCCCACCATGAAGATGCCTCATGGGAAAGCTGATATGCTCCCCATATCACCTTTGTTTCTTCTAATAAATTCCTTATTACAAAGTGCTTCTCCATCTCATTGAGCCAATTCTCATCTCCATTTCCTAATGTTGTGCCATCAAAATTGGATGGACTTATCCTTTTATATCATTAGTGCGTTTAGCGAGACATCTTAGCCTTTTTGTTCTCGGGCTGAATAGGTATGTTCACATTGTTATTATCAACACCTAAATTAGCGGTGCCCTCGGAGGTGGATGATAATTATTATCAACATCTTCTTCCTCCTCATTGCCCATTACTTTATGTTCAAGTATAGCCTAACGATCTCTTGTGTCTAATAAGGGTAGCAAGGATCTCATCAAGTTTTTGGGTAGTTGTTACTCCTTCCTCAAGTGGAGGGTTATTTGCAACATTTCCTCTTATTCTAACAATTTTTACGTTAACAAGAAAATTTAAGTTTCATCAGATTATGGACACAATAGGTCCAAGAGCTGCAACCTTCAACTCTGATACCAAGATGTAACATTCCCATTTTAAGACTTTAGAAACAAGGGATTTTTTTTTTTAAACACAATATTCTCTGTTCTAAATAAAACATCATTTAGAACACACATTCCATGCCAATAAATCTCATAAAAGATAACCATATGCAACTGTAATGACTCGGTATGATACCAATTTCTCATTCCATGACTCGGTTACTAACCGATCTCTCATGTTTGTCTTAAAGTATAGAATACTTTATGTATACTATGTATACTTGGTTTTCCTACCCTATTCTGGGTACTGAGTGATCTGAATAAAGAACCTATTTGAATATTTGTTACCAATATTCATCTGACATCATGTTGCTTTAACTTAGGTGACTTAGGACAATGCAACTTAAACTTGCGATAATTTGGCCAAAGATTTTCAACATATTGTTCATGTTACTATTCTTAGATGACATACTCATCATTTAGAATACATCCTTCACCTCACTCTTTTGTTATCTAGAATGGTCTTTACTAACTACCATCAGTCCACTTGCCCAAGGTTTGACCCTAGCCCAAGTTAGCAACATAATTTTTATAGGAAGATGCTCATGATGACTTAGGGTATATGGGCATACTCGATTGACCTAAGTCAACCAAATGTGCCAAGGTACCCTGAGTCATAGAAATCTATTCCCTATCCTAAACATGCTACTAACTTGACCTAGAGAGAAACTAAGTTCAAGTCTTTATGTGTGTAGATCTAGATAAACACAACAGAAGGGTGTTGCCACATGTCAATCGAAACATTATATCCTCAAGAAGCCCTTGGTCTTCTCGAAGGTACAACCCTACAGTTGGCATGTGCCAACATCTGTTAGAAATGATTCATCATGATGTACATACCCCTTAGTGGTCATTAGATTTAATTTAATTGGATTAAGATTTAGATTTCAACAACCATGCCTAACCCTAATTCAAACATTCATTAAGTTCATTATCCATAATTAATCTGATTTGGTATTAATAACTTCATTAACTCATGCTTTCATTGATGTTTATTAACCTGGATTAACAAGTAGTTATCCCTGAAAATAGGACAGTAGACATCAAATGGTTAATTCTGAATGTAACCTAGCTATCCAAGAAGGTGTATTGTTCACCTAAATTCAGCTAGTGTTTAATTTTTTAAAACAAAGTACAAGGACTAAAGATCATAACCACCACTCCATTTATTTTTCATTCATTTATGAGAGGAAGAGTCTTCCTCTACATGGTTAGATGTTAGGATTAACATAACCTTTTTATCATTCTTTACTCATATATTTTAATTGTATAACCAATGCATACTTCATTATTAAACTATAGTTGTGTAGCTAGAGACGACATCGTATGTAATTTAACAAGTTTCATCATAGTAAGGGAGATTGTACTATCCCCCTTAATCCAACTCATTAATTGATAACAACAATAGTATACAAACAAGATATCACTACCATTCCATCATATAAAGTACAAGATAATTTACACAACATATTGGAGTCAGTCTCCAAACCTTTCAATTCATCATGATAAAATATACATTTACAAGACTATGCATTTTAGACATATTGCATGTCAATCATCACTAAGATCATAAAAGAGCATCACTTCTCTTTTCTAATACAACTCAAGAATGAATCAAAATTATTTACATAAGATACAGAATTAAATAATCCAATGCATCATAATTTTGTTTCCTTCTTTTATCACTTACGATGTCCATCTACAAAAATTTCTAGCATAGGTCAGTTCAATGAATTGAGCATGATAAGCACTAAGCATTAAAACGAAGTGCATTCCACTAATTGTTCCATTAAAACAACTATGCTTTAATGAAAAAATTAATATATCATACAAATAAGCAAAAGCAATAACAACAAAAAAAAAGTACAATTAAAGAGTCTCGAATTTATTTTTAAGAAAAGATCATAATATAATCCGCAACATCCTCATTATAACATAGTTTAATTGATCCTATCGATTACTTTTAAATAAACAACAGTCTCGTCATCCAATTGTTTCATAATTCTATAAGAATAGAAATATAACATTTATCTTTACTATGTAGCAAAAGAAGTTATTCACAACATAGCTCATGGTAGGATGTTTCATTCTACAACTTAAGCAAAAGAAGAAGAATCAATACATATTGTTCCCCATACACTAATCATCTGAAAGGTAGAAACCATTCAAAACACACATAATCTTCTGGTTCAGGATAACAATATAAGGATTCAACATTAAAGAGACAACATCTAACAAGGATCCCAAATCAATCCAAGAAAGGGAAGAGAATCAAAAGCAGGTCTACTGCAAGTCTTAACTAACTTCTACCTGCTAAAAGATATAATTCAAGGATTTGAAACCAGATGTTCCACAAATCAAAGGATGACTCACAAAAGATTAATCTCTTCTCATGTCCATCAAGGATTCATAATAAGATAGGTGCTAAAAGAGAAAACCTTCCAATACGAAATCCAAACGAAGTATGACTCATTCAAACAGAGCAGCCGGTCTAAACATGTTCATATTTTCTCTTCTACTGAACCAACTCAATTGTTCTCTTTCCACATCATTACAACAAATGACTAGTATAAAGTAGACTAAATAATCCCCCAGAAATTTCCATCTCGAAGAGTAATTTCTCATTATTTCCTTTAAAATAGAAAGCCGAATTTGAACCCAAAATTTGAGTAGGCGTAAGAGAATAATCACTCTACATCCAAGAAGAGAGTCATGCCATAGAGAATATCAATCAAATGAACTTATCCTTTCTTAAGTTAAAGGATCTCAAATGGAAAATGTCCAATAAAGAATTTATTTCATTTCTAATATCGAATGAATTCCATTTTTATTTCCAAAATCAGAAGTTCTTTACTAGATCCCAAAAGAGAATACAAAACCAAACACATAGTCAAAAGAAAGCACACTTCTAGTTTCTCTTACAAATCATTACAACCTAGTTTATCTATTCCAATTCATTAAACACAAGTTCGAATTCATTTTTCATAAAAGGAGTACACAGTATAGTCCCAAAAATAGTATACTATTCACAAGAGAACATATTCCTTTCTCTTTTCAAATACCCAGAGATTCATTCAATGAGTCCAACAAAGAATAGAAAACCCAAAATAGTAAAAGATAAACAAGTTTCAATAAAACTCACGAGCTCAATAGAAACTGTATTCCCATCTTCAAGGTCTTACATGGCTCCATATAAAAGAGACATATAGTTCATGGTCATCATGAAGACAAATTAAATGAAACAATTATTGATGTGTAATCACACCCTGAATGTCTGCAACTCGATGGGTTGAAACTATCTAGTGTGATTGCATAACATTGAGCTTTTCCCAAAGTGTGGGACCTTGCAATTGGGAAAAATCTCCGGATGAAGGCCGGTTCCTATCCCTCTGTTCAGGTGCATACATTCATATTGCAGAGGATCTACTCTGAAACCTACTCTAACTTGCCAAGGAGACAGGGTTAAGAAGATGCATAAAAATAAATCCTAAAACTAACAAGGTGATGCACCAAAGGAATGTTGAACACCTACTTTTCCATTAAACACAAACCATAAAACATGTAATACAACCACTAACACAGATAACCAAAATGCAATGAGAGATCAGATGGAGCCGATGAATACAGAGAGGGTTGAAAATCATCCACAGACATGCATTATTTTCTCCAAAAGTTGATACAGTACACTACAATGGCCAAGAGGCACAAACTTGCATTACAGTTTGAATGGGGAGGTTTGAACTCCACAAATTCACCTGCCAAAGAGAAGAAGGGAGGGGCAAAGCCAAAAATGTCCAACCTTTAGAAAAATGCCCCTCCTTACAATTTATAGAAGAATTGAGAGAAGGAGATAGAAGAATTTGAAATCCTCCTCCAACCACCTCCAAAATGCATTGAATTCTTCTGCAACAGTGATGGGAACCATGACACAACCCATACCTGCATGTACTGTTCCTTGTTGGGCAAGGAAGGAAGCCCATTCCTTCATTATGGTGGTAGGTGAGACACCTTAGAAACCCTAAAAATGGAAAACTTTATTTTTTATTTTTAAGAACTTAGTCTCAATCATTTAAAGATATCTTGTGAGCTTTCTGAAAATTCCTCCCTTGTGTAAATCTGAGCTCCCAGTCGAAAGTTATGGCCATTTGAAGGTCGAAGTGCATTTTGTGAAAATGGCAGGCTGGGAGTTCGAAACTCCGAAAGTCTGAAATGCATGCAACCTTTGAAATCCTGAAATTTGGAATTTCAGAAATTTTCATTTCAGAGAAAAACACATTGTTCATCCACCAAAATTCTCTAAGAGTTCGAAAGTCTCGAAATTTTAAACTTTTAGAATTCAGAATTTTGAGACATTTAAATACGATTTTCCTTCTATTTTTCTCACCAAATCTCGAATCTATGAATTTATGAATTTCTAAATTTCCAAATCTCGAATTTCTAAATTTTTAAATTTTTAAATCTCCAAATTTCCAAATTTTTGAATCTTTGAATTTCTGAATCTCAGAATTTCCGAATTTCCAAATCTCGAATCTCGAATTTCTAAATTTTTGAATTTCTAAATTTTCGAATCTCCAAAATCCCGAATTTCCAAATCTCCAAATTTCGAATCTCGAATTCTGAATTTCTAAATTTCCAAATTTCTGAATTTTTGAAATTTTGAAAATCAAAATTTCAAAAAAACTAAAAATACCCTTTTGAAGATTATATCCAGATCTATCAACTGGTGAAATTTGGACTTGTTTTGAGCAAGTTAAGACCCTGAAAATTGATTTTGGAGTTCATCTTGTGAGGTGAAAAATCTGAAATTGGAGAACTCACAATTTCATTTTCCCAACTCCAAAATGCAATCCTCCATGACTAAAACAGCCCCATTGGTTCCTCTGCTTGCAAGGTCATGTTGCCAAATTTTTCTCGAGGGTGCAAAAATTTGACAACACCAACCCTGCAACGGGGGTAATAAATCCTATCAACAAGATTTATAATGAGAGAGTATTCAACTCTTCTTTCCTAAAAACCAAAATTCAATTTAAGAGGATCTGAAAGTGAGTAAGAAAACCCAATATATGTTTAAGTCAAGAAATGTCTCAACTTTACCTCCAATCGGACTGAAATAGAAAACACAACAAAGACTCTCACAACTCCATCTAAAAAGATAGTGACAGAGAAGGTATTCATTTCAAACATCAATCATAAGAAGGAGTATGCATACCGCATTTCCATAAACCTCAAAAAACTATTAACAACTGTTCCAAATGAACTCTATATCAAACCAAACCCACAACAAGATATAGTTCCAGTCCATTAATCCTTCAAAAAAAATAGTCAAGCCTTCAACAAGATGTGGGTTTTCACAGAGTAGAGGAGGGAAGAATATCCTCCATATTTACATGCCCTTTCAAGTTCAAAGAAGGTGGTACAGTCTCAAAAATAGAAGTACCACAACCATTCCAACTCAAGAGGCTACAAGGGGAAGATCTCAAAAGAGATAACTAAAACATAATCTCCCAATATTTTTTGAGCAGCCAGTCCATAACGAGTTCTAAGTATTTCAAAACCTTGAATACGAGTAAAACTCAAGCTTAGAATACAAGTATAGAACCAAACACAATGACTCAAACATAAGTTCGGAAAATGTAAGTATTTAATACAAGTACAGTGCTAAACATGAATCTTCAAACACAAGTTTTGAGTAACACAAAGCTCTAATATAGGCTCAGAATGAAACTCAAGGCTCCAATATAAGTTCAGAATGAAACACAAGCATCATATACCAGTTCAAAACAACACTAGCCTCGAACACAAGCTCAGAATGAAATACAAGCTTCGAAATACAAGTTTCACATGCATGTCACCACTGAACTTGCACAGAGAGAAAGTTTCCAAAGGCTAACATTATTTAGCAATGGATTTATATCCAAAACCATAGAGATTCATAAAAACCATGAAATTAAATAACCAGACAAATCATGAAAACATTTATCTCAAGAGAGCAGAATTGTTTTAATGAATCATTTAGAAGAAAGAATTAAATCTTAATGGGTAGAGCCTATCATGCCTGATAGTGCCTTTTCCAATTTGAAGGAGACCTCTAACCAAGCTTCCAACTCTAATTCTTCTCCATGAAAGATCAAAAGAAAACATCTTTTCTTCTAATGCCTCATATACTTTCCCTCGATCGAAAATAAACTAGAGAAACCAAAAATAGCCATAAAGTAGAAGTCAAACTGCTGGTTCAAAGAACCAGATAGCTCCATGCAGAGAAAAAATCACAATGCATGCAAGATCAAACAACCTCCAAAAAATCTACCTTCCTTGTTTCCAAGATGGTTTGCACACAAAAACCAAGGTCCATTAATGCAATTACTCCCAAATCTCCCGCTTATCTCTCCTTTCCACCGCCTCCCAAAACTGGAAAATGCCATTTCTAATTTAACATGCATTTCCATCTTTAGTGAATCCTCCACGTATGCTTCCACTAAATTCTACTTTCCTTTGCCAAAGCTAGCTATACCACCATTCATTTAACCAAATAAAATCAATTAAATGCCATTGGAACCATCGTTATAATGTCATGTGACCCTTAGGTTCCCTTTTAATAGTTTAGGATAGATTTCCCAAAACTTAGGTTAGTCTAACAATAATTACCTTAGGTCTTACAACATTGCCATAGGTAATTTCCACCTTAGGTTAGATCAAATTAACAACCATAAAGTATTAGGTATTAGGTTAAAATAACCTAGCATTACTTTAGTAATTTCTCCCTTATTCATTTAGCACAAGAACTTAGGTTAGGATGCCATCCAAATGAAATAGAATAAGAAGATTAGGTTAGATTGAAACCCAAATAAGTAGACATAGCTAGGAAGTAGGTGCTTTTACCTAGTTTAGGATATTGTTAGGATAATCCTTTAGTTTTTAGGATTTATATTCCCTTCATAGTCATGAAGCAAACTATATTTTGTTTACGCCATTAATGTCCTGAAGAGATCAATCCTAAAGACCCACGCACAAACATACAACCAAATGAAGGTACGTTCATACAAGACCAAATAATTTGTAACATACAAAGTTCAATCCACTATGTCTCTCCACCTATGAATTTCAATTTTACCATTTAGTTCGGTAAGGAGATTTAAAACATTCCTTGGATCACTAGAATTAATCCAAGGATGAGTCATTATAAGAGATAAGTTTGCAACTCTCAAAACCAGATTGCAAATCACCTACAAGAAGTAAAAATGGCAAGCCATATCATTTAAGTACAATGAATCCAAGGGTAGAGATGATTTATCCACAACAAAAATGATTTTCAACAATCAAGGAAACACACCTCATTCAATAAAATCACATGCCAATGCTTGTAATGTAAAAGAAGAATATAACTATTTGTCAAAGGTGTTACAATATTTTATTTCTTCTTCCTCTTTCTTATTTTTCACACTATTATTTTCTCTTTCTATCATCTTTTCAATCATCAATCGACCTCTTGCATCACCCTATCAACACTCAAGGGGGCATCCTCCACCATACTAATTTTTCTTCCACCCCTTCAATTTTTTCAATTGTTCGTGTTTTTCTACTTTCCTTGAAGTGATGTAGTTTATGCCACCCCAAAGAGGGGAAAATTTAGACACATGTAGTTTGATCAAACCAATATTATATTAAATATTTATTTAACTAGTATACTCCTTGCAAATTGATGACACATCGTCAATTAGATCCATCTAACTCCCATTTTATGACATCCTTTTGGTCGTATTCCTCTTGTAACCAACTAATCAGGCTAATATAGCTTCATATTGACTAAACCCTCTTCTAGTCTTATTCTAGACCACTTTTACTAGCTTCCTAGGTAATCAATCCATTTCATTGGATTGATTAGACCTCTCACAACCCTCTCGAACCCTAATTTCTCACTAATTGTGATTAGTTATCCTAAACCTAGTTTAACTAGCCTAAACCATGTTTAACCTCTTATAAGCCTAGTCAAATCTTACTTTGACTAACTAAAAGTTTGTTTTGGATTATTCATTTGTCCCACATGCACCCAAATCATTCCATCTTTGGAAACCAAAAACTATAAATAGGACTAGACCCCCCTCTCATTTCCTAAGAACACTTCCCCTTTCTAGGCTAAAGTATAATATTATTGCTAGGATTAGAGCTTCTCTTCATTTGTCATATTGAGATTACATTTCTTTTTCTTTTCTATTGCACTACACTCACAAGTTTGAGTAAATGCAAGGAACCATGTGACTCTTTATCCATTAATGGAGAGCTTCCGTTCTCACAATCACAAACTGATTGCTTAGAATCTACCTAGGTTCATTTGTAAAGATTTCAAAAGTAGAGGATAACTAGATATGTTAGATTTACTTGTTTTCTTCAAGATTAATGCATGCAAAAGTAATGAATCATTTTTTATCTCTTATCTAATGGTCTATTGAACTATTTGTTCAAAGCTTTGGGGATTATTGAGTGTTTCTTACCCCATTTCATAGATTTTACAAATTGTTTCCTTGTTCATAATGACACAAGAAAACTATGATGTAAATATGAAACTCTAAGAAAGATATAAAGAAAGGAGTATTTAGCTAATATTCATGTAATATGGAATTGATCTAAGTAGGAAGAAATGATAAACATGACGTAAAGCGAAGTGTCGTCAATGGAACAAGTAAATTATAGAGCTTGAGAATAATCTCGAGACGGGGTGCCTAATGCTAGACAAGGGCTCTTTAGCACTCGTGACTATTCCTAGGCACCTATAACTACACAAAATATCAAAATATATTTTTGTTGTGTTGTAAGTATGTTTTTATTTATTACCTGTTGATCACCCTGATATTCACACTATGATCTTTGGAGGTGCCTATAACCTATAAAAGAGAAATTCATCTACACAAGCCCAAAACCACACAAACCTAAAAATAAAGATGAAGAATGGGGAATCAGACTAACCCCAATGGTTACCCTAAGATTGAACTTACGATCCTAGTTTCACTACATCTCGAGAATCCATGTAGTTCTTGTGAGTGTGTGTAAAAATTTTGCCCTACAAAGGTTGCCCTTGTGAAAGTTGCACTTGATACCAAGTCAGTAGCTAGAATGTAGCAATGTAGTATAATGTGTGGATGGAATATATTTAAATTCCATTCCTATGTTGTGTATGTAGAGTATGTAGTCTCTTGTCTCTGAAATGGATACTATATGGATTCCTTGGAGTGCTTTATGTGCCTATTAAATGCAAGATTAGGTGATAATAGTAATGATTTGTTTTTGGTCCTTCATTTTAAAAACATAACTATGTATTTATATGTTTCCCTTGTTTTAATTTTATAATTAACAATAGGAAGGCTGACCCATAAGTGAAAAATATGCCTAAAATATAAAAGAGACCCAGAAGGAGCGAGTAAGATAGAAAATGGTTAGGGGCACCTAGAGGGGATAGGAGCACCTAGGAGTTACTATCTTGGCTGGGTGCTGGTGTATGAAGCCTTGAAATATAAACAAGTAAATTTTTTACTATGCTTTAGGGAGTGTAAGACAAAAGAGAAATTAAGAAACAAAGACAAGAGGCCAAAGATAGTTATCAACCACTAGTTTTCTTGCTTAGGAATCATGTAAATTATAACATGCTTTTAGTACTTAGAAATGTAGCCCAAAGTGCATTATTTTGTGTCTACAATTATTATTTAAAGTTCATTTTTTCTATTTCAAGAAAAACGTTGCCACTTTTGACCCGATTTTTCTCCCTATTTCCATACACATACCCATGGTGAATAATTGTGGGTCATTGTTTTACCTACACAAAGGTAGGGAGAATATATCATCGAGTGTAAAAGGGGGTTATAGGAGAAAATGGAATACTTGGAGATGTGGAAAATGTGATGGAAAATGTAGAGAGATGAGGTTGATCAATCCCAAATAAATTATTTAATACTAGGTGGTTATTGCATTTCATGAGACCAAAATTTGGGAATAGAGTGTCTCGACACCAATGGAAGAGTATCATAAAGTTTTTTGATCGCCCCAAAAATAAAATCTGAAATTACAAGAACATGCCAATACATATGGATCTAGGTTCCATATTTGAAAACCTTGCATAAATAAGAGGGAATGACATCTCATGCCCCCACCATGCATTGTGTGGGTTTATTGCTATAAATGTATTATTAGTAATTTTGTGAACTTGATACTTGTTTGTCTCTTAATTTATGATTAATTCCATGGATATCTCAATCATGATTTGGTAAAATTGTCACTTAGTGTATCTTTGTAGATGGAATTTACCACTAAGTTATCATATTTATGCATTGTTTCGTATAAAAGAGGGTGGTCGTGCATAGAAAACACAACACAACTTTCCCTTTTGATGAAAGGGATGAAGGTAAATTGAATAAGTTGAGTAAAATGTAGGTTATAATAGATAATAGATAATAGATAATAAATATTTGTAATTGTGGCGATTGGGTATACCAAAATTCTATATTTACCATAAGAAAGTTTTGATTGAAATAGTGTGTAGAGTAGTAGTAATAGTCTTGAATTTTTAGTATAGAATTACAACATTTTATGGTGCTGATAAGAATTAAATAGGAGTATAGATTTGTAAAAATTTAGACACAAAATTATGTTCTTATTAATATTACATTATGCCTCTAGTATGTTATTATATACATGAGTCCAGTTGAGAAGATTAGAAAATGGTGACAACTCTCTTAGTCCTTATGTTGGTTTAGATTTATTTTTATTGTGACGTTATCTTATGTTTTATGGATTTATGATTTTTATTCACGTCATAGAGATCTATGTCTCTTCATGTGGTATGATTTACTTTTCTAGTCTCATGGAGAGTAGTGCACAAGTAAGGACAATAACACCTTCCGCTATTGTCCCTTCCTAGCACTTTTGTCCATACTTTCTTATCTTTTAAATTACCACGTGTTTCCTAATTTTTAAACTCTTATAATTTATATTTCATTCTTTGGGTCGGTATTTGGTGTCACTAAATGTAAAAATTCAAACAAATGAGTTATATATATATATATATATATATATATATATATATATATAACCCTGCTAATTATTTTAAGGGGCACTACTTGGGAAAAATTAACAAACTTAAGGATTGCATTTGGGCCACATTATACACTTCATAGGAAGGGAAAAATTTTAATTCCATGAGACACATTATCTTGGGGAAAAGTATTTATATCCCATATCTTGGTGAAACTTTCACAAGGGAAACCTAATTTCAAGGGACACAATTTCTATCTCTCTCTCTCTCACACACACACACAAAACCACACACTAGACTACATTGAGTCTAAAATGTAGTCAGTGACAATCACAATGTGGTGATTGTTGAGGTTATTTTGACTCAATAATTTATATTTTCTATTTACTCTAATCTGTGTTTGATTCTGTGTGTAGGTATTTAGAGTTTGTTTTGTAGGTGTAGGTATGACAAAAAAACCATATAATGAAGTGGATGTGACAAAAAGTAAAGTGGGAGACATTATCAAACACCGAAAGAACTAAATATGCACCCATTATTTGGACACTAGCACCCAAAACAAACACTAGCACCTGGTGATTTGATCCCATTTTGGGTGTTATTGTCCTACATAACTTTTAGATCATTATTTTCTAGATGAAGCATACACAGTCCAAAGTTATCATGTTCTACCATTAGTCCAACCGAGATCCAATCTAGAAACATTATATCATTTAATTCACTTTTATTCTCTTGTTGGTTGTATTTGTTCATCATTCTATTTTGGTATATTGCATGTTTCTGATATGTTTGATTTAGTCCAATCCTTTTATTTAGATTTATTTTTTGTTAAATCATAAAAAAGTTTTGATTGGTAGAAATTTTAACAATATTATAAATCATAAGTTATTTGTGGATAATAGAATAGTGATAGAGAGAGTATTCAATAAAATACATTATAGGTGCGACACAACCATATTAAATTTGAGATAAAGTATGTTCACATGACAATGTTAAAATGAGTGAGATAATGATCCCAATGTCAAATCAAATATATAATTAGAATTTAAGCTATTATATAGTGAAGTTAGAGGTATTAAATGAATGTTAGAAGTGTGATTGCAGGTGATGGTAAAAGATTGAAAAGGTGATTTATTATATATAATAGGTTGAAAACATAATTGATAATTTCATTTGAACCATGATTGATAGATATTATTGTTTTGAGTTAGAAAAAATGATAGGAACTAGATATTTTTGCATTTACATTTTGACAATGTGGTTGATGCCATTCAGTCATGATAACTAGTAGTTTGGTGATTGATCCCATTTTATATTTTGTATTGAAAAAAATATTAATGGGGATCAAAATTATATATAAAATTAAAATTTAATTTATCTTGTAGCATGGAGAATGTGATAAGAAACAAAGGAGATGAAGAGAAACATGGAATATGAAGGATCACCTCTACAAATAATATATGCAAGGAAGGAAAGTGGAAAAGAAATATTTTTCACATAGTTATATTAATTTTCTCTCTATCCTTTTTAATAGGAATTGTAAATTTGTTTCCCATTTAATAAATCTATCATGTTGCCTCCATGTGTGTGTGTATATTTTTTGTGTATATTGGGTTTTTTATTCATGTTTCATATCTCTTCACATATAAATTTAATGTATTATATTATCTATTAATGTACCTTATTATCAGATGTCATGAGCATATGATAACCAAAAAAACAAAACCAAAGTAGGGAATAAAGTGTAGAAGAAAACCAAAAAGGAAAGTAAATAAATATTATTGAATACTCATTAGTTGTTATGAAGCATCGAGTGAAAGGTGAAGTGTTGGAATGAAGAAAGGGAGGTGAGTTTTATTTTTATAGAATCCAAACAACTTATATGTGTGTGCATCCAAGATGAGTATTGGAGTAGCAATGGATCAAATCATACCAACATTGGGATTTAAAATATGGACAAGATGTGGCCATGTAGAATACTTTTCAGCATCTCAAACTGTTGAATATTCAATATTGATCCGATTTTTAAATTTTAAAAATCCCTCTTTCCAGAACACTTTCTCATGGCATTTATTTCCCCTTTTTGAGTGCCCAAATTTTGAATCCTCTCTTGAGAGAGAAAAAAATTATATGTAAAATTATTTTTTAATTAATGAAGGTAGTTGTATACAAAAAGGAGACATAGTTGGTAAATATACACAACAATGTAATGCACAGATTTTGAAGCAATAGAGGAAAAAAATAAAATAGAGAAGAAACTTAGAAAAAGGTGTGAGGACAAATAAACATGATATATATAATAGAGCATATATAGAAAAAAGGGTTATGACAAATACATTAGTATTTTTGTAGATAAAATGGAGGAACAATAACCATCTTATAACAAAAGCATCCAGTTTAATCAAGGAGCTTACAAGAATAAGTAGATGGTGTTTTATATTTGTAAAATCTTATTGAATTTAGTATAAGTAAATTTTTGTGGTTCCTGGGTTCTATTTTGTTTCATTTATTTGTTCTTGTTTATTAGCAACCACATTTTTCAACCATTATGGTATCAGAGAATGATTTTTTGAGGTTTTTAGATCTAATTTTACATAGAAACAACCCCAAGTATTTGGTGGAAAGAATTAATAAATTTATTGTATAAAAATGAACAAATTTTTATCTTCTCAGAGATATGGGAACTAGTAGAATATGGATACACAGAGACACCAAACCAAGCTCTATTTAATGAAATCTCACAAGAACAAAAGAATATTCAATGTCATTGATTTAGTATTTCCAAGGATAGTAGCAATGATAAATTATAAAAAAACATGAGATACCTTGAAAAATTCCTATCAATGTAGTGATAAAGTGAAGATAGTAAGATTGCAGATGTTGAGGAGATATTTTTGGACTTTATTGATGAAGGAATAAAAATCAATCAATGATTATTTCATAAGGAAAATGAACATAGTAAATCGAATGAGGAAAAATTGATATGTTTTTTAGGATCATAAGATCATAGAGAAGGTATTGTGGAGTCTTCCAACTAGATTTTTAATCTAGTTGTTGTTGTAATAGAAGAGTCCAACGATTTGAGGAAAATTTAAGTTGATGGATTCTTTCCAAACCAATGAAAAATGATGCGTATAATATCCAACTCCTCTAATGAACAAGCCTTTAATAAAAACATGAATGTGAGATTTAGGGGGAGAGTATCCTATAATAGAGGAAGAGGAGTTTTGAACCAAAAAGAAGGTTGAAGACACAATAATCAATAGACACGTGCAAGAGGAAGAGGAAGGAGCAAAAAAATTAGAGAGGTGGTTTAACACAAAGGTATAATAAATCAAACCTCCATTTATATTACTAAAATAAGTGTGGATAGTATCTTTAGTGAATGTAGGAATAAAGAGTATGATATGAGAACTCATAATGCAATTTATTCTAATGGGAAAATGCTAAATTTGAAAGGCATGAAAAGTGTGGAAATTTGTTTCTAACTTTCAATGTAGCTAAGAAAAGCAACAAACTAATATGGTATTTGGATATTGCATGTAGTAACCATATGTGTGGAAACAAGGTAATGTTCAACAACATAGATGTAACAATCAAATATGAGGTAAAAATGGGAAAAATGACAAGGTTCCAGTATTAGGAAAAGGTGATGTATTGATTCTCACCAAGAAAGGAGATAAGAGACATATCAAACATGTCTTATATGTCTTGGGACTGAAGTATAATCTCTGAAATATTGGGAATCTATTCAAAAAAGGACACAAGGTGAGATTTGAAAATGGAGAATGCATAATCTATGCTATAAGTGGAAGCAATAAGAAGCTTACTACAAAGAAGTTGACACAAAATAGAATGTTTATTTTAAGGATAAAAAAGCAAGGGAATGAAAATTTTGAAAATAGTATCAATCAATCACTCTACTCTTTGGCACCTCAAGTATGGGCACCTCAGTTTTGGTGGATTGCATGTTCTTTATAATAAGAAAATGCCAAGAGGGCTTCCCCAATTAAACAAGCAAATAAAGTATATGATGTTGGCCATTATGTGTTTATGTTGTCATTGATGTAAACTACATTAATATAAAAGGGTTTCATTGTGTGTTATGTGTCTCCATGAGGTGCTATCAAGTGTCAAACGTGAAGGTTGATTTGCAATGTCATGTTTGGTGATGTTCAAGGAGGTCCAAGTACATGGTCTAGTAGGCATGGTTGTGGAATGAGATCTCTTTATTTGGTTTGATTATTTCATTAGGTCACACATGGTAATATATATATGTTATAGATTTCTATGGGTCCTGTATGAGGTCAGCAAGGTCATTTTATGGGTTAACAAAGTGTTGAGTTGAGTCATTCTAGGCTTGTTTCTAGCCCTGAACCATGCAAATGGTAAGGAGGTGTGTGTTTTGAACCCAATCAGTCATGTTGGAGCATTATAGAAGTATGGTGATAGTGTAATTGAGGTTGATGGTGAGTTTTATTTCAGTACTCAAAGTGGTTTGGAGGTGTTTCAAGGTCCTTTGGAAGTAAACAGGTGAGAAATAGGCAAGATAGTAAAGGTAAGTCTTAATCGATGGATATTTTGAGAGATATTTGGGATATATGGTTAGTTTTAGAAGTTATATGATGTTTTAATGATGCTTCATGACAATTTTTAGGTTAAAGTGTTGAATATTTTGGATTATATTGAAGTTTTTGTGAAACTGGATAAGTTTCGAGTGTGTTTTTAAGGCAAAAGTGGACATTCAAGCTCATTGTGAATTGTATGATTTTAATGGGAACCTAAAATATTTGGCATAAATTCTTAGGTTAGTTATGAAGGTTTCAAAAAATAATTAGGTGGTTTTATTTTCATGTTTTTATGAACGATTGTTAAGAAGGTAAGTTGGTTTGAAACCCTAGCTAAACCCTAACTAGGAGTGACTTGGAGAAGATTATGTTTATCAGATAAGTTTTGATTGGTTTGCAAATGTGATGATTTTATTTTGTATATGAATCCTCAATATTTATAGAAATATGAGATAGAGAAGGTGATAATCTGTGGGTCCCACCTATAATGTCTTTTATATGAAGATGTTTAATTTGTGGAAAAGTTATCGAAAGAAGGTAAAGACTAAATTAACATTTTTAGCCCTAGAGTTTTTATAGATGTCAATGATATATTTTGGTTATGGTTGTGAATAAAATGTGTAAATTTTTCCCTATTTATGAATTCTATTTTATGGGATACATGTTTTAGTGAAGTGGAAAGTTGTTGTGGTTTGAGCACATGGATGTTTCATGATGTATAACTTGAATAGATGTGTTGTACAAGTATCAAGAATTACATATAGTTGTCACATGCCATATTTTAGTTCATCTTGAGGTGTCTTGAGGCCCAAAGTTAAAATTAAGGTGCTATAAACACCTGTTTGGTGAATGATATGAGCCAGTGGAACCATTTAATTATTTATTTTATTATTACAAGAAAATGTGTGACCATGTATGATGTTTATATGTTATCTTACTCATGTATGATGAATTTTGGAGCTTGAATAATAATGGTATTGTGATTTGTGATTTTATCTCATCCTATGATAGGGTTTTGATTCTTTTTGGTGCAAGTATGAAGGTTTTGAGAATGGACAGGGGTAAGTGCAGTAAGTTGGGGGACAATTAAGTGGACATCAAATCCTGAATTTTACATCAAAAACAACAAAAACATCAAATTTAGTCTTCCGCGGACTTAAACCATGTCGAAAAGTCAAAAATATGTCATAAAAATGGTACCATCACGTAGGGGAGACTGTTAGCTTTATATAAATATTGATTTTAAAGTGAATAGAATAGGATAAATATCATTTTATAATTTTTTACTAATAGTAGGTCTTTAAGACACTTTTTCTCATGAATGTTTATGTCTACGTTTAAGACTGCAAATTTTGTTTCACTTGTCAGAATGTGATAAAACTTATACCATCCCAACCATGGTGAAATTATATACATGTTCAAAAAAATATTTGATTTCAATATTTTTTGATGAAGTTATGGCGGGCAAACGGAAAGTGCTTTGTTTTCTTTATGTTTTTAGACCACTTTCATGGAAAAAATCTTTAAAAAATAAAATATTGCTAAAAAATACAAAATAAAATCTATCCCAAGATAGATAGCGACATATAACTTCTCACCAAAGGAAAAAAATATATATCAATTTTTGGTCATCCAAATCACGGGCAAACGGACTACAATCTTATAGGCATTTTAAAAAAAAATACCAAGTCATTGAATTTTGAGTGTTTAATATAGCTAAACTTGTCCATTTAAAAAAAAATAGTAGCTTAGAAACTAGATTTCAGATTCTATGATTCATAATGATATAATTTTTCTAATTTTGAGTGTATCCATTGCTAATAATCCCTACAAGTTGATATTATGTTGTTATTTTTAATATGACATCCACTTATGACTCCTTTTGTCCCCCAACTTGGTGCACTTACCACGAAACTATATGGGTCATATGTAATTGATTTTCTGAATTTATTAGGATTTTATTATGATTATTTATTCATGCTAAAGGATTAGGACCGACCTCCTTCAATTTTATGAGATTAAATACAAATAAAGCAAGGGTTTGAGTTAAAATTTGAACTAGTCTTGTGAGAGGGAAAAGTGTGACCTGACTAAGGATGTGAAGGAGCTTCTAATGAATGATTTAAGAGATGATGGTATGTTTGATAGGTTGAAAACTTATTTATTTCATGTGTGCAAGAGTTTCAAGCCAAGGCAAAGTATGAAAGAGGAAGAAAGAGCGAGCTAGTTGAATGAGGGTTTGAAGGTGTGTGTATGAGATGAATTAGATATATCCATCAGTTGTGGCAGAAAAAAAAATCAGATATCATCATTATTAGGTGGCTGAGTTGGTGCTTGGTCATCTTAGGGGGTTGTAGCCTCCTTGTGGAGTGGGTGCTTCACTAAATTAGGGGTTGGTTCTCCTTATAGGGTTAGTGCTCTACTAAGCTAGGGGTTGATGCTTCACTTAATCTATTTTATTTATGTAATATAAGTAGTGTTTCAAAGTGGGTTTTATTCCTCATGAGGGTTTCCCACTTGTAGATTATGTCTATGTGTTTCTTCTCATGTGTTATGGTTATTTGAACATATTGTACACACTTAATAATGTATCATTGAATGAATGTGAATGAATGGATGCTAAAATTAATAATAAATAAAATAAGGAATTTTAGGACTGATTCACACCCCCTCTAAGTCCATTTTTCCTCCAACAATTGGTATCAGAGCATGTCTTTGAGAAACAAGTCTAAGAACTTAAACAATATTCTAGAAGCACAAGAAATGAGTAAGTCTTCAGATATTGAGGTTGTATTAAGGAGGAGTAATGAATTAGATCAGTCTATAATTAATGGATATCAATATCAGATCAAGTATATGGAGAAATAGGATGGTCAAGTCATCAAGGGTTTGGAGTCACAGTTGAAATTATGTCTAAATCCTTAAGAGATAAAGATGATGCTTGTTTCAAGTATGAAGTGAGGTTAAAAGATTTGGAATTTTATTTAGAGGATGCTTCCAATATGTTGAATATGTATGGGATTTTAGAAGTTCAAAAGGTTTACTTGATAAATGAAATAAAGAATTTTTAGGAATGATTCACGCATCTTCTCATTCCATTTTACTTCTAATAATTGGTATCGAGTAGGTCTTGAGAAACAAATCTATCAACTTGAAGGATATTCTAGAATCACAAGAAATGGGTAAGTCTTAAGATATTGAGGTTTTATTAAGGAGAAGGAATGAACTAGCTCAGTCTATAATTAATGGCTATCAACATCAGATCAAGTATATAGAAAAAGAGCATGGTCAAGTCATCAAGGGTTTGGAGTCACAGATTGAAAGTATGTCTAAAGCCCTAAGAGATAAAGAGGATTCTGGTTTCAAGTATGAAGTGAGGTTGGAAGCTTTGGAATCTTATTTAGAGGATATTCCAATAGGCTTAATATGTACAAAATTTTAGAAGGTCAAAAGGATTAAAAAGACAAGAATGGTCTAGGGTTTAAGGGAAATAAAAAGGAAAGTGATGGTGAAGCTAGTCCAAGTTTTAAATTTTATGAGATGGTGACCAAGAAGGATGATTTTAGAAAGTATAACCTTGTTAAACAACCTAATGATATAATGTATGGTTCTTCATTCAATGGATATTGCTTTGTTTCTCATGATTTTGGTCATAGGACTAAGTTTGTAAAATTAGGTCTTCTAGAAATGGTGAATATCTCTTCAAAGTTGAACACTTTTCATGTTGTGAGTATGGTAATAGGGAAAAAGATTGTGGATGGAATATAAGCGTGTTTTAACCAATAATAAGGAGGAATAAGATTGTGTGTTTCAAATGTCACAAACATGGACACATTGCTAGTTCTTTTCATCAAGGTGAATCTTATTAGGTTATAAGTAGGTTTCAAGCATCTAATGGATGATTTTTCAAGAATAAATTCATCCCAATGAATGATTCAAAGACTACCATGTATGATCCTAAGGTCAAGAAGGAGGTTTCTATTGTGAAGGAGGTCAAAAAAATGATTCTCAATATGAATTACTGCCCAATCCAATGGTTTTTGTCAAAGAAGGATTCAAATCAGCTCAAGGAGGTATGTTTACTCTAGTTGAAGAAGATCATATGTGTCTAAATTCAATCCACTCACCTATACATGAGAAGCTAAAAATTATAGAATTTTGGAACACCTCAAGTGTGATAAGGTGAGGTTTGAGTGTGTTTTTAGAGGTTTCTTGTAAAAATATGTGTATTCATCATGTCAAGAGTTTAGTGCCATGATAAAGTGTTCTTATGTCATGATCATTCAATATGAGAAAATTCTGACAAGGATTTCATGGAAAGGTCTTATTTAAATGGTTTGATTTTGAATACCTTAAATATGTGATGTATCAAGAGTTTGTTACAAGATGTATTTTCCTATTAATGCATTTGGTCTTAGGTGTCCGAGTTTGACAAGTAGACATAAAATGTCGAGAATTCCTTGCTAAATCTATTTACATCGAGGAGGAAGTGAAAAATGTTTAAGGACTCTAAATTTCAAGCTTGAGAAGATGATTGAAAGGAGTGTAAAAGTCATCTTATAGGATCTAAAAGAGGTATGATATTTTCAAAGTCCTAAAAAAGAGTCTTAATGGGTTTACAATGCAATCTGATATGTGTTAATGCTTGAAAAGACAATGAAGGCTTTGTTTAATTATAAGTATATGCCTTATGGGTATTGTAATTATTTCAAGGGTTTGTGTATCTATGAAGGAGCTTAGAGAGTATAGAGGTCTACAAGAGGTTTTGAATCATTCATTAAGTCCTCCATTCCGCTCTTGGTGACCTTGAAGAAGTGTTCATAGTAAAACAAGAGTACAATAGGTAAAATGCAAATTTGGGGTGTCTAAGAGAGGAAAAGCTGTAAGTTTGATTGAACTATCATGAACAAGTATGCATATGTATTTGTTTCTAGGTCTTCAGTAGTATCTTCATCTAAAGCATGAGAGTGATAATTAGTCTCTACAGGAGTAGAGTGATGTCTCAAATAAGTTCATACAATGGGTATGATGAAATTTATGATTAGTAGTGTGCCATAGTAATAAAAATGTGTCAAAGGGTTGAAATCTCGGTGAAGAAGGTGGAGACAAAGGTTTTTCATTATTCTTAGGTATGTGGAGTGATGTATGAAGTATTGTGCACTCGTGATGAGATGTGTTGCAATGTGAGAAGCTCAAGGGATTTGTAAACCATGAAGGCATGAAACTACGGTCTAATCAAGGTATGCCAATGATGAGCTAGAATTTTGTAAACAGAGACGGAGAGTATTGATATTTCTTCTTGTGCATAAGATGAACTAAGAAAGGTTTGATAATTCCTTTAAGAGGTAGAGTATAAGGTAAAATATGCAAGGACCGAGGATGTACACTCAAATTTTCTGCAATGATTATGTTAAGGAGTTGAAATTGGTAAAGCTCTTGAGAACAATCATAGTGACTAGGTATACTAAAGATGGTTGGCATAAGAATTTGGATCAATCTATTATAGGAAAAAAGTTGAAAATAAGCATCTATAGATATGTTGATACCCATGAAGTTGTCATGAATTCAATCATCAAGAGAGATTACTATATAAATGTGTAAATAAAATTTTTGAAAGGTTAATGAAGGTATGTCTCAATCATTTACAAAGTGAGGTATGGGTCTTGTTAAAATCATTATTAAAAATTTGAGAGTGAACTTATTGGCTTGTATGAGTGAATTTTACATTCAACTAAGGGTGTTGGTGATCGGTATATCCTAAAACATGAGGCTACATGGATCTTGAAGTATCTTGAATATTCTATGCAAAGGAAAAGATTAAAGAAAATTTGAAAGAATTGAACATTGCACTAGATGTCTAAAATTTGTGTAAGTGTGAAAACTAGAAAAACAAAGGAAGGATGAAGAATATAGAGGCTATAGGTGCATGCATCATAATTGAATCAAGTATGAAAGGTATCTTACAGGAGGAGTGAAATGTAGAGTCCGAGTTAGAAATCCATAAGAAAGATCTTAAAGTTTGTATGACCAAATCCAGGTAGATTTTGGGTTATAGTATGTCTGAGATAACACTTGAAGATGATGTATATTTGTTCAAATAATATTAATATGATATGATTTATGATAAGGAAGTATAATTGTTATTTGATATTTGTATGTTAGATTTTTCATTTAGAGTGATTATTGCATCAAACGTAGAGCTACAAGTTTCCTAATGATTTTAATAGGAAGGGGGTGATTTCAGTTCTTTGTCCAAATTCTTGAGGAAATAATAGGATGTAAAAGATGATGAAAATTGGGCAGATTAGTCTAAAGAAATGTTTCAGTTTGAGTCAAAGAAGATGTTGATCCTACATGCCTTCTAAGTAAGGTAAATGTTAATTTTTTGTTTCTTTCTACTTTTGAAGGGTCTATAAATCTAGGGGGAGTCATAAGTAGTTTGATTATTTTGTGGTTGTGCTTCTTGAGCTTTCAAAAAATTTGGCTAAGATGCATTAAGGTTGGAGTTTAGGTCTAATGGTCATAAAGGACGATATGACATGGATAAAGGTAGATTGGGTGCTCTCAAGTTTGGTTAAGACCTAAAAATGTTGTATAAAAATAATTAAGGCCAAAATAGAGTGCATGTGTTCATAGGGAGCTATTTTGAACCTCTTATCAGGTCCAATCGATCAATTTTGGTAGTTTTGGGGTTAATGAAGACCAAGTATAGTCAAGGGAATCTATTTGAGAAAGTCATGTTTTTGTATTGTTTCCATTGTGTTTAGTCATTTTTCATGTAGAGTCATCATTGTATCATTTTTCATAGATTTAAAATGGGGAGAGAAGCATCAAAAAGATGTGAATGAGGTCTTGTATATGTGTTTGTCTTGTTGGTTACCATCAATATTTCTAAAGGTGGTTGTCATCAATGAAAAAGGGGGATATCGTTGGCTATTGTTTGTTTTTATTTTCATTGATGTCAATTCCATTGATGGAAAATGGTGTCATGGTGTGGTATGTGTCTCCATGAGTTGTTATCCAATGTAAAACAAGAAGGTTGATTGGTAGTGTCATGTTTGGTGATGTTTAGGAAGGTCCAGTGCATAGTTGAGTAGGCCTAGTCATGGTATGAGATCTCTTGAGTTGGTTAGATGTTTTCATGGGGTCACACATGGTCATATAGGTGTGATACAAATTTATATGGGTTTGCATGATGTCATCAAGGTCAGTTCATGGTTTTTCATTGTTGAGTCAAGTTGTTCCAAACTTATTGGTAGCCCTAGATCGTGTAGAATGGTAAGGAAGTGTGAGTTTCAGACCCAATCAGTTAGAGTGGAGCATGGTAAAAATATGTTGACAGTGCAAGTGAGGTTTATGGAGATTTTAAAGTCATTACTTAATGGTTTGGAGGTGTTTCAAGGTCCTTGGGAAGTAAGCACATGAGAAACAAACAAGATAGAAAAGGTAAGTCTTAATGACTAGAGAGTTGGAGAGCTATTTGGGCTATATGGTGAGTGTGAAAAGTTAGAGGATATTTTCATGATTCTTCATGACAAGTTTCAAGTAAAAGTTATAAATATTTTGGAATATATACAAGTTTTGGTGAAACCAGGTAAGTTTCAATGTGGTTTTAAAGAAAAAGTGGACCTTTTAATGCTCATTGTGAATTATATAATTTTCATGCAGACCTGAGATATTTTACATAGATTATTATTTTAGTTATGAAAGTTTCAAAAAACTAATGAGGTGGTTTGATTGACACGTTTTTATGAACAATCATTAAGAAGGTAAGTTGGTTTGAAGCCTTAGTTAAACCCTAGCTAGGAGTGACTTAGAGAAGATTTCTTGTATGAGCCCAATTTTGAATGTTTATGTAAATGTGGTTATTGGATGTTGTATAAGACTACTCCATCTTTCCAAAAGGTAATATAGAGCAGGTGATAGTATGTGGGTCCCACCTAAATTGTCTTATTTATGAAGAAGTTAAGTTTCTGGAAAATTTCTCCAAAGAAGGTAAATACTAAATCGACATTTATTTTATCCCTAGATTTTTTCTAGAATTCCATGATATATATATATATATAGGTCATGGTTGCGAATAAAAAGTGTAAAGTGTGCCCTATTTATGAAAAGCGGTTTGGGCAACATGTTTTTATGAAGTGGAATTTTTTTGTGGTTTGAGAACATGGATGGTTCATGATGTATAAATTGCATAGGAATTCCATATATTTTTCACATGCCATATTTAAGTTCATCTTGAGGGGTCTTGAGGTCCAAAGGTAAAATTAAGGTGTTGAAAACACCTGTTTAGTGAAGTATATGATCAAGTGGGCCCATTTAATGAGTTATTTGATTAGTTTAAGAAAATTTATGACAATTTATGATGTTTATATGTTATATTACTCGTGTATGGTGAATTTGGGAGCTTTAATAAGAATGGTTTTGTGATTTTTTGTTTTATCTCATCCTAGTAAAAGGGTTTTGAGTCTTTTTAGTGCAAGTGTGAAGGTTTTTGGCATGACCAACATATATGGGTCATATGTAACCATTTTTATAAATTTTATGGGATGTTATTATGATGCATTGGTTTTTCTACAGGATTAGGAATTACTTACTTCATGTTGATGAGATGAAATGCATATAAAACAAGGATTTGAGTTAAAATTTGAACTAGTCTTCTGAGAGGGAAAAGTGTGACCTGCCTAAGGATGTGAAGGATATTCTAATGTATTATTTTAGATATAATGGTGTGTGTAACATGTTAAATACTAATTTAGGGCATGTGTGTAATATTTTTAAGCCAAGACAAAGTATGAAAGGGGAAGAAAGAGCAAGCTAGTTAAATGAGGGTTTGAAGGTGTGTGTATGAGATGAATTAGAGATCTCCATTAGTTGTGGAAAAAACAAAAAATCACATATCATCATCATCAAGTGGATGAATTTGTGCTTGGTAATCTTATGGGGTTATCACCTCCTTTTGAAATGGGTGCTTCACTAAATTATCGGTTGGTGCTCCTTGTAGGGTTGATGTTCTACTAAAGTAGGGGTTGGTGCTCCTTGTGAAGTTGGTGATTCACTAAATATATTTTATTTGTGTAATATAATCATATTTTCATTTTTTTCTTCCCCATGATGGTTTCCCACTTATATCTTGTGTCTATATGCTTCTTCTCATGTGTTATGGTTGTTTGAATGTATTGTGCACACTTAATAAGCTCTTATTGAATGTATGTGAATGAATGGATGTTAATGGATGCTAAAATTAATGGTAAATGAAATAAATAATTTATAGGACTGATTCACCCCCTCTCAGTCCATTTTCTTCCAACATATAAGAGGTGCATATTGGAGAAGAAACATTGAAAAAATTTCCCTCGGGAAAATCTTAGAGAGAAATCTCACCTCTTGAGCTAATACATTCAAAATTTGTGGTCAATGAAGATTTCCTTGTCTAATAAAGATTATTTTACTACATTCATATATGAATTTAGTAGAAGGACAAGGTGTATTTTTTAAAAACATATAAGAGGAATTTAAGTTATTTGAGAAATTTAAGGCCATGGTTGAGAAACATAGTGGTCACTACATAAAAAACCTTGGGAATAGATATAGGGGAAGGGTACATATCAAATATTTTTTAAATTTTTAAAGGATAATGAGATCAAGAAATAATTCGTCGCGAGGTATGCACTGCAAAAAAATTGTGTATTTGAGAGAAAGAATCAAACTATTCAATAAATGGAAAGAAGCATGATCAAATCAAGAGTCCATCATGAACTGATTATTTGGATGAAGGTGTTGGAACACATTTTATTTATTGAACAAGTTTCTTAAAAAGAGTGTACATAATTTGATACCCTAAGAGGCATATAGTGTAAGGAATCCAAGTATTGATAACTTAAGAGTTTTTGGGTGTGTATCATACAAACATGTGTGTAAGCATAGAATATATAAGTGCGATAATAGAGGAGAAAAATGTATCTTCATCAGGTATAATGAGAAATAAAAATATTATAAATTATATAATCCAATTATGAAGGAACTCATAATTAATCGGGATGTTCAATTCATTGAGGAAACATCTTAGGGAGATGTATAAGAAGCACAACAATGACAAACAAAGGTGAATGTGCCTCTTATTTATGATGAAACATCAGATGGTAGAGTTAATAATGTACCAAGATGGACTCATATCTCACAAAGTGGTGAATCTTCAAGTGGTTGTAGCCAAAAAAATATACAAGGAGTAGCTCATGAGGCATCTTCATCACCTTTTGAATCAATTTAGTACCAATTCAGAACAAGGAGTGTACAAGAGATTTATGAGAAATCATTTGGTATGATGAAATAGTTAATTGTGCTCTATTTTTAGTAGTTGATCCTATTTAGTTTGAGTAGGCAATTAAGGGGGAAATGGCATGAGGAAATAGATGAAGAAATGCATACAAATGAGAAGAATTGAACATGTTAGTTAGTAGATATTCTAATAGGAAAGTAAGTAATTGGATTTGAGTGGGTTTACAAAACAAAAACTAATCCCAAAGGAAAGATTGAAAGACATAAGGGAAGGTTAGTTATCAAAGGCTACAAAAATACCTAGACGTGACTATACTGAGACTTTTTATCCTATGGAAGGGCTATAAATGGTGAGAAAAATCATTTCCATAGCTTTTCATCATAAGTGGAAGGTTCATCAAATGGATGTCAAACCAAATTTCTTGAATGAAATGCTAAAATAAGAGGTGTATGTGGGACAAACACTGGCTATGATATTACGAGGGCATGAGAACAAAGTTTACAAGCTCAAGAAATCTTTGTATGGATTTAAACAAGCACTAAGGGAATGGTACAAGCGTATAGACTCTTATTTTCTAAGAAATGGATTTGGAAAAAATGATCGTGAGCCTACACTCTACATCAAAGAAAACAAGGAAGGTGAGATTATTATTGTTGTTTTATATGTATATGATCTAATCTTTACTGGAAATGCAAACAAGTCCATAGAAGAGTTTAAATCAGCCATGAAGAAGGAGTTTGAGATGACTGATTTAGGATTGTTGAGATACTTTCTTGGGATTGAAGTCAAAAAAATGGAGCATGGAATATTTGTGTCTCAAGAAAAGTATGTAAATGATATTTTGGAGAGATTAATGTTGGACAACAAACCAACATCTACACCAGCTGAAACAACCTTAAAATTGAGAAAAGAAGATTACAACAACAATATATATCCCACACTTTGTACAAAAGATTAGTTGGAAGCTTAATGTACTTGACTGCAACTAGACTAGACATCATGTATGTAGTCAACTAGATTTCGAGGTTCACAGAGACTCCAAAGGATACACATTGGCAAGCAAGAAAAAAATTTGAGGTATGTTAATGGCATAAGAAATTATGGAATTTTATATGATGTTGTTAATGATTTTTAGTTAGTTGGATATACAGATAATGATTGGGAAGGTAGCCTAGATGATGGAAAAAGCACATCTCAATATGTGTTTCATATTGGGATAGCAGACATTTCATGGGATTTAAAGAAATAGTCAGTTGTTTCACTTTCTACAGCTAAGTCTGAGTATATAACAACGAACTCATCTACATCCTAGGCTATATGGATTAGAAGAATCCTCTCAAATTTTCATGAAGAGAAACATGGAGCTTTTACTATATTTTGTGACAACTTATCTTCCATTTCCTTGTCAAAGAATCCTATTTTTTATGGAAGAAGCAAACATATTGCAATCATGTATCATTTCATTCAAGAATTAGTTGAAAAGGTGAGATAGAACTTAAATTTTGTAAGCTAGAGCAAAAATTTATCATATTTTTACTAATCCTTTGTCAAAATATAGTTTTGAACATTTGAGAGGAAATTTGGGCATCATTGATGTTGTTTTAGCTAGCTCTAGACCAACCAGCTCCGGACTTTATACAAGTAGCTCTAGACCAATAAGCTCCATATTAATAAACAATGAGACAAGTCTATCAAGTAGCTACAGACAAGAAACTCTAGAATAAGAACCTCTAGACCATTTAGCTCCAGAAATCCAAAATAAATCCTTTGAATGATATAAATGTTTTATTTTTGTAATGGCTTAAGATTAAGGGGGAGTGTTCAATATTTAATATTTATCCAACATTTTTAATTTTTAATTTTCCCTCTTTCCAATGAACTTTCTCCTAACATTTATTTCCCCTTTTGAGCACCCTTTATTGAATCCTCTCTTAAGAGGTAAAGACATTTAATGTAAATAATTTTTTAATTAAAGAAGGTAGTTATACGTAACAACAAGGAGACAGAGTTGGAAAATATACACAACTATTTAATGCATAGTTTTTGTAGTAGTAAATAACAAAAAGAATATTGAGAAAAAACTCAAAAAAGTGTTTGAAAGAGAAACATAATATATAGAACAAAAAATATAGAGAAAAAGGATTACATCAATTGTAACAACAATTTTTGTAGAGAAAAAAGGAACAATAACCCAATTTTATAATAGTAATATCGAGTTGAATTAAAGACCTTGTAATAACATTGATATGATGTATTATTTTTTAAACTCTTATTGAATTTAATATAAGTAAAGTTTTTGGTTCTGGGTTCTATTTTTTTCCTTTCTATGTTCTTGTTTATTGAAAACCACATTTTTCCAACACAGACCATAAGTAGGAGAGGAAAAATTGTTATGGTGAGTACACAAACACTATAAATATTTGAAACTATAAATTGTTATTTCTCGAGTGGAACTAGTTGTGTGCCCCTAATAACTTAGAATACTATTATTAGTCATTAAACAACTTATCTACTAACAAAGAAAGAAAATATTGTTTTACTTTTCTAACTTCACAATAAAATGTGTAAGAGATTACACATTAAGCATAATTATTACAAAAATGAGCCAAGGGGTGTATAATAACTACAAAACGGTTTGAACATCGAATATCAAATGAAAACAATGATTAAATGCAAGAAAGGAACACACAATATTCATGTGGAGAATGTGAGCTAGTGATGTGGACAAGGTTGTTAAGTAGTGGTAAATGAGATTGGATTATTCTTTACTAAGAAAATATGCTCCCTCAAATTCAAATCAGACCAAAATATACATCCTAGCAGATTGAACACTAGTATCATATTTGAATATGGACTTGAAACTAGTACATGAGTAAACCAAGAATTGTGATAAGAATTATGAAGCGTAGTTTTGTATTACATAATGGATTGTCTAATGTAGTTCACATTTTTCAAATATATTTTATGCGAGGAGGATTGATGAATGGAGGGCACACAATACTAATTCAAGAGGAAGAGAAAAAATATGACAATAAGGTGAAGGAGAATTACATAGTACAATGTGAAAAATATTGTGTAATGGAAAATTATTGCACAATGGATCACACAATGAACTCATAATAAAAAGAGACACAATTGGAAAAGTAGAAGTTGAGAAATTATCTTGAATAGAATTGTAAAGTGTTTGTAATATCCTAGTTTTTATATTGATAGAGAATGATTTATTTTTATCCTTGAATGAATGGAACACCGGATAAGAGAAAGAATTTTGGCATAGGTACATGATGATTGTATGTTAGTTAGAGGATAATAGATAGTGGAAAGGTTGTGAAATGATTTGTAGACCTTGACAATAGTGATAGGAATAGTATTAATTAGGACTACATACAAGCATGCATAAGATGGATCATTTCTACTTGTGTCTCAAGATGAGACACCTATTAAGTATAGGGACAGTGTTAGTATGGATAAAATAAAATACTATTTAATTTTTCTTGTAACATTGAGAATGTGAGAAGAAATTGAAGAGAGAAGAGCAACATGGAATCGAAGGGTCATCTCTGTAGATAAATATACAATGAAGGAAAGTGGGAAATAATGAGTTGTTTGTATGGTTCTATTATTGTTGTCTATTACCTCTTGGCTTGAGAATTGTAAATCTATTCCTTATTTAATAAATCTATCATGTTGCTTCCATTTATGTGCATATTTTTGTGTATATTAGATCTATTGTATGTTTTCCATATGTGTACGTATAAATTAAATGTATTTTATTATCTATTAACATGTCATGGTAGAAGATGCTAGGGGATTCTTCCAATAATACTATAGTATAATAATTTATTATTTTTGTGAAATTTGTAATTGTATCAAATTTGAGTAGAATATGCTAGATAGGATCGAATATTCCAATTTTGACCTATAGGTAGGAACCGTATAGATCAATATGGTTTTGACATTGTTCCATGTGTTCTGGCTGATGGGTATAGTTTCACTATAATATAGTGTAATATAAATTTGACATATGTTGTCATGAGATAGAATAACTATTGATATATTATGATTTTTTATTTTAGATTTCTAATACGTATCATGTTCACTTGATTTTTGATTGTAGATAGATGTTCATGTTAGATAGTTCTATAGAGGGCAATACATGGAGACATTTATCACCTTGGGCCTAGACAAAAAGGGTGGGGATAAATTGGATAGAGTGAGTTTACGTCATGTTTCTAGATTGTGGAATATTCCCCCAAAAATTCATTTGATTACAACATTATGTGAGTGGTGGATGCCATCATGTACATTTTGGCTCCCATAGGGTAGATGACTATGACATTGGAGAATTTCTATTTGATACTACGATTACCAATAATAAATAAGAGTGTACAAATACTACTAATAGATTTATTGTATCATATGCATATTGTGGATAGATTTTATTTGGGGCCAAGTGATTTGTCTACTTTCACACCCCTTCAAATTGGAAAAATTAGAAAACCTTGGTGTTGGCAATAAAATGGAGTGTAATGAATGAGAGATACTAAGGTATCTCATGAATGGCTCGATTGAGTTGTGGCCGAGTTGATATTATGCGGTGAGCCAGACAAGCTATATTGATGGAATTTATGAGATAGTTATGGTTAGGAAGATGAGGTAGGTAGCATAATTGGTAATGACCAAGAGTAGCATGTAAAGATGCTACCGGCCAACACCATTATAGCCCTGGAACCCGAGTGTAACAGGAGCAGGAGGCGATGGTGAAGGATCGATGACAACATGGGTGTATGGGTGTTGGTAGCATCTTTAGATGCTACCAGTCGGTAGCATGTAAAAATGAAACGAGATGGTATAATGTAAAAATACAATAGGATAGTAGCATGTAAAAATGCTACTTGGCAGTAGTGAAATGGAGGGTTAGTCGGGTGATAGTGTGGGAGATTTTGGTAGCACTTATAGATGCTATTGGGTCAGAGCAAAATTTATGCTACCAACCGATAGAAAATGTATACTACCGGCAAGTAGTGGAATCGAGGCATAGATCGAGGTGGTATGACAGATGGTGATGGTATGAATGCTACCAACCACTAGCAGGAATTATGCTACCAGTCATTTGTAAGATTATGAAACCGGTCGATAGCATGAATGCAAGGTATAAACATGCTCCTAGCCAAAAAAGGGACTATGCAATGAGTTGATAGGGAAATATATGCAACCATCCGATGAAAATAATGTTGTAACCTATTAACAAGGTTCTTCATCACATTTTGAGATAGCTATCAAGATAAAGGTAAAGTCGTTGAAGACTTGAAGTAGCCGTGAGCCAAGGAACAGAGCCACATATAAAAGGGTCAAATCCATGGATAAAATTTGAAATCCATAGATAAACAAGGAAGCCACATATAAAAGAAAGAACTTGCGCATAACTAAAGGAAGTTGTAGAAGACTAGGAGATCGTGATATATGGGGAAAATCCATGTTACACAAGAGGAAGCCATAGAAGCCAACATAAATCCATAGATTGAAGAAAAATCAAGCTAGTACGAGATAGAGGCTGAAAGAGGCATGAACCAAAAGAAGTGACTTTTGAATGTTATGTATTTTGTATAGGGGCACGTCATAAGAAATGAATATGTGAGTGCCATATTGAGAGAATTGTACAAGGAATGAATTGTATGAGATAGAATGAGAAGGTTATGAATGTAATTGAGACTAATGTAATGATTCCTGAGAAATGAATAAATATTGAATTTTGGGATGAATTTTGTTATGTGTTTCCTATTTCTATTAATAGTTTAGATCCATTTAATTTTCCCACATACATCCTTAACAAAAGGTTGAATGTCCTAAATCCCACACTTGTTGTTGGGGTTTTAGGTCAACACAACTAATGAAATCCATAGGTTTTTCTATTGACCAAAACTTGAATGAAGATAATGCAACTAGGTGTTAGTGGGATATAATTCAAGCCCGAAGGACTACGAGAATATTGACGATGGGCAGGCATTAATGAATATGGTACATAGTATCTCAAAAAATAGTTTAATGAGCTACTCATTAAATTGGTTGTTAAACTACTCTATACCATATTCATTAATAAGGTATGTCACCCATGTTTTCTCCTACAAGAAAGGTACCATTGGGAATCAAATTAGCAAGGTTCCCCATACCTTTTTTAGATTGTTAATGTAGGATATTTTTGGTGAGGAATATTCAAGGTTTCCTCTCTATATAATGTAAAAAAATCCTCATTTGATCATTTGAGGTGGGGATATTCGAAACATAAAGGAACTTTGTCAAAATTGTACAAGAACTTTTGTGAGTTGCAAGCCTTTGAATTTGAGCATTCGATAAAGGATCCTTACCTTATTTCTACTTTGAAATGGATTGTGAATCCTTTTGAGCAATAAAATTTATGTTTTGTGGATTTTCTTGACCTAGCTTGTGTTATATTGTATTTATTGTCTTCCCTTGCATTTGCTGATAAATTTTACATACTTTTTTCTTCTTGCAAGACTTAAATCTATTGTGCTCCAAAAAAATGGAGATTTGAATTTTGTTATGGATTATGGCACTTATTTTTTCCCTCTTCTACTTCATTTTCTTCTTATTTTCACTCACATGGAATATCTCCACCCTTATTCTTGGTACTTTCACATCCTTAGTTCGGGATTTCAATTTAATGGATCTCGCTTTCTCCCCGCTTCGTTTTCATTATAGGTTAGTGTTAGGTAACTCAATTTCCCTCTCTAGGAGTAGTTTTAGCATTAGGAGTAGGTAGAGGAAGCTGACCTTCTCAAGAGGTCTATCTCAGTTTGAGTCCCATAAATTGGAGACAATCCCATATTGTCTCAAGGCCCGTGCCAATCTGATTTGGGACAAGTTCATATTTAAGATTCAATAGTTTTGGCATGCCCAAATGGACACTAAAAATTATTTATCATCTTTGTTGAGTTTTGGTGTGTAACTCACTAATTTCAATCATTTTGAGGCTTGTTTATACACATCTTGTGACTCCATAATTCAAAAAAACTATTTCCAATAGTTGCTAGTTCCCACATTCATGAGAAGGATTTAGACAAGGTCCAGAACAACAAAAGAAGGAGCTTTTGATTACTTGCAATTGCCACCATGTAAAGGAAGAAGAGGAAGAGAAGCTTAAAGGTCACCTTATCCTCCAAATAGAACTCTTTCCACACCACCTCTTGGTAGGAATTTTTTGTAGTCTACTATATTTATTAGGCCTATCATTATGGAAACATAACAAAATCAACCATTTGTTAATTTTATTAGTAGTATACCTCTTCTTTTAATGCCAAGAATCCCATTCCACAATATTCACTTAAGAGTATCCCTTTCTTCATTGGAGAGAATCATACCACTTTAGTTGACCATATCCAAGACATTGCCAATTTTTTTAGTATTCATCAAATTTTTGAACAAGATGTGGTGATTAGGCTATTAACCTCTTCATTCAAGGGAAGATCTTTGCAATGGTTTAGGAGTTTAGCAATAGGGTCAATCACTAATTAGAATCAGCTACGAATATCCATTTTTGATCAGTTTGGATAAAAGTCAAACAACCTCTCCTTGCTTGAATAATTGACAATCATAAATAGGGCTCCCAATGAGCTCATGATAGACTTCAATTTCAGATTTTAGAACACACGAGACAAAATTCTGGTCCTAGCAAGACCAAATGTAGAAGATGCATTTATTTACTATTTAAGAGAATTAAATTATGATATTGTTGTCATGATTCAATCTATGGGGGTGAAATTTTTTTTGGGGCCTATGCATAAGCCATTAAAGCTGATTTTTTTTATTCAAGCTAGCAAGTTAGCTCCCGGACCACCCATGCCCTTGTATCATAAATTACCTCATGTTGCACATCCTTCTATTGCTCCTATTCCTCAAAATAACTCCGAGCCTACCGCCAAATAATTCCCATCCTATGTCATTAATTATGGGTAAACACTTGCTACATAATTTTATAATTGACTTAGTGGTTAGTAATTATGTCATGTCAAAGAAAATTATTGATGTCTTAGGTCTTATGTATACCCCTATTTCTAAAGGAGTTTTGTAACTTGATAGGTCAATTGTTGGTGTATTAAGAGTGATAAAATATCTAGATTAGAGTTCATTTTAAGGCCCCCTCTAAAAAAATAGTTTAGAATGGGCGGTGAATCTCTAAAATCAACTTTCAAATTGATGGCGAATTTTTGAAAAATGTTTCATGGTAAAGGCAATTTGGTAGGGCACAATTTTCTTGGATGAGGTACAATGATAAGAAACATTGGTGAAATACATGCATAAGTTAATTTAATATATAAATAGTAGGTGAATTCACCCATATAAATTACTTAGGAGTGGAAATTTTAGGTGAATTGGGTGGGATCCGATTGCTGAAAATTAGCCATTTCTAATTTCCAAAATCCCTAATATTCACGAGTTTACGAAAATTCACCACTAAAAGTTTCCCTGATTTGGAGTTAACACTTCAAGCTTTTCCTATCCTAACTATAACCCATGACATATAAGTGATTTACTTTTCCCCTCTTTTTTCCCTTTGTTTGTCAAGAGACTTCAAATCAAAAGTAGGTGGCTATTTTTCCTCAGATTGGACCCATATGCTCTTAAGAACTAGGTATGGTACAAGATTTACCATACAAGATGAACCTATTTTTTCCTATCATGTTGATTCTTATAATCCCACTCCTCTCCAATCTAATTGTCTTATACAAGATAAACATGAACATGAATCATTTTCATAAGAGCTTCCCATTCCTCCTCATTTTCCTGATCTCATATTAGATGAATGGGCCAAATGCTATGAATGGGATCCTTATAATGAAATTTTGAAAACGGATCTTGGTACTTATTGTATTCTTGAAGAAGGATCCGCTTTACCTATAACCATCGAGGGAGAAAAGGATGATGCTTCCAAACTATGGAAAATGTAATTTGATGGTTTTAGAGAAGAAATGGAGTTGGGGATGGTGTCATGTTGATTTCTCCAATGGATGAGAAATTCATCTTTCCCAATAAGTTGTAGTTTAAATGTTATAATAATGTTGTTTCACCATTTTCTTTACATTTTTGGGAAGTGACAAAAGCAGATAAAGGTTATGGGCTGAGAAGGAATAATTGTTTATGCTATTTGTTTGATGGTTGTTGCACGCATTCGACTTCTCAATCCAATGCTGATTGTGAGAGATTCCTTTTGGCTGGGAGGAACTACTTGAAATAGAAAACAAGACCACAAAAGAAGAGTTAAATAATATATGACAGTGGACTGCCTAGCGTGTGCTAGATCTCGGGAAGTGTGATACTCCCTAGATGGTTGTCAATCCACTATTTAAAACAACTTAATGTGAAAAATAAACAAATTCCTACTGTATTTGATATGATTTAGGTATCTCATTCAAGTAAAATAAGAAAATCTAACATAACAAAGCTAGGCTATAGTCGAGATCTCGAAGGGTGGGTAGTTGTCGGGGTGTTGAAATTTGTCAAGGTCAAGTTCGGGTTATTTGGGTCACTTGATAGAATTTAGGTTGGCTCTGTTATTGGAAAAGGTGTAAAACATAGAGACCAACATCGGTGTAGTATAACCAATGACCATTTAGGAGAGATCAACGATGGTCATGGGTAACTAACGTCAGTGTGACAAATCGGGTGATAGTAGTTCAATAAAAACTTAGTTATAGATTTTAGGTGATGTTAGATAGAGCTAAAGAAGGGGATGTCAAGGTCTGTGGGATTGTTGAGAAAAATGAGAGAGGTGGAAGGGCCAGGATAGGTGATCTGATAAAAGGGTGGGTGAGGTTTGAGTTTGTCAGAAATTAGACTATGAAGGAATGGGAATATTAATGGAAGAATGATAACAGAAATGATAACAACTCTATGGACAGAATAAGAATGGAAATGATCAGTGATAAAAGCACTTACCAATGTTGTAGGTCCAATGGTTGGGTGGTGGTGATGATCGGTTGGTGGGATGGAGCTTGGTGCAATAGTGATGCTTCCTGAATGTCACCGTGAGTGCAATGCTTTTGGATCTATCCTGGTGTTGGCTATGGATGTCTGTAGGTGTGAAAAGGATATGGTTCTTGTCATGTAGTTCTCTTCTTGTCCCTCTAATCTCAGAATGTGCCAACCCCAAAATCAAGCATGCTAAGGTGAATAAATGGTAATCAATGATGGTTTTGGGTTGACTTGCATCGATTTTAGGGTGACTAGCATCGGTTAAGGTGGGATTCCCTAAGTTTACTAAAAATAATAGATCTTGGTAATCATTTCCACCAGATCTGTCTATTCTCCTAGATCAAAGCGGAAGTTACCTTTTTTTTTTAGTAGGAATGTGGTTAGAGGGATAATAGGAATTGATTTTTAGGGTTAAACTAAGTCTTAGCTCATTAAGGTAAGTGGGACCAAGTCTTAGTTAGTTATGGAAACATGCCAAGAATAGGTCTAGGGTGAGGTGGCTAGGTGAGGTGGAGGGGTGAGGTGGAAATTAACTTAATTAAAATAATTAAGTAATGAATATTGTGAGGATGGGTATTAATTTAATTAAGTTAATTAAATTAATATTAATGTGGGGTGGAAGGGGCCATGGTTAGGTGAATATGTTTGAGTTGGTTATTTGATGAGGGGCCAAGGGGAGTGTGACCCAATTTTGGTGTCTACATTTTCCCCTTTTTGTTGCATATCTTGTATTGGTAAGCGACGCTAAAAAAATAAGATGTGGTTGCCCCATGTGTGGGTGAAGGTGATCCCCCTCAAACTAGGAACTGATGAGGTGGAAGACAAAATCGGTGAGTGGTTTGATAAAAAGTGGGTGTGATGAAGATGAAGGTGGGTAGATGGGGTAATGGGGTAAAGGTCAAATTGGGAAAACAAGGAAATGGGCCAGGGTCAAAGGTAGTGACAGTCGAATGCACGCACACGTATAAACTATGGCACAATACCAGATTGAAGAGCTTGCAAACTCTACATCATCCAAGGTCGATAGGTTTATCCCAACAAGGTTGAAGTGATTCCATTATCCAAGGTATAGGATATGGTACAGAGCACAATGTAGGCCAGGTGCAGGAACATTTAGGTATGTTCTGGTACACCAAAGGGTGGGTTGGGATAAACAACACGACAATAGGCAAGGTAAGGTCATTAGGTCAAACAACACAGTGATAACGTCACAAGGTATAGCGAGCACATTGGTTCAAAGGTCACTAACAGTGTTCTAGGTCCAGGCATATAGGTCATGAAATGGGTAGGGCTGAGGTACGGGTAAAAGAACAAGGCCCTAAACACAAATAAGGATAGGTGTAGGTAATGGAGGCTTGTAGGTAGGTTGTAATAAGGGTGGGTAAGGTCAAATGGTGGTGGGATTGGATAATTTGTAGGTAAAAATGGGTAAAAATGGGCTATAAGTGAAATGATAGATAACCGATGTCGGTTTAGGTATAAATGTCATCAGTTTAATAGACATGACCCCGATTAACGTCGATCCAGTCAAGGTCAAAGTTGGGTTTATAAGGTAAAAATTTTGTATTTTATGGAATCATTATTGTCGTGTGTCTTCTAAGAAAACGACAGAGAACTTTTGACTTTTACACCTATCATGGAGAAAAGGAAAAGGTAGCGTACCTAGCTGAGGTGGAGAGTACCGTTGGTGAGAGGATTCAGCTAGACATGTCCACAAGATCAGTGTGGTTGATTTGATTGGGTAGAGTGGAGGATTGGATTTGGTGATTTGGACATGGCAGAGGCAAGATAAGGTTCAGGTCGACCACCACCGTAGTGGGTCGATATGCCCCCATGGTGATGGCATTGCGATGAGGTAAGATTCAATCCCATTCCTCATTTTTAAGTAGATCTATTTATATAAATTGGGTTAGGGTAAAATGGGTTTTAGGGGGTATTTTGAATTTGGGAAGAAAATGGGTGAAATAATAATGGAGGAAGGTGTAGTTAGGTGAATGGGGGTGGGGAGGGTTGAGGGATGATTTAGGTAGGAATGGGTGGGTAGGTAGGGAGAAATGGGGATTTGAGAGAATTAGGGAAGGGTTTTTGTAGATTGTCGCGCGATATTGACCAACATTGGTTGAGGGTGGCCAACATCGGTGGGAGTTAGCCGGCATTGGTCACAGATGGGGTGACTGATGTTGGTTTTAGGAGACCGTGGTCAGTTGATATTAACCGATGCCGGTCATCATTTGGATAAAATTTGGCCAAAAATGAAGGTTAGTTGGTGGGTGAGATAGGTTACGAGGTAGGAAGGTATAGTTGCTTGAAAAGGTTTGGGTAAGGGGAATAAATAGGTATGGTCGAGGGGTGTGAAATTGAGATTGGGGGGAGAGGTAGTGGATTAGGGTCAGGGTGGGTAGGTAGGCCATGAAATAGGTTAGGTTTTTCTCAAGGGTGGTGTTGAGTATAGTTGGAGTATAATGATTTTATGGTTTGTTGTACGCAGGTGAGGAAACATTTATGGATGCGTGATAGGGTTCCGCCTCTATTACTAGATGTTAAAGGGGACATGACCGATGAGGAGTGGAGGCATGTGACCGAGGTGGTTCTGATTGGGATTTGAGGTTATAGGCGTATAGCTCGTGATCCAAGTTTGATGGTCGCTCTCATTGATAAATGGGATTCTGCGATGAACACATTCCATTTACCGACAAGTGAGATGACCATCACCTTGGAGGAAATTTACAGGATTCTATGGTTGCCGATAATAGTAGGGACTCGGTGTATTCTCTTTCTTCGGAGGCATTAAAGGAGTTGATGCGATAGTATTTGGAGAGGAGATAGTGGAGATGAGATTTCATAGCGCCAACTGAGCTATGGAGAGATGTATATGGCCCATCCCGAGGAGATGAGGCTAGTGGTTTTGATTATGGAGGTAGTGTGTTGTTTTGCACTACCAGATGCAGAGGGTGGGATATTCCCACGAGCATTGATGGGATTCCTTCATGATATGATGGAGGAGAGGACCTATTTTTCTTGGGCACTAGCCTACTTGGTACAGCTATACAGGGAGCTATGGGCCTATGGGAGGCTACAGAGGTTTAGCTTATGTTGCACTTTTCTTCTTCATTGTTTAGCATATGAGCACATTATGTGTGTTTGATTGATTAGTTGTCCCTGGATTGATGCATTTGACCCAGGTATGTTCCGAGTTGGTTACAGGTGGTGGGTGATGGTTGGTGGGGTGCACTGGGGGGCTAGGGCTGCACATGATGTAGCCTACTACAAGAAGATACTAAAGGGGTTGTCTGGGGTGGACATCATTTGGAGGTCGTATATGGGCTTCTCATCATACGATACAGATGGCCATAGAGTTATACAATCTACATTTGGTCCAATGGATAGAGGGGCACCATGTAGGAGAGCATGAGATGATACCTGCTGACAAGGTCAGATGACAGTTTGGGTTGTTGCAGGATGTACCTCAACCGTTCCCATAGTACATGAGGGATGACGTGGAGAGGCCTATGCCTCTACCAAAACTAACAGTTCCTACGGGCAGTAGGAGGAGAAGGTGGTAGACCAGCAGATTGATGATGTCATAGTTTCGAGATAGAGTACAGAGATAGTGGTGGGAAGCATGACCGCTAGAAGTACCACCGAGCAGGAAAACTAGACTTGGACACCATCATAGTTCAGAGAGACCCTACATGGGTAGGTGGTGACTCTAGTCACACAATTGGGGATTGTGCAAGGATAGCTGACAAGGTCAGAGGCATAGGTTGCCACATTACAGACATAGGTTACAGGGTTGCAGGGCTAGTTGGCCACTTTGCACAGCACAAATTTTGACCCTACATGCCCAGGAGTGCAGGCACATGCACCCCCACGAGCTCGGGACAGTACCCACGTGAAGTTTAGGGACAGGTCCCGTTTACATACCGGGGTGGGATAAGGATAGGCACAGGGACAAGGTCCCTCATTATAGGTACCAGTGGGATAGGGTCCCGAGAGATAGGTATAGGGTCGACATTAATGGCTCCACCATAGATAGTACCTATGGCTAGGTTTAGAGATGCCTTAGGAGAGACACAATATTATCAAGATCACCTTATGGCTGCAGGGATAGATGTCCCCTCCTATGTAGAGTACAGAGCAATGCATGCCTTTAGTGAGAGGAACAGGTCTCACACACATAGTGTAGAGAGTACAGGGGGTCAACAATCCCTGGGATAGGGTCAAGGTGAGGCTACTAGTTTATGGAGACCAGCCCTAGGTGAGGGGTGATTAGCGGGCATAATGAGGTAAGGTAGAAAGAGGTTGGCAGGCACCCCACTAGAGGGGAGATGGAGGAGACTGATGAGACAGGGATGGATATCAGGTGGGGTGACGATTAGTCACCATTTATGATCAATGTATCTATTTTTTGACACATTTTTGATATATATATCGGCTGCGTGCCAAAGATAGTGATGATGTACATGAGAGTTTTTTTGAGATTTTGATCATATACTAGTCTGCGTGTCGAAGATGGTGAGGATGTATATGAGATTTTTTGAGATACTACATTTATTTGTATCCATGTACACATGTATTTATACACAGACTTTCTGATTTATAGATGATGGTATTTATAGTATGGATGGTGTATTTTCTTTTAATTTATGTTATTATGTGTGTATGTGATGGAAACTAGGTGGATTAGGCATGATGGAGTCAGGTCGGTTTAGGCATGATGGAGTCATGTCGGTTTAGGCATGATGGAGTCAGGTTGGTGTAGGCATGATTGAGTTAAGTCAATTTAGGCATGGTGGAGTTAGGTCGATTTAGGCATGATTGAGTCAGGTTGGTTTAGGCATGGTGGAGTCAAGTTGGTTTAGGCATGATTGAGTTAGGTTGGTTTAGGCATGGTTGAGTCAAGTTGGTTTAGGCATGGTGGAGTCAGGTTGGATAAAAAAATGGTTGTGTATGGTGGATTTAATTCTAATTTAATGTCTGAGTTGTTGGTAGTATGGGAGATAAATGGTGATGTATATACAGGTTATGGCTTAAATTCCCAAATATTTGCTATATGTGGAAATATGAAATGATAAATTGGTGATTTGATGATGTGGTAAAAATGTGTATTAATTGATGCTTGTTTGGTTTAAGTTCTAGTTATTAATATAAAATGGAAACTAACTAAGGTAGAATACAAATAGGAAAGTGGAAAGAGGGAATTGGTTAGGGTAAAGAGTGGCTAAGCTAACCTCCAAGGGCCCCATGCCCTCGAAGTGCTACCTACATAGCCTTAGAAAAAGGGGCCTCAAGCCAATGTAGTTCTCCCATAAGCTAGGGAAGAATATGATGAAGTAGAGGAATGGGTTGGTAGGTGTTAGGCATGATTGAATGTAGGTCATAGGCCTGGTTGAGTTTAGGTCATAGGCATGGTTGTGTTGTTTGAATTATAGGTGTCGATGATCTGGTCCTGTATAGGATAATCAATAAGTAACGAGGAAGGTAAATGGTAAGAAGTGGAAACAGAGCCACTTAATTGATAAGAACCCTAATTTGTCTATTATACCCAAGATGGGCTCATGAACGTAAGACCCTAAAGGCATTGCATAATGGACCATTCTAAGGGTGAAGAAAGTCACATAATCACAAAATGTCATGGTTGCAGCAAGTCCCTTGAGTAAAGAGGAAATTAGGATGAAAAGGAAATGAGGTGAGAATGGGCGGTTTAGCATAACTTAGTGTAGGACAACATGTTTTTCTTAGCAAGAAACCCAAGATCAAAAATAGATAAGTCCATGGCAAAAATTTCATCTTTTTCTTCAATTTTTTTTATGTTTAATAGACTGATCAATGTGGGAAGTCTATATGGGATGAGTATATTATCTCCTTGAGGTCTTCGTGAAGTTGATCGATGCGGGAAGCTTTTGGATATTTTCATTATATTTTTGAAATGACTTGATATAAATGTCCTTCAAGGGAGCAGTCTATTTATAGCAGTGGAAATAGAGTGAAGAGATGTCCCTTTTGAGGGATTCATATTTTGTTGGAAGTTTGACTCAAGGATTTGCATCCCTTTTTTGGACATTTAAGTCATGGACAAGACTATAGAGGAAAGGTAGGATCTTGTTAGATGACAAAACCATAGTACATAGGATTTAACTATGAAAGTGGTGCTTTTGAGTGATGAATGACAATGGGATTCCCTCTTGAGAAGATGAAAAGTATCCATGAGAATCATGCTATGAGTAGACTGTGGTACTCGTATTGAAGATAATCCTAAGAGGTGACAAGTAATCACATGATTCTTGTTTAGTCGTGGATCCTCAAAACAGGTAATATGGAAGGTGGAAAACACTCAAGGGATGAGCGATCAACTGACAGAAGTGATATAGAACTTGTTGTCAACAATAAAATGGTCGAAGATGCAAGGCATTAAGGGGCTCAGGTTTGGGTTTACCTTCGAGCGAAGACAAATGATAAGAAACTGATCCATAGGCATGGGTAATGATATAGGGTTTGAGCCAATTAGGAGAAAATTTTCCCTGTTTACTTTTCTCCTCTTTGGTTGAATGTTGATTTTCTTTTAGAATGAGGTCTACAACCTAAAAATTTTGTTCATGAACATGTTTTTCATAGGCATGTTTGATATGTTTTTGGTAGATTTGGAGATGGTCAAGAGCATTGAGATGATGTTCATCTAATAACTCAAGTTGTGCCAAACAATCTTGGCGAAATTCATCATCATTGAGCATGTCTTGTAGTGAGATGTGGAGAGATGGAATCTAGACTTCGAGAGGTAAGACAACCTTGATAATGTAGACTAGAGAAAAGGGTGTGGTAAAGTGAAGTGCGAATACTAGTGTGATAAGCCCACAAGGAGAAAGGAATGTGTGTATGCCAATCCTTCCTAGTATCATTGACTACTTTCATAAGAATTTTGTTCAAGGTTTTATTGGTCGATTCAGCTTTGCCATTGGTTTTGGGTAATATGAATATGAGAAACCGAGTTGGATCCCAAAAGCATCATATAGTTTGTGTAGGGTTTTTTTTTTTAATTTCTTTTCATTAACAAAGTGATAAGATGGTGAGTAATAAGCAGAGAGACAAATGATGTAATGGTTGATTAATTCACATATTTTCTTGGCTTTTGTAGAAATGAGGGAATGGCCACTACCCATTTAATGTAATATTCAGTAGTGGTTATGATCCATTGGTGGCATTGTGAAGAATGGGAATTGACCTCACCAATAAGATCCAAACCCCATTGACAGAAAGGCCAAAGGTATCATGCAACCCTGTAAGGCATGACTAGGTGTGTGATGGAGGTTAGCATGTTGCTGGTATTTCACACAACATTTGACATAATCATAATAGTCACGGTTTAGGGTTGTCAATAATATCCAAGGTGAAGAATGCGTTTTGCGACAACTAAACCACTAAAGTGACCTCCACAAATTCCATTGTGGAATTCCTTAATGGTGTAGGGAATTTTAGAACTTGTAAGAAGACATCGTACGAGAATGCTAAAGAAGCCACACTTATAAAGAACACAACCCATGATGACATAACGAGAGACATTTTTAAGAAAGGCACATTTTCTGTTACGAGTGAGATCAGTAGGTAGAATGGAAAGGGAAAGATAGTCTACATATTTCTTATACCAAAAGTGATGTGGGTCAAGTGTAATGGTTCCAACGAAGTAGACCTCATGAGGTAAATAAGAGGGTGATTGTAGCCTTTGTATTGTGATCAAGATTTTAGAGTCGCGGGTGAAGCAGGTATCCGAGAATTGAAGCAGACCATGGTATCCATAAATTTATTGGTAGATCGTGGGGTGGTTTGAATTGCATAATGGTCAAAGGTGATAAAAATTATGTCTACGTGATGCTTATAATTTGAAGTATCTAATTACAACAAGTATATATACCATTGACTTGGTTTATGACCAGTGAGAATCACCAAAGATATTGATTGACTTAACATCTAAGGAATAATTAGTCTAGAGACCCAATACGAGTGTTTTTACTCAAAAATATTGTTTGTACAATCAAAATCCAGCTTAAAAGACAAAGGCATAAGTTAACCATCAAGAGGAATGAGGATAAAACCAGCCCCACCCCATGTTGACACTTGGAGCCATTAAATAAGAGTTTCATTTGGTATGCGGGTTCATCTAGGAGAGGAAGCTATAGACTCATCTAGGAAATCAAAGTTAGATTGTTGATTCCTAAGAATAGGTGCATCAATCAGTTTATCGGTGATAGCCTATCCCTTGATGGACTTTTGATGAATGGATTCTAGGTTGAGCTCAAGAAGAAGCATAAGCCAACGTGCATCATGTTGATGTTGATAGGGTTTGGTGTACATAGAGCATAGTGGATCAGTATTAGTAATGACGAGGGTTATGTGGTTGAGTAGGTAATGGCATAGTTTTGTGGTGAAGAAAACAAAGACTAAGAAAAGTTTTTCGGCATGGGTACGACTTAGGTAATAAACCGCTTTTCTCTGTCTTGCTCATCGTGATGAGCAAGAATGATACCTAAAGAATGGTCAGTGGTGGAAATATATAGGTAAAAGGGTTGGTCATCCTTAGGATGAATGAACATTGGTGGTTGAAGGAGGTATTGTTTTAAGGCTTTGAAGGTTGTATGGCATTCATCATCCCATTTGAATGACATGTCTTTCCGAGAAGATGGTGGAATGGTTGAAAATGGTTGGAAAGTGTGAGATAAAATGATGAATAGATTATAACTTACCTTGTAGGCTTCAAAGTTGATGGAGATTAGTGGGTGGAGGCAATTCAAGAATAGCCTTGACTTTAGTAGGATCAAATTCTATGCCACGCATTACGAAATGATGAAACCCAGGAGTTTTTGGAAAGTACGCAAAGACACACTTCTTTGGTTGAAGATGCATGAAATACTTGATGTTAAGGTCAAAGATGACCTTAAGGACAGGTAGGTTTTGGTTCAATGTTTATATTTGGCCAAAAGATCATCTACGTAATCTTCAAATATGCGATGCATGTTTTCATGGAAGATGTAAGTCATGGCTCACTAATATGTAGCACCAACATTTTTAAGGCAAAAAGGCATGACTTGATAGTAGAAATTCCCCCAAGGGGTGATGAAGGTAGTCTTTTTGATCTTCTAGAGCTAGAAATATTTGATTGTAGCTGAGAAACTATCCATGAGAGATAGCATTTCATGGCCAACGATGAGATCAACTAGTTGGTCAATTCGTGTAGGTGAAAATTTTCTTTGGGACAAGATAGGTTGAGGTCACGGAGGTCCATGCAAATGTGGAGTCCCCCTATTTCCTTTGTGACATGAATGATGTTAGAAATCAATTGGGGATAGTCAATGGGTAAGATGAAGGAAACTGAGGGAAGGCATTGAAGCTCTTCTTTGACCAAAAGATCGATGTGAGGATGCATTATCCGTAACTTTTGTTTAATGGGTTTGGCATCGAGGATGGTTATGATATTGTGGACCATGATTTTTGGGTCAATACTAGGCATATCAACATAGGACCAGGTAAATTCGTTGTTATGGTCCCAAAGGAAAGAGGTGAAGGCTTCCTATTCGGTAACGTCTAAGGATTGAATGATCTTTAGAATGTGTATGTCATCTTGAGTATTAATGTTGATTTCAAAGTGGTTAATTCATTTAACATGCTTTGCGTCTCGAAGGTAATGACCGGTGAATGTAAGAATCTTTCGCACCTAGGTAAGTGAGGATCAACTCATCATCCCGACATTGAATGACATTAATAGATGGTGTATCATCCTCAATCATGTCAGGATACAAGAATGGGAGAGAAGAGGGAGCCTCGCCATCATGTTGATAGGTCAGAGGTCCTAGAGAAATGGTGTTTATGAAAAAATAAGTTAGGAGGAATAGATTTGGGATATATGGACTCCGTGGGTGAAGATGGTAACATGCGTGAATGAGGCGGGGAAGGTTTTCCATCCTGAATGAGGTCAACGTGAGCCTTCTTGGAAGGTGGTGCATCAAAACAATGCCACTACAGTCATTGTGTTTACGAGAGGTACAAGAAATAACAGTATGGTGGCCATGTTCATAAAATCCAAAGCCAAATCCTTTCCACATGCACCGGTGGAGGAAAGTGTGAGAAAAGTAGTGGTTAGTGAGGGAGTGTAGGTCAGATGAAAATGGTTGTGTTTGGGATGGAGTTTCAGGTTTATAAGTGGCGATATCAGGTCCCCCATATGTTAGATTAGTGCGAAGGTGGGGAGGACCATAAAACCTCACCTATGTAGATGTCATAACTAAGGCGTTGAGGTAGGTTCCCATGCTCTTGCGGGATGAGGAAGGTGTCAATATTGTATAGGTGATATTCCCGTAGAGTGAGGCATTGAAAAAAACCTTCTAAGGGATCAATAGTTGATACATGGGTATCGGGGATAGATGAATCACTAGATGATGGGGGAACAGGTGAGTCAGTGGTAGAGGCTACAACGCGGGTAGGGATAGCAAGGTTAGATGCGGGAGAGGTGGTGGCAGTCTTGGTGGATGGGATTATAGGTGAAGGTGAAGTAGGGATAGTGGTAGATGCCTTGATTGGTACAAGCACATCATTGGGCCGGTATAGCATGTTACAAGTATTGAAAGGTGATGGGTCTACAGGATGGTGTAATTATGTTGCTCGTGTTCAAATTTACGGCATCGGTGTAAAGTTTAAGGGACACAACCCATGGCATAGATTCAAGGTCAGCCAAGCAACAGCAGCAGTTTATATAGGAATTCGCTTCTAGAACATAGAAAATTTATGGGATATTGCGGGGATCCACACGGACATGGAGAACAAGTGGTATCGAGGGTAGAGGTCATGTCATCATTGAAGGAGCGCAACATAACTCGGGTTCCATGCATATAATTGGCGGTATGCATATTTGGTCTTATGCATGGGAGGAGATGATGTTAATACTGGCACCACCATTTATCATAACACATCGTATGCATTTATTATCGATAAAGATGAAGATGAAAAGAGTAGGGTCGGGGTCATTAGACTAGAAGGGAGCAATCTCTTCATCTGAAAAACGAGGGCGGATATTTGGTGAGTAGGTGGAGGCGTAGAGGAAGGTGATGACTTAGTGAGAGAGGCTACATGGTGAGGGGTAATGGTCGAGGCCATGGGCATGGGGTCATTTGGTAAAACCTCAATATATTGAAAGACCTCTATGAGGGCTTGATAATGTGAGTCGAGGTTTGGACGAGGTCATATAAAGACATTTTGAGGGAGATCGGTGTAGTTGTTTCAGCATTGTGTAATGTGTGACCCCATCAAAAATAGGATATGCAGGACCTCGAATGGTAAATTTGTGTGTGGGTACAAATGGTATGTTGGGTATATGGTTGGTTGATGGGCTAGTTGTGTTTTCCTTTCCTCTATCTTTACGGGCATAGGTGGCAATGTTGATCATGTTGATCTCAAATATTTGGGGTGGATCAAGGAGTTGTGGGGGTGGATATATTGGTCACTTTGAGTAGGTAATGGGAAAATATTTGGGGAAATTGATGAAGGTGAAATGGCGTCCTCATCAAGAAGATCGTCATCATCAAAATTTTCTTTAGGAGGACATAATTAGACAAGGGTGGTTTTTAAATCCTTACAGTTCTCTACATCATGTCCTAGCACACGATGGTAGGCGTAAATTTTAGTTTTGTCAAACCCTTTTGGTTTGGGTTTGAGCGGGTTGTAAGGTCTAAGAGGTGGTAATGTGATGACAGAGGTTTCGAGGAGATTGGTTAAGATTTTGGTGTAGGAACCTGCTAATGGATCGCAATGGGAGGTGAGTGTGGGTTTTGGTATAGGTGTGTTTGATTATGGAGGAAGAGGCTTTACGGGGAGGGGTAATAGGTTGTTCCACTAAGTTAGTGTGTGGAGTGGTATTAATTTTTAGTTGCATCTACTTGGGTACGAACATGGTATAATAGATGGCAATGGAAGGTTTGGTTGGTTTAACTACCTTATTGGAGGGTAGCGGAATTTAGCTTTAGGTTGCACCTTCTTGGGAAAAGGTGACACAGGGGTATGGGATGTAGAAGGAAAATTAGATGGTGGAAGGGGGTGAGTTACCCATGGGGATAATCATGGTGCAGTAGTGGTCATTGGCAGAGATCATGTGGAAGGTGCGAGTGGAAGAGAGGAGAGTGTCATGGGTAGTGAAGAAGTTATGGAAGGTAGTGGTGGTATGGGTGGTAAGAAGGTCATGGGTGACAGTGGGGGTTGTGTGGATCTCTTGGGTATATTAGAGGTCCCTGATGAGGATTGGGCTACTGCACTCTTGGTTTTATGGTGGAAGAAGGTTTCTTGGCAAGGGTCGAGGAGTGAGGTCCTAGGATTGACATAAGGGGGAAGGTGATAATGGTGTAGTAGGCGAGGTTGGTGTATGAGGCCTAAGAGGTTAGGTCTTATTTTTAGGGACTAGAATAAGTTTAGTGTTGGTTTGGGAAGATGTGTCTAAATCTAATTTGATGGGTGGGTGAGTAAGGTTCGATGTCGGCATGACCCCTAAGGTAGTGATGGGTTTAGGTAAGGGATATGATATAGGTGTGGGCGGAGGTGTTTGGGTGTAGGTGTATGTTGGGTTGTTGGCAGAGGTGTGTGTTGAGCTATGGGTGATGACATGGAAGGTGTTGCAATAGCCATGGTTGTGTTTGGTTTGGTCACTTGAAACACTTTTGGATAGATTGTGGAGGTGTCGGTGAGTGACAACTACATTTGGGTCAAGTAGGAATCAAAAGACGTCTCCAAAGTAAGGCTTTATCAACATAGTCCAGAGATCAGCCGGGTTACAAAATGGTATTGTTGTAAGTGGGGCTGATGTGGATTGAGTAGAAATCCCTATAAAATGTGTTTGAGACACAGGGAAATGGCTAGCCTCAGATTTTGTGGGTAAGAGATCCGAAAGGCACTCAACGGGATCTTGAAGGTCCAATGGAGAATGGTCATCTAAAGGAAATGATATTTCGATAGGATCCTCCATGGCTAGAGGTGTAGACACCAAAATTGGGTCACACTCCCCTTGGTCCCCTTTCGAATAACCATCTTACACACATTCACCTAACCATGACCCTTATACCCCACATTAATATTAATTTAATTAAATTAATACCCATCCTCACAATATTCATTACTTAATTATTTTAATTAAGCTAATTTCCACCTCATCTAACCACCTCACCCTAGACCTATTCTTGGCATGTTTCCATAACTAACTAAGACCTAATCTTACTTGCCTTAATGAGCTAAGATTTGGTCTAACCCTAAAATCACATGCCTAATATTTCTCTAACCACATTCCTGCTCATTAGAAGGGAAGCTTTCATTTTGATCCATGAGAAAAAACCAACCTAGCCTAAGAAATTGGAAAGATGTGCGATTTTAGTAAATCTAGGAATCTTGCCTTAATCGACATTGGCCACCCATAAAGCGATGTTGGTTAACTTGGAACCATCGTCAGTTACCATTTATTTACCTTAGCAACCTTGTTTTTAAGTTGGCAGATTTTGAGATCAAGGGATGAGAACCGAACTACACGTAAAGCGAGAACCATGGCCTTTTTGCACTGGGCAGACATCCATAGCCAACACCAGGATAGATCTAGAAGCATTGCACTCACAGAAGCATTCCAAGAAGCACTACCATGGCACCAAACACCATTCTTCTGATCAACTACCATCACCATTCAACCATCAAACCTACATCACAGTAAGTGTATCTTCTACTAGCATAGTCTATTTTAGTATAATAGCCTTTGTTACTTCTGTTATCAGTTTATACTTTGCATGTTCATTTCCCATCCTCTACCTACTTGTAGACTCAACCATTCCTCTACCCACACCACCAAATCACCCATTCTCACCTACTACACACCTTTAAGTATACCTAAGACCTTTACAAACCTCCCTATTCACCCTTCCATCTCTGTTTAGCTTCATTTCAATCCCCACAATCAGATCTCATTGAGTTCCTTTCACCCCAACCCTACCGATGCCAGTTACCCATGACCATTATCGGTCCCTTCTAAACCATTGTCGGTTACACCTGACCGACATCGGTCTCTGTGTTTTACACCTGTGCCAATAACAGAGCCAACCTACCTTCTACTAAGTGACCCAAACAACCTAGAACTTGACCCTAACCAGTTCTAACACCCTGACACCTACCTACCCTTCAGATCTAACTATAGCCTAGCCTGTTATGTTATATTTTCTTATTGTGCTTGAATGAAATACCTAAATCATATCAACTATAGTAGGACTTTGTTTATTTCTCGCATTAAGTTATTTTAAACAGTGGATTGACAGCCATCTAGGGAGTATCACACTTCTTAGATCTCTCGCACGCTAGGTGGTCCTTCGTCATATATTATTTAACTCTTCTTTTATGGTCTTGTTTTCTATTTCAGGTAGTTCCTCCCAACCAAAAGGAAGCTCTCACAATCAGCATTGGATTGAGAAGTCAGAACACACATAACAACCATCAAGCGATGAGCATAAATAGGTATTCCCCTTGGCCCTTACCCCTATCTATTTTTCTCAATAACGTGAAGAAAATGGTGAAACATTTTGGCATGTCTGTGGGACCCATCGGGGATTTATTACATTTTCTTCATTCCTAGTTGAAAGTTGTGTATTTATTTCCCTTTAAAATGCTTACACAGTAATCTTCTTCTCTGGTAATCCTCTCTTCTTTCTAATTGCTCTAAAAGAAACATTCTTGTTTCTTGTTTTCTTTACTTTTTTGAATGACAAAATAGATAAGGTCATGGGCTAGGAGGAATACCTATTATTGTTGGTTGAGTTGATGGTTTTCACGTGCGTCGTGACTTCTTGACCCAATGCCAATTATGAGAGCTTCATTTTGGCTAGGAGGAACTACCTGTAATAGAAAACAAGACCACAAAAGAGAAGTTAAATTATATATGATAGTGGACTGCCTAGCGTATGCTAGTTTTGGGAAGTGTGATACTTCCTAGATGGCTGTCAATCCACTATTTAAAATAAATTAATTCGAGAAATAAGTAGAGTCCTACTGTAGTTGGTATGATTTAGGTATCTCATTCAAGTATAGTAAGAAAATCTAATATAACAGGCTAGGCTATAGTCAGATCTGAAGGGTTGGTAGGTGTCAGGGTACTGGAACTAGTCAAGTCCTAGGTTGCTTAGGTTATTTGGTAAAAGATTGTTTGGTTTTGTTATTGGCATATGGTGTGAAACATGAGATATTTAGGTCAATTGGGTATAACCGATGACATTTTAAGGGAGACCGAGCGATGCTTATGGGTAACTAGCATTTGGTAGAGTGGGGTGATAGTAGTTCACTGAAAAATTATTGTAGAGTCTGGGCAAGGTTAGATGAGGCTAAATAAGGGGATGATGAGGTCTGTGGGAATGCTAAGAACACTCAGAGAGGTGGAAGGGCTAGGATAGGTGATCTGATAAATGGTGGGTGAGATTTTTGGGTTTTTCAGAAAGAAGGCTATGGAGGAATGGGAATATTAATAGAAGAATGATGATAGAAATGATAACAACTCTATGAACATAATAGGAATGGAAATGATTAATGATAAAACAATTGCCAATGTTGTAGGTCCAATGGTTGGGTGGTGGTGATGATCTGTTAATGGAATGGAGCTTGGTGCAATAGTGATGCTTCCCGAAATGTTACCATGAGTACCAAATGCTTCTGGATCTATCTTGGTGATGACTATAGATGTTTGGGTGCATGAGAAGGCTCTGGTTATGCTTGTATGCATCTCTCTTATTATCTTATTGATCTTAAAATGTGCCAACTCAAAAAAAAGGTTTCTTAGGTGAATAAATGGTAACCAATGATGGTTCCGGGTTGTCGAGCATCGATTAAGGCGGGATTCCCTAGGTTTACTAAAATTGGTAGATGTCTCCTCTTTTAACTCAGGTTCATTCCTTGATCCATGGATTTGGAATGGACATTACATTTTTAGCAGCGGGAAGCTGGTTAGAGGGATAGTAGGCATTGATTTTTAGGGTTAAACTAACTCTTACCTCATTAAGGTAAGTGGGACTAAGTCTTAGCTGGTTATGGAAACATGCCAAGAATAGGTCTAGGGTGAGGTGTCTAGGTGAGGTGGAGATTAGCTTGATTAGAATAATTAACCACTTTGTTTATTGTGAGGGTGGGTATTAATTTAATTAATTAAATTAAATTAATATTAATGTGGGGTGAAAGGGGCCATGGTTAGGTTAATATGTTTGAGTTGGTTATTTGACAGGAGGCCAAGGGGAGTATGACCCAATTTTGGTCTCCACATTTTCCCCTTTTTTATTGCGTAGCTTGTATTGGTAAGCGACGCTAAAAAATAAGATGTGGTTTCCCAAGCATGGGTGAAGGTAACCGCCCTCAAACTATGAACCGATGAGGTGAGAGAAGGAAGTGGTGAGTGGTTTGATAAAAATGTGGGTGTCATAAAATTGAAGATGGGTGAGTAGGTAGAGCATTCAAATGGACACACATGTTGTGAAATTCCATGAGATACATGGGTTGCTCAACATAACAAATGAACATTATCTAGGGTCTAAAGGTCATCCAAACAAGGACTTTTGAGGTCCAGTATCGTGGTAAAGGATACGGTTTGGGCACTCAAAAGTAAGATGCAGGAACACATAGGTGTGGATCTGGTACATCAAAATAGTCAAAAGTTCAAGCTTTGTTTGGATAAGGGTCATGGCCATAGGTAAGGTAAGGATATTAGATTGAGAAAAATAGGTATCATCATCATAAGATGCAACAAGTGAGGACATGGGAACATCCACTTATTCAAGGGTTAGGTAGGTAGGTGTGGGTTGGGTAGGTGGAGGTAAAAAAGGGTAAATGGGTTAAAGGTCAAATCAGAAAAACAAGGAAATGGGCTAGGGTCAAAGTTAGTGACAATCGAACGCAAGCACACATATGAACTATGACATGGTACCCGATTGAAGAGCTTGCAAACTCAACATCATCTAAGGTCGATAGGTCTATCCAAACATGGTTGAAGTTATTTTGGTATCCGAGGTATAGGATATGGTGTGGAAAAATAATAGAGGTCATGTGTAGGAAGGTTTAGGTATTATCCGGTACACCAAAGGTCAAGTAAGGATAAACAACACGAGAAATAGGAAAGGTAAGGTTGGTAGGAAAAACAACACGAGATACTAAAGCATCACAAGGTATAATGAGCACATTTGTTCAAAGGTTACTAACATGTTGTTTCGAGTCCATGTAGCTAGGTCATGGCACGGATGAGGTTGAGGTATGGGTAGAATAACAAGTTCCTAAACACAATTAAAGACACACATAGGTAATGTAGGCTTTGAGGTAGGTGGTGATAAGGGTGCATAAGGTTAAACGGTGGCGAGGAAGGGTAAATTTTGGTTGGAAAAAATGGGAAAGGGTATTTGACATGAGTATGACAGGTAACCGATGCTGGTCATACTAAGCGGTGACGATCTAGGTAACCCGACCACGGTTCGCTAGGGCACATGACCGATGTTAGTTTAGGTCCAACCAACCATGGTGTGCTAGGGCATAGGACCGATATCGATGCAGGTATAACCGACACCGATGTCAGTCGATGTGGGTTTATAAAAAGGAAAAAGTTGATATATGGATTCATTTGTACACTTTTGAATTTTGGAAAATGATGGAGCACTAAACGAGATGTGCTTTATCATGAGAGAAGCACGCGGAACCATATCGAGGTGAGGTAGAAAGATACGGTTGGAGAGGAGAGCCAAGGAGACTGATCCACATGATTGGGAAGAGTGAGGTGATTGGTGGGGAGGAGTGAGGTAGAGATTAGACATGGCGGAGGGAAGAGAAGGGTCGGGTGGACCACTAGCATAGCGGATAGACATACCACTTTGGAGGTGACGTCGAGACGAGATAAGAGATTAGAATTTTAATGTATTGTTGTTAAATGTAGAAGGAAATATGGCTCGGGGGTGTGTCTAGGGTCGAGAATTTTAAATTCGGTGGTTAAAATAGGTGAGAAAAGGGGTGGGGAAAATGAATAAGTAGGTTGAATAGGATTTGGGGATTTGGGGAAGTGTCGGTAAGTGTCTAGGAGAAATGACGGGGAAATCGGGGGTTCGTGTTTGGTTGCGATATGATGGACCGACGCTAGACAAGGTATGGCCAACGTCAGTCTTGTTACACTGACATCGGTTAGGGATGAGGGGAATTGGTGTCGGTTATAATGGACTAGTGACGGTTAAGAGTAACCAAAGGTGCTTGGGAAAAAGAGCTAGAGGTCTAGGAAGGGTAAGGGGAAAGGTTAGGTAAGGTGGGTAAAATAGATAATGGGTGGGGGAAGGGAAGAAGGGAGGGGTTGAAGGTCAATGTTGGGTAAAATCAAGTTTTAATAATGTGTGTGATTGGTTAAATGTAGGCCAGGGACTAGCTACGGATGAGAGTTAGGTACCTCCCTTACTCATGGAGGTATGAGTGGGTACAATAGCCGATGACTAGTGCCATGTTGCAGAGGTTGGCCTGATTGGGTTTAGATGCTACTCGGCACATTATCTCGTGAGCCATGTTTTATGGTCACTCTCATTGACAGATGGGACTCAGTAACCAATACCTTCCATCTACCGACGGGTGAGATCAGAGTCACCTTGGAGGATGTGTATAGGATCCTATGGCTACCAATAGTGGGGACACAGGTGTATTCTATCTCCTCAGAGGCCTCTAAGGAGTTGATTTTGATCGTGTTTGGAAAGGGGCTAGTAGAGATGAGGTTCCATAGCACCAATATGAGCTATAGAGATATGTATTGGGCCCATCCGGAGGAGATGAGGTTAGTAGTGTTGTTGATGGAGACAATCTGCTTCTTTTCACTTTCAAATGCGAGAGGGTGGGAGATTCCCATGATCATTGATGGGGTTCTGCACAACATGGTGGAGGAAAAGACTCATTTTGCATGGGCACCCACATTCCTGGTTTAGTTATATAGAGAGTTATGGGCTTATGGGTAGTTATGGAGATTTATCCTATGTTTTACTTTCCTACTCCATTATTAGGCATATGAGCACATGTTTGTGTGCATCTTGTTGGTATGCCCCGAGCTTATGCATTCGAGTCGAGTTTTATTCAATTGGGCTTCGGGCGATGGGTGTCCGTGATTGGGTAGTGTCCAGCTCCTAGAGCTACACATGATGTAGCTTATTACAGGTGATTTCTAGAGGGGTTTTCTGGTATGGACAACATTTAGAGGCCCTATGTGGGATTTCCCTCATATGGACGGATGGTAGAGGAGCTACAAGAGCTACGGTTGCTCTAGTGGATAGAGGTATGACATGTAGGAGAGCACAAGATGACACCTATCGATGGGGTCGGGATAGTAATTTGGTTTGCTTTAGGATATACCCCCTCCCTTCCCATAGTATAGGAGAGACGATGTGGAGAGGCCTCTACCTCTATCATAACCGATAGTGCCAATAGGGTAGGAGGAGCAGGTGGTAGATTGATAGATAGATGATGTTAGAGTTCTGATAGATACAGCAATGGTGGGCCATACATTTACGAGTAGTAACGCCGAGGCCGGGAAGCCAAATTTAGCCACCATCACAGTTGAGAGGATGCCTTACAAAGGCGAGAGGCTACCTTGATTACATAGTTGGGGATGGTACAAATGAAACTAATGAGTTGAGAGGCATGGATTGCTATGTTGCAGCACAAGTGGTCACTCTACTGTGCCTAGGTAACGTAGGGACATGGATCCGTACAAGGTGGAGATGAGGACAGGTATATGTGGCCACCCCGCAAGCACAAATTACAGGTTTGTAGTGTCGGTTGGTCATTGGACAAGTACAAATTTCAGCCTTTTAGGCCCAGATATAGGTAGAAGTGGGAAAATTTCCCTTAGGACAGTCATAGGAACATGGATAGGTCCCTCTTTACAAGTACCAGTGGGATAAGGTCCTGAGAGACAAGCATAGGGGCCGAGGTCAATGGGTTCACCACATACGCACCGATAGGTAGGTTGGGGGATGCCTTTGGAAAGGTCAGGTATTATCAAGATATTTTGATGGCCACATGGATAGATTTTATATCATATGGGGAGTATAGGGCACAACAGGCCTCAAGTGAGAGGACCATGTCATGGACCCATAGTGTAGATAGTACAGCAGGGGTGACAAGCCTGGAATAGGGTCGGGGTGAGACTACGGTGCAAGGAGGCAAACTCCGGGTGAGGGACCATCAGAGGATAGATCAGGGCAAGGTGAAGAGAGGTTGGCAGGGCATGCCATTAGAGGGGAGATATAGGAGACTAATGAGACAGGGATAGATATCAGGTGAGGTGATGATTAGTCATCATTGATGATCAGTGTATCAATGTTTTTGACATATTTTTTATATTTATACTGGTCTACATGTCGAAGATGATGAGGATATAGATGAGAGTTTTTTTATTGTTTTATCATATACTGGTCTATGTGCTGAAGATGGTGAGGCTATATATGAGAGATTTGGAGAGATTGTGATTATTATTGGGATATATGTTCACATGTATTTTTACACAAAAATTTTGATTTATAGATGATGGTATTTATAGTATGGATGGTGGACATGGTTTAATTTGCATTGCTATATATAGATAGGTGGAAATCAAGTGGATTAGGCCTAATAGAGTCAAGGTCGTGTAGGCATGGTGGAGTCAGGTCTATTTAGGCATGGATGGAGTTAGGTCATAGGCATGGATTGAGTCAGGTTAGTTCAAGCATGATGGAGTCAGGTTGGTTTAGGCATGGATTGAGTCAGGTTAGTTCAAGCATGATGGAGTCAGGTTGGTTTAGGCATGGATCGAGTCAGGTTGACTTAGGCATGATTGAGTTAGGTTGACTTAGGCATGATTGGGTTAGGTTGACTTAGGCATGGTGGAGGTAGGTTAGTTTAGGCATGGATCGAGTCAGGTTGACTTAGGCATGATTAAGCTAGGTTGATTTAGGCATGGTGGAGGTAGGTTGGTTTAGGTATGATTAAGTTTCTAATTCATTAATTTGTGTAATTAATGATGGTGTGGATTGTGTTAAGATGATTTGTAGGAAAATGTATGATTATGGTAAAGAAATTATAGACAAGATGAAATGAATGTATGAGTTATGATGGTAAAGATGTGTAAAAATTGTTGCTTATTTGATGTAATTTCCAGTTATTGATATAGAAAGGAAACTAACTAGGATAGAATGTGAATAGGAAAGGGAAAGAGGGAATTGGTTAGGGTAGAGAGTGGCTGAGCTAACCTCCAAGGGCCCCATGCCCTCGGAGTGATGCCTACATATTCCTAGTGAAAAGGGACCTCAGGCCGATGTAGTTCTCCCATAAGCTAGGGAAGAGTATGATAAAGTAGAGGAATGGATTAATAGGTGTTTAGGCATGGGTGAATATAGGTCATGAGAATGATTGAGTGTTTAGATCGTAGACATGGTTGAGTGGTTTTTAAATATAGGTGTTGATGATCCAACCCCGTATAGGATAATCAATAAGTAATGAGGAAGGTAAATGGTAAGAGGTGGTAAAAGAGCCGCTGAATTGATAAGAACCCTAATGAGATGACCATACCTAAGATGGGATCATGAACAAAAGACCCTAAAGGCGTTGCATAATGGACCATTGTAAAGGTGAAGAAAGTCTCATAATCATGAAAATGTTGTGGTTGCGGCAAGTCCCTTGAGTAAAGAGGAAATTAGGCTAAAAAGGAAAGGAGGTGAGAATGGGTGGTTTAACGTAACTTAGTGTATGATAGCGTGTCTTTCGGAACAAGAAACCTAGGATAAAAATAGGTAAGTTCATGATGAAAATTTCATATTTTTGCTTCATTTTTTTGTTTATAATAGATTGGTCAATGCGGGAAGTCTATATGGGAAGAGTATATTATCTCCTTGAGGTCTTTGTGAAGAGCATCGATGCGGAAGCTTACGGATATTTGTTATACTTTGTAATGACCTTGTATAGTTGTCCTTCAAGGAGTGATCTATTTATAGTGGTGGAATTAAAGTGAAGAGATGACCCCTTTTGGGGGAGTCATCTTTTGCTAGAAATTTTACTCAAGGAGTTATATCCCTATTTTTTTGGATGTCTAAGTCATGGACAAGACTATAGAGGAATATTAGGTTCTTGTTTAGATGAAAAGACTGTAGCACACATAAATTAACTATGAAAGAGGTTGTTTCGAGTGATGAATGACCATGGGATTCCATCTTGAAGAAGATGAAAAGTATCCATGAGAATCATGCTACAAGTAGATTTGTGGTACTCATATTGAAGATAGGGCTAAAACATGATGGGAATCACATAATTCTTGTTGAGTTGCAGATCCTCAAAAATGGGTAATATGGAAGGTGAACACCACTCAAGGGACGAGAAATAAACTGACGGAAGTGATATAAACAATAAAATGGTCATAGATGCAAGGCATTAAGGCACTTAGGTTCGGGTTTACCTTTGATTGAAGACAAATGATAAGAACCTGATCCATAAGCATGGGTAACAATATAGGTTCTAAGCCAATTAGGGGCAAATTTTCCCCGTTTACTTTTCTCTTCTTTGGTTACATATTGATTTTCCTTTAAGATGAGGTCACCAACCTGAAAGGTTCATTCATGAACATGTTTTTCATAGGAGCATTTGATATGTTTTGGTATATTAGGAGATGGTTAAGAGCATAGAGATGACGTTCATCTAATAACTCAAGTTGCATTAAACGATCTTCACGAAAGTCATCGTCGTTGAGCATGTCTTGTAGTGAGATGGAATCTAGACTTCGAGAGGTAAGACAACATTAGTACCATAGACCGGAGAAAAGGGGATGGTAGAAGTCGAAGTGCAAATACTCGTATGATAAGCACACAAGGCAAAATGGATGTGCGTATGCCAATCTTTCCCAATATTGTTGAATACCTTCATAAGAATTTATTTTAAGGTTTTATTGGTTTATTTGGCTTGACCATTGGTTTTGCAGGTAATAAGTTGATGAAAAAGTGTGCTGCATGCCAAAAGCATCACATAGTTTGCGTAGGGTTTTGTTTTTGAATTATTTTCCATTGTCGGTGATAATGCGGTGAGGAACATCAAAACCAAAAATGATGTGATGGTTGATGAATTCACATATTTTCTCATATTTTGTAGAAATGAGAAGAATGGACTCTACTCATTTATTTTTATATTTGGTAGAGGTTATGATCCATTGGTGGCGTATACGTACCCAAAATTGTAGGGTATCTATGTTGTCGAACAACGTTACACATGCCCCAATGATGATACAGTCTCTGGCAAGGTGTTTAGGTCTGAAAAATATCTCCAAGTGTGTGTTAACATCCCGCATGCCCCACTTATCCCCCATGTGCTTTATTTTTCCCTTTTCCCCTATTTTCTTGGCCTTTCGCTCTTCGGTGATGAAGCGCTGCCCTACCTAGGTCGCAGTCTCGTGACCGCCACCCTGAATAGGGCGGCGGTCCTATAACCGCCCGCCCGCTCGTGGTGGCGGTCCTTCTGAGTTTTCTAGAATGCTCTTTTAATGCGACTCACGTAAAAATCAACGATTCACCAGATTTTTTCACCGCCATAAGCTTGCATTAATTATTCCGGTTCCCTGGAATAGTGTTTTGCCATTATTTATAGTTTAAGAGTTCTATTTGGTTTTTACCTTGGGTAAATGCAAATGCTATAAATAGTTGGCTTGTGCTCAAGCAAATGGCCCCTCAAAACTTGCCTCTGAATTTCTCATTGCAATAGATTAGTCTCTCATTTTAGAATTCTTAGTTTCTTTCATTGCATGCCTAGTTAGTGTTGTTAGGAAGCCACATATCCATCTTGTGCAAGTGTTGTTGATATTTCATCCAATCCATTGGAGTAGAATAGTTTGTTTTCAATAGGAAGCCATTAAAGTTACTGTGTTTTGTTCTTCAAACAGATAGTTTTGGTTTTGGATGCTTTATGTTGCATGACTCGCAATAAATCCCGCTAGGAATTACATAAGCCAAGCTCTGTACTCTTGCGCTATCTCTCTCCTACTCACATTGTATTGATGCCGTATCCTAAGCTGCCTTTATCCCAATATCTACTTCTTGATGCTAGAATTACACACTTTTCTCGGATCCAAGTGAACACGAAGGAACAAGGAGATCACATTGAGGGACAAGATCACACACACCATCGGATTCGCCAGCGTTTCTATGGAATCCGTGTTCTAGCTTTCAAAGTTCTAAATTAGAATTGTATCAAATAGAGTAGTTAATTGCTTTATTTCAGATTAACTTTACTTTTGATATTGCTTTGTTGAAGTTATGGGGATTGATAGTTTTGAGAAACTATGATTCATTCCTCACCTCTCGAGGTAGGATCGATAGTCTTACAAATAGATTAGATCAGTTATTTCATTATTTAGAATAGATTCACAGTTGCATAGACAAATAGCTATACTCAGTTATCTTGTTTGTTTTAATTTTTTATTCTAAATCATCAATTTCTAGATATATTAAATAGTTACTCTTTAAATTCATTCGAATAGTTCATCAGAAAATACAAAAATAGAGAAATCATATATGCTATAGATATACTTAACGTAGTTAAATTTCACTTTGCTACAGTTAATTTTCATTGTTGCTTTTGTATGACAATCACGAGACCTAGAGAGCCCAGGGAATACATATTAGAGTCAATCGTACCCCAACCCAATCTTGTCACAACCATAACTGATATAGATCAGAATCTCAGGATCCAAGTCTTCCAGACAATGGTAAACTTACAACAAATTAGTTTCCAACTGCACGGGTTAAACATAGAAGACGACCAAGCACACACATTTTGGTCCAATCAACCCAACTATAGATTACCCTAGATTCATATCCACATGACTGTAGAAAGGTTTGAAAGAGAGCAGACCTTTGGTTGTGACCCTTTGGTCCCATAGCCAGATGTAGGAGATACTCTCACAGACATAGATACTAGCTTGAGAATTCAGGTTGCACAAACACCTGTAAGATACTCTGAGAAAATCACACAATTATTAATTCTGAATATAGAAGCGGAGAAAGCATACGATTACTGGATATTAGGGATTAGGGACTAATTCTACGCATGACCATAGTAGGACCACAACAACCACGAATCTACGGTTGTGACCCACAAATCCCTCACCCAACGAATCCATAGGTGAATCAGACATAGATATTGGCCTACATACACTAGTATTCCGGTCTACTCCACTTCCACCTATCATCATCGAACAGTTATCCTTATTAGACGTAGCAGCTAACAAAGCTAGGGAATTCTAGACTAGGCCAGAGAATCGCCCATAGAATCAATTATATTTACCATCCACCCTATGACCTTATCTGGAGACATACAAGAAACTATCCCAGGTAATTTTCCACGTATTCCACGACCCATGAGCCGAATCACACCGAGCTTGATATTGATTGGAGCCTTTGAGTAGTCATCCTTGTTGATCAATCTATCACACCAGTTCAGGTTAGGAGAGCCTTCGTTTCCTTAGATTCACAATTTCCATTAGTGTGCATCAAAGATATCAGATTACCCAACTAGTGTGTTTGCATCCCACGTATATTCCATCTATACCGGTTGTCTCTTCATGACCTCGGGAATTCGGGTGCGAGGAAAAGTTACTGTAGATTCCCACACTCGCTTGTCACTTTTTCATCGTACAATGGCATTGTGAAGAATGGGGGTTGATATCATTGAGAAGATCGAAACCGTATTGAGAGAAAGGCCAAAGGTCTCACGCGACCTACATGGCATGACTAGGTGTGGGATGGAGATTAGCTTGTTTGGCATTTCACACAATGTTTGAAATGTTAGTGCCCATTTTGATCCTCTGTTATTTTCCCATCTTTCCCCATTGGTTTGCATGCTCTAAAACATTTTTCTTCAAACTTGGTGGTCTGTAAACTTTGTTCTCCAGATTGAATGCTTTCAAAAGATCATAAACTTATTATTTTCCCCATTTTGAAGGAAAAATACATGTGTGCCTTACTTTGTGCCCTAAAATTCCAAATCCATGGGCCTTTGTCATTTTTTCCATTTTCTCGGCTGTGGAGCTCGTGTTTGTTCATTTTTTGCATTTTTTTCCTCAAAAATCCTTTCCCATGGTCAAAAATTTATTGAAACCACTTCCCATATGTTTTTTGACTAAAAAATCCTTTACCCACGAAGAGAAAATCAAATTCAAGCATCTTGGGTAAATTTTGCATTTTTGACGGTCGTATGGGTGTCATTTTCCCGTCAAAATTAAGCTCAAACGATGCCTCATACGTGGCCTCTTCTGGTTGGAAAAGGATTGGTCGGTCTATTTGAAAAACTTAGCATTTTTTGGCTTTGGGAAAAAATCCGCAATTTCCCCCGCAACTTCGCAAGAGGACACATGTCACATTCTCACGTGAAGGTGGAGTGGGAGGCTGGCAGAGAACTTAGGCATTTTTTGCCTTTTTTGGCGAAAGGGACAAAGGTGAGGAAATGGCTGCATGTCCACAATGGAGCAAGGGGAGGACATGTGGTAGGTGCAGAGGGGCGAGAGGGGATGCGGATGGCGAGAGGTTTTGAAATTTTTTGCCTTTGGAGGCAGAAAATGTTAAAGTGAAATTTTGAAGCACGGCCCTGTGGCCAATCATAGGTGGACACGTGGCCTTGAAAAGGTAGAATGGGGGTGGATTTTGGGGTCACTTTGAAGTTTTAACTTCAAATGGATCAAAGTTAACAAATGGGATGCATCTCCACTCCAATCAGTGATGGACATGTGGCGAGGGTAGAGCGGGTCAATGGTCGGTTGACGGAGGAAAAGGGAAATTTTTCCCTTTTGCAAAAAATACTCAGTATGGAAATTTGAAGCGCTAGCCCATGAACAAATCAAAAGGAGACACGTGGTAGGGAGAAATCGAGGCACAAGCCCATGGAAGAAAAATTGAAAATTTTCCCTTGGCGAAAAAAGGGGTCAAAACATGAAATAAGCCCACGGTTTTTTAGTGATAGAGAGGATGACATGTGTCAAGGGCAAAGGCGGAGGTGCAGGCCCATGGGGAAAAAAGTGAAAATTTTCCAAATTTCCAAAAAGGTCAAAATGCATGAGAATTGAGCCGCATCCCAATGGGACCCACCATATGCCACGTGTCATCACCAAATTTCAAGGGCGGAGGGGTGGAGAAAAAAGTCAAATTTTTCCATTTTTCCAAAAAATTTAAAAAGTCAAAAAGTGAGCCCGAATTCATTCCCAATCGTATTTTGACACATGGAGGGCCCAGATTGAAGGAGAAAGAGCAGATCAAGGGTAACTGTACATTTTCATTTTTGGCCACCATTTTTGCTCCAGGAAGTGTGGAAATGCGAATTTTACATCATTTTCATCAAATTTTTGGTGAATTTGTGTCCTTTGTGCCTACAAAGATCAATGCAAGTGGTTTTAGGGATTAATTTGCAGATTTGAGGTGTTTTTGAAATAATTTTTACTCAGGCCCATGCAAAACGTGAAATATCAAATTATAAAGTTGCAGAATAAAATTTTAGAATGATAAGGATGAAATGATGAAATGAAAAAGTCGTATGCTTGGAGAATGAAAAATGTGCCTCCAAAATGGATAATGATGAAGGATTTGTAATGATTCAACATTTTTGAAATGCCTGGCAACTTTGGTTACAAATTTGTTAAATGTCCCTATCTGCAAATCATGCTGGAATTTTGTAACAAACTTGATGCTAAGTATATTCTTTTCTTGGGAAAGAAGGATCAAATGTAATTGAAAGTTATATAATGCATGTTTTGAGACATGCAAAAGGTTAGAGAAACTTAGAAATTCACGGGAAAATCTGGGAAGAATCCCATTCTCTGAGAAACCGCCTGAGAACCATTTCTAATTCCTTTTTGCATCAAATTTTTATCATGTTGAGTTGGTTTCAGTTGTAAAGCCATCAACAAGCTCTGAGATTGTTTTTCATAACATTCCCCTGTTGATAGATTTGGTCATTCTAGATTATTTTGTGTTGTCTCTTGGAAAATTTTGCATGTACTTATGTTTCAAAATGTTTTCAATTTGTGTTTCTTGCTCCTGTTGTAGTCTTGTGTTTAAAATATCTCTTGATCATACATGGTCTCATTTCTTGTTGATAGTTTAGTGGCATCTAAAATATCAAATTCATAAGATATTTCATCGATAAAGAGATAAATAGATTTAAATTCACTTTACCTTCCTTGAATTTAGAGATTTTTGTAAACCCTTGGGTGCACCATAGGTGATGATATAATAGAGATTTGGATACTTTTTCGGTTCACCTACTTCAAGATTTTGCGGTAGGTTGTCAAAGATTGTGTGGAAGAGTGTAGATCTGGGCCTCCATTTTGTGCACATATCCTAGTTAAAGGAGTACCTTAACCCCTTTGAAGCATTCTATTGTTTAGGTGTTACAAATTTCTTGCAAAGGTCCTCAAAGAATTTGGCAAATTCTGGTTAGTCTTGTCTAAAATCTCCCACCAAAAATTCATTCAGAATAACTAATCCTACCCCATACTACCCCTGCATTGCATTGTGTGTTAACAAAAGAATACAATCCATTTATAAAAATGCACAAAGTAAATCAGGATCAAACCATGTCTCTAGCAGCCTCAGCCTTGTCTTGAAAGCATTTCCATCATTTAGTAGTGACATCTTTATTGAGTTTGAATAATGGTAAATTGATCATGTTTTCCCAAGGCCATCTCCATACAATATGCACATCTAAGGATATCTCCACCTCCTTCACAAAATAGAGTTAATATAGGTTCTCTTACCTTGGTTGAAAGACATAACCTAAAATAGTGAGGATTAGATCAAAATCCTTTCAAAGTGCTATTCATCTCTCCACAAACTGAGTGCTAGTTAGATCACATTCCCGACTACAAAACGATATACATAGAGATCTATATGCCTTCAAGCTTCATGTAATATTTTTGATGCTTGCTCAGATCGAAAAGGAGAAAAAAATTTGGGTACCAACACTAAATGGCATCATTGCGGGGAATTGTTTTGAATTACTCGGGAAATAATTTACACTCTTTGAGATTGATTTGTTGATTCATTTGTCATCCCATGTCTATTTATCCCATCAACAACACCTTAATGGCACCACCTTTGTTGGGGACATTATTCAGTATTTCAGTATTTCAAATCCCTGGTAATACTTCTTGTGTGATTTATGTGCAATTACAAAATCTAAGTATCATCTTTTGATCAGATTTATAAGATTGGAATGAAGAGTAGAGTTCTGAGTTTGATATTATCTTAGTTCAATTTGATCCATGTGCATACATATTTGAGATATTTGAATGCATATCAAACCCTGGTAAATTCCCTTGCAAATTCTGCATGCAAATGCATTGTTGAAGCATCATTTTGTAATCAAACTTGTAAGGATTAAGTGAAGATATAAGTTCAGCCTATAAATTTTATTAGTTTGCAGTAGTAGTTGCACTTCATTTGCATTTGTGATTGATAAATTCAAAAAAAGGAAGGTCTGATCTACAAATTTTGGAAAGATTTTCAATACTTGATATATATTTGATAGAGTATTTTAGTGCATTTGCACAACTAGAGTGAAATTCCTTAGTGGCAGCTCCATGTTGTTCGATCTTGATAAGTACCAGTGTCTTAACCTTTCTTTAATTTACTTTGGAGTTGCTAATCTCTACAAAACTGGAAGGAATAAGATCTCTCTTTGTTAGAGACTCTGCTAAGGATTTGTTTACAGATTCAAGAAACTCAGAGTTGGAAGGGAGAAGAGTTTGGAAAGTTGTTAAAGGTCATACATCAGGCAAAGATATATCCATTGGTGAAAGAGATCAGCCTTTAGTAGAGGATTATCACTCTTCTTCAAGTGATCCTAATTCAAGTAATCCTCTCATAAAATTGTTTTCCTTAGCTAGTGAAGGTCCTTCGATGTACCCGGTAAGTTCCTTCTCTAATCTACACCTCGTGTTTCAATTCAAATAAAACCTTCCAAGAAAGTCAACATTTAGAGAATACCGAGTCTTGTGAACCATATTCTTGAGCCCCAAAGACCTTGCACTCCTCATCAGCTTGTGTCACCCCCAAGATCACATCCACCAAACAATATGGCTCAGCCTAGACCTCCATTTGTTGTTAACACCTTTGGTCCTATAGACTTTGGAGGAATGGATGGTTACCCAAATTCTGTCCCACAAGATGTCAGAAATAGATTGCCAAAATTCTAAGGTAACAATGCAATAATTGGTGATCAGCATCTCAAACTTTTTGTTAACATGATGGAAGATTTTGAGATAGAGTTTGAAGATGTGTATATTAAATTGTTCATTCATACACTAGAGGAGGATGCTAGGGATTGGTACAAGGCTCTGCCTAAAAATTCAATTGATTCTTGGACTGAAATGAAGAATGCGTTTAGGTTGCAATATGGTGACAAGACCGAATAAGTCCATGACTTTAACACAAGGTTTAACAAAACTTTGAGAAGGCTTCCAGTTAATCTAAGGCCTTGTGATGAATCTTGTTTAATCAAATATGTAGATGCATTTGATAAAAAGGTAGCCTATTACCTAAGAGACAAGAACCCTACCAATCTAAGACAAGCTTTCACCATGGCACTTCAAATTGAAAACAATATCAAAGAAATTGGGAAACCTCTCAAGAGAGATGGTGTAAAGTTGATAAACCCTAAAAAACCTCAAGCTAGCAAGGGTGCTGATTTAGAGGAGGTTGTGAAAACTTTGGTAGGGGCTGTCAAAGAAATCTCATATAAGTTGGCAAGAGCTGAGAAAGGAATTGGGAAAACTTCACAAGGTCAGCCAAGAGCACAAAACCATGATAGATTTTCCAATCATCCTAGAGGTGATCAAATGGCAGATGATATAGGAAAGGACCCATGAGGTCTACAAATAGACATCCTCAAGCACATGAAGGAAGAGTGTTACCTGATCCCCTAACTGCTAGGGTTGTTGTTGTTGAAGAAGTTATTGATATTGATTGGTGTGATAGGTGTTTTTACCCCATCCTCCATGTGAAGTGGACCAAAAGAAGGTGAAGCTAATAATGATGATGGTACTAATGATGATATTTACATTATGGGTTGTTCTTCAAGTCCACAAGGAGAAGCAACATCTACTGAAGTGATAAGTGCAACAACAACTACAAATTTTGGGATTGCATCAAAACGGTACAAGTCTCTCTTCCCCCTCATACTCTTGAAGTTGATGTAGTGTAAGATTTTGAAATTCCTAACAATGAATTTGAATACTTAAGATCTTTGATGATTAAGTAGTATGATGGTGGTATCCCTTTGGAGGAAGATAGACGATTGTTGATGAATGTTGTTGTAGCTCAAGAGAAAGACTATAAAACTAGAAGCAAAGTTGTTAAAGGGGTTGGGCCTCAAGCCAAACCTAAAACACCCTTTCTCACAAGCATTCCAAAAGAAGCTCCTAAAAGAGAAGCACCTTCCAAAAGCTCTGTTGTCCCAAACAAAAATTGCAGTCCTCCTCATGCCCAAGATGCTAAGAATCCCTTCCCATCTGATGAATCTTCTTGTCTCCCTTTCAATGTTGTTTTTCCAAAGAGTGTTCCGTATGACATAGCCTAAGTATTGAGACAAATCAAAGTGATTGTTCCAATCATTGAGTTTCTTAGGATTCCTGAGCATAAGAAGAGAGCATTTGAGTACTTGGGATTGAAGGAGGAGAAGACTACTCCAAGCAGAAATGTAAATGTTGTTGAGATTCCTTCTTAAATCATTGTTGACATTGAAACACCACCATTAATAGAGGACTTTGGTGAGACACCTGAGGTATATTTGGGGACATCCTTGGTTGATTCCTAATTGAATGTTGATCCATTCTTCACAACTTTGATCATAAAGGATAGGCTACTTCATAATTGTATGTTTGATTCCAATGCATCATGTAATGTCATGCCACTAGAATTCATGAATGAATTGGATATCAAAGTGATAGCAGCCTATGGAAAATGTACTTCCATGGACTTAAGAGAAGTGTCGGTTGTTGGTTGTGTGAAGGGTTTGGTAGTGCAACTTGCATCTTATCCATGGAGGAATTTAAAATTGGATGTTGTAATTATTGATTGCCCTGCCAAATGGGCTATGTTATTGTCAAGAAAGTGGGATGCAAGTGTTGAAGTGATTTTCCAAATGGATATGTCTTTTCCACCATTCCCATTGAGGGAAACCTTGTCAAGCTCTATAGAGAAAAGAAAATATTGCATCTAATTGAGGACCCTAACAATGCTTCTTATGAAGTATTATTTTTGATGTTGATGCTGATAATTTTATTGGTTTTGATGATGGAAAAGAACACAAAATGGATCAGTCAAAGTGCCTTGAATAGGTATGTTCTCCTTGGACCTTGCTATTTGATGGAGCTTGCTCCAAATTTGGAAATGGTGCTGGTGTAATTCTGATTTCTCCTAGCTTGGAAGAATTTGTTTTTTCCTTCAAGCTTAATTTTGAATGTACTAACAACATTGCTGAGTATGAAGCCTTGTTGTTGGGTCTAAGAATTGCATGGAAGTATGGTGTCAAGGACATCATTGTAAAGGGAGATTTAGAGCTAGTTGTTAAATAAATAAGAAAATTGTATGCTACAAAAAATTAGCGGATGAAACAGTATAAGCATGCAGTTTGGGATCTAATTGAGATGTTTGATTCCTTCAATATTGTGCACCATGATAGAAGTTTGAATGCTATTTCTGACAATTTGGTAGTGTTGGGGTCAAGATTTGGAGATTGCACCATTTCACCTTATTATGAGTACAATGTTGAAGTGTTAACTAGGCCAGCTATCCCTAACAACATCAAGCATTGGCAAGTGTTTGATGATGATGCTCAAGTGAAAAGGTTCTTATGAAATAAAGGTGAGTTTGTAGATCAGAATATTGATTAGGAACCAATGGTGTGTGTGACTAAAGGAAGAGAGACTTTGTTTGGAAAAGATATTATCCAATTGAAAACTAACACCATTCCTAGAGGTCTTGTTGCTCTTGAGTCAAATTTTAGCAATGTTGATTGCATCATAAATAGAAACATATCTACCTCAAGGGATGTGGAAGAGAATGACTTGGGAATAAAGGAAAACCAAGAAAATTTTTGTTGGGCAACAGTTTAAACAAGGAAGAAAAACAATCCTACCTCCAATTGTTGAAACAATATCAAGACTGCCTTGCCTGGTCATATTCAGAGCTGAAAGCATATAGAGAGGACTTGTTTCAGCATGAGATCCCTCTTGAGAAAAATGCCAAACCATTTAGATAGAAGCAAAGGCCAATTAATCCACTCCTCTCCATGAAAATGCAAGATGAATTGAAGAAATTGAAGGAGGGAGGGATCATTCATCCCACAAGGTATTCATCTTGGGTTGCAAACCTTGTGCCAGTTAGAAAGAAGAATGGAGATATCAGAATTTGTGTAGACTTTAGAAATCTGAATAGAGCTTCATTGAAAGACAATTATCCTTTGCCAAACATGGAGAACATGTTGCAGCTAGTGAATGAATCTGAATTTTTGTCCACCTTGGATGGTTTCTCTCGGCTATAATCGATTGTTGTCAAGGAGTCGAAATATTTAAAACTGCCTTTACCACTCATTGGGAACGTATGTTTATGTAAGAATGTATTTTGGTCTCATGAATGCTAGGATGCCTTCCAAAGAACAATGGATGTTTTTTTGTTGGTTATAGAAATGACTTCATTGCGGTTTATCGGGATGATGTGACTATATTTTCAAGGAGCAAAAAGATAACTTGCAGCATTTGGAAAGGATGTTGATCAAATGTAGAGAATTTTGAATCTCTATCAATCCAAAGAAGTGTCACTTTGGGATGCAAAAGGCCAAGCTACTTGGTCATATTGTTTTAAAGGCAGGTGTCATGATTGGCCTTAAGATATTAGAAGTAATTAGCAAGGTGCCAATTCCAAGAATGAAGAAGAGCATCCAATCTTTCTTTGGGAAAATCAACTTCATTAGAAGGTTTGTGTCCAATTTTTCTGATTTGACTCTTCCCATCACATGCATGTTAAAGAAAGATCAAGTTATCAAGTGGGAGGAGGCTGTTATTCAGGATTTTGAAGGAGTCAAGGAAGCACTTAAACATGCACCTATCTTGGTAGCCCTGAATTACAAAAACCCTTTCCAAATCTTTTCCTTTGCTTCTGAAAATACTATTGAATCTGTTTTGCTCCAAAAGGATGAATATGGGGCTGAGAGGCCTATTTTTCTTCTTTAGCAAGCTTTACAAGTTGTTGAGTTAAAATATACAATCATGGAAAACAAGCATTTGCCTTGGTGAAAGCAACAAAGGTTTTCAGGCCTTATATTTTAAGTTCAAAAGTTTTTTCTTATGTTCCCCACACCATGGTAAAATAAATCTTATCAGAGATGGATATCTCAAGTAAAATATGTAGATGGGTGAACAAACTACAGGAGTATGATATGGACATCCAAACCACAAAGTTGGTAAGAGGTTTGGGTCTTGCTAAGCTCATGGCTAAGAGCAACTTGCAGACTATGGAAGTGAATGAAGTAGAGGAAGAAAGGGAAAATGTTCTTGGGAAATTGGTAAGTTTTGAGTGGTACAAGGATATAATCTTTTACCTCAGACACCTATGTTGTCCTGATCATTTAAATAAAAATCAGAAAAGATCCCTCAAGTTGGCTTCTCAAAAATACATCATCACTGACTTTGGGCTGGCTTGGAAGAACCCTAAAGGTGTCCTCTTGAAATGTGTAACTGAAGATGAAGCTCCCAAAGTAATTTTTGATTTCCATGGGGGAGTTTGTGGAGGAAACTTTTCTGGAAGGGTTATAACACACAAAGTTTTGAGAGCTAGTTATTGGTGGCCTACTCTCTTCAAAGATGCAACCATGCTGATTAGAAAATGTGAAATTTTCCAGTGTTTCTTTGGAAGAATGAAAGCTTCAGGATCCCTTCCTTTGCATCCGTATCATTGAAGCTCCTTTCAAGCAATGGGGATGGAATTCATTCGTGAGATTTTAGACCCTTCTAGTCTTTGGACATAAGTGGATCCTTGTAGCCACAGATTACTTCACCAAGTGGGTAGAGGCAATCTCCACCAAGAAAGCAACACACCAAGTTGTTATGGACTTCTTGTTGAAAAATATCATATGGAGATTTGGTGTGCCAGTCAAAATTGTGGTTGATAATTCCATGTGTTTCTGAGCCAAACCTTTGATGGAAATGTGCAAGGAGTATGGAACCAATCTAACTTATTCTTCAAACTATAACCCCAAGGAATGGACAAGTTGAGTCCAGTAATAATAACTTATTGAATATCATTAGGAGAACCTTGGAGTTGAATAGGAGAAAATGGGGTGAATAACTGAAATTTGTAGTTTGGGCTGATAGAATCACTACCAAGAGAGCTACTGGTAAGATCCCATTTGAGTTGGTGTATGGAACTCAAGCTGTATCTTTGCCCTTACATCTATAATTATCTTCATTTCATTTTATTCAACAACTTGAGGATCAATAGGTCAATCCATATGAAGTAAGGATTAATCAGATTGTGGAGCTAGATGAAGAGAGAAGAGCATCCCACTAGAGGCATGTCAAATTTAGAGAGAAGTTGAAAAGATTGTTTGACAAGAAGGTCACTCTTAGGGCCTTCAATATTGGAGATTTGGTTTTGTTATGGGACAGTAGAAATGAAGATAAGGGAAAACATGGAAAATTTGATGCATTATGGATGGGCCCTTACTCCATTGATATCAAAATTGGTGAGAATACCTTTTTGCTCAATGATGTAGACGGGGAATTTCTTAAAATTCCTATTAATGGTAGGCATCTAAAGCATTTCTTGGATTAATCCCCAAATTTGAGGTATGCACAACTTGTATAGTGTATAGTGTTTAGTTTTTGCTCTGCTTTTGGTGTTTTTCGTCATTTGTTGTGTGGCAGCCATTTTTTCAGGTTCTCGGCTAGTTTTGGTGATTTTGGCTCATGAATCCTTTACCCAATGGATTATTTTTGTACTTGGTCTAATTATTGTTCTTGTGGCACTCACTAGAGTGCCCATCCTCAGCGAGAGCCGATGTTGGTGCCCATTTTGATCCTCTATTATTTTCCCATCTTTCCCCATTAGTTTGCATGCTCTAAAACATTTTTCTTCAAACTTAGTGGTCTACAAACTTTTTTCTCTAGATTGAATGCTTTTAAAAGATCATAAACTTATTATTTTGCCCCATTTTGAAGGAAAAATACATGTGTTCCTTAATTTATGCCCTAAAATTCCAAATCCACGGGCCTTTGTCATTTTTTCCATTTTCCCGGCCTGTGGAGCTCGTGTTTGTTCATTTTTGCATTTTTTCCCTCAAAAATCCTTCCGCATGGTCAAAAATTGCTTGAAACCACTTCCCATATGTTTTTTGACCAAAAAATCCTTTACCCACGAAGAGAAAATCAAATTCGGGCATCTCTGGTAAATTCTATGTTTTGACGGTTGTACGGGTGTCATTTTCCCATCAAAATTAAGCTCAAACGATGCCTCATATGTGGCCACTTCTGGTTGGACAAGGATTGGTGGGTCTATTTCAAAAACTTAGAATTTTTTGGCTTTGGGCAAAAATCCGCAACTCCACGGGATGAAACATGCCACATTCTCATGCGAAGGCGGAGTGGGAGGTGGCAGAGAACTTAGGCATTTTTTTCATTTTTTTGGTGAAAGGGGCAAAGGGTGTGGAAAGGTCCACGGGTCCGTAATGGAGCAAGGGGAGGACACGTGGTAGGCATAGATGGTAGAGGGGATGCGGATGGCGGAGGTTTTTGAAGTTTTTGGCTTTAGAGGCAGAAAATGTTAGAGTGAAATTTCGAAGTGTGGCCCCATGGCCAATCACGAGTGGACACATGGCCTTGAAAAGGTAGAATGGGGGTGGGTAGATTTTGGGGTCACTTTGAAGTTTTAACTTCAAATGGATCAAAGTTTACAAATGGGATGCATCTCGCTCTAATCGGTGATGGATACGTGGCAAGGATAGAGTGGTTTGGCGGGCAGCAGAGGTAAAAGGGAAAGCTTTTTCCTTTTGCAAAAAGAATCGATATGGAAATTTGAAGCACCGCCCACAAAAGAAAAATTGAAACTTTTCCCTTGTCGAAAAAGGGGTCAAAACATGAAATAAGCCCGTAGTTTTTTAGTGATAGAGAGGATGACACGTGTCAACGGCAAAGGCGGAGGTGCCGGCCCGCGGGGAAAAAAGTGAAAATTTTCCAAATTTCCAAGAAAAGGTCAAAATACGTAGAATTGAGCCGCGATCCCAATAGGACCCACCATATGCAACGTGTCATCACCAAATTTCAAGGGCAAAGGGGCGGAGAAAAAAGTCAAATTTTTCCATTTTTCCAAAAATGTTAAAAAGTCAAAAAGTGAGCCCAAATTCATTCCCAATCATATTTTGACACGTGGAGGGCCCATATTGAAGGAGAAAGAGCAAATCAAGGGTAATTGTACATTTTCATTTCTGGTCACCATTTTTCTCCAAGAAGTGTGGAAATGCAAATTTTGCATCATTTTTCATCAATTTTTTGGTGAGTTTGTGTCCTTTGTGCCTACAAAGATCAATGCAAGTGGTTTTATGGATTATTTTGCAGATTTTAGGTGTTTTTGAAATAAATTTTTACTCAGGCCCGTGTAAAATGTGAAATATCAAATTATAAAGTTGTAGAATCAAATTTTGGAATGATAAGGATGAAATGATGAAATGAAAGGGGTCTACATGCTTTGAGAATGAAAATGATAATGATGAAGGATTTGTAATGATTCAAACCATTTTTAAAACACTGTCAACTTTGGTTGCAAATTTGTTAAATGTCCCTATTTGCGAATCATGCTGGAATTTTGTAACAAACTTGATGCTGAGTATATTCTTTTCTTGGGAAAGAAGGATCAAATGTAATTGAAAGTTATATAATGCATGTTTTGAGACATGCAAAATGTCGAAGAAATTAAGAAATTCACTAGAAAATCTAGGAAGAAGCCCATTTTCTGAGAAAATGCCTTAGAACCATTTCTAATTCCTTTTTGCATCATATTTGTATCATGTTGATTTGGTTTCAGTTGTAAATCCATCAACAAGCTCTGAGATTGTTTTTCATAACATTCCCTACTGATAAATTTGGTCATTTTGGATTATTTTGTGTTGTCTCTTGGAAAATTTTGCATGCACTTATGTTTCAGAATGTTTTCAATTTGTGTTTCTTGCTCCTATTGCAGTCTTGTGTTTAAAATCTCTCTTGATCATACATGGTCTCATTTCTTGTTGATAGTTTAGTGGCATCTGTAATCTCACATTCAGAAGAGCTTTCATCTAATAAAGAGATAAACAGATTTAAATTCACTTTACCTTCCTTGAATTTAGAGATTTTTGTAAACCTTTGGGTGCACCTTAGGTCATGGTCTAATACTGATTTATGGATACTTTGTTAGTTCATCTACTTCAATATTTTGTGGCAGGTTGTCAAAGATTGTGTGGAAGAGTACAGATCTGGGCCTCCATTTGGTGCACATATCCTGGTTGAAGGAGTACCTTAACCCCTTTGAAGCATTCTATTGTTTAGGTGTTACAAATTTCTTGCAAAGGTCCTCAAAGAATTTGGAAAATTATGGTTAGTCTTGTCTAAAATCTCCCACCAAAAATTCATTTAGAATAACTAATCCTACCCCATACTACCCCTGCATTACATTGTGTGTTAACAAAATAATACAATCCATTTACAAAAATGCACAAAGAAAATCAGGATCATACCATGTCTCTAGCAGTCTCAGCCTTGTCTTGAAAGAATTTCCATCATTTAGTATTGACAACTCTGTTGAGTTTGAATAATGGAAAATTGATCATGTTTTCCCAAGGCCATCTCCATATAATATGTATAGTATAAGGATATCTCCACCTCCTTCACAAAAAGAGGATTTAATATAGTTTCTCTTACCTTAGTTGAAAGGCACAACCTAAAATATTGAGGATTAGATCAAAATCCTTTCAAAGTGCTATCCATCTCTCCACAAATCTAAGTGCCAGTTAGATCACATCCCCGCTACAAAATGACATACATCAAGATCTATCTACCTTCAAGCTTCATGTCATATTTCTGATGTTGCTCAGACTAAAAAGGAGAAAAATTTGGGTATCATCATGACATAATCACAATAGTCATGGTTTAGGTTGGGCCAATAATAGCCTAGGCAAAGGATGCATTTTGTGATGGCTAAACCACTCAAGTGACCTCCATAAATTCCATCATGAACTTCCTTAATGGTGTAGGGAGTATAAGAACTTGTAAGGCATTGTAAGAGAATTTCGACAAAGCCACGCTTGTAAAGAAGACCACCGATGATGACATAATGGGAGACACTTTTAAGAAAGGCTCGTTGTTCATTACGAGTGAGATCACCGGGTAAAATGGAAAGGGAAAGATAGTCTACATATTTCTTATACCATAGGTCACGTGGGTTAGGGGCAATGGTTCCAATGGAGTAGACCTCACGAGGTAAATAAGAGGGTGATTATAGCCTTTGTATGGTGATAAAGATTTTAGAGTTAGTGGGTGAAGCAGGTATTTGAGAAGCCAAACAAGCCATGGTATCTGTAAATTTATTGGTAGAACATGGGGTGGTTTGAAGCGTATAATGGTCAAAGGTGTTAAAAAGTATGTACGCATGCTGCTTATATTTTTAATAATCTCATTAGAACAATGGTATAGACCATTGACTTGGTTTATGACCAACCGAGAATCACCAAAGACATTGATTGTCTTAACATATAAGGCATAAGTAACCTAGAGACCCAATGCGAGTCCTTCGTATTCGTAATGTTATTTTTACAATCAAAATTAAGCTTAAAAGATAAAGGCATAGGTTTACCCTCAAGGGAAATGAGATAACCCCAACCCCACCCCCACACCGACACTTGGAGCCATAGAAGAAGAGTGTCATTTGGTAGGCAAGTTCATCCATGGAAAGGGTAGTTATAGATTCATCTGCGAAGTCTAAATTAGATGGTTGTGTTTCGCACGTAAATGCTTCCGTTCTGGGATAGAGTTGCTTCTATCCTTTCATTCCTTTGAGAAACAGATAAGGGTTAGGGCAAGGAGGAATACCACGTTGAATGTTGAGATGGTGTGTGCATACCGTAGAGAGATCGAGATCGATTGCAAAGAACTCTTTTTTGTCCTGGGAAGGAATACTGCAAGTAAGAATACAAGACCACTAGATTCTAATTAGATAATAAGTGAGGGAACTGCCTTGGGCCCAAGAAATATGAGACTTCCTTTCGAAGGTGGTCAGTTCCCCTGCTAATATGAATTAACACAAATTCTAACAAATAAGCTATTGTACATTTACAATTTATTTACCTTGTTAGAACAATAGAGAAAAGGTTGGTCTTGATTTTGAATCATAGTGACCGATGCTAGTCAATGTCACCGCAGATCTTGGTTGATGATAACCGATACCGGTGAGGGTAGTGATTTAAGGGGTTTGGTGAAGGTTGGCTATAATATGGCTATATGATAGCTATGGTGTTTATAAGGCTGGTAAAATGACTGGGGATAGGTAATGAGGTGATGGAGAAGACTCAAAGAGTATGGGGGCTATTCTTGGGGAAATGTAAGGGTAGAGGATTGTAAGTTAGATGGAGAGTGTTCTTGGGTAGTGGATGCGGGAGTAGACTTGTAATTACCGTGATTCGAAATCCAAGAAATATTATTAAAAGAAAGTATAAGACTTACTTACTAGTTCCTGATGAAAAATGTAGGTTCCGGGACTGTGATGACGAAGGCAGGGTTCAAGTAAGATGATCTGACAATCTAAGATGAGCTATCTCCTCTCCTGATGCTTGGATGAGTGTAAGCTGGGCTCTGGTTATTCAGTTGCAGTCTTGGGCTTGATGTCCTTCTCTACAAACTCCTCTCTTTCCTTCACTTGTCTCTGCTCAGCCAAGTAAATTCCAGATTCCTCTAATGACTTCTCATTTTGATCAATGAAAAATCCAACTCTCTTGTTTTTGGTTGGGAGAGGTCATTTACAAGGAACCGATGGCGGTTACGTAACCAACGGTAGTCGAGTAGGAACTGGTATCGGTCAGGTCAAAGTGGGCTATTTTTAGTAAAATAGCCAACTTTCCCTCCTTTTCTCCCGAGGGATTAGTTGCGGGCTTGGTCAAGTCATTACAAGGTTGGTTTTAGGTGCGGGTGAGGAGTCATTTAGTCATGGGTGTGGATGTAGACCAAGTTATAGGTCTTAATTAGGTTAGTTTAGGGTTTGGACTAGGTCATGATGAGGTGGTGAAATGAGGTGGCAGGTATGGTGATGTGGATTTATCAATTATAAGGTAATTAATAGATAATTGTGTAAGGTTTAGGTGATGAGGTTAGGTTGCGAAATGAGATGCGGGCACACGGGAGGTCATAAGACACAAATTTGGTGTCTACATTAGCCCCTTGTTGTCGTGTAGCTTGTCTTGTAAAAGTCATACGAACAATAATAAGAAGTGGTTACCCCTTTTAAGGGTATAGGTAATCCCCTCAAATCTATCACAGATTGAGGTAGCGTGAAATCAGGGATAGGGTTGATAAAGGGTAAATGGTGTTGAGATGATGGTGAGATGGTGGGGTAGGTCCAAGGAAGCAAATGCATGTTGAAATGTAGTAGTGCGACCAAGGTACATGATTTGAAGAGCAAACAAGCAATTCATAGGCAAAGGTCGATAGTTTATCCAAACAAGGGTGATATAATCCTGGTATCCAAGGCATAGGAAGTAGCTCCGGGATATAACGGGTAAGGTGCGGGAACGTTTAGGCATGTTCGGCAAAGACTCAAATGGTTGGTTTGGTTGAGATAAACGCGTCACGGTCTAGGTCTAGGAAAAGTTGGTCGATGATCAAGTCAAGTACCCTAATCATGCTAAAACAAGAATAGGTGAGCTCGATTGAACAAAACGCTACATGATGGGTGGGTAAAATTGTAATTTGTTTGTTTTGGGCGAGGTATTTGAGTTGTGCGGCCTTGGGTCGGGCCGATTGATTAGTGAGGGCCATGGGTCGGGCCTGATTGATTGGTTATGGCCTTGGTCGGGCCAAATGGTTGGGCAAATGGTTGAATTCTGACCTCGGGTCGGGCCGGATTGGTTGGTTGCAGCCTTAGGTGGGCCTGATTGGTTGGTTGCGGCCTTGGGTCGGGCTTGATTGGTTGAATTCTACGCCTTGGGTCGGGCCAAATGATTGGTTGCGGCCTTGGGTCGGGCCAAAGGGTTGGTGGCGGCCTTGGGTCGGGCCAAATGGTTGGTTGCGGCCTTGGGTCGGGCCAAATGGTTGGTTGTGGCCGTGAAGTGGGCCAATGAAGTCAAAAAGGGCTATTTATCAAGGGTGGGTGTAGGCGATGTGGGAAAAAAGTAGAGAGTGGTGGATAAGGGTGGGAGTTGGGGTGAAATAGGTATAAACCGATATCGGCTATAGATGACCGGTATCGGTTAGGTGACCGATACCGGTTCATTAGGGCACAACATAACCGATATCGGTTATAGGTCAAAAAACCTATAAAAAGAAAAATACGGCCTGTCATTGTCATATTGTCAATTTAAAAACCAATTTTAGTTGTCTGAGGTGTATTAGTGAGATTGTTTGAATTTTTCGGCTGAGGTGGCACTATTTGAGTGGAGAAGTGAGTGGTTGGTAGGCCCTAGCGAGTAGGAGGCAGCATTTGATTGGTGGAGGACCCAGCAGAGGGGATTTATAGCCATGGCACAGCCAGGAGGAGCAGGAGGTGCTGGACCAGCTAGACCACCACCACCTATCCCACCACGACGACGTGTAGTCGTACCGGTAGGTTCGAAACCTCTCATTATGTGAATTTAATGTTTTTAAGCTAGATTTGGGTTTTGGGTAGGAATCCATGTTTTTAATAAAAGAATGAATAAATTGAAGTTGTTTGAAAAATGGAGAGGGTAGGCGGGTTAGTGAGGTTAAAACGGTAGGGTGGGTAGGTTTTTAGGGTTTTTCAATGGGTAAAAGGGGAGTAATAGGCAAAAAATGGGTTTGGGGGGCCGCGTCGGGTTTGGCTCATGCAATTTTACAGTGACCGATGTTGGTCACTGCAGCTAAGCGACCGGCATTGGTCACAAAGTCTTTGGGCAAGGTGGGATTGTGGTTGCCGGTGTTGGTCGTATGTCGACCGGCATCGGTGGAAATCTTTGGAGAGGGACCGGTGGCGGTCATGGGTGACCGGTACCGGTCCTTAGTTAGGATTATTTATTTTGTTGGTTTGGTTTTGTTGTTGTTTTGGGTTTTTGGTTGTTGTTTGGGTTGTTGTTTGGGTGTTTTGTTATTGTTTGGGTTGTTGTTTGGGTGTTTTGGTATTATTTGGGTTGTTGTTTGGGTGTGTTGGTATTAGTGGTTTGGGTTTTGTGTTTATTGTTGGGCTTTGTGTTTTGGGGTGAAGAGGGAAGGGGTAGAGGTTGAGAGGAAGGGTGATTAGTGGGTTGGGGAAATGGAATGGTTGTGTGGTTGGTGGGGTTAGGATAGATTAGGTGTGGGGGAATGGGGAGGTGTTAAATTGGTAGGGGCATAGGTAAATGGCGAGAGTAGATCTGGGTGATTGGTAGGGTACGAGATAAGGAAAGGGAATATCGTAAATGTGTTAGGGTAAAATAGGTGGGTGTAGGTGTGTGTTATAGAGTCGGGGTGTGGTCGGGTGGGTAAAAGGGGGTATAGAGGGTTAAAGTAGTTGTTGTTTGAAAGGGTAGGTCTAATGAAGTGGGTTATTTATGTAGGCACGTCAGTAGTTGACTATGCGGATCGGATGCCCCCGTTATTGAGACGGATGCGGCCACATGTGTCCGCAGGGCATGCACTGGGCCATTATGCGCGAGGTGGGACTTGGTGGAGTCCAGCGGTATAGGGCTGTGGAGAGGGACCATAGTCTTATGGTTGCCCTCATCGAGAGATGGGATCCGACAACCAATGTTTTCCATCTCTCGACTGGAGAGATGACTATTACCCAGAGGATGTATATCGCATCCTGAGACTGCCGATCATAGGAGAGGTAATATTCCAGGTAGATGTAGAGATGGCTATGGACAACATTCTTCATGTATTTGGGGATGCAGCCGCATTATTGACCTACCATAGCGTGAGTATTGCTTATGGCGATATGTATCGTGCCCACAGACATGAGACATGGCTTGCTATGTTGATGATGATAGGCATCACATGCTTAGCCCTCCCACTCGAGGGAGGCCGCTTTCCATGGGCGTTGATGTGGGTGCTACACGAGATGGTGGAGGAGCATACGTCTTATGCTTAGGCACCAGTATACAGTGCAGCCTATACGAGAGAGTTGTGGGGTTATCACCGGATGAGGCGATTCAGATTTGTTCCACATTTTTGTTACACTGCTGGGCATATGAGCACATCATATGTATTCGACCGAAGAGGGCTGCCCCAAAGAGCCGGGGCCACAGTGATATACAGTGTATGGCTTTCGAGAGGTGGTTGGGGTCGTGGGCCAGCCCACGAGCGAGTGCTGCGGGACGAGATGTAGCTTACTACCCTCATATGCTAGAGGGCCTGACCGCATTGGATATTGTATGGAGGCCTTATAGAGGTCATCAGCCCCGAGGAGGAGCCCGATCACAGATGCGCTGGATCCAGTATACTTTCTGGATAGCTGGACGGAGGCCGGGAGAGCATGAGCGGATACCCCTGGAGAGGGTACAATGGCAGTTGGGGCTATGACAGGATGAGCCACCTCCCTTCCCTCAGTACCGGAGGGATGATGTAGAGGCCCCACTACCTGCACCATAGCCCATGGACCCAGATTGGGTAGCAGAGAGGCCGGCGGATGATACCGTGGATGACGCCGGCTACACAGGGTCATTTTTGGTATGGTGGGTAGGGGAGAGAGCAGCGAGGAGAGCACAGCCCGCACAGCCAGATTTAGCGGCTGTTATAGTAGAGAGGGACCAGCTCTTGGGACAGGTGCAGTTGTTACAGGGGCAGCTTGCTGCTGCACATGCACAGATCGGGGTATTACAGGGGTAGTTAGCCCAGGCACAGGTGCAGTGTGCAGCATGCATAGCCAGTACAACCACGAGTACAAGCACGGCCCACAAGTACAGCACACGACCCACAAGCACCACCACCAAAGCACAGCACCACGAGCACGAGTACCGGCACCAGCACAGCCACACAGCACGCAGTGTACCAAGTAGGACAGGGGCCATTATTATTAGGAGTCGGGGGACCAGCCCCAGTAGCTATGGTGGCACGGGCCCATTATATGGAGGCGAGAGCGGAGGCCCGGTACTATCAGGACGTCCTTGATGGTACCGGGGCTGACTATCAGCCATATGCGGTGCACAGAGCCGAGACCTCGTGGAGCTAGAGATCCCAGGGGGGTACAGCCACAGCCGGTGGGTCCGTTACAGGGAGGAGGCGAGAGGCAAGCACAGGGACCAGCAGGGAGACAGGCCGAGGGTGGTGGAGAGAGCTGAGGTATCCTTGCAGAGGAGATAGTTTGTGTTTTTGAATATTGGATAGAGACACCGGTCTGTGAACTGGTTATGTATAGAGAGGCTTGCGTGCCCACATATGATTCTTTCATTCATTTATTCATCTTGTTGTATATACGGCCGCAGCGAGCGAGTATGGGTTGATATAGTTGATATATTTTTGATATGAGAGACGAGCTGCGAGCCGAGTCGAGATTTTGACAGTTATTGCGGCCTACATGCCGGCTTTGTATTATCTTGAGATCACAGAGGCCCCTATGCAGGGTAAGTTGTATATTTGAAACCTTTGATATATATATATATATATGATGATTTTGACCCACATGGTGTATATGAAATGTTTTATGTGTTTTGTCAATGGTTTGTGAAATTTAATGTATGATGAGTTTAATCCACATGGTGTATATGAAATGTTGTATGTGTTTTGTCGATAGTTTGTTTTATTTTAGATAGATGATGTTGATGAAATAGCGATAATATATTGATGTGATTTTGATGAAAAATATTGGTAATGGTGTTGTGATGCAGGAAAAAGAGGCGGGCGCCACAAAAATTTGCAAAAAGAAAGAAACGGCCTAGGTTTAAGGAAAACGGGGCACATGACCGATATCGGTTATGTGCAGATGTGATGCTCATATTATATGACCGATAACGGTTATGTAACCGATATTGGTTATTCCAAAATTATATTTCCTAAAAATAGAACTGCTTGGTTGGTAACTTAAGTTTTATTTTTAGAAGCATGCAACAAGTTAAATACGAGAATGCGACGCTGCTTGACGATGGATACAGGTAATTGCATGAAAGAATTGAGTGATAAGGAGGAAAGAGACAGGTGAAGTGAGTGTGGGGTAAGATTCAGAAGGCAAAAATACAAGTTATATTTGAAGAGGGTGGTGAACATGGCTGAACGAGGAGAAGCATCCAGCAGGCAGAGACGAGAGGGAAGACAGGTTCCACCTCAAGCTGCTGCATCCCAAGAGGTAAACTGTTTGGTTGTAATTTGATTCTTGCATGTTTTATGAATAGGATGAGAGAGAGTAAGTGGGTAAAGATGAGAAAGAAAAGGTGATAGGAAAGGGTTTGGGATGGGGTGAGTGCTATGGGGTAGGTAAGCAGGGTGTTCACGTATGTTTTTAGGTATAGATAGGAGTAAACGGGCAAAATAATTATCATAGGTGTATGTTTTTAAGCAGGGTGTATATTTTTGACAGTGACCGGTATCGTTTAGAGATAACCGGTATCGGTTAGTAAACGGTATCGGTTATCTATAACCGATAGCGGTTACTGTAGGAGTTTCCAGAATTTGAGAAAAAACCCGTGGAGATTTGTTTTATTGAATAATTATGTGTCGTTTTGATGTATGTAGGCGGAAGTAGGGTTAAGGATGAATGATACTATGCCAGCATTGTTGTCACGAATCCGAGTGGATGTAACACCAGCTGAATGGGCATTGATAAATCATTTGGGGTTAAGTGGAATCTGCTATTATTCACGAATCACACGTAACCATGCTATGTTACAGGCGTTGATTGAGAGATGGAATCCAGAAAAGAATACCTTCTATCTGCCAACAGGGGAGATGACAGTGACGTTGGAAGATGTGTTCCGTATTTTGAGACTCCCAATTACAGGAAGACCAGTATATCAGGCATTGCCTAGCGCGGCGCGGGGAGCAATAACAACAGTATTTGGTCCATACACACGAGATTTGACACAGTGAGGTTTGACATTCACTTATGGTATAATGTATGTAGCACACCCTGAGGCAACAAGGTTGGCAGTAGTATTGATGATAGCGGTGGGGTATTATGCATTACCGAGGGTGGATGGCGGAAGATTTCCAAAAGTATTGATGAGTGTTATTTGGGAAATGATAGAAATGAGTGTGACTTTTGCATGGGCACCCGCATATCTAGCAGATTTATACAGGGGTTTATGGGCCTGCAGGTGAAAACACATGACGACACTAGATTGTTTATACTTATTACATTGTTGGGCCTATGAGCACATAGTTTGTGTGCGCCCAATAGGCTGACCCATCGAGTCGGGAGAGATAAGAGTGCAGAGGTTGGGATTCAGACGATGGGTCCAAACAGAACAAGAGGTGAGATCCCAGGCCGTGATAGATGACATCGAGTATTATAGACAGGTATGGGAGATGGTGACGATGCGGATATTTTTGGAGGCCTTACGGGAACTATATGATGACAGAGAACATAGCCGAGGAGTTGAGGGTGTAGAGCACTTGAGGTGGATCGCAGGGGGGCACGGGTAGGGTGAGTACGAGAGGATTCCTCTAGATCGTGTGCGAAAATTTGGGTTCGTTCGGGATATACCTATGACATATAGACCATACACGAGGATTGATGCCGAGGCAAGCATTCTCACCTCCCACCGACACCTCCGGAAGGGCTAAAAGAGATAACAATGATCGTAGGGTAATGGATGCGGGAACAATAGAGGCCTATAGAGTATGGTGGGTAGTAGAGCTGTGAGGTGCACGTGAGCACCCTGACATAGCTGTGATTACAGCAGAGAGAGATCATCTACAGATTTGGTTCACCAGCTTCAAACACAGGTGAATGAGACAACGGGATTGTTAGAGGTTTCACAGTTACAAGTGGAGAGACTAGAGGCAAGATTCCTCCACGCGAGAGGACGTATTCGTATGTTACAGGAGATGTTGGCGGATCAGTGGGAGGAACCAATAGCAGTGGCACCTTTGAGGATGGAAAGGCCAAGTGAGGGGCGTCGACGATCACGATCACCACTAGATTCGGGAGGAGGTGCAAGGGTCTAAGTGAATTTCATAGGAGTATAAGAATAAATAAGGATGCCGACCTGCGAGTCGATGATAGAGAAGATGTATTTGTTTAACATCTAAAAACTAAATATGTATGTTGTTTTGAGGGATGATAATACTAAGAATGGTTGTGTTTTGAATGTTGTTTTGGTTTGTTTTGAAAAAGGATAAAGATGAATGTTGTCAAAATAGAAATACAAAAATATTTATATTTACAACACATGATAGGGTATGGTAGGGGATGGTTGAGCTAACCTTGGGAGACCCCATGTCTCCTAAGTGCTGCCTACATAGCCCATTGCACAAAGCAAGGAGGGGCCTCAGACCGATGTAGTTCTCCCTTAGGACTAGGGAGAGGTGAATTCAGGAAATTTAGGTATGGTTAGGCAATTTGTTGGTTGGTAAAAATATTGATATTGGTAGGGTAATGTTGTTGGTGTTGGTAAGGAATTGGCGATGTTGGTATAGGTATAGGTGAAGCGAAAGTTAGCCTACCCAAGTGGTAGGGAACCGTATCCTGATTAAGGTCAACACACAATCCTAGAGTCGAGAAAAAGAGGTAAAAGTGTCCCGTAGTTGAGAAGAGCTAAACAAACCACATATTAACATAGAATGAGCTTGAACCCCTAGGTACCTTGCATAGACGAGAAGTTTATAGGTGAAAAGAGTTGTATAATCACAATATATCGGGTATACGTCACATCCCGTGAGTTTTGTTGTTTAAAAAATGGTGAGGTGAGGTGGATGGTGTAGCTGAGGCGCAGAGAACTTGTTATAAAGTGAGTATCCTGACGAAAGAGAACCAAACCTAAATAGACAAGTCCATGACTCAAAAGTGCTTTTGAATGCGGCTTTTATTTTACTGAATATAGACTGATCAATGTGGGAAGTCTACAAGGGATATGTATTTTGTTACTCTTGAGGTCTTCACGAAGCTGATCAATGTGAGAAGCTTCTAATAAAGGTTGACTGTGTATAGCTATCCTTCAAGGGAGTAGTCTATTTATAGTAGCAGATGCGGCGTTTGTGTATAGCTGTCCTTCGGGGGAGTAGTCTATATATAATAGCAGCAATAGTTTGGCATATATCTATCCTTCGAGGGAGTATTCTATGTATAATTTAGAGGTCTAGATGTCCGTTGGGCATAAAGCATGTAGTTTTGTAGGAAGTTTGACTCAAGAAAATCCCATAAGTGTTTAATTAAGAATGTGTCATTTTGATACTTTGAAGTCATGGACTAGACTAAAAGGGGAAGGCATCTTGAAGGGGAGGTGATAATCAAACCATGTGAGCTTGATTTGATTTTGAGATGTAGGAAACAAAGTGTATGCGGTGGTAAATGAGCTCAAGGGATGAGCGCAAGGTAGATAAGAAGTGATATAACACTAAATTCAAAAGTAGAATGGTCAAAGATGCAAGGCATTAAGGGGCTCAGGCTCAGGTTTACCATTAAGTGAAGCTAAACGATAAGTGCCTGATCCATAAGTGTGAGTGATAATGTAAGGCCCAATCCAATTTGGAGCAAATTTTCCACGTTTGTTCTTTTCTAGTTTGGTTACATGTTGATTTTCTTTGAGGACAAGATCACCAACCTTAAAGGTACACTCATGAAGTCACTTATCATAAGCACGCTTGATGTGTTTTTGATAGATTTGAAGGTGGTCAAGAAAAAGCTCTAAGCTCTGGGCTAACCACTCTTGGCTGAAATCATCATTGGTGAGAATATCTTGAAGAGATATTCTTAGGGAGGGTATTTGTATTTCGAGAGGCAAGACAACCTCGATACCATATACCAAAGAAAATGGGGTGGCATTAGTGGAGGTACGAATGCTAGTCCGATAATCCCAAAGGGCAAAAGGAATGTGATCAGGCCAATTGTTCCCAAAATTATCAACAACTTTCATGAGAATTTTGGTCAGGTTTTTGTTAGAAGATTCGGCTTGGCCATTTGCTTGTGGATAGTACGGTGACGATAAGCTAAGTTTGATACCGAAGTTGTTACAAAGGTCTTGTAATAACTTATTTTTGAAAGATTTACCATTATCTGTTATCAGGTGATGAGAAACACCAAAACGATAGATAATGTGATGGTTAACAAATTAGACAATTTTTTCTTTTTTGGTTGAAATGAGTGGAATGGCCTTCACCCATTTTGTGTAATATTCAGTTGCTATGATTATCCATCGGTGACGTTGAGAAGAGGGAGGATGAATCTCACCAATAAGGTCTAAACCCCATTGTGAGAAAGGCCAAAGATCTCGTGCGACCTGTAGCGGATGGCTAGGAGTATGTTGAAGGTTGGCATGTTGTTGACACATAACACAACGCTTAACATATTCATAGCAGTCATTATTAAGATTAGGCCAATAATAGCCTAGGCGAAGGATCCGTTTGGCCATGGCAAGCCACTAAAATGTCCACCACAAATACCGTCATGGAATTGTCGGATGGTATAGGTGACCTCACGCCGATTAGACATCGAAGGAGGATACCATCAAAGCCACGTTTATAAAGAAGTCCCCCATGATGACATAACGAGAAACACTTTTAAGAAAAGCATGTTTTCCGGTACTCGTTAGGTCAGTGGGAGAACAGAGGTTGTAAGGTAGTCGTGAAATTGGTGATACCAGGTATCCTGTGAATTATCGACACATTATTTATCATACAAACAACTGGGAAATTTGAGTAAGATGGGGCAAAGAGTTGTTGGACCAAGATGAATATGTTGAGTCGATTGGTGAGGCAGAATTTGTGAGGCTAAGCAAGCCATAGTATCCATAAATTTGTTAGTGGAGTAGGGAATGGTTTGGATGAAATAATGAGTAAATAAGGTCAAAAGTGAATCTACGTAGTGTTTGTACTTTTGAAGTTCCTCATTTTTACATTGGTAGATGCCCATAACTTGGTTGACTACCAATTGAGAGTCACCAAAAATGTTGATAGATTTGACACCTAAGTGTAACGCAACCTAGAGACCCAAAACAAGGGCCTCGTATTCCGTTGTATTATTAGTGCAGGGGAAATCGAGCCGGAATGAAAGAGGCATAGGCTCAAAGCATCAAGAGGAATGAGAACAACGCCGGCTCCTCTGCCGCTACCGGCATTTGGATCCATCAAGAAGAGGGTCATTGGATACATGATTCCTCCCGAGTGAAAGAGTGGCGATGAGTTCGTCTGGGAAATTAAAATTGGTAAATTGTTCCCCTGTAAAGGGACCTCCGCGAGTTGGTCTACAATAGTTTGTCCTTTGATTGACTTGGTGTATAAATTCAAGGTCGAGGTCAGTGAGGAGCATAAGCCATCGGGTGATGCATTGGTTTAGATGTGGTTTGGCGTACATATAATGAATGGGGTCCGCGTTGGTGATGAAAAAGTTTTGTGATTCAGAGGTAGTGTCGAGTTTGGTGGCTACGAATGATAGGGCTAGGCACAACTTTTCTACATTTGTATACCTAGTCTCGTAATCCACGAGAGTACGATTTATATAATAAATGGCTTGTTCTCGATGCTCGAGTCACGATGTGCGAGCATGGCTCCTACAAAGCGTGGTTGGTGGCGAGAAAGGTAAAGGTAGAAAGGGTGATCGTCCCGAGGTGGGATAAGCACGGGTGGGCTGCAAGAGATAGGCTTTAAGATCCTCAAAAGCTTGGTGACATTCCTCGCTCCATTGAAAGACAATATACTTTTAAGGAGATGATGGAAAGTTTGACATCGATCCGAGAGTTGTGAGATGAAACGCCGGATAGATTGGAGTTTTCCTGCAAACTACGTAATTGTTTGAGGTTAGTGGGTGGGGCATTTCTAGGATAGCTTTGACTTTAGCTAGATCGACCTCGATGCCACACAAAGAGACAATAAAACCAAGGAGTTTTCCGAAAGAACACCAAAGACACATTTCTTTGGTTGAAGACGAACACCATATTCAGAATAAAGCAGCGATCGAAAATAATGGCTAAAACATCGAGATGTTCACTGCGATGTTTACACTTGCCAAGAAGATCATCGACATAATCTTCAAGGATAGTGTGCATAATGTCCTGAAAAATGTAAGTCATAGCCCACTGATTGGTCACACCAAAGCATTCTTAAGGCTAAATGGCATGACATGATAATGAAGGTTCCCAAGGAGTGATGAAGGTAGTTTTATGTTGATTGGCTGAGGCTACCAAAATTTGATTGTATCTCGAGAAGCCATCCATGAGAGAAAGAATCTCATGACCGGCAGTGAGATCAACAAGTTGATCAATACTTGGTAGGGGGAAGTCAACCTTTGGGCAAGCGAGATTAAGGTCCCGAAATGCACATATCTGAAGTCCCCCCATTGCTTTAGTGACAGGTACGATATTAGAAATCCATTGAGGATATTCAATAGGTAAAATGAAGGAAATAGAAAGGAGTCATTGAAGTTCTTCTTTGACCAAGAGGGCTATGCGTGGATGCATTTTTCTCGTTTTATTTAACTGGTTTGGAATCGGGTTTCAGGGTAATGTTATGGACCGCAATGTCAGGAGCAATTCCTGGCATGTCAACGTAGGACCAAGCGAAAGCTTGGTTGCAGGTACGGAGAAAGGTAGTAAAGGTGGCTTGTTCTGATGCGTTAAGGGATTGTCCAATCTTCACAATGTGAGGATCCTCCTCTATGTGGATGTTGATTTCTATAGTCGACTCATTCAACATGGTTTGAGTTTCAGACGGTAAGGCACGTTGAATATAGGAGTCATCCACACCAAGGTAAGTGAGGATGGAGTCATCATCCTGGCACTCAACAACATTGATTGAAGGAAAATCCTCTTCGATCATGTCTAGATACATAAGGGGAAGAGAATATGGGTCCTCATTATCGCGTTGATAAGTGAGAGGACCCAGGAAGATAGCATTTATGAAAAAAAAAAGTTAGGAGGGATAGATTCAGGGTCTATCGACTCTGTGGGTGACGATGGCAAAATGGGTGATGATGGTTTGGTAGGGGTGACGTCCTCATCTTCCAGAATACAACTGACATGAGGTTCTTTTGGTGTAAGTGTTTCAGGAAATCCGACACCACTATGATCATTTTGCTTGCGTGTAGTTACGAGGAATGATTGTATGTTGGCCTTGTTCATAAAGACCAAAACCAAAGCCTTTCCAAGCACAGCGAGTCAAGAAGGTGAGGGTGAAACGACGATTTGTCAAGTATTGAAAATCGGATTGGAAGGGAACCACACCAAGAGGAGGTTCAAGGGTAACAGAGGATGCGTCGACACCCCCATACGTTAGGTTGGTGCGGCAATTAGGTGGTCCATAAGAGATTACCTCCCCCACGCGACGGTCGTAGGTAGGATGCACATGTAACTGTCCGTACTCCTATGGGGTATGGAAAGAGATAACATTATATAGGTGATACTCCCCCAGCGTAAGGCGTTGAAAAACATCTACTAAGGGGTCTGAGGTTGGGATTTTGTCTGCGGGAAAGGAAGTGGTATTTGCAACGGTGGTTTCATTGGTTGAAGGCGTAGGTGCGGTTGAGGTGGATGGTTGAGGTGTGGTTAAAGTGGATGGTTGGGTTGGATGAATGGGTGTCTTGACTGGTACAAGCACATCATTAGGGTGATATAACATATTGCAGGTTTTGAAGGGGGGAGGATCAGCTTTTACGGTGTAGGACTTCCCCTCATACTCAAATTTTATGCATCTATGTAAGGTGGAGGGAACGCATCCCATAGCCCGAGATCCAAGGGCGGCCTAACAACATATTGTATTGGAACTCTCCCTCAAGGACATAGAAGAGTTCGGGTAAAGTACGTGGTCCTACATGAATGTTAAGGATCACGGTGCCTAAGGTAGAAGTAATAGCATCATTGAATGACCGCAACATGATGGGGTTGGCACACATGCAGCTAGAAGGGATATTCATTTGTTGGAAGGCTTTTGAAGAGATGATGTTTAGGCTAGCCCCCGTCAATCATAACATGATGTACCCGAATGTCCCGGACATAAGCTGAGATGAACAGAGCAGGGTCAAGATCTTCTGCACTAAAGTCAACAATTTCGTCTTCGGAGAAACCGAGCAAAGTGGCTTCACTTGTATGAGAGACGAAGTGGTTGGGGAGATAGGTTGTTTGGTGAGCGAAGCAACGTGATTGGGTGTTAGAATGGAGGTAACAGGAAAGGTTTCATTAGGTAAGACCTCTATCCCTTGAAGGATTTCAATGAGAGCTTGTCGATGAGATTCAGAAGTTTGAATGAGATCGTACAGTGTCATTTTTACAGGTGATTGGTGAAGCTGTTTGATCATGGTACGGTGGGCAACTCCATCAGAGACGGGGTAGGCAGGTCCACGAATAACCACTTTAGGTGGTGGTGTGATCGGGATGGCGGACGGAGAAAGAGAGGCCGCAGGTGTGCTTCCTTTAGCTTTCTCGTTGTTTTTCTGCCCTCGAGTGGCAACACTAATCATGTTGATCTCGTGAACACGAGAGGAGGAGGATGGTAGGGATAAGTCATGGTCTTCGAGAGGTGGGGTTGTAATAATGATAGATCTTGGTGAAGCGGGGACAGGTGGTATAGGAGAGGAGATTGAAGCTAAAGGTTTCTCCCTTCGTAAGTTGTCTTGTTTAACCTTTCTGTCTGAGAGAGGTGACTGATGAAGTATGGCTTTCAACGCTTTGCATCCTTCTACATCATGTCCTGGTGTGCGGTGGTAAGCACAGATTTTAGACTCATCATAACCTATAGGTCGAGGTTTAGATGGATCATAAGGTCTAAGTGGGGGTAGGGAAATGGTCGCATTCTCCACCAATATAGCAAGGATTTTGGCGTAAGACCCTTTGAGTGGGTCAAAGTCAGAGGAAGATGAGGCTATTGACTGGGTAGTTTTTGGTAATGACGGGGTATGGTTGATTTGTATGGGTGGCGGTTTAGCCAAGGGTTTTGATAATGGGATTTAACTAAACGTGGCTTCTTTGGTGCAGAAGCTATGTTTAGCTGGTTAGATGATGAGGCCACAGATGATGTGGTATCAGAAAACAACCACGGAGAAATAGGAGTGACAGCAAACAAATATTTTGATGATGGAATTTGTTTAGGGTTGATAGGCGGACAGGATACGCGGGGTGACGGTGTTGATATACCCTTGGATCTCTGTATGGGTGTAGAAGGCATAGGTTTTTTAAAGAAAATGCAGGAGGTATGATATATTGATGCAAGGTGGAGGGATGAGGTCCCAATATGGAAGGTAGGTGTGACGACGATGGTTTTAGTTGTGATAGAGGCATAGGTTGAGGAGATTGAGTCTGTCTCCTAAGTGGATGGATGACTTTATTTTTAGATAAATCTAGCCGCTTAGGTGGGTGTGTTAGACTGGGTATTGGTGAGGTCCCAAGTGTAGGGGAAGATTTGGTTAGGCTAATAGAGGTGGATGAGGTATTTGGTAGAGATGAGGGGGGTGAAGATGAGGACATAGGCATTTTAAGCTTCTGTAAACACTTCGGGTATATAGTAGAGGCATCTGGATCGATCATCTGCATTTGAGTAGAATAGGGGTACTCAAACGTTCCCATAGGACTCGTCTCATCTTCTCGAGGGATGATAATCCTCACGTGTGAATAGGAACTTTTGTATGGAAGAAAGGTGGGTTGTGATTCCTGTCCACTGTGGATGTGATATAGGGGGTAGATGAGGGACTGTATCAATGGGCATTAAGAGGTCAACCGGTCGCTAAAAAGATTTAGGTGATGAAGAACTAATAGGTAGGAGGGCATGTTTGAGAGGATCTGTCATGATTAAAGAATTTGGTGATGTTGGTGTAAGAGGTTTCTTGTCTAAGGATGACAAAAGAAGTGGCAAGCCTTCCTCTTGTGTAGCAAGAGTGGTAGAAGGAGACATTTGGGAAATAGATAAGTTAGATAACATCCGCTCACAGTCTTGCAAGGATGCGGTGTAAGAAGGCTCATCTGTGAGAAGAGACCTTTGGGTGGTTAATTCCTTGATGGGTAAAGGAACGGAAAAGATTTCATCTTGTCTTGATGGTGATGAAGGGGGTTCGGGTTCCCATGCGTTAGTGAAGTGGCTTGATTCAGAATTTTTTGATAGAGGCTTTTGGTGGGAGTCAAAGACTACATGGATCTCATGAACACTCTCCTCGGCTAAGATATCTTGGTTTATGTTACTGTTAGAAGAATGATTCAGGAATGGTTTGTTGAAAATTTTCAAATTTCGGTTAGCAGGAGCGTTAGGATGATCGAGGGCTATATCTCCTGCATCAACCATTTCCTGCACTATGTTTTTCAACATCTTGCAGTTTTCATGACTGTGTCCCTTCACGCAGTGGAAGTTACAGAAGTCATTTTCTTTGTACCAAGAAGGTATGGCACGGGTGGAATCAAACCCGGAGTGAGGTTTAACAGGAGGTAAGGTAATGGCTCCTGCTTTAAGCAATTTTTCCAATATCACACCATAAGTTTCTCCCAAGGGAGTGTAATTGATGGGCTCAACTTTATACTTATAGGTGGTTTTTGGCGGGGTATTAGACGGTGGTTGGGATTTGACCATCACCGCGTGCACAGCTCCTTTTGATTTCGAAGTAGTCAATGGGTGAGGATTGGTGGTGTTAGGTTTGTTGGTGGAATCTTGGGTTCAGAAATTGGGGTTTTTGTTGCAAGAACCGCAATTTCTCTTCCTCTAAGGCTCGAATCTCTAGTTTTGAGCCATAGTAAAGGCCTCGTCAAATGTGCGGAAAGTTTAAATTTGGAGGGTAGGAGAGATGTGCTTAGCGCAGGCCCACGTAAAAAGTTCAATAAGTTTAGCTTGAGGCAAGGCATACGTAAGTTGGTTGATAAGGCCCCACCATCGTCCAACGAAATCTGTGATAGATTCGTCTTCAAATTTTCGGATGGCATAGAGGTCGGTGATAGATACTTTCTTGGCAATGTTAATGGAGAAATGATCCAAGAAAGATTGGGCTAGTTAGTTAAAAGAGAAGATTGAGTGCTAGGTTAAAGCACCTTTGTACCATTCAAGGCGGGTCTTGATAACGACATGGGAAAGGTGTAGAGTAGTAAGGCATCATCATGAGAAATTAGATAGTTGGCATGTCTAAATGAGCGCAAGTGTTGTTGAGGATCCTCCTTACTATTAAAACGAGTAAATTTTGGTAATTCCCATTGAGGAGGATATGAATGAAGGGGGACAGAAGGGTGGATAGGCTCCCGAAAAACTTGCTCGTATGTCAGGGTGCTACGACTTCTGAAACTGAAGCCTCAGATTTTGCATTTTGTCCATCATTTGTTTGATTAAATCAGTAGTTGGATGAGATGATGGTGCGGTTGCGGTAAACGGAGGCAGATTGGGCCAAGGGCCACCACTAGACAATGGTGGGGTTAAATGTTGATAAGGTATGGAGGACGAATGTGTTGAGGCGACCGAATAGGGATGTCCTATATAAGATGTTGAGGTCACCGGATACGTGTGTGGAAATGAAAAGGTGGGTGGAGCTTGAGAAGGAAAGCTCGTGTGAATAGGTGGCAGAGAGCAAGTCATGAAAGGAGTAGTCTGCAAGAGAGACGAGGTAGGAGTGGTCAGCGGTAATGATATGTGGGGCCCAAGATTAACCAAAGGAAAGCCAATCTATGCCGTATGAACCCCTGAAGCCGCTGGATTGGGAAACGGGGCTAAGGATGCAGAAGGCAAAGCGGAGTTATCAGGTGGAGAAGGAGCTAAATGAGTAGCTATACTAATAGGCATGCCAACAAGGAGTTGACCATCGGGCGTACGGTCAGGGGCATGAGACAAATAATATTGTACAGCGCTAGGATTAGCGTCCAAAAATTTTACAAATTCCTTATCTCCTACAGGGATTTTGGGAACCTCACTAGTGTCCGTAGGGTTCCCCATAGAATGTGAAGGGGGCGATTCAGGAAAAGGCACAGAGCAGGCATGTGAAACCATGGCGGTGGCTTGCTTCCGAGTGATAACAACCATGGGCAAGAGTACACAGTAGGGTTTCAATCTATCAGGAACAGAAACAACCCCAGAATGTTGAAATTGGTAGGTTGCTGGTTTGTCAGGGACTGTAAAAGACTGTAACCGATATCGGTCTGCTAACCGATGTCGGTTATACTGTAGCCGACGTCGGTCACTTAACCGATGTCGGTATAATAGGACTGGTATAAGAAACCGTAAGAAGCTGCTGATTGGGGTTAACAGTGCTTAGTATGCCTACCAAACTGTTCTGAAGTGATCACAAAAAATAGTGTATGACAGAGAAACAGAACTGAAAACAAGCAAGATACACAAGAAAATTAACAGACTAACCCTAGGATTAGTTTTAATCAATTTGGGCTTATGCCCTTAGACGCAGAATGATGTCAGAATCCTAAACAAAAGACTTAGGGGAAATGTCAAGTTTGTTTTGGCTTATAAGGTTACCTCAATCGGGCAGAGGAATACCATGGAAAAAGGGGGGATGTTTTGAGCTGTTGTGTTAATTGTGAAGTGATTCGGTATGTGTTGTGTAGTGAAAGTAAGATTAATTTCTTGTCAATACCATGGAAATCACCCCCACGTGTACAACCTGTTACTTAATCTACGTTCACTAGAATTGAAAACAGCACGCAAAAATGGGATGCACATGTTTTAAACCCAAATCAAAAATGTTATTCGATGAAGCAAAGAAGATGACTTTCACTAATGCAAAGCTGGGAAAGCAAGACAAATTCTTTTACCAAATATAACAAAATATAGTGTGAAATTTTTAGAAGAAGAAAACAACATGTATGCTCCTTATATCAAAGCAAGCAAGAAAGAAATAAACCCGAAATGGGTCCCACCGTCGTGCTAAAATGTTTCACACGAAATGCTTCCGCTTCGGGATAGAGTTACTTCTATCCTTTCATTCCTTTGAGAAACAGATAAGGGTTAGGGCAAGGAGGAATACTGTTGAATATTGAGATGGTGTGCATGTACCAGTAGAGAGAGTATTCTGGGAAGGACTCCTGCTGGGAAGTAAGAATACAACACCACCAAATTCTAATTAGATAATAAGTGAGGGAACTACCTTGGGCCCAGGAAATATGAGACTTCCTTTTGAAGGTGGTCAATTCCCCTACTAATATGAATTAACACAAATTCTAATAAATAAGCTATTGTCCATTTACAATTTATTTACCTTGTTAGAACAATAGAGAAAAGGTTGGTCTTGATTTTGAATCACAAGTGACCGATGCCGTTCAAAGTGTCACCGGTACCGATTGATGATAACCGATACCGGTGGGGGTAGTGATTTAAGGGGTTTGGTGAAGGTTGGCTATAATATGGCTATATGATAGCTATGGTGTTTATAAGGCTGGTAAAATGACTGGGGATAGGTAATGAGGTGATGGAGAAGACTCAAAGAGTATGGGGGTTGTTCTTGGGGCAATGTAGGGGTAGAGGAATGTAAGTTAGATAGAGAGTGTTCTTGGGTAGTGGATGCGGGAGTAGAATTGTAATTACCGTGATTCGAAATCCAAGAAATATTATTAAAAGAACGTATAAGACTTACTTACTAGTTCCTGATGAAAAATGCAGGTTCAGGACTGTGATGATGAAGGCAGGGTTCAAGTAGGATGATCTGACAATCCAAGATGAGCTATCTCCTCTCCTGATGCTTGGATGAGTGTAACTGGGCTCTGGTTATTTAGTTGCAGTCTTGGGCTTGATGTCCTTCTCTACAAACTCCTCTCTTTCCTTCACTTGTCTCTGCTCAGCCAAGTAAATTCCGGATTCCTCCAATGACTTCTCGTTTTGATCAATGAAAATCCAACCCTCTTGTTTTTGGTTGGGAGAGGTCATTTACAGGGAACCGATGGCGGTTACGTAACCGACGGCGGTCGAGTAGGAACCGGTATCGGTCAGGTCAAAGTGGGCTATTTTTAGTAAAATAGCCAACTTTCCCTCCTTTTCTCTTGAGGGATTAGTTGCGGGCTTGGTCAAGTCATTACGAGGTTGGTTTTAGGTGCGGGTGAGGAGTCATTTAGTCATGGGTGTGGATGTAGACCAAGTTATAGGTCTTAATTAGGTTAGTTTAGGGTTTGGACTAGGTCATGATGAGGTGGCAAAATGAGGTGGCAGGTATGGCGATGTGGATTTATTAATTATAAGGTAATTAATAAATAATTGTGTAAGGTTTAGGTGATGAGGTTAGGTTGCGAAATGAGATACGGGGCACGGGGGTCGTAAGACACAAATTTGGTGTCTACAGTCCGATCCTTAGAAATAGTTGCATCATCTAGTTGGTCGTGATGTCCCGGCTCTTGATGGACTTTTGATGAATGAATTCAAGGTTGAGGTCAGAAAGAAGTATAAACCATCATGTAGCATGTTGATTTTGATAAGGTTTAACATACATATAGTGTAATGGGTCAAGTATTAGTAATGATGAAGGTTTTGTGATTGAGTAGGAAATGGTGGAGTTTGGTGGTGACAAAAACTAAGGCCAAGCAGAGCTTTTCAACATGGGTATATCTAGTTTCATATTCCATAAGGGTATGACTTATGTAATAAACCATTTACTCTCGGTGTTGGTTGTCGCAATGAGCAAGCATGGCAATTAGAGAATGGTCGGTGGCGGAAATATATAGGTAAAAGGGCTGGTCATCCTTAGGAGGAATGAGCACCGGTGGTTGAGGTAATCTTGTTTCAAGGCTTCAAAGGCTTTATGACATTCATCATCCCATTTGAAGGAAACAAGCTGTCATGAGAAGATGATGGAATGGTTGACAACGGTCAGAAAGCTACAAGATAGAATGAAGAATGAATTGTAGCTTACCTTGTAGGCTTCAAAGTTGACGAAGATTAGTGGGTGGAGGAATTTATAGAATAGCCTTGACTTTAGGATCGACTTCTATGCCACATAAAGAAATAATGAAGCCTAGGAGTTTTCCAAAAAGCACCGTAAAGATGCACTTCTTTGGTTGAATACACACACAATACTTTATGAGATGGTCAAAGATGACTTTAAGGATGGACAAGTGTTCGGTTCAATGTTTAGATTTGGCCAGAAGATCATCTACGTAATCTTCCATTATATGATGCATGATGTCATGGAAGATGTAATTCATGGCTCGTTGATATGCAGCACTAGCATTTTGAGGTCAAAAGGCATGAATCGATAGCGAGAAGGTCCTCCAAGGGGTGATGAAGGCAGTCTTGTGTTGATCCTCTAGAGCTATTAATATTTAATTATAGCTCGAGAAACCATCCATGACTGATAACATTTCATGGCTAGCGGTGAGATCAACCAGTTGGTCAATGCCTAGTAGGGGAAAATCATCTTTGGGATAGGTGAGGTTGAGGTCACAGAAGTCTATGCAAATTTGGAGTCCCCCTATCACCTTTGTAATAGGAATGATGTTAGAAATCAATTGGGGATAGTCAATGGGTAGAATGAAGGAAATAAAGAGAATGTGTTGAAGCTCTTCTTTGACCAGAAGAGAAATGTGAGGATGCATTTTCCGTAACTTTTTTTATGGGTTTAGCATCAGAATGGTTATGATATTTTGAACCATGATTTTTGGGTCAATACTAAGCATATCGGCATAGGACCGGAAAACATGTTTTCATGGTCTTGAAGGAAAGAGGTGAAGGATTCCTATTCAATAGCATCTAAAGATTGGTCAATTTTTAGAATGTTAGGGTCATCCTTAGTGTTAATGTTGATTTCAATAGTCGATTTGTTCAACATTATTTGCATTTTAGAAGGTAATGACCGATAAATATAAGAATCTTCGCACCAAGGTAAGTGAGGATGGATTATGCTTCTTGACATTAAACAACAATAATAGAAGGTGTATCGTGATTGATCATGTCAAGATATAGGAATGGGAGAGAAGAGGGAGCCTCGCCATCACGTTGATAGGTTAGGGGTCCCAAAGAAATGGTGTTTACAAAAAAAAAGTTAGGAGGAATAGATTCGGGATCTATGGACTCCATGGGTGAAGATGGTAATATGGATGAATGAAATGGAGAATATTTCTCATCCTGGATAATGTCAATGTGAACCTTCGTGAGGGTGGAGTGTCAAAACCAATACTTCTATGGTCATTATGTTTATAAGAGGTACAGAAATGACATTATGGTGGATTTGTTCGTAAAATCTGAAGCCAAATGCTTTCCATGCACACCAGTGGAGGAAAGTTTGAGTGAAGAGAGGTTAGTGAGGGAGTGTAGGTCGGATGAAAATGGTTGGGATTGGGATGGAGGTTCAAGTTTATAGGTGGCAATATCAAGTCCCCATACGTTAGATTGGTGCGAAGGTTAGGAGGACCATAAGGAAAAATGTCATCGATGTGGATGTCATAGCTAGGATGTTGACACTGCATTCGCATACTCTTGTGGGGTGAGGAAGGTGTTGATATTGTTTAGGCAGCATTCTCCCATAGTGAGGCATTAAAAACACCTTCTAAGGGATGGGTAGTTGATATGTGGGTAGTAGGGATAGATGGATTGATAGATGATGGGGAAACAAGTACGTCGAGTGGTAGAGGCTATAGATGTAGTGGGAATAGTGAGGTTAGATGTAGCAAAGGTAGTGGCGGTTTTGGTGGATGAGCTTCTAGGTGAAGGTCAAGTAGTGATAGTGGTAGAATCCTTTACCAATATAAGCACATCATTGGCGTGATATAACATGTTACAGGTCTTGAAAGGTGATGGGTTGGTAGGGATGGTGTAATTATATCATTTGTATTCAAATTTGAGGCATCGATGTAAATTTGAAGGACACAACCCATGATACAGACCAAAGGTCAGCCAAGTGGAAAGTTATACTGGAACTCCCTTCTAGGACATAAAAAGTTCGGGACAAGACGGGGACCCACGCGGACATGGAGAACAATGGTACCTAGGGTAGAGGTCATGGTGTCATTGAAGGAGAGCGAAGCATAACCAGGTTACCATGCATGTAATTAGAAGGTATCTACATTTTGTCATATGCATAGGAGGATATGATGTTAATGCTAACACCACCATCGATCATAAACACATCGTATAAGTATATTATCGATAAATATGGAGATGAAAAGAGCATGGTCGAGGTCATCGATTGCTAGTGAGTGATCCCTTCATCCGAAAAGATGAGGGTGGCCACTTGGCGGCAGTGGAGGTGTAGAGAAAGGCAAAGATCTAGTGAGAGAGGCTATGTGGAAAGAGGTAATGATGGAGGCTATGGGTGTGGAGTCATTTAGTAAGACTTAAATAGATTGAAGGACCTCCATGAGGGCTTGACGATGTGACTCGAGAGGTTTGGATGAGATCATATAAAGACATTTTGAGGGGGATTGGTGTAGTTGTTTCAAAGCATTGTGCAATGTGTGACCCCATCGAAATAGGATATGCAAGACCTCGAATGGTGACTTTTGGTATGGGTGCAATTGGTATGTTGGGTACGGGGTTGGTTAATGGGCCACTTTCATTTTCCTTGCCATTTTCTTTTTGAGCACGGGTGGAAATGTTGATCATGTTAATATGAGGGGAGGTGGATGAAGAGGGTGTGTTATGGAAGGTATAGTGGCATGAGGTAAAAGACCCTAGTGGGGATATGATCCTTATGAAATGAGTAGGGTGCATTGGCATTTTAGTGGTGGTTTAGCCAACTCATTATACGAACCATGTTGATCTCGAATCTCGAGGGTGAATCTAAGAGTTGTGGGGGTGGAGATTTTGGTCACTGAGTAGGTAATGGGAGAAGATCGTGGAAATTGGTGAAGGTGAAATGGGGTCCTCATCAAGAAGATCATCGTCATTATAATTTTCTTCAGGAGGACATAATTGGACAAGAGTAGTTTTTAACTCCTTACGATTCTCTACATCGTGTTCGGGAACATGATGGTAGGCAAAATTTTTGGTTTTTTCAAACCCTTTTGGTTTGGGTTTGAGTGGGTCATAAGGCATAAGAGGTGGTAATGTGATGACGGAGGTTTTGAGGAGATTGGTTAAAATTTTGGTGTAGGATCTTGAAAGTGGATAACAATGGGAGGTGAATGTGGGTTTACATATAGGTGTGGTTGATTGTGGGGAAGAGGCTTTACAAGAGGGGGAGTATGTTGGTATACTAGTTTTGTTTGTGGTGTGGTCTTAGGTGTTCGTCACATTTACTTGGGTATGGGCATGGTAGAAGAGATAAAAGAGATGGAAATGGAAGGTTTGGTTAGTTTAACTACCTTATTAGAGGGTAGCATATTTTTAGCTTTAGGTTGTGTCTTTTTAGGCAATGATGACATAGGTTTACAATATGTGGAAGGAAAAGACAATAGTGGAAGAGGACGGATTACCACACGGGGTTAATCGAGGTGTTGTGGAGGTAGGTGGTGTAGGTTGGGTAGGAGGCATGAGTGAAAGAGAAAAAATGTCATAGGTAGTGAAGTATTTATGGGACGGTAGTGGTGGTATTGGTGGTAATAAGTATACAAGTGAGTGTAGAGATTGCATGGGTCGCTTGGGTATATTAGTGACTGTGATGAGGAAATGGGTTGTTGGGTTCTTGGTTTACCGGTGGACGAGGTCAAGGGGTCAAGGTGATAGCAATGTGGTAGGTGAGGTTAGTTAGTGTATGAGGCCTAGGAGATTGGATCCTCCTTTTAGGGGCCATGGTAAGTTTAGCGTTATTTTTGCAAGATGTTGCTAAATCTAGTTTGATGGGTGGGTGAGTAAGGATGGCTATGGGTATGACCCCAAGGTAGGGATAGGTTTAGCTAAGGGAGATGATATAGGTGAGGGTAGGTGTTTGGGTCTAGATCTATGTTGTGTTATGCGTAGAGGCATGAGTTGGGCCATAGGTGATGATGTGGAAAGTGAAGCAATAGTCATAGTTGTGTTTGATTTGGTCGCTCGAAACACTTTTGGATAGATAGTGAAGGTGTCAAATGAAAGTGACAATGCATTTGTATCGAAATAGGAAGTAGAAGGTGTCCCCTAGTAAATATCTATCGACATAGTCCAGTAATCTGCCAAGTGTCAAAATGGTGTTGTTGTAGGCGGGGCCGATGTGGATCAAGTGAAAATTACCATAAAATGTGTTTGAGATACAAGGAAATGGCTAGCCTTAGAATTTTTGGGTAAGAGAGCTGAAAGCATATCAACGGGATCTTAAAGGTCGATTATGAATGGTCATCCAAAGGAAATGGTATTTCTACGAGGATCCTCTATGGGTAGAGAAGAGGATGGGCCAAATAAGGTGGAATCTCCTTGTGATGGTGTAGGAGGTGGACATGCATATCCTATGAGTAGGAGAGGTGCCACTGACAATTGCTCAAAAATTTGAGGGGTCAAAGGTGGTGTGCTAATTATAGGCTCTTCCACGGGTGATGGAGAAAATGAAATGGACTCCCCTATGGGTGGATGAGTAGATGAAATTTGTTATTATGTAGGTAGTGGAGCTCGGGCTAAGATTTCATCTATGGAAGGAACATGAGGCAATTGGGAAGCAACTGGTATGTCATCGAAAACAACATGGACCTCAAAGAAATTGCTATCATTGTTTGAAGTGTCACCATCCTGTTTGGAAGATGGGGCATGATTAGGGAATGGCTTCTTGAATATGTGTAGGTTTTGGTTAGCGAGTGAATTTGGGCTATCCAAGGCTAGATCTCCATTTTCTAACATTTCTTGGATGATATTCTTGAAGGTGATGCAATTATTGTCGCTATGACCTTTGACACGATGATAGTTGCAAAATTCATGTTCCTTATACCATACGGACATGGGGCACTAAGCGTCAAAGCTAGTATGTGGTTTTATAGGTGGAAGGGTAATGGCACCATCTTTAACAAGCTTTTCCAAAATAGAATAATAAGATTCTCCTATGGAAGTGTACTTTTGATGTTCTCGTCTAAACTAGAAAGCTTGAATGGGAGAGAGATTAGCATGAGGTTTGGCTAGGTTTGATTGATGAGGGGGCTAGCCTTAAGAATTACAGTGTTAAAAGATCATTTTTGTTTTGAGTAGTTGTTTTGGTGTTTCAAAGATGAAGAAGCATCATTTGATTTGAACGTAATGTTCTTGTTATGAAGTTGAATTTTCTTTTCTTCCATACCATGAATTTCTAATTTTTCTGCCATGGTGAATGCCTCGTCAAAAGTGCAAAAGATCTACACTGCAGAGTTAGTGAGATATGTCTTATGCAATCCCGAGTAAACAATTCTATGAGTTCAATTTGAGTTAATTGAAATGTGAGCTGGTTAATCACGCTACACCAGCCGAGTGATAAAGTCAGCAATAGACTCATCGTCATACTATTGTGTGGAATAAAGATCAATCATGGTAACCTTCTTCACAATGTTGATGGAGAAGTGATCTAAGAAGGCTTGGACTACTTGATTAAATGATTAGATGGAGCATCTTGGTAGCCCACTCTACAAGTCCAATGCAGGTCCTGTTAGGGACATTAGGAAGGTCCATAGGAGTAAAGTGTCATCATGGGTGATCAGGTAACACCCATGTTTGAAAGACCAAAAATGTTGTTGCGGGTCTTCTTTACTATTAAAACAGTTGAATTTTGGCATGTCCCAATGTACAGGTATGGGAAAATAGGGATGGACGAGATGAATGGGATCATTATGATTTCATCATAGGTGAGGGAATTGCGTGAGCCGGAAACCAATGCTTCTAGTGTCTGCATCTTTTCCATCATTAACTTGATGAGGTCATTGGTAGGTTGTGATGGAAGGGGGCCTCCCATAATGTAAGAGGGCTAGTGTTGAACATATGATGTGGATGGCATTCCAGTGTATGGTGATGCCAAATAGGAAGGTTGGGAATGAGGGACTGATATAGGGGGTATATACCTAGAATGAATGACGGATGAGATGGGGGGTTGTTGATAATATGTATATGGAGGTGGGATAGTCATAGTTCTGTAGTAGCAATATGGTTAAAATTCTATGGAATAGAGAGGACAGTGTTTTGGAATGGGGTAGTGGTTACTAACACCACAGGTGGTTGTGTTGTAATGGGTATTTGTGATACAATGGGTGCAGACGAGGTTATGGTCTAGGTGGTCGACAAGGGGACAACAGCACTCTTGGTGCAAGTGATATCTGCAGACACATCGGTCATGGCGGGTATGGGTCCTAGCTATGAAACCACTAGGGGTGAAGCAGGTGAAGGTAATGCCACATTATTAGGGGCTGATGTAGAAGTGGGAATAAGGGTAGGAGAGATGGATATAGGCATGCCATATATCAACTAGACTTGAGGAGTCCTAGGTGGAAGAATGGGAAAGGTAGAACTATAAGACCTGCCGGATTTTGATCAAGGAGTAGTGGAAATTCTTGGTTTCTGCGCATAAGCAATGGTGGTAGGTAGGGTTGGATCCATGGGTGATAGGATAGAGGGTGGTGAAGGACTAGGTGGGAGTGGTTGACAACTTACGTGAAATATAAGAGTGTTAGCTTGACTGTGAGTCAACACCATGTGAATGGATGTATATCAGGTGATGTTGTATCTTGCAGGTGACACAGAAAGTAGGAGAGAGAAGAAAACAAGTGTTTATAGGTAGATTTGGGTAATATATCAGTTGATGTTCAATATAGGGTAACCGAGCATCGGTTATGGATGATGGATGTTGGTTCGGGGGTAACCGAGGTCGATTCTTTGTGAGACAGGAACAATTTTATCAAATGAGAGAAAGACTATTATGGGCTAGATGAACAAGTTGTATGATGACTATTTATCAAAGAAGAAGAGAGTACAAAGAGTCACAGGAACTTTGACAACAAAGAAAATGAAATAAGGGTTCTTTAGGTAATTTAACCCAAAAGAACATAAAACTGATATCGGTTAAGGAAAACCAATGCCATTTTTTGTGAAAATTAGAAAGATGTAGAAAATGGATCATTGTGAATTTTAGTAAGATAAATAATCAACCCATAAGTCTAGAGATGATGCAATGAATTCTTGACACACTCAGAAGAAGTCAGAATACTCCAATTGTGATTGTGGAGTGTGTAAGGCAACAAGATGGAAAAATGGAGAAGCATATCCTCACACCTCAAAACGTACATCAATCAAACAATAAAAACATGTGCCTAATAAGTGATTTTTAATTTTTTGAGCTTATGCTATTTAGAATACTGACTCATGAATTTATAATAGAGTTTTTGGTGAGGAAGCCTTCCTACAAAGAAGGATATCTAAAATGAGAGGTTTCAGGTATGTTATGGCAGGGGCGGGCCGTCCTTTGAGAGAATGACTTGACAGAGGTAACGAGATGGGGAGTACATGCTAATAAAATCATGTGGTCACTGACAGGTGTTCCCAGGTAGGATGTTGTTTAAGAAAGATGTGTATATTTCAATTTTTTGCAAGTTTGGTAATACACAAAGAGAGAGAGAATGTGCTTTCTATGATTATTTGTGTCAACCATCAGCTAGGCATGACTTCCAACATATAGGTTTCCCTCATTTTAATGTGAGCTAAATGCAGCAAATCAAAATGTAATGCAACCAATTTTAAGCCCAAATTGAAAATATTATGTTTGATGAAGAAAATGATGAATAGGAGAGGGTATGCTCTTTCACTAAATGTAGAAATGAAGAAAGAAGAATGATTCCTTTTAAATGCACCAAGAGAAATGTTTTTTTAGAGAAATTAGAAAGAAGAGAGGATTACTAGGGAAGAAAATTAATATGTAAGCCTTTTAAAGGGAAACAAACACGCAACTCTCACCTAGAAATGAAGAAAAAACATTAGAACCCCTGATGGGTCCCACTAGGCGTGCCTAAATGTTTCACCATTTTCTTTACTTTTTGAATGACAAAACATAGAAGCTCATGGGATAGGAGGAATACTGTTATTGCTATTCATTTAATGTTTTTCACGTGAGTTCTAAATTCTTGACCCAATGCCGATTGTGGGAGCTTCCTTTTGGCTAGGAGGAACTACCGTAATAGAAAACAAGACCACAAAAGAGAAGTTAAATGATATATGACAGTGGACTACCTAGCATATGCTAGTTCCGGGAAGTGTGATACTTCCTATATGGTTATCAATCCACTGTTTAAAACAAATTAATGTGAGAAATAAGTAGATTCCTACTATATTTTGTATGATTTAGGTATCTCATTCAAAGTACGGTGAAGAAAATATAATATAACGGAGCTAGGCTATAGTTAGATACGGAGGGTTAGTAGGTATCAGCGTCTTGGAATTGGTGGGGAGTCAGGGTTTTGGGTTGTTTAGGTTATTTGGTAAAAGGTTGTTTGGTTTTATTATTGGCACAAGGTGTGAAACATAGAGACCAATTTTGGTTGGGTATAACTGATGATGGTTTAAGGGAGACCAACGAAATTTATGGGTAAGGTGTGGTAGAGTGGGGTGATGGTAGTTCTTTGAAAATTTTATTGTAGAGTCTGGGAAAGGTTAGATGAGGCTAAAAAAGGGGATGGAGAGGTATGTGGGAATGATGAGAACACCGAGAGAGATGGAAGGGCTAGGATAGGTGATCGATAAATGGGTGGGTGAGATGTTTGGGTTTTGAAAAGAAGGCTATGGAGCACCGGGAATATTAATAGAAGAATGATGACAAAAATGATAACTCTATGAATAGAATAGGAATGGAAATGATTAATGATAAAACACTTACCAATGTTATAGGTCCAATGGTTGGGTGGTGGTGATGATTGGTTGATGGAATGGAGCTTGGTGCAATAGTGACGCTTCCCGGAATGTTACCGTGAGTGCTAAATGCTTCTAGATCTATCCTGGTGCTGGCTATGGATGTCTAGGTGCATGAAAATCCCACAGGTCTTCTTGCATGAAGTTCTCTTCTCATATTATTTCTCTTAGAATGTGCCAACCCAAAAAAAAGGTTACTTGGGTGAATAAATGGTAACCAAAGATGGTTCTGGTTGACCGTGTCGATTTAGGGGTTGTCGGTGTCGGTTAAGGTGAGATTCCCTATGTTTACTAAAATTGTGAGATCTCACCACTTTTAACTCTAGTTCGTTCATTTATCCATGGATTTGGAAGGGCGTTACATTTTTATCAGTGGGAAGGTGGTTAGAGGGATAGTAGGCATTGATTTTTAGGGTTAAACTAAGTCTTTCCTCATTAAGGTAAGTGGGACTAAGTCTTAGTTGGTTATGGAAACATGCCAAGAATAGGTCTAGGGTGAAGTGGCTAGGTCGGTGTCTAGGTGAGGTGGAGATTATCTTAATTAGAATAATTAAGCAATGTATATTGTGAGGGGGTATTATTTTAATTAAGTTAATTAAATTAATATTAATGTGGGGTGAAAGGGCCATGGTTAGGTGAATATGTATGAGTTGGTTATTCGACGGGAGGCTAAGGAGAGTGTTGCATTTAAAAAGAATCATTCTTCTTTCTGCTTTTTGCATTTAGTGGAAAAATCATACCCTCTCTTATTCATCATTTGCTTCATCGAATGTAATTTTTTTTGTATTTGGGCTTAAAATTGGTCACATTACATTCTAATTTGTTGCATTTAGCTCACATTAAAATGAGGGAAACCTATATGCTGGAAGTCATGCCTAGCTAATGGTTGACACAAAGAATTGTAGAAAGCACATCTCTCTCTCTCTCTCTCTGTCTTACCAAACTGCACAAAATTGAAATATACACATCTTTTCTAAAAACAATATCTTACCTAGGAACACCTTTCATTGATCAACGATCGGAGAGGATTGGCAGGTACTCCCCATCTCATTACTTATGTCAAGTCATTATCTCATAGGATGGCCCACCCCTACCATAACATAACCTGAAACCTCTCCTTTTAGATATCCCTTTTCATAGGAAGCCTTCCTCACCAAAAACTCTACTCTAAATTCATGAGTCAGTCTTCTAAATAGCATAAGCTCAACACATTAAAAATCACTTGTTAGTTATGTGTTTTTAGCATTTGATTGACGTGCATTTTGAGGTGTGAGGATACATTTTCCATTTTACCATTCTTTTTCATTGTACACTCCACAATCATAGTTGGAGTATTTTGACTTCTTCTAAGTGTGTCAGGACTTCACTGCATCATCTCCAGACTTTTGGGTTGACTATTTATCTGATTCAAATTCACAACAATCCATTTTTCTACATTTTTCAATTTTCACAGTAACCGGCATCGGTTTATCCACCGGTGTTAGTCCCCCTACCGACATCAATTTTTCTTAACCGACATTGGTTTTTTATTCTTTTAGGTTAAATTTCCCAAAGAACACTTATTTCATTTTCTTTGTTGTTTTAAGTTCTGTGAGTCTCTATACTCTCTATGCTTTGATAAATAGTCATCATACAACTTGTTCATCTAACCGTCACCAGTCTTTTCCTCATTTGGTAAAATTGTTCTTGTCTCACAGTAACCAACATCGGTTACCCTTGAACCAGTATCGATCATCCTTAACCATTGTCGGTTACCCTATGTTGAATCTTAGCTGATACATTCCCAAATCCACCTATAAACACATGTTTTCTTCATTCCCACTACTCTTGGTGTCATCTATAGGATACAACATCACCTGATATACATTCATTCACATGGTGTTGACTCACAATCAAGATAACACTCTTATATTCCATGCAAGTCATCAACCACTCCCACCTAGTCCTTCACCACCCTCTGTCCTATCACCCATGGATCCAACCCTACCTACCACCATTACCATAGGTGATGAGGAATTTGCATGACTCCTTGATCATAATCCCATGTGGCCTTATAGTTCTACCTTTCCCACTCTTCCACCCAAGACTCCTCAGGTCAATTGATATATGGCATGCATGTATCCATCTCACCTACCCTTATTCCCACTTCTACATCAGCCCCTACTAATGTGGCATTACCTTCACCTGGTTTACCCCCAAGTGGTTTCACAGCTAGGCCCCATACCCATCATGACCGCTAATGTGTCTATAGTATTAGTCACACCCGTAGTATCTGTTGTCCCCTCATCAACCACCCAGACCATAACCTCATCTGTGCCCATTGTCTCACAGATATAAAATGTAAAACAAACCACCCATGGTTTGGTGACCCCTAATCCATTCAAAAATCTTTCCTCTCCATCCCACAATCTCTACCCCTAATCACCACTAGAGTCATGCTATGACTACCCCACCTACATACACATACTATCAACAACCCCTATCTCATCCATCACCCATTCTAGATATATGCCCCTCTATCGGTCCCCTATTCTCAACCTTCCTATTTAGCACCGCCATACACTGGAATGCCACCCACATCACATGTTCAATACCCATCCCCCTTATGCCACAGGAGGGCCCTTCCATCACAACCTACCAATGACCTCATCAAATTAATGATGGAAAGGATGCTAGACACTAGAAGCATCGGTTTCGGCTCATGTAATTCTCTCACCTATGATGAAATATGTAATGAGCCCATTCATCCATCCATCCCTATTCACCCATACCCGTACATTGGGAAATTCCAAAATTCAACCATTTCAATAGTAAAGAAGACCCACAACAACATTTGTGGTCTTTCAAACATGGGTGTTACTGATCACCCATGATGATGCTTTACTCCTACTGGACCTTCCCGATGTCCCTGACAGGACCTGCATTGGACTAGTATAGTGGGCTACCAAGACACTCCATCTACTCATTTAATCAAGTATCCCAAGCCTTCTTAGATCACTTCTCAATCAACATTGTTAAGAAAGTCACCATGACTGATCTTTATTCCACACATGATAGTACGACGATGAGTCTATCATTGACTTTTTCACTTGGTGCAACCTAATTAACTAACTCACATTTCAATTACCTCAAATTGAACTCATAGATTTGTTTACTCAGCTTGTGCTAGACACATCTCACCAACCCTTGTAGGTGTAAACCTTTCACACTTTTGATGAGGCATTCACCATGGCACAAAATTGGAAATTCATGTTATCGAAGAGAAGAAAATTCAATTACATAACAAGAACATCACATTTAAATCAAATGATGCTTCTTCATCTTCAAAACCCCAAAAAAACTATTCAAAACCCAAAGGATCTACCAACACCGTAGTTCTCAAAGCTGGCCCCCTCATCAATTAAACCTAGCCAAACCTCTTCTAATCTCTCTCCCATCCAAGCTTTCCAGTTCAGATGAGAACAATGAAAGTACACTTCGATAGGAGAACCTTATTCTTCTATTTTGGAAAATCTTATTAAGGCTGGTGCCATTACCCTTCCACCTATAAAACCACACATTGGTTTTGACCCTGAGCACCCCATGCCACATGGTATAAAGAACATGACTTTTTGTAAACTATCATCATGTCAAAGGTCATAGTGATAATAACTGCATCACCTTCAAGAATATCATCCAAGAAATGTTAGACAATGGAGATCTAGTCTTGGATAGCCCCAAATGCACCGCTAACCAAAACCTACATATCTTTAAGAATCCATTCCCTAATCATGCCCCATCTTCCAACCAAGCTGGTGACACTTAAAACAATGATAAGCAATGTCATGAGGTCCACACTATTTTCGATGACATACCAGTTGCTTCCCAATTGCCTCATGTTCCTTCCATAGATGAAATCTTAGCTGAGCTCCCCTACCTACACAAGAACCTATTTCATCTACTCCTCCACCCACAAAGGAACCCCCTTCGTTTTCTCCTTCATCCATGGAAGAGCCTATAATTAGCATGCCACCTTTGACCCCTCAAGTTTTTGAAGTAGTGTTCGTGGCACCTCTCCTACTCATAGGAGATACATGTCCACAACCTACATCATCAAGGAGATTCCACCTCATCTAGCCCATCCTCTCCTCTACCCATGGAGGATCCTATAGAAATACCATTTCCTTTAGATGACCATTCACCATCGACCCCAAGATCCCGTTGATCTGCTTTCGGCTCTCTTACCCATAGAGTTTGAGGCTAGCCATTTCCCTATATCTCAAACACATTTTATAGGGATTTCTACTGATCCATCAGCCCCACTTACAATAGTACCATTTTCATGCTTGGCTGATCACTAGACTATGTTGATAGAGCCTTACTTTGGGGATGCCTCCTACTTCTGTGTCAACCCAAATGCAGTTGTCACTCACCGAAACCTCCACTATCTATCCAAAAGTGTTTCAAGTGACCAAACCAAACACAACCACAACTATTGCAACACCTCCATGTCACCACCCATGGCCCAAACTCACACCTTCCCATAACCCAACATACATCTACACCCAAACACCTACCCATGCCTATATCATCTCCCTTACTTAAACCCATCACTATCTTAGGGGTCATGCCGACATCAAACCTTACTCACCCACCCATCAAATTAGATTTAGCCACATCTTCCCAAACCAACACTAAACTTATTCCATGGCCCCTAAAAAGAAGACCCAACCTCCTAGGCCTCATACACCAACCTCACCTACCACACCATTGTCACCTTCACCCCTTCCATCCATCCTAGGACCTCACCCCTCGACCCTAGCCAAAAAACCTCCTTCCACCGGTAAACCAAGAGCACAACAGCCCACCTCCTCATCACAAACCTCTAATATACCCAAGTGACCCACACAACCTCCACCATCACCCATAACCTTCTTACCACCCATACCACCACTACCATCCATAACTTCTTCACTACCCATGACACTTTCTTCTCTTCCACTCACACCTTCTACCCAACCTCTACCAACCACCTCCACAACAAACTTGGTTACCCCCGTGGGTAACCCATCCTCTTCCACCATCATTTTCCCTCTACATACATCATGTGCACCCATGTCACCTTTTCCCAAAAAGGTGCAATCTAAAGCTAAGAATCCATACTACCCTCCAATAAGGTAGTTAAACCAACCAAACCTTCCATTGCTAGCTCTTCTACCATGCCCATACCTAAACAGATGCCCTGCAAGACCTAAGACCACTCCACACACCAAACTAGTGGACCAAACCATTCCCCTCCTATAAAGCCTCTTCCTCCATAATCAGCCATACCTACACCCAAACCCACATTCACCTCCCATTGTGATCCACTAGCAAGGTCCTACGCTAAAATCTTAACCAATCTCCTCAAAAATTTTTGTCATCACATTACCACCTCTTAGACCTTATGACCCACTCAAACCCAAACCAAAAGGGTTTGATGAAACTAAAATTTGTGCCTACCATCGTGTGTCAGGACATGATGTAGAGAACTGTAAGGATTTAAAAACCACTCTTGTCAATTGTGTCCTCCTCGAAGAAAATTTTGATGATGATGATCTTCTTGATGAGGACCCCATTTCACCTTCACCAATTTCCATAGATCTTCTTCCATTACCTACTCAGTGACCAAAATCTCCACCCCACAACTCTTTGATCCACCCCGAGATTTGAGATCAACATGGTCTGTATAAGAGAGTTGGCCAAACCACCACCCAAATGCCAATGCATGCCCTACTCATTTCACAAGGATCGTATCCCCCACTAGGGTTTTCCCCTCATGCCACTATACCTTCCATGACACACCCTCTTCATCCACCTCCCCTCAAATTAACATGGTTCATGTTACCACCCATGCTTAGAAAGACAAGGGAAAAGAAAAGGCAACTGGCCCATCAACCAACCTGTACCCAACATACCATCCACACCCATACCCAAAGTCATCATTCGAGGTCCTGCATATCCTATTTCCGATGGGGTCACACATCGCACAATGCTAAAACAACTGCATCAATCCCCTCTCAAAATGTCTTTATATGACCTCATCCAAACCTCGAGTCACATCGTCAAGCCCTCATGGAGGTCCTTCAATCTATTGAGGTTTTACCAAATGACCCCACACCCATAGCCTCCATCATTACCCCTCACCATTTTAGCCTCTCTCACACTAGCATCCTTCCTTCTCTACACCTCCACCTACTCACCAAGTAGCCACCCTCATCTTTTTAGATGAAGAGATCACTCCCTTCTCAGTCTGATGACCCCGACCCCACTCTTTTCATCTCATCTTTATCGATAATATATGCATATGATGCATTATGATGATGGTGGTGCTAGTATTAACATCATCTCCTCCCATGCATATGACCAAATGTGAATACCTACCAATTACATGCATGGTAACCCAATTATGTTGCTGCTCCTTCAATGATGCCATGACCTCTACCCTAGGTACCATCATTCTCCATGTCGCATGGGTCCCCACACTATCTTGAAACTTTTCTATGTCCTAGAAGGGGAGTTCTAATATAACTTGTTGCTCGGCTGACCTTGGATCATGCCATGGGTTGTGTCCCTTGACTTTACATTTACACCTTCCTCAAATTTGAACATGAGGGACATAATTACACCATCCCTTCGACCCATCACCTTTCAAGACCTGTAACATGCTATACCAGCCCAATGATGTGCTTGTACTAGTCAAGGCATCTGCCACTATCCCTACTTCACCTCCACCTACTAGCCCACCCACCAAGACTGCCACCACCTCTCCCACATCTAACCTTGCTATCCCTACTACCATTGTGGCCTCTACCACTGACTCCCTTGTTTCCACATCATCAGGCAAGTCATCTATCCTTACTACTCACATATCAACTACAGATCCCTTAGAAGGTGTTTTTCAATGCCTCACTCTGGGGGAATACCACCTATACAATATCGACACCTTCCTCACCCCGCAAGAGTATGGGAACCTACATCAACACCCTAGTTATGACATCCGCATCGGTGACATTTTTCCTTATGGCCCTCCCACCTTCACACTAATCTAACGTATGGGGACTTGATGTGGCCACCTATAAACCCGAACCTCCATCCCAAACCCAACCATTTTCATCCGACCTACACTCCCTCACTAACCACCACTTCACTCACACTTTCCTCCACCGATGTGTGCATGAAAGGATTTGGCTTCATTTTTATGAATAGGCCACCATACTATCATTTCTTGTACCTCTTATAAACACAATGACCATAGTGGCATTGGTTTTGACACACCACCTTCCAAGAAGGTTCATGTCGACCTCATCCAGGATGGAAAACCTTCCCACCTCCTTCACCTACATTACCATCTTCACCCACAGAGTCCATAGATCCCGAATCTATTCCTCCCTAATTTTTTTTTTTGTAAACACCATTTCCTGGGACCTCTGACCTATCAAATGATGGTGAGGCTCCCTCTTCTCTCCCATTCCTGTATCCTGACATGATCGATGATGATACACCCTCTATCAATGTCATTCAATGTTAGGATGATGAATCCATCCTCACTTACCTTGGTGTGGAAGATTCTTATATTCATCGGTTCGTTACCTTTTGAGACATAAACCATGTTGAATGAATCGACCATCAAATCAACATTAACACTCAAGATGACCCACACATTCTAAAGATGGCCAATCCTTAGATGCTACTAAACAGGAAGCCTTCACCTCTTTCCTTTGGGACCATAGCAATGCATTTTTTCCTGGTCCTATGCCGATATGCCCGTAGTATTGACCCAAAAATCATGGTCCACAATATCATAACCATTCTTGATGCCAAACCCATCAAAAAATTTTTTTATGGAAAATGCATCCTCACATTGCTCTTCTAGTCAAAGAAGAGCTTCAATGCCTTCTCTCAGTTTCCTTCATCCTACCCATTGACTATCCCAATGGATTTCTAACATCATTCCTATCACAAAGTGACAGGGGGACTCCACATTTACATGAAATTCCATGACCTCAACCTAGCTTGTCCCAAAGATGATTTCCCCTACCAGGCATCGACCAACTAGTTGATCTCACCACTGGCCATGAAATGCTATCACTCATGGATGGTTTCTGGGCTACAATCAAATATTACTAGCTCCAGAGGATCAACACAAGACTACCTTCATCACCCCTTGGGGGACTTTCTGCTATCGAGTCATGCCTTTTGGCCTAAAAATGTTGGTGCTACATATCAGTGAGCCATGACTTACATCTTCCATGACATCATGCATCACATATTGGAAGATTATGTAGATGATCTTTGCCAAATCTAAACATCAAACCTAAACACCTACCCATCCTTAAAGTCATCTTTGACCATCTCATCAAGTATTGTGTGTGTCTTCAACCAAAGAAGTGTGTCTTTATGGTACTTTCGAAAAACTCCTAGGTTTCATCATTTCTTTGCGTGGCATAGAAGTTGATCCTTGCTAAAGTCAAGGCTATTCTGGAAATGCCTCCACCCACTAATCTCCATCAACTTCAAAGCCTACAAGGAAAGTTACAATCTATTCGATCACTTTATCTCACATCTTTTCGACCATTATCAACCATTTCATCATCTTCTCAAGAAATATGTTTCATTCAAATGGGATGATGAATGCCATAAATCCTTTGAGGCCTTAAAACAATACCTCCTTCAACCACCAGTGCTCATTCCTCCTAAGGATGACCAGCCCTTTTACCTATATATTTCCACCACTGACCATTCTTTAGGTGTCATGCTTGCTCATCATGATGACCAACACCGAGAGAAAGTGGTTTATTACATAAGTCATACCCTTCTAGACTATGAAACTAGATATACCCATGCCAAAAAACTCTTCTTAGCCTTAGTTTTTTTTCACCACCAAACTTTTCCATTACCTACTCAACCACAAAACCTTCATCATTACTAATACTGACCCATTACACTATATGTATGCCAAACCCTATCAACATCAATGTACCACACACGTTGGCTTATGCTTCTTGCCGACCTCGACCTCAAATTCATTCATCAAAATTCCATCAAGGGCCAGGCTATCGCTGACCAACTAGCCGACACACCTATTTCTAGGAATCAACCATCTAACTTTGATTTCCAGATGAGTCTATACTACCCTTTCCCTGGATGAACCCGCTTACCAAATGACACTCTTCTTCGATGGCTCCAAGTGTCAGCATGTGGGGGTGGGGCTGGTGTTATCCTCATTCCTCTTGATGGTGAACCTATGCCTTTGTCTTTCAAACTTGATTTTGATTGTACAAACAATATTTTTGAATATGAAGCACTCGTATTGGGTCTCTAGGCTGCTTATGCCTTAGATGTTAAGTCAATCAATATCTTTGGTGATTCTCAAGTTGGTCATAAACCAAGTCAATGGTATATACCAAGTGTTGTAATGAGATAATTCAAAAGTATAAACATCACGTAGACATACTTTTGACCACCTTTGACCATTACACACTTCAAACCACCCCATGATCTACCAATAAATTTGTGGATACCATGGCCTGCTTGGCTTCTCAAATACCTACTTCACCCACTGACTCTAAAATATTTGTCACAATACAAAGGCTACAATCACCCTCTTATTTACCTCATGAGGTCTACTCCATCAAACTGTTGCCCCTGACCCACGTGACCTTTGGTATAAGAAATATGTAGACTATCTTTCCCTTTCCATTCTACCCTGCTTGATCTCACTCATAATGGACAACGTGCCTTTCTTAAAAGTGTCTCCCATTATGTCATCATGGGTGGTCTTCTTTACAAGCATGGCTTTGATGACATTCTCTTATGATGCCTTACAAGTTTTGAAATTCCCTACACCATTAAGGAAGTCCATGATGGAATTTGTGGAGGTCACTTTAGTGGTTTAGCTATCGACAAAATGCATTCTTCACCTAGGCTATTATTGGCCAACCCTAAACCGTGACTATTGTGATTATGTCAAATGTTGTGTGAAATGCCAACAACATGCTAATCTCCATCACACACCTAGTCATGCCTTATAGGTCGCACGAGACCTTTGGCCTTTCTCTCAATGGGGTTTGGATCTTGTCGGTGAGATCAACCCCCATTCTTCACAACACCACCAATGGATCATAACCACTACTGAATATTACACTAAATGGGTAGAGGCCATTCCCTCATTTCTAAAAACCAAGAAAATATGTGAATTCATCAACCATCACATCATTTGTCACTTTGGTGTTCCTCACCGCCTCATCACTGATAATGGAAAGCAATTCAAAAACAAAACCCTACACAAACTATGCATGACACTTTTGGCATCCAACTCAGTTTCTCATCACCTTATTACCCACAAACCAATGGTCAAGCTGAATCAACCAATAAAACCTTGAACAAAATTCTTATGAAAGTAGTCAATGATACTGGAAAGGATTGGCATACACACATTCCTTTTTCCTTGTGGGCTTATCACACTAGTATTCACACTTCGACTACTGCCACACCTTTTTCTCTAGTCTATGGTACCGAGGTTGTCTTACCTCTCAAAGTCTAGATTCCATCTCTCGCATCTCACTACAAGACATGCTCAATGATGATGACTTTCACCAAGATCATTTAGCAACTTGAGTTATTAGATGAACATGTCTCAATGCTCTTGACCATCTCCAAATCTACCAAAAATGTATCAAACGTGCCTATGAAAAATGTGTTCATGAATGATCCTTTAGGTCGGTGACCTCATCTGAAGGAAAATCAACATGTAACCAAAGAGGAGAAAAGTAAATGGGGTAAATTTCTCCTAATTGCTCTTGGACCCTATATCATTACCCATGCCTATGGATCAGGTGCTTATCATTTGTCTTCACTCGAAGGTAAACCCAAACCCGAGCCCCTCTTAATGCCTTACATCTTTGACCATTTTATTGCTAACGTCTAGTTCTATACCACTTTTTATGTCGAGTTGATCGCTCATCCCTTGAGCCCTGTTCACCTTCCATATTACCCATTTTGAGGATCCATGACTCAAAAAGAATCATGTGATTCCCATCACCTTTCATCCTTATCTTCAATATGAGTACCATGGCTCTACTCATAGCATGATTCTCATGGATACTTTTCATCTTCTTCAAGATGGAATCCCATGGTCATTCATCACTCAAAACCACCTCTTTCATAGTTAATCTTTGTGTATGGTCTTGTCTTCTAAACAAGAACCTAATCTTCCTCTATAGTCTTGTCCATGACTTAAACATCCAAAAAAAAAAAGGGATACAACTCCTTGAGTCAAACTTCTAGAAAAATATGACTCCCTTGAAAGGGACATCTCTTCACTCTAAATTCCACCACTATAAATAGACTGCTCCCTTGAAGGACAACTATATCAAGTTATTTCACAAATCCAATAAAAATATAAAGAAGCTTCCCACATCGATCAGCTTCACGAAGACCTCAAGGAGATAATATACCTATCCCATATAGACTTCCCACATTGATCAGTCTATTAAAAACAAACAAATGAAGAAAAAGATGAAATTTTTGTCATGGACTTGCCTATTTTTGATCTTGGGTTTCTTGTTCAAAGAACACGCTTATCATACACTAAGTTACACTAAAACCACCCATTCTCACCCTTTCCTTTTTTTAGCCTAATTTCCCTTTACTCAAGGGACTTTCTGCAAAATGTGACATTTTGTGATTATGTGACTTTCTTCACCCTAAGAATGGTCCATTATGCAATGCCTTTAGGGTCTTAGGTTCATGAGCCCCTCTTAGGTATGGTCGACTCATCAGGGTTCTTATCAATTAAGTGGCTCTTTTACCCCCTCTTACCATTCACCTTCCTCATTACTTATTGATTATCCTATACAGGACTAGATCATCGACACCTATATTTACAAACCACTCCACCATGCCTATGACCTAAACTCAACCATGCCTATGACCTAAACTCAATCATGCCTATGACCTACATTCACCCATGCCTAACACCTACCAACCCATTCCTCTACTTTATCATAATCTTCCCTAGCTTATGGGAGAACTACATCGGCTTGAGGTCCCTTTTCACTGGGACTATGTAGGCAGCACTCGAGGGCATGGGGCCCTTGGAGGTTAGCTCAACCACTCTTTACCCTAACCAAAACCCCTTTCAATTTCTTATTCACATTCTACCCTAGTTAGTTTCCATTCTATATCAATAACTGGAAATTAAACCAAACAAGCAACAATTGCTAAACATTTTACCATCATAACACATACATTCATTTCATCATGTCTACCATTTCTTTACCATAATCATACATTTTCCTACAAATCATCTTAACATGATCCATACCATCATTAATTACACAAATTAATGAATTAGAAATTAATCAATTATAAAACGACTCATCATCACCAAACCATAAACCAAACCGACTCAATCATGCCTAACCAACCTTGACTCAATCATGCCTAAATCAACCTAACTCAATCATGCCCTAAATAACATCATGCCTAAACCAACATGCCTCCACCATGCCTAAACCAACCTAACTCAATCATGCCTAAAACCTAACTCCACCATGCCTAAATCTAAATCACCTAAACCAACACTGACTCATGCCTAAACCAACTTGACTCCATCATGCCTAATCCACCTAGTTTCCATCACATACACACATAATAACATAAATTAAAATCAATAACCCCATCCATGCTATAAATGCCATCAGCTATAAATGGAAAGTCTGTGTATACATACATGTGTACATGGATATAAATAAATACCAGTATCTCAAAAAATAAAAAATATCATATACAACCTCACCATCTTTGGCACGTAGGCTGGTATATGATCAAAAATCTCAAAACTCTCATATACATCCTCACTCTCTTTAGCATGTAGGACGATATATATCAAAAATAAAAAAACTACACAAAACTAGAGGTATATACGGATATCAAGAATCACCCTACTGGATATCCTCCATATCTATCTCATATCTCTCTCCTCCTCCTCCTCTCTACCATGTGGCATCCTAGCATCTCACCACCCACCATGGGCCTCGGTCTGCCCTCGATTGGTACCACACCTAGAGCTGGCCTCCGTACACTAGTGGCCTCCTCGACCCTATCCCGGGGCTCACCTGGCCCCCATGTACTCTCCACCACCTGTGTGTGAGATCTGGTCCTCTCACTCGAGGCTTGCTATTCTCATGTACTCTCATGTAGGATGGGACATCTACCCCTATATCCATAGGTGATCCTGATAATATCATGCCTCTCCTAGGCATCTCTCGAACCTAGCCATAGGTATATCTATGTGGTATGCCATCGGCCTCGCCTGGAGCCATCGGTCTTGGCCCATGTATAAAGTGACCTTGTCTCTCGAGGGCTCCTGTCTCTCACCTACCTGTGTACTGTAAAATGGGCCCCTATCCCTGAGCCTATGTGGGTACCTATCTCTGGCTGAGTCTATGGGGTATTTATGTGCATATCTACGGGCTATAGGTAGGGTTACTATATGTGCTTGTGTAGTAGCAAACTAGCCCTGCAAGCCTACACTGTGCCTGTAATGTGGTAATGTATCAAAGTGGCAACATTTTCCCATATCAATTGTCCTTCCCTGCACTATCCCCAACTATGTAACTAGGGTTGCCACCTACCCCTAGAGGGCATCTCTCTACATTGTGATGGTGGCCAAGTCTAGATTGCCCGGCCTTGGTGGTATGGCTCTTAAGTTATGTTGCCCACCACTATTTGTACCCATTCTGTACTCTCGGCATCATCAATCACTTGGTCAACCACCTACTCCTCCTACCCCGTAGTACATTATGGTTGTGGTAGAGGCATAGGCCTCTCCACATCATCCCTCTGTACTATGGGAATGGTGGAGGTACATCTGTGGCAACCCAAACTATCATTTGACCCTGTCAATGGGTATCATCTCTTGTGCTCTCCGCATATGGCACCCCTCTATCCATCGGAACAATTTTAGCTCGTCTAACTACTTAGCCATCTTCATATATGATGGGAAGCCCACATATAACCTCCAAATGATGTCTACCCTAGAAACCCTCTAGTATCTTCCTATAGTGGGCTACATCATGTGTAGTCCTAGCCCCTTGGCACCCCACCAACTAGTACCACCCATCACCTGTAACCAACCGGACCATACCTAGCTCAAATACATCCAGCCAAGGAAACCCAATCAGATGAACACACACATGTGCTCATATGCCCAATAGTGAAGAAGAAAGGTGCAACATAAGTTGAACCTCTCGTAGTCTCCCGTAGGCCCATAACTCCATGTATAGCTATACCAAGTAGGTAGGTGCCCAGGAAAAGTAGGTCCTCTCCTCCATCATATCATGAAGGACTCCCATCAGTGATCATGGGAATCTCCCACCCTCTGCATCTGGTAGTGCAAAACAACACACTGCCTCCATAATCAAGACCACTAGCCTCATCTCCTCAGGATGGATGAGCCATGTACATCTCTCCATAGCTCAAGCTGGCACTATGAAACCTCATCTCCACCATCCCCTCTCCAAATATTATCAGCATCAACTCCTCTGATGCCTCTAAAGAAATAGAATACAATATGATGCACCCCTACTATAGTAGCCACAAAATCCTATAAACATCCTCTAAGGTGACGGTCATCTCACCTATCGAAAATGGAACATGTTGGTCACGTAATCCCATCTATCGATGAGAGTGACCATCAAACTTGGATCACGAGCTATACACCTATAACGTCGAATCCCAATCAGACCCACCTCGGTCATGTGCCTCCACTCCTCATTGGTCACATCCCCCAAACATCTAGTAATAAGGGAGGTACCCTATCCCACATCCATAGCTGGTCCCTCACCTGCACCCAACAAAACACACTATTGTCAAAACCTTCCCATACCAAACACATATTGTACCCAATAAACCTTGTCCCCAACCCTTATTACTTATTGTACCCACTCTACCAATTTTCCCTTGCTAAACCAATCTATTCATGCACCTTATACCTATTCCCTACTCATTACCCTTTGTAAACATATTACCCTTACCATTATCACTCCCCTTACTTCTATCTCCCATCCCTTACCCTTCTTTTCCCAGCCTTTTCTACCTATTGATCTATTCTCCTCTAAACCCAACTGACATCGGTTCCTTATGACCAACATCGGTCCCTTATGACCGACATTGGTCACCTACTACATAACCAATGTCGAAAGTTTCCAACCAAATCATCAACCCAACCCTTGACCTTGGTTTTAGTCACTCATCATCAAAGCCAAATCCATTCAAACCCCCCCATTTTTCTAAAACTTTTACAAACTAGCCTAATCACCAATCCTACCCTACCCAAAGCTAACCTAAACCCCTCCCCACCCCTATTTACCCAACCTTAGACCTCCCCCCTCCCTCATTTCACCAATTTTACCCACAAATTTAATTATATTTCCCTACCCAAAAACCCATACCCATATCACCCTTTTCTATTTACATACAAAGAAAGGTTGAGAACCTACCTCATCCCGAGATCATCATCGGTGTGGTGGCATGTCATGCTAGCCGCTACATTAGTGGTCCACCCAAACCCTCTCCCACCTCCTGCCATGCCACAATCTACCTCCAATATCTCCACCAATCACCTTGCTCCACCCGATCTCGTGGACCTGTCTACCTGGCTCCTCTAACCAACTAGATCTCTCCACCTCAAAGCAGGTCTTGTCCCTCATACTTTTTTCTCAACAAAGCACAACTCATTCAACGCTCTTTCATTTTTCCCACAAGTCAAAATGTACAAATGATTTTGTATTATACATGGATTTTTATTTTTATACCCAAATTGACATGACCGATGTAGGTCAATTCATGCCCTACCTAACCAGTGTCGGTCATTACATAACCAACATCGGTTACCTGTCATACTCCTATCAATACCTTTTACCCATTTTTGACCAAAATTTACCCTTCCCACCACCTTCTTGACCTTACCCACCCTTATTGCCACCTACCTCCTCACCCATCTTACCTACACCTATCCTAAATTGTGTTTAGGGACCTATTATTTTTACCCGTACCTCGGTCGTACCCATACCGTGACTTATATGCCTTGACCCTAACATTGTTAGTGACCTTTGAACCCATGTGCTCACTATACCTTGTGGAGTTGTTACCCGTATTGTTTTTCTTACCGACCTTACCTTGCCTATTGTCATGTTGTTTATCCTAACTTGACCTTTGGTGTACCAGAACATACCTAACATTCCTATGCACCTGACCTCTATTGTGTTTCTACACCATATCCTATACCTTGGATATTAGACTCACTTCAACCCTATTTGGATAGACCTATCAACCTTGGATGATGTAGAGTTTACAAGCTTTTCACTCTGGGTACCATGCCACAGTTTATATGTGTGCGTACGTTTGACTATCACTACCTTTGACCCTAGCCCATTTCCCTATTTTCCGATTGGACCTTTACCCCATTACCCATTTTTACCTCCACCTACCCTACACACACCTACCTACCTAACCGTTGATTATGTGGATATTCCCATGTCCTCACTCATTACATCTTGTGATGATGGTACCTATTTTTGCTCAACCTAATAGCCTTACCTTGCCTATGGTCATGACCCTTATCCAATAAAACCTTGACCTTTTGACCTTGTATATGTATCAGAACCACACCTACGTGTTCCTCCATCTTACCTCATTGAGTACCCAGACCGTATCCTATACCCTGGATAATGGACCTCAACAACCCTTATTTCAATGACCTTCACGACCGTAGCTAATGTACATTTGTTATGTTGAGAAACCGGGTATCTCATGACATTTTACAAGGTGTGTGTACATATGAATTCTCTACCTAATCACCCACCCTACCTCTTACAATCACCATACCCGACCATCACCTTCTTCACACCTAACCCTATTTTCTCAAACCACCAACCTCCTCATTTAATAAAACAACTCTTTGTTGTCAAAATTTCACCCCAGTGGTAAATTTCGATAACATGCATTAGAGTTTTGCAGTTCTAGGCAAGTAGATTGAAACAGGAAAAATCATGAAAATGGCTAAGTCCTAGTCCTAAGAGCGAATCGGGACATCTGGGACACAAGTACGCGAAGTACGCGAACCGGCCGGTTCGGCCGAAATGAGAACAAACAGTCCGGAGGAAAATGGGACATCTGGGCCGCGAGGACGCGAATCGGCCGAATCGGGCGAACCGGAAGAATTTGTCCCGCAAAGCACAGGGACAAGTGGGACAAATGGACGCGAACCGGCCGAATCGGGTGAACCGGAAGATTTTGTCCCAAGCAGCACTGGGACATCGGGACAAATGGACGCGGTGGACGCGAAGGAGCCGAAAGGGCCGAGAACCAACCAAATCATGACACGTGTCACAAAGGAAATGGTCAAAAAGTCAAAGGGCGAGTTTTGAAGGATCAGCCCGAACCAATGGGATAGTGCCACGTGTCCCAGCTAGGGCCCACAAGGAAATTTCAAAAGAGAGCCCACCGAGAGGTGGAGGAGAGAGAGTTGCTCAGCGAATCAGGAACTCCGCCACGTGTCATCCAGTGGCGAGAGCGCGGAAGAAATTTAAAAATCCGTTTTGGCCTGTTTTGTGCCCTAAATCTTCGATCGCTATAACTTTCGATCCAAAGCTCGGATTGGCACATTCTTTATATCAATGAAAAGTGGTAAAATTCTCTACATGATTCTAGGGTCAATCTTCCATTTTGGTTCATTTTGAGAGAGAAAATCAAGAAACACCTTTGGCACGAAATAACAAGCAGAAGTAATGCTTCAACAAACAACTTTAATACAATGCATGGCTTGATTCGCTTCATGATAAATTTGTGACTGTCGTTTTGCCAGATCAGCACATTTCTGTCATAATGAGATGAACTAAATGCAACTTGGAGGTGGTTGGAGTAGATTTGGCTTCCCCCTCTCTCTTTCCTCTCTCATTCTTTCTATATATTGTAAAGAGGAGCTTCTTTTCGAGGTCGAACATTTTCTGTTTTGCTCCTCCCTTCTTCTCCTATCAGGCGAATTTGTGGAGTTCGAACCTCTCATTTGAAACTGTAATACGACTCTGCCTCTTGGCATTCTGTGGTGTATTGTATCAATCTTTGGAGCAAGTAATACATGTCTGTGGATGATTCTCAACCCTCTCTGTGTTCATTTTTGCATCCTCCTGGTCTTTCACTGCAGGTTTTGTCATCTGTGCATGATCTTATATCACATTCAAATGGTCTGTGTTCACTGGCAAAATAGGTGTTCTTCATTCCTCGGTGCATCACCTCTATTAGCTTAGATTTATTTTATGCATCTTCTTACCTTGTCTCCTTGGCAGATTAGATTAGGTTTTGAGAAAACCCTCTACATATTTCGTGTGCATCTGAACAGAGGAATAGGAACCAGCCTTCTCTGGAGAATCCTTTCTCATTTTTTCAAGTCCCACACTTGGAGAAAGGATTCAATGTTATGCAATCACACTGGATGCCAAAGTGATCAACCTAGAAACCTGATCTGCATCCAGGGGTGCTGTGATTTTGCATCAACAGTTTTGGCACGCCCGGTGGGACCTAGAGGTCTCATTTTTATTGCAGCAAAGTTGATATGCATCTGCTGCAATTTTCTTTCTTGAAAAGAGCTATTATTCACATATCTGGCGACTCTAAAAGGAAGAATCAACTGTTTCGGTATTACAGGCCTGAAAGCTTATGAGAAGAATCACAAGGTCAAGAGTTGGAGAAGAAGAAGTGCTGTTTGAATACCTACAATTATCTCCAAGAAGAAGGCAAAGAGGAAGAAGGATTCAAAGGTCTCCATCTCCACCAAATAGAACTCTCTCAACTCCTCCACCTACTCGGCCTTTCATTCAGTATTCAAGAGTCCTTCGACCAATCAGAATGGCGCAACCACTAAATCCCTTTGTCAATTTCACTGGCAGCAGCCCACTCGCCCTCAATGCACAGAATCCAGTTCCAATTGCAGCATTGAAGAACATTCCATTTTTCACTGGAGAAAATCATACCACTCCTGGTGATCATGTAAAAGACATTGCTAACGTCTGTGCAATCCATGAGATAAATGAAATGGATGTGGCTGTCAAATTGCTGGCATCATCATTCAAAGGGAAGGCATTGCAATGGTTCAGGAGCCTTACAGCTGGTTCTATCACAAATTGGAATCAGCTGTGTATTGCACTTCATGAGCAGTTTGGAGAAAAGGGAGACAATTTGTCTCTACTAGAACAATTGACAACTATCAAGAGAGCCCCCAACGAGCAGCTGACTGATTTCAACTTCAGATTTCAAAGGTCTTGGGATAGGATTCCAGTGGCAGTCAGGCCAACAGCAGAAGGTGCTTTTCTATACTATCTTAAAGCTTTGAATTCTGATATTTCTATGTTAATTCAATCTATGGGAGGCACAACCTTACTGTTGCTTCTAAAGATTGCCATTAGAGCTGAAAACTGTCTTATCCAAGCTGGTAAATTGGCTCCTAGGCCTCCAATGCCATTATATCCAAGTTTAGAGAGCCCAAGTGCTAGTCAAGCACCTGTCTTAGCTCCTATTCCCACTCCTAGAAATCAGAGTTCAAATGAAGCTTCCACTTCATCTCCAAGTGCCCCAAATGAGCTTCAAGAGGTCATGAAGCAATTGCAAAATCTAGGCAATGAGCTGGTCACTCTCAAAAGACAGCAAGCTCAAGGTTTTAGACCTTCATATCAGCCTCAAGCTCAACCTAATAGGCAGCCATATCAGCCTCAAAGGCCACCTAATCCAGCTGCAAATATGAATCAAACAAGGCCTCCTGTCAATAGACCATTCCATCCCTATAATCCAAATGCCATATCTACCTCTAGGGCATTAGTACCAGCACAAAACAACATTGCCCAGGAGTATGATTGGTGTTTTCCATGTAATGAGCCTCATAATCAATCCATGTGCTTCAATGGTGCTTTGACTCAAGCTTTAATGGTAACAACTACTGGTGTGGAGGGTGAGAACAGTCAAGAAAACAGCCAACAACAAGAAACATTCAAACAGCAATCAGCCCCAAATGACACCACATTGGTAAATTGGCAAGCAGAGGATTTTTGTGGCATGAACCAGGTAGTTTCTCAAGGTGTTGCAGAAAACACAAGGTCAAAAAGGAGAAATTTGGGTGAAGAACAGCCATTATCCCTAGCCAATCCACAACCTTCCATGGCTCCACAAATGATTGGCAAGCAAAGTCCCACTTCAAATGCACAAGGACAGCCAAGAACAGCCCCTAGGCCAACTCAAATACCAGCTGTTGCTGCCCAATACAAGGAGTAAATGTGCAAACCAAGGGGCAGAAGAGAGATCCTTCATCACCATTCGATTATCATTTATCGATGAAGAAAACAATCGTCAATATATCTATGTGGGAATCCCTAGCTATCCCAAGCCAAAGAGATCTGCTGCAAGCTGCCATGAAGGACTGGCCAACTTCGAATCAGCAGATACAAGACAAAGTGCTTACAAATGCTGCCCAATCTGAGGGAAATCATGGAGGACAACAAGGTAAGATGTTGAAACCCCCTCCTTTCTATGTTTCATTAATCATTGGAAATCAGCTAGTGCATAATTGCATGATTGATTCTGGAGCAAGTAGCTCTGTCATGCCCAAACAAATAGCTGATCAGCTAGGGCTTCAGTATGAAATAACATCTAAGGGAGTAGTGCAGCTGGATGGGACAGCAATAGCAACAGTTGGAGTGATTAGAAATTTGAGTCTTACCTTGCATGCATGTCCAAATGTTGTTGTCTTACAAGATGTGTCAGTCATAGACCTTCCACCACTCTTTGCCCTATGTTTGTCAAGGGACTTCACTGCCAAGATTGGGGGATATTTGTCTGCTGATTGGTCACACATGCTGTTCAGAACGAGGTATGGAACTAAGGCTACAATTAGGTCAGAACCTATTGCAAACTTCCACATTGAGCCCTATACTCCAAGTCAGATTAATGCCAATTGCTCAGCATTTGATCAAGAAGATCACCCTAGCACTGATGAAACTGACACTAAAGTTGGAAACATCCCGGATCTAACTCTTGATGAATGGGCAAGCAAGGTGCATGCTTTTGATCCTTATCAAGGAATAGAAGAATCTGAGCTAGGAGTCTATTGTATACACGAAGAAAGTCAACCTATTCCTAGCATCACTAAGCCAAACCACAAGGATGACAATGAGGTATGGCAGCTGTTTTTTGATGGATCAAGGAGTAGACAAGGTGCAGGAGGTGGAGCCGTGCTTGTTTCACCTCAAGGAGTAAAGTACTATTCAGCTTTCAGATTTCAATTTGCATGCTCCAATAACACTGCTGAATATGAAGCCTTGGTGCAAGGGATGCATTGGGCAATCAAGAAAAAAATAAAGAACTTGAAAGTATTTGGGGACGGTGGAACCTGATTGTAAATCAGGTCAAGGGATAGCATGCAGCCAAAAATGATCTACTCAGGTGCTACAAGAACAGGGTGTGGGACCTCATGGAAGATTTTGAGGGTTTCGGCATCAAAGCCATTCCTAGGAAAGAGAATCAAGCTGCTGACAGGCTTGCAGCAGTAGGGGCAGCCTTTGACATTGTAGAAAACATTCAACAAGACAAGGTACAGCCAAACATCCACGTGATTGTCAGGCCTTCGGTGCCGGATAACGATGTCAGTTGGCAAGTATTTGAGAATGACCAGAAAATCATCCATTTTTCTTAAGAAGAAGCTGAGTTCTCAGCTAAGAATCAAGAAAAGTTGGAACAGCAATATGGTGACCAAGTGATACAGCTGAGAACTGACAAGCTGCCCAAGGGACTTATCACTTTGGAGTCCATTTTTAACCCCAATGATCAGTTTAGAAAGGAGAAAGCAAACATTCAGGTCAAGAGAGAAGATTCGGTATCCATCTTGGTAGAAGAAAACAAGCCATTGCAAATTGGAAAGATGACAACTGAGCAAGAAAGGTGTGAGTTCATACAGCTATGTCAAGAATTCCCTGACGTGTTTGCTTAGAGCTATGAAGACTTGAAAGGTTTCAATCCCAACTTAGCTCAGCATACCATCAAATTGGATCCAAATACTAAGCCTGTCAGGCAGAAACAGAGACCAGTCAATCCACACATGGAGCCTCTCATGAGGAAAGAATTGGACAAGATGATTGAGTCAAGAATCATATTCCCAATCAAGCATTCTATTTGGGTTGCCAATTTAGTTCGATCGAGAAAGAAGAGTGGAGAGATCAGGCTGTGTGTTGACTTCAGAGATTTGAATAGAGCCTCTCTCAAGGACCATTATCCACTCCCTTCCATGGAGCAAATATTGCAGGTCGTAGCTGGTTCAGAAAGGTTTTCACTACTTGATGGTTACTCAGGCTTCAATCAGATTATGGTGAAGGAGGAAGACCAGTTCAAGACAGCCTTCACAACCAAATGGGGCACATATGCTTACAAGAAGATGCCATTTGGACTATCAAACGCCGGAGCAACATTCCAGCGAGCTATGGATATGGCATTCAAAGGCTTGATCAACAAGATAGTGCTGATATACCTAGATGATATTACTGTCTTCTCAAAGAATGCAGCAGACCATTTCTTTCACCTCAGGCAAGTGTTTCAGAGGTGTAGAAAGTTCGGAGTGTCTTTGAATCCTAAGAAGTGCATCTTTCTTGCACATGAAGGGAAGCTCCTTGGCCATATTGTCTCCAAGGAAGGATTAGCAATTGATCCAGAGAGGGTTGAAGCCATAAGAGCACTACCATTGCCAAGCCACAAGAAAGCCCTTCAGAGTTTCCTGGGAAGGATAAACTTTGTTCGGAGGTTTGTCCCAGATTTTGCAGCCCTTGTCAAGCCCATCACCAAAATGTTAAGGAAAAGCATGGCTTTCAAGTGGACGGCAGAAGGCAAGGAGAGTTTTGAAGCAATCAAAGAAGCCATCTCCCAAGCACCCACTCTCATCAACCCAGACTTTTCCAAGGATTTCATCCTCTATGCATTTGGAGGTGATGACACTATTTCTACCGTGCAGTACGGTAGAACAAAAATAATGATGAGCAGTCGATTGCCTTCTTCACCGAGCCTAGATGACTGCGAAGTGAGGTACTCTTTTATTGAAAAGCATGTGCTTCATAGAATCGAAGCTTGAAGAAATTCAAGCATTTAGTCTCAAACAACAAGGTCCAATTGCTGGTCTCACATGCTGGGGTTAAGGACTTCCTCCTCAACAAGGATTTGAATGAGAAAAGGGCAGGATGGATCACCCGTGTCATGGAGTATGACATTGAGATCAAGATCACCAAGCTAGTAAGAGGCAAAGGTTTGTGTGAGCAGCTCGCTTCCAAACAACCAGACAACCCAGAAGATGAAGAAGACGTTGTCCTGCTATTACAAGATGATCAAAAATAGGAAAATGATGATGTGTCCACTCCCTGTTGGACTCAGAATATGATACATTTCCTACAGACGGGCATGTGCCCTCTAGAAATGAGCAAAGCAAAAAGAAGGTACTTCAGATTACAAGCAGTTCCATATGTGCTTGTTGATGGTGTTTTGTTTAAAAAAGACATCAACGGTGTTCTATTAAGATGCATTGGGACAGGTCAGAGTTGAGAGGATCTTACACGAGTTCCATGACGGGGAGGCAGGAGGCCATTTCACCCCACGAGTAACAGCTCTCAAAATCATGAAAGCTGGTTACTATTGGCCTACTATATTCAATGATTGCTACTCATGGGTTAAGAAATGCAAGAAATGTGCATTCTTCACAGGGAAAGGAAGGTTAGCAGCACTGCCCCTTCGTCCAATTTCAGTAGATCATCCATTCATGCAATGGGGGTTGGACTTCATGGAGTCATCAATCCCATTCAAGTCAAGGCCACAAGTGGATTCTTACAAATGACAGACTATTTCACCAAGTGGATCAAGCGGTAGAGCTCAAAGAGGCAAGTGAGTCTAACATACTAGACTTTTATGAAGGAATAGCAACTGAGTTCGGTGTAAAGCCACCATCATATCGAGATAATGCATTAGCATTCATAGGTTCAAAATTACAGAATGGGCTGTCAAGAATGGAATCTATTTGAGCACCTCTTCAAATTATTACCCGCAAGGTAATGGACAGGCAGAGTCCACAAACAAGAATTTGCTAAAAATCATCAGAAGGACTCTGGATGAAAATCAAAGAACATGGCATACAAGACTAAAATCGGGTTATGGGTTGAAAGGATAACACCAAAGAGGTCTACAGGTAATTCTCCCTACAAGTTGGTCTATGGGAAGGAGGCAGTATTGCCTATATCATTAGAATTGCCAGCCTTGGAGCTCATGAAGCAGTTTGAGTTATCTGAGTTCGAACCAATGGAGGTCAGGTATGCAGAATTGATGGAATTAGAAGAAATCAGAGAACATGTAGTTCAGACGATTGAAAAGGATCAGGCCTTAGTAAAAAGATGGTTTGATAAGAGAGCAAGAGCAAGGACCTTCCAGGAAGGGGACCTAGTTCTGAAATGGGATGCAGATCGGGCAAAACCAGGAAGGCATTCCAAATTTGATGCCATCTGGAGTGGTCCCTACATGGTCACGGGATGCAAAAATAGTAATGCCTTCCAATTGTCTGCATTGGATGGAGAGGAACTTCTGATTCCGGTTAACGGAATCTATCTTAAACATTGCTACTAAAAAAGAAAAGGTTTGCCCTTGTAAATATTAGTTTAGATTTTCATTCCTCCAAGTGCGTATGCACATTGTCCTGTTGTAGTTAGGTTTCAGTTTTCCTAAGTGCTTTGGCATAGGTTTTGCTGCTCTCAGGTTGTTTTCTACAGTTCAGAGTGTTGCTGGAGAAGAAGTTGCAGTATCAGGCTCGTTTCAGGTTATTGCTTATAACTCCATGCCCAATGGATCGCTAAAAGGCCACTGATCTTCTACCTAGCAGGCAGGTGACCGCTGAGTCGTCAAAAATGTTGTCAAAATTTCACCCCCCAGGGTAAATTTCGATAACATGCATCAGAGTTTTGCAGTTCCAGGCAAGTAGATTGAAACAGGAAAAATCACGAAAAATGGCTAAGTCCTAGTCCTAGGAGCAGTCGGGACATCTGGGACACAAGTACGCGTTAAGCACACGAACCCCGGCCAGTTCAGCCGAAATGAGAACAAACAGTCTGGAGGCAAATGGGACATCTGGGCCACGAGGACGCGAACGGCTAAATCGGGCGAACCGGAAGAATTTGTCCCGCGAAGCACAGGGACAAGTGGGACAAATGGACGCGAACCGGCCGAATCGGGCGAACCGGAAGATTTTGTCCCAAGTAGCACTGGGACATCTGGGACAAATGGATGCGGTGGACACGAAGGAGCTGAAAGGGCCGAGAACCAACCAAATCATGACACGTGTCACAAAGGAAATGGTCAAAAAGTCAAAGGGCGAGTTTTGAAGGATCAGCCCGAACCAATGGGATAGTGCCACGTGTCCCAGCTAGGGCCCACAAGGAAATTTCAAAAGAGAGCCCACCGAGAGGTGGAGGAGAGAGAGTTGCTCAGTGAATCAGAACCTGCCACGTGTCATCCAGGTGGCAGAGTGCGGGAAGAAATTTAAAAATCCGTTTTCACCTGTTTTGTGCCCTAAATCTTCAGATCGCCATAACTTTCGATCCAGAGCTCGGATTGGCACGTTCTTTATATCAATGGAAAGCTGGTAAAATTCTCTACACGATTCCAGGGTCAATCTTGCATTTTGGTTCAGTTTGGAGAGAGAAAATCAAGAAATTCCTCTGGCACGAAATAACAAGCAGAAGTAATGCTTCAACAAACAACTTTAATGCAGCAGATAGTTCGCCGCTTCTGTTGGACAGCCCGCCATTTTGCCAGGATCCGCCGCTTCTGTCATAATGAGATGAACTGAATGCAACCTGGAGGTGGTTGGAGTAGATTTGGCTTCCCCCTCTCTCTTTCCTCTCTCATTCTTTCTATATATTGTAAAGAGGAGCTTCTTTTCAAAGGTCGAACATTTTCTGTTTTTCTCCTCTCTTCTTCTCCTATCAGACGAATTTGTGGAGTTCGAACCTCTCATTTGAAACTGTAATATGACTCTGCCTCTTAGCATTCTGAGTGTATTGTATCAATCTTTGGAGCAAGTAATACATGTCTGTGGATGATTCTCAACCCTCTCTGTGTTCATTTTTACATCCTCCTGGTCTTTCACTGCAGGTTTTGTCATCTGTGCATGATCTTATATCACATTCAAATGGTCTGTGTTCACTGGAAAAATAGGTGTTCTTCATTCCTCGGTGCATCACCTCTATTAGCTTAGATTTATTTTATGCATCTTCTTACCTTGTCTCCTTGGCAGATTAGATTAGGTTTTGAGAAAACCCTCTACATATTTCGTGTGCATCTGAATAGAGGAATAGGAACCAGCCTTCTCTGGAGAATCCTTTCTCATTTTTCAAGTCCCACACTTGGAGAAAGGATTCAATGTTATGCAATCACACTGGATGCCAAAGTGATCAACCTAGAAACCTGATCTGCATCCAGGGGTGCTGTGATTTTGCATCAACACTCACCTCTTCCTTCTATCACCTCATCGGTTCCTATTTTGAGGGGGGTTACCTTCACCCATGGTTGGGGAAACGTCACCTTCACCCACACATGGGGAAACCACATTTTATTTTTGTCTTTGTCACTTACCAATACAAGCTCGCACCAAAAGGAGGAAAATGTAGACACCAAAATTGGGTCACACTCCCTTGGTCCCCTTTCAAATAACCATATTACACACATTCACCTAACCATGACCCTTTTACTCCCACATTAATATTAATTTAATTAATTAAATTAAATTAATACCCATCCTCCGAATATTCATTACTTAATTATTGTAATGAATGCGAAGAGTAAGGCTTTATCAACATAGTCTAGGAGATCGGCCAAGTGTCAAAATTGTATTGTTGTAATCGGGGTTGATGTGGATCGAGTAGTAATCCCCATAAAATGTGTTTGAGACATAGGAAAATGGCTAACCTCAGATTCTATGGGTAAGAGAGCTGAAAGTAGGCTAGCGGGATGTTGAAGGTACGATGGAGAATGGTCATCGAAGGCAATAATATTTCGAAAGGATCTTCCTTAGCTAGAGGTGTAGACACCAAAATTGGGTCACACTCCCCTTGGTCCCCTTTCGGATAACCACATTACACACATTCACCTAACCATGACCCTTATACCCCACATTAATATTAATTTAATTAATTAAATTAAATCAATACCCATCCCCGAATATTCATTACTTAATTATTGTAATTAAGTTAATTTCCACCTCATCTAACCACCTCACCCTAGACCTATTCTTGGCAAGTTTCCATAACTAAGACATAATATTACTTGCCTTAATGAGATAAGATTTGGTTTAACCCTAAAAGCACATGCCTAAGATTTCTCTAACCACATTCTCGCTCATTAGAAGGGATGCTTCCATTCTGATCCACGAGAAAAAAACAAACCTAGCCTAAGAAATTGGAAATATATGCCATTTTTTGTAAACCTAGGGAATCTCACCTTAATCAACGTCGGTTGCCCCTAAACTGATGTTAGTAAACCCCGTAATCTGTCATCGGTTACCATTTATTCACCTTAGAAACCTTGTTTTTGGGTTGGAAGATTTTGAGATCAAGGGGATGAGAAGAGAACTACATGTAAGTAGAACTAGAGCCTTTTCACACCTACAGACATCCATAGCCAACATCAGGATAGATCTAGAAGCATTGCACTCATGGAAGCATTCCAAGAAGCACTACTGTGGCAAAAACACCATTCTTTTGACCAACTTCCATCACCATTCAGCCATCAAACCTGCATCACAGTAAGTGTATCTTCTACTAGCATAGTCTATTTCAGTATAATAGCCTTTGTTACTTCTGTTATCAGTTTATACTTTACATGTTCATTTTCCCTCCTCTACCTACTTGTAGACTTAGTCATTCCTCTACCCACACCACCAAATCACCCATTCTCACCTATTACACACCTCTGAGTATACCTAAGACCTTTACATACCTCCCTATTTACCCTTCCATCTCTGTTTAGCTTCAGTTCAATCCCCACAATCAGATCTCATTGAGTTCCTTTCACCCCGACCCTACCAACATCGATTACCCATGATCATCATCGATCCCTTCTAAACCATCATCGGTTATACCCGAATGACATTGGTCTTTGTGTTTTACACTGTTCCAATAACAAATCCAACCTACCTTCTACCAAGTGACCCAAACAACCTAGAACCTAACCCTGACCAGTTCCAACACCCTGACACCTACCTACCCTTTAGATCTGACTATAACCTAGCCTATTATGTTATATTTTCTTATTGTTCTTGAATGAAATACCTAAATCATATCAACTACAGTAGGAATTTTTTTATTTCTTGCATTAAGTTGTTTTAAACAATGGATTGATAGCCATCTAGGGAGTATCACACTTCCTAGATCTAGCACATGCTAGGTAGTCCACTGTCATATATTATTTAACTCTTCTTTTGTGGTCTTGTTTTCTATTTCAAGTAGTTCCTCCCAACCAAAAGGAAGCTCTCACAGTCAGCATTGGATTGAGAAGTCGAATGCGCGCAACAAGCTGTCAATCGACTCAACCCAGCATAAACATGGATTCCTCCTTGACCCTTACCCCTATCTATTTTGTTTCAATAACATAAAGAAAATGGTGAAACAAGGGGGAGGATGGGCCAAACAAGGTGGACTCTCCTTGTGATGGTGTAGGTTGTGGACATGTATCTCCTATGAGTAGGAGAGGTGCCACTAATGACTTCTTGGTAATTTGAGGGCGGAGGTAGTGTCCTAATTATAGGCTCTTCTACGAGTGAAGGAGAAAATGAAGGGGTTTCATCTATGGGTGGAGGAGTAGATGAAATAGTCTCCTGTGTAGGTAGGGGAGCTCATGCTAAGATTTTGTCTATGGAAGGAACATGGGGTAGTTGGAAAGCAACTAGTATGTCCTCGAAAAAGTGTGGACCTCCGAAAATTGCTATCATTGGTTGAAGTGTCACCAGTTTGGTTGGAAGATGGGGCATTATTAGGGAATGGATTTTTGAAGATATGTAGGTTTTGGTTAGTCGGTGCATGTGGGTTATCCAAGACTAGGTCACGCTTATCTAACATTTATTAGATGATATTCTTGAAATTAATGTAGTTACCATCGCTATGACCTTTGACACGATGATAGTTGCAAAAGTCATGTTCCTTATACCACGCGGGCATGGGACAATCAGGGTCAAAACCAATGTGTGGTTTTATAGGTGGAAGGGTAATGGCACCAACCTTAATAAGCTTTTCCAAAACAGAAGAATAAGGTTCTCCTATTAGAGTGTACTTTCATTGTTCTTGTCTAAACTGGAAATTTTGGACGGGAGAGAGATTAGAAGAAGGTTTGGCTTGGTTTGATGGGTGAGAGGGTCCAACTTTGAGAACTACGACATTGGCAGATCCTTTAGGTTTTGAATAGTTTTTCTGGGGTTTCAAAGATGAAGAAGTATCATTTGATTTAAACGTGATGTTCTTGTTACGTAGCTAAATTTTCTTCTCTTCGATAAAGCACGAATCTCCAATTTCCATGCCATGGTGAATGCCTCGTCAAAGGTGTGGAAGGTCTACACCTACAGGGTTGGTGAGATGTGTCTAGTGCAAGCCTAAGTAAACAAATCTATGAGTTTAGTTTGAGGTAATTGAAATGTGAGCTAGTTAATTAGGCTACGCCAACGAGCGACAAAGTCAGTGATAGACTCGTCGTCATACTATCGTGTGGAGTAAAGATTAGTCATGGTGACTTTCTTGACAATGTTGATTGAGAAGTGGTCTAAGAAGGCTTGGGCTACTTGATTAAATGAGTAGATGGAATGTCTAGGTATCCCACTGTACCAGTCTAATGCAGGTCTTGTCAGGGACATCGGGAAGGTTCGTAGGAGTAAAGCATCATCATGGGTGATCAGGTAACACCCATGTTTGAAGTAACACAAATTTTGTTGTGGGTCTTCTTTAGTTATGAAATGTTTGAATTTTGGCATTTCCCAATGTACGGTGGTATGGGCGAATAGGAATGGATGGATGAATGGGATCATTACTGATTTCATCGAGGTGATAGAATTAGATGAGCTGAAACCAATGCCTCTAGTTTCTTCATCCTTTCCATCATTAATTTGATGAGGTCATTGGTAGGTTGTGATGGAAGGGCTCCTCCTATGGCATAGGAGGGCTGGTACTGAACATGTGATGTGGGTGGCATTCCAATGTATGGCAGTGCCAAATAGGAAGTTTAAGAATATAGGATTGGCATAGAGAGAAGTTATCCCAAATAAATACTAGATGAGATAGGGGATTTTGATAATACGTATATGTATGTGGGGCGATCATGCAGTGACTATAGTATAAATTGAAAGGCAGAGATTGTAGGATGGAGAGGAAAATATTCTAGAATGGAGTAGGGTCATGACACCACGGTTTGTTGTGTTGCTGATCGATATACGTGAGATAATGGGTGTGGATGGGGTTGTGGTCTAGGTGTTCGATGAGGGAACAAAAAAACCGCATGTGGGACCGAATCTGCCAGATACGGTGGTCATAGTGGGTATGGGGCCTAGTTGTGAAACCACTGGGGGTAAAGCAGGTGAAGGTAACACTTGAACTAGTAGGGGTTGATGCGAAGTAGGGATAAGGTCGGGAGAGATGGATACAAGCATGTCATATACCAAACTGACTGAGGAGTCCTGGGTGGAAGAGTGGGAAAGGTAGAACTATAAGGTCATGGGATTCTGATCGAGGATTCATGTGAATTCCTTGTCACCTATAGAAATGGTGGTAGGTAGGGTTGGATCCATGGGTGACAGGACAGAGGGTGGTGAAGGACTAGGCGGGAGTGGTTGATGACTAGTATGGAATATAAGAGTGTTAGCTTGGTTGCGAGTCAAAACCATATGAATGAATGTATATCATGTGATGTTATATCCTACAGATGACATAGAGAGTAGTAGGAATGAGAAAAATAGGTGTTTATAGGTGGATTTGGGTAATGTATTAGTTGAGAAACAACACAGGGTAATTGATGACGGTTTTGGATGATCGATGACGGTTCAGAGTAAGCTCGAGGGTCGATTACATTATTAGAAAATAATATTTTGACCAAGGGGGAAAACTGATGAATGTCAGATAGATAAGTTGTATGATGACTATTTATCATAATATAGAGATTACAGAGACTCAAAAAAACTCTAAATAGTAAAGAAGATGAAATAGGTGTCCCTTGGGTAAGTCAACCAAAAGGATAGGGAACCGACGGTGGTTAGGTAGAACCAATGATGGTGAGATATAAACCAACGCCGGTGGATAAACTGATGTTGGTTACTATGAAATTTTTGAAAAATGTAGGAAAATAGATTGTTGTGAAATGAGATTAGATGAATGATCAACATAGAATCCTAGAGATGATATAATGAGGTGCTGACACACTCAGAAGAAGTCAAAATACTCCAACTGTGATTGTGGAGTGTGCAAGGCAAAGAATGGAAAATGAGGAAACATATCCTCACACCTCAAATTTTACATCAATGAAATGATAAAAACATGTATCCAACAATTAATTTTAATGTGTTGAGCTTATGCTATATAGAATACTGACTCATGAATTTAAAGTAGATTTTTTGGTAAGGAAGGTTTCCTACGAAGAAGGAGATCTAAAAGGAGAGGTTTCAGGATATGTTATGGCGGGGGTTGGCCATCCTCTGAGGTAATGACTGGATAGAATTAACCAGATGGGTGACCGTGCACGTACCCAAAATTGTAAGGTCTTGTATTGTAGAAACAACATAACAGTGCCCTAACGATGATACAGTCTCCTCGCAAGGTGTTCGGGATCAAAAATATCTCCAAGTGTGCGTTAACATCCCGCATGGCCTGTTTAGCCCAGAGTCCTTTTTTTTTTCCTTTTTCCCTCTTTTCTTGGCCTTTTCTCTTTAGTGACGAAACCACCGCCCGCTGGGTGGTGGTCTCGTGACTGCCGCCTAAATAGGCGGCGGTCCTCATGTAATCGCTGCCCTGCTCAGAGAGCGGTCCTTTACGCATTTTCCGTAAAGCTCTTTTAACATGACTCACGTAATTTCAATGTTTTAATAGCTTTCTTTCACCACCATAAGCTTACATTTATGATTCTGGTTCCCTGGAATAGTGTTTTGCCATTGTTTATAGTTTAAGAGTTCTATTTGGTTTTTACCTTGGGTAAATGCAAATGCTATAAATAGATGGCTTGTGCTCAAGCAAATGGCCCCTCAAATTTTCCCCTCACAATTTTCTTGATTTTCTTTGCAATAGATTTAGTTTTCATTTTTCTTAGAGTGCTTAGTTTCTTTCATTGCATGCTTAGTTAGCATTGTTTTACTGTTAGTAAGCCACATATCCATCTTGTGCAAGTGCTGCTATTATTTCATCCAATCCATTGGAATAGGATAGTTTGTTTATCAATAGGAAGCCATTAAAGTTGCAGGTTTTTCTCCTCAAACAAGATAGTTTCAGGTTCTAGACATTTCATGTTGCATGACTTGCAATAAATCCCACTAGGAATTGCATAAGCCAAGCTCTATACTCTTGCGCTATCCCTCTCCTACTCGCATTGTATTCAGTCTATATCTTGAGCTGCCTTCATCCCAATATCTACTTCTGTTGATGCTAGCATTACATGCTTTTCTGGATCCACGTGAACACGAAGGAACGAGGAGATCACACTGAGGGGACAAGATCACACACACCGTCGGATTCGCCACTGTTCTGCAGAATCCAGGTTCTAGCTTTCAAAGTTCTAAATTAGAATCATATCAAATAGAGTAGTTAATTGCTTTATTTCAGTTAATTTTACTTTCGATATTGCCAGGGAAGTTGTGGGGATTGATAGTTTCTGAGAGACTATGATTCATTCCTCACTTCTGAGGTAGGATCGAGAGTCTTGCAAATAGATTAGAATAGTTATTTCATTGTTTAGAGTAGATCTACAAATTGCATAGACAAATAGCTATACTCGGTTATCTTGTTTGTTTTAAATTGTTATCTTAGCTATCAATTTCTAGATGTATTAAATTAGTTGCTAAATTCATTCGAATAGTTCATCAGAAAATACAAAAATAGAGAAATCATATATGCTATAGATATATTCAAAATAGTTAAATTTCACTTTGTCGTAGTTAATTTACATTATTACTTTTGTATGACAATCACGGGACCTAGGGAGCCCAGAGAATACGTATTCGAGCCAATCGTGCCCCAACCCAATCTCATCACAGAAATAACTGATATAGATCAAAATATTAGGATCCAAGTCTTCTGAACAATGGTAAGCTTGCAACAAATCAATTCCCAGTTGAGCGGATTAAACATAGAAGACGACCAAGCACACACATTTTGGTCGAATCAACCAAACTATAGATTACCCTAGGTAAACATCCATATCACTGTAGAAGGGGTTGAAAGAGAACAAACCTTTGGTTGCGATCCTTTGCTCCCACAAACGGATGACGAGAGACACTCTTACAGATATAGATACCAGCCTAAGGATTCAAGTTGTAAGAACGCCTGTGAGATACTCTGAGAAGATCGCACAACTATTAATTTTGAATATAGAAGGTTGAGAAAGCATACGATTATTGGGTGTTAGGGATTAGGAACTAATTCTACGCATGACCATAGAGGACCGCAACAAGCAAGAGTCTACGATTGCGATCCACAAGTCCCGCAACCCAACGAAACCGTAAGTGAAACAGACATAGACACTGGCCTACGCACACTAGTATTCAGATCCACTCCACTTCCACCTATCATCATCAAACAATTATCCTTACTAGATACATCAGCTAACAAAGCTAGAGAATTCTGGACTAGGCCAGAGAACCCACTCATAAAGACAACTACATCCATCATCCACTCTATGACCCTATCTGGAGACATACATGAAATTATTCTAGGCCATTTTCCACGTATACCACAACCCATAGATCGAATCATGCCAGAGCTCGATATTGATTGGAGCCTTCGAGCAGTCATCCTTGCGATCAATCTATCACGCCAGTTTAGGTTAGGAGGGCATTCTTTGCCTTAGATTCACAAATTCCACTAGTGTGCATCAAAGACATTAGATTGCCTAACTAATTTGTCTATATCCCACCCGTATTTTATCCCCACCGGCTGTCTCGGCATGACCTCGAGAGGTCGGGTGTGAGGAAGAGTTACTTGTAGATTCCCAAGCTCGCTTGTCACTTTTCCATCGTACAAAATTGGTGAACCCAATGTGAAACTTTATACCTTATGATTTGGAGTCAGATTTGTACTATCTCATCCATTTTCACTATCACCTTCGCTCCTTCACATTATTTTGTGGGTATTCATATACCCTCCGAATATGTCGGGATTCGATGCATATGGCAGGCCCCTCTTGGGCCTTGAGGCTTACTAGGCCCAACAAAATAGACAATCATCACCCTCACTCTCAGTATGGGGTGACAACTACTCAACTAACCAGTTGTAAACACAAACTCCAAGGATTAGATATAACTCATCTTTTCAAACTAAGGAGTTAGATCATCTCGCTCAAACACAACAAACAGAGCTTTTAAGCTCGAATAATATGACGTTCACTGGAGAATCTGGTTCATCTCCTCAGGTACTGCTTAGACCACAAATTAGTAGACAATCAGACCCATACCTGGCTTTAGATGATGACCAATCAATACGTCATCCTAGGAATGAACAACGCTCTCGGAGTATGTACCCACCTATAAGGAGTTTACAAACACAACCCGAGGCCTCTTTTCAAGAAAATACCTCCATGCCACTACATATAGGAAATGCCCTTAGGGAAACTTGGCAGGGCAGCGATCATTTCATAGCGGGATATCACATGCCTATACAACACCATGATATACAACAAACGCCACTACGGAAAAACACCGTGACTTCACCAAATGAAATCATTTCAACGTTAGTAGAAAAAGTGAGAGGGTTAGAACTTGCTCAGGCAAATCATCATTCTCAATTCATACAAATAGGAAATTCTAATCCTCCTAGCCAAATAGACCTCCTCACAGGAGTAGGAACATTAGGCATGACTCCTCAGTATTCACAACAAACGCCAACTAGACCCACCATTTCTAACGTTGTTCCTCCCGGTCTAGCACAAAATAATCCATTCTTGGACAATACCCCTTCATACTTAAACATGTACTCCAAATCACCACAAGGGGATATGTTCTCCTCTCCCGGTATTTTTACTCAACCATAGGGGTTTCCTTATGCCCCTACCAATGCATATGCAATGCCATATCAACAACCCATTCCACCGCCGCTCCCTCAGCAGGCACCATCAATGGTCGAAACCTATGTGATAGGGACATATTCAGAATACTTGAAAGAGCCCTTAGATTTCACCATACGAAGCGTCATGCTTCCAAGACCTCTTCCCGATTTTCCCAAATACAAAGGTGAGGGAGATCCAAACACACATATCAAAGCTTACGCTACAGCCATTCGAGAACTACTCCCATGGGATGGGGTTGTTGCTAAAATATTCCCCAAAACTTTGGAGGGTATCGCTCTCGACTGGTATTATAGAATACCTGAGGCTTCCATCCATTCATTCAAACAACTCGTTTCAGAGTTCATTAAGGCCTTTGACATGAATAAACTATTAAGGACAGGAATCAGGGAATTCTTGCACATTAAACAAGAACACAATGAATCTGTCACCCATTTCATCCAAAGGTGGTGTACAGTTCTTTATTCTTGGCAAGTGCTTCGAACATGGATCAGATGGAACTATGTGATTTATTCCTTCATTCTCTTAGCAGAGAGGTGAAGGAAGAAGTCCATAAGTTCCCATTAAGAACTTACGATGAAGTACTTGAGAGTGCTCTTTGAATATATCAAGCAACAATTGATAGTGGTCAAAACATATGGAGCAAATGGGAGGTTAGTCACCTCCAACCAGAACACTACAACTTATCCTACTACCACGAACGTCAATCAAGGACCTAAAATCCTTAATAAAAATCGGGGTGTAACAACAGATGGAGTAACCAATCAGCCTAAAAAGGTAAATACTGTGAATACTTCACCACCAATGAACAATCAACGAAACAACAACTTTACCCCAGCAATCAATACAGTGGATTTTAACCATCCACAACAACAACAACAACAACAACAACAACGGTGAAATCCCATGAGGGTCCGAGCCAAAATTCAACTAGGTACCAAAACTAATTCAAACCAAAGACAACAAACACAAAATTTTAATCCGAGTAGACAACGGTTTGATCAAAATTTTAGACCACAATACACACCAAACCAACAAACTAGGAATTACAATCCTAACTCGTATTGTGGTTTCCACAAAATTCGGGGCCATGACACTAACGCGTCGTGACTACAAAAAATTCATGCAACGCTTTCCGATGAACAAAGACAACTTTTCATGGATATGTTCTTGGAAAATCCTACGTCACCAACATCAAATACCTTCGCAGGGGCAGTTTCCCCTCAGAATGCTCCCCTCAAGATCTTTAATGATCCACTCCCAAATCATGACAACAATAAGCTAAGTCCAAATGGGACAAACAAAAGCATAATGATGGGAAACAATGATCATGAAGCCTCAACTTCACTAAATCCATCAGTTGCGCCACAATTAGGAAGTCAGCCAAGACCCAAGATAGTCGGTTTAGTAGAATTAGACGCCGAACTACCCATCAAAGCTGTAACAAGGACACGAGAGTATTTCTCTCAGCCAAGTCCAAACCACCTACCAGAGACGGATAACATCCAAAAAATCGTAGTGAAACCTGTGGGTGCCTATGATTTAATTAACGACCTAACAAAAACCTTCTCGCACATCTCCTTTTTGGATTTATTAAAAAATTCCCCTGCTCACAGGGCTGCTCTTTTAGAGGCATTAGGTTTGGGCCATTTAATTAACATCACTCCACCTCCTGAAACATAGGTAAATCATATAGACTTCGATGTTCATCCTCTAGGGCAGGCGAGATAGGGATGTCGAATTCATATTCGAGATAAACAAAATGCCGACAGATGCTGAGATCACACGCCGAGGTGATCCAGCCTTACACTTACAAGTATGGGTTTATAATAACTACGTAAAGCGAGCAATGGTTGACGATGGGGTGGCAGTTAACATAGTCCCCTTCTCTTTCCTTCAAAAATTAGATATGGGGAAACAAATTGTTCCACGACTCGAAATACATTGAGAGGCTATGATAGCCTTAAAGCCACTTTGATTGGGACTATAATACTACCAGTCACCTTAGGACCCAAAACCATCTTGACTGAGTTTTATATTATAGATCGGGAAACTAACTATAATATGATCCTCGGCCGACCATGGATACACCGCATGAAGGCAATCCCTTCTACGCTATTTCAAGAGGTAAGGTTTTTACACTTAGGAAAGATATTTGTAGCCAAAGGTGATCCAAAACCATTCGATATACACCTAGCCGACTTAAAGAAAAGACCAGGCGTACACTCGGAATTTGAACTTCCAACAAACCAACTTAATAAACCCACTGACGCAAAACAAGAGGAAAAGTTGATACCTACAACGGATCTTGAGACTATGAGCCTAGTTAAGACAATCCCAGTCTCAAAAGATGAGGCTAACATTGTAGAAATGGTATCATTAGGAACTACTACAAAAATCATTGAATTGCTAGAACAAGATCTACCAATGTTCTTACCATTTGATTCTGCAAGCATGGGATGTTCCCTAGGTGTTGGTTCTCTCCCAGAAGAGGATCTATGTATGGTGGAAGTAGAATGCGCAAACACAACAGATATCCCAGCGTCCATATTCCCAGCTAAATATTGGACTCTCCATTTTGATGGAGCTAGATTTCGTTATGGAGCAGGAGCAGGTGTAATCTTTACCTCCCCTGAAGGAAAAATCCTACCGTTCGCCTTCAAACTAAATTTTGAATGTACAAACAACGGCCGAGTATGAAGCCCTCCTCCTTGGCCTCATTTTATCCAAGAGGATCAGTGTTAATAACATTAGGTGTTAGGAGACTCAAAATTAGTAGAAAACCAAGTCTCTCGAGATATATGAAACCAAAGCCGAGCACTTACAACTTTACAAAATAGCTATATTAGATCTAAGCAAGGAGTTTGACTTCATATCAATTGAAGCAATCCCGTGAGAACACAATCTTCTCGGCGATTCTATAGCAACCTTAACATCACACTTTACTCCAAACAGTAAGTTAGAAGATACCCGTTTCATGGTATCCCTTCGTGATGAACCATTGATAAAAACAATGACAAATTCTCTTTTAAACGGAAATAAAAACAAATCTACTATCCTAGACCACATTGATAGTGATATGGCCACTCGAAGTACTTAAATGCCTATGCAACATTACATCTCTCCTATCATATGATAGATTTGTCCTTAATCCCACATTCGTCTTCCTACTTTGGAAATCCCATGATGGAGTTTCCCTCGCAAATGGAACCTAGCATATACATAGTAGAAAATAGGGACGATTTGGATTTACCTCCACCCCACCCGAGTTTGAAGAAGGTAATGCCTCCTTAATCGAAGAGACAATTGATGTTAACATTGGAACGGAGGATGAACCAAAGATCTTGAAACTAGGATCCTCTCTAACCCCAGAAGAAGTAGAAATACACACTCGAATCCTCAAGGAACATCAAAAGGCTTTCACATTTAATTATAAGGAAATGACAGGAGTTGCACCCCACATTGCGGTGCACAACCTTGTCACTAAATCTGATGCAAAGCCAGTTAAACAAAAATCAAGACCCATGAAACCTAAGGTAGCTCTCATGGTGAAAGAGGAAGTAATAAAACTCCTCCAAGTAGGATTCATCAAACAAGTCGATTACTCTCAATGGGTATCTAATATCGTTCCTATTCTAAAAAAGAATGGGAAGATACGCATTTGCATAGATTTCCGAGACATTAACAAAGCATGCCCTAAGGATGACTTCCCATTACCATCCATAGATGTCATTGTTGATGCAACAGCTGGGTTTGAACTTTTGTCTCTCATGGATGGATTCTTGGGATACAATCAAATCAGAATATCTGAACAAGACCAAGCTAAAACCACATTTATAACTCCTTGGGGAACCTATTGCTACACTGTTATGCCATTCGGTCTCAAGAACGCTGGTGCTACATACCAATGAGCTATGACATATATATTTCACGATCTAATTCATAAAATTGTGGAATCCTACGTAGATGACTTGTTGGCTAAGGCCAAGAAGCGCTGTGACCACCCAAAGGTGCTCCGCGTCATTCTTTCACGTCTAATAGAATACGGAGTCACACTAAATCCAGAGAAATGCGTCTTTTGTAATAGAGGAAAAGCTCCTAGGTTACATCATATCGTCATGAGGGATAGATGTTGATCCAACCAAAATTTGGGTTGTCCTCAAAATGGTCCCACCTTCGAATGAATCTAGAATCAGGTCATTTCTCGGAAAACTTGGTGCAATCCGGAGATTCATCCCGGACTTAAGCTTTGCCATCCATCCAATCAACAATTTGCTCAAGAAAGATTCTAGTATTGATTAGACCGAAGACTGCAATGAAGCTTTTGACATGGTTAAGCGTTTCTGTTATCACCACCTACGCTAATGCCACCTAAACTAGACCGCTCGTTAATTTTATATTCACGAGCTACCGATGTCTCGCTGGCTTGTATGTTGGCCCAAGAGGATGATGACAAGAGAGAGCATGCAATTTATTTCATTAGCCAGATGTTGCTTGACTATGAAACACGTTATACACAAGCAGAATGAGAATGCCTCGCCATAGTCTTTGCAACCAAACGCTTAAGACACTATATGTTGAATCAAGAAACAAGGGTCATGGTAAAAACAGACCATTTACGAACTTTCCTCACACAAGGGTCCTTGTCTAAGAAGGCTGGACATTTTATAACCTTAATGGGGGAATTCAAATTAACATTTGTAAATCAGAAGTCGGTTAAAGGACAAATCATCATGGATTGGTTAGCTGATAACCCATTAGATGGAGGTGATCTGGTAAATCTAGACTTTTCCGATGAGTGCGTATACTACATTGAAACCAGACCTCCTATCTCTGAGTGTCCCTAGTATACCGATATTATTAATTATATCATGGACCATACGTATCTAGAAGGGGCTACACTGCAACAAAGAAGGTGGTTACGCATTATTGCAGCCAAATACGTCATTATAGAGCAAGTTCTCTATCAAAAAGCATTCAATGGAATGCTCCTAAGATGTGTCGACATAGAAGAATCCAAGAAGATTCTCCACAAATCTCACAGTGGAATGTGTGGAGGGAACTTTGGTGGCCATGCTACTGCTCGCAAAATACATCGAATGGGCTATTTCTGGCCCACTCTAGAACACAACGCAAAGAGAGTTTGTACACAGGTGTCATAAGTGCCAAGAGTTCTCCCATGAGATCCACATGCCAACACAAGCTCTACAACCAATTGCTACTCCATGGCCCTTTTCTACATGGGGTCTCGATTTGATAGGGAAGTTCTCTCCCTCGTCTACAGATGGCCATAATTTTATAATCACGGCCACCGAATATTTCACCAAGTGGGTAGAGGCTATGCCTCTTACTACTGTACCTGTAGGGTTATGTAATCGCCAAATTCATTTTGAACCAAATCATTTATAGGTACGGTGTCCCGCAAGTCATTATCTCAGATAATGGGACTTCTTTTAAGAATGATGAAGTTCGCGAGCTATGTAATAAATTTAGAATAAGCCATCATATGGCTTCCTTGTATTACCCTCAAGCCAACGGACAGGCTGAAGCGACAAACAAAACACTGAAAGCCATTCTCCTTAAAACTGTGAAAGAAAACAAATGAGATTGGCATTTGAAGTTATATCTGGCCTTATGGGCCCACCGAACCTCAATAAGAACACCAATGGGAGCAACTCCTTTCTCACTAGTATTCGGGGCAAAGGTAGTTCTCCCACTTGAGGTTGAAATACCCAGTCTCCGTATTTCATTACAAGGGATTCTGGATGAAGACGCTTACAGGGAAGCACGTCTCTCCCAATTAGAAAGCCTAGATGAAGCTAGGTTAGATGCTGAACAATGACACAGAGCCTATGCTGACCGGATGTGCCAGAAGTACAACAAGAAAGTCTATGAACGCGACATATATGAAGGTGATCTAGTTCTAAGGCTAGATAGCCGTATCGACAAAAAGACCGGCGAAGGAAGGAAGTTCCGGCCTAAATGGTTGGGCCCATACCGAGTCATGAAGGACTATGGAAATGGTGCATACCTCTTATGTACGCTGGAAGGTGAGGAATTTGGTGAAACGGTCAATTCCCTACACCTCAAGCGGTTCTACACGTAAGCAACTAGCACTATTTATAATTATATTTACATTGCATCTTCATATAGATTAAGATCATTTTGTCCGCTTGTTTCGTACACAAATTGTGATCAAGGAATTTTGTTCTCAAAGCAATTCATTACAAACTCATGATGTTGTTGGCATAAAATTTCTAATCATACCTCTCCATTTTCATGATATCATCAAATTATCTCAGAATCATGTCATCAAATAAAGCTAGATATGACAAAGTCTTAAACGGTAACCATACCAAGATCTGCGGGCTTGTTCTCACTTTTGGTTTCTTCTTAGGATAGGTGTCTTGCCTATGGTCTATTCCAGAAGCTTCATGGTGTCACATCTATCCCATATGTATATCTCTTTGGAAATAAGCACATACTGACATTTTACTCAAGAAAACAAGTCAAATATTAATCAAAATAGAAAATTTTAATTTTACACATTTCCTTGCCCCACCAACCTTTGGTGATGAGCTTGCATCTCTTACTAGTGACGTAGGGTTGGGAAAGGATGGAAATTCCCTTACTCGCCTATGCTTTGTCTACGGTGATAAACCCACGCTTCTTACTAGTAGCATGGGGCAAAGTGTAGGGGGTTCTCTTGACAAACAAATGCAAAAGGTCATAAGAAAACAATTCAAATCTCGAAGTCTTTGAGTCAAACACAAATGAATCAGATGTCCAAAATTCCAAAAGAGTTCAAAATCCTAAAAACCCAGATTTTGTCTACTATGTGGCCATCTAAGGATCTAAGTCTGGATAAACCGCAAAGTAAGTAGCATTCTAAACTATGAAGTCACTCGGGTAGAGTAAGCTTGTAGCTTCCCAATTTGGTTCCACCAAAACTTTGTCTATCTTTCATCACTATCGTTTCAGCATATTTCACAACTTGTGCCCTTTCCAACTCTCGGTGATAAGCCCTCGCATCTTACTAGTTGCATGGAGTTGGGGGTAGGGGCAGGTTTATCTGCTCATCATACCGGTTTATATTCACTACTTTGCCAAAACAAATATGAAGTGTTCAAAATTGCTTACAGAAACTAAGATTCAAAATCACATTATATCTACATCATCATATATCAGCATCATGAAATACAAAAGGAAAATAAACATTTTGCATCATTTGTTCTCCATTGCATACATTCCAAAAAAAGCATGCATTCAAACATCATAATCTACATGAGGAAACTAGAAAAGAAGCAGAGCCATAAATGCCAAAGGTTTGATCCAAAAATATATATATATATATAAATGATCAACGTTTCTGTACAATGCCATCATGCACTAAGCATGGTCAAAACGCTCAAAGAGCCCGGGATATACAAAAGAATGTATCATACAAAATCTAGGAGAGCCAAGTGGCTCCTCAATCCCTACGAGACCCCTCTGAAGGTGCATGCCCATGCCTAGGACTCCGGCTACGCCGCTCTCTGAATGCACGGAGGGCTTAGGATCCCGAGGGGCAGCCGTAGTCTCGCCACGAGAATGGCTCCTCATCAAGCGCTCGGCTGTCCTATACCCCGCTAGCTCCGTGCGGAGAGTCGATACCATCCTGGCCACATGCCAGACTGGGGACAAAGACATCAGTGTGCCTACCAGCTACTGAGGGCTCCCAGCATCTACGGATAGCTCTACGTGGGTCCTCTCCATGGGGATCATCAGGGTATCAATACATACCCTACGAATCAAGTCCCGCCACTCATCGGCTCTCTGCAAACAAAGGAGAAAACAAATTAGAAACCAAACAAGAGATTAGAAATACAAGATAAATAAAAGGAGAGATAGTAACTAAGGAGATCCTAACTAAAAACAAACATTAAAAGGAGAGAGGGTAACTTACTCGGATCACCAGGCCTCCAGGATGGATCTATAGGATCAGCACCTACCACGGATGCCGCTGCCGACTGAGGGGCTGCTCCTGTGGCTGGAGCAATGTAGTGCCCTACAATGGACTCATCCTCCCCACCATGGCCCTGGGAGAGTGGCTCCTCTGAAACCTAGAGTCACTCTCTCTACACTCGCTCGGCCCTCTCTGCCTGCATGATATCCTGAGTGTCATGCCACTCAGGATCACTGTCCTCCTCTGTCTCTCCCCCTATAAACTCCTCAGACTCGGAGTCTATGTCAATGGGGTCATCACTGCTATGGGCAGGACCCGAAATCTGAAGCAAGGGTGCCTGAGGCGCACCGGCTCTCCCTCTAGCACGTACTATCCTCCTGGCCGCAATAGGAATGCCAGGAGTAACCACTGTCCAACCCCGGCCTCTAGGCCCCCCTCTGGCCTCTCGGACTGATCTGTATACTGGTGCTACTGGGGGAAGCATACCCACGTATGGTAGGCCAAACTGCTGAGGAACTCGGCCAAAGGGGTGCATCTCCACTCGCCCCACTCTATCAATAAGCTGCCCCTGTAGTGGAGCAGGAGATCAAAGTAAGAGCCTCCTCGCCCCATATACCTGCCATAGTCTGGTATGGTGTGGCCTCCATGTCGGCAGTAGTCAGAGAAGCAACTGGCTGATGAGGTGCTCGGAGCACCGACATATCTATCCATCTGGCTGCCCTCACGCCTCGGGATCTACCACCTCTACACCTCTGCCGTAGGGGATGAAGTGCTCATAGACCCAACTCATGACTAGGGTCGGATGGCTCAAAGACTGCCCCTGTAAATGGACTACCCTGTATAAATCATGGTAGGTGGTCCCAAGTATGTCCACTGCCCCTGCATATATCCGGCCATGTCCCTCTATATCGTCAATAATGGGGGACCAACAATATAACAATGTATCTCCTCCCTTGTCCCCGATCGGCCTCGAGGCAAGGATCCCCATGATGGCCTCTGGTGAAGTAGGGGATGGGCAAGCTGGGAATGGATCGAACTCTGACCCCCTTCTTCGACCCCATGGAGATGACTGCATCTCCCATGTATATAGCCCACTGTGCTATCTGGGCCCACGAACCTGCTGTCTCAAGGGTGAGGCGTCTCCCAATAATCGGGACCCCCAGAATGCGATAGACATCCTCCAAAGTAATAGTCCACTCACCGCGGACTCCCGGCAATCGGAAGGTGTTCCGATCGGCATCCCAATATGAGAACAAGTCACAAAGAATGTGGCTGGAAGGAGCAACGTGGGGCACGCGCGATATACGCAGTATCTCGGCCCTCTGAAGAGTGTCCTCCTCATCCTGTGAAAGGGCATCCAATACTCCTAGGAGCCAGTCACACTCCCTCTCTTGGCTCCACCGGATATACTCCTCTCTCGCCTGCATACACCAAAAACACGCAAAACAGAGAAAATTAGCATCCGAATAATACTGGAAAAATCATGAAAGTACGTAACAATCTCAAACAAATGTTCTTTTGGCATTCTCATGGAAATTGCCACCCCAAGCAGAGGGCGGTTTGTAACCACAGCCTTAAGGGTGGCGTGTAACCGCCACCTTAAGAGTAGGGCGGCGGTCATGTAACCACCACCCAGGCGGGCGGCGGTCGTGACCAAAACCCACGCGGGTTTTTAAACCTAAAAAGCCCAAAAATGACAAAACAAGACCATTTTAACTAAAACAAGGCCTACCCAGAAGCGCCCCCTAGATGAACCTTTTAACACTAACATTTTCAAAAATTACCCCCCCACGACAAAGATTTTAGCATTTCAAAATTAAGGGGGTAAAAGGGATAAATTGAAAAAAACTAACATGTGATCTCATGGGTCGATGTTCCGCTCACAGAGGCATGATCACTATCCTATCACGGACATTTTGACTCTACTCACGCAAGAAACCATCACCGTGGGTTCCAGAGCTCAAAATCAATCAAATCAACTCGCGCAAATGAATAGGAAAATGGGCCCACTTTCATATATATAGCACCCTGATTCATTTTAAATGCCCTTTTCCACAGGTTTGGAGCACCGACAAAGGTAAGTTCTTATCCCCGCACAAATGGTACATCCTCATTTCCCATTATTTTAGCGTTTATTTTCCAAACTATTATGTCTATCTGCACTTGAGTTCTCTTTTTGTTTTGCAGGTAGCGGGAATTCTGGACGGCGTCATTTCAACACACGGACGTATCAGGTATAACCTCTACTTCCCATTTCGGGACCGCCATACTCGGACCCACCGTTTACTACGCCTCTTCATGGCTAAAACGCTTCTCCGAGGGGGCAATATGTACGTACCCAAAATTGTAAGATATCAGATCACGAAACAACGTAACAGGTGCCCCAATGATGATACAGGTCTCCTCGCAAGGTGTTCGGGATCCAAAAAGATCTCCAAGTGTGCGTTAACATCCCGCATGCCCCGCTTAGCCCCCGCATGCTTTGTTTTTCCCTTTTCCCTCTTTTCTTGGCCTTTTCTCTTCAGTGATGAAACCGCCGCCCTGCCTGGGCGGCGGTCTCGTGACCGCCGCCATGAATAGGGCGGTGGTCCCAGAATCCGCCCTACTCAAACCGGCGGTCCTTTACGCATTTTCTAGAAAGCTCTTTTAACATGACTCACATAATTTCAACATTTTACCAGCTTTCTTTCACCGCCATAAGCTTGCATTTATGATTCTGGTTCCCTGGAATAGTGTTTTGCCATTGTTTATAGTTTAAGAGTTCTATTTGGTTTTTACCTTGGGTAAATGCAAATGCTATAAATAGATGGCTTGTGCTCAAGCAAATGGCCCCTCAAATTTTCCTCTGATTTCTCTTTGCAATAGATTTAGTTTTCATTTTTCTTAGAGTGCTTAGTTTCTTTCATTGCATGCTTAGTTAGCATTGTTTTACTATTAGTAAGCCACATATCCATCTTGTGCAAGTGCTGTTGTTATTTCATCCAATCCATTGGAATAGGATAGTCTGTTTATCAATAGGAAGCCATTAAAGTTGCAGGTTTTGCTCCTCAAACAGGATAGTTTTAGGTTCTGGACGTTTCATGTTGCATGACTCGCAATAAATCCCGCTAGGAATTACATAAGCCAAGCTCTGTACTCTTGCGCTATCCCTCTCCTACTCGCATTGTATTCAGTTTGTATTTTGAGCTTCCTTCATCAAAATATCTACTTCTATTGATGCTAGCATTACACGCTTTTCTGGATCCACGTGAACAAAAAGGAATGAGGAGATCACACTGAGGGGACAAGATCACACACAACGTCGGATTCGCCACTTTTCGTAGAATCCGTGTTCTAGCTTTCAAAGTTCTAAATTAGAATCATATCAAATAGAGTAGTTAATTGCTTTATTTCAGTTAATTTTACTTCCGATATTGCCAGGGAAGTTGTGGGGATTGATAGTTTCTGAGAGACTATGATTCATTCCTCACTTCTGAGGTAGGATCGAGAGTCTTGCAAATAGATTAGAATAGTTATTTCATTGTTTAGAGTAGATCTACAAATTACACAGACAAATAGCTATACTCGGTTATCTTGTTTGTTTTAAATTGTTATCTTAGCTGTCAATTTCTAGATGTATTAAATTAGTTGCTAAATTCATTCGAATAGTTCATCAGAAAATACAAAAATAGAGAAATCATATATGCTATAGATATATTCAAAATAGTTAAATTTCACTTTGCCGTAGTTAATTTACATTATTACTTTTGTATGACAATCATGGGACCTAGGGAGCCCAGAGAATACGTATTCGAGCCAATCATGCCCCAACCCAATCTCATCATAGCAATAACTGATATAGATCAAAATCTTAGGATCCAAGTCTTCTGAACAACGGTAAGCTTGCAACAAATCAATTCCCAGTTGAGTGGATTAAACATAGAAGACGACCAAGCACACACATTTTGGTCGAATCAACCAAACTATAGATTACCCTAGGTAAACATCCATATGACTGTAGAAGGGGTTGAAAGAGAACAAACCTTTGGTTGCGATCCTTTGGTCCCACAGCCAGACACAGGAGACACTCTTACAGATATAGATACCAGCCTAAGGATTCAAGTTGCAAGAACGCCTGTGAGATACTCTGAGAAGATCACACAGCTATTAATTTTGAATATAGAGGTTGAGAAAGCATACGATTATTGGGTGTTAGGGATTAGGAACTAATTCTACGCATGACCATAGCAGGACCGCAACAACCAAGAGTCTACGGTTGTGATCCACAAGTCCCGCAACCCAATGAATCCGTAAGTCAAACAAACATAGACATTGGCCTACGCACACTAGTATTCAGATCCACTCCACTTCCACCTATCATCATTGAACAGTTATCCTTACTAGATACAACAACTAACAAAGCTAGAGAATTATGTACTAGGCCAGAGAACCGCCCATAAAGACAACTACATCCATCATCCATTCTATGACCCGTCTCTGAGACATACACGAAATTATTCCGTGCCATTTTCCACGTATACCACAACCCATAGATCGAATCACGCTAGAGCTCGATATTGATTGGAGCCTTCGAGTAGTCATCCTGCCGTCGATCGATCTATCACGCCGATTCAGGTTAGGAGGGCCTTCTTTGCCTTAGATTCACAAATTCCACTAGTGCACGTCGAAGACATTAGATTTCCTAACTAATTTTTCTCGTATCCCACCCGTATTTTATCCCCACCGGCATTTATCTCAACACGACCTCGAGAGGTCGGGTGCGAGGAAGAGTTACTTGTAGATTCCCCACCGCTTGTCACTTTTCGTCGTACAGCTGCCCACTATCAATCCTCTAATCGTGTGATTGTTGATAGCTTCTTCCGGGTGAGATGTTGTTTAAGAAGATGTGTATTTTTTCAATTTTGTGTAGTTTGGTAGAAGAAGAAAGAGAGTGCTTTTCTATGATTCTTTGTGTCAACCATCAGTTGGGCATGACTTCCAACATATAGGTTTCCCTCATTTTAATGTGAGCTAAATGCAACATACAAGGATGAAATGCAACTAATTTTAAACCCAAATTAACAAATTACGTTCGATGAAGAAAATGATGAACAGGTAGGAACATGCTCTTTCACTACTTATGTGAATGCAAAAAAGAATAAATGGTTTGTTTTAAGCACTGGAAAATAGATATTGTTTTAGACAATTAGAAGAAGAGATGATTACCAGGGAAAGATATTTAGTGTGGATACATTTAGAAAGTAAACAAAAAAAAATCTTTACCTAGGAATGAAGAAAATGCAAGGAACCCTGATGGGTCCCACAAGGCGTGCCAAAATGTTTCACCATTTTCTTTACGTTTTTGGGAAGTGGATAAAAAGATAAGGGTTATGGGCTAAGGAGGAATACATGTTTATGTTGGTTAGTTTATGGTTGTTGCGCACGTTCTGACTTCTCAATCCAATGCTAACTATGAGAGATTCCTTTTGGCTGGGAGGAACTACCTGAAATAGAAAACAAGACCACAAAAGAAGAGTTAAATAATATATGACATTGGACTACCTAACATGTGCTAGATCTGGGAAGTGTGATACTCCCTAGATGGTTTTCAATCCACTATTTAAAACAACTTAATGTGAGAAATAAACAAATTCCTACTGTATTTGATATGATTTAGGTATCTCATTCAAGCACAATAAGAAAATCTAACATAACAGGCTAGGCTATAGTTAGATCTAAAGGGTAGGTAGTTGTCAGGGTGTTGGAACTACTCAGTGGTCGGGTCTCGGTTTTTTGGGTCACTTTATAGAAATTAAGTTGGCTTTGTTATTGGAAAAGGTGTAAAACATAGAGACCGACGTAGTCTAGTATAACTAATGATGATTTAGGAGAGACCGACGATGGTCATGGGTAACCGACGTTGGTACATTCGGGTGACAGTAGTTCAATAAAAACCTAGTTACAAAGTCTAGGTGAGGTTAGATAGAGCTAAAGAAGGGGATGACGAGGTCTATGGGAATGTTGAGAACACTTAGAGAGGTGGAAGGGCCAGGATAGGTGATCTGATAAAAGGGTGGGTGAGGTTTTGAGTTTGTCAGAAAGTAGACTATGAAGGAATGGGAATATTAATGGAAGAATGATAACAGAAATGATAACAACTCTATGGACAAAATAAGAATGGAAATGATTAGTGATAAAAGAACTTACCAATGTTGCAGGTCCAATGGTTGGGTGGTGGTGATGATCGGTTGGTGGGATGGAGCTTGGTGCAATAGTGATGCTTCCTGGAATGTCACCATGAGTGCAATGCTTCTAGATCTATCCTGGTGTTGGCTATGGATGTCTGTAGGTGTGAAAAGGCTCTGGTTCTGCTTGCATGTAGTTCTCTTCTCATCCCTCTGATCTTAGAATGTGCCAACCCAAAAATAAAGGTTGTTAAGGTGAATAAATGGTAACCGACGATGGTTTTGGGTTGACCAGTGTCGGTTTTGGGGTGACCAACATCAGTTAAGGTGGGATTCCCTAGGTTTACTAAAAATAACAGATCTTGGCAATCATTTCCACCAGATCTATCTATTCTCCCGGATCAAAGCGGAAGTTACTTTTTTATGAGCGGGAATGTGGTTAGAGGGATAATAGGCATTGATTTTTAGGGTTGAACTAAGTCTTAGCTCATTAAGGTAAGTGGGACCAAGTCTTAGTTAGTTATGGAAACATGCCAAGAATAGGTCTAGGGTGAGGTGGCTAGGTGAGGTGGAAGGGTGAGGTGGAGGGGTGAGGTGGAAATGAGCTTAGTTAAAATAATTAAGTAATGAATATTTTGAGGATGGTTATTAATTTAATTAAGTTAATTAAATTAATATTAATTTCGGGTGGAAGGGGCTATGGTTAGGTGAATATGTTTGATTTGGTTATTTGACTGGGGGCCAAGGGGGTGTGACCCAATTTTGGTGTCTAAAAATGTAGTAGAGTATGAGGCATTAGTGCATGGTCTATTGATTTCTAAAAAAGAGGAAAATAAAAGCATTGCATATTTTTGGAGACACAGAATTGGTGATTCATTAGGTGAGATGGAAGTGTGCCACAAATAATAAGCTACTGAAAGCTTATAAGCACAAAGTTTGGGACCTTTGGAGAGATTTGATGCTCTCAATCTACAAGTGGTGCCAATGAAATTAAATAAATAAGTTGATCAAATGGCATCGCTTGGCTCATAATTTTCTCCCGTTGAATATATGGTCAAAGGGAATGTGTAGCATATAAAGGTGGTAGTTAGGCGTTCCATTTCGACAATGAAACCACCGCAAGTGTTTGAGGGTGATGATTTTTTTTTCATTTCATCCAAAATGAGGCTGAATTTTCTTCAAGTGTGCAATCTTATTTGTATGATATTTATGGGTACCAAATTATTTATCTAAACAAAAATAAGTTGCCAAAGGTACTAGTCACCTGGAGCATATTTGTATCCGAATGATGAGTTCAAGGGTATCAAAATAATATAGCATCAAAGAAATAGGACTATCAATTAGTCATAATTACACAAGGCAAGGAGCTTGTGCTGGGAATGGTATGTGATAATAGTGAGAAGCAAGCTTTCATTTCACTTTATCCCACTATCAAGCCAATTAGGTAAAAACAAATGTCAATCAACCCTAAGATAGAGCCCCTCATGAGGAAGGAGTTATCCAAAATCATTGAGGAAAAAATAATTTTTCCAATCAAGTACTCTACATGGGTGGCCAATCTTGTCTCGGTTAGAAAGAAGAATGGGGAAATCAGACTTTGTGTTGATTTTTGAGATTTGAACAAGGCTTCCCTAAAGTTTCAATCAACTTTACCTTCCATGGAGTAGATTTTGCAAACTGTTGTAGGGGAAAAAATGTTTTCCATGTTGGATGGGTATTCAGGTTTTAATCAAATTAAGGTTAGGGAAGAAGATCAATTTAAGACTACATTTACAACCAAGTGGGGTACATATTCTTAAAGAAGAGTATACTTGTATGATATCACCATCTTTGTTACATTAATGAGTTCATCTTTGTATACTTGTATGATATCACCATCTTCTCAAAGAAGAGCAAGGATCACATCACCAGCCGATTAGAGAAGCTACTCAAGAGATGTAGGGAATTATGGGTATCTCATAACCCCAAAAATGTAATTTTACAGTCCCAAGGAGTGAAATTTGGTACATATTGTTTCAAAGGATGGCATTGCCATTGATCTAGACAAAATTTCAGCCATCCTTTCTCTCTCTTTTCTAACTCATAAAAATCCTTACAATCTTTTCTTGGCAAGATTAATTTTGTTAGGATATTTATTCCTAATTTTGCAGGATTAGTCAAGCCCATCACTTTGATGTTAAATAAGGATTCATCTTTCAAATGGAAAACTAAAGGGAAGGAATTTTTTTCTAAGATCAAATAGGAAATTTCTCAGGATCCTACACTTGTCAATCCCAACTATGGTAAGGATTTTATTTTGTATGCATATGGAGCTAATGCTAGTATTGATGCTATTTTAAATCAACAAAATGATGAAGCTATGGAACATCCAATGGACTTTTTTAGTCAAACACTAAAATAATATGAATTGAAATAAAATCACATTGAAAAACATGTATTTTTCCATCATGAGGGCTCTATAGAAATTTAAAATCATTATCTCCACTATTCATATCACAATTTTAGTCTCACATTCTAGTGTGAGAGACTTCATTATGGGGGCAGATATCGGTGAGAAAAGAGCTAGATGAGTAACTAAAATAATGGGGTATGATGTGATTATAAGGCCACAAAACTGGTGAGGGGTTGAGGACTTTGCAAGAAAATTGCTTTGGATGTTCAAGATACCCCCTTCATTAATCAAGAACTTTCACATAATTTTGAAATTCACCAGATGAAAAATATGCAGCCAATGGTCATAGTTGGATGAGTGATATGATCACCTTTCTATCTATGGTGCATACCCTCTTGGTCTAAGAAAAAAGGAGACATCTAAGGCTACAGTCCATTCCCTATGCACTAATGGATGGCATTTTATTTAAAATAAATATTGATGGGGTTTTGTTTATGTGTATCGTAGGTGAGCAAGAAGAGAAATTTTTAACATAATTTCATGATGGCTTATTTGGTGGTCATTTTTTAGCCAAAGCCACAACAATGAAAATTCTAAAGGAAGGTTACTTCTAGCCCACATTATTTTTGATTGTCACAAATGGGTCAAAAAATGCAAGGAATGTGCTTTCTTCACCGGAAAGAAGAGGTTGGAAACTCTTCCACTTCATCCAATTCAAGCAGATCAACCATTTTCTCAGTGGGGCCTTGATTTTATTGGCATGATCAACCCTCCATCAAGTGCTGGCCACAAGTGGGTCTTAACAACTACAAATTATTTTACCAGTGTGACTCGAGGTTGTGCCATTGAAGGAAGTAACTGAATCAATCATTCTTGACTTCCTTGAGGAGATTGTCACAAGGTTTGGTATCCCGCAAACCATAATTTCTAATAATGTAAAGGCTTTCCTAGGATCTAATATTTTTATTGGGCTCTTGGATTTGGTGTTTATTTGAAGACCTCTTCCAATTATTACCCTCAAGGTAATGGCTTGGCAGAATATACTAACAAGAATCTGATTAGGATTATGAAGAGAACTATGGATGTCAATAATTGGAAATGGCATGCCAAGGTGAAAAATGCTCTTTAGGATGACATAATTACAATGAAAAAGGAAATTGGAAATTTCCCCTACAAGTTGGTTTATGGAAAAGAAGCAAGGCTTCTTTTTTAATGGAATTGCCTTCACTTGAGTTGGCCCGGTAGCTATAATTTGAAGGGGAAGATCAAAGAGAGATCAAAATGGTAGAATTGGTTGAATTTAAATAATTGAGGATTTATTCCATGGCAGTTTAGAAAAGATAAAAAATCAACCAAAGAGTGGTTTGATAAAAGACCGGAGTTTCGATGTTCAAAGTTGGTGATTTAGTCTTGAAATGGGATGTTGGTAGAGATAAACTAGGGAGACACTCCAAATTTGATGTAATTTGGAGTGGTTCATATACCATTAGTGCTTACAAAGAGGCAGAATATTTTGAGATTACTAACCTTAATGGAGATGTATTGTCAATCCTAGTCAATGGGATTTATTTTAAGAATTACCATTACGTTATCTTGTTGCATCATTATACATATTAGTTTATATTTATAATTCCTCTAAGTTCTTGCAACACATTGTATTGTTGGTAGTTTATGTTTTCTTTTGTATAAGTACTATGCATATTTTACATGTTCCACTTAAACACGTATGATTTTCATGTTTGTACATAGTCGTGTATTTTTTATCTGTTATACTTTCCATTTTTAGGAAGGGTCTCATAATACAAGTAAGTATTGGGCCCCAAAATATCAACTAAGTATAAAAAGGAGCATGGGCATGTGGGACATAGTTGAAGAAGGGCATGTGGGTTTAAGGCGTGCAAGGAAGGATTCTAGTAGTGTTTACTGTAACACATAACGTGCACGTGTAAGGAAAAATACGTTTTGTACTTAGTGACATTTGGCATCCCAAGCAACACACAAGAAAATCATGACCCTTGTGGATAAGGTGCCAACTTGACGACTGTGGGATCAAAAAGGGAATATTCTAGGCATACAATGGAAGGTTCTAGAAGAAATCATTGCAAGGAGTGGAAAGCTCGGGTCTGAGAAGGCATGCTTCCATAGAGGACCGCCTTGACCCTTGGTAACCAATCTGTAACTTCTAAAAGGCATGGAAGTGGGTGCTAAGGTTATAAATACAAGCGTCGATGGAAGCGGTGGGGGAAAGAAGAGTAGATAGAGTGTGGAGAGTGTAGAGGAGAGAAAAGAGAGGTGAATCCCTACAGAAACATAATGGAGGATGTTATGGGTTAGGGATTAGGAGAACTCTGTAAGAAATGGCACTTTTAGGGGATGGGTCGCATTTTTTTTTTTTTGTAATATGATGAGCATAATATAGCTTTGATGCATGACTTGGCTCTGCATAGTTATATGAGGATCTGTTATGACCTCAAGGGATGTAATGTGGATTATTGAACCTGTTAAGATGAATATAAGGCTCTATTATAAATCATATATGTGTTCAGAAGTATAATACTTATGTATGAACCTTATGTTGCTTGTTATTTATCTTTTATGGATGCAATACGATAACCTATCATTCTAGAATGTGGCAAGGTTCTCTCTACTCATTTCCATTTGAATATATTTTAAAAGATGATGCATTCTCATAAGAATCACATAAAGGAGAGACTTGGTGCCCGCGTGTGCCTTAGTGAGCGCCCAATGCCCCATTGGGTGATAGGATGATGCACATAGGATTAGACTATTGGTCTAAGGGTATGAAATAAGACTACATCATGGTTCTATTGCCAAGACCTCTTTTTGAAGTTGTTGTGAGAAATGAAATGCATCTTTGTCCCTGTAATGCGTGATGATAGAGTATTTGACCTTAGAAAGTGTTGAAACATGGTTCAAGATCATGGAGGACAATTTTTATTAGAGATTCATTACTAGACCTAAGTTCGATGCATGTAGATGGGTAGAAAAGAACCTACACCATGAGTTATATGAGACATTCTTTTGTTGTTTCCCAGTAGAACTATATGAATGGATTTCAACATACGCATCCAGATCGAGATGGTACTATAGATCATGCGTATGGACCCAAGATGACTATCAGAGGCTACATGATGTAGATCTGACTTGGACATGTGTTGTTGATCACCAGTGGAAAAGAGTGATTACTAGTTATACTCTTGAATACACCATTTCTACGTATTCTTCCCAGAAGTCATTGAGTTTGAGTTTCTGAGGGAGCCTAGAGGATCATTTTTGCGTGCTATTCCTTTGGATATGAAGCTCTTGGTCATTAATTTGAGTTTAGAAGCATTTCCCATGGCTGGCTAAGCTTCTCTCAAGCACTTTGGGAGAGGAAGCTAGTTTGAGGAAGATGGTGGACATTGCGGTGAGAAGGAAAAGGAGGAGAGATGAATCAAGTATAGAAAATCACGTGAAAGGGATATGAATAGAAAATGCGAGGTCACAAGTGTGATGGATCTATGGAGGTAGACATTGCGGGAAGGAGTTGAGGTTCATGCAAAGGACATGGAACCTGAGTAGTCTTTGTTACCCCATCTTGGAAAGTGCATGAGAGAAGCCCCTTCAGCTTTGGATGATATTTTGTCTCATGGAGAAAGGATAGTTGTTGGCATGCATCCGAACCCACCGACAAGCAACCCCGGCACTTGGTTTTCCATGTCAAGGGAGAAGTATTATTAACCCAGTTAGTATCAGTGGGAGTAAACGATTTTTACCTAGACAATATAATTTCTCATTTGGAACATCCATGGCTACAAGCCATTCCCTGTATTTGGAAGAATCTTTAGAGAAGGTGTAAGTATGTAATGTTTGTGTATCGTGGTATGCAGGAGTGGCGTGGGACATAAAACTCGGGAAGTGGGATAATATCACAAACCATCGGTGCATAGTTCAAGTGGGACATTGGGAACACTCAGGCGCGACTACTTTGGTCCTTTTCCGACTAAAGGAGGTGGATCGGTGGGTCACGAGGAATAGGACTGGTGGATCCAGTGTATCTCCGGTAGAGGAGGAAACCGGAGAGGAAACCAAGGCTCTCGATTGGGAGGATAAGGACCCCGCAACCTCCCCAAGTTTTTTTGACATGTCTTTACACTTACTAGACTCTATGGGCATTGAAGATGCAGCAGAGCATGTGCAAAATTGTGAGTTATTATGGCACACAAAGGGCATCACTACCCCAGAGTGGAAGGCAAGCCCTTTTTCAACAACATTTCAAGGGTGCGCGCATAGGTTATACAGGAAGTATGACCCCCATAAGATGGTGGTAGACTACACCACATTAAATAATACCTTCCTAGTAGAGTTCCATATCCCTGAGTTTGAGCAAAAGATCATTAACACTCTGAAGGAGATCCAACAGGGAATGGTAGAGAGTGTGCGGGAGTATCATGTGCATTTCAAGAATCTCTTGTTAACACTATCATATGACATTCATTCTTCTCAACATGCTCAATGGTTTATCAGAGGATTGATAACACCATTTATAAGGGCTCTATCATACAAGAATTTCACAGACCCGTGTGAGTTATTGGAAGCTACCTTACATGCCCACGACTATTGGTGTTAGTATTTTGCTGGAGGCTCAAATTATTGTAATTACCAAGAAGTTGGAGACGTTATCTACAAACTCATCTCATGAGGTTCGTAGTGGGCTTTGGTGTACAGACTACAAAGTGGAGGGACATGTAAAGGATAGTTTCCCTTGGAAGTCGGTATGTGCTATGTCGATAAACTATAAGATTTTCCATGGGGATCATGATGCAAGTATATGCCTTCTACTCTAGTGCGCAATCTCTAAGAATGTTTCTTTCTATTTGAAGATTTGTACTCTACAACCCATTATACCAAGGATTGCAAATTGGTTGATTAGATCCATGATTCTATTGAATTGGGTGTGCACCAGACTAGCCTTTTAAGCAATTCTAAGGATGGTGACCATCATTATTAAGGATTCATAGATGGAGGAGTGCATGGAATAGGTTTTCACGGAGGATTTCATGGTTTTAGTAAACATGGTAGAGAATGAAGTGAGTTCCACAAGTAACTGTTATAATTATGGATCTACAGAGCATTACAAACACGAGTGTCCTACTACTGTTACAATTCTCTTTGTGTGGAAAGAAACACAATTACAAAGAGTGACCAGAAATTTATGAGCATATGAATCAACAACACCAGAAAGAAAAATGCATTGGGATGGTGAGCATCAAGAAGGGCGATTCAGAATGGATGCCAAGAGTGGCACATGAGTTAGGGCTAGAAATTGTACTAGTGACAACGTGAGTAGAGGCCGTGTGAACAGTGGGAGATGCCAAGACAAAGGACAATAATTTCAAGAGAGGAAGTGGTACATGGAAAATATCTAAAACCTCATCATCAGAAGGAGGTGTATCAAGAGACTATGGACGTGATTCGAAGTTTGCAAGGGAGATCCAATGTGTAAGGAGAAATCAAGGCATATGGAACAAAGGAAGGATGCTGAGGTTCCAAAGGATGAATTGGATAAGGCCAAGAAAGTGTGCAAGATGTTAAGGCAAGAAAATATTATTCCCTTTCTAGAAGAATGGCCGAGAGAGAAGGTATCACGTGCCGAGTAGAACATGAAAGGTAGGTTTTACATGCAAACCTTCCTCCTCATAGCCTTGAATATGATAAGGAGATTACTTTGAATGCAGTTGTTGATGGGTGGCTTCTGAGTAATATCCTCATTGACACGGGAGTAGAGGTCAATGTTCTTACCTTAGATGATGGGCATAAAATGGTAAGTCCCGTGTTGCGACCATCTTCGAATGAGTTGTACATGGAAACCAAAACTAAGGCAATTGCCATTAGACTTCTAAAGGGCAGCTTATCACCATTCAAGGGGCCAAGTTCACTAGAGACTTTAAAGTCTTGGCACTCACCGAGGAAGACAAATTTACAACATTACTTGGGCACCCATGGTGTTACAAGAACAATGTCAACTGCAGTTTAACAAAGGGTATATCAAATTTGAGAAAAAGGAAGAAAGGGTGGTCATTTCATTGATGGATGAGAATCATCATCCTATATTGATTCCTTAAGAGAATAAGTCCTGGATAGAATCTATGTGCACTCCATCAGAGATCCTGAGATAATTCACCCCACGGAGGGAGTCATCCAGTTTGAAGATGCTTAGTCCTTGAGTGATACCACTAGTTTGGCATGCAACAATTGGGCACATGGGACTTATGAGTTGATTAGGTGAAAGTTGAGAGGATTTGTAATAAGGGTAATAAAGGCACACTCAGTCAAGTGCCTAGGAGGAAAGAAGTTATCAAGTTACTCTGGAGGAGCATATCCTAAAATTTTCTTGCGAGAAATGGAATCTCAGTCAAAAATGAGGACAAGAGGAGGGGAATTCTCAGTTATAACCTACTCATAAATGCAATGCATTGGTGGGCTACACATCGGGAGAATCTCCTGTAGTGGCGTGAGGTAAGGATCATATTTTCTGTAAGGTTATCTAGGAACAACACACCCACTATCATATAAGACTACCATGGTAAAGAGACCACCTCACTTCATATCCAAGCATGTGAGAAGGCCTAGATGGGAAGCACAAAAGAATTATCACCTTCATTATGGGTGCATAAATTGTATTCCACCTTACAAGGCTATGCTCGTGTATGGTATATTCATTCAGAGATGCATCGTCAAATAGGTAATTAGCAGGATTTGGAAGCTAATCTCATTCGAGATTTCGAGTATAGGAGTACCAAGCCATCTAGTGGATAAGGCATTGCAAGTAATCAAGTGCCTTATGATGGGAGATAGTGTTATGGTAGAGGATAGGCTATTGGAATTAGTCGGTGATCCTTATTTGGAGACACGCCTCAATGAAGAAGAATCAGAGGAAGCACAACTTGAGTGCATGTGCATGGAAAAAGAAAAATAAAAAGTGGTCTATTTAATAGATGGAGAAGAGATGGAGGATTTGGATATCAACCATTCGGAAGGCATGAAAAAATTCATAGACAACATTGATGAGCTAGTACGTGCCTAAACATGAGCCCTTCAAAATAAAGAAGGTTGACATTGGAATGGAGACAGAACCTAAGGAAGCTATCATTGGAGACTATTGGTCAGAAACATAAGTTTCAAACATCATTGATCTATTGCGCGAGTTCTAAGATTTTTTTCCTCTTGGGTACCATGATCTCAAAGTAATTCACCATTATTTGGGAGAGATGAAGATCAAGTTGAAGGAAGGTGCGTGCCCGATTCGGAAGAGGCCTTATCGGATGAATCCAAATTTACGTGTACATGGTCAAGGAAGAAATAGACAAGATGATAGCATCTGGTATCATTGAGGCAATGGAAGAATCAGAATGGATAAGCCTAATGGTTATCAGTATCAAGAAGGATGGAAGGATAAGAATCTATGTTGACTATAGGGATCTGAATGTAGTATGTTTCATCAATCCTTTTCTAACCCCCTTTACTAAAGAAATTTTAGAGGGAGTAGCCGGGCATGAAGTCTACTCTTTCATGGATGGGTTCTCAGGGTATCACCAAGTCGATTGTAAAGGAAGACCAGAAAAAGACAACTTTTTCCAATGAATGGGGAAGTTTTACCTACATGGTTATGCCTTTTGGATTAAAGAATGCACCTATTGTGTTCTCGCACATCGTGGTACAAGCATTTCAGGATTTCATCCATAAGTTTCTTCAAGTTTTCTGGATGACTGGACTGTGTATGGATTAGTGAAAGACCATTGTGACAATTTAAGATTAATGTTTGAGAGATGTCGGCAATTAAGGATATCCCTCAACATTAAGAAATGTGTCTTTGCTTACTCCATTTGGAACTCTGTTAGGACACATTATATGTAAAGAAGGTTTGCTAGTAGATCCCGCTAAAGTTACAGTTATTGTAGGATTAGGGGAGCCTACTAGTCAAAGCACAAAGTGCATGGATTCCTTGGGCATATGGGGTACTACAGAAATTCATCAAGGGATATGCCAAGATCGCCACGCCCTTGGAGGAATTATTAAAACACAAGAGTGCCTTTCATTAGAGAGAGGCGCAATAGAAGGCATTTGACACTTTGAAGGATAGGCTTTTCATAACACCCATATTATATTTTCCTTCTTGGGATAATCCTTTCCATGTGCATGTTGATGCCTCAGGAAAAAATATGGGAGTAGTGCTAACAAAACCTAGTGAGGGAAGTGTTGATCATCCCTTGTGCTTTGCAAGTATAAAATTAACACCAGCAGAACATAATTACACAACTACTGAGCATGAAGAATTGTCTATGATCTACACATTCCATAAATTCAAGTAGTATCTGTTGGAAACACTATTCATATTCTATACTGTACCACATGGAATTGAAGTACTTAGTCAACAAGCCCATTCTGTAAGGGAGCATATGTTGTTGGGTCCTATTATTTCAAGAATTTGAGTTTACAATGGTCATAAAACTAAGAAAATCAATGCAGACCTGACCACTTATTGAGGATTAACTCCAGGAAGACGCACAAAGCATTGAGGACACCATGTCGATGCGCAATTGTTTAGGTTGTGGCACGCGCCTAAGATTTGGAAGATATCACAGTGTTCTTTAAAAGAAGTGTGGCACCATAAGGGATGAAAACTTTGGAAAGAAAACATTTAACAATATGTGTTGCAGCACCTTACATGTTGATTAGTAGAGAACTATATAAGTTAGGTTGTGATGAGGTTCTACCGATGAGGCCATAAATTGGCCATAAATTACCATTATTTTTTCCTTCCAAGTTACCTTTGAAAGTGGATTTAAATGTAATCTAGGAACTTATAGTTTGCTTAAGATAGAATATAGGATATATATCTTTTTCATTCTTTATGAATCTTTCATTATCTATTTTTTTGACTAATCCTATTGATTATTCAGAAAAGATGCAATGTCTTATGTATGCAGCCATAAAGGAAAGATAATGCTAGTATTAAGAATAGTGGAATTTCTCATGGATGGTATATCTAAACTCAAATATTATTTCATATTTATATTCCCCTTAAAAAATTATGTAAGTTCAAAAAATAATCATCTCAATCCGAGATCGTATTCAAAAGTTATAGTTGTTTAAAGTTTGCTCTGGAACTCGTAGGCTTAGTTCCGGAACTAAGAAGATTTTGACAGTTTTTTAGGAATTGTGAAAGATTAGAGAATTCAATGAAAAATATGATAGAGGTTTTTGTTCATATAAATGTGATTAACAAAACCTCATTCATATTTGCTACATGGTATTACCAATAAGGATAGATCTAACTTTTAGTGAGCTACAGTCTGAGGAAAAATGTATCAAACGAGCGCTAAAAGTTCTATAAACAGAAACAGAAAAGTCAAATGGAAAATTTGAGAGAGGTTTTTGTTCATAGAAATGTGTTTAACAAAAATTCATTCATATTTGCTACATGTTTTACCAATAAAGAGAGATCTAACTTTTAGTGAGCTATAGTTCGAGGAAAAGTGTATCAGACGAGCGCTAAACGTTCCATAAACAGAAATAGAAATGTTAAATGGAAAATATGAGAGAGGTTTTTGTTCATAGAAATTTGTTTTAAAAAAACCTCATTTAGATTTTCTACAAATTTTACCAATGAAGATAAATCTAACTTTTAGTGAACTGCATTCCGAGGAAAAAGCGTACTGCACAAGCTTTTGCAAAAGTTCCACAACCAAAAAAGCAAATTCAAATGAAAATCTGAGAAAGGCATTTGGTTAAAATCATATTTTGAGAAAAATCCTCCTTCCAATAATGTAGAAGAATAAAATCATTATGATTCTTGTTACCGAAAAGTAAGGAGAAGATTTGGGAGCAAATCTTCCTAAAATAAGTAAGATAAGATTTGACCCCAATAATATATCTCTCTCCATATTTTGTGGAGATGGAGATATTAGTTGTTAGGATTGGAATAAAGATAAGATCAGATTGTATTTCCTAAAATAAGGAGTTGGTTGGATGCATGAATTATAAATGCAACCTTCCACACTTAGATATGTAATGTTTTTCTCCCAAGAAATAAAGATTTGTTCTTTCCTCTCAAATATTCTGTAGTTTTAAGATCTCAGAAGTATGATTTAAATCCTCTTCCAACTTTCCAAGAAATATGGATCTTTATATTTATGTTTATATTTATTCATTTGTCTGTAATTCATTCTGTTGTATTGTTTTTATCCTTGTATTGTGAAAATGCAGTCTATTGTGAACCTACAGGTGTTTTGTTTAATTATGTTTATTTCCAATTCAACAATTTCAATTTATGCAAGTGTGTTTTATTCCTACAAGTTTGATTTCCTTTATGCAAGTGTGTTTACATTTCTACAAGTGTGCATTTAAATTTCCACATGTGTGCTTTCAATTTATGCAAGTTTGGTTTGTGTTTAAAGGAGTTGCTTTCCAAGATCTTCTTCTCTTAATGCATACAACCTTCGGACACCAACCTAGATTGACATTATTAATGGCAAGGATTGATGAACCTCATATTTTTACACCATTCCTAGGGATCAAACCCGGTCGCCCATGAGACGGTGGGAATACTCACCACTAACAAAAAAATGAAATCAAAAAGCTTTGATTGGAAAACCAGCGTTGGCCAATCAAAGGCAAAAAAATTAAAATAACTCTAATTGGAAAATTAGCTTATTGGCCAGTCAAAGGAAAAAAAAATAACTTTGATTGGAAAACCAACTTGGAGGCAATTAAAGACAAAAAAATGCGGCTCTTCTTCAAAAGGAAATCATGATTACTCCGGTGGCTTTTTTCTCGGCATTATTTAACCATGTTAACAATAGGATGACAAAGACAACTAGAGGATGATCAAGTTATTTTGTTCTACTATTTTATTTTTAAGTTTTCTCATAAGTTTTTTTACTACAGCTAGATCCACTTTTAAATATTTCCAAGGAAGGAAAAATAAAATTCATATCTCCCCTACTTATATGAAAAATATGTGCACCTCTTTGCAATCAAACTTTTGGAGTCTAATTTATGGGCAAGTCATAAATAAACAACATGCATGAGGACATGCATGAGCTTAGGTGTGGGAGAGAAGGAGAAGCACAAGCTATGCATTTTGATTTTAAATATGAGACACAATAGAAGGAGATCCACACAAGAACCTATTGTAAAATAAAAGAGATCAAAAGTAGCAGAAAGAGATCCACACAAGAACCTGTTGTAAAATAAAAGAGATCAAAAGCAACAAAAGGAGATCCACACAAGAAACCTGCTAAGAAAATCAAAAACAATGAGAAGGAGATCCACACAAGAACCTCGCTACAAAAGAAAGGAAATTAAATAAATGTAGAATGAGATCCACACAAGAAACTATTGTATAAGAAAATCAAAAATAGCAGAAGGAGATACACACAAGAACACATTTGTACAAGAAATAAAATCAAAAATAGCAGAAGGAGATCAACACAAGAACCTGCTAAAAAAGAAAGGAAATTAAAAACAAAAGAAAAAGATCCACAAGAACCTATCTTTGAACTATTTATGGAATGCATACATGGATAAGATCAATGCAGAGAAGACTCTAAGAAGAGGATATAATAATATAATGCATGAAGACATGCATAAGATTAAGTGTGGGGAAATGATAAGGTCATAAATTGGCCATAAATTACCATTATTTTGTCCTTCCAAGTTACCTTTGAAAGTGAATGTAAATGTAATCTACGAACTTATAGTTTTCTTAAGATAGAATATAGGATATATATCTTGTTCATTCTTTATAAATCTTTTGTTATCTATTTTGTTGACTAATCCTATTGATTATTGGGGAAAAGATGCAATATCTTATGTATACAGGCCATAAAGGAAAGATAATGCTATTATTGAGAATAGTGTAATTGATCATGGGTGGTTTATCTAAACTCAAATATGATTTCATATTTAGATTTCTCTTGAAAAATTATGCAAGTTCAAAAAAATAATCATCTCAATCCAAGATCGTATGCAAAAGTTATAGTTGTTTTAAGTTCGCTTCGGAACTCACAGCTTAGTTCAGAACTCGCAGGCTTGTTTGAGTTATGACCTCATTGTTTTTTCTATAAAGTTTTGCCTAAAAAAGATCTAGCTTTTAGTGAAAATTGAGAAAAGTGTGTTTTAAAAGGGTCATAAATTTGTATGTATTTCGGGCACATTTGTATAGGGACATTTTTGTCGTACCGGATTTGTCCCAAAAATCGAAAGTGCAGTTTGAGTGTTTTCCCTAAGAGTGGCGAAATCCCTGTTGGAAGTTGTTCCATTTTCGGGTTGTTCCATTTTCGGGCCCGTCGGAACTTTTTGTCCCAAGTGTCCCAAAACTTTTTGTGCGAATGTTCAATTTCGGCCGAATCACCCGAACCGCGTACTTCGCACTTTCTTGTTCCAAATGTCCCAAATCAAAAAGTGCGAGTTGTTCCATTTTCGCCTAAACCGGCCGAGCCGCGTACTCCGGAACTTTTTGTCTCAAATGTCCCAAGTTCAAACGGGCCTTTTGTTCCATTTTCAGCCGATTCACCCGAACCGCGCTTTCATGTCCCAAATGTCCCAAAGTTAATCGGGCCTTCTGTTCCATTTTCGGCCGATTCGCCCGAACGCGTCTTCGAACAATTTGTGTCCCAATGTCCCAAAGTTCCAAAAAGTGCTCTGTTCCCCCGATCGGCGAAACTCCCGAGTCGCGTACCTCAGAGCTCTTTGTCCCAAATCAAAAAAATGCAAACTGTTCCAATTTCGGCCGAAACACCGAACCGCGTCCTTCGCGCGTTTTCGTCCCAAATGTCCCAAAATGCATTTGTGCGTCTTCTCCCTGTTTCACCGAATCGGCCGAAGCCGCGTGTTTCGCGCATTCGCGTCTCACATGTCCCAAGTGAACCTAATGCAATTCATACTTAGTTTTTCCTTTCGACCGAATATGCTAAAATATGAATTTAAGTTGCGGCTCGATCTTGCTATCAATCCGAAGATCAAATTTCAAGGGCGGTGGCGGAAGGCGAAGCTCTCAAGGCCTTTGGTTACATCGGTTTTCAAAGATATTCATTGTCATCCTCAAGATGAAAATTCTGGTGTGTCCCTCGTGGCAAGGACATAGCTGATACGTGGAAGAAAATTCAAGCAGCGGTTTCCGAAGACGGTGGGTCCCCCTCTCGATGGATTTGGCCACTGTCTTCTTCTCCTTGTTCTTTTCTCTTCTTCCCTTTCTTTTTCCGTTTTCTTTGTAAGAAGTTAAGGCGTTACGATTGGCGGTCCTTAACTATTCTCGGTTAAAGAAGCGGTTACAAAGAATAACTGATTTGTAAGCTATATAATGGCCTTTCCACGCCATTCCAAAAAGGAGGAAGAACTTGGCATATTTTCTGCAAGTGTAAATAGATTATAGAGAAATCAATACAGAAGGACTTTCCTTTCTTTGTCTATCTGATCTCTGTCTGTTCTAAGCTTTCATTTGTTTTCTTTGTGAAGATCATTTATCTCAAATTCGTTAGTCTCATCGATTGCATACTCTTGACTTTGCAAGCACGGTGATCTTGCATAACCAAGAAGGAACTTTGTTTCCTTGATAATGAATCGTATTACGTTAAGAAACTTTGCGTTACAGCGAGATGTTATTCTGAGAACTTTGTGTCTTTAAATTCCATCTTACTTGTTCTATACGAATGATCTTGTTTTCAATTCATGGTGACTTCGCATACATAAAGAATTACTCTGATATCTATAATTCTGCATGTTTGCCTTTCTGCTCTTTTCCATGCTCTCATTTCCTCAGTCCTTTTGTAATTGATGACCTTCATAGAAAACACTTTCGTGGTATCCAAGTTTAACCAACAAATCATGTTTTGTATATTTGTAAATAAGTTTGTTTGAATAAGGAACCTCTCCCATTAAAGAGGAGGGACTTCTTGTCCCACATTTGTTGCTCTTCTTAAAAGTCCTATTTGACGACCAACGAGTTTTGGCGACTCATTTGGGAAAATCACATTCCAGTTCTGTAATTTTTGATCATCTTTTGATCTGGCGACTCTGCGTTTTACTCGAGGGAGAAGGACCCTTGGTATTGAAGACTCTCAGTTTCAGCTTTTGGAGCAGCAGGGTTTTCCTCTTCCTTCCACAAGAAATAGAAGGACTCGTTCGACAAGCACACCACCTGTTCAAGAAAGAAGTCCTACGGGTGGTATTCCTTCAGAACCTGCTAGTCCCAATCTATGAGCTTTGATCTCTTTGGTGTTAAGTTCCTCTCAAGCCGTTTTTCAAAGAATGGCGGCACCATTACCATGGGGTCATCGTGTCGGGCCCCTGGCCCTTACTCGACCCCTTTGCATGAGTTACCTAGAGGTAAGCGGAAGAACTTCCCCAAATTCAAAGGCGATGGAAAAGTGCATCTGATGAACACATCGCAGCCTTCATTGTTGCATGTGGAGTTTGGGAGTCGAACATGAAAGGCGTCTCCGTAAAATTTGTTCGTTGAGGCGTTACAAGATAATCTTTGTTGATTGGTTCTATCACCTTCCGGCGGTGCTATAACCGGCCCGGGACACAATGAGAACTCGGTTCGAAGAACCGTTTCAAGCCGGCGAGAAGATGTGCATGCTTTGCTTGCCCAAATTTCTCGAGATAAAGAAAGATTCACAAGAGCCCATGAGAGAATTTGTGGCCGGTTCAACGAGGTTGATAAATAAAATTCCAACGCCTACCCGACACTGTTGACCAAATTCAAAAGTGTTTCTTCCTAAATGCTCAATCGCCCAAAGTTAGTTATGCACTAAGAAGGGCTAATCTCGGAACGTTAGCTCTGGATCAAGAAGCTGGGTTTACATTAGTATCGAAGATGACTTGATCATGTCGGGAAGTTGAGAAGAGACCCTCCCAAATCTAAGTCTGCTTTGCTTCTTCCTCCTCCACCCCTGGACCTAACAACTTGATCCATTAGTTCAAAACTTGCAAATGATCTTATTGCTATAAAGAAACAATTGGCTCAGCATGCCCCTTATGCAGATGTTCCGAGGAGAAATTTCCAGCCCAGGAATCGTTTGCCTGCTCCTCAAACAAGATTAGCACTTGAAGGACCTCTGTTAGAGTCCTGTGAACGACAACTGTGAAGTGGAAGAGCCGGATGATGATGAAGATAACGAAGGAAGAGTTTGTGGAGGAATTTGATGATGAGGCGAGAGGAACTTGAGGGATCTCGGTGAATTTCTTTAGGGCGTTGAGGGCATTGATGATTATGATGAAGTGGTAGCAGACATGAACAGTGAATCTTTTGCTGTCATGACTCGAGAACAGACAAAGCAGAGGGAGAAGGTGACCCAGCCACCTAAGAAATCAAGGAGCGATCGGCAACTATCCTGTAATTGCAAAAGAGGATCTCCTATCCCTACTTCGTCTACACAGAAGGTGAGTCCTATCAATCCCGCTACCAAAGTTGCTTCTTCTTTTTCTCCTAAAGTTGATAAGCCTAGAATTCCAAATGATGATGGCCCGTCCACTTCTGGATCCTTTGATATTGTTGATCACCTGAAAAAGACCAAGGTACAAATCTCAGAAGCTGAGTACTATCAAACCCATCCCAAAGCCTTTGCCAAAATGATCCACTTTGTTAATTCCAACTCTAAGACCACTTCTAAAGGCCTTTTACCTACTCCTCCTTACGCACCTGACCAAGTCAGTAGCTTCTTTGTCACCTCCCTGGTGACAAAATTAAACCATTTTATGTAACACTTCTCATAGCTGGCCATAGGCTCGATGGTGTGTCATAGACTCGGGAGCCTCGGATAATGTGATACTGCTAAAGTAGCTCATGCTTTAGGCTTGACCCTCACTCGTACTTATGGATCCTGTTACTCCATGGAAAGTAAGGAAGTGCCTTTGGTTGGAAGGATTAAAGATGCACAAGTGGCTTTTCTTTGCCTTGCACGAAAAGAAAGTGTTGGCTACCATCCTAGTAGCGAGATATCCCTCCTTCATACGGGATGTTGCTAAGTAGGAACTTCTGCGTAAAGATGTGGGTGGGGAAATCCAAATGGTGGTCGCATGCACTCGTGCTGTCGATGGACAAATGAAGAAGTTGTTGCACGAGAAAGCGATCGAGTATATTGTGCAGAAAACGGATGATCCTAGAGCACAAATACTCTATGAGGATATGGGTCATGGAAATTACATGATTATGTCCCCTGATGAAATCCCACCCCCCAAAGTGTCTCCTAGAGATCCTAACGGGGTTTGGATTTTAGAATTTGATGGAAGTTGTTCCTCGGTGGTTACGGAGCTGGTGTTCTGCTTTGGTGTCACCGAAGAAGGTGTCCTTCATCCTTTTTCATTTAAGTTGCAGGTTGAAAACACTAATAACACAGCAAAATATGAGGCTCTCATTCTCGGATTGCAGTGGCCAAAGAACAAGGTGTAAAGAATCTTCGGCTCGTGGTGATGCGAGAGTTGATTGTAAAGCGAGTAGAAACCTTTTCAAGTAAAAAATGGAAGGTTAAGGCATTACGGAATCGGGTTTGGGATTCATTTGAGTTCCTTGATGCTTTCTCTATTGAAGCAGCGTACTAGGGAAAAGAGCAGCGAAGGGGCTGATTCGTTTGTTGTCTCGGGGTCACTCTTGATTCCTCATCGACTTTTCTCGGGATAAATTCACCATTGAGATGGTCCATCGGCCTAGTGTACGACAATACCAATAAGCGGCAAGTTTTCAACGATGACCAGCATTTGCTTTCCTTCACTGGAACTCAAGGTAATTTTGAACAAGCTGTATTTTGAGGAAGTGACATGACTGCCTCGTGAAGTGTGTCCTTTGACCAAGCTGTCACCCAAGGAGAGAAACAGATCAAGATGGATGCATCAATCTCAAAGGAAACAAGATTCCTAAAGGGTTGGTGAGTTTGGAGGAACTATTTGATAAGCATGACAGGTATGTGAAATCTAAAGCTTCTACTGGACCTCAGCAATCAGCTGAGTATGATAAGATTGATATTGGGAGTTCTAATGACCCTAAGCTGGTAAATATTGGAAAATGTTGTACAGCAGATGAAAGGAGAAAAGCAATTGATCTTCTAAGAAGGTATAAGGATGTTCTTGCATATTCTTATGAAGATCTGAAAGCCTTCAAGCCAAAAGATATGCAGCACTCGATTCCTCTCAAACCAGGAATTAAGCCTTTCAAGCAGAAACAAAGGCAGTACAACCCCAAAATAGCTGACACCATCTTTCAGGAGATTCAGAAGTTGTTGAAGGCTAAAATTATTTTTCCTATTCACCATTCGACATGGATTGCAAATATTGTGCCTGTCAGGAAGAAAAATGGTGAGATCCGCATCTGTGTTGATTTCAGGAACCTGAATCAGGCTTCTCTGAAAGATAATTACCCTTTGCCTATGATGGATCAAATATTGCAAGCAGTAACAGGATCTGAAATGTTATCTATGCTTGATGGATTCTCTGGATACAATCAGGTAGAGGTTGATCTTTGTAGATCAACATAAAACGACTTTCACTACTCCTTGGGGCACCTTTGCTTACAAGAGAATGCCTTTTGGGCTTATTAATCTTGGTGCCACTTTCAGAGAGCTATGGATCGGCTTTTGGAAGCTTGAAAGGGAAGTGTATTGTCATATACCTTGATGACTGTGCAGTGTTTTCCAAGACAAGAGCGGATCATTTTGATCACCTAGAGACGATTCTTTGAGATGCGAGAGAGCATGGAATCTCTCGAACCCTAAAAATCTGTCTTACGTATTTGAGAGGAAAACTATTAGGGCACATTGTCTCGAGGATGGTATTAAGATTGATCTGAGCGAGTTCAAGCCATCCGCAAATTCCTCTCCCAACCGAGTAAAAGGGCGTGCGCTCCTTCTTCGGTAAGATCAATTTTTAAGAAGATTCATCACTGATTTTGCTGAATTAACTTTGAATATTTCTCGGATGATGAAAGGGAAGCAAACATTTGGTTGGTCTTACGAAGGAAAGGAATCCTTTGAGGGTATCAAGAAAGCTATCGCTAAAACTCCAGTTTTGGCTTTGTCCGATTTCAATGCAAAGATTTCATCATCTATTGCTATCTTCTGAGATAATACCTTAGCTCTTTGTCTTAACTCAAGAAGACTCGATAAACATGAGCTACCAATTGCCTTCATGAGCTATATACGAAGAATCATGAGCTAAAATACACCATGATGGAGAAGCATGCTTTTGCGGTAGTCAAAGGTTAAAGCGATTTCGTTTCTATATCCTCAGACTCTCACTCCATGGTCTTTGGTTCGAGATACATTTGTTAAGTCAATTCTTACACAGCAAGAATTTGGATCAAGAGAGGAGCTGGGTGGCTAAGGTCAAGAGTATGACATTGATATCAAACCAACCAAGCTGGTTCGTGGAAAAGGTCTTTGTGAGCTCATTCTTTGAAGGGCCAAACATGAGTTCTTTGGAGGAGAAAGTTGACCTTCCTATTACATTGTTCCTGAGTTCGGTTGATGAATGGTATCTTGACATCGCCCATTTTCTCACCTATGGGAATGCCCCCTCATTTAAGCTGCCAAAGAAAAGAGGAATTTGTTAAATTGAGGTCGGTATGCAATATGTATTGTGGGAAAATGCCTTGTTCAAGCGTGGCTTAGATGGGAGATTTTTGAAGTGTGTGGACAAGGAACAGCAGAGAAAATTGCTCTCAGCTTTTCATGATCAGGCATGTGGAGGGCACTATTCATCAACGGTCACTGCTCACAAGATACTCCGGGGAGGATATTACTGGCCTACCTTATTCAGAGATGCATCTAAGTGGGTGGATAAATGTGAGGCTTGTCAGACTTTTGTGGGAAGACCTAAATTGGCTTCTTTGCCTCTCAAGCCAGTTGTGATTGAGGAACCATTTCAACAGTGGGGTTTAGACTTCATTGGTACACTTAATCCTACTTCTAGTGCTGGTCACACTCATGTGCTAACTGCCACTGACTACTTCACCAAATGGGTGGAAGCTATTCCAGTCAAGAGCACTACTTCTGAAGTGGTATGCAATTTCATCAAAGAGAACATCCTGGTGAGGTATGGTGTACCTAATAAGATTGTAACAGATAATGCCTCGAATTTCTCTTCAGCTGAGATAATGGACTTCTGCTATGGGTATGGCATCTCTCTGGCTCATTCTTCAGATTATTACCCCCAGGGAAATGGGCAAGCAGAATCCACAAACAAGAACCTGGTGACTATCATAAGGAAGTTGGTCAATGAGTCTCAACGAAACTGGCACAAGAAGCTATATGATGCTCTTTGGGCAGACAAGATCACACCTAAAAGAGCCATTGGAATGTCCCCTTTTCAAGTGGTGTATGGAGTAGAAGCTCAACTGCCAGTAACAGTGGAACTGCCGGCCTTGCACCTGATGAAGGCCATTGAAGATACCAGTTTCAGGGATGCTTTAGATAAAAGGATCATGTACCTGCACAAAGCTGAATGAAGACAGATTGGTGGTTGCTGATAGGATATCTGTTCACCAGCAGAAGGTAAAGGTCCTGTTTGACAAGAAAGCTAGGTTCAGAGATTTCCAAGTTGGAGACATCGTACTGTTATGGGACAAAAGACATGAACCTCGTGGCAGCCATGGAAAATTTGATTCCCTGTGGCTCGGACCTTTCAAGATCAGACACTTTGCTGGTGAGAATTCCTTTTATCTTGATTACATGGATGGTTCTTCTCTCCCACTTCCTTATAGTGGGCAGTATCTCAAGTTGTTCAAGTCCTAGGTGATTAGGGAGTCCCTTGTATATTCTGTACAGTGTTTTTGCTTCTCTGCTTTTGGTGTGTTTTCCTTTTGTTGTTTTGGTGTGTTGCCCTCTGTATTGGTGTTCTTTTGACTCCGTGGCCCAATGGATAAGGCACTGGTCTGCTTTCCCCGAGTTTGTCTAGGTTCTTGCCTTGCCTCATTCCTTGAATTTATGCCAAGTCATCCCCAGAAGGAGCCAGCTGTTGTCCACTCAAAATTCCCTGCTCTGATAAAAGTAAAATTTCAAAATTTTGAGTTATGAGTGTTTTCTCTAAAGTGCCTAAGCCGTGAAAATTGAGAAAATCTGTGTTTTGGGTCATTTTGTATGTATTTCGGGCCTGTCGGACATTTTTGTCCCGCCTGTCCCAAGTACGAAAGTGCATTCTGTTCCCCGATCGGCCGAAATCCCCGAAGTTGTTCCATTTTCGGGCCCGTCGGAACTTTTTGTCCCAAGTGTCCCAAAACTTTTTGTGCGAGATGTTCCAATTTCGGCCGAATCACCCGAACCGCGTACTTCGCACTTTCTTGTTCCAAATGTCCCAAATCAAAAAGTGCGAGTTGTTCCATTTTCGCCCGAACCGGCCGAGCCGCGTACTCCGGAACTTTTTGTCTCAAATGTCCCAAGTTCAAACGGGCCTTTTGTTCCATTTTCGGCCGATTCGCCCGAACCGCGCTTTCATGTCCCAAATGTCCCAAAGTTAATCGGGCAAACTGTTCCATTTTCGGCCGATTCGCCGAACCAGCGTCCTTCGCACAATTTTGTCCCGAATGTCCCAAAGTTAAAAAGTGCTCTGTTCCCCGATCGGCCGAAACTCCCGAGTCGCGTACCTCAGAGCTCTTTGTCCCAAATCAAAAAAAAATGCAAACTGTTCCAATTTCGGCGAAACACCCGAACCGCGTCCTTCGCGCGTTTTCGTCCCAAATGTCCCAAAATGCATTTGTGCGTCTTCTCCTATTTTCCGAATCGGCCGAACCGCGTGTTTGCGCATTCGCGTCTCACATGTCCCAAGTGAACCTAATGCAATTCATACTTAGTTTTCCGCTTCGACCGAATATGCTAAAATATGAATTTAAGTTGCGGCTCTGATGCTATCAATCCGAAGATCAAATTTCAAGGACAGCTGGCAGAAGGACGAAGCTCTCAAGACGCTGGTTACATCAGTTTTCAAAGATATTCATTGTCATCCTCAAGATGAAAATTCTGGTGTGTCCCTCGTGGCAAGGACATAGCTGATACGTGGAAGAAAATTCAAGCAGCGGTTTCCGAAGACGGTGGGTCCCTCTCAGTGACTGGCCACCTGTCTTCTTCTCCTTGTTCTTTTCTCTTCTTCCCTTTCTTTTTCCGTTTTCTTTGTAAGAAGTTAAGGCGTTACGATTGGCGGTCCTTAACTATTCTCGGTTAAAGAAGCGGTTACAAAGAATAACTGATTTGTAAGCTATATAATGGCCTTTCCACGCCATTCCAAAAGGAGGAAGAACTTGGCATATTTTCTGCAAGTGTAAATAGATTATAGAGAAATCAATACAGAAGGACTTTCCTTTCTTTGTCTATCTGATCTCTGTCTGTTCTAAGCTTTCATTTGTTTTCTTTGTGAAGATCATTTATCTCAAATTCGTTAGTCTCATCGATTGCATACTCTTCAACTTTGCAAGCACGGTGATCTTGCATAACCAAGAAGGAACTTTGTTTCCTTGATAATGAATCTGTGTTACGTTAAGAAACTTTGCGTTCTGGCAGATGTTATTTATAGAACTTTGTGTCTTTAAATTCCATCTTACTTGTTCTATACGAATGATCTTGTTTTCAATTCACGGTGACTTCGCATACATAAAGAATTACTCTGATATCTATAATTCTGCATGTTTGCCTTTCTGCTCTTTTCCATGCTCTCATTTCCTCAGTCCTTTTGTAATTGATGACCTTTCGTGGTATCCAAGTTTAACCAACAAATCATGTTTTGTATATTTGAAAACACTTTCCCATTAAAGAGGAGGGTGGTATCTTCAAGTTTAACCATCAAAAACGGTAAAAAAAAAATCAAATGGAAAATGTATTTGGTCAAAATCATATTTTGATAAAAATCCTCCTCCCAATAATGGATGCATAAATTATAAATGTAACCTTCCACACTTAGATATGTAATGCTTTTCTCCCAAGAAATAAAGATCTATTCTTTCCTCTCAAATATTTTGTACTTTTAAGATCTCAGAAGTATGATATAAATCCTCTTCCAAGGAATGAGTTGGCCACTCATTCCAAAGAAGATGGATCTATGTATTTATGTTTATGTTTATTCATTTGTCTGTAATTCATTCTGTTGTATTGTTTTTATCCTTGTATTGTGAAAATGCAGTCTGTTGTGAACCTGCAGGTGTTTTGTTCAATTATGTTTATTTCCAATTCAGAAATTTCAATTTATGCAAGTGTGTTCTATTCCTGAAAGTGTGATTTCATTTATGCAAGTGTGTTTACATTTTTACAAGTGTGCATTTAAATTTCCGCATGTGTGCTTTCAATTTATGCAAGTTTGGTTTGTGTTTAAAGGAGTTTCTTTCCAAGATCTTCTTCTCTTAATGCATATAGCCTTCAGACACCAACCTAGATTGACATTATTAATGGTGAGGATTGAAAACCCTCATCATCTATGCTGATGCGTATTGGAGAATGAGCATGTGGTAATTATGGAGGAAGCACATGGTGGGATTGCAGGAGGACACTATGTAGGAAATGCTACCACACAGAAGATTTTATTAGCAGGCTTTGGTGGGAAACCATCTACAAGGATTGTATTGAGTTTTGCAAGGCCTGTGACCATTTCCAATGCCTTGGAAAACCTAGAAAGAGAGATGAAATTCCTTGTGACAAATAGCTAGCTCGAACCATTTGAAAAATGGGCAATTGACTTTATAGGGCTAATTACACCAACTACGCGAAGAACTGGTTCACATTATATCATCACTTACACTGATTACTTGACACGGTGGGTAGAGGTAGCACCTATAAAGGATTGCACCACAACGACAACTGATAGATTTTTATGGGAGAACATAATCAGTAGGTATGGTTGTCCTTTAAGTTTAACAAGTGATAGAGGTACAAAATTTCATAGTGAAACAGATTAGGATTATGTTAGAAAAATTTATGGTGGCCCATCATAAGACTACCCCCTATCACCCTCAAGAAAATAGAACTGTTGAGGAATTTAACAAGATACTAAGTCACACATTGACTAAGATTTGTGATGTTGGAAGACAAGATTGGGATGACAAAGTATCAGTCATTCTATGGGCATACAGAACAACCTACAAAAGGTTGAACAAAGCCACACCATTTCAATTGGTGTTTGGTGCAGAGGCTATTTTACCAGTTGAATTCATATTACCATCATTGTGTATAGTGTGCGTAGGAGGGTTAGCTGATGAGCAAGCGTTGGAAGAAATAATTGATAAGTTAATGTAGTTAGACGAAAGGTGATCACTTGCTAGATGGAGTCAGAAGACAGAAAAATAAATACAAAAAGCATGGCATGATCTTCATATCAAGAACAAGAAGTTTGAGGTTGGGAAAATGGTTTTATTGTATGATTCCAAGTATCTGCGCCATCTTGGGAAGTTGAAAGTCCATTGGTTGGGACCCTACATCATCTCATACATTCTTGATTCAAGCACTTGCCAGTTATAAGTGTTGGATGGGATGAGGTTACCAAGTCACTTTAATGGGAGTAGGCTAAAGCCCTACTATAAATAAGTCTTCTTGGTGTTTGTAATAAGGTAGTATTTCCAGTTAGCTTAGAATTTCCCTTTATGCTTTTTCTTTCTTGTGTTTCCCTTTCTCATTTCTTGTTCCTTTTTTAATTTTGTTTTGCACCTTGTGCACCGGTAACCACATTATTTTTCCAGGGTTGTGTATGCGTAGAGGATTGCACATCTGTTTTAGTGTGGGGTGGAGTGATGTAAAGTATAAGCCTGTAACACAAGTTGAATGGACCAATAGAAGGAAGTGTGTAAGGTGGAGAAAGCGCGTGAGGAAACAGTGGATATTAGAATATGATGTCGAAAAGGCTTTGCAGAAACCACATACATAAAGGATGAAGAGCGTAAGAATAACATGAGGTAGGCGAGGAAAAAATAGGGTAAAGGATAGAAGAAGTGCCTTTGGCGATGTGGACGCACGTGTAAGAGTCTTTGGTCAGGTTGTATTTTTACACGCCAGAAGGTTGTAAAGGGTTTTTCATGTAGGATGTGATGCATGGGTAAAGGCGTTAAAGTTGGCTTAGTGGAAAATCCACATTTAATGTTAAAGTATGTTGGTAGGTGGTATAACATTTAATGCTGAAAAAAGCAAAAACTATAAATACAAGGTCGGGAAAGTCATTTGTTACCTTTTGATTACAAAGTGAAAGAAGATCTTGCAAACTAGAGCATCTAGAGAAATTTGTGCAAAGAAAGGAGAATCCGAGAAATTTGAGTGTGCATCTAGAGTAGATCTACGAACCAAAAGGAAGGAGTACACGGGCGTGAGGAAGGTTGTGTGAAGAGTGTCGTCTTGTGGAAGGATTTCCTGGTTAGGGTTTGGCAGCTAGGGCACAAAGAAAGAAGGATTCATTTTAGGAGTTGAAGCTTTGGAGTGAGCTTTGGGATTGAGCAGAGTAGTAGAGAGCAGAGCAAGAGGAAGGAGTATTTAAGTTCAATATAACTAGAAAATATGGCACCCAGAAAACCAACCATTTCACCAAAGAAAACAAAGGGCAAGGGCAAGGGAAAGAAAATCACTTCCGTCACAAGCACCAATGAAGAATGGTATGTAGAGATGTAGTACCCAGATGGGGTATTGCTAGGAAAAGAGTGGGAGTCACACTTACGAAAGATGGTGTGAGCGATTATAACCATCGCATGAGAACAAATGAGAAGGAAATGGTGCTAGAGTTGGTCCGACCAACTAACAAAAGGACACCAGATGGGATTCCCATTTACAGCAACAAGGTAAAAGTCAAATTGGAGAAGGCTAGATTATTGCAACTATATGAGTTGCCATACTTTGGCAAGCATGAGCACCTTTACCAATGGTTGATGTCGTGCATGCATGAGGATCACTTTTATTTTGTGGGGTGCAAGATGTGCATCACACCACAACTGATATCCAAGTTCACAAGCCTCATTTGTGAAGGAGATAACATAAATGATGATATGAGTGACAAGGAGGCTATCAAGGAGACTATAGCTACGTATGACTATAAGAAGGGGTCGCAATACTTTGACATCGCTAGATTCTAGACCCAATTATGAGGATGGTTACGCACTTGGTCACTAAGCTCAATGACTAGGAATGATGGACACAAGTGAACAAGGCATGGCTAAATGTATGTCGAAAGATATCTAAAGGAACCATCTACAACTTGTTTGCTTTCATCACAGATGAGATTATAAGTAGTGTGTAGGAGGGAGAGAAGATACTCTTCGGTAACATCCTCCTCACCATTGTATTTTCAGAGATTGGAGTGCCGATGGGCTAGAAAAGTTTTTTTGGGAGTATCCAAAAGGATCCCTCACCCGTAAAAAGGTTTTCGAAATACACTTGTGAAACCATGACTACTCACAAAGCATGCCTGGAGAAGTGGTATAAGCGAATGTGTGATGCATTCAGGGGATGAGTGGAGGATCCTAGAGTAGTTCCCATACTCATGGATGGAGAGGTAGAGTTTGCAATATACCAACACTTTTGCATTGGCATATTTACATTAACAGATGGAAATATGAGTCCATGGTGCAAGCTACCCTTCTCCTTCACCACACAATACTTCCAAGCCAAAGTTAATTGGTTCAAGGAGGCCAAGAGACTAAGGTTCGACCTTAGTGAGGTAGATATAGACCACCGTGAGCTGCCTCATATGCTCGTCTACCCAAAGAAGAACACGTACATGGAGAGATATGTCTCCCACGAGATACAAATGATGAATCCTTTAACGTTGCCGATTGTAGGAAGGACCGCAACAAGGGTGTATTTATGCATAAGGCCAAAATTTGAAAAAGGAGCTTACTTGGAGAATGATGTCTCCATCCTTGAAGACCCTACAGGAAGGAAGAAGTCCGTGCCTAGAAAGAGAGAAAGATAAGAGGTGCACAAGGAACCAAATGTTTAAACCACGAAAATGGTGAGTGTGTCGGAAGCAAGTGCTAAGCCTAGTACTTATGCGCAGAGAAATAATTCTCCTATCAAGGAGAAGACCCCAAAAGAAGAGGCACTAGAACACGAAGAGCCCTCACCCATGAGGAATCACTAATGAAGACATCACCTATCAAAGAAAAAGAAAAAGAAGAATCTCTTGTACTAGAATCCCTAGTAAGGAAGAAGCAGAAAGTGACTGATGAGGTAGATTCAGAAGAGACAAAAGGTCTAGATGCCTACATCAGTGACAGGATGATGATGATGAGCCAGAAGGAGGTGAAGACCATCCGTCTATGAGATACATGATTCTGAGGAAGAAGGAGATGAGGAGTATAACGAAGGGGATGAGGAGAAGGAGGACGAAGAAGAAACTGAGGCCCAAGGCAAGGGGGTAGGCGGGGAAGAAAATACAAAAGATCAAAGGACCCCAAGCCTCACAAAGGAATAGGTAGATGAGGCTACAAAGAGAGAAGTGGTGAAAATCATCAAGGACCTAGTGGAACAAGAGGTAGAACGTAGTGCGAGATGAGGTGATGAAGGAAGTTGAGGAGGAAAACATAGGAAAAGAATATGACACATGGGAGGAGATCCCAGTTTGGCTGTAAGCTTTCCAAGGGCCGCACACATAGGGAGGAAGAGCACAAAAGTAGCGCAAGGTCAAATAATGGGCTACATCGATGATCCAAACAAGGTGTTGCACACGCTTCTAGAGCACTGTGCTAATGGAACAACTCTTAGCCATGGCTTCATTTGATGAGGAAGGTGCATACCCTTGGACAAGGAAAATGTTATCATGGGCATTTGAGTCCCACATTGATGAGCCCAAATTTGAAATAAGCCAAGGATCATTGTTGAAGGTGCCAAAAACAAAAGGAATAAACCCCTTGGTGAATGCTCAACAATTATCAGATGAGAAAATCTACAACATGCTCAACAAATTTTCAGTTGAGGTTGAAGCCAGACTATTCGGAAGAAATGACAGGTGAAGTTCCTAGAGGTAGAGCTAGAGAAAAAGGAGGAAGAGCTCCTTGAGAAAATTAAGGACCTAAAGTAGGAGGAACTAATCAACGCTTAGTTGAGGCATGACTTAAAGGACGAGAAGGAAAGAGTGTGTGAGGCCTATAAGAAGATAGAGATGATCACGAACGCCATTATCCTTAAGCATCCAAACTTAACACCACTGTGCAAAAATATGGATCAGCCTTACAATTCCTAGAGGACTTGACCCGCATACTCACTATGGAGAGGCGAACACTTGCCTTAGAATCTGCAAAAGAGGCATTGGCATGCCAAGAAATAGAGAATGAGAAGAAGGTTGTGGAAATTTTTGCTCAGTACAACAAAATACTCCTCAATGTAAAAGTCGTCACAAAAATTGTTGAAGCCGCCTATGATAAGCGTGAGATAGGGACATAGTGGCAAGTATCTTAGTTTCCACCCTTGAAGCGGAACTTGAGGAGTTCCGGGAAAAGAACAAGGGGAACAGGTGAGCAAGAAAAATCCTATCTAAAGTCGAAAATAAATAAGAGGCCATAGAGACCTTGTGGGGCTCAATCAAGAATTGGTGAAGAAATTGTACCCCCAAATCACTCAGAGGATAGAAGCACTCAAGGATTTTGGAAAATAACTGGAGGAAATCATAGATACAATGAGCACTAAGGGAGAGGAGATGAGTTTTGAAGAAGTAAGTTCCCTAGTGGGTGACCTTTGTCAGCAAGCTCAAAACGAGGTCGACACTTGGGGAAAGTTAGAAGTAGAATTAGGGAAGGATTTCCCTCTCCTCCTCTAGAAGTAAACAAGTTCCCCATTATTTCATTCTTTTCCCCATTTCTTCATTCCTTTATTCTTCCATTCTAACCATTTATAAGGATCTACCATTCTTTATTTCTTTATTGAATAGTGTTTCCAAGGATGGAGAATAGGCATAGTGTGGGGTGATGTTCGGCCCCAAAATATTAGCTAAGTATAAAAAGGCATGTGGGCACCTGAGACCTAGTTAAAGAAGGACACGCGGGTTGAAGGCATGTAGGGAAATATTATAGCAATGTTTTTTAGAACAAATGGCATGCGCACGTAAGGAAAAACATGTTTTGTACTTAGCCGCATTCGGCATCCCAAAACACACGAGAAAAGCATGGCCCTTGTGGACAAGGTGCCGGCTTGGTGACTATGGGATCAAAAAGGGAATATTCCAGGCATGTGATGGAAGGTTCCAGAAAGCATCATTGCAATGATTGGAGAGCTCGATCTGAGAAGGCATGCTTCCATAGAGGACCACCTCGACACTTGGAAACCAATCTGTAACTTCTAAGAGGCATGGCGGTGGGTGCTAAGGTTATAAATACAAGCACCCAATGGAAGCAAGTGGGGGAAAGAAGAGTAGATAGAGTGTGGAGAGTATGGTGGAGAGAAAATATAGGTGAAGCCCTACGAAACATAATGGATAATGTTTGGGTTAGGGATTAGGAGAACTCGTAAGCAATGACACTTTTAGGGGATGGATCTCGCATTATTTTTGTCTTTGTAATATGATGAGCATAATATAGCTCTGATGCATGACTTGGCTCTGCATAGTTATATGAGGATCTATTATGACCTCAAGGGATGTAATGTGGATAATTGAACCTGTTAAGATGAATATAAGGCTCTTTTATAAATCATATATGTGTTTGTTATGTTTGTGGAGCCTATTTTCATGTTAGAGTTTGGTACACCTTCCATGTGTTACACTCGAGATATTTTTACGGTGGTCCCACTCGCCGGTGAGCGGGTCAAGGGGGTTTGGGGGTGAAGCCCCCAAAGCAAATTTTCATGGGTGGTTTATTAACCCATGGGTAATGGGTAACCGTTATGGGTTGTTTTTGGGCCCATGGTTTTTCGGTACCCATTGTTTTGTAAAACCACCTCTTCGGCTACCTATTGATGTACTTATAAATAAATGGACATACAATAGGATTTATATGAGTGTTTTTGTGAAGGTGAATAGTGTGTGTGAATTCAAGTGTGAATTCGGGAGGGTTTGTTGAGCGCAGCTCCAAAAAAATCTTGATTATTGTAATTATGAAGACTGTTGGCTTGTAATAAAATCTAAGCAAGTGTTCTTGGTGGATGTAGCCCACATTGGGTGAACCACGTTAAATATTGTCTTCGTGTTGTGCATTTTTCATTTCTGTAATTCTATTCATACTTCTTATTATTGCGATTCTGAGGAATTATTATGCATTAGATTCTATTAATTCCTAACGGTGTTCGAAGTATAATACTTATGTATGAACCTTATCTGCTTGTTATTTCTCTTTTCTAAAAGTAATAAGATAACCACTCATTCTATAATGTGGCATGGTTATCTCTACTCATTTCCTTTTGAATATTTGTTATAAGATGATGCATTCTCGGAAGACTCACATAAAGAAGAGACTCGGCACCGCGTGTGCCTCGGTGAGAGCCTAGTGCCCACTTTGGGTGATAGGTCGGGTACACATGGGATTAGACTATTGGTCTAAGCGTATGGAATATGACTACAATAAGTGTTTGAGGTAGTCTTGGGACTATTATTCAACCTCAATATATCAATTACCAGTTCATGCAGTTCCATATCAAAGTCACACCCATGTAGTGTTTCGGATGAATTCGGGGCAAGTTCTTTAAGCATCGATTAGTTTCAATTTTCAGTTGAATCTGCTTCGAATGGATACTTGAACTATTGAAAATTTCAATCTAGTGGGTCGATTATCCTATGAGTTACCAAACTGTTGTCCATTTTGCAACCAAATAATTGGAAAACATAGAAGACCTAGAAATTGGCAATAAAATGGAGTGCAATGTATGAAATATACCGGGGGTATCTCGTGGATGGATTGCCAAGTTGTGGCCGAGTTGATCTTATGTGGTGAGTTGGACGATCTGCATTGGTGGAATGGCCGAGCTGGTTATGGTTGGGAAGATGAGCCGAGATGGCATAATTGGTATTGGTTGGTAGCATGTAAGATGTTACCAGCCGAAAACATATATCTTCTATTACTCGCAGTAGCAAGAGAGGGCGACAATGGTTAAATATAGGTGGGAGCATAGGTATATGGGTGTTGATATCATCTTTAGATGCTAATGGCTGGTAGTATGTAAAAATGCTACCGAACGGTAGCGAAATGGAGGGCGATCACTGACAAAAGTGTGGGAGATCCTAGTAGCATGCATGGATGCTACCGACCGATAGAAAAATTATGTTACCACCTGGTAGTAAATGTATGCTACCAACCGATAGCGAGAATCAAGCATAGATCGGGGTGGTATCATGGATGGTGATGGCACAGACGCTACTGAGACGGTAGCAGGAATTATGCTACCATCCATTTTCAAGAATACATAACCATTCGATAGCAGAAGAATGTAAGGTATAAACATGCTCTGATCGACACAAGAGGGCTATGTAACCGATTGACAGGAAAGATATGTAACCATTCGGTGCAAAAAGGTCAGTAATCGACCAACTCCATAAGGGTTAATGATGTCGACCAACAACTTGAATGAAGATAATGCAACCGAATGTCGGCGGAAAAGCATTCAACTGATGGAGTACAAGAATATTGATGACGGGTCGGGCATTAATGAGGTATGACACCCATGTTTTCTCCTAAAAGCAAGGTACCATTCGGAAATGAATTAACAAGGTTGCACGGCTCTTTTTGAGTTTTAATGCGGGTTGTCGGTTGGTGAGGAAAATATGAGGTTTCCTCTCTATATAAAATGTAAAAAAACCTTCATTTGAGGCAAGCGTTTATATTCTAAAATGTAACGGAACTCATTTTTTAGAGAAAAAAATTCCCAGGCCATCTATTTTTGTGAGTTGTAGGCCTTCAAATTTGAGCATTCTATAAAGGATTCTTGCCTTGTTTCTACTTTGTATTTGATTTTGCATCCTTTTGAGTAATAAAATTCATGTTTTGTGGCTTTTCTTTCCATACCTTGTGTTATATTGCACTTCTTGCGGGACTCAAATCTCGTGTACTCCATGAAAATGAAGATTTGAATGTTGATTTAAACCGCGACACTTACATCGCCCACGTCTAATTTGTTTCCTTCTTATTTTCACTCACTTGGAATATCTCCACCCTTGTTCTTGGTGTTATCACCTCCCTTAGTTTAGGATTTCAATTTCACACATCTCCTTTTGTCCCTGGTCCCTTGGCATTATAGGTTAGTGTTGGATAACTGCATTCCCCTTTCTAGGAGTAGTTTTAGCATTAGGAGTTGGTAGAGGAAGTCGGCCTTCTTTGGAGGTCTATCTCAGTTCAAGTCCCACAACTTGGAGACAGTCCCATGTTGTCTCAAGCCGTAGGTCAATCTAATTTGGGATGGGTGAAAATTTGAGCTCCAACAATGACATTGTAGATCCATCTATTTGCACCGTTTTATTATTACCGTTTGTATTCTACGAGTGTGGAAATTTATTGTTATATTATTTTCCTCTTTTGTGGAAGTGGATGAAGGTGAAGTATTTATCTTGTACATGATGCGGTATATATGTTGTAGAGTTCGCATGTACATAAGAGATTCCTTCATAAATGATTATATTTGCAACATGTGTTCTTTTACTTTGATACGTTTGCACACACACATTAAAGGAGTAAAATGTAGATACTTAAAAATGCTCCATAAACATGCATTAGTCGTTAAATTGCATGATTTTAGTATGTTTAAATTGTAATTATCAATTGTTAATTTTTTAGAATTTCGATGGTCTAACCTTTTGATTAACCCCATAATGTTCTTATCTTTCCCCACATAGTCTACATTGTCTCCTCGACAACATTGTTAGGAGCATGCATATCCCCGTAGCAATTGTCCAAAGTGTTTTGTATGTTTTGATAGTTGTTTGGAGCATATGTAACCACTCGAGGTCTATTGCGAGATGCTCAAGATTTGTTGATCCTTATTCCCACATTTTTCTCTTTTAACTCTTATAACTAGTGGGGTGCTAATAGGATCTTAATTTGAATTCAATATTATTTCTATAAATACACAGGGATTATGAGTCACTTGATCATTTAACACAGATCGAACACTTCTTCAAATCAAGCAATCATTAAATAACTATTAAAACTTTGACATTTAAACATTTTAAGAAGAGTCCAAACATTTATAGAGAATCTAGGAGGATATTGAACATCTTGTTGAAACATTTTTTTATAAAATTTCCATTTAAAAGAGAAGGGTTGACATTACATCACATTGATTTTCTTGAATGATGAATCACACAATTTCTTATTTTTGTCTTTGATATATTATACATCGTCTAAAGGTTTAATAAGCATCAAGCAACGTGTAACACAAGTCCCAAAACAAACGTCACTCTTCTTATACATTTTTAGATGTTATTACCCCAAATAGGGCAAGACTTTTTTCTATTATACATGATATTAAAGTAAAGTGAAAGCATGCAAATATCATGAAGTTTTAGAGCCCAAGATTAGAAGAACACACCTATTAAAATATTTTTTTCAAACAAAAGTCTATCAAAAGCATCACTCCACTATTTGAGCATTACAAAGTTTGGAAGTTGACAGTTTAGACAAGATTATTTGTCCACCCCAAAAATTTTCCAAGCACTTTCAAAATTTAACAAGTGTCACAAGCCTAAACGTTACATGTCACGTATCTTCTTAACCAGTTTCAAATTATCTATACTTTAATCTTATGACTATTAAAAGGAAATCCGTTTCCGTGGTTAACTGGTCATATAGATCAAGTTTCTTCAACTTTTATCCTGACTTAGACTGTAGTCCAGAGACGATTCTTTCTTTTAAATATTTATTAAAAAAATATACCAGACGGATGAGTAATAATAGGTTTCTTCAAAATTAAAGAACATTGAAATGATCGTCCCAAAAGAACAAAACACAATATACAGAATTCCTATCAGATAATGTTTTGCTTAAAGATTGGGTACCCATTAATTTTATAATTTTCTACTTTCGGCGGACAATGGTTGAAGATTGGGTTTGTCTTTGAAAACGATGAAAGGGCGGTGGAAATTCGGAAAGAGTCTGCTTTAACAAAGCCAAAGTTTGCGTGAGAAACAGGGTTAGCAGTTTCTGCAAGTGCGATATTGTCTTTTTAGGTCTTCGTAGAATACGCATATTTGATCTTGAGAAATAATTGTTTCCATGGAAATCTGGTTCATACTTGAGACTCGATCCAACGGCTTACAACGATGCTACGCAGTTCAATTCTTCTTTGGTCTCGTCTACAATATGACCAAATGCATCAAACTAATCACGACAAATTGCAATTAGACTTTTAAGCTAAAAATTCAATTGCATTGGATGGGCTAATTTAGATTTAGGAATAATGTCAAATTATGCACTATTGGGAGAATTGGGTTTTAAAGGGTAGTATTCGATTTAAATTTGTGCACTTGGGAGATACTCATAAAATGTAATATGGGGAAAAGTGTTTCATAGAATAAGGTGATTAATTTTTAGAGAAATTAGACCTTCAAATAAAATTAACCTTTTTTTTTTTCAATCGATGACCATTTTTGTATGATGTACAAACGGTTATTTTTTTGCAGAAAAAAGGCATTGAGTATGTAAAATGAATTATGATTGCACAACTACATCTTTTGTGCCCTAATGTATGGATACATGTCTCAATTTGTCTTAGTTACTTTGCAAAACTCTGGGGTAATCTTTTACAACATTACAATCTTCCTTTTATTTCCTACTATCTCTATAAAAATCCTAAAAAGTAAAACACCTCGGGATGGACCCCAAATTTTGCATACAAAATATGTCGTCGATTAATTAAAATATACGCCAAATTTTGGCTTATTACATAAAACATAGCAAAATATATTAAAACTCTTAAGTTCTAGAAAAAAAATTGGAGCCAATTTTAGACCACTACATGAAGGAATTTTGCCCTAAAATATCTTTGCAGAGTCACCCAACCTTTTTGGAAATAATAATTAAAGCATATTACTAATCAACATCTGCCACCTTGGAAAATTTCAAGACGATCTAATGGTCAGATCAAATGTTATGGTCTCCGGAAGTTATGTTCCCGCATCTTTCTCCCTTGGTTGAAAAGAATTCCGCTCCTACGAATTCAATTGATGGAATTCATCCAATTTTCCATTGTCAATCTTATTTAACTCACACTTAGGAATCCAAGTATTATTTTCCTTTGTAAAACTTCTCACCGTACTCAAATATCATTTGTAGCTCCATCATTTGCTAGTAGTGATTGTCTTTTGGTCCAAAACACAAATTACCCTCTCCTTTTTCTTCTTTCGGATCTACCGCTCCGAGTTAATTTCTTCCTCCTCCACATTTTCCTCACACCCTCAAAACTTATATAAGTCGAAACATTAAAAATGGGTGAAATAGTCAAGTTTTCGGTAGCCCATCTTGTAGGCATTATCACTCATTTTCTTCAGAATCATACATGGCCCAATATTTTTATACTTCAGTTTATTATATGTCCTATTTTGAAACCTCTCCTTTCGAGATGAACCATCACCATATCTCCATTTTCAAATGCATTTACTCTCTTACTTGCATCCACAATTGCTTTATATTTTTCATTACTAACTTTCATTTTTTCCCTCACTTCTTCCTACAATTGTAGCATGTGTTCTACAAGTGCTTCTGCATCATCACTAATTTTACCTTAACTAGCAAACACAATCAGACCTAGAAGTCCCTTGGGGTTCCTACCATAAACAATATGGAAAGGATACTTCCTATTGACCTATTTATTGAGCTGTTATAAGAAAACTCACCTATGGTAAAGCCAAATCCCATTTTTTCGCTTTTCTCAAACTATGCAACGTAGAAGATTTCCTAATCGTCTGTTTACTACTTCTATCTTTCCATCGGTCTAGGGGTGATATACATTACTAAAGCGTAGTTATGTCCCCATTTTTCTAATGAAATTACTTGTATAATTCAGATTATGAGCAGCAATAGAACACCAAATAACACAATATTTCAGAATAATGATCTCAATATGCAATTAGAATAGCTTCGCCACTTCGAGGGGGCAACCTCCAAACCATAAAATAGACTCAAATGCTCCAATGATGATTCATCTACTACCTACAATCCCCTATATATATTATTCCTATGCTATGGCCATCACCAAGGCCGACCTACTAAGCATGAGAAAGTATAAATGATATAATAAAATGATATGGTAAGCCACAAGTCGGCTACTCATATCCTAATACAAGCAATAGGTTAAGTGCGTAACATGCCCTTCCCCTTCAAACCAACGTCATCCTCAATGTTGATTAATCTTGGATGTTGCTGTAGAAAACCTCCATCCTCCCATGTTGCATCTTCTATGCTCAAATTCTTCCACTTAATCAAATATTCCTTAATGTCTCTGGTTCTAAGCCTCTTAGTACATGTTTGCAGAATCTTCTCTGGCTCCAAAATGATTCTTCCTTCCTCATCAAGTTCTGGTAACTTTGTTTGGGCTTCAAATTTCTGTCCAATAACCTTCTTCAGGAAGGAAACATGGAATACTGGGTGTATGTGTGAAGATGGAGGCAACTCTAGTTTATAAGAAACACTGCCAATTTTTTTGTAGAACCTGATAAGGGCCATAATATTTAGGAGCAAGTTTTTTGTCCTTTTTCTATTGCTTTAGGTATAGCTGTTTGTAAGGTTGGAGAAGTACAAAACCCCAGTCACCAATTTCAAAATGTATTTCACTACGGTGTTGATCTACTTGTTGTTTCATCTTGTTTTGTGTCAATGCTAAATTCTCCTTCAAACTAGCCAAAACCTGTTGTTGATGTTGAATGTGTTCCTCAACATCTCTAACCTTAGTTTTCACCCTCAAGGAAGAAGTGATAGAAGGTGGATGGTAACCATATAATGCTAAAAATGGGGTCATTTGAGAAGAGGTATGAAAAGATGTGTTATGCCACCATTCTGCAAGTGGTAGCCATTTAATCTACATTTCGCTTATCTCGATACAAAACAACGTAGATACCCCTTTAAGCATTTATTGACCACTTCCGCTTGCCCATTAGTTTAAGGATGATAAGATGAACTATGAGCTAGCTAAGTACCCAAACATGAAAATATTTCGTCCAAAATTACTTGTGGATATAAGATCATGGTCACTTACAATTATCTTTGGGGTTCCATGTAGCCGTTGAAATGTATCCAAAAAAATAGCTGTGACTGTACTTGCTGCAAATGGATGTGATAGGGAAAAAAAATTGGCATATTTTGTGATCCTATCCACAATCACCAAAATAACATTCTTACCCTCTGAACAAGGCAATCCGGTGATGAAATCCATGGAGACTTCCTCCCATCTCTGGCTAGGAATTGGTAAGGGTTGCAATAGACTTGGTGTCTTAATTGTTTCCCCTTTGTTTTGTTGGCACACTAAACACTCTAATACAAACTTTTGTACATCCCCCTTGAGTCCTTCCCAAAAGAATTCTCTTTTTATTCTATGATATGTCTTCAAAAACCTAGAGTGTCCTCCAACAGGTGAGGCATGTAGCTCTGCAAGAATCTTATGCTTCAACTCAGAATCTTTACTCAAGTATAACCTATCCTTTTACCATAGCGCATTACCTTTCCACTAAATTTTTTTAGATGTTATAGATCATTGCTTGATATTATGTATTAGAGATTGTGTATCCTTGTCTTGATCCCATTCCAACCTCGGCTTCCTCCACCTAATTGGCCATCAACATGGACATTCCACATAGTAAGGCATCTGCGGATGCATCCCTTCTGGAAAATGCATCAGCTACTACATTTTATTTACCCTTTTTGTATATGATTTCAAAATCATAACCCAACATTTTTGTTACCCACTTTTGTTGTTCCTCAGATGATAACCTTTTCTCCAAAAAGTATTTGAGACTATCATGATTAGTTTTTACCTTGAAGTGTCTACCCATGAGATAGGGCCTCCATTGCTTGACCACATGAAGAATAACCATCATTTCTTTCTCATAGACATGTTTGAGCATATATTTTCCTTTGAATTAGTGACTCTCAAATGCAATTGGTCTTCCTTCCTGCATTAGAACTACTCCCAATCCTGATCCTGAAGTGTCACATTCAACAATGAAGGTTTTTGAGAAGTTAGGAGTAGCCAAAACTGGGGTGTTGCACATGGCTTCCTTTAGCTGCTCAAAGGATTTAGTGGCTACATCTGTCCAATGGAAGGCATCCTTCTTTAACAATGCAGTGAGTGGGGTTGTTATTCTACCATATCCCCTGCACAAATCTTTTGTAGTACCTTGTTAGTCCTAGGAAACCACGAATATTTTTTAGAGTTCTAGGCCTTGGCCATTCCACCATAGCTTTGATCTTCTGAGGATCAACTTTGACACCTTCATGGGATACAATGTGACCCAAGTACTCTACCTCTTGTACACCAAAAGAACATTTGGATGGATTTACATAGAGAGTATGTGTCTCCAAAACTTCCAACACTTTATTTACATGTTGTAAGTGTTCTTCCCATGTCTTACTATAAATCAATATGTCATCAAAGAAAACTAATACAAATTTCCTTTAAAATGGCCTAAAAATAGTGTTCATCAAGCTTTGAAAGGTTGAAGGAGCATTTGTAAGACCAAAAGGCATTACCAAAAACTCATAATGGCCCTCATGAGTCCTAAAAGCCATTTTATGAACATCTTCCTCTCTTATTCTAATTTGATGGTACCCCGAACAAAGATCTAATTTTGTGAAATAAATAGCACCATGCAATTCATCAAGTAAATCATCAATTACTAGAATAGGAAACTTATCTTTGATGGTGTACTTGTTGAGTTCTCGGTAATCTGGACACATCCTCCATGTTTCATCCTTCTTACATACCATGACCACTGGCGAAGAATATGCACTCTAGCTATGCCTGATGATACCTGCCTTCAACATTTCTGTACCATTTTCTCGATCTCACTTTTCTAGGAATATGGGTATATGTATGGTCTAATGTTAGGTGTTTGGCTCCTAGGAATCAACTGAATGGCATGATCATGATCCCTAACTGTAGACACCCTAATTTCACATCTATCCTAAATCAATTAATTCCCCTTCCTCATTTCCCACAAAAATACACTTCGAATTAATCAAATATAATTTGATTAATTATCCATTTCAAAATCTAAAAAATAATCTAATCCTCACCACATGTCATTATTCTCCATGTTTTTCCACTATTGAATTAAAAATTCAAATTCAAATCCTCACCCACCATTCGTGGTCCCCACTCACCTAAAATCCTCCACTTATGAATTAAAAATATAATTCAAATCCTCACCCATTCTTCGTGGCCCCCACTCACCTAATATTGCCCACATTTTCAAACCACCCACCTAATCTTGCCCACATTTTCAAACCACCCACTTAATCTTGCCCACATTTTCAAACCATGATTACTTAAATTAATCTAAGTTAATCACTCCCCCAGGCTATAAATACAACCTTACCCCTCCCCTCTAAACACACGGAGAATAAGCTTTCATGTCATATCTAAGTTCTTGCATCCTTTGAGCAAAGAACATCCTTTTGCCTAGTCCTAATGCCAAAATAGTCTCATAATCCTTTTTCCCATCTAGTGCAAAGTAAGAGGATTGTTGTTGCAGGAAGGTCTTGCTCCGTCTTGAAGAAAAGCACCTACATATCACAAAATCAGGGCTCAATCCAAGTTTCCTAGCCCATTCTGAGGTTTGCTACGGAACGCGAAGGAGGAGGTATGATTATTGGTATTTTACTTCCTTGTTAGTAGTGTATTTTTCATAGCTTACATTCTGCACGCCCCGGTTACTTTCGATCTGTTACCATTACTTTCTCAATTAGTGGTTTTATCTGTTCTTTGTTTATTATTGTTTATTATTATTTCCTTTTCTGTTCCTTTTGGTCTTCTTTGGTTAACCTTCACGCTTTGGGTAGTGTTTTTGTTGTGTGGTGTCTTGTGGTGTATCTGCAGGTTATAGCAACAATGAAACTATGCAGCTCATCCTGTCTTTGATCTCCTCGGTGCTTGGTGTTTAGTAGTTCTGATTTTGCTATTCACTCGTAATCTATAGAAACACAAGCACTAATCATTAGTTTATCATTTTAGTGTCATGGGACAACCAATCCGGAAAATATATTTATTTATTTCCTTTTGCTAAAATAACTGCTTTGTAGGAAGTTAATCATTTATTTATTTTTTTCTTTCTTTTATTTTAGTCAATCATTTTATGATCTAATTATTTCTTTCTGATTATTGTTATTTTTTAACCTTGTTGTCAAAATTTTAGCTTCTCAGGTGAAGTACAGAAGTCAAAAAATAAAAAAAACCAGCTCCTGGGACGTTTTTCTCACGTTCAAAATTTTCATTCAGAGCATTCTCGTAGCCCATCTTCCGGAAGCCATAACTTTTGCTCCCGAACTCGGAATGACTTCATTTTTTTTTTAACGGAAAGGTATTGAAAAGATCTATGCAATGAAAAAATAATTTTTAGATTTAGACTTACAGAAAAAATTTGGTTTCATTTCTTCTAACACCTGTCTTTTTAACAAAAAAACAACAAAATTATAGTTTTATTTATTTATTTATTTTTAATTTTTATTTCACGAAACATCCTCACACGTATGCTCTTTCCTCGCACTTCAAAAGTGATCTTGGAAATCAGAAACGTGAGGCCACTCGAGCTCTAGAAAATAATTTTTATTTTTAATTTTTTGCCTTACATTTAAATTTTCCACGACAACACTTCTAGATAACGTTTTCACCCTCTTCTTTCATCGTTTTTCTTTTTTGTGAAAATAATCATTATCGCTATTTTGCAATCATGATTAAATTGCAATAATTATTAACATTTTAAAAAAAAGTCGAAAATCAGAAAATCAGAAACTATTCCAATTGTATCCGCGTATGCTCTTTTCTTGCGCCTTCGAGCGATCTGGAAAATCAGAAACGGTCACATTTTTTTAGTTTCTTGTTCTAACATTGCAGGATCCTCTAGATTTGTTTTTCAACTATCATTTTAATAATTATTTTCCTTTGTCATATTCTTAATATTTTTTGGTCGTTGGTTGTGTATGCTCTTTTCCTGCGCCTTTGAGCGATCTGGCAAATCAAAAACAACCACGATCACTTTTCTAACATTTCATTTGCAGGATAACTACTAATTTGTTTTCTGTAGAACCGCATTGCTGGAATATTGTCAAAAACAAAAACAAAAACAAAAACAACAAAATCCCGCAAAAATACCACCATTCAAAGACAATTGCTGAAACAAAAAAAAAAAAAAGTACGCTCAGGTACGCAATTATTTTCTGCTAGTGATTTATTTCAAGTTGGAAAGAACCCTGCGTTTAATCACTTTATCATATTGTTTTTACACGTAGACGAGGTGGATTTCATCACCACCAAAGCTACACCGGTGACATGGACTTGACTACCACGCACCAACAACATTTGCATCTGCATTGCACTTTGAGACCTAGTCTCATCACAGCGTTCGGTATTTACCTCGCCCTTGCTCTTCACTTACAGGTAATGTTGTCATGCAGCGCATGCGAGTCACGCCTAAATAGCTGTAACAACGAAGCCTGGGCATCGTCCCTGTAAATCTTTGGGGAGTTATAAGGACACCATACACATTCATCCCTCCATCACCTTCCACCTTTTCACAAAACATATTCTGGACGTGGTGATTCACTCCGAAACAGGCAAGTAAGAATTGGTGAGTCTCCTCCAGTGCTCTAAGGGTTCCCCGTACCAATTCTGTCCCCGTACAGAATTAGGTATATCAGGACTAGGGTATATCGGAGGACGCATCTTCTTGGAGTAATAAGAGCCTGCATCCACCATTTCACAGCATACTTGTATGATTGCATGAAACAATGATCATTCCTGAAGAAGTTACCTCATAAGCCAAAACAATTGAATCCACATGATTGCTTGCTGTTTGAAAACACAATAGTTTAGCATTTTTTTATCATAAAACTTGGCTGATATCAATGTGTTCATTGTAAAAGTTCAGACCCTAGTTGTGTTCCACAAAAAAATTAGTTCTCGACCAATTCAATACCAAGAAAACATCCAAACAATCCAACAACACAGACCAAAACATCACACCAATTTCATTAGCTCACTTTAGCCAATAATACATCTGTCATAGCTTGTCTTCAGCTATATCCAATAGATATTGAGTGACTTGCGTTCACTCCTTATCTCATCAATTGTCAGAACATTCTTTCTAGCTTGTTTCAAGCTATATCAAAATGACATTGAGTGACTTGTTTGAGTTCACTCATTATTTCATCAGTTGTCAAGTTTAACAAAATCCCATCTGACACAAATCCCTTCAAAACTCATTTTGAGTTCACAACTGTGTTGAGTCACTTGTTTGAGTTACTCTTCCTATCAAAAATCCAGAGCTTGTTAAAGCCAAACCAATCAACATATTCATCATAGCTTGTTTGAGCTACATCCCACTTGTATTGAGTACCTTGTTTGAGTGTACTCCTTACATTTTCATCTGTTAAGCTTGTTTAATCCAAACCAATCAACATATTCGTCATAGCTTGTTTAAGTTATATCTCACTTGTATCCCGAGTAGCTTGTTTGAGCTTACTCCTTATAGCCTTGTTAAAACTTGATTGAGCGAAAACAAAGATCATAATCAATAGGTTGATTTCTTCATCACACATTTCTTCATTCTCCCTCTCTTTCAAACATGAAGAATTCACGAAAAACATCACACAATGAGCTATTAGAACAAATTAATAAGATGACAACACAACTCTCTCATATGGCTACCCAAATCAGTGAGCGATCACCCAAAAATCCGATCATACAACCTCACGAAGAAATCAGTTCACATAAAGTCCAACGTCAGTTTACCCCCCTTGGAGAAAGTCTCTCTAGTGTTTTTCATCAACTAAAAGAGGCTAAACTGATAAAATATCCAATTACAAAACCCTTTGTCAAAGGGGAAGCTAAGCCATCTTTTGGTACAAACCTAACACATCTTGTGAATTTCATCGCATTGATGGTCATCACATAGATAAAGGTGTACGATTTAAGAATTACGTCAAGACTTAATTGATTGACGGACGCGTCATCTCTGTAGAACTTGATGACAATGCTCTTGCAACCAACGACACATCCAATACCACAACTTTCCATGAAGAGCTGACTACTGTCGAAACTCCTATATATACTGAAATTCCACGAGATCATGACGACAACAGTCAAGACTCTCTAATTCCAAACCAATCCATATCTTCTTCAAATTTCCTTCCATTAGTTCAAACACACATTGAACTGTTTTGGACAAGAACATTCTTCCAACATCTACTCAAGCACTTGAACTTATTTCAAGACTCTCTTTCAGCCCAAACATATATTGAACTGTTTTGGGTGACAACATTCTTCCAACATCTAATGAGACCTTGATCTCATTTCAAGACTCCTTTTCAAACCTTGATATTACTGTAGACACTACAGACGAGGTTCCATCAACAGGTACCATTAAGTTTGATTCTATTCTTCCAATATTGGCTCTTATGCCTAACATCTCTAGCCTTTTTGTCGAAACACAACCACATCAAGTTTGGACACTTGCAACAATGCAAACTGTCATGACCATCATACTTTCAACGATCGATCTTGCAGGTATCTCATCACTAATGATTCTCACCTATCAAGAATTCTATGTGCATATATTCTACGAGGTATATATACCTAGGAATATCTTTATGCCACCTTTTCCATCTTTAATTTTGAATCTATCGTCAAATCAATTAATTCATGGACAAACAGAAGCAAAAAATCAAACAATGCAAACTGAGGCCACTCCCTTCTCCCTTGTTTATGGTGGGGAAGATATTTTACATGTCAAGGTTGAATTCCCATCCTTTAGAATATCCCTCAAAGACGTAATCAATAAATATTATTATCAACATTCACGCCTTAATGAACTCGAGCTTCTTGATGAAAAACGACTTAATGCCCTAGATCATCTTCAAGTATATCAAAATCAGCTACGACATAGCTACCATAAAAAATTCAAACCTAAAAATTTAAGGTCAATCATTTCATTCTCAAAGAAAATCGAAAGAACACACCCAAAGAACGAGACAAACAAGACAAATTTGAGCCCAACGAAATCATAGATAAATTTGGCTCTGGAGCCTATAAATTGGCCACTGCAGATGGTCAAGATCTTGATGAACCAATGAATGTAGTTCATTTAAAGAAATTTTATCCTTGAGATGTTCACTATTCCAGGATACAACATGTACATTGTTCCTTTTGTCTTGCTTATCTCCAAATAATTCAAATTTATTCATTTCCATTGGCAGACATTTTCATTATCAAAATCACATCTTCATATTTATCATCATGAGACAAGTGCTAATATAAATCCTATTAAGTTTGTGAGCATCATACTTCTTCCACTTTCAGTCGCTTTCCTCTATGGTCATACCTAGAAGCTTACTGATGGTAATATATCCCCTTCTAATACATTCTCTCTTTCATAACAAAGCTCTAAACTTCATTACCCAATTCGTTTGGTCGTCCATCTTAGTCTTCGGTGTTGAACCCTCGCGTCCTACTAGTCGTGTGGGGCTGAGATTGGGGGCAGATGTTTCTTCCCAAATACAAAGCACTATTGTAAAAAAATCCATCAATTCAATAACTTATGAATAATTCATTGTCACATCTTTCGTCCTTCATAGTCTTTGGTGTTGAGCCCACACTTCTTACTAGTAGTGTGAGGACGGGAATGGAGGAAGGTGCCCTTACTCTCACGTCTTGTCTTCGGTGATAAACCCTTGCCTCTTACAAGTGGCATGGGGCAAAGCGTAGAGGGTCATTCTCATACAAGCATAAAAACATTGCAAAATATTCAAAAAAAAAAAAAAAACAAGAAAAACAAACAAAAAGGAAATTCACTCGCCTATATTTTGCCTTTGGTGATGAGCCCTTGCTTCTCACTAGTAGCATGGGGCAAGGCATAGGGAGTCATTTCAAAAATACAAAATCTTACAGTGCTTACAAATTATAGAATCCCCAAACACGTAATTTAGATGCCTAAGTGAAGAGAGAACTATCCCTTAACCTCATATCTTATCAATCAGCAGGCCACATAACTGTCTAAGTCTAGCATGTGACTCATAAAGTGAAAGCTATTTTTGAAACCGGTTTAGTACCATTATGAAGAATGGAGTCACAATTTCCCAAAGGGATTGTTGTTAGCATTTGTCTCTATATTCATTATCTACCTCCTACGTCCTTCTTGATTCTTGGTGATGAGCCCACACATCTTACTAGTTGTGTGGAGTCAAGAATGGAGTTGGAATTCTTTTCATCATATCATCACCACCATATCATGCCAATGGAAAGTGAATTTATGTTATTTTGAGCATAAGTTACAATGCGGAACACGGTACATCGTCTCTCAAAAATAAGTCTGCACTCTGGTCCATAAATTGTCAATCACAATGTAAAAATCAAAAAACATTTGAAAATCGTAAAAAAATCCAAAAACAATGTAAAAATCCAAAAATCCAAAAACATTTGATAATCGTCAAAAATCCAAAAACATGTAAAAATCTCAAAATCCAAAAACATTTGAAAATCATCAAAAATCCAAAAAACAGTGTAAAAATCCAAAAATCCAAAAACATTTGAAAATCGTCAAAAATCCAAACACAGTGTAAACATCATAAAAATTCAAAAACATTAGAAAATCCAAAAAAATTATAAAATTCAAAAACAAACATTAGAAAATCCAAAAATCCAAAAACAAAAACATTAGAAAATATCCAAAATACAAAAACATTTGCAAAATTTTCAAAAGACCAAAAACATCCACAAAATCGTAAAAACTCAATAAGCAACACAATTCATCCTTTGAACTATTATCCCAAACAAATGGTCTAACCACCTTATGACTACCAATTTCAAACCACTTCTCCTCGCGTGAATCCTCGCTTGGGGAAAATCCGGCTCTCATTGTTTCCTTGTTTGAGGAGACTGACCCAATCCCTTGTACCCCTGCTTGGGGGCACATCTAATCAATCATCACTGTGGAACACGTTAGGGACATGTTTACTGGTTCTTGTGTTGCATTATTAGTGGCAAATTATTAATTGCTTTCTTGTGTCTTGATATATTATAAGGGGCATCTTGATTTTATATATCATGGTGTTCTCTCGTAATATTCTTATGTTATCTCGATTGCATGTCGTCTTTGGGGCATCATACTTTCTTGATGGCCTCTGTCTATGCTCTATTCCATTTGCATATCGTTGGGGCATCAAACCTTTTTGATGGCCCCTGTCTATGCTATCACGCATATTACAGTCTAGTCATCCTGATATTTTATATCACAATGCATCCTGTTATGTGCTATATTAAAATTAAGATGCTTTTTGTCACGTGAGTATCTTCCTGCATGATCAACATCTTACTTTGCACCCCATCCATTCACCCATACTAATGCATTCTCCAGTTTGCGAATCCTACTTGATCACTGTTGCAGTTTGCGAATCCTACTTGACGATCTTTCTCAAGTAGCATTCACTATCCAGCAGCTCCTTCTCCCCCACCATGATCACCATGTATTTGATCCATTCATTCTCACTTCTCATTTTTACTCCTCCGCCGCTTATACCCATATTACCCTTCTCACCATTCCTGTCCCCTCTCACCCATTGGTATTCTTTCCTTTCACCCGTTTTCTTCCCGCTTGACAATCTTACTTAATAACCCCTTCTATATGGAATTCTCAGTGGAGGTTTACCCTCTCCCTACGATCTTCCTGTTGTAGAAGCTTCTTCACCACATGCCCTCTCATCAAATAACCATCACCACCAAACACATCTTCCAACTCCACCTCTTCTACTTCCCATTCCCGCATCATTACTCTCACCACGTGGGCATCCCAATTAAGGATTCCCCTCACACTCTCCGTCCTCTACTGCATATATTCCTTCATCCATTCATGTTACACTCCTTTGTGTCCTTTCTTTCTTATTATCACCTCATCTCATATCATATACCACTTAGGCATACCTCACTCACTCTTTTCTCATCCTTCCCCAAATCCACCTTATGCCTGGTCATCCTACTTACACGCTCTCGTAGTATGGAAAATTCACTTGAGGGTTCCCCTTCAGTCCATTTTGTCATACCCTATTCCCACCAACTCTAACATCATCCTTCTTTCTCAGCTTGGCGATCTTACTTAACCACTCACCCGGCATGGCGATCTCACTTAAGAGTCCCTCTTAAGGATGATCTGTCTCCTTGCCTTTCCCCATCACTACACACCCTTCACCATCCATATTTCCTCTTCATTCCCCATTATCACATCCTTTCACCTCCTTTTTGCTTCTCGCAAACACCACTTCTCGCTTGACCACTTTTCATCTCCAGTTTTGCTCACATGGCAATCTTACTTAACCACTTCCATCACATGACAATCTTATGTCAGGGTCCTCCCTACACTTAACTTGTCATCGTGAACTTCTCCCCCGCCTCATTCTTAGTTCACTTTATTGATCGTTTCTTCCACCTGGTATCTCCTATTACCCACTTTTTCCTCCTACTATTATCCTTTCTCCACATATCCTCTTACAACATACAACTCATCTCTTCCACCTACAATCACATTCTTTTCCCCCATTTTCCCCTCCTTGATCCATCATCCTTCATACCGTTTCTTCCCATTCTTTTCATGTCTTGGTTCTTCCTCCTCACCTCGTTCATCCTCATCACCCCCATCCTCTCCTTTCTTTCACTTAGTCCCAACTCTTCCCTCCCATCTTCTTCACTCTTTCCCCTTCATCTTCTCACATTCCCCCTACATTTCTACCCACACACATATTCACCATTACTGTTAACACTCCTATATCATTCTTTCATCATCATCTTCTCTTCCCGCACTCATAATTGTCAACGGGTTTTCCCTAAAAATTATCAATCCTCATTCCGCACGACCTCATTCACTCCCTTGGACCTTCTAGAGTTTCCCTTCATTCCTTCCCTCCTCTAAGCCCACCACTCATTGGCAACGGGTTTTCCCTAACGTCCCTTTGTTGGCGTTACCCTTTCCAGTCCTCATTCGCTTTCTCTTTTTTCATTTTTTTCTTTCACCCTTCCCCACCACTCATTGTCAAGAGGATTTCCCTAACATCCTTTCATTGGCATTGCCTCTTCTATCCCCCATTCTCTTTTCTCTCCTATTCTTTTCCCTCACTCCCACCCTTTCTTGTCGCTTCTTACCCATCTCTCCATCTCCTCTTTGACCTCTTCACTATCTTTACTGTCTTCATCATACATCCTTTTTCTATTTTCCCATCATCGTAGTATCCTCATTTCATTCTCTACCACTTCCCCTTTTCTCTACCACCCCTACCTTTTCGTTCATTCTGTATATGTTTCTCTTCCTTTCTCTCCTCTTTTTCACACTTTCCTCGCCCCTCATAGTTTCTTTTTTTTCTCTCCGTTCTACTTCTTCTTTTGTCCTCTTTCTATTTTCCTCTATTTCACCCCCTACTCCCACCTCATTTTCTCCTTCTTATTCATCCTTTCCCGTTTCCTGCTTTTTCACTTCCATGCATCCCTCTTTACTATCTCTGTTGCTTCCTTCATTTTGCACATCTCTCTCTTTTATCCCCTTCACCCTCTACTCTGTCACTTTTTTGTTTTTGCCTTGTTTGTCCTTCATCATTCCCTTCTTCTCCTATCATCCCTCTCTCTTATTTCTTTTCATTCCTTTTGTTCCCCTCCCCTATTTCCCTTACTCTTCTCATAATCAACCCCCACTCCTATCCATTCCCTTTTCTCTTTCCCACACACCCTCACACCTAGCATTCAAGGTCGATTGAATCCTTCCTCCATTTGCGTCGTGCGGTCATTCCAGTCTCTTCCACTCCATTATCGTCCTCTTCTCCACCGAATCCATTTCCCTTCTTTTTGAGAGTTCTGTCGTATATTTCATTCCCGTCAATCCTCTTGAGGGGGCATCACCACATCTATCCATAATCACATCTTCTCATGACATTTTTGTCTTGGAGGATACTATGACATCCGTCACTCACCACTTTCTATTCTCCCCAACAAACATTCGCTCTACCTTTTAAAAATTAGATTGAATTCTTCCCCCATACTGTCTACTTTCTTTGAAAGGACACTACTTTCATAGTACCCTTCCAAAGAGGGGCAAATGTAGACACCCTAATTTCACATCTATCCTAAATCAATTAATTCCCCTTCCTCATTTCCCACAAAAATACACTTTGAATTAATCAAATATAATTTGATTAATTATCCATTTCAAAATCTAAAAATAATCTAATCCTCACCACATGTCATTATTCTCCATGTTTTTCCACTATTGAATTAAAAATTCAAATTCAAATCCTCACCACCATTCGTGGTCCCCACTCACCTAAAATCCTCCACTTATGAATTAAAAATATAATTCAAATCCTCACCCATTCTTCGTGGCCCCCACTCACCTAATATTACCCACATTTTCAAACCACCTACCTAATCTTGCCCACATTTTCAAACCACCCACTTAATCTTGCCCACATTTTCAAACCATGATTCCTTAAATTAATCTAAGCTAATCACTCCTCAGCTATAAATACAACCTTACCCTCCCCTCTAAACACACGGAGAATAAGCTTTCATGTCATATCTAAGTTCTTGCATCCTTTGAGCAAAGAACATCCTTTTGCCTAGTCCTAATGCCAAAATAGTCTCATAATCCTTTTTCCCATCGGTCAAAGTAAGAGCATTGTTTTTGCGGGAAGGTCTTGCTCCGTCTTGAAGAAAAGCACCTACATATCACAAAATCGGGCTCAATCCAAGTTTCCTAGCCCATTACGAGGTTTGCTCACATACGGAACGTGAAGGAGGAGGTATGATTATTGGTATTTTACTTCCTTTTTAGTAGTGTATTTTTCATAGCTTACACTAACTCGGTGCTAGTCCTTTCGAATTGCATCCAAAATAGATGAGCGAGCATCAACAATCCTCGAAGATCGGGTGGCATTGAGGACTCTATATTTTGTACTTCTATGGAAAATAAATTTGCTATAAATCCATCTACTACTTTTCCGAGAACCTTATGCATCGATGAGAGCTAATAATCTATGGAGACTCATTTACCATCCCATTCAATTGTATTATCCTTCCATCTCGAATGAAATCACATGAACAATTATTATAAATTCATCTCTATAGTACTAAGGTTGTGAGTCATTGGACACCCAAAATAATATTTTCCCCTCCCATAGAAATAGAAAACATAGGTTAGTCTAACAAGTAGTCTCCCATGGAAATCTTGATACTATGGAACTTTCTTGTGCACTTGGTCGCCCACCATCTCGCAATCATAACTTGCATTTCGGAGCTAGGTAAATAAAAAAATTGAGGCAGGCAACTAACTTACTATTTATGAAGTTATGAGTACTCTCCAAGTAAATCAACACCGTCACCTTCTATTTTTTGAGGTATCTAATAACCTTGAGTGTTTGAGGAGTACTAATACCTAACAATACATGGTAAGGAATTGTAGGTTGGTGATCCTCTACTTCATCTTCTACTGGTTCCTCAACCTCTCCTATAATTTCAGCTTCCTCATTATCCTCATTACCTCCATCAATATAAAACAAATTCTTCTTAGCACATTTGTGTCCCAGTCCATATTTTCTGTCATAGTTAAAACATAATCCTTTTTCTCTCTTTTCTTCCATTTTACGAGGAATCAATCTAATTGGCCTAGCGAATGAAGGGGAAGAGATACTATGGTCTCTGGTGTTAATGAAATTCGGCCTCCTACTACAAATAAATTTTCCTCTACTTGATGTGCCATGATAATAGAATCAGAAAGCTTGAGTGGATTAAACATACATACCTCATACCCGATGTGGTCCTTAAGACCCCAAGAAACGAGTCATTGATTCTCTTCGGAATATTCTCCACCCTTAAGGATAGGTTCTAGAATTGATGCACATAATCTTTGAATGATCTTATTGCCGTAACTTTGCTAATTAAATAAATTAGTTCTCTGAAACACTAGAACTATAGTGCAATTGCAACTCCTTGGTAAAAATTGTCCAAGTGACACTGAGACCATTCTTCTACCTTTGAGTACATAACCATCGATACCAAATGAATTGGTCTAGTTCAAGATACAGGGATGCCAATGTCACCTTTTACCTTGATGGTGTTTGATGTAACTCAAAGAAGTTCTCCATTTGATTTATCCAATTTAGGGGATCCTTACCATCAAATTTACACATATCCACTTTTTCCATCATGTTTCGTGGTTGCGAAAAGTTGGATTCTGATGGGGCTAGAAAAGTGATCCAACATGGTTATTTTTTCCATAATTTTGAATTGAAGATACTCCTTGGTTGATATGGGGCCTATTGTTTACCCTTTACATGTTGCATGATTTCATCTAACCAATTGATTGATTTGGTCTATGTCTTCTTTAGAGGTCATCTCGGATTGTACATTTCTGACTCATACTCAAGTTGACTCACCTTATGATCAAGCGAGGTAAACCCTAGTCTTTGAAGAATCTGTATTTACCCCTTCGACTCCATCTCTTCAATCACTACCCCATATTTATCTCGGGGTTTTACCCGAGTAACAGATTCTTTTTTGCTCTTGTGGAAGGCCCTGCCATGATGTCAAACCTTAGGGTTTAGGGTTTTGATACAAATTCATTCAAATATGAATAAAAATAGAGAAGATACTAATACTATTTTTTGAGAGCTTTCCAAAAATGTAAATAGAGAAAATTCCACAATTTTCACCCTAGGGAGTGATTTTATGAAAAAACATAAATTTGTAATAACAATTGTAAAATAAATCAAAAAATTATGAATTTTTCAGGTAACCTTACTTGAAAATTTTCAAAAATTTAGTAAAAATATCTCCCACCAATTAGATCTGGTTCGCAATATATGGCAAAAACAAAAAAAGGGTTTTGCCTTAATTTTGGCTCGAGATCGCACTCTACGATACTACTTGTAATGAAATTACTTGTATAATTCACTATTATTAACAGCATTAGAACACCAAATAACAAAATATTTCAGGATAATGATCTCAATATGCAATTAGAATATCTTCGCCACTTGGAGGGGGCAACCTCTAAACCATAAAATAGACTCAAATGCTCCAATGATGATTCATCTACTACCTACAATCCCCTATATATACTATTCCTATGCTATGGCCATCACCAAGGCTGACCTACTAAGCATGAGAAAGTATAAATGATATGGTAAGCCACAAATTGACTACTCATATCCTAATACAAGCAATAGGTTAAGGGCGTAGCAATTTTCCTCCATATGTTCTTCCAAAAGTGACTCGAAAATTTGTCTCCCAATTTGAAGTGATCATTCTTGGAACTTCATACAACCTAACTAATTTTGAAAAAAATCTATAGCTCTAGAAGCATCATTAGTTGTCTTACAAGTAATGAAATGTTACATTTTAAAGAGTATGTCTACCATAAAAAGATATAATCATTCCCTCATTGTGTGTTAGGAAGTCCTAACACGAAATCCATACTCAAAGCAACCCATGGTTCTCAGAGGCGGAGTAATGGCAAATACATACCAATACTTTGTGCATGGAAGTTAGCCATTTGGCACACTCTACATCTTGATACGATCTTATTTATGTCCCTCTTTACCTTTGGCCAATAATACTTCTCTACCACAAGAGCAATTGTCTTACTTATACCAAATTGTCTAGCCAAACCCCCACTATGTAATTCTCTTATAATATTTTCTCTCATTGAACCAACAGGGATTCATAATTACTTTCCCTTGAATAAATAACCATCATACATCAAATAATCAGAAGAACCACTACCCACTTTAGGGTCCTTACATTATCTCACAACATCACCAAAATATGGATCACTTTCATACAATTCATTAACTACCTCAAACCCTACCACTTCATTTTCCATTGTTATCAAAAGTGCTACACACCTACTCAAGGCATCATCAACTTGATTCTTCTTACCTAAATTATTCTTTAACACACAAGTATCCTCTTGTAAAAATAAAAACCGACTTTACATGCCTATTGTTTAGTTTCTTCTGTGTGTTTACATACCTCAATGCTTCATGGTCAGTAAAGAGTACAAATTCCTTGTCTACCAAGTAATTACTCCAATTCCTTAATGCTTGAATAATAACATAACATTCGACATCACATGTAGATTATTTCATCCTAGCTTCATTTAAAGTTTCATTGAATAATTTTACATGATGTCCTTCTTGACTCAGTCTGACTCCAATCCCGACATGTGAGGCATCACAATCAACCTCAAATACCTTTCTAAAATATGGCAATACCAAAACATGTGCTTGAGACACTTTTTTCTCAATAATTCAAAACTTTTATTGCTTTACCATGGTCCATACAAAATCATTTCCCTTCATGCACTCAGTTATGGGTGCAACAATGCTACTAAAATTCTTGATGCACTTCCTATAAAATTTTGCCAAGCCATGAAAACTACAAACCTCTATCACATTCCTTTGAATAGGCCATTTGAAAATTACCTCCTCCTTTTCCTCACCCATCATCACTCCATCCTCATTGTATTCTCTCGGTATTATGTTCATCACCTCATGTATTTACTATGTGCATTAGATAACTTTGAATGGAATTTCCATCCATTCGTACAATTATTTTGTTTTGAAATCCATTTTCCATACATCCCCTTCATGAATTCGAATCTGGTAGTACCCACTCGAAGGTAAATCTTACTAAAATTTTGGTTTCCTTATAGCACATCCACCATATCATCCAATCTTTGAATTGGGAGCTGATATTTAATTGTGATTTTATTTATTTCTCTATTTTCCACACACATTCTCTAGCCTCCATAAATTTTGGGAGTCAATAGTGCTGGAGTTACACATCGACTCATGATTTATCTCACTAACCCTTTCGGTATAAGATATTTCAGTTACTTGTTCAAATCCTCACTCTTTTTGGGATCATCCTGTGTTCATAATAAATGTGCATTGCTAATCAAAAGAATCTAACACTTAATAACTTCAAATAAAAATCAAATCTACTATGGAACCATCATGATAAGATCTTATAGAAACTAACTTCTTCAATGCATAAACAACTAAATGCTAAGTTCTTTCCTACTCTTTAGATTGCTAACTAAACATGAACCTAGTTAGATCATTTAGAAATCAAATTTGATTTTGGTGACCTCAAGAATTGAGGATGGAATCTCACCAAGAAATGTATACAAGGCCATTGTTGGATCTTCTGTACTACTCAAATTTGAGTGAATGGATACAAGATAGAGAAGATAATCCAAATCAATAGAGAATGTTCAAAGAAAAATGCCTAAATTTTTTTACTATTCAAAGCATAGTGTGATGTAAAAGTTAAGGAGGAGCATTCCTTATATAGCTTTCTAGTTTAAGAAAGATGAGAAATTTGATGAATGTGGGATAAACCCCAAAGAGGAAATACAAAGGCCATGTATGTTTAATAAAGTATGTGCACTTTGTGGGAGTTGAAAGGGGGTTTAATTAATCAAAGGTGATTAATTAATAGTAGGGGTATGCTTATAGAAGCTTATTAGAGGAAAATTAGTATGATTTAGGGATTTAAGAGAGGAAATTGGTTCAATAAATGGTGATTTATTGATTTAGATTAGCAATCATAATTAATTAACCCAAGGAAATTAATTAACAAAAGGTTTTTAATTGACATCCTGAATGATAGGAAGGCTAATTAATTAACGAGATGTAATTAATTAATGATATTATAGGGAAAATGATGGTTTATTGACAAAGTGTTGTTAATTTTCGAATGATGGGAAATGAGATAATACAATTTAAGTATTAAAATTGCTCAATCAAATTCTATGTGTCTACATTTGCCCCTCTTTTGGGTGGTGTAAGCGATGCCACTTCAAAGATAGTAGACAAGTATAGATGAGTAAATTTTTAAGGGATATAAGAAAAATTAGTAGAATAAAGGATTCCCCTCGAGTTTCGATGGGGTTATGGAAGAGGCCAATCGAAGATTGAAAAATATGAAGGAAACAGATAAAAGAAATGTGAGGGGGAGGCGGGGTTAAAAGGTGATCCCTATTACCCCAAGTTATTTGGAATAATAGTGTTGATAAAATAAAATGATAGGGAAGAAAAATGAAAATGAAGGGGATGGAAATAGCTTTCATCCATCTGATGTAAAAACAACTTTATTTCATCATATTGCATGTGATCTACATCATCGGTCCTTATTAAAATATACACATACAACAAAAGTGTATAATAACATGAAAAGCTATAATAATAACATTTTTTCATTGCAAAAATACTAACTCACTACAACATACATAATGTAATTCAATACAAGAAAGTAAACGAGCTAACCTAATAGGGTAACAAGTACAAAGACACATACTCAAACAAACAACATTCAAGATAGTTGCACCAATGTTTTTGGTATCAAGATTCGATTTCGACCTATTCAAATTAATGATAAGGGTTAAGAATGAAACCTCAAGCAAGGATACATGTGAGGTAAATAAGCGAAGGAAATTGAAGTCCAATGAAAAAGTAATCATGCCCTAGGAAAGCTGCATCAAGCAACACATTCGTGCAAAGAAAAGGAAGATAAAGATAGTGAGCAAACTAGCTTTTGTTGATGGAGGGTAGATCCAGATGATCTGCAAGTCATTTGCGAGAAAAATTAAGGACTAAAGAAAGATGTTTTGTATGAAATTTTTTTATGTTTGAGTACAATGAATTTGACATAGGCTTTAGTGCATGCATGCTTGTTACCAATTTTTGATTTTTTTGAATTTTACAATGTTTTTGGATTTTTGATGATTTTACCAATTTTTAGGATTTTGGTTTTGTTTTACCAATGTTTTTGGATTTTATAGTATTTTGGTAATTGTTAGAGTTTTTGAAGGTTTTCGAAGCTATGTATAGGAATACAAGAAATATTTGGATGCCCTCAACGTTAGATGGGAATGTACTGATGGTAGATGCCACACATATGTGTAGGAATGTGAATATGTAAAGATGCTCCCAATGTTATATGGGAATGTACAATGGAAAACTCTTCACATGTATATAGGAAGAAGATAAGTCGATAAAGGCTAAGATAGATACATTCAACATGACTATGAACACAAAAAAATGAAGTTCAAGAAGGAGCAAGTGTGCCCTGGTGCAAGTTGGCCAAGAAACATATGATAGAAAGAAGGACAAGATTGTTTATTGAAAGAAGGGAAATTTTTTCCCTCAAACATGGTAAAAAGGAAATATTATACACATGGATGTTTTGAATGAAGTAGAAGAACAAAAAATGTTATGAAAGGATATGGAAAAATGTATCTAGAATATTGGCCATGAAAAGGTGATTATCCCAAGGCACAAATTATGATACAAGCTATCGAATAAAGTAAAAGTCTGAACAAGATCTAAAAAAATATAGTTGGTAGAATACTCATTCTATCTACTCATTGAGATCTAGTGTGTGCACATGGAAATGAATTACTTCTTGAAGTGAAGATTTAATAGAAAACAAGTGATGACACACTAGCCAATGTGTAAGAATGATTTATTTTGATAGGTGATTTTTGAATGGAGGGTGGAAGGAGAGCCATACATTTCTCCACTACCAGCCAGGATGTCTATAGCTCGATAGAGATGTATTTGATTCTAGTTGCAACATTTCTCTATTGCCACCAAATGTCCATAGCCACAGTAGAGATACTAGAAATATCCTTAGAGAGAATTTTATTTCTTTGTCTTTGATTTTTTTATTGAGTTTTTATTTTTGAAAATTATGTCAGCTCTCTCGATTTGTTTTTATAATGGTTTAAGAACCACAAATGGCTTGATGGAAGATTGTGGAAGTGATTGTGATGACGAAATTGGCTAGTGTCAAAAAATACACCCAAAAGTTATTCGAAAAAACATATTGTGTAAATAGTGATAAGATCTCTAAGAGGTCAGTCATTCTTTAATTTACAAAGGTGATAAAATATCAAGGTCAAATGAATACTATAGAGATAAATGCCACACAAGGAGCACAAATAGACTAACCAAAAGATCATTGCAGGGAATGAATATGGTGGGAGACTTGCAGAGGAATGGAATGAAAGGAAAAAGAACATCCATGTGTATGCAATACCTGATTGCAATGTTTGATCTTTGTACATTTTATTTTTTTACAATGTTTTAATGTTTTCTCATTTTTTCATTTGTTAATTGTTTTTAATTTTTTAGAGATTTTTATTTTTGGGAAGTTGGGACCAACAATTTCACTCTGCGTGATAAGATCCAAAAACAATGTTTGTGATTTCTTTGATGAGGGATACTAGGAGTTTTGCTTATCAAGAGTGATATTATCTCTAATCTTGATGACATGTAGTGAGATCATATTCGATAAGTGACTATGAATTATCTTTCAACATGGATTTTATATGTGGGATCTTGAGTTCCATATCCATAGGTTTTCGCTCTTTGCATTATACTTGATGGTTGTATTGGTTTACATTATTGAATCACATTTGATTTTTAAATTTATGGTTGTTTGAATTGTTGGGAGCTTTAGAGCTCTTTGGATTTTTGATCTTAGCTTGATAAAGAAACTGTTTGGGTTTCGTATAAGCTAATGCGTGATTTTTCTAATCCCGAGAAGTGGGAGAAGAAAGTGGATGTTTAGGATTGATGATAGGAACGTGAGGAATGATGGTGGGCTTTCCCAGTCATTGATAGAAGGATGATATGATGGAAAAAGAGGATATGGTCCAAGGATTGAAGAGGATGGGCTATTGGGAGGTGTCCCATAGATGGAAGATGAAGGACTACTAGGACATGGCCCAAGTATAGAAGATGATGGGATACCGTGTCGAGTCCCATAGATGGCGCAGACAAAGGACTACTAGGGTGTGACCTAAGTATAGAAGATGATGGGATACCAGGAGGTGTCCCATAGATAGAAGATGAGGGGCTACTAGGATGTGGCCCAAGTATAGAGGATAATGGGATACCCAAAGGTGACCCACAAGTAGAAGATGGAGGGCTACTAGGAGGTGGCCCATATATAGAAGAAGATGATGGGCTACCAGGTAGTGACCCAAGGTGAGATTGTGATTGAGGAATTGTGATATGTAAAGAATGATTGGGTGATGAGAAGATAGGCTAGGGATCAATGACAGACCCAGGAGTTTCTCCATGTAATGGGGATGGTGAAAATGGAAGAATAAGAAGAGGATCAAGTTTGATGGTCTTAGGATCTTCCAATGGTTTTCGACAAAAGGAATTTACCTTTTACCCACGGTATGTGAATGTATCGAGGTCAAAAGAGAATCCTTTCTCATGGTCCTCTAGAGGGATGTCATCATGTATCCCATGAATTCTCTGATTGCTTCTTCATTATGAAAAAAAAAAAAATCGGTACGGGTTGTTGTTGGTCGATGATAGTAGGTTGATTGGAAGAAAGAGGTCCAACAAGTGTGGAATATTTAGAAGATGTTTGATGATGATTGATAGAATAATATGACTCGGGAGATGAAGTATATTTACACATAGATGTCTTTCGAGTAGAAGAAGGTGTAGATTTGGAATGGACTTGTATTGGTTTTCCTAGAAAATGACATAGTGTAGGTAGACAAAGAGGATCACGTAGCCAGTCAATGGATTGTGACATGGGGGTCAAATTGGATGATTGATTAGAGGAATTTTGAGTTGGATGGATTTTCGATAGAGGAAGATATCATTGAGGTAACTAATAAAAGGGGTCATGCAAATAAAGGGAGGACCGTGACTCGAGAGTCAAATTAGACAAATGTTTAAAGGAACTTGGAGTCACATGGATCTTCAAAGGAGGAAGACATTGTTGAGGATAATGATAAAGGGGGCCTTGTGAAGAAAGGGAGGACCATGACGTAGGAGTCGAATTAGAGGAATGATGGGAATAATTTATAGTGACATAAACTCTTAAAAGAGGAAAATTTCATTTAGGAGGTTGATTATTCTTGTTGGTTGGATATTTTTTCAGACCAAAATATGAGGTTCAACCACAGTGCATGGGATCAAATCCCTCCTCAAAGACAAGTGAGGTTTCCTATTTATTACTAATCTAAAACACAACAGAAATAATATATACAATATCCACACTATTCTAACCATTGGGGTTGGGATACAATCCTGAAATCCATATCAACACGAAATGGAGATGTTACAACTTTAGGAATGTAATGGATTAGAAAGGGAACTTATTATAGATGAAACAAAATGGAATGGAAATGAGAGGAACGTATTTTCTTTCAAGCAAACATAGATCAAGAAATACTTATACGAGTTTTAGATCATGAGTGTAATATCTTGAAATGATTAAAATGATTAAGAATACTAAACAAAGGATAGCTCAAGATTTTGGACGTAAGAACAATCTCTCAAGATAGATGAATCCCACAACACAAAGTTTGTAAAATAACACCTGTTTCTATTCTTCAATGATTAAAAAGAAAATACAAAGTTTTTCTTCTTCTTCACAATAGCTCTTAATATTCAAAAAGTCTCCTCTTGGAATGCACAAGCATCCATTATTTATAATAAAAAGGGCAGAGAGAAAATAGGATAAAATCCTAGAAAATAGCCATTTAATAAGATTCCTATTTTTCTTGACTCTCATAAGGAGAACAAGTCAAAATTTGCTTCCTATGTGACAAAACGGAAATGAAAAAGACATGTCAATTTCTAGAAGGAAATGACATGTAACATCATTGCTTATTCTGTTTCCTCATCCTTGTCTTCTTCCAGTGATGCCTGCTTGTCTCGAAACTCTTGAAACTTTTGGATTATGCCTTGCATTTTAGCTTCATCTAGTGCACTAGAATAATCACTTAGAACCTCACAAGTTTCCTATGTGTCACTTGCGTTGCCAGGAAGTTTCTTCAATCTCTTATTAAGTTTTCTCAGAGATTCCAAAACATTCTCGATCTTTATAAATTTATCAATGATGCTCAGATCAAAGATGGAAGCTGGTTCTTGCTCAATCAATTCCTAAATTTGTTTATAGAAACCATCAATAGGTAGAATGGTTGAGCCTTCATCCAATACTTTGGGAAATATCTTGAAAAAATCTTCTTCGATATCACTTGGTGGCATCAATCAACTGATCCTGGATTCTCTCAACTTGTTGCAAGCTTCACTAAGAATATTTATCTTAAACCTAATAGCCTTGGTTAGCTAGAAGTGTTTATTCCCATGTGGAATGACTACTTCTTCCACTAAGACTCGAGATGGAATTTGCTTCAGTGCATTGAGGGCCTCCAAAGTTAGTTCAAGGTTTCCAGCCTCCTGTGAAAATTCATCATTCATCTTGTTGCCATCCTTTTTCATTTCCTCCAAGGATTTATACACCTCTATTGTATCATCAATGACCTTCCTTCCTTGAAGGAGTAACCTTTGAATCCATTCATCCACCATTCTCCCCTTCTCATTGATCTTCTCAATAATAGGAACTAATGAGAAGTCAAACCTAATAGGAGTGGGAGTAGAAGATGATGGGGTTGACTGAGAGGGCTTTGAGAGCTTAAGCAATACTTCTGTCAACTATTCCACTTTCTATTTTAGGTCATCCCTGCTCACCTTTGTTTCCTTCAGCTTTTAGCATAGCACATTCATGGCATCTTGTGCATCTTGTTATGCCCCTTTTGTTGTTACCTTTCCCATATCCACCCTTGTAATCTGATAATTAGAAGCTATTATGTTCTCCTTGGTTTTGTCAACCGCGGGAGTGGAAATATCTACAAACTTATGCCCTGAGGCATCTACTGAAACCCTTGAAACTATTTTAGGTTTCTTGCAAGATTTGGCAGGAGAGGCCTGAGTGAGGCTGAAGTCGAGAAGGCTGGTAGGGGTACTACCACCTTCCTCTTTCTTGGAGTCTGGTCAACCAACCATTGAGGTACAATGGAAGAATTTTCTCCTATTGGAGGTGTCATGGTTGTATCTATGGGTGGAGGAATATTTACTTGCGGAGTCATGATGACTGCAAGTGTAGTGATTATGGGAATAGATTGAGGGAATGAAGGTGCAGAAGGAGGAGGCATTTCAATAGCCAACATAGGTCCAACAGAGAGAGGTGAAAGACCAGAGAAAATGCTGGCCATGGCTGATGAGGGTGGTATTGAAATATGTGGTGAGGAAGATTGGGGGAGAGGGGGTAAAGAATCTAAAGCCAAAGCTTGAGAAGCAAGGCAAGGCTTACTTCTGATGAGCAATCAACAAAAGGAGAAATAAGAGGTTGACTAACCTCGATTTCTGAAATAATTTCTTCTTGTTCCGGCGGAGGAGGAGGAGAATCCAATACCTCAACTGTTTGTGTGGGAGTAGATGATTCAGCCCCCTACTTTTCTCCTCTTCTGACAAACTTAAACTTTATTTGCCTTTTGGTAGGGCTTTTATCCTTTTCCTTTTCTCCCTTGGAGGGTCCCACTTCTTGAGTAGCTATCTTTGAAAAACTCTTTTCTTTATAACTCATTCCCCAAGAAATGAGCCATGCCTTAGTGTGGACAAGGGTTTGAGCAGCTCTCTCGGTGATAGAATCCTTTTCAGCAATGGACCAATCAATGGCCGGGAATCCAAGTTGATCTCCATTTGACTATTCATACCTAGGTTCCAAGACACTTTCATTATCTGTGGTGCCTTCAGGGATATTGGCCAGATCTAACATCTAAAATTCTTCAAGAGTTAGTCTACTATTGTCTTTTCTTTGGATGACAACCTCATCCCGAAGATCAACCCAGATGTCCTCTACATGGGGCACATGCAGATACAAGGTTCCATAGGACTTAAGGAATCCTCGAATATCAAATCCCTCTCTGAACTTCATATGCTTTTTTAATTTGTCCTAAAGTTCATGCACCACATTCTTGGCCTTCACCACTATAGAACATGTGTACCTTCTAATGGAAATTGGGAAGGAGACAACGGCCTTATGTCTACTTTGTTGGAACTTGTGGAAATCCAACAATTGTTTGACCAACTCCATAAGGATGAGTTTGTCACCTAGGAAACCTGGGAAAACAGAAAGGGTTACCCTAGAATTTTACCACCCAAAGATAGGTGAAATTCTTGAATTACAAAAATATGCAACCCCTCTTTGACATCTCGCCCATGCCTCATCAGAAACTCTTCTCTTTCTCAGCTCAGGGTCCAGCCTGCAAATGTTTTCATAAAAGAAGGCATCATTCACTCTTCTGAATTGATCTTTAGATCCTTTTATTGTTAGCTGAGGGAAGTACCAATATATGTGCTCGATTATTCGAGTTCCTTTTGCATCAACCCGAGGTAGTTTCTCATTCCTGCTGCTGCATAGGTGACGTACGACATCATGTAGAACTTGTAAGTGGACAAGACCATTTGCATTTGAGAGTCTATCTCACCACTTATTAAGGTGCCCCAATCAATCCCTTGGTCATTCTTCTTTATGACAACCATGAACTGATACATCCACCCTTGGAATTATTTTAACTCTTGGAGCCCAAATAACCATCTCAGTAGGGTGATGATATCACTGACCTCAAGTATAAAATCACTTCTAGGGACTGACTTAGGAAACCTAGAAACAACTGGCTTGGCCTTGATCAATAATTTCTTGTTCACATGCTTGATACAGTATTCTTGATATTTATCCCAGGATTTCTGTGCTGACTTAAGATTTAAATCAACATATTCCGTAAAGTTGGGAAACTTTAGGATTTGATCGAAGTAATCTCCATCTAATTTTACTATAGACTCTCCTGCTTGATTTCTCACTGAGTGGGAGGCTGAGTCATAGTGAGAAGCACATGCCAGAATGAATTTAGGGCATTGGGCTGATACTGGAAACCCTACTACGAGTGGGAGACTACGTCGGCTATTGAATTCATCCATGAATTTTGAGAAGAATCCTTGATCCTTTTCTAGAAGTCTTCCATGTCTATATTTCCGAGCTCTGTGTCCCGGATGTCATAATTGTAACTTATATAAGAAGAAGAATTTGTCTTCTGATATTTGTACTTCATCTTTCCAGACTTAGAAGGGCTAGGGTCTGACATGAGGAGTCTTGAAAATGACTGGAAGAGAAATCAGTCTGGATGTTTGTTGAACAAGTGAATAGACCCGCCCTACTATTTAGGTGTTGAAACTTGCAAAGCAGCCTCAGAAACCTGACAGAATGGATTGTGTGTGTCGGGAAATAGACCGTGTCGAACACCTTGAAAAACTTGAAGGACTGGTGGAATTCAGATGATGTCAAGCAGGTGATAATCTTTGACACACTACAGAATTGGAAGAGTGTCTAACACGGTCAAGACACTGAAACACTTTGGTGGACAAAGCAAGATGACGAGCACTTTGTAAAATTTGATACAAAGGTGGAACTTGGGGGATGTTAGGCACTGGAGAATCTTGAAAGGTGGAATTCGGATGATGTCAAACACCTGTAAAACTGAAACAAACAAATGCAAGCTGGATTTCTACGATGTCAGGACATGAAAAATTCCCATCATGTTGCTAGTTAGGAATTTTTTAACCCTTTTGAAAACTATAGGGTACCATCTATGGGAAAATAAACAAATACCCTAAGGGTGAATTCTAAACAAAAGGTTTAATGGGAATGTAAATAAAAACAAAGAAAGTAACCCAAAACCCTAAACAAAGAAGGAAGAGAAAAGAAATGAAAAACTCCATTAAGAACACCTCAAAAATAACCCAAAAAGCATAAAAGAAAAAGAGGAGAGAAATACCTTTATTGCACTTCAAAAATAATCGAAGATAGTTCACGAAATCAATCAAGAAGCTTAATCAAGTTTCAAGGAGGAAGAAGCATGCACATAAATCCAATGCATCAAAAATCGTACAAGGTAAAAATGATGCGTAAACCCTGACTATTTATAAAACCCTAGCATTAATTACACCTCACCTGACATGTGTACCAACTACCAGACAACTAGACATTAATGACATGTCATCATGCTTGGGGCTTCCGAAAACCCAATACAAAGGATTTAGTTCTTTTCAGGTTTCGGGTTTTGGGAAGCATGAGGCATGAAACATAAGATGTTGATATGCTTATGAGTTCAAAACCAACATACCGGCTTGCGTTTGGGTTGCGGGTTTCAAGGAACATGGAACATGAAACATGCGATAGGAAAAGCATGTTCCGATGCTTTGAACCTTTGAAAACCTGACACAAAGGTGATGATCAGGTTTGAGTTTGAGAAACACATGACATGAAGCATGCATTGGATAACACATGTTTCGATGCTCAGGGGTTCTGAAAACCTGACATACTGACAAGACCATCGGGTTTCAGGTTTCGGGAACATGGGACATGTAACAAGCAAGAAACATGCTTTCATGCACTGAAAACCCGAAACCCCAAAAATCTCCTCCAAAGGGGAAATTTAAGAGATTTTTCCAAAATTTTCCTATGGTCATCTCAATTTTAGCTGAAATCACTAAAATGAGATAATAATTCCTCGAAGAAATTTGATCGAATGAAGCTCGGGAGACCGAGAGGAATCGACAAATAGTTTGGATTAGAATAATCGGAAGATTGAGATGAATAAAAATAATAGTTTGGAATAGAATCAGAAGAATGGAATGGATTATAAGCATAAGAATCATACCACCAACTATGAGATGAAGGTGGGGAAAGGGGTAGATGAACAGGTTCTCTAAAGCACGAAGAACAATTCAAGGTTTAGTCATGATGGGCATATTTTGATGTGAATGCATAAACACGGGTTCTCTCTTGTCGTAAGTCCGAGGAACCATGTGATAGTTATTCATTGTTAGCATTGTTGGCATTGTTGGCTCCAAATGCCTAGAACTATATTATATTATTAAACTCCTTCAAATGCAAGGAAGTTCCATGTCGATTTGGCCATCATAACAAAAATCAACTAGACATTTTGTAAGTATTCTCGTGTGATTTTCTGAAGGGGATCTAAGGAAAACAAACATATTTATGAAAATTTCGATAATCGACAAGGTTTGGACAACAAGTTGTAAGTGTAAATGTCAAGATGAAGAACCAAGGGATCAAAGGATCAAAAGGATTTTCCTAGGAAACAAATATACAAGATGGAAGATCAAAAGGAACAATCATACAAGCTCGGAAAACTAATCCAATCTATAAGGAAATACTCTAAAATGTGTCTCAATGGTAGGTTGACACAAGATGATCAACACAATGTCAAAACTTAAGTCAAGTTTAAAATAAACAAGGTGTAAGTATTAACAAGGGGTTAAAGTGACTTCCAATGCAAAGTATACTATAACCAATATATATCAAACAAGGCCTAAATCCCAAACGTGAAGGCTAAGAATGTGAGCAATGCAACAATACCACTTAGATACATTAATCAAGATTTGTGGAAAAGTAAGATATTAGTATCAAAATAATATTGATATGACATGAAAAATGTAACAACAACACTTTTCAAGGTTGAGGAAATGTTTGGAAGGAGACAAGGTCAAAGTATACCAAGGAGTTGTTAAGGTGCAAGCAACATAATGGTACAATCTAGACACTTAAATCAAGTTTACGAGAAACAAGATGTAAGTATCAAAATTTTATCAAGACGATGTGAGAAAAGTAACACCTCAAGGGAATATTGATGATGAAGCAAGCCTAACTATGATGAAATGTATTGATGTGGGTATCAAGACAAGGCTACTCAATATTTGAGGACATACCAACACACTTTCAATGCTTACTATCGCTTGATCACACCAAGGAAGGATGAAAGAGGTGCAAAAGTGGTGGACACAATATTTAATAGCACTACGTATGATGATCCTCTTTTGATCAAAAATATCAACAAGAGAGAAAAGGAGTAGACCAAGTGGGGGTGAAAAATACTTGGCGTAACTTCAATAGAGTTTCACCTTGTCTTATGACAAGTGAAAAACTAAGACAAAGTAACAATTTTCAATTTTTTGATGAATAACACTAGGCTCAAACTTTAATGGATTCTCCCTTGTTTGACTAACAAGGTTTTGACTCAAAAAGTTCTTTCTTTATGAGAGCTCTTTGAAACACAATTGGTTTTGGTAAAGTTGGCTCTGTGCAAAATGGCTTCCTATTAGTTCACTCTCTAGGTGTCACAAATTACCTCTGTGAGCATGGTTTTCCAAGGAAGTCACACTAAATAAACCAAGGAATATCCCAGCTTTACTTTACCCCCTTCAATATAATGAGAAAAATTTCATTCAATTACATCTCACTAGGGTCACGTGAAGATAATTTTGACTCTAATCTCATAAAGGCATACTAGTCAAGTGGTAAGTGGAGTGCTTCCCATTTCGTTCACCGGTTCCCTCAAGGTGTGAACTACTTTGGGGTTCATGGGGGCATCCTTATGGGTTATACGGATTATGCCAAGGCACTTCCCTCAATTAAACATAGATGAGTTATAGGTCTTAAGCGAAACTTGCAAATACGATGTTTTTAATGTGGTGTTTTTTTATCTTGTATCTTAGTGTGGTTTTGTACACCATTGAAAACCTATAATAAATTGTATTAGTATAAGTTTAGATCCTAATTCTTTGACTTGTGAATTTTGGTCCTGCACATGAAAGATTATTAGTTCTCCAAAAATTCAAATCATCATAAAAGAGGATTTAAGTGTTGTTTTTATTCCCAAGATCACCTAAAAGGTGCAAGGGAAGAACATACAAAATAAAAAAATCAAACTATAACAAAAATGGAAATATTTGAGAAATCAAAGTGCAAGGCAACTCTACCAATTTTTTTTTCATTCCCTTAACCATGAATTTAATGAAGTGTTTTTTAAATGCAAGAAGGTTTAGAGTTGTTTCTGATTTCCAAGATCACCTAAAAGGTGCAAGGAAAGAGCATACATAACTTATATCCCAAGATATTGAAAGCATGACATTGATTAAATATAATCAAATAAGGCAAAGAAAGAAAATTTTCAAAACACCCTGCAAACAGAAGTTAGCATTGAAAACTGCAAAAGATGTTAGAACTATCAAAGACCAAATTTTACAAAGCATTTAGACCTGTTAGAAAATGACTAGATTTCTAATAAAGGAAACCATAAATTTTATGTAAGTCAAAACCCTAATCTTATGTTTCCATTGCGTAGTTCACTTCAATACCTTTCCAATGCAAAAATAGGGTCGTTTTAAGTTTGGGAGTAAAAGCTATAGCCTCCGGAAGATAGGTTATGCACACAACTTAACATTAGCATGCCCAGATTGAAACATACGCGCCCCTAATGACATATACGTGACTATGAGAAAAAATAGTAGACGGTCTGCAATACCCACACACCTATATTGACACATACGTTCCCTTAATGAAATATACGCACCTTGAATGACATATACGTGCCCCTAGCACAAAATGAAATATATGTACCCCGATGACACATGCACGGCCCTCTCAACACACACGCAGTGCACCTTTGGTGTGAACTTCCTGTGTGATGTCATGAACATGTACTTCATCAAGAAAAAACTCAAAAAGGTCATTTTTTCATTTTAACCCAAAATTAATGACAACCCATCTCTTTTAAACCTACAAAAGAGACTCAACACATGTAAAGTTAGCAAAATACATCAAGGAATTTAAGTTATTTAACATGTGCATAATAAGAGTTAGCCAAAATTGAGATAAAACTAAAAAAACTTGACATCAAATGCTAAGGAAAATGGATTATGTCCCATAAGGCATGCCAAATGTGTTCATAATAAAATTGCATTGCTAATCAAAAGAAGCTAAAACCTAATAACTTCAAAGAAAAATCAAATCTACCATAGAACCATCATGATAAGATCTTATAGAAACTAACTTCTTCAATGCATAAACAACTAAATGCTAAGTTCTTTCCTACTCTTTAGATTGTTAACTAAGCATGAACCTAGCTATATGTTGATGTTGATGACCTCAAGAATTGAGGATGGAATCTCACCAAGAAATGGCCACAAGACCATTTTTGGATCTTCCCATACTACTCAAATTTGAGTGAATGGATGGAAGATAGAGACATTAGTTCAAATCAGTGGAAGAATGCTCAAAGAAAAGTGCCTATAGTTTTCACTATTCAAATCATTGTGCTATGGAAAGAGATAAGGAGGAGGTTTTCTTATATAGCTTTCCGAGTTCATGAAAGGTTAATAATTTGATGAATGTGGGATAAACTCCAAAGAGGAAATATAAATTCCATCATGTTTAATAAAGTATGTGCACTTTGTGGGAGTTGAAGCGGGGTTTAATTAATCAAAGGTGATTAATTAATAATAGGGGTATGCTTATAAAATCTTATTAGATGGAAATTTGTATGATTCGTGGGATTTAAGAGAGAAAATTAGTTTGATAAAATGGTGATTTATTGATTTATATTAACGAGCTTAATTAATTAATAATAATTATCAACCAAAGTAGAAGTGGGTATTAATTAACAAAATTTTGTTAATCGACATCGTGAATGATAAAAGGATAATTAATTAGTGAGATGTAGTTCATTAATAAGAATAAAGGGAAAATGATGGTTTATTGAAAAAGTGTTATCAATTGTCAAATGATGGGAAATGAGATAGTTAGTGCAACTTAAGTATTAAAATTGCTCGTACCGAATTCTAGGTGTCTACACACATCGTGTAGGATTCCTGATTTGGAAGGATGATCCACGAGATGAAATCAATATGGTGTTGTATACCCATCTTCGAGAGGTAACCCATCTAGTATCTCATCTAGTATGATATTTGTGTGTTCTTTTAGTACCTTTTTTTCATGCAATGGGTATACCAAAGGCCTTTATTTCCAGCTTCTTTACCATCAATGCATACCACCAACCCACTTCTTCCATTTTTGTAACAAAGTCCTTTATAGCCAACAAGCCCTCAATTTTATCTTATATCTTGAAGGGTAACATGATCAACTTTACCCCATCCTTTCAAGAAGTATAAGTATTCTTCCCTCCATCATGCGTAACCTTTTTACCATATTTCCAAGGCCTCCCCAATAATATATGGCATGCATCCATTGGGATAACATCACACCACACCTCATCCTTATAGGTATTCCCAATGGAAAAATTTATCGGGAATATTTTATTTATGGCTACCTAGTTCTTGTTATCACCAAAAACAACACCCTCTAATTTTTCATGAATGAATGGATGAGCAATTCATTTTTTTGGGTAACATGTGATTTCCTCTAAAGTTGTGGGACTCGCTACTTGAGACATACCTCCATAGAAAGCTAGTTCCTCTACCTAATCCTAATGCTAAACTACTCCTACAGTTGGAAAATGCAACTATCTAATCCTAATCTAATAATCCAAGAGGACCGAGGAAGAGAGATGCATAACAATGGGAATCCTAAGCTAACAGAGGTGATAGCACCAAGAAGAGGGGAAAGACACTCTCGATGAGTGGAAATGGGAGAAAAAAGGAGGAGATGGAAAACATGAGTACCATAGTCCAAAACAACATTCAAACTCTCATTTCTATGGAGCACAAAAGAAATAAACCCCACTGATTTATATAAAATGCAATAGAGAGGAAAGATAATGTAATAAACACAGGCTAGGGAAGAGAATAGGCAAAAAACATGAATTTTATTACTTTGTTAGTATGCACAATCCATTACATTAGAGGAGAAAGGAAAGAATCACCCTGCAAATGTCCAAATCCAAGGTGTGTAACTCAAAATACACATACAACACTTGAAGGATGATGCACTAGCATTCCAAGAAATTCCAACCTTTACAAATGAGCCTCATTTTATAATATATAGAAAATGGGAAAGAAAAAGGAGGGAAAAGAGGGAAACTTGGATCTCCACCTTCAACCACCAATAACATACATTGAATTTCTAAATAAAGGCATGGGCACCCTTACAATACCATTCCCTATGATTATTTTACGGTAGGAGAAGGAATGGAACCATAGTTCATCAATTGGGTGGTTGAGCTACATGGAATTGTATCTTTTAATGTTGGGATTTTTTAATCTTTTCACCCACTTAATCTCACTTAATATAATAAATATAGTTTTTTTGGTGTAGCACATGATGAGACCTTTCCAACGGTACTAAGGTTGTGAAATTTTGAGTAACATGTAAAAAGATATGGCCATTTGAAATTAAGGGACTGAAGATGGTCACGATAAGGTTCCATGTGGGCTTCCACAATCCACATTAATCATTATTGTTTCATAGTGTGGAAAACCGGGAAATCATAGTACTAATGGAGCACATGAGCTGTTCTCTGTGTGCTTTTCAGGGAATGATTTTACTATATGTCTCCTTGGTACTTCCCCATGCTAATTAGTTTGTATTGTCCATGGGAGGAACTAAAGGCCTAGTGGAACTATTTCTCCAGTGCTCAAATTGAATGATTTTCCCATAATGAAGTTTCCCAAACTTACTGTTGTAACCGATTCTCTTATGCGTATAACACAATCCCTAGACGAACTATTGCATATATTCTTGAAAATCCTAAATTATACAATTTTAACCCCCAACTCCCCTTTGTGACTAGATCAATAAAAGTGCACGAATTGGAGGAACAAAGGAACAATTCCTCATGTTCCTCCAAAATTCAATTTAGCTGATTTAAGCTGTATTTTCCCATTTCTTATGATTTTTGGCTATGTATGGGAATGGAGGAGCTAGGAAATGAGTAAAGTAATGTCACCAAAATTTATCTTCTCCACTTTTGATTAATTTATATTGTCAAGTCCAAATATCAAAATTTCCCTAGGAGGGTATTTTGGATAGTATTTCCCTTTCTTGAACTATGATATGCGATAGGGATAAAATTGCTTCGACATTTTAGACGGATTTTATCAACCATCATAGTTGAGATCATATTTTCACAACTACCACCATCAATAAAATTTTTACGTACCTTCCCTCTAGAGGTACATCTTGTTCAAAATATATTTGTTCATGACAACAAGAGTCACTACTAGCAAAATATTTTTCCTTATCCTTCCTCGGACGATCATTTTCCTCTTTATCTTGAGGTTTTTACCTAAGCTTGCCAAAACCTCCATTTCCTTTTCTTATTCATCTTCAAGTAGGTTTACTCATGGATTTTCCGCTTGCCATCTATCATGTGTAGGATAGTATGGACACTAAAAATATATGTGCCCTTATTCACCACATCGAAGATAAGTATACTCCACTTGGGGGCTATTTCAACCCTATCCTCTTCCTCTCTAAAACCCCCTACCTCTTTCATAGTTACTATGGCCTTGAATAGATTCTTTCTTCCCCTACGCATTAGAGGATTCACCTTTTATGGAATAAAATCTACCTTCCCTCTCATTGGAGATGATGATGGTCCTCTCTTCACTCCTCTTCTAAAATTACTCCTCTTGTTCATTTCTTCTACTTTTAATGTGAGTTGATAAACATCATCCAGGATATGGATCAGAGCATACTCACTTCATCTTGTATGGTATAACTCAACCCATTTACATACCTTGTATCCTTATTTTCTTTAGAATATCCTTGTTCCACCTAGATTGGTAGATTGTAAAATGTATTGGTATATTCTTTAATGTAAATATCCTTGTGCCATAGGTTTGAAACATTTGAAATAGTGTCTGGGCATAATCTAGAGGAAGAAATTTTTATTTCAAATTCTTCACATTTTATTCAGTTTTAGATCTTACTATTTCCTTTCCTTTTTCTTTCATTTTTAGGTGATCCCACAGATCAATGCATGTCTAACCAAATTAATGCATGAAAACTTAACCTTCTTCTCCTGTGAAAGAGTTTTCCTTTGAAAGAATTTTTCTATGTGATTCAACTAGTCAATCGAATCCTCTGATTTTAACCCTCAACCATAATCAAGAACATTGATATTAATACCATCATTATTTCCCTCAAAATCTTGGATCAGTCTCTCCTCAAATGGCCTCTCATTCAATATTTCTTCATCTCTCTCATTTTCTTCTTCATTGCCTCCTTCATTCCTTATTCTAGGTAATTCTTCAATATCACTATCTAGGTCTACATTCTCATTTACAACTTGTCTATGTAGCTCTTCCATATTCCTATTCATCTACGCATAACCTCCTCTCCCATGTCTTGTCATGATTATATAAAATAGAGGTAATAAATAACACATATTAATGCAAGTTATATTACTTTCACCATTCCCACAAGATCCAAATCCTACATGATCTTTTATTTATTTATCCTTCTATCTATTCAAACTGATTACCATCACAATGGATTGCGAAGGCCCCTAGTTTGAGGGGACCACATATCAAAATAAAGCCAAATATCTCACTTGATTTTTTTAGTGGATTTTCCATAACAAACCACTCGAAAAAAATGGGAAAAATGTAGATGCTAGAATTAGATCACCCTAATTCCAATAGGTGTGTATGCACTCTAGGAAACCCCTTCGTAGTATCACACGGTCATTCTACCAAATTAAATTTACCATTTTACACCCATAACCACCTGTAATCACAAAACAATCTATAACACATAAAATAAAATAAAAACAAAAATGAACGAAACAACCTAACCTCTAACAAAACTTCACTTGAGCTTAAAATAAACTTAAACCATTACAAAAGTGAAAACCCCACAAAATGAAATGGTTGAAACAAAATTCAACCATTATCTTTGAGTTGAAAAAAAAATAGTGTAGTCCCCGTGATCAATGCGGATGGCGGTGATCATTTAAAACGTCATCGATCTATAAAAAACCAACTCAAGCCTTTTCCTAGGGATTCAAAACTAAATTTGGACATCCATCCTCTAAGCCCCTATGTGATAGGTCTAAACTCTTCAATTTTGTATGTCAAATGAGGTGTGAAGTGGTGAGAGCCTCTTGTTATCTTAAACTCCCTTTAGAGAAACATTTCTCCACATAGAGTCATCAAGTTTATTCCACGATACCACCATATGTTATTTTATTCAAATCATTGATCTTATTCTCTTAGATTTAACCACATTAATACAATTATTTACATTCAAAAAGTATTTAATTATCCTTTCATAATCATAGGATTTGCAATGATATCTTGATTAACCCACTTTTGACAACAATCGACATCGATCACCCATATCGTGCACTAATCCATTAGATCAACATGGATTGTTAGAGTAGGTATTTACCTTAGCTCATGTTCACTTAGGAAATTTATTTACCTTTATTGTATTTATCCTCACGCACTTATGTGTGTGGATATTTCTTTTATCTTATGTAGACATTAGGAGATATTATCTAGTTGTTAGGTATAGTTCTTTCCTTGATCTATGGTATTAACTAGATCCTTGATGTCTAGTTCTCTTCTAAATCTATGGTCTTGACTAGTTCTTTGATGACTAGTTGTAACTTTTGATTGGTAACTCGGTTTTTAGTGTCATTTTTTGAAAAAGTGATTGTTTTTTTGTGCTCTTTCCATTAGAAATATTTATTTTGAGACTCACACTATAATTATAAATTGCCAAATATGGAAGAGTGTTGTAATCAATTATGGACACAATTTCGGCTGAGCCCAACGTCCTAAACTTTTGGGAGTTACATTTTGTATCTATCATGGATTATGAGAATGATATACTTTTCTCTGAAGTATGTGGACTTCAAGAGGATATTGTAAAATTTGTGGAAAAAAATATATCACTCAAGAAGTGAAACTCTCTTCTACATTCACTCATTCACGATAAGCATACAATAATACACTTCTGTAGAACAAACTTGCTAGCCTACAACATCACCATCATATTGTGGACAACCATATCTATGCTCCTAGTCAACTTGTTTCTATTACTCCTGCACCCACTGACATTGATTTATCAGTCTTTGAGTCTGTTCTTGGTCTTGATGCTCATACACCGATGAAGCTTGTTATTGCATGCTCTTCCACATCTATGCCTATTACAGTACCACATGTTGTGTATCCTACTTCTGCTTTCAGTTACATGGATTTTTAAGAAGCATACCACTGCATTCAATTCTCACATGCTCCATTCTATGGGTCTCACTAGTGGAGTCATTGGAAGACATTCACAGGGTATTGTTTCCTCTATTCCACATGTTAAGTGGAATTCTCGTCATGACATTGGTTTTCGAGAAGATACTTCATTGGGATCACACATTGACAAAGCTCCTTTTTTGTTCACTCAACTCTTTCTGAGGATCATGAGAAACACATGAGTTATGCACCTTCACTCAGATTGAGAAACATGAGATTTCAGCTATCAGACATGATCAACCTGACACACATTCGATATTCTTTTGCATGCACCCATTGTGCATTTTACACCAAGTCATATGCGACCATCTTTTCATCCATCCATGTTGATTTGGGGTGGATATCGATTACTCAAGGCGAGACATAGGAATTCATTGAGTGGACTCTCTGGGCATGGCTCCTCCACCATTTGGCCTCTTACTCCACTTTTATACATACATACTTATGCATTGTGATGCTTCTTGTTTTGAGAATTTTTCTTTAGCGAGTGTAGTGTATCTCTCTTGTTTATTGAGATATTTTGTATCGTATTTTTGACAATTTTGGCATGTTGAAAGTCTCTCTTGTGGGGGAGCTATTCTAGTGGAGCCCATTGTTAGTTTGTTAGTGTTCGAGTAGTTGTTTTGACAACTCATATAGATTTGTAGTGCCACTCCACCCATTCAGTAATATGGGAGGGTGTGGTACTGATCTTGCTTCTTCGGGTTTTGTGTCCTTGCCTTATTACCTTGGCTTTTCTTGGATCATGACACTCTGGATTTTTTGTCCTTGCCTTGTTGCTTTGGTTATTGTTCTTGGATCATGGCACACCTATTTACAGCACTTGATCGAATTATGTTTGTTTTTTTTTTTTTGCACTTTTGACATCACTCCATTGATAGTCTCCTTGTATGGAGCTATTTTGGTGGAGCCCAGTGTCAGTTGTTTTTGAGTTTTGTGATTGAGCATTGGATTCAAACCACAATGCACACCAAACTTCTTCAGCATTGTACAATTTTTTTGAGCCGATCTTCTTGGGATGCCTTGGAGTGGGTCTTTACTCTCTTTACTTTGTTATTACTGGTTTTGGGTACCTTGCGGTGTCCCTTTTTCCTAGTTATTTTACATGAGTACCTCATCATGGCCTAGTTTTTGGGACTCATATTGTGGACATGTCACTTCTATTTTGGCCCCTATCTTCACTTGAGGGGGTGTTAGAGTAGGTATTTACCTTAGCTCATGTTCACCTAGGTAATTTATTTACCTTTATTATATTTATCCTCACCCACTTATGTGTGTGGATATTTCTTTTATCTTATTTAGATATTAGGAGATATTATCTAGTTGTTAGGTATAGTTCTTTCCTTTATTTATGGTATTGATTAGATCCTTGATGTCTAGTTCTCTCCTAAATCTATGGTCTTGACTAGTTCTTTGATGACTAGTTATTTCCTTGATTCATAGCTTGATCTACGACCTTGACTAGTTCTTAGATTATTATTCCTTGCCTATTTAAGAAAGGCCCATTCTCAATGTATTGCATTGAGTTCCATAATAATATATGATATTGTTTCTCATTTATTTGTAAAGGTTTTATGTAAAGTTATTCGGAAAATTGCTTTCATCTTATTGAAGGGGTGTTTGATTAGTATCTGTGTTCTTGGCTTGGTATGATCTGGTTATCATTATTTTTATGGATCCCTACTAAAAATCCTCCTATCTTGTCTTCTTAATACATCTTGATGTATCTCTTTGACATTTTGTAACCATGGCTAATCATTTGTTGATTTTAATATTCTATTCATGTTAGATGACCCTTCCTAGATAATCTTATAAGTAGAAACCATTTTCGACCTACGATCATGTGCCGATCATTTATGTTTGAGAAATCGACATCGATTACAATTTAAGCCCCTATGTCATCACTCTCACACATAACTTGAAAGACATCACTAAAAATTGGACATTCTCCTTAAACAGAGTGATGAGGCCAATCTCTATTGGGAGAACCTTGTCGACCCTCCACAACCTATCATCAAGGACATTAATTCAATCCTAGTATCCATGTGAGACATCTATCATTTTTTTATCAATATTATCTTATATCATATGCATTTTTATGATTATTTCAAGCTTAATTTTCAAAAAGTGAGTTTATACCCATTAAAGGAAGCCCTTTTTTTCTGAGGATTGGCCTTTTCAAGTAACTTGCCTCATTATTATCAATATATTTCTTGTCCAATTTATACGTGTGTGCGGGTTCTTGGCTCTTTAGAAAATTAGTTTTGGGCACGAATTCAGATCCTCCTTCCCGATTATCATTCACAAATGTATTGTTAAACCATTTCATTTCTAAGTTGTATTGGTTTGTTTAATATAGTAAAATTGAATCCTCAAGTATACTAAAACACACCTTATAAGAGTTTTCACGTATACAATACCTAGATCCATCTATAATGGTGTGGTACTATTATTGGGAGACATTATAGAGGGTGACTAGAAATCCACTGTGACACTCATCCCTTTGTGTTGGGACACCCATTCCCATATTAGTGCAAAATCAAACACATTGTTCGAATTTGATTACCCTTGCAACTCTATAAACATGAAAATTATGAATCTTTATGTCTCTAAACATCTCTTCCTATAACTATGATTTCCCCTTTTGACACTTATGACATGCTCCTCCCTTATCTCCAGTGGGTATTTTATTACTTGCATTTTTCACCACACATAGCTATATCTTTTGGCATGCTCATGATTGCTCTTTCTTGAACACACTCGAGGTTCGACTTCCTTCTCCTTTACAATACTAAATTTCATTCACTAGCATTGGGGGGGGAATGTAGACACCAAAATATTCAACAAATAATTATTACAACATGATTTTAATAGACTTACATATACATGAGTTCCAAAACTTGAATCTAGATCTTATTCACGTTGATACAAAAATAGGTTTTATACCAAATTCATCATTTTCTCATTTGTTTAATATTTAATTATTTTTCTCAATTTTATGTCATTTACAATAAACATTGGTGTCATTGATACCAAATTTGATGAAAAATGATTATCTTATGCATAACTCACTAATTCACTAGTTTTGGATAGTAAAATTTGATGTTTTCAATTTCCGTAATTTTCCGTAGGTATGTAAAAATTGGATTAAATATTAAAAATTAGATTATAAGCGATTAACAACCACAACTAAATAAAATAGAAAAAATAACATTGTAAATTGATAGTTGATTTCATCCAACTTGGAATATGTCTCAACGTTGCCAAAGTATAAACTAATTGATTAAAATGATGCAAAATATAACTTCTTACATAAATTTTTTTCTCTAATAATGGGATAAATCTCCCAATATGGGGATAAAAGTTATTTTTATTACCTTTAAAAGGTCTTTATAATGTAATATTGGCCTTAAAATTACTTCTCATATGATAAAATACTATAAACATATTTTTCTCTCCTTTTACAAACAACGGAAATTCGAACCATACATATAAAAAGAAGCTCCACAAATATTATATTTAGGCAAGTGGCCTAGTGGTAAGGAACCTTCGGGGCTATCCTAGATTATTAGAACTCAATATTTGATCGGAGGGTCATCATTGAGAAACATTGATCTATGATCTTCCTTGAATCTATTACAATTAGTTACATTGCGTAGAGTGAATCAAGATATTTTGGGTATCTTGAATGCTGAAAATAGAAGCGTATCTTTGAAGTTATTACTGTTGAAATTTTGGTCAACTAGAAAAATATTGGACTATGCACATGTTTGTGATGACATGGATGTGTGCACATGAGCCAAATGGACCAATGAAATTGCGACAAGTGGCGATGTGGTGTAAAAGAATTTTTTTGTGCCTGCGGTCTTTAACACCCATTATTGAAGGGTGAGCTCCGCTATTTTTTGGTTAGGGGCCTCGGCCTGTGGTCGACACACTCTTTTATGGAGGCATGTGTTTTCCTCCTTTTCTTCATATAACTATGTTAGAGGTTTTGTATAAAAGTGATTGTGTTATTGATACCATGATGCATGTGGGATATATATTGTAATGTATTATAAATACTATACATTGTAATTGAGATGCTTAGGTGATAACCTAACTCGGTGAGTCGATCTACCCTTAGCTTGGCTAATCAAGATGACCTGCCACCTATCTCACCTACTTAACCACCAAATATTCTTCTTAAGCGCTAGCTCACCCTACCATGTAACCTTCATGTTTAGCTCATCACCTGATCACTTGACTCCCGAACCACCTCACTCGCCGATTCCTCATCCATCCAACTCACCACACTCCACGTCAAAATAGTTCCAAACCAAAATTAACAAGGCATTTCAAAGAACCAGCAAAATTGGCTCTTAAATCCAACTATATGATGCCATATAATACAATTTAAACAACTAACATAATCCCAACCACCGCACGTGGGATTAATTTCCCTACTTGGTATGTAGAAAACACTTGGTGATGCTTGAATCTGAAACCTTGTAACAAAATAATAAGCACCCCAAAAATGCTCCATGGTTGTTAAAGCCATATAAAATGGGATATATTGTATTTGAAGAGGAGTTAGGTAAGTATTGTGTATTCTTAGAAGGGAATTGTTAGAGACAAAGGCATGTTGGAGGAAAATTTCCAAAAGAGACTAGGCTTTATTTTACAAGGATTTTATTGTGGTAATTAGAGAAGATAAAATATTTCCTTATAAACAATTTGTAATTATATTAAGGCTTATTTTAATAGATCGGTCACATATTTATGGACCCGGAGATGTAGGATTTGCGTTGAACTCCATTATCAATTGTGTGGATCATTTTTCTTTATTTTTAGTTTAATTTCCACCAACCTTGTTGTTTTAATTTAATTATTAAATTAAGGGAAAATTTGTAATGCTAAAATTTTATCCAAAAATCATCATTTTTAAAGAAATTTTTTTATGCGTGCTTTTAAATTTCTTATGATTACAAATCATTTGGTATCAAATCTAGTCTATGATCAGTTTAATTTTTGCTTTGGATTGTAAGTTTGTGTTGAATGTTGATAAGGTCCCATTCTAGAAAAGGTGAAGGATAATTAATAGGTTTTGATCTAGAAATTGGTTCAAGACAGTCACAAAACACAGAGATGGCCAAGGATAGAGAAGAATAATTTCAATAATCCTTCATGCAAATGAAATAAATGGTGGAGGAATTGTATTGGGATAGGAAAAGAAAGATGAATAGAGATGCTAAGAAAGATAAAAAGAAAGAAGAGTCTTCTTCTTCATCGATTCTCCATCTTCAAAAAGTGGTAAAAAAATATTTTCTTCCTTCATTAAAAATGGATATTAAGTTTGAATTTCCAATGTATAATGGAGAGATTAATGCAAAAAAATTGGATAACTAGATCAAGCATATTGAAGTATATTGCTAGGTTCGAGAAAATTGTTGATGATGAAGCAAAAATTCATTTGGAAAATCTTCGAATGGGTGACACATCACTCATCTGGCAGGATAGTAAGCTTTAGGAAGTGGATGAGAAAAAATATAAAACAATCTCTTCTTGGAATAATTTTGTTTATGATCTAAGACAAAAAATTTATCCTTTCATTTATATGCAACAAGACATGATAGATTGGAAAAGTTTAAGACAAAAAAAAGGGACAAAGTGTTCAAATGTATACATAAGAGTTTAGAAAAATGGTTCTTATTCTTGGTATTTCTCTCGGACATAAGAAACAATACTGAAATATATTGTTGGATTACACAATTATTTGATACATTTGATTCTCATAACTAATCCTATTAACCTTGACGTGTTGCAAGGAAAATTTTAGTGGTGAATTTTCGTATACTCATGAAAAAAATGGGTTTTTGAAAATTGAAAATGGTGATTTTTCGGTGGCTAGTAGCCGCCTTATTCGTCAAAGAATTTTAGTTGACATGTCCTTAGTATGGGTCATGTTTCAGGTATTTACACATATATATGAACTTATGCATGTAATTTGCCAACATTTTGAATCAATCTGGGCACATATTCACCAAAGTATACATAGACAACCATCCAACCTCTTTTTGCAAGTTTTTTCACCAAAGTTGATTATTGATTAACAACCCATCCAACCTCTGTTGGGTTGACTACAAACATACCACTAAACCCTTTACATATAGCAACAACTGAAATCCATCCAACAAAGATGTAGAGAAACTAGGATTCCATCTCTCTATTATTTAACTACTTGCCACCCAACCCTGTATTGTCAACCTGTAAGTTGTCCAACTAGAAATTCATCAACCTACTAACCCACAAGCCATCTAACCAAAAATTTGTTTAACTGCTAAGCGTCTCAATTCAATAGTGACCCGTCCAATCTCTAGTGTCCATATGCGTCTGTTCTATTTAGTGACATATCCACAAATTCTGGAAATAAGGGTAAGAATTTAATAATTATGTTTTTCATATTGTTTTTCAAACTCTTTGCACTCTTGTTTTATGTTTATTTAGTGGTTTCGGTAATATATAAAATTAATACTATTTTTGTAAAAAAATTATAAAAATATATGCAGAAATTTTACATATACCTTCACAAACTAATCCCTTTCTATTTATCGATGATATTCTATAGAATATTCTTCTCCTCCCTCGCAACATCTCATGATGATAAAAGTGATGGATCTGCATCTATGTTTTCCTTTAGTAAGATTTTTGGATCCATCTTATGCTCCTTGATTACCCTTTTCAAAGTATTTGTTTATTTAATAATACAAGTTTTTCCTTCAATTTGTATAAATGCATTTAGTCATTTTTTCATTCTTCAAATGTGCATCAAATACAGCTGCTTCTTTCTTTAAATTTTCATAATTTTCCTACAAAAAATGAATACAAATGTGTAAGTAGTCTATAACATAATTTATTGCAATGTTCATTATATCACGATGATCAACCACTAATGACACCTTTTTATGACTTTCAATATGCTATTCACAATGTTCTTGAGAAGATTCCACTCATTACTGACATGTGAAACAACATAAAATTGAAATAAAAAAAACTTCTTTCTTAACATTTAAGATTATACCAAAAAGTAATAAATAAACAAGATCCATTACAAGAGTTTTTTTGTTATTTTTATGAAACAATTTGTTTCTAACAAGTATCTCTAACATCCTATTCCATAGATTCCCAAATCGAACCTTTCCACATATATTGCTGTAAAATTGAACACTTTGTGATGGCCTAATTGGAAAGATTAAAGGATAGTCAGTTCAATTTTTTTACAACTTCGTCTGGTGGTTTAAAACTAGTAATGGGACATCTTTAACTACTATCAATACATCATTCACAATATTCTTCAGTACCCTCCAGTTCTCACTAAACATATAGAACAACATAAAAGTAGAACACACATTACTTGGTGGAAATTACACATAATATTAATACATAATGAAGGCATAACATAAAATATTAATGAAAGAACAAAATTTGGTACTCACTCCTTGTTGGTAATGATGTGTCTAGTATAAAATGAAGCATTTTAGAGCACCTTATTCCAATCCTGAAGCATATCTAGGGTGTATCTACCCTTCTCTTCATGGTGGGAAAATGATGGAGCATAGACTCCTTTTCCTTTATCAACCCATCAAAGATCGGATGGGTCAACATTAAAGAAAATACAAAAAATTTGGGTCAGATTTTTAAGCATAAATGACAACTCTGCCAAACACCATGGGGATTCTGCATATTTTTATGAAAAAATTGCTATATGAAGTGTAGCAATAGAAATTGATTCTTTTATTTCTCTAGGAAAGAAATCCCCCATTTCAAGTTCTTCAGAATCGAGAAAAATCCTCAGTCTCATGGCAGAAAGGGTATCATAGAGAGTCATGGCCAACATCTTTTTCACATTGGGACCACGGTAATTAATAGAAACATCGTAGGGAAGTGATAAATTTTTCATTCATTTGTAAGAAGTAGATGGTGCAAATCCTTCAAAAGGATTCTAAGTCGTAGAGAAGACGATTTCATGGAGTTTATTCAAATGAACCCAAGAAAGGAGGTGGAAATAAAGATTAAAAATTAAAAAGAAGACTATGAAATGAGGATTTTGTTATGTAGATGAAGGTGCTAAAGTTGCAGGTAAGAGAGGAGGAAGGAATAAAGATAAAAAAGGAGTGCATGTGGTTTATCTACGAAACCACATGGAAAGAGTGCAAAAGAGTCATACATTAGAACACATGTGGAAAATGGGAAAAATGGTAGTTGATTCAAAATGATGAGGTTATCCCGAAAAATTGCGTGGAAATAGTGCCAAAGCATCCTACTTTAGAATGCATGTGGAAACTGGAAAGAATGGTGGTGGATTCCAATCCCTCAAATACGGGCCACGACGCCCAACCCATAAGGATGGCCACCCAAATCCATAGAGACAACCACCCAACCATGCATATAATGTCTCCCAACCTTGTAGAGATGCCGCCCAACCCTACTGAGATGATCGCTAAACTTTGCAAAGATAGTAACCCAATCATGTAAGTCATCCCGAGGTCCTTTCAACCATATTGGGTTGACAACAACCGAATAACACCCATCCAATCTGTGAAACTACCTTAAACATGAAAAAATAGATTCATCATTGCCATTGAACACTTTTTTACAAATTTGTCATTGTTTGAATGTATGTTTCGAGATTTGTCACCCATTCTACAATATTTTTCTAGAGGGGGTATTAAAATGAACCTTGATGAAGTGTGTGTGCAAGCTAATCACTTAGAAGCAAGAGGAAAATGACCAATGAATCTTCCTCCTCCAAAGACAAGAAAATACAATCCGAAGGAAATGAAAATGGTTCAAAGAATAAGGTAAAGGAAAGGGTAAACAAACTAATAATTCTACTATTAATAAAGAAGATGAAAATTATTTTTGCAATCATTATAAAAATAATCATGATGAATCTAATTGTTAGAAGTTACATCTAGAATTAAAGCCTAAATGGTTTAACAAGAAGAGGCTAAGAAAGTATCTAACCTTCTTATCCAGAAGATGAGAAATCTAAAGCAATAATCATGCACTTACTACTACAATTATAGTGCCAATTATGTTGTTTTATATATGGATCTTCCATAATAAAAGTATTCACTAGTGACCCATCCTACGCTGTTGTCATCGGTCTAGTCGGTCATTATCATTGTGTGTCTTACATAGTCATCAATTTTTTACATAATTTTGGTTGTCTCTTGGTGAGTCTTAACTATCATAATTTGCTCGGTTTTCATCTCTAGTCTTTGAATACGGTGCCTGGGAAGGGATTAGGGCACCTCGAGCTCCTTGATCCTCATTTTTGGGTTCCTTGGTCCCGGTCACACTTAGTTTTAATTTAGAAGCCTGGAGGTCAAAATTCATGGGTTTTTCTCCCATTCCCATAGGTACTAGTCGCACGTTAGGTCATTAATGTTGACATTTGAGCAAGAAATCACTACATAAACACAACATACACACAATCTTAGAGGAAAATTATTCTCTTGTTGTCGCCAAATCATTGCACCCTTCAAATACCTAGAATGTGAACAAGGCGTTTGGTGTTATTGGGAGACATGTGATCACCTTGCTCAAGATGTGGGACTTGGGCTCAAGGTGAACCTCTAGAGAAGGACGGATTCCTCTTCCTAAAATAAGTGTTGTACTACTCCTAGGAAATAAAATGGTTATCTAGACCAATGCTAACATTTTCATGGGTTTTATGGAAAGATATTTGCAAGAAATGAAACTATACTAGGAATGGTGATGCACCAAATAAAGGGTGTTCTAGACTTAGGAAGGGTTAATTTGAAGAGGTTATGTGTACCACAAGTAAAATTCACCTACTACAACTTAGAGAGGGTAACATAATACCAAAAACTAGGAAGCGTGTGCTCACTTTTTAAAAATCAATCAGACATAACAATCTATCAGTCTTCCAGTGAAGAAGGATGAACTTGAGAAGGGTGAACGGGAACCACAACTCAATTGCATGTAATAATCCACCACTTGATAAGCACAAAACTCCAAGAACCTGTAATAGAAATGTGGACTTGCACAATGTACCTGCAAGCATGAGAAAAGGCACAAAGAAGTATAGAAGGATGAAAGGACTGAGATTAGTCACAAAACACACACTTTTATTACTTCAACAACATGCACAATGCATCATACATTCAGAAGAGGCAATGGTTTCCATTACAATCTTGGAAAGGAGGCTTGAAAGTTCTCTCAACATACAAGGACAACTTACAAAAGAGAGAGGACTCTTGAAAAATTTACACTTGTCTTAGATATCTAACTTGTCCAACCTATCTGACCTATTGGAACCCCTTGGAATGAGATTCCAACTTACATTTATAGAAGAAGTTGAGAGAGAGAGGAGAAAAGGAGTCATAAATTCCCTTCCTAAATTAAAGGTACATGATGTATTTATTATAGTTGGTTGAACCACTTTGAGAAGCTTCCATCATGTGTCATTAATGCCTAATTGACCTAATCTTCTCAATTAATTAAAATAATATTTAAATAAAATATTTTAATAAAAATAATAAATATTATTAATAAAATATTTAAATAAAATTATTAATTTAATTAAAATGGTGGAACCCCATAAAAATTGGTTTGCACTTTGAAGGGTTGAATTATGAGGAAAAGGCCAAAAATAACCCAACTTGGTGGTTGTCTCACCAAGCCAACTCACTGAGTTGGGATTGAGTTCCTCTAATAAGTTTTCTCTCCACCACCGTGACCGAGCTCCCATTCTGCATCAAACTCCAAACCAAGCCCTTAATAATGAGTTCTTAATTTCAACTAAGATCATGACTACCAAGTGACTAATACACTACAATTTTTCCACCGCCGAGCTCGATTTTGCAACTCATTGCTAAGTTACTTTATTCAACCTGAGATCCCATTTCATTGACTCATCCTCAACACGTGATTGGATGACATGTCTCCGATGAGATATCTCTCATTGCATGGCTTAAATCAAAGAGTCAAGCTTCCTCATGAATCTACCAAGCTCTACCACAACCTCATAGTCAAGAAAATTGGCTTCATCTCATATCATCCTTGGCGATGCATCGAGACAACATCCGAATCTTTCATTCGAGTTCATCTTCCTCACTAGCTTTTCAACATAGCTCGGTCATTTGAAATCTTCTCATGAGCCCTCCAAATTACTACGCATTTCCTTACTCTCCTCGGTCTGCTTATATTAGGCTTGAGCTTCATTACTAGACCAAAGCTGCTTGATTGAGTTTTCATTATGTACCGAGATAGTCTTGTAAGCTTGGTGATCTCTTCTTCACATCTATCTTCCAAGTTTGGTGTCTCCTGCTAACTCAAGCCAACTCGGCCTTCACCATAAGTCACTGAGTTCTCTACCAACCAAGATTAACATGAGCTCATCACAACCTGATCTTGGTAGTACGGTCCCTTTTGTGAGCTCCTCCCATGTGGATTGGTGATGATGGCCTCGACATTGAAATTAATAGTGGGTGAGATATAACTCATTTCAAGTCACGCCAAAATTTTCACCAAAGAACTTCATCGATTCATCATTACTCATTCTGACCATGATGCGACTCACACGAAATCTCAAAAATGGATCCGGACTATTAATGAATCATATCTTGGTGGAATTCCTCCCTTGTCTTATCAAGTGATTATTTTCACTTGGAAACACTTCTCATGATCCCCCGAGGTGAAGATCTTACATTGGTTTTCCATGGCATTATTTCAACTGGCAAAAAGGTATAAAATTTCCCCATGAGTGGAAACCATGTGTTGGATTTCCATCACTAAAAACCCATTTGTCAAAAAGAGAAAACTTTCCCCACACACAATTGTTGGCTTGTCTTGCCTAGGATTTATCTCCACCATGACTCAAAAATTCTAAAAATCTTCAAACCTCAACTTATTCTTCTTGAGACCAATTTAAAATCATTCATGACATTATCTCCATTCAATCCCTATACTCTCAACTTCTTCATGACTAGGTATAACTCAATTCAATTCCCCTAATGCATGCTTTGATGATCCTATTTACAAGTCATAGCAGTTAAGCTCGGTTTCACATGGTTCACTCCACTTTGAATTCGAGCCACACGAGCTCACACTTAACTAAATTTCCAAATCTCTAATTTTAATTTTTCAACCCACCTCATATTTTATTCAATCTATGAAACTCCTGATCTAATCCAAAAGCCTCTTTAATGTTCGATATATCCCCTTGTCTAGATCAGAATCATTACATAGAGCTTTACTATCATCTCGATTAGTGCCCCAACTTCGACTCACTTGTATTTCCTTCTAGCCACCAATCAAGTCAACCATAACTCGATTGAACAAGTTAATATCTTTCCATACTTGCTCGAGCTAGCACAAATCAGGCTTCTTCACCACCTATAATGTTTTCCTGTGAGACGATCTCTAAGCTGAATTTATTACATCACCATTTCAAAGCAGTGTTGCCTTCAGCTTACCAATGACTCAAAATGATTAAGCTCACTCTAACTTATATCAACTACCTAACCACACCACCTCCTAAACTTACATGCTAAGCACCATGACTCAGAATAATTGAACTCTTTTGAAGGCTTCTCCAAGATTTTACTACAACAACAAATTTTGAGCTTCTTGTCATGTATCAAGCTCACTTTGCCAAATTTGAGTTGAATCAGACATCTACTTGCAAGTTTTTGATTCACCTAGATCTTTCTAAATATCTCATTATTCCATTTGATTTTGCTACACCATTCATTCCTCAACATTAAACTATTCAGTTAACATCTCCAACTCTTTGAGATACTCAAAGTCGATTTCAAGATGACTTGGCTTGAGCTCGAACGAGTTATTTCTTAGGTAGTACCAATGTTCGATACTCACATTCCCAACATAGATCAAAAGATTCAAAATTATTTTCTCTTGTTGAAATCAATGGATCCTTGTGAGCTCCTATCATCTTTCTCGAATCGACCTGAATACTTTCAAGTTCTCTGTGTAAAGTGTCTCCCATACCAAGCCCAAACTTAGCTCAATATTTGTACCGTAATGTTGCCTCTTCCTAATGAGTGCACTTATTTGGTGGGATTTCTCCCTTGGAATTTCATCTCTCTATTCCCACCATGGTCTCTCCTCCTTGTAACTTACTATACGTCTATTCGAGTTTGACACACGATAAATACAACTCGGCTTCACCTTGTTGTAAGCGTCAAACACAATAATCCTAATTCAATATTTTTGATGATGAGCTCCATGCATCCTCCAAAACATTTCCTCGATTCAACCTAAATTGATGATATCAATACTTGCGAGCACCTTATCTATTCAAAATTTCCCTAGTCTCAAATCTTGAGCTTCTCAACATCGATTAGAACTCATGAGGCTCCAAACGCTAAGTTCATGTGTTGTATTGATCATTCACTATCATGGCGACCAACCTGCCACTGTCAAGCTCGATTATGAGTTACCACCCAAGTTTTCTTATCTGTCATCTGATCTTCCATGGCTCATGGATCCATTTCTTCCGGAGCATCCCGAAACCAGGCCCAAACCAATCCACATAACTCACTCTTGACTCCTTCATCTCTTCATCGTCATGACCCTTTGATAACAACTCGCTCTACATGTATAACAAGGATCACTCATATTCACACTGTTATCTTCTGGTCGAGCCCACTCATGCACATGTTGACCGAGCCAACCTTAACCAACGCCGATACCCTCATCAAAATGATGATCTAAATTAGTATAAAATGAGCCTATCTTCATAGGCACTTATATGTGTTTATGTCTAGAACACCTTAAGTATCTATTTCAATGCCTATCTTGGTAAAATTTTATAGGCCATGAGCTCAAATTAAGCTACCAATGTATCTCAAAAACTTACAACTTGTACTTTATCTCGCCGAGCCATTTGAGCTCGAGGCGCCCCTCCTTGGAATTGTCACACTTGACCTCAAAACCTTTGAATCTCCACCATTCCCTTGAACCGTGAAGATTATGAAATGACAATAGGGCCCTTTTAAGTGTGATCGATTATGACCATCTATGCCTTCGCCGGTTGGAGATGGGCCCACAAGTTTCAATTTCCTTTCCTTGAGAAAACCTTGGGCCTCTAGAACCTGGGAAAGGAGAAAATAGTTTAATAATGATCTTGAACTATCATAGAACACTATAAACATTCTCTAATCACAAAATTTTCTTGTAGGCACCAAGTTATTCCATGAAGACCTCAAATTCAATAGGACCCCATTGTCAGTCATTTTACCATGCATGAAAAATTGGATTACATTTTTGAAACCTCTCGGGATGATTACTTGCTAATCATGATTCCAATAGCCTTAAGTCATCCATTGGGCATGGAGTCAATGTTGGAATCCCAAAACTGATTTTGTTCTTTGCGATGGATCCTAAAATCCCCTTGAGTATTGTTGATCTTGGACCTCCCTAGAATGTTAAGCATGAAGTATATTGAATCTGATGAATACGGCATTTAGGCATAATCTATGGAACTTTGAATGAAGCAGCCAAGGAATTGGGGATATCTCGAAACTTTATTTGAAACTTTGAAATTTTCTCTTCCTTGAAAAACCTTTAATGATGAAACAGTGTGCTGAATAACACAAGAGCAATAATGGAAAACAAAACACACTGAAACTAAAAACCATACATTCCCCAATCAAAACATGTAGGGTGTGTAATGCACTTATTATGCTGAAAACAAAACTATTCCTATCTACGATAACTAGAGGAACACATGAGTTAAAAAAACCCTGTAATTAGTTGTGTAAAATAATTTCCCTTCCTCACAATATGTAGTCATGCAGTTGATTTGATAATAAACATCATTGATAATGAGAGTGAAAAACTAAAACAAGCCCAATTCTCCACTTGGTCCACCGAGGTATCAATTGGAAAGAGAAAGAATTCCTCTTTTACTTGCTATGCATTTGTCCTATAGAGGCATTACGCAACTTGATCTTTAGAATTATGAGACTCATCCTCGCATTCTGAAATGAATGTGACTAGTTTTGGCTTCTCCTCTAGCTTCAATGAAGCCAAATACCTTATGGGACATGGTCTAACCCGTTGAATATTTTTGCTACTATGAACTTCAACTTTAATAAGAAGGTCTAGCTGAAGGCATCCTTGAAAAAGATGGTTATTCACGACATGATTTCCCTCTTGTTTCCCATTTACAAATAACTGATATTTCACTGGATGGATGGTATCACAAAGTGACATCTCCCTCATTTGACATAGAATTTGAAAATTCAAACCCTCTAATTTATATCTTTTGAATATTGTTATGGGAAAAAAAATCTTCAAGAATACTTTCCTCTATCACAGACTCATTAACCAAAACAGGTTCCATAACTGAAAACAAAAATCTCTCCATGGCATAATCTTCATTCAATGCTTCTAGATTAGTCCAAGCTTCTCCTGTGTGTTCCTCCTTTACATGTGATGAGGGATATGGAAGATTCAATTCCTCCAATTCTGATTCCAAAGGACAATTATGAATAATGAGTTATTCTTGAGCATGTCCCTCCATAGCACTCAACACTTTGCGTTGGAAAAGAAGTGATTAAATAGTAAATTTGTCAAGTTCCATAGGCTCTTGTCCATCAAAAATTATTCCAAATCTGATAGATAATCTTCTTCTTCATTCTCTAACTATGTCAAAGGTTCCTCTGCAGTTTGAGTATCCTCTAAACTAGAACTTCCTTCACCTTGATATTCTTCATTCTCAAACATGAAATTAGAAAGATCAAATTCCTCTAAAAATCATATTTTTGAGAAGATAGAGAGGAAAAGGATTTGGGAGCTTCTGCATTATCTCATTTGCATTCTCAATCTTTGAATCTTCCTTGGTCTCATGAAACTTTGTGGCTGATTTTAACATCTAATGATGACCTTGGAAAGATGCTACCACCTTCTAGAAGTGTTGAAAGTTCTTGACATGCATGGAAATTAGGATCATTGCACTCATTAGAATTAACTTGTACACTTGAGAGTCTTTCTTCTTCAACTTGCACATGCTCTTCTACTACTGATTTGGCCACTTTTGGTGATCCAAACTCCTCTGATGATATGGAGCCAATATGAATACTACATTCTGAATAAGTAGATTGTTGGTCTTCATCCTTCAGCTCTGGATTTGTCTTTGATACAAAACTAGTTTTTAGCCTTTTCTAGAGCCTTAACTTCAAAATGAATTTTGGTCAGAGGTGTATTTTGCTTTATGTTAAGTTTTGCAGCCCATTCCTTCAAATTCTTTGCATGCTCTCCTTTTCTAGTCTCCTCGACCATATACTCCTCCCTTTTTCTCATTTATTGATGATGCTCCTACCAACATGGATTTGGGACTATAAGAGGAGGGGAGGGTTGGGATTTAACTAATTTACTCACCATTTGAGGAAGTGGAAGAGATTCAACTTTTGTAGAAGGTTTAGTCAAAAGTGGATTTTGCTTGATCTTCATCTTTGTAGTCCATTAATTCAGATTCTTTGCATGCACATCCCTATTAAGCTCCTTGACATTCTCCTCTTCATCTTCAAGTATAATCATGTTCTTCCCAAAACAGATTTGGAACTATAAGAGGAGGGGTAGGTTGGGATTCAATGACTTCCCTCATTGTTTGAGATAGCGGAAGAGGTGCATCTTCTTGTCTTGGTGGCCTTAGAAAAAAAGAAGGAACTTTGGAAGGGAAAGGGACAAAAGATTCATGATGGGATGGAAAGATAGGAAATGAAGGAATGGAATTCTCAGCATGTGTAGATGGTGAAAAGCTTGGAATTTGAGGTTTGGATTGAAATGAAATTGAATGAGAAATGGAAAGAGAACTCTAAGGTGGTGGTGTAGGAATTTCCCATTGACAAGGATTCCTTACATCGAACTCATAAGCCTCTTATCTCTTCGATCCAACCTTCAAGTTGAGGTAGTAATTCAGTCATGAAACCAATATTTTCTTGTAGGCTATCAAACTTTGGCATAGGGCCCACCCACGAGACAAGGTACCCTAAATCCATTCCTGAATGCCTTCATTTGAGATGTGGCTCTGGAATGCATAATACATGCCTCCCTTCTTTGAAAATTGAGTGTGCAACTTAGCATTTTCACATGTGTGATGGCCTCTAAAATCTACATGTCCTTGCTCTTAGAAAGTTGAATAGTTAGATGAAAAACCATACTGACCATGACTCTTCTCATGGGGATATGCATGCTACAACTGATTTTCATCATAAAATGGAGCTAGAGGTGGAAAGAACCGCCGTTGTTGTAAGTGGGAATCCCACTGTGGAAATGAAGCCATGATGGCACCGCTTCATGAATGGAAATATGTTGAAGAAAACTAGATGGAAATGGATAAAAATGAAAGTCTACAACATAGAGAGTGGGTCACTTTGACCAATGAAGTCGCCAGTTGTGCTTGGGTATACCTCGTAAGGCTGAAATTTCACTAAGAGAACAAAACTTAATGAAATGAAGTAATGTTGCAACGGGTGATGTTGAGATGCCTCTTTTCCTTCTCCTTGAAGGAGACAAGGAAAGTTTGATATGCTGATGATTTACTTTCTTTGAAGAATCTCTTGTCTAAATTCTTCACATAAGTGAATACACTAAAAATTGAAATCTAGAGAGATAGAGTCGCTAGGTACTTTGATTTGTATAAGTGAGAAGAGAAGTGCCAACTCTATCCCATCGTAGCATGGTGTGCCAAAAAATTTGTTGTTTCCAAATCATTGCACCTCGAATGGCCGAATGTGAATAAGAAGTTTGGTGTGATTGGGACACATGGGATCACCTCTCAAGTTGTGGGACTTGGGCTCGAGGTGAACCTCTAGAGAAGGCCAAATTCCTCTTCCTAAAATAAGTTTTGTATTACTCTAGGAAATAAAATGGTTATCTAGACCTATGCTAAACATTTTCATGGGTTTTAGGAATGATATTTACAAGAAATGAAACTATACTAGGGATGGTGATGCACCAAATAAAGGATGTTTAGACTTATGAAGGGTTAATTTGAAGAGGGTGTGTGCACCACAAGACAACTTCACCTACTATAACTTAAAGAGGGTAACGTAATACCATAGACTAGGAAGCATGTGTTCCCTTTGTTAAACTCAATTAGACACAACAATATATCATTCTTCGGTGAAGAAGGATGTGAATGAGCACCACAACTCAACGCATGCAATACTCCACCACTTGATAAACAAAACTCCAAGAACCTGTAATATAAACATGGACTTGTATAATGTACCTACAAGAATGAGAAAATGAACCAAGAAGTATAGAAGGATGAAAGGACCGAGATTAGTCACAAAACATACACTTTTATTACTTCAACAATATGCACAATGCATCATACATTCGAAGAGGAAATTATTGTCATTATAATCTTGGAAAGGAGGCTTGAAAGTTCTCTCAACTTACAAGGACAACTTGCAAAAAGAGAGGACTCTTGAAAATTTTTCACTTGTCTTAGATATCTAACTTGTCAACCTTTCGACTGTTGGAACCCCTGGAATGAGCTTCTAACTTACATAACTTACATTTATAGAAGAATTTAAGAGAGAGGAGAGGAGTTTTAAATTCCCTTCCTAAATTGAAGGTACATGATGTATTTATTACATTTTGTTGAACCACTTTGAGAAGCTTATATCATGTGTCATTAATGCCAATTGACCTAATATTTTCAATTAATTTAAATAATATTTAAATAATTTTTTTAATAATAATAATAAATATTATTAATAAAATATTTAAATAAAAATATTAATTTAATTAAAATATGGTGGGTCCCCCTGAAAATTGGTTTGCACTGAAGGGGGAATCATGAGGAAAAGGCCAAAAATAGCCCAACTCGGTGGTTAGCTCGACCGAGCCAACTCACCAAGTTGGGCTCGAGTTCCTCCAACGAGTTTTCTCTCCACCACCACAATCAAGCTCCCATTCTGCATCGAACTCCAAACCGATCCCTTAACAATGAGTTCTTAATTTCAACTCGGACCATGACTACCGAGCGACTAATTCACTATAATATTTCCACCACCAAGCTCGATTGTGCAACTCACCACTAAGTAACTTTATTGATCGATCCCCTTGCATTGAATCGGCCTCAACAAGTGCTTTTTCAGATTGTCTCCAACGAGATCTCTCTCATTTCATGGCTCAACTCAAAGATTCGATCTTCATAACCAATCTACTAAGCTCTACCACAACCTCATCTTCGAGCAAATTGGCTTCATCTCAAATCATCCTTGGCGAGGCATCGAGACAACATCCAACTCTATCCATTGAGTTCATCTTCCTCAAGCAACTCATCAACATAGCTCATTAGTTTGAACTATTTTCATGATCCCACCAAGCTACTACACATCACGCTACTCTCCTCGGTCATGCTATCTTGGGATCACTTTCATTACTAGACCAAGCTAATTGATTTGGAGTTTTCATTAGGCACCGAGTTAGTCTTGCAAGATCAATTGATCTCTTATTCATGCCTATCTTCCATTGGTGTCTTCTACTAACTCAAGCCAACTCGGTCTTCACCATAAGTCACTAAGTTCTATACCAACTGAGATCGACATGAGTTCATCACAACCTGATCTTGTTAGCATGGTCCCTTTTTTGAGCTCCTCCCACATGGATTGGTGATTATGGACTCGACATTGAAACTAATAGTGGGTGAGCTATAAATCATTTCAACTGACACCGACTTCTTCACCAGCAACTACGTCAGATTCCTCATGACTCATTTTGACCATGATGTGACTCACCTGAAATATCGGTAATGGATCCAGACTATTAATGAATCATTTCTTAGTGGAATTCCTCCCTTGGCTTTCCAAGTGATTATTCCCACTCAGAAACACTTCTCATGATCCCTGTGAGGTGAAGATCTTGTGTTAGTTTTCCATGGAATTGTTTCGACTGGCCGCAAAGGTCTAAAATTCCCCATGCATGGAAACCATGTGTTGGATTTCCATCACCAAAAACCCACTTGTCAGAAAGAACAAACTTCCCCCACATGTAATTTTTGGCTTGTCTTTCCCAAGAGTTATCTCCACCATGACCGCAAAGGTCTAAAACTCCCCGAAGCTTAGCTTATTCTTCTTGAGACTTAATTTGATCATTCATGACATCATCTCCATTTGAACCCTATACTCCATAAATTCTCCACTCATTGCAAATCATTTTGATTCCCCCAATGCATGCTTTGACAAGCCTATTTGTGATCCGAATCGAGCTCATTTTTGCATGGTTCACCTTAGCTCGAAGTCGAGCCACACAAGCTCACACTTAACTTAGTTTCTGAGCTCGGGTTTAAAGGTTCAACTCACCTCATATTTTATTCAATATGTAAAACTCCGATCCGATCCCAAAGCCACTTCAATGTTTGATTTATCCCCTATCTCGCATCGATTCATCAGATCGATCTTTAATGCCATATCTGATTAGTGCCCCAACTCGGAAGAATCCCTGTATTTCCTTGTATCTAGTGAGTGATTCAACCATAACTCAGCTAACTGAGTTAATATATTTCCATACCACCTGAGCTAGCACACATCAGGATTCTTCACTTCTATGATGTTCTCCTATGAGACAAGCTCTAAGATGAATTTCCTACATTTCCATTTCAAAGTGGTGTTTCCTTTCACTTGCTTAACATCTTAGAATGATTGAGCTTTCTCGCACTTGTATCAACTACCTAACCATGCCCCCTTAAAAATTTCCTACTAAGCACCACGACTCGGAATGATTGAAACCCTATGATGGCTTATTCGAGCTACTACCACTATGAATTCTGATCTTCTTGTCATGTATCAAGCTCATTGGGCTAAGTCGAATCAGACATCTACTTGCAAGCTTGTGATTCACCTAGATCTTTCTAAATAGCTCATTGAGTCATTTGATTTTGCTACACCATTCATTCCTCAACGTAAATCTATTTAGCTAAAATATCGAGCTCTTTAAGATACTCCGTTGATTTCAAGATGAATCGGCCGAGCTTAAACGATTTGTTTCTAGGTAGTACCAACGCGTTCGATACTCTAATTCCCAACATAGATCACAAGCTTCAAAATTATTTTCTCTTGTCGACATCAATGACTCCATACGATCTCCTATCATCTTTCTCAAATTGACTCGAATACTCCCGAGTTCCTTCGTAAAGTGTCTCCCATACCGAGCACAAACTTAGCTCGAGATTTATACAAGATTGTAGCCTTTTCCCTTATGAGATCGATTCTTTGGTGGGATTTCTCCCTTGGCTTTCCAGACTCACTATTCCCATGAGCTCTCCTCCTTGCAACTTACCTATACATATGTTCAAGCTTCACACCTAACAAATACAAATCGGATTCACCTTGCTTTGTAACGTCAAACACAATAAGCCTAATTCAATATTTTTACGGTGACCTCCATGTGTCCTCCGAAACATTGCCTTTATTCATCCTAACTTGATGATGTTGATACCTACAAGCACCTTATCTATTCAAACTTTCCCTGGTCTCGGCGTCTAAGATGCTCAACATCGATTAGAACTCACAAGGCTCCAAAACTTTGAGTTCCCATGTTGTATTGATCATTCACTATCATGACGACCAACCTACCACTTCCAAGGTCAATTACAAGTTACCACACTGAGTTTTCTTATCTACAATCCGGTCTTCCATGGGTTGTCAATCCATTTCTGTAGAGCATCCCAAAAACTAGGCCCGAGCCAATCATCATAACTCACCCTTGACTCCTTCATCTCTTCATCACCATGACCCTTTGATAGCAATTTGCTCTGCATGTATAGCAAGGATCACTCATATTCACCTTTGTTATCTTCCGGTAGAGAGCCCACTCACGTACATGTTGACTGAGCCAACCTTAACCAATGCCAAGACCCTCTTCAAAACGATGCTCTACATTACTATACAATGAGCCTATCTTCGTAGGCACTTGCGTGTGTTTATGTCCCAAACTCATTAAGTATCTATTTCAATGCCTACATTGGTAATATGTTATAGGCCATGACCTCAAATCGAGATACCAATGTATCTTGAAAACCTACAACTTTTCCTTTAACTCGGGGATCCATTTGAGCTCGAAGCCCAACATAAACATTCCTAGAACATTGTAAGCATTCTCAAAGAACAAATTTTTCCTGTAGGCCCCAAGTTATTCCATAAATACCTAAATTTCAAAAGGACCCCATTTTCTAATTTTTCCATGCATGTAAAATTGGATAGCATCTATTAAGGGTTAGCTATCTACATAAGGAAAAGGACTACATTTTTGCACTATTCTATATCACTCATTACATATGAAGGTTTGTATTCATTCTATTCCATCCACCATTTACATCTTAAATCTAGCTCTTTCCCTCTACTTTAGCTTCATTGGCACTAGGGCACCCTAGGCACATAATTACACACATAAGCACATAGAACTACATCGGGTCTGAGATGTAGTGCAATGCTTAGTCATAATTCCATACATTTGGTAGCTAAGGAAACTTTGACCTATTCATTCATATCTTTCTTTTGTAGGGTTTGATGTTTTTTGTGGGATTTTTGTAGGATATTATTTATTTGAGATCTACAATGACATCAAAAAATTAAGCATGACACCACCCTAATTGAAGGTGAAGGATTGCAAAGGTTTAATGACCCTATAAAATTCAATTTACAAATAATTTTGCTGGACCAAGGTGCCCATATTCCAGACCAAGGTGCTCACATGCACCCTTATACTCCTCTAGGCATCCCATTCTGGCTAGATCTTTTACTTCTCTAATTTTTGAGGTTCTTCATTATATTTAGTTATGCTAGAACATCACTTTGATTACTGTGAGGTAAGTTATATTTTAGGCTAGTACCCTTTCCCTCCTATTTCATTTCTTTTCTTTCATTAAGAATATCAAATAAATTATCTAGCATCTATATTGTAGTATATCCTAGTTATTACATTTATGAATTTCTTAGATTAATACTAAAATATTCAGATTTTAGTTAATCATTTTGGTGAACCCGTACTTTAGAACATTTTTTCCCTAGGATCCACTTCAAACCCTAATGGCTAAGGATATATCTTCTCCTTCTCGGCCCATCATGTCACACTTTAGTGTTAATCCAATCTATGATGAGGTTGTTATCAACGAGTTCATAACTCTCTATAATAATCTACTATTCCGGATCATATTAAAAACAACTCTTATACGATCAACAATATGTACCTACTCATTTTAAAGACTCTCCCATTAGAATTAGTGTTGTTTCAGATCTGATAGCCTTCACTCATTGTACACCATGTTATACGGATACTAGTGATCCTCCTACTGACCTATCTAAGAAAATTATAGATGATTCTCTTATTGATTACATGTTAGGTCTTGACAATAGCTCTCATATTTATTCTCCTCCTCATTCGATCACTATTATGGATACATCTCACATCTCTCCTACTTATGATATTTATTCTCCTAATCCATCACATACTAATTCACATACTCCTTCACACTATGTCGATGATCCACTTAGTGACATACTTATATCTGAGTCACTTTCTGATTCTGAGGAACCAATTGATAGTCATGATTCTACTAATTTTCATATTGTTGAGTCTGAATCTCCTACTCCACTTTCTCCTAAGGTTATATCTAGCATAATGCATGAGGCACCTCCATCTATTAGTTCTTCTACTCCTACCATTTCATCTCCTCCTAACACTTCACCTACATCTGTTACTTCATCTTCTACTATCGAGGTATCTCCATTGGTTGTTTCACCTCCTAGGGATGTTTCGATGCTAGTCCTACTACTGCTATGGATATTCCATCTCCTCCTCTAGAACCTACCCTTAATGTGCCTTTAACATCAGAATATCCTTTATCTTCTCTTGAGGTACCTATGATTACTCACAATGGAAAGTTACAACCACTTAATACATTATTTCCATCTTCTACTATTCCCTCATAAGACATTTTCTCTCATGCATGCCATAGGTCAATTACAATCTCAGGTTTAGTCACTCACTTTAGAAATTAGGTCTTATTATGCTTCAATTGATAACAACTCATTACATGACAACCCTATTCCTAAGAGGATCCATAACTCTGCATTTCCTAAATAATTTATCATGCCTACATTCACATACTTTCAACATAGTCTTCACCGATGATGAATTAAAATGGTACACTCATTTTCCATTTGGTTCCATTAGTACTTAGTATGATATCAAAAATTCCTTCCTCTATTTTTTTATCATCAACAATGGCCCTATAACTACTTATAATCATATACCTACCTTACATCAGGGTGCATATGAACCTATCAAGGATTACATTTTACGATTTAATGCTTATATGCATCAACTAGTATTCCAACCTATCGATCTAGAGAAAAAATTATATTTTGTCATGGTCTCATTCCCGTTCTCAAGAAACGATTGCAATATGATACATGTGAGTCATTCATAATCTTGTGCTATAAATTCATTAACCTAGAACAAGATATTCTCTCAGCACATGTTATTGATCCTCCACTTCCTCCTACTACTATGGTATCATCTAGTTCTCCTCCTTTTCCATCAGTTGAGCATCCTACACAATCTCCATCTCTGCCTTGCAAGAAAGCTCAATCTACAATTACACAAAAAAATCCTTCTCCTCCTCCTCCACAATAGACTACTTCTCCATCTACTCCATCTATTTCATGCAAGCCCTTATAGTTCTCTCATCACGCTCGACCAGATGATGTGTTGTGTTTCTTACTTAATGATCATCTAATTCTCTTACCCTCTATTCAACATCATCCACAACATCATCTATAGTATCAATGTGATCAACCCTATTATAATTATCATCACATCAATGGCCATAGGGACAATGATTTCTTTTCCCTTCACGATAGATTGCAGTAATTAGAGGATAAGAGAATTATTTCCTTCCACTCTCACTCACATGAGTAGTCCATCTCTCCATTGGCTCATCAACACATTTCTACCCATGTTGACTTGTATCCTCCATCCAATGCTAAGGTTATTATATGTCCACCACCACAGAGTTGTCACTCATCTACACTCTCCATCGAATCCATCCATAGTTGTACCATTGCATTACCCACATCCACTCCATCCATCTCATCCACCACATCATTATATTTCTTCACATTGGCTACCACAACCCTCCACATTTGTCTATCCCACTACAGATCCATATGAAATTTAGTTTGGTTCATATGCTTATGCCGCTCCATCCCACATACTTCCACCATTTGCCACCTTCATCTCGGTAGGTAATTACTATCACCTTACCCCCCGATGACACACTTCTTTTCTTACGGTTATTTCATGACTATTGAGGTATTTTCTATAAGAACCTCTCATCACACGCTTTGTATATTCATCTAGCACACTTAATAATTTCCCGATGATGTACTATTACTTTACACAGTTCATTCTTTATTGCTAAGGGGTATTAACCAAATGAACCTCATCATCTATATGCTATGGAGCATCACTAATCCTTCCCCTATGTTCATCTTACTAACATGTTGGTCCTTTTATTAGTACATATAAATTCATCATTTATCACATGAAACCACACCACATACATCATATATCATCGTCAACACTATATCATCACCACATTACACATTTTTTTCTATCATCATTATACTAAAAATCTCACTCAATAACCATAAAAATGTCCACCACATTACTGGTCATAGGATCATATGTCATCAATCATATTATACTAACAATTACAAATTATGAGATACATTCAATACAATCATCATATCTCAAAGGTCACATTATAACATTCATACATAGAAAATATAATCATTAAATTCCATTAACATCATATGTATATCGAATGTAATTATAGCTACAAAAACATCTCATCACCTGGGGGAAATGCCCCTACATGAAATACATCATCAAAAATCAAATCTCATCGTCACTTTCACTCTTTGGTACAATGAGAACCATAGAAATAGATGCCTCATCACTAAGTCTATGTTGTTGATCGCAACCTTGATACATCTCAACCTACCACCGCAATAGTATAACCTTTGTAGACTTCTCTACAAACTAATGTTGCAACTCGACATAACATGCAAATAAATCTTGTGCTAGTAGACCACCACATGTTGCCTCTATGGCTCACTCAAAGCAAGAATTTGCATGTGGTCTTCTAGGCCACTAACTCAAATAAATGGGCATGATCATGCATGATGTCATCTATGCACTCTAGTATCCCTCCACCCACCAATAAATCACTGGGAACATTCTGCGTTAATGTGTAGATGGATGTGTCCACTATTAAAGACCAATACATGTCCATAAAAGAGATAAACAACATACGTTAGAAAAATGACAACCATAACATAGGCAAGTGACAAAACCTACAACACAACTATAAATAATCATGCGTAGATTTATCTGTCACTATAGGATCGGGGCATCTCCTTTCCCCTCTACCCCTCCTCCATGTTCTATTCCCTCCACCTCTGAAAAAAGGAAATAGGAACACCCATCTATGTGCTTCCCACCATGCTCGATATGCCTCTGTGCATCCCGCATCATCCCCATCTACTTTATCTATCATGTGATCTACCTCATCTTGTCCTGGGGGTACTAGCCACCTTTGTCTTTGTCAGCCCCAATCTAGCTCCAACTCTCCTAGGTGCTCTAATTTCCCTTAACCACACATACAACTCTAGGGGCACATCCTGAGCCATACCAAATTGGCATGATACCCTCTCCACCTGGAATAGCTCAGTCACACCTAGGAACTGATCCTCTAACCACATGGTCCTCTGTATACACCATAGCTCCATAACATCCTCTAGCCATCCCCCATAGTCTTAGTATGGCCACCATATCACTATCTTAGACCCCATATGATCTATAAGTGCTCTATAGGTATTTGTATCCAATTTTTGTCCACACACACCAATCCACCTCCTAGCATATATGTTAGGTCTAGCCCACTCTACTCTAGGACCTCGTACTGGCCTCAACATTACTATGTGCTCATAGGCCCATACATGCAATAATGTTATAGCTCCTATACCACCTCCATGATCCTCCTTGGTAAATCTACACAAGTCTATGTATAGGTGGGCTAACACACAACATGCCCATGCATATATGGTACCCTCCTCCTCAATCTGACGACATAGGTATTGCATCTTATATAATATTCCTACACCACCTCCCTAAACGATACTAGATGACACAATGACAACTGCTATGAAATTTTGCAAGCAAGGAACCCTAGACCTCAAAATGGCATTCAAGATTATATGGGCCTCGGAAGGTACCCGGGTCCCCACATAATACTATTAGGTATCTCTCATATATCTCTCCATGTTATCCATCGTCATGACACATACCCTCTCCCTAACAACTAGAAACCTCAATATATGATACACATCCTCCAATGTAACAGTCATCTCCCCATAGGAAACCAAAATGTACAAGTATCTAAGTTCCATCACTCACATAGTACTATCAAAATAGGCATATTATGGGGCACATCCCTTATCCGTGCTATGTGTCATAAACCAACATGATCTATGAACTCCCTAATCATCATCGATAAACCCAATCCAAGAAAAGTAATCAAATGATGACCCCATAGAACTTCCTCAATTTTACAAAAGTATGAAAAAATGACTATGAAACACACATTTTTTCAGAAAAAATGGCACTTACCAAATCCATCTTCGTATGTTCCACCATTTCGGTTACCACCATCTCAAATCGGCTAGGTTGTGCTGCTCTCACTTGCAATATTTTTCTCAGTTTGCAGTCACTCTTAAAATTATGTAAAAGATAAATGAAGTGACTAATCACCTTTTCACCTTGTTACTTATAGTTACTTTACATCAAAAACTTTACTATAATCATTATTTCAAGATTACCACCTCAACTAATACACAAATTACATAGTTTTTGTCATAACTGCGTAATTACTCCAATTTACACCCCTTTTGGAATTCTTTTAAGATTTCTTCCTACCATCGTATCATGCACATGACACACACGTCATTTCTCCTTCATGTTATCCTTCAATCCATCTACACACATTTTGACTTTCTTTATCACACTTTATTTATCTCATGCTGACTTTCGGCTTATCATTCGTTCTGATCATAACTTCCCCTTTTGTTGAAACGGGGCATATAATTGGGATCATTCTCAAATTCCCCATATGACATCATGAAATCAATCAATGATACCGATTTGACAATTCTAAACACTTACTAATGCACTATGTGACAATTCACCATTGATTTCATCTAATGACCTAACATGGGGGAAACAGTCGTAAATCCTCTATACATGATACTTCATTAGTTTATAGAGATCCCCCTAATGACCAAACTTGGGGTGAACAAAACAAAAATATCTCTATATGATACTTCACCGGTTTCTAGTGATTCCCCCTAATGACCTAACCTAAGGAAAAAAACACAATTTTCATCTATAAGATATTTGATCAATCTCTATTGATTCCGCCTAATGACCTAACCATGGGGAAAATAGAATAAAATATTTCTATGAGTAACCAATCGGAACCAATAAATAAATAAATCAATCGATGTGTTTAAATTTATAACAATAAAAATCATACCATCCAATCAATACATTACACCACAATCGGCCTCCCAAATGACCTAACTTGGGAGTTACATTCATTACTTTCCCAAATGACCTAACTTGGGAAGTTATTCTATATTGGCATTTACTTCTAGATGACCTAACTTGGAAGCCATCATACATTTCACATTTTCTTCCAGATGAAAAAAATTAGAAGCCATCACACTACGGTGACACCGTGGAGTGGAGGTTAGAGTTCCTTTCTTATACCACTCCTATATGGGTCAATTGTTTGATCAAAATTATTTGGATCCAAAACTAAGAGAATTTTGATCTTAGTCTATCTGCGCAAAGTGGCTAGATCTTGAGGATGTATTTATAGGTTGGAGAATAATGCACATTTCTCCTTACACTCTTCCTCTGGTGGAAGGACGCTTGAATCCTCTCGGTCAATTTTTCATATACACACAATTGGGTGGGAATTCATCACTTCCTACCCCATCATATCATTATTCATAATCCTCAACCATTCAACATTACAATCATCACTCTCATTCAATTCACTTTACCTTGATATTAGGTTTCACACTACATTGCATGGATCAACACGCTAATCCATGGTTCAAAACACTCTATAGTGCATTTGACATGATTTTTCTACCACATTTGCGCACTCTACTATAGCATGGGCTTCTCTAGATCTTTATTAGGTACACATGTCTATCTACTTTATGTTACCAAGCTTTATGCTTACCAACAAAAAGTGGGGGAAAATGTAGTAAAAAAATCATGCCCTTACTACTACAATTATACCGCCAAGTATGTTGTTTTATATATAGATCTTGCGTAAGAAAAGTATTCACTAGTGACCCATCCTCTAGTCTTGTCGCTACCTATTTGGTCAGTTCTTCATTGTGTGTCTTACATATTCGTCACTTGTTTGCATAATTATTGTCGTCTCTTGGTGAGTCTTAATTGTCATTATTTTCTCAATTATCATCTCTAGTCTTTGATTAGGGTACCCGAGATCCCTAGTCCTCATTTCTTGGTGCCCTGGTCCTTGCCACACTTAGGTTTAGTTTATAATTTTTATTTTTGTCTTCATGGTTTTTTCTCCCATTCCCTAGGTACTAGATCGGCATGTCAGTCATTAGAGTCAAAATTTGAGCAATAGATCCCTATATAAACACAACATACCCATTATCTTAGAGGAAGACTATTCTACTAATGGTTAACTATCTACATAAGGCAAAGGAATGCATTTAGGTAGTATTATGTATCACAAACTACATAGGAAAGGTTTTAGTTATTCTATTCCATCCACTATTTTCATCTTACATCTAGCTATTTCTTGCTATTTTTTTCATCATCAATGCTAGGGCATCCTATGCACATCATTGTACACACAAGTACATAAAACTACATCAAGTATAAGATGTAGTATAATGCTTAGTCATAATTCCATCCATTTGGAAGCTAAGGATAATCCGACCCATTCATTTGCATCTTTCTTTTTTTAGGGTTTGATTCTTTTGTGTGGGATTTTGTAGGAGATTATTAATTGGAGATCTATAATGACATCAGTGAATCAAGTGCAACACCAACCTAATCAAAGGAAAAGCATTGTGAAGGTTTAGCCACCCTATTAGGATAATTTTTGAGTCGTTCTATAGACCAGGGCACCCACAGGTGCTCATGTACTCCTCTAGGCATCTCGGTCAGCCGGATATTCCACTTATGTGATTTTCTCGAGGTTTACCATTATATTTTGTTCTGCTAGAACATCGTTATGATAATTGTGAGGTAATATATATTCCAAGTTAGTACCCTTTCCTCTAATTTCATTATAATATAAAATAAATTATCTAACGTCTTTATTTAAGTATATTCCAGTTATTAGATTGTTGTACTTCTTAGATTATTACTAAAATATTCAGATTTTAGTTAATCGGTATCCTTTACCTCATTAGGTACATTTTGTACACGATATTTTAATTAAGAGGGGTCATGGAAAGAACAGGTTCAAAATCACGATCAATTCCTTTCTCAAATCCTGCTGCAGCTGCGCGAGCTCTTCCTGCATGCCACAAATGACCCACGAAAAAGAAAAATCCTAGAACAAAATGAGAGGTGGCTAACCAAATTTGGGAAATGAGAAGAAACCAATATTGTGGTTGAGGATCTTGGAACTGATCCTGAATATGAAACCAAGATCATGACCATTTTTACAAGGTTGTACTTCTTCCTCTTCTTTTAAATAACAATCTATGCATGATGAGAAGAAAATAAATGAGATTTTCCACCTTAGAGTTATTTCTAATCATACAAAAATAGACACTATATTTTATAGTGGATCTCAAGCTAATCGAATTTCATAGGAGGTTGTGAAGAAAATAGGACTCTAAACCAAACCACCTTCTAAGCCTTATCCTTTGGGTTGGGTTTGTAATGATGGAAAATTTCAGGTAACAAAAACTTGTAGACTCAGATTTTCCATTATTGACAAGTTCATTGATGAGGTTCATTTATATTTTATTCCATTAGATATTTGTGGTGTGGTTTTGGGAAATCCTTATCTTTATGATCACATATAAATATTCTATGGGGAAGAGGATAAATGATTTCTTGTTAAAAATGGGATTGAATGTATTATTAGAGATCATCACGTGAAAACAACTATTTCTTTGGTTATAGAAGGGAAGATTAAAAGCCTTGTAAATTCAAATAATAATTTTGTACTCATGGTGATCAAAGATAAACAGAAAGATCATGTCACATGAAAAGGATTTTGAAGATTGTGATCCTAAACATCGTAATGAATTAGTTAAAAAAAATTCTAACTATGACGATTTTTTTCAGGATCCATAGGGTATACCTCCTAAAAAAGGGGCTCAACATGAGATAAATTTATTTAGAATGAACCTCTTTCTAACATTGGTATGTATATATTGTCTGTGGTGAAAAATGAGGAAATCAAGAAATAGGTGATGTAACTGTTAGCAAAAGGAAATATTTGTCCAAGTTCATCTCCTTGTGGTTCACCTATCATTTTGGTGCCTAAGAAATATGACACATGGTGGATGTGTGTTTATTTTCGTGCCTTGAATAAAATCACGATGAAAATTTATTACCCTCTTCCTTGCATTGATGATTTATTAGATCAATTGAAAAATGTTGTTTATTTCACTAATTTATACTTAATAAGTGGTTATCATCAGGTAATAATCAGTGAAGGTGATATTTGGAAAACTACTTTTAAAATAAAAATAAGGTTTGTTTGAATGGCTTGTTATGCCTTTTGAATTTTCCAATGCATCAAGTGGTTACATTCATGCATGTGATGAATGATTTTTAAGGTCATTCATTGACGCTTTTTTGATAGTGTACTTAGATGATATTATGATTTTTATTAAATCATAGGATGATCATGTCATTCATATTCAAAAATTCTTATATGCTTTGAGAAATGAGAAAATATTTATCAAGATGTCTAAATGTGAATTTGGAAAAACATCTTTGGTTTATTTAGGTTATGTTGTGGGACATGGTGAGTAAAAATTGATCCTGCAAAAGTTGAGGTCATTGTCAACTGGCCTAAACCCAATAATGTAATAGAGGTTAGAAGCTTTCTTGGTGTAGTTCAATATTGGAGAAATTTTATTGCTAACTTATCATTTATTGCATCTCCTTTACATTCTTTGACTAACATTAAATAGGTCTTCCAGTGGCGAGGAAAACATTAGAAATATTTTAATACTTTGAAAGAGAAAATAAGTACTACTCCTATCTTAGTACTTTTATATTTACAATAATCATTTGTGATCGAGACGAATGCCATTGAATATCCAATGGGGATGTCTTAATGTAAAACATAAATCCTCTTTGTTACCATTTTGAGACCTTCAAGAGTGTGGTAAGAAACTATCTAAACTATGATAAATAGTTGTATGCTTTAGTTTAGAGTCTCAAAAAATGGAAAGACTACTTGATGGGAAATGAAACAATAATTCATACAGATCATCTGTCCCTCTAAAGCCTACAAAAATAGACCAATTTACAATAATATTGACACTTCCATTGGATGGGTTTCCTATGAAGTTCCATCTCATGATCAGGTATAAGAAATGTATACAAAATAAGGTTGTTGATATTCTATCCATACCTCCAGTTGTTGTTACATCTGTTCTCTTACAACATAGTTCTCTGAATCATGATAGTTATAAAGAACAATATACTAATGATGTTGATTTTAAAGAAGTGTATAAGATTTAATGATTGAAAAATAGGTATGAGAATTGGATTATCATGTGCATGATGATTATATCATTATAGAAAACTTTTCATTCCACAAGATGAAAGAGTGCATATGACTAGGGAAGCTCACACTTCTCTTATATCTAGTCATTTTGGTATTGGTAAAATTATTGCACATTTATAGATGTATTGTGGTTGCCATCAAATACAGGAACATGTAACCCAATAGATAAAAGGATGTGTTATTTGTGCCATGAGAAAGACTAGCAACACAAAGTTAGGATTTACACTCCTCTTCCTCTCCCTACACTTCCTTGGGAAAGTATTTCCATGGATTTTTAGGAGGTTTACCCATGTCATGAAGGAAACATGACTATTTATATCTAGTTCTAGATAGTTTAACTAATTTAATTTATTTTTAATCAAATCTAATATATCGAGTAACTATCGAAATAAATAATGTATGAATTATAAAGTACAATATGGAAACAAGAAAACTAAGATTTAAAGTATGAAACCATAAGAAAGAGATAGAGAAAATATGAATTAGCTGATAGTTGCACAATCTGGAACTAATATGGGTGGGAAGAAGTGGTGAACAAGATGCAAAAAATGTCATAATTAATCTAGTAAAATTTTCAACTCATGAACAACGACAAATAGGGGTTACTAAGTGTTGGTGAGTAGATTTGGTCACCCGTGACTATGAAAAATCTCTAGATATGGTTTTTATTGTGTCACAAAGGTGTCACAATTGTTAACTATTGATTTCCTGATGTTCACTCTTGGATCACCAAAGGTACCTATAACCTATAAAAGAGAAGTTCACCTACACATACCCACAAACCACATCAAACCCAAAAATTTAAATGCAGAATGAGGAGTCGAGTGACCACGAAGGCCACCCCGAGAGTGAACTTATAACCGATAACGATACACTACATTTCATACTATATGTATTTCTTATGAGTGTGTGTAGAAATTATTCCCTAGGATGTGCTTATGCGAGTTACACTAGATAGAGGGATCAATTTTCTCTAAGATACAAATGTGTGGATGAAATAAAATAAATTTCCCCTTCCTATGTTGTGTATGAAAAATATGCAGTCCCTTGAATGGATGCCGGATGAATGCCTTAGAGTGCTTTAAGTTCCTTTTGAATGTAAGCTTAGGCGATGATAGTAATGCTTAGTGCTTGGTCCCTTATTTTGAACACATAACTATGCATTTATATGATTCCCTTGTTTGAATTTTGTAATCTACAATTGGAAGGATGACCCATAAGTTAAAAATAGGTCCATAAGATAATAGAGACCAAAAAGGAGTGAGAAAGATAAGAAAGGGTTAGGGGCATCCATGGGGGACATGAGCAATCGAGTGTTTTTGTCTGGCTAGGCGCCGTGTCTCGAAGCCATGAAATAAAAATCTATGAAATTCTATCTGGGCTATAGGGTGTGTAATAGAAAATAGAAAACAATAGACAAATAAAATAGGTCAAATATAGTTTTCAATAATTATTTTTCTTGCTTACGAATCATGTAAATGCTAGTATGCTTTTAGGACCTAGAAATGTACCAAAGTGTGTGATTTTGTGTCTACATTTTCCTTCACTTTATGTTTTTGAGTGAATACTTGATATCATAAATTAGATAAAATATGTGTATCTTATGATCCTATAGAGTGTGTTATGAATAAGGTGCCCAATGGACAAGTGAAGCGTGGAAGCGTGGAGACTAGGAAAGTAAAGTGAACCTAGAGGTGAGGCATATGTGTTGTTTGTACATGTTGTTGTTCTTATATTTTATATTATAGGATGATTCTTATTGCATATTAAGGATGGACCTACAAAAGAAGAGAAAAAGAGTATTCAAAGTTTGGTATATGAAACAAATCTAAGTAAATCATGTATAAGTATGTAAAATTGTGAAAATATGTAGAAAGAAAAGTGTGCACCTAATGTATAAGAGTGTAAAATGATAGAGAGATGTCTTGAAAATATGTGAAGAATAATTTTTTGGGGTGATCTCATGTCAAGAGTGAGTTTTTGGGAAATTTCACGCAAAGAATGAGTATTTTGGGTGATCTCATGCCAAGAGATTTTTGGGAGATCTCATGCAAAGTATGAGTTTTTGGGTGATCTCATGGAAAGTGTAATTTTTGGGCGATATCATTCCAAATGCAATTTTTTGGGCAATCTCACTCCAAAGAGAAAGTGGTGGAGAGAGATTTCTATCTTTAATCACATTCCATGACTCTTCCGAATAAGCACCACTATAGATGGTGCATCCCGATTTATTCCTATTTTCCCTAACTAGATCTAATTTGTTCCAATTTTATCGAATATAGGATATTACATGCATTCTATAACTAGAGGTTTGTGCCTATAATTGTAGAATTTATCTGAAGACTAATGTGAACTATGTTGATCTAATAAACTGGTTGTACATACTTTTAAGAAATTAGAACCTAGGGGAGGACATAGGTATCCAAGCGCTCTTGTCGATGTTGGGAACTGGTGACTATGTTGTATTGAGGATGCAAGTCATATTATGGGCCATTCTATGACTATATTCTTGTGAATTTTTAAATACTATTCTAAGTTGTGTTATAGCTCGAGATGTTGTAGGGGTTATTTGTTCACCCAATGTATGCCCCCTCATTTAAGGTGCATGCGATGACTATAGGAGTATGCGGATCAAAATAGAGGACTTGATCTTGATCGAATTTGATACTGTAGGCGTAGGGGATGTGTATGGTATAAACTAAGGTATATGTAAACTATAGGCTAATAACATGTGTTAGTGCAAACAAAGATAATATATAAGAGAAGACAATGTGACACGTAAGTAAGAAGACAATATAGATGATGAAAGGAGGGTTTTAGACATGTGACATCACTCAAAATGTCACAATACAATTAGGGACGAAGTGGAAAAAGAATACATTGATAATATAAAACATAGGACATTTCCCAAAAATAATGGAATATAATAGAAAACAATGACAAGCAAAATGTATCAGACAACCATGGCGGCATATAGTCCTACAAATAAAATTATACACATGAAGAACCCACTAGCATGTTAGAAAGATAAAAAATGATGTCAAGACATGTATGTATCAATGGAAAGCAATGTGATAGTAGTAAAAGGAAAGAGTATATGATGAAATAATAACACCTGTAATGTGTGAGAGTAGGAAAGGTAGATGACCCCAAGATCCTTGGTGGGACGGGGAAAAGGTAATAATGCAAGCGTCATTGTAGCATGTGAAAATATGTAAGAGATATTCATTCACTCTAAAATACCAAGTGAACGTGCATGTGTGTATATAGAAAGATAATGACATATTGAGTATCTTACTAGCATAGTAAGAAAATTTAATCATGTAAGTAATATAAGAAAGCAAGAGTAAGTTCACCAAAGATATGCAAATGTAGTGTATGAGTGTGATGGAATGGTATGCAATGTGACATTCCCCCTAAAGGATGTGTATGAGATGAGGTTCATTTATAAAATACCCCTCAATAATAAATAATGAACCATAAAACAAGAGTGTGTCATTGGTAAATGGTTTGAGAGTGTGTGCTAAAAATATAGATCATGAAGTATAAAGCATGGAAAGAGTAGTGAATGTGATGTTCATTTCTGATTTAGACCCTCATTAGTCGAATATGAACCATGGAACTAAAGTGCATCATAGGGTAACAATGATACAAGGTGTGTATCAACATGCAAGAGAGAGAGAGAGAGAGAGAGAGAGAGAGAGAGAGAGAGAGAGAGAGAGAGAGATTAAATATGAAGCACGAAGCGTGATAGTAGATATTATAGAAAACTTATGATGTTAGGAGGGGGTAAGACAATGTGATGCCCCCAAGTGTAAGAAGGATAGATGGTTTTCCAATGATAGTGATAGGTAAGGTCCCTCCACATGATATACGAGGAGATAAAAACATTTGATGATGTTCTAATATCTCAGTGCAATATGAGAGTAATGACATACCTATGAAGGGGACCTATGTGGTGAACACTTATGTGAAGGGGCTACCTAAGTAGGGGACTTAGGCCGATGAGATGGGATAGTGGACTGATGTAGATGACAAGTGCATGGTGGAAGACATTTAAGAGTGAAAAATAGCTTATTATGAATGAACTTGAGGAAAAAATTATTCATGGAAGGGATGGCTTGGGAAGTGTAGAGCCAAGAGAGACCTAATAGAATATCACAACCTTTGATTGAAGATGCCATAGTGAATGGCACAAGCATTGTAAGAGGCCCAACTGTAATGAGAAGCCTGATGTAGCCAAAATAATTAGGAACTAGATATGTGATATTAGATAGTGGACATTTGATAGCCATGAGAAGTGAAATGGAGCACACATTGATAGGAGCAATAGAAATATCATGGTGTTATTGATGGTATATGAACTGATAGAAGCATTGATTTGTAATAAATAGTAATTGAATATAGCATGATTTGAAAATGAAATTACTAGTGGTGATGCATCAGTAGAAGTGACAAGGAATTCAAGGGGCCCCGATGAAGGAGGGGGCCCAACAAAATACATATGATTAGCAAAAGAATATAGATCTTGTGTGTCATGCTTGGGAAAAGGGTCATTGAAGATTTTTATATTTTTATTATTGTTGATTGGATTATAAGTAGATGGCTCAAGGAGCTCAAGTGAATTATTGTGAATAATATCTTTATTGGGATGCGTGAATTTGAAATAGTGATTAGTAGAATTCTTGACACAATGGTGATAATCACATCTTGTATTTTCATCATAATTATAGCTATGGGGATGAGAGGGGTTGAGATTGAGTGGCGGTGGAAGAGTGATAAGGTTGCTTTTGATGAGTTAAGGAAATAGAAAATGAGGTGCATAGGGTAATTTGGTGAAAGTACGCTTTGGAGGTTTCCATTGAATCTTTTCAAGTGGAGAGATGGAATTAATGGTTTCCTTTTCTTTGGTGGGCTTAGGAGATGGCTTGAATTTTGATTTAGCTTGAAACCTATTAGAAGAAGAGGAAGGATTATCATGATATTTTAATTTTCCTAGAGATAAGATTTTTAATTCATGCATTTTGGGAGTATGGAGTAATTAATCAAATGAAGGAGAGGTATCAAAGTTAATACTCTCTCAAAGTGGTGGTAAGAGGCTTTGAACAAAAAAATCTTGTAATTCTAAATCAGTGAGCACATTGCTCATCTTAGCTAGGTTATTCTTGTAACGCAAAACATAGTAAGATAGACGTTCATTAGATAATTGTTTGATTTGATAAAGTTGTGCACAAGTGATCTTGGTGTCGATATTGATGGAAAATCAAACAAGAAAATCATTGGCTATATGCGTAAAATAAGTTACCTAGTGAACGGGTAGATCATTAAAACCAATGCGTGGATTAATCTTGAAGACTTCTAGGAAATATCCTAGCTAGAAATGTATGATCATATGCATAGTAAAGACATGCCACATGAAAATATTGGATATTCTCTTGATGGTAACCATGGCCATTGAAGGTAGGAAGATTATGGGTGATAAATTTAGGAGGAAGAGGATAAGAAGAAATGGTGGGTGTGAAAGGGGTATGAACGAGTAAGGAGGAATCAAGAGATGGAGAGGAGCATGAATTAGTTTACTGTAGATGACAGATTTGAATTTGAATATCTTGATATAAAGAGGATAAGTCATGAGTTCCAAAAAGAGGAACCAAGTTGTGTATTAGAGGTATTTGAAGTAATGAGAGGGGATGTAGTGGTAGCAATGGAATTTGGATTGTTAATGGGCTATGTAGAGTCAATGAAAACCAAGGAACCTATAAGAGGAGAAGAAAAAACATCTAAATAATGTTTAATAGTAAGTAAAGCATTAAGAGAATGCGAGTATGAAAAGGTTTGGGGTGCTACGGTGATGAAAATACGTGAGTCTAGTTGTTCTTGATCAACATTAGTGTCCTCATCGTAAGATTTCTCAATATTAGAGGTTTCAATTTTTTCTAGAGGAACATTATGTGAGTTAGAAAAAGGGTTTTAAGATCCAACCATTGGTTTAGAAACCATACGGGTAGATGGAGGAAGGTTAGTGTGTTCAAAATATCTAAATAAACCATTACGGGTAACAAGCATAATAAGGAAGGGTTTGAGCGAGATTTGAGTTCACCAAATGATTTAATTTATTTTAAATTAAATATAAATTACAAAATAACTATTGAAATAAATGATGTATAAATGATAAAGTATAATAGTGACACAAGAAAACTAAGATTTAAATTATGAAACCCTAAGCAAATGATATAGAAAAGATGTCGTGGTTTATACACCCCCAATATGGAATTGATTTGGGTAGGAAGAAGTGATGACCAAGATGAAAACAATGTCATAATTGGTCTCTGTAAAATTTTCAACTCACACACAATGACAGACAGGGGTACCCATAGTAAGATAGGGGCACTGGCAACTGGATATGGGTGCTCGTGACTATGCAAAAGCTTTGGATCTGGTTTATGTTGTGTCAAAAAGGTGTCACAATTGTTCCATGTTGATCTCTTGATCTTCACTCTTGGATCACCGAAGGTACCTACAACTTGCAAAAGAGAAATTCACTTCCACATACCTACAACTCACATCAAACCTAAAAAGGAAAATGTAGAATGGGGAGTCAGATTGACCATGATGGTCACCCCGAGAGTGAACTTACAATTGATTGTGCACTACATATTAGAATCCTTGTAATTATTGTGAGTGTTTGTAGAAATTGTGCCCTAGGATGCCCTTGTACAAGTTTCACTAGATAGTGGGCTATATTTTCTCTAAGATGCAAATGTGTGGATGGAATAAAATAAACTTCCCCTTCCTATGTTGTGTATGTAGAATATGTCGTCTCTTGTCCCTTGAGTGGATGCTAGATGAATGCAAGATTAGGTGATGATAGTAATGCTTAGTGTTTTGTCCCTTATTTTGAACACATAACTATGTATTTTTATGATTCCCTTGTTTGAATTTTGTAATTGAAAATTGGAAGGATGACCCATAAGTGAGAAATATTCCCAAAAGATAAAAGAGACCCAAAAGGAGTGGTTAAGATAAGAAAGGGTCAAGGGCACCTAGAGGGGACAATATCACCTGAGGGATGTTTTCCTAGTTGGTGTTGGTTTTGAAGATATGAAAGATAAGTAAAGTTACAACTGGGTTGTAGGGTGTGTAAGACCAAATAAAAAACAAGAGAAAGTAAAGAGGCAAAAGATAGTTGTCAATCACTAGTTTTCTTTCTTAGGAATCATGTAAAGTCGAGTATTCTTTTAGGACCTAGAAATGTACCCAAGTGCATGATTTTATGTATACGTTAACTAAATGTGTGTGTTAATTCCTTGTACTAAAAAAATACTAGTGAAGGGACTGTACACTTATTATTTCAATATGTATGGGTTCATTTTGGTTTTCCCACTTCTATTGTATCTAATCAGGATTCTAGGTTTCTTGGGGATTTTGGTCAACTTTGTGGGATTTGATGGACACCAAGATGAATAAAAGTACTACTTTTTAGCCATAGATCGATGGTTGAATAGAGGTTTTAAATCACACAGTGTTACATATGCTCGGGGATATTGTGGAAAACATCCTAAGTTGTGGGATGAAAATTTGTATTATGTGTAGTATGCTTATAACAGTTCACTTCATTCTTCTACTATGAAGTCTCCATTTGAGACTTGTTTTAGTTATCTACCTAAATCTCCTTTAGCTTTCAATTTTAGACAAAAGAAATTGTTGATAATGGACATAATGGACATAATGATAATGACAAAGCTAAAAATTGGTTCATCATTTTTTCTTAGAATAGTTGGAGAAAAGTCAAGAAAATACAAATTTAGACACGATAAACATAGAACTGATCAAAAATTTAAAATGGGTGATTCAGTTTGGCTTCACATCAATAAGGAAATACTTATAGGAGAAGGTAAAAATTGAAACCAATTTGGTATGGTCCATTCCAAATCTTGGAAAAAGTTGGTAATAATTCTTTCCAGGTTGGATTTACCTCCTTACATGTAGATTTATTCAATTGTGAATGTTGAAAATATAAATTTTTATGAACTACCCATGATTATTGATCATGATGCTAATGTTTAAGTACCTTATGTTGATGATTTTTCTCTTGAGTATTTGGATGAGTTGCAGGAAGATATCATTTTGGACAGGTAGGTGATAAGCTTGTGAAGGGGTACTTTTTGAGTATCTTCATGTTGGTTTGAAGGGAATGCATATAAACAAGTTGAAAAATATGGAAACTAGAAAGGTGAGGGAGAAATACACCCACATCATTAGAAATTAAAAGTAATTTTGGAGGTCCAAAATTTTCTTAGTGGGGAGGAGTGATCTAGAGGATCCTCATTAAGAAACATCGGACTATGATCTTCCCTATTTTTTTATAATTAGTTGCACCTTTGCATAGAGAATATCGAGAGATTTCTAGAGGTATCTTGAATGTTGAAAACAAAATTCAGTTGTAGAAGTTATTGCACGCTGAAACTTTTGGCCAACTAGAAAAATATTAGACTATGCACATGTTCACAATGACATACATGTGTGCACATCACCACCAAGTGGACCAATGAAATTAAGACACATGGTAATGTGGTATAAAAAAATGTGTTTTACACCTCTGGTCTTTTACACTCATTATAGAATATGTGTGTCCTACTATTTACTAACTGGGGCCCTCAACTAGGGTGACACACTCTTTTTCATAGGGAGATTTTCCTTCATTTATTCATATGACTATGTTAGAGATTATGTATGTAAGTTCTTGTGTTATTCATACCATGATTCATGTGGGATATATATTGGAGTGTAATATAAATGCTATGCATGTATCTGAGTTGCTTAGGTGAAAACCTAACTTGGCAAGTCAAGCTACCCCTAGGTTAGCCAACCCGACATCCAACTCACCTTACCATGTAACCCACTAGCTTATCTCACAACTCTAACCGCTTGACTCCTAAACCACCTCACTCACCAACTCCTCAACCACCTATCTCACCAAACTCCATGCCAACATAACTCCATGAAAAAACATAGTAAGTTGTTTTAACTAACCATAAATTGTTGATCTCAACGCCAACTCTATCATGATACATAATACAATTTAAACAACTAACACTATCCCCAACTGGTGCATGTGGGATAAATTTCCCAACTTGGTAAGTGGATAGTGCTTGGTGAGGTTTGAATTTGAAACTCTGTAAAAAAGGATTAAAACCCCACCAATACACCACATGTGGTTGAAAAAATATAAAAGGGGGTAATTTTTATTTGAAAAGGAGTTAGATAAGGACTATGTAATCTTAGAAGGTAATTGTGAGAGATAGAGGCATTTTGGAGGAAATTTTCTAAAAAAGACTAGGCTTTATGTTATAGGGAGATTATTGTGGCAATTGGAGAAGATCAAATCTTTCCTTATAAACAAATTTTAAGTATATTAATTCTTATTTTAATAGATCGGTCACATATTTATGGACCGAGAGACGTAGGCTTTCTATCAAAATCCATTTGTGTGGATCAATTTTCATTATTTTTAGTATGGTTTGTCTCTCGATTTACATAGAGCTTGTAGTTTAAATTTAATTATTAAATTATAGGAAAAATTGTAATGCTCAAATTTCATCCAAAAAATCATCAGTTTTAAAGAAATTTTTGATGTGTGTTTTTAAATTCCTTATGATTATAAATCAGCCTTGGTGACCATTCTCCTATGAACTCACCTTATCTTATGTGGTGGATGTGTTTTTGGATTTGTTGGAGTTGTCACATTGTATTTAGTGGCTTCCCAAAAAATTTTTACAAAATGTGTGAACATTAGTCCCATATTCATTGTGGGAGGAACTTGATAGTTGTTTAAATAAAATTCACTTCTAATGTAATATGAAGAAAGGTAGCAAGGTCCCCCTCCTTACAAAAGGTTGACCCCATGGGTTGATGCGCCCCCATCCATTAAATAGTGTCGACCTTGCACATGATCATTAAAGACCAGAGGCCAAAAATAAAAAAACCATATGTATTCTCTCTTTATCATGTGTCAACATATGATTGGTCACACATGTCCGGCCTTGATTAGTCCACATTTATAGGTCCAATCAACATGATGATGGAATCATTAAACATGTACACATTTTTTTACATGTTTTACATTTTCTTCAATCCATAAATTTTGCATACAAATTCAGTTTCATTATGTTCAAGATATCGTTGGAAATATCCGGATTATATATTCACTTTACATGTAGTCTTATATAGATTTTAGTTTATCCGACTTGTTATTATGTGAGTATCCTCACGGGATCACTTCTCCCAACTAAAATTCTTTTGGATCACCAATTTTTTTTTCACTTACAAAATAAGTGAATATATAATTCCCTTATTTTATAGTTTCCTCTCTTTTATGTCAAGAATAACATCTTTCTGAAACTTATGAAGATATTTAGGAGAAAAAACATCAACAAAACAAAATTTTAAATTCTCACCTTGATCCATGATCATAGGAGGCTCATATAGTTTCATATTTTCATAGTTTACCTCTACATGTATGGAAGTAATTTATTTCTCATATCTAGGAGAATGAATTCCCAGATCGTAACCTATAAATCTAGGTGACAACTAAAGATCATGAATCCCTCCCATCTCTACCAAATTACCTTCTTGTACTATTGGTTTCTTGGTATTCTTCTTAGAGGATTATCTTAGACTTTCCATTGCTTATAGGATAGAATGAATCTCTCCCATTAAGATATGTTGTTTGCACTCTCCTTGTATTCAATATTCTCAACAAGGGAAGAAAATTACATTACATAATACACCGTTCTATAATAGTTTCACTTGTACAAGTTTCCCTTCTTCGGGTCTTATAACCAAATGTAACATATATGGATTGTAAATACAAATCCATTTATAAACATTTCCGAATTCGAGTCCTTACAAAATTTCCATATAAACAATTGCACAAACATTCAATCAAAATTATAATGAAGGGAAATGGATGTCAACATACATCCCTAAAATAACATTTATCTTTATTAAGTACTACTCACCATACAAGAAGTAATTCTCATGTTGATTTCTTACCACTTCGTCTTCCTCTTCGAATTACACCTCGACTCATGTGCATTCTATAAAATTCTCATCAACATGTCTCTCTTCTTTTTCATAACTCGAGAGAACCTTTTTGTAGTTATCTCTCAACATAGTGCCTCTTCATCCATCATTCCAAATTATAAAAGAAGTGGTAAGAAAAAAATTCTAACATGAATGTAATTCATGAACATGAGAATGCAAAATAAAAAATGATACAACCTCTTATAATGGGTTGCTCATAATGTGCTTCTCAACTTGGATGGTTGCTCCATATTCATCCTCAATGAGTGATCTACCTCCACACTTTCTCATACAAATAGGGTTAGTTTCCTTCATGCTTATTCAATAATGGAAAACCAAAAAAGTGATTTGGAGGTGCTATATAAGCATGCTAAAACAATTTAGCCATGCAAATATACTATCCATAGAAGTAAATACTTTATTACTAACCCAATCTGATGGATACTCTTCTTTGGGTTACTCACTTTTGATGGGATATTATTTGGATATGTGGGATTATTCATGGGAATCATTTTAAACTATTGGTGCTTGCACAAATTTATTCTTGACGATAATTATATGAAGATTCCAACACTTGTCAACCCAATGGCCACTCATATTACAATGAGAGCAATAATTCTTTCCCATTTTCTTGGATAATAATCCCTTCCTGCCATTCTCCATATTATGACTTGAAGAGTGGTATTTACAACTTCCCTCATTCTCCTTGAAGGACATAGGATTCACTTGGATGGAATTTATCTTCCAACACATGGCCACACAATGGTTATTCATTCCGCAAAAAGAGCATGGATATGTATACCAAATTGTTTTTGTTTTAAATCCATTATTCTCATAGTGGAAGTAAAAATTGGAATATTTATTATTTCCATATCTTTTAGGACTATAATTTTTGCAAGTATAAAGAGGGAAAATATGTCACTCCTTCCTTTGGGATATTCATTTATATTTTGATACGATTTGCATTCTTTCTTGATGTTTTTCCCATGATTAGAAGGTTGTCCCCTTCTTAATTCCAACTTGTATTTAATTTCACCATCATAATGAGACACCTACCTATTTTTCAAAGAAAAATATCCTCATTAGTTTTGACAAAACAATTATTTCCATTGCCTTGCATGGACTATTTTTGTAAAGCTAGTGGCACGGGATTGTTTCCGTTAGAAACTTTTATTATTTTAGTTGTCTTGGATAATTCTACTTATTTTCCACTAACATATCCAAAACTTGCATAATGAAATATTTTCTTAAATTTTATAGGATTAGTCATTCCTTAGCTATTTATACCAAGGAATTTTCCATAAAAACTCATCTTGGTTAACAAATTGGAGCCAATAACCCTAATATGATTCTCAAATTCACAAAAATAAGCATCTAAATCTTTATGGGAAGAAAGAGATCATGGTGAATGGCTTACAATGCATACCTCAATCATGATTTGTGCATTATAGTAGAGGATGGTCTCCTTTGCATTATAAAATCTTCTTTCTCCTCCACTCCTTCACCATTTTGGAACTTTATCAAAATATATCCTTTGGCTTATAACTCAAATTAAAAATACTAAATTATTCCCGTATGCAATGTCAATTGATCTAGTAACTCTTTCTTCTCATCCTCTAAGAGCTACCACCTTTTTTATTCAGATTTTTCCTCTTGAATCTACCAGTTTATGCTCTCAAGATCTTGAATCCTTTGTTCTCTTCAGATATTTTTCCATGGTTTTTCATTTACAACTAAGACACTTACACTTCTTAACTGAAAAGTAAAAAATATGGAAGAATCTAAAGTGGAAATGGTGATAACAACACTTTGTAAAAATAGATCTAATACCAAACTTGATTCGATAATGATCATTTTAAAAAAAAATCATCATTTCAAATATTTAATCAATTTTCTATTATTTTCATCTATTACATTAAAATGTTAGGAATATCTATGTTGTAGTGTGAACATAGAATATTATGTAAGTGATTATATTATCTAGGATAATATAATATGTGTTGTAATAATTAATTACATTATTGTAAATGTAATTATGAGTGGGTGAGTAAATATTGTTATGAGTTGTTGAGTAAACAAATCATTAACAATATTAGTTTTGTGAGAAAACAAAATCTCACGTATAATAGCATGGAGTTGTTTTAGGAGTTATGTGTGGAGATATTTATGGAGATTATATCTTCTTAAATATAGGAACAACATCTCCTATTTAAATGGATATCTATTGAGCAAGAATAAAGAGTAAGATTTCGAATTTTCTTCATGCAATTATGATATTAACTTTTCATTTGGTATCGAGAGCGGAGGTTTGATGCAAGAAATTTCAGTGCTTTCATGATCAAATCCGTCTCAAAGAATATATTATATTTTTGTTTCCAGATGTGGGTTTTTCTATAATTTTGTGTGCAGAATCACGTGCTGGTCAAGAAACTACAGAAGAAATTTCAGAAGAACCCAGAACGTAGTTTGGAATAAATACGGATTTTACTATGCAGCTATCAAATTAAGCACATCAATTCTTTCTTGAAAGTTTTCTCCAATTTTCAATAATGTTGAATTGTTAATACAAGTTCTTGACTTGCTTGGAGGTTAAAAGGTATTCAATATAAAATTTTAAAGTACTTGATTCAATTTTGTATTTTTTTATCAGTATTGTACAAAATAATGGAGAAACTAAATCTGATTGAAAAGTTTGAAGGACAAGATTTCCATACATGGCAACTACAGATGCAATTACATTTAATAGAAAAGGATCTATGGGATGTGGTGAAGTCTAATTCAACTCCACCCACTGGAGGAAATGAATTGGCAAAATGGAATGCAAAAGATCAGAGAGCATTGGGTACCATTGGTCTGGGCTTATCAAAAGCCTATCTACATCATGTGGATTTCACAAAATCTGCAAAAGAAATTTGGGAGTCTCTTAACAAATTGTTTGGTTCTGAAGCTGAAATGGAAAAGACTACATTGAAGCAACGCTTGTACGGGTTGAAAATGGAAGAGAACTCAAAAATGGCAGATCATATAAGTAAGTTTCGTTCTTTGCTAAATCAACTAATTGGAATTAAAGAACATGTAAAAGATGATGATGCTAAAGCTATTCTTCTTAATAGCATGCCTAAGAGTTACTCAAATATTGTATTTACTTTGAGTAAAATTACTATTAGTCTAGAAGGAGTGATTTCTACATTGTTAGAACAAAGCAATCATGAAGAACATGAAGAAGTACTATATGTAGGAAACAAACCGAGCTCCTCATCTAAGAAGGAAAAACATAAACCAAAGAAGGTTCCTTCACATGGAAAAATAAAATGCTTTTATTGTAATGAGATTGGGCATGTAATACCGGCGTAAAAAGAGAGCTAAGGATCTTCTTGATGACAAGATAGATCGAAAGCCCTTCTAGCTGAAGTAGAAACCGATTGGGAAGTCTACTCAACCGATGAAGAACTTTCATGTCCTAGTGATGAGGATTTCCTATGGTAGACTCTTTTCTTGTTGGAGGAAGGAGGCAATGGAGGAAGGAGGAAAATCAGCGTCCTCTCGTCATTCACCAACGATGGGGTCAGCAGCATGATGTGGTGATATTTTATTTGAGTTATGTGGTGTGTTTATACACAAGGGGTGAAACTAGTTTCATGTTTTGATTTTAATGTGTTCACATAGACTAACAACAGTTCCTGAGTGTCTATTTGGTGTGGAAGAAGCAAACTGCATGACTCAGCTTACAGGGGAAAATCATCTACGTACGGTCCTCTGACTGTCGTACGGTCCTCTGACTGCCATACTTCGGTGGAAGGTACTTCGGTGGAAGGTGATCAGTCGATGAAGATGTTCATACGACAAGGATGATCATTAGCAGCAAGATCCAGATAGCAAGATCCAGTAGCAATGAATACTCCGACAAGGTTGATGTTTCCAGGAGCTCTTACCCCATGTTCACACTAAGGGGGCGAATGTTAGGAATATCTATGTTGTAGTGTGAACATAGAATATTATGTAAGTGATTATATTATCTAGGATAATATAATATGTGTTGTAATAATTAATTACATTATTGTAAATGTAATTATGAGTGGGTGAGTAAATATTGTTATGAGTTGTTGAGTAAACAAATCATTAACAATATTAGTTTTGTGAGAAAACAAAATCTCACGTATAATAGCATGGAGTTGTTTTAGGAGTTATGTGTGGAGATATTTATGGAGATTATATCTCCTTAAATATAGGAACAACATCTCCTATTTAAATGGATATGTATTGAGCAAGAATAAAGAGTAAGATTTCGAATTTTCTTCATGCAATTATGATATTAACTTTTCAAAAAATTGGCTGATTGATACCAAATTTGATCTCGAAATGGCTAGTTTATGCATACAATATTTAATTCACTAGTTTTGGATACTAAACTTTACTTTTATCAATTTCTCATGATTTCTCATAAATACATAAAAATTGGACTAAATGTTAAAAAATAGGCTATAAATGATTAAAAATTGTAAGTAATTGAATAAAACAGAGACAATTACATTTCAAATTTATTAAAAACCATCCAACATGGATTTCATCTTTGGGTTTGCCAAATTACAAATTGATTGATTAAAATGATGCAAAATACAATTTCTTACATAAATCTTCTTCTCCAATAATGACATATATCTCCCAATAAGGAGTAAAAATTTCTCTATATTTTCTCAAGAAGTTATTTACAATGTATTATTGGCCTTCAAATTAACACTCATGTAATTAAATATAATAAACTTAATTTTCTCTCCGTTTACAAAGGGCAAAAATTTGACCCTTAAAAATTAAAATAAGCTCCTCTTATATTTGTTTTTCATTTTTTGGCTGAGTGGTAAGGCTCTCGGTGGCTACTCTTGGATGCTTAGAACTTAGTATTGGCTACCATTCACTTATGAAATCACCTAATGTTGTGTTGTGGATGTGTTTGCTGCCACTTTGCATTTGGCGGCTTACGAATGCAAAACCTTTACAAAATACAAGGATATTAGTCCCACATGCATTGTGGGAGGCTATTGATACTTATTTATATAAAATTTAACTTATAATATAATATGAAGAAAGGTGTGAACTCAACTCTCCTTACAAAAAAGTGGACCCCACCAGTTGGTGGGGGCACCTAATTGGCAAATAATGTGGGCCTCACACTCGACCATTGAAGATCGGAGGAAAAAAACTAAATAAATCCATTTGAATTCTCTCTGCCATATGTGAGAATATTATTGGTCCATGTTTCAAGACCCGATTGGTTTACTTCTATAGGTCCAAATAACATGATGTGTACATTTTTACGTATTTATATTTTGCTTGATAGGACATACCTTTTGCATATGAAGTTTTTTTGAGTCTATTCAAAGTGTGTTGTAAAGATCTCAACAAGATATTCATTGTGTGAGTAGTATTGAATATATTTCAAGCCATATTACCTATTTTTATGTATGTATCCTTCTAGATTAGGCATAATCCCTTATTATTTGTTCTCTTGTCACTTGGTTTGAATGGTCTTGTATCAATATTCCACTCTTCTTTCATGATTTTATGTCAAGTTATAGGGATCCATGATCAGGCCATTCTTCCATTTTGTCACATATTATGTTATTACAAGACTATACAGATGGATCAAGATTGTAAATATGTTCCCGACCTAGGTGTAAGGTCTTGAACATTTTATTTTTCATCTAATTTTAATATTTTGGTCTAGCTTATTGATGTTTTTATAATACATTTCTTATCTTTTAGGTCAACCTTTCCATCCACCGAGGTTTTATATTCAAGTTAAGAACTCCTATATATACAAGGTTAATGTAAGCATTTATAATCTAGAAAGAGCCTATCTATCCACCATATACTAAGCTAATGAAGTAAGATACACCTTTTTATACTACATATACAACATATGAAGGCATAAATATGAAATTTTCATCCACACACAAGGGGTTCTACTAGGATGAAGTAGAATATACCTCTATATGTGTTGAGGGAAAAGGAAAAACTAGGTCAAGGGACATTTTCGTGCACATCAACACAAAGCACTAGGAAAACTACATTGAATCTAAAATGAAGTGCAATGCTCGGTGACTCATATATGGGGTGACCAATAAGGTCAGTATGACTCAAGAATGTACATATTTCTTTTTAAAGTTAATGATTTCTTGAGTGTGTTATAGGATACCTAAGGTTTGTTTTTAGGTTCGGTGTTACATCTAAGGTTTTGTGTGAAACTAAACATACCAAAAAGTAGTCAATAGTGACACATAAAGAAACGATGCCAGCTTTGTTCAAAGTCAATAGTGACACATAAAGAACAATGCCAGTTGTAGATTTTTCTTCCATATAGGTTCAAGACTCTACAATTTAGTATAGATTATACTGCATAATTTTTCCCTTCTTTTATGGACTTGGACATAGATTGTAGATCCACAATAGTTGATTTGATTTGTCATCCGGCTCTGTTCCTACCTATATCACTTATTGACATATTATAAAAATTTCATGAACTAGCTAAGTGTCTATTTCCATCTTGTTTACATTCTAGATTGTATGTATTGGTTATCAATTGTGATTTTCATGTCCTATATGATCTCTATATGATCTATACCATAATTATGAGTGTGTATAATAATATTAGTTACTCTAGTATCACTTCAAAAGACCAAATCATAATAAATGAAGGTTGATACAATAACAAAAACATTTTTATGAGAAAAAACATCATTTGGACTATGAACATGATTATGAATAGAGGAATTATCATGAAAAGAAACATAATGAAGCATAGTAATATGATTATTGCTTGAAATTTTGTGATCAATATGTCCATCATGATCTATATAAGTAGAAGAACATTCATCACAACTATTCTCATATGTGTCAATAACAGGTTGGAAAGTAACATTATTAGCTATTATAATACATGTAGGATAGACCCATCTAGAAGGACAAATCATTATTTGAATATGAATAATCTAAACACTTAGTGGATTTTATATCGTAGAAAGTGTGTGACTATACACATTAGGCAACTTAATGAGATAATGAGGATAAATATTCATCATCATTAAACTAATAATTCTCATTTTATGCATATTCAAAAATAAGGTCATCATTATATCATGGATCAAATGAGTGGGTAATGCTACAACTAGCTACTTGCAAAGAATCAATAAAATTATTCATAACAAGGGACTTATGAGGTGCCTCTAATATGGGTAGAGAGCTAGCTAAAGAGGCATATAAATAAGGTAGACTAAGAATATATGTCATTCTAGGATATTTTTGGCATATAAAATTTAATTTAATTTTATTGGGAAACAACATTGAAATGTTTTCCCCTTTTTCGGTCAAACAGGTCAAAATAGCCAAATTTGCCAAAATTGCCCACTCTCAAAGTTCAATTTATAGGAAATGTTTTGAGAGCCTCGAGAGCATTTCATAAGTCTTGTTTATAGTCAATGGAAAGGTCTTGGAGTTTTATATGTGATGATACAATTTAGCAAGAATTCTAGGAGATTTTGAATAGTGTTAGGACCCTAATTTATTGGTTAAGTACAAGAAGGCGCGTGGGTGCACAAGGCCTAGTTAAGGAAGGGTGCACAAGGAGAAAGTGTGTATGACAAGGTTCTAGGAGGGTTTAATAGAACAAGTGGTATGAATGCAAGACAAAACAAAGGTTTCAATACTTAGCCATATTTGACACATCAGGTAGAACACGAGAAAAGCATGACCCAACTACGCACATGCAGAATGGATAAGGTGTCAGCCTTGTGACAGGTTGGCTTAAGAAGGAATATACCCTGTGATGGAAGTTTCCAGAAGACCATCATTGCAAGGAGTGGAGAGCTCGGGCCTGAAGGAGCATTCCCCCATGGAGGACCACATTTGACACTTGGCGATGGATCGAAGCCACAGAAAGGAAAGTTGATGATTCAAGAGGCCTATATATACAAGCACTCGTAGAGGAGAAGGTGTGTGGATAAATAGATATAGATTGGCAGAGAATAGAGCTCTGCAGATATAATGCAAGGAACTCTATTTTTTTGGGTAGAGATCTATAGGAAAAGGATCTAATAAGGGGATGGTATTGTAAATTTTCTCTTAAGAACTAAGGGGTATAAATCCAACTATGATGTATGACTTCGGTCTGCATAGTTGTGGTAGTCTGTAATGGATCCAATGAATGTAATGAGGTTACAAAACTTGATTGAATATGATTATTAATGATTTTGGTCCATGTTTATAGCTTACAATTCTGATTCATGAGTGTTTATGGAATAAATATACATCCTTATACATTTCCTTTTTGTTATGGTTCCTATCTATAATTTGTTAAGTACCATTTGGTCTGGGATGACTGCATTTTTCTAGAAGTTGTTCTGAGTTCTATGATAAATTTATGTCTCGTTTCCACTCACTCTTTTTAAATTTCCTATCATAGATGATGTTTCCCACTTAACTCACATAAAAGAGAGACTAAACACCCACACATGCCTCGGGTGAGTGCATAATGCCCTTTGAGTGATAGTGGCACACATGGGATTCCCTTGTTCTTTGGTGGGTGTAAAAATGACTACATCTTGGTTCCATTTCGAGACCTCTTTTTGAAGTTATAGTGGGAAATGGCATACATCATGATCTGTGTAATGAGTGATGACAGAACATCTAACTCTAGAAAGTGTTGAATCATGGTTCAAGAGCACGGAGGAAGAATTTTCTTAGAGATTCAACACTGGGCCTGAGTTTGATGCATGCAAGTGGGTAGAAGAGAACCTCTACCATGAGTTGTATGAAACATTATTTTGTTGCTTCCCAAAGAGAGCTGTATGAATGGCTCTCAGTGTATGCGTCCAGATCAAGCTAGTATTATAGATCACACACGTGAACCCAAGAAGAGTACCAAAGGGTGCAAGATGTAGATTTGACATGGAATCATGTTGTGGATCATTTTGGAAAGGAGTACTAACTAGCTACACTCTAGAATATGCTATTTCTACATATTATCGTCTGGAAGTCGCTGAGTTCAAGTTTCTACGGGAGCCCAAAGGATCATTTCTACGTGTTGTTCCTTTGGTGATGAAGATCTTGATCATTACCTTGAGTTTAGAGGCATTTCGATGGTGGCTAAACATTTTGAGTGCTAGGTAAGGAAGCTAGGGTGGAGGAAGATGGCAGACATTATGACTGAGAAAGAAAAGGAGGAGAGATGACTCAAGTATAGTGAAGTGCGTGAAAGGGAGATTGCTAGACAATGTGAGGTTGTAAGTGTGATGGATCTATGGAGGCAGATGCCGGGAAGGAGTTGAGGTTCATGTAGAGGATGTGGAACTTGAGTAGTTTGTGCTACCCCATCTTGGCAAGCATAGGAGAGAGATCCCTTTAGCTTTTGATGAAATTTCATTGCACAGAGAAAGAAGAGTCGTTAGCATGCATCTAAACCCACCTAGTGACCAAACCTTGGCACTTGTATTTTCAAATCAAGGGAGAAGTATTGTTAACCCAGTTGGTATCGATGGAGGTGACCAATCTGTGCCTAGGAGATACAATTTCTTGTTTGGGACTTCTATGGCTGCACACTCTATTCTAGTGTTTGGAGAAATTTTTGGACAAGGTGCAAATACACAAGGTTTGGGAAATGCATTGGGGAGTGGCATGGGGCATACATATGGTAGTGGAAAATCTCACTGAGACCATTAGCACGTAGTTCGGTGGGACATTCGGGACACTAGGCGCGATCACTTGTGGCCCATTATTAGCCACGGGAGGGTCGGAGGTGGAATTGGTGGATCAGGAGGCACATGGCCTAGTGGATCTAGTGGATCTAGAGGGAGAAAAACTAGAGGGAACACCGGAGGAAACATAAAAGGAAATCAAGGATTTGGACCAAGAGGATAGGGGCCTCACCACCACCTCGAGTAATCTTTGAAATGTCTTTACGCTTACTAAACTACCATGGTGTAGAGGATGTTGGGGAGCATGTTCACAAGTGTGATTTATATGGCACATGAAGGGGATCACAACCGTGGAATGGAAGGCCGGTTAATTTGTAATGGCATTGCAAGGACGCGTAAATATACGGTATAAGAAGTCGACCCCCATCGGATGGTGGTAGATTACATCATGTTGAAAAATTCATTTCTTGTAGAATTCCACATCCCCGAGTTTGTACTGAAAGAGCATCATCACCCTAAAGGAAATTCAATAGGGATTGGTGAAGAGTGTGTGGGAGTATGATGCGCAGATTTAAAACTCTCCTATCAATTTTGTCATATGACATTCACCCTTCATAGTATGCTTAATGGTTTATTGGAGGGTCGATGACACCATTTAAAATATCATTATCTCTAAAGACTTTCACATACCCACATGAGGCACTAGAAGCTACTCTATGCACCTTTGAAGCATTTGGAAGCATTGATACTGGTGTGAGCCCATTTGTGGAAGCTCAAATCACTACTATGGCTAAATAGCTAGAGAATTTGTCTGCAAACTCATCCCATGAAACTCATAGAGGTATGTGGTGCATAGACTATGAAGTAGAGGGGCATGCAAAGGATAGCAACCCTCGAAGTCGATATGTGCTATAGCGGTGGACTATGAAATCTGTCCCGGGGACCATGATGCAAGTAGGTGTCCTCTATTATAATGTGCAATCCATAAAAATGTATCTTGTTATTGCAAGATTTGTACATCCACATTGCATGACACTAAAGACTGTAGGCTGATTGATCATATTCATGACGATATTGATCTTGGTGTGCACCAAACTAGCCTTATAAGTAATTCTAAGGGTGATGACCTCCATTATGAAGATCACGCATATGGATGTGTGTGCAGAAGAGGGTTTCGTGGAGGATTTTGTGGATGTGGTAATTATGGAGGAGGAAGAAGTGAGTTCCCTCAAGGAAACTTTTGTAATTATGGATCTACAGACCACTACAAGCATGAGTTCCCAAAGCTATTGCAGTGCTCATTGTGTGGGAAGAAGCACAGATATGAGGAGTGCCCTGAGTTGTTTGAGAACATGATTCAAAAGACCGAAAAGACAAGGGAGGTGCAATGGTAATCACAAAGATGGTTAACACACATTGGATGCCACGTGTAATATGTGAGTCAAGCTTGGATCCTATTTTAGTAACAACACAAACAAAAGCGGCACGTGCCAAGGAAATACCAAAGTAGAGGACCCTAGTTTCAAGAGAAGAAGTGGTACATGGGAAGTAACCAAACCCTTCTCATTAGAAGGAGGTATATCAGAAACCATGGATGTCATTTGGAGTTTACAAGGAGAAATCCAATGTTTAAAGGAGTAATTTAGGAAGGAGGAGCAAATAAGGAATGATGAGGCCCCAAAGGATGACCTGGATGAAGTTAAGGAAGTATGTAAGATACTAAGGCAAGAGTATATTATTCCCTTGCTAGGATAATGGTTGCAGGAGAAGGTACCATGTCTTTGGAAGCAGAGCACGAGAGGTAATTCTTGCATGTAAACATTCCCCCTCACATCCTTGACTATGATAAGGAGATTACCTTAAATGCAGTTGTTGATGGGTGGCTCCTTAGTAATATCCTCATTTACAGGAGTAAAGGTCAATGTTCTTGCCTTGGATGCATGGCATCAAATGAGAAGACATGCATTACAGAAATATTTGAATGTGTTGTATATGGCAAACAAGACAAAGGCAATTCCCATCAGTGTCTTAAAAGATGCGGCTATCACCATTCAAGGGGCCAAGTTTTTACTGGGGACTTTGAGGTCTTGGTGCTCACCGAGGCGGACCACTTTCTAGTAGTGTTTGGGTACCCTGGTGCTACCAAAATAATGTTGACCTTCGGTTCAATAAGGGATACATCAGCTTTGAAAATAAGGAGGAACGGGTCATTATACCCTTGGTTGATGGGAAATCAACACCCTATACCAAACCCTTGGGGGAAGAAGTCCTTGATAGAATATATGTGCACTAAATCAGGGATCTTGAGATAATTCATCCCATAGAGGCAGTTATCTATTTTGTGGATTCTCAGTCCATAAGTGACACTACTAGTATAGCATGCGATAATAGGGTGCATGGGATGTATGAGTTGATCAGACAACATTTAAGAGGATTGGTAACCAAGGTAACAAAGGTATGTGTAGTGTAGCACCTAGGAGGAAGAAAACTATCAAGTTACTCAAGAGGGGATAATCTGGAAGATTTCTTGCGAGAAATGCAGACCCATTAAAGAAATGAAAAGGAAAGAAGAGAAATGCTCAATTACAACCTACTCGGAATTGTTGTGCGCTGGTGGGAAACACATCGGAGAACCTCTTGGAGTGGTGCAAGGTGAGAATTACCTTCTTTGTAAAGTTTTGTAGGAGCAATGTGCCCATGGCTATAAAATACTACCATGGTAAAGAGAGTGCTTCCTTCCATATCCAATCATGTGAGACAACCTAGATGGGAAGCACAAAATCATTGCCACCTTCATTATGGGTTCACAAGTTGTACTCCACCCTGCAAGGTTATGTGCACACATGGTATATCCACTCAGAGATGCATCATCAAACTGTAATTGGAAATAATTGGTGACTAATTCAAACATTCGGTGTATCGATTATAAAGCCATTAATACATAAGGTGTTTTAGGTTGTCAAGTGCCTTACAATAGGAGATAGTGCTACAACAAAGGAAAAATACAAGAATTGCTAGGTGAACCTAGCTTGGAGGCGCGCTTTGAGGAAGAAGAAATAGAAGAGATACCACTTGAGCACGTGTTTATGGAGAAAGAAAAAGGGAAATTGGTGTATGTCATTGATGGGGAAGAGGCAGAAATCTTGGATGTTAACCATTCTGTAGGGACACATGAAGTCGAGAGATAGTCTTTGATGAGCAGGCGCGTGCCTACCATGAACCTTTAAAGATGAAAAAGGTTAACATCGACTTAGAAGTAGGACCCAAGGAGGCTATAATTGGAGACTATTGGTTGGAGAAAGAAGTCTCTAAAATCATTAATCTATCATGTAAATTCCAAGATTTTTTCCCACACGGTACCATGACCTTAAAGGCATCCACCATTCCTTGGGGAAGATGAGGATAAAGTGAAGGAAGGTACACATCCAATCAAGAAGAGACTATACCAAATGAATCCCAATTTTTCTTAAAGGTTAAGGAGGAAATAGAAAAAATGATAGCATCAGGTATCATTGAGGATGTTGAAGAGTCAGAATGGATAAGTCCAATGGTGATTAGTATCAAGAAGGATGGGAGGATAAGGATATGTGTTGATTATAGGGACATGAATGTAGTATGTGTCATTGATCCTTTCCCAACCCCATTCATTGAAGAAATTTTAGAGGGAGTGGCAAGACGCAAGGTCTACTCTTTTATAAATGGATTCTCGGGCTATCACTAGGTAAGGATTGCAAAGGAGGACCGGAGGAAAACTAATTTCACCTCCGAGTGGGAAATTGTTTCCTATATGGTCATGTATTTTGGATTGAAGAATGCGATTGTTGTATTCTCTCGTATTGTGGTATAGTATTTTCAGGACTTCATCCATAAATTTCTTCAAGTTTACCCGGATGATTGTATAGTGATGCAGCCTAGAATTTACCAGATAACACCCTAGACACACTGGCACATCACTTAGCCTAGACTGAGCACTCACCCAAAGCATGAAAATGTACCAAGTCCATTTTTAGGGTTGTTGTAGTAGGATATTAGCGTGATGATGGAAGAAACATATAGATTCATAACTAATTTATCCTTCTACAATGTATGATACTTTCATATCTATGAAAGAAAAAGCTTTAAACAGTAATCATGATTGAATCAATAACATGTACTACTTTATTATACACAAGAAAGACACTTAGGTTCAGCCAATATCTTCCATCTATTAATAAACAGAGAAGCTCCTTACAATAATGTTAATCTATGCCAATGCACATATGGGTCTGATACAGTAATTCAGTCATATGCATATATCTCTATACCTCCATACATCCCTCACACTAATCTCTCTTTACCACTATGTACCTCACATCATATATATAGGGTGGGGAATTTCCCTTCACTACTTATTTATTCCAGAAATAGGCCGCATGCTATTAATAGCCACGTGCGTTCTTCACAAGCATAGCCACACATGAAAGTGTGCTATGTATAGGTCTCTTCTGAGTTAACTAAAGTGTCAATCCTATTCTTATCTCATCTCCATGCAAAACGATTTGATCGATCCTCCAAAATAGACAATTGATGGCGCGCATGTCTCGCATTCTTTGGTGTGTTCCGCACGCCATCTTCTAAAAATAGGTCGTCATGTTGAAAATTGGATAAGTCCTTAATGTTAAACTTACCTTTTACATGTGTTTACATGTGGGTCCTTCTTGTAATTCCACACCCTTGATCCTGGCCTTCTCTCTCGCATGGAATCCTTGCGTGTTTTCTAACAAGTATTCTCTGATCAACATTACCCCACACTAATCTCATTGTCATCCTAACAATGGGTATTCCTCCAAAAATTGAAGTAAAGAATAGAATAATGGAAAGAGTAAGAATGAAAGAACGTATAAAAATAAAGAACTTTTATGAGGTTATCGATGACCTCCTTTGTATCGGTTTGAAGTATCAATTTTGGATACTCCTCCTTTATTTCAACCTCCAAAACCTGTCATTCAGTTAGTGCTTGTTCTAATTTTTTTAGGATGTCTCGCAACAATGGATTCTAACTCATCCCTCACAATCTCTCCCTTTTTATTCTACTGAACCCAAAAATGCTGAACATTGATGTCATTCTTCCTTCTAAAAGATACATCTTCTCGCTTCCTCAACAACCACCTTCTTCTTTCCTTTTCCTACCTGCTGAGATGCCTTCTTGGGTGCCATTTTTTTCCTTTGCAAACGTCTCCTCTTTAACTCGCAACTTTGCAAATCAAACCCGGTTTGTGCCCTAGATGGAAAATTTGTGCCCTAACTCCTCTCTTCCTCCTTGCTTCACTCAAACCCTTCACCACCGAGGACGTAAGCTTCTTTTTGCATTAATCTATTTATCACACTTGGTTTCAAACCCTACACACCTTAACCCGATCCTTTGGCTCTTTGCACTTGGCTCTTTCCTCAAATTCTCTTAGTCGTAATGGTAAAAATGAATCGCATCCCATCCTTATATAATTTTCTTCAAAATTTTCAAATTTTGATGCATTTATTGCTCCTTCACCTACTAAGTATCCTCTCATTTACTGACCAAATTTGTTCATTTCGTGTAGTACATCTTTGTGCCCCAGCTATAACCTTCTAGCACACCTTCCTACCCTTTTGTCATAGACTTATCTTCGGCCATGCGTACCCTTGCACCCGAGTACCTCATCACTTTACCTTCTCTGGTAGTTATTATGGCCTCCACTTACCTTGCGTTATCTTGCCCTTTCATTCATCTCCCTCCTTGGTCACTTTCAAGAAACAATCTTATTTTGACTTAAAGCGCACCCGTAGTGGCTTATTCCTTTCACCTTTCAATTCACATGGTCTTTTACTTGGATAACTACAACCACCCCACACTAAAGGTATGTGCAATCCTCTGTGCATAAACATTCTTCACATATGAATTAACTTCATGTGCGCAAGCGCGCTTTACACAAGAACAAAAACTAAATTAACAAAAGATAGCGACAATGAAGGAAATACATTAAGGAAATAAAAAAGGGAAACCTAATCTAAATGGTAATACTACCTTATTACAAACACCAAGAAGTATTATTTATAGTAGGGCTTGACCTACTCCTGTTAAAGTAATTAGGTAGCTATGTTCCATCAAGTGCTTCTAACTAGAAAACACCTGTTTCAAGTATGTGAGTGATGACATATGGCCCCAACAAATGTACTTTGAGCTTGCCTAGATGGCGTAAGAACTTAGAGTCATAAAGAAGTATCATTTGTCTAATCCCAAACTTTGTATCCCTTATGTTTCTATCATGGCATGCCTTCTACCTGGAATTTTCCTACTTCTGACTCCATCATGCTATGGCTCGTCGCTCATCCAGTTGAATCATATTCTTGATATGCTCTTCTAAAGCTTGTTCATCAGCTAGACCTCAAAGGCGCTGCAATGCACTAAAAAGGTAACATAAATTTGATAGGTAGAACAAATTCTGCACCAAACACCGGTTGAAACGATGTGGCTTTGTTCAATCTCTCTTGTAACTTGTTCTATATGCCCAAATAATAGCTGAAACATTGTCATCCCAATCCTTTCTTCCAACATCACAATTTTTGTCAAATTCTAGCTCAAAATCTTGTTGAAATCCTCAACGGTTCCAGTTTCCTAAGGATGGTAGGGTGTAGTTTTATGGTGTGCAACCATATACTCATCTAATAGGATCTGATTGTCTTATTCAAAAACTGTGTACCCCTATCACTTGTCAAGATTAAAGGACATCCATATCTTGTAAGAAAATTCTCCCATAGAAACCTAGCTATTGTAGTTATTGTATAGTCCTTTGTAGGTGCTGCTTCTTCCCACCATGTGAGATAATCTGTGCAAGTAATGATATAATGTAATCCAGTCCTGCGTGTGTCTGGTGAAATAGGTCCTCCAAAGTCAATGGAAAATTTATCAAATGGTTATGAACTAGTAATTGGTCTCAAAGGCATCTCATCTCTTTGCCCTAGTTTTCTTAGGAACTGACAATGATTACACGCCTTACAATATTCTTTACAGTCTTTATACAATGTTTCCCACCATATTCTAGCAAGTAGGATCTTCCTAGATAGTCGCATCACCTACATAATGGCCTCTTGCAATACCACCATGAGCTTCTTCCATAATATCCTTACACTCATGCTCTAATACACAATGACGTAATACTTCATCTCTACCTAACTTGTAGAGGTCACCACTGATTAACATAAATGGTGCCACACGTATAGCAAGTTGTTTCTTTTCTAATGCCTTCATTCCTTCTGGTGCTATACCAGTCTGTAGAAAGACAATAATATCTTCTAATTATGATGGTGCACATTGTAACCTATATAATCTGTTCATCTGGCATGGTTTCTTCAATTTTCTGTGCTTCCTCTCTTGAGTTGATTCTAGATAAATGGTTTGGTCCAGAATTGATTTTCCCTAGCTTCACCACAATAGTGAAATAAAACTCTTGAAATAAGAGTACCCATCTGCATATGTTCCCCTGTAAGATGGGCTTGTTTACCAAGTACTTCAATTCCATGTGATCTGTATAAAACACAAATGGTGTTGCTAACAAGTACTGTCGAAACTTGTGCAATGCATAGATCATGGACAAAGCTTCGCTCTGTAGTTGTATAATTATGTTCAACAGGAGTCATCTTCCTACTAGAAAAACAAATTGGATGATCAAAAATACCTTCTCCAGGCTGAGCTAACATAACACCAATGGCCATGCCAGAGGCGTCCACATGCACATGAAATGGTTTATCCCATGAGGGAAAGTGTAGAATGGGTGCGGTAGTAAGTTTCTCTTTTAATATATCAAACGCGCGTTGATTGGTTCTCCCCAATAAAATGTACCTTTCCCCTCCAGTAATTATTCCAAGGGTGCAACAATTTTGGCATACCCTTTGATGAATTTGAATACTATCCTGTATGACCTAAAAATCCGTGCACCTCACTTTGACTGGTAGGCACTCCCAAGCCTAAAATTACTACAACCTTAGCTAAATCAATGAACAAACCTTCCTTTCAGATTATATGTCCTAACAATATTCCAAATTTTGTAGCAAATATGCACTTCTTGATGTTCAAAGAGATACTCAACTATTTTCACCGTTCAAACATTAGCGCAAATTTTCACAATGATCTTTCATAAGCCCGTATCTTTGTATAATCATCTAGGTAGAAGCTGTAAGAAGTTGTGAATAAAATCTTTGAATTCTGAAAAATATGCGTGAGAATATAATAGGCACATTTTTCAGTCCAAAAGGCATAAAAGTATAGGCAAAAATGCCCCATTCAAGTAGTAAATGTTGTTTTTCTTGATCCTCTGAGAAAACCTAACACGATGATACCGAAAAACCCATTTGTGAGGGAAAATATTTTGTGCCCGCCATGCCTTCCAGAATTTCCTCGAGTGAATGGCGTAGGGAATGGATCATTACACATGCAGCATTCAACTCCCTATAGTCCACACATATTCTAATTTTTCCATCCTTCGATACTAATTACCATTGGGCTATCCCATTATGACTCATCAAGGGTTTTATAATTCCATATTTCAACATTTTTATCATATTCTTGTTTTATCTTTTCACACAAATTAGGATTTATTCTATAAGGCCTTTTGCTAATTGGGTGTGCACCATCTTTAAGCTTTATCTTCATTTCCCTAAGTGAGTTATGCACACCTTTAAGTTCATGATACCCTTGATGGAATAAGTCCGATAATCCCCGAGTAATTAAATGATCTTTGCTACCTCCGAGTCGACCGGTAGTCTCCAATTATGGTTTCCTTAGACTCGGCCTCCGAACCTATATTCACCTTATTTGTCTTCATGGGTTTGTGATAGACATGCATATCCTTGTCTGTACTATCCAAGACCTCGCACACCCCTTGTAAATGTTCAATATCAAGGTTCTCAACTTCCTCATCATCCACAAAGTAAACCATCTTTCCCTTCTCTTTCTCAAGGCAAGCGCGTTCAAGTAATATGAAGTCCATTTCTTCTTCCTTCTCAAAACATGCTCTAGAATCTGTCTCACCAAATAATTCTTGAATATGCTCTTCTGCTTTTGCACTATCTCCCATAGTTAAGCGCTTGATAAATTTTAATGCCTCTTCTATTGGAGGTTGAGAAGAAAAGTAGTCAAAGGTATGGATCATCCCTACAGTCAAATTTTACTAGTTTCCAGTCTCTTGATGTAGTTCTACATATACATACTAGGCGTGTGCACATCCTTGTAGCATAGAGTAAAATCTATGCACCCAGAGTGAAGGTGGTAATGCTTCATGTCCTACTGTCCAAAGTCTCTCACACTACTAAATGTGATTCGAATAGGTTGATCACCATGATAAGTGTAGATCTGCATAGGTGCATTATTCCTTACAAACCTAATAGATAGGGTGATTCCAATCTCTTCCCATTCTATAAGATTATCTTTTTGACTACCCACTAAAGATTTGCTATGCTTTGCGTAAGGTATATACTAACATAGCTCTTCTCTTAATTTGATTTATCCATTGTGTTTCCATGGCTTTCAAAAATGTAGGAAGATCTTCCACCCCGTATACCAAGTGTTGGCAAGGAATTTTTTCGGGTGAGGAAACTTGTGGACTCCTTGCCAACGCTCTAGGAATCTTGACCGGTGCAACTACCTTATATGTATGTGCAAGAAAACATGGATTTCTGCGGTGGCCTTTTGGCTAGGGATCCAGCAGGGGCACTCCACTGACCATATGGCAAAGCTTGCAGATACTTGCAAGAGAGAAACTTTTCTAAAAGTGGGAAAGGGAGTGAGAAAAGAGGTAGGAGAACTAATGTTACAGGTAGGAAATCAGATTCCTGCACACACTAATTAGAAAATTCATCACATGCATTCATGGGAAGAAACAACCTTGCAAATGGAAACAAGACGAGATAAGATCGTGAACTCAAAGTTTCTAAAATCTCCTCATCAAAGAGGCTACAAAATCCCTCTTCTTGTATTGATGCTTAATCAGAAAGTTGTACATAGTGGAGAAATGGAGGAAATTGAAAGAAGGGGGAAAATGGAAGAAAAATGGCTAACTCCTTTGCTTTCTCCGAGTACAATGCACTCGTGAGTTTACCAGGTCAATTGCCATCCCTTATAATGAATTTTAGAGTCCATCATATAGCCCATAAGAAATAGTTACAATCTACTCGGGTGAGCAAGAAACAGTTACAACCTATTCTAATTGTTTGTGCCCCTTCAATTTCTTGATTCATAGAGAAACACTTATGGCAGAAAGAAACAATTTTTAAAAGATTCAGCTGTTACATTATTTTTCCAGTTAAAACATGGGCCATTCAATTTTACTTTTAAAACTTTAAATCTAGGCCACCCATATGGAAGGAATTGATTGAAATGGGCCCACAGATGCTTTGACTATTTACCTTTTGTTTGGCATGGCCATATATCTGACCCTGGACGTGTGGCAGGCCAACTCTCATTTGAAACTTACCTCTATATGTTTTCTTTGAAGTTGCACCAAGCTGACACATGGAGAGCTCCGCGGGTTCTTTCATAATTATCGAATCTAGGGTTTATTCTTGTTTGACTCATGTTGACCCCTAAACATGTGGAGAGCCAGTGCTGATTTGAGTTTCCACTTTGGAAGCACCTTCTAAAATTATGCCAAGCCTAACCCATGGAGAGCTCCACGAGTTCTTTCATACTTAGCCAATCTAGGTCCTGCTCATTCTGTTTGACTCATGTTGACCCCTAAACATGTGGAGAGATGGCACTAATTTGAGTTTTTGCTTTGGAAGCGCCTTATGAAATTGCGCCAAGTTGACATGTGTCTCCTTCCACCGGGGTTAGAATTTTTAATGGCCAATTCTATCTCCTTAGCTACGTGGTGAGCTAGTGCTACCTAGAGACTGAATCTTGGGTTTTAATTTTTAAATGGCGATGTTACAGCACGTGGAGGCCTCCGTCGACCCACCCATACTTAGCCAATTTTAGCGATCGGCTCTGTCCCTTTTAGACTTGGGACATGTGGAGGATTGACACAAGTTTGAGGACTGCCTCGACTTTGAATCTTGAAATTACACCGATGAGGCATGTGGAGCCATCCATACTTAAATAATTTTATCCCATTTTACCTTCATTTCATACCTGGGACACGTGTAAGGCCTGCGCCTAATTGAAGACTGTCCCTTGTGCCATGCCTCTGGAGTTACGTCATTTGGATGTGGGGAGGCTTCTACTAGACCTTGAAATATGACCAAACCACATCCAATTAGAGAGACCCATGTATTATCCATGGATGTTGAGGCAAAATTTAACGAGGAATATTTTCTGTCATTCCCGACTGTGGAAAAAATGCAAAGAAGAAGAAGACTCCACCATTTACACCTGATTTTCAAATTTCTTTCACGAATCGAGGAACTGAAAAAAATACAACGTTTGATCATCTAGAGGCATAGAAATATTGAAAATTTCATTCAAATGAGGACAACAATAAAATTTTCACGCGTCTAGATAGGAAAACGGAAATTTATCAAAACAAGCAGACTGGGGATTTGAAACAACTCTAGGGCATGGAATTTTCTATCTCTTCGGATTTTCAACTTGGCTTAAATACTTTAGGAGGGTGAGAGAGATCAAAAATCTCAAATTTAACTTGGAAAACAAAAATGGTTTTCGAGAGACAACAATTGGCTCTAGCTTGGGGACATGGCATGGACTGAGCGTGGCGAAGATGTGATATGAGGATCCAGAATCTCAATTTTTAAACCCTGTAATTCATTGACCAGTGCCTTATCCATTGGGCCTTGTAGAGTCATGAACAAATTTGAGAAAGAAATATTATAATAAGGAAACAAATGAGTACACAACATGAAGGAAACACATGACACACAACCAAAAGGGGAAACAAAACCACACATCGGAAAGGGAAAAAAACCTATGGTATGAGATGTGGGACAACCCGCTTTCACTTTGATGATATAATATCAATTATTTCCTAGTTTGAGGCAATTATAGTGGTGTTCCATCGAGTATGAGAGAAGGAAAACATTCTCACCACAAGCTTCACGAATCAGGAATGGGCTGAGCCATAATGAATCGAACTTTCCATGGCTGCCTCTAGGTTCTCTTCTCTTGTCCCATAGCAGAACGAAGTCTCCAACCTTGAATTCTCTTGCCTTGGTCTTCTGGTCAAATATCTTCTTCACTTTCAACTGATGCTCCTTGATTCAATCCACCACTTGGGATCTATTTTCTTCCATCTTTTCCAGAAATAGGATCCTCTTGTCAATGGAATCCTTGTATTGGCCATCTTCTATTGCCTGTAACAACTTGAGAGTTGGCATCTCAATTGTGAGAGGAATTTCTGCTTCAACTCCATACAGCAGTTGGAATGGTGACATACCTATTTCCTTTTTGGGAGTGATCCTATCCCCCATAATGCATCATACAACCTTTTGTGCCAATTCCTTTGATTCTCATTTACAAGCTTGCGAACAATGGTCACAATGTTCTTGTTGCTTGACTCAGCTTTCCCATTTCCTTGGGGATAGTAGTCAGAAGAATGAGATAGGGAGATTCCAAAGCCATAACAAAACTCTGTGAGCTCCCTTGAAGAGAAATAGGTAGCATTATCTACTACAATCTTTTGTGGCACTCCAAAACGGACTATGATATTCTCCTTGATGAAGTTGCATCTTGTTTAGTGTTGGCCTGTTTGGTTGGAGTTGCTTCCACCCATTTGGTGAAGTAGTCTATTGTTGTGAGCACATAGGTATTATAGTGCCCACTTTCTTTTGACACTATTTAGATACGATCTTGCTATCTTGTTGATCTCATTTTGTACATTATTATGTTTTGATTTAGTATGATGTGTATATGTTAGATCATGGAGTATTATGGACCTTGATTCAGTTAGCATGCGGGAGGATTATTGGAGACATTATTATATATGGATGATGATATACTACTTGATATGGACAAGTTATTGATGCTGATTTCGACATGTGACATGGATATTATGAGTATCTCTAGTATAGAAATTCATTGGATGATGATATAGTGGAAAAATTGAATTTAAAATGATAATGTTGAATTCTTGATATTGTTGTGATTTGGATTTGATATTTATATGTTGCTTATATCATTTTGGATGTTCTGATATGGCCACAAGGCCAAAGGAGGTATTGTTATTTTGCAGGTTAAAATATCACAACAATGTGGGGATGAAGACTAACCATATTGGAATTCGTGTGAAATCAACAAGATCACCATGGCAACTATAATTGTTTGTGTGTTGTGTTGTGTTAGGATTTCCCATGGGGGGATTTCCATTATATGTGACCATGGGATATATGTGTTTTATTTATGTGTTCCTTTTTATTATTTAATTTAAATATGATGGATTAATGTAAGAGTCACATAGTTAAATTTTATTTAATTTAATTGGGATGTGGTATGTATGTAATAAAGTTGTTGTCTTAGTTATTAATTAAATTGGATTTATGTCATGTATAACCATATGTTAAATAAATAAACCATTATGTCAAAAGTATGTAATAAATGAAGTCATAGATATTAATTCATGTTGTAAGAATGTGTAAGAGGATGTAAGAGATGTGTAAGTGATGTGAAAGTTTGTGTAAGTCATATTTTGGAGTGTAGAACACTCCATCCTCTATGGAATTCGAATTTGACCTTGGAGGCCAAATTTGGAGGCTTGTGGGACAAGTTAAACTTGTCCCACACCTCTTAAAATCATACACCAACCATGCCTATGGGTTGGGAGTAAATTTTATCCTTTATAATTAAAATTTGAAATGACTATGTGTAAGTCTTTATTGCACTTTACTTACAAATTTTTAATTCAGTCCTTGTTAATGTATGGGTTAATTTTGAGTGTGTAAGTTGCTTGTCATCTCCATTTATTATGATTAATGGTGAAGTTGACTTCCTCCTTTTGGGTTGAGTAAGGATGATGTGGCATCCCACTTGGAATCCACATCATCCTCTCCCTCCGTCTCCTTTAAAATTAAAATTATTCCTTTGTTTATGGTTGTTGAAACTTTTCTCTCTCATCCTTGGGTCAAATTTTTATTGCTGTTGGAGCTTGCTTTGTGGAAGGAGTTGGAAATTATTTTGCATGCTTATACCTTGCTGGTTTGGGACTGCATTTTGAGCACTGAGGGAACTGTTGTTTGGGAAAACAATCTCCACTATGGAGAGGTAGGATTCTATCCTTTTTATATGTTGTTTTTTCCTTTTTCTTGCATGAATGAAATGGTGATTGTGTTGTGTATTCATGGCTGGTTGGGTAGATTGCTTAGGGAAAGGTGTAGGAGAAGACTATGGGGATTTCACATGGGGGGGCATAAGGGATTGCCAATGGCACTTATTCTTGTGGAGGGAGTGTTGGTTTGGGATCCACCTAGGAAAAGAAATTGCTTGCATTTCTTACTCTTGGGGGCATAAGGGAGAAATTTGGGGAGGCATAAGGAGGGGTTGGGAGATATAAGGTTTATGGGATTTGGTATGTTTTATGGTGGTATGCATTTGGTGGATGCCCAATTTCAACTTGGGAGGTATAAGGAGCTCCCCATAGCTCTTGCTCTTGATGGCTTGCTTGATCAAGCCTATATATTGTGTGAATAATCCTTATTGCGAGTTGTGAACTGCTGTCTTTGTTTGATTTGTATTTCTTGTTGTGTTCTGCATGTGAAAAGAATGTTGTCGCTGTGATAGAAGCCTTGTTTCCATCTGTTGTTATTCATGCTCCATTTCAATATGGTTGGGGCTGGGGGGCCAATGGGAAAGATGGCTTATCCTTTTCCATTAGATTTCTTGGTTGGGTGGAGAGCGTTTCCTTTCCCCCTTCCTTTTGTGAATAGGTGAAAGAATGAAGAAATCAACATGCTGCTATTTTGGAGCTTGGAGAGAACACAATTTTGACAGTCCCTTCCTTTGAGAAATTCATTGTATCTATTCCCACCTTGTAGTGGATGAAATGTATTATTATTGTAATTGGAAGACATCTTGTATTGCAAAGAAAATATTTATTATTTCATACTCTGTTTGAAAATAACGTGAAAGAATGAGATATGTTGTATTTGTATATTGAAATTTAAAGAAAGAAATAAGTTGTAATGTGTTGTTTGAAATCAATGAAAGAAAAACATCTCTTTCTCAAATTGTATCATTGCATTGCAATTTAACTGTTGTTGTGTTTTAAAATCTCTGTTGAAAAAGGAAAATACGTGTGGGAGAAAGAGACAACATTTTGTTCTCTACATTTATTTAAAATTTGAAATATCAATTGTTGTTTGTGCTCTTGGAATGAGTGGATAAGTCAATTAATTTCTTTAGACAAGAATAGAATGCCTTAGATCAGATTTGATATGATTTCCATGCTTAAGAGTTGCAAAATTGCTAATTAAAACTGTTAGTAAATGATCTTTGTTTTATCTACAAATCTGTCAATTAAATTTATCAAATAAATGTATAGCTCGAAGTTATAACTTGTAATCAGATATGAAACATTATAATTCAGATGTAATAAGTCCTATTGAACTCAATTTGACCTCAACATTTAAGAAAGACATTTTAGAACTTCACAAAAATCAATTTTAGAACTTGTTGGTCCACTTTCCCGTCAAAAGCTGTAAAAATATGAAATGTACTTCAATTAAAAAATTGAACCTTGATAATACTCTTAAAATTACCCAAGATCATTCCTCCATGTTCATTTTGCATGTTGAGAAGAAGAAAAATCAAAATTGGACAAAATCTCATAAGTTGGAAAAATTGCTAGTTTTAAATGTGAAACCCTACAGATTGATTTCTTAAAATTGACCCTTAAAACTTCATCAAAATCCTAAATTAATGATTTATGTACAAAGAGGACTCTGAGAGATTTTGGAAAGTCCTTGTTTTCCCAAAATGGAGTTTCCTATCAAAAGTTATGGCCATTTGAAGTTTTTACTTCAAAATGGCCATCCAAAAATAAATCTAACTTTATTAAAATCAAAATTTGAACTTTAGAAAATTTTCCACAAAAATTCTGCCTCCCGTAAACCTCTCAGCCAATCATGTGTCACCACGTGGCACTTGGGAGGGGAGAATCTTTTGAAAACTTAACTTTGAAAAAATTTCCTTTGGGAAAATTTTCCCAAATTTCCCCGCAACACTGCTACCCCACAACCAATCACGTGCTGACACGTGGCTTGGTGGGTGCACGAAAGAAAATTTGAAAACTTTAACTTTTTCCTTTTGGAAAAATTTCATCATTTTCCCCACGGCCCCGCACACCCACAACCAATGGGGTGCTGACACGTGTCCTGGTGGACGCACGGGCCCGCACGAGTTCTTTGGCTTTTTAAACCTTTTGGCGCAAAATTTTAATTCCCTCCGTCACTCCACCAACCCACGCCCAATCATAGGACACCATGTGGAATTTTTGTGATGGTGGAGGAGGAAAGGAAAATTTTCCTTTAGAAAATTTTAGGTTTGGACTTAGGAAAAAATTCCCAAATTTTCCCCGCCGCCAATAGGCATTCGACACGTGGCACTAGGGCATCGGCATGCACATGGACTTTTTGTCCTCTTAGCACTTTTTGGTGATTGAGACTTAAAGTCTCAACCTACTCTATCAGCCCACCAACCCTTCCAGCCAACCGGAGCATGCCACGTGTCCCTTTCGTTGGCCCCATGGGCGTGCAGAGGTGTTTTGCACCTTGCGCCTAAGGAAGGGAAAATTTCTCCCTGAAACTCCACCGCCCCATAACTTGAGTTTTACAAGGAGTTAGAAGGACTTCTTTATATGGTTAGAAAGGTGAGGAAATTTCCTATCCAATGAGCATGATTTAGGAAAGTTTTGATGACTCTAAGTGTGCAAAAAAATCAAGTTGAATCCTGTAAGCCTGTTAGGGCAGGGAGGAGTGAGAATTTACTCTCCTAACCTAAGTGATGAATTTTATCCCTTGTTTTGACCTTGTGCTTGTTGTGAGATGTTATAGAATCATTTCTATAGGTCAATCTTGTTTGTTAACCTAAACTGGTTTGTGATAACTATGATCTTGTAACCCTCCTTACTAACACTCTTAATCAAAAAAAAAATTCCATAATTTTTCCTAGCTAAACCTAGTTTGTTTCTTGGTCTCAAGTGGTAGTTTGAAGTGGGCATTACACTTGGTTCAAAGGCTTGGACCATTGGGCACACTAGAAAATTGAGACTTGAAACTTTAAAACTAGTAAACTTGTTAATCTAGAGAAAGCGAAGCAGTTTGAAAATTGAACATGATGGTCAACTTAGAAACTAAATAAGACTTAAAGTAATGAACTAACTCTTGCTTTGGTCTCATGCGGGAGGATTAGACGGAGTGAGAGGAACATTCACGAGAGATCCGCATTCAGATTCACCACCACCACCACCACCACTGGATCAAGGTGTAGCAGCCATTCTACCTTAGATTCTACAGACCCTTCGGGATGTTAATGCCACCTATGCGGAGGATCGGTAGGAGGGCACTAAAGGCGGACATGATAGAGTGGCTTATATCGAGGGAAATTCACCTCCTCCACTCAGGAGCATAGATGAGATAACTCATATGAAAAGTCAGTCATAGTGGACTCACCACCTAGGAGAAAGGGTGTGAGTTTCGAGAGCATAGAGAGAGGTCTCGAAGCCCTAGGCTTAGGGATGAGCTTGCAGAGAGGCCTAGAGGCTGACAAACCATAGCAGCGGATCACATCGGGAGATCCTGAAGCTTAGGCCCTCACATTACTCAGGTGATATAGGTGGATTTTAGGTAGAGGCCTAGCTAGTGAGCTTGAGTAGTTGCTTCAAGCTTTGTCCTTGTTCTAGCAACACGAAAGCTTGTGTTACATGATCCATCTACTGAGGGATGGAGCAGGAGTGTGGTGGAGGATAGAGGAGTAGAAGCTCCATGTAGATTTAGAGATAGTGACTTGGGAGCTATTTGAGGAGAGATTTAGGAGCAGATATCTATCATGGAGGTTCATCCAAGTAGAGGATTGATGAGTTCCATGACCTCGACAGGCTACCCTTTCTATAGCAGAGTATGAGAGTAGGTTTCTAGATCTACTTCAGTATGTAGAGTATATGTAGGATGAGCGGTGTGGATTCACAGGTTCATCCGGGGCCTAAATTTGGACATTGGAGGGCAGTATGGATTCACTACCCACAAACTTTAGTAAAGGCTATTGAGAAGGCCTATATTGCAAAGGAGACTCGGGGTAAAACCCAACATGCTAGAGACCGAGTCAAGAGCCACATTCAACAGATGCAAGATGATAGATCGAGAGGTTTGGTACCTCCTCCTCGTGGTGGGCAACATTCAACATAGTCATCCTTTAGGGCCTGTGCAAAGCGTGTAGCAATAGTCTCTCCCACCGTATAGACCTCCATAGAGAGCCGATGCACAGAGAGGTCGGAGCATGGGGCCTCCTCCTAGGGGTCCCATCAGGACACAAGGTGGACCTAGAGCTCAGTTAGCTGGAGCTTGCTAGTAGAGACCGCAACATACTACAATCGGATCATCAGGATCTACACCACAGGCTCTAGGGCACCTCTTTGGAGGTGCTGCTCCTTAGAGAGGATTAGGTGGTTACTTTGGATGTGGAGTTATTTTAGGTATGGATTGGCTATCCACACATAGGGCTAGGATGGATTGTTATCATAAGACTATATCTTGTACGAGATGATGTGGGAGTAGAGTCAATGATTATAGGGGTCAAGAGACCCATTTCTATTCGCACCATTTCCGCTCTACAGCTTAAGCGATGTGTGTGACGGGTTTGTTAGATATACGCTATTACAGTTAGTGACAGGTTAAAGGATGGGTCTAGTGGACCATCACTAGATGATCATCCCATCTTGAGAGAGTTTTTTGATGTTTTTCTAGGGGAGATACCGAGGATGCCACCTCCACGTGAGATTGATTTCCATATAGACCTAGTCCCAAGAGCAGAACCTATCTCATGGGCACCTTATCGGATGACCACCCCAGAGCATTGTGAGCTCAAGTTGTAGCTTGAGGGCCTTCTGGAGAAAGGCCTTATCCATCGTAGTGTATCCCCTTGGGGTGCACCAATGATTTTCGTGAAGAAGGATGGGTCATTGCGGTTATGTATTGATTACCATCGGTTGAACAAGTGATGATCAATAATCATTACCCTCTTCCTCATATTGATGACTTGTTTGATCAGATGAAGGTGACCACGGTGTTCTCTAAGATTGATCTCAATTCGGGCTACCATCGGTTGAGGATTTTGGAGGCGGACATTCACAAGACCACCTTCCGCACGAGGTATGGGCACTATGAGTTCACGAGTAGTGCCTTTTGGTTTGACGAATTCCCTATAGTGTTCATAAGTTTGATGAATGGGGTATTCGAGAACCTTTTAGATCACTTCATGCTCATCTTCCTGTTATCTAAAATGAGCCCCTAGCTCATTTTTGGGGTAACTCCATTCATTTCATTCCTCCCTTGTGCATCGGTTAGAATTTTTTGTTTAGGAACTCAAAATGTTTTGGAAATGGCACTAATGGATAGAGCTCTTTCTCATCTTTCCAGAAAGGTAAAGTTTTCTTCCTAACTCCATGTATTTTTGAAGTTATGGCTCGGTGGAGTTTTTGTGGGAAATTTTCCCAAGACAACCCCACCGGCCAATCAAAAGTCGCCACATCGGCATCAGAGCAAAGCGGAGGCGGGAGAAAAATTTGGAAAATTTTCTAAGTGTTGGCGCAATGGGAAATTTTCCCATAGAAAGCCCGAGCCAATGGAAGGAGGCCACGTGTCCTCGGAAGGGCGGAGGCGGAGGTAAACTTGAAAATTTTACCAAGTGTTGGCAAAATTTAAAGGAATTTTTCGGCCGATGGCCCGCCGGCGAATGGGATCATGCCATGTGTCCAAAGGGGAGAAGTTGGGAAAATTTCCCAAGGGTTTGCAAAAAAAAAAATTTGATGCAAGGCCCATGTCCAATAATATTATGCCACATGTCCTTAGGCCGAAGGAGTGGCGGAGGGCGGAGGAAAGATTGAAAAAAATTCCAAAGTGTTTGGCGAGGGCGCTAAAGAGAGATTTTGGCCTGTAGGCCCGCGCAACAAATGAGATTAGACAACATGTTCTCATACCGGTGGAGCATGGGGGTAGATTGGGAATTTTCCCAAAACAAAATCAAAGAAAAATTTCAAAAGGAAAACCCGCCTCCCAAGGCCCGAGCCAATCTAATTATGCCACGTGTCCACGTGGCGGCGAAAAAAACATGCAAGGCAGGCCCTGCGAGAGAAAATGAAAATGAAAAACCCACATCCAATGGGGTTGTGCCATGTGTCCATCATATGAAAAAGATGGTCAAAGTGATGGAAAATTTTTAAAGGAAAGGCCCGCATCCAATCACATCATGCCACGTGTCCTCGGGGCTCCGATGGTGGAGAATTTTTTGGGAAATTTTCCAAAGGCCGTAAGCGATGAAAAATGAAGAAGAAAGAGCCTGCGACCAATAGAATCATGCACATGGCACCGAGGATGGTGGCATGAGATTTTGGGAAATTTTCCCAAATGCAAAAAAGTGGGAAAATTTTAAATTTTGCCCCCTTGACCCATTTTGGCCCTTTTTCCCTAAATTTTCAAATGAGCATAACTTTCGATCAGAGAGCTCGGTTTTTCATGTTATTTATATCAATGGAAATGGTGAAATTATCTACATGATTCTGGGGTAAATTTTGTGTTTTAGTGGATTTTGGAGAGAGAAAATTTAAAAATGCCTTTGGCACGTGGAAACCAACAGAAATGACATTTCAACCACCATTTTTAATGAAGAATGGCTCGCATTCTCTCCCAACATGGTTAAAAATGTCAGGGAATGGACTTTTGAGGGTGCCCATGTTGTTTTAATACCATTTTGTTGGTGGTTGAAGCTCCTCTCATGTTTTCCCATGTTTCTCTCTCCTGAGCTCATTTTTTGCATTGTAAAAGCCAGAATGGGCTCATTTTTCAAAAAGTTAGACATTCTTTTAGCTCTACAACTTCCCTTTTCTTCCTCCTTTGGTAAATTTGTGGAAATTTTTACCTTTCCATGCAAATATAGCATCTCTTTTTGCCTCTTGGTCATTGTAATGCACTGTATTGGACCTGGAATGATAATGTATGCTCTGTGATTAAAATTTTCTCAATCCTTTCATATATTTATCATTTTTTCTGATCTTTCATTACATTTTGGCAATTTGTGCATGCTTTGTGTTGTATTTTCTTATGGATTGTGTATGTTTTGTAGTAGCAGGTGTCTACTACTCCTTTGGTGCATCACCTTATTTAGACTAGGTTTATTTTTGCATTTTCTCAACCCTGTCTCCTTGGAAAAGTTTGATTAAGTTATAGGTAAACCCTCTATAGAATGTCATGCACACTTGAACAAAGGAGTTGAGGAACTAGCCTCTAATCTGGAGATTCTTTTCCCATTTTTACAAGTCCCACACTTGGGGAAAGATTCAATGTTGTGCAATCACTGCTTTGGATGTAAAAATGTCAAACTAGAAATCGATAGAACATCCGAGAGGGTCTTTGCTTTGATTTGCACTAACAATTTTGGCATGCTCGGTGGGACCTTAGAGGTCTTCATCTTCATTGCAAAAAAATTGATGTGCATTTGTTGCAAGTTTCTTGCTTAAAAGAGCCCTGAATTACACATCTGGTGACTCCAAGGAAGAAGAATCAGCTGGTTTTAGCAGTACAGACCTGAAAACTCATGAGAAGAATCACCACAAGGTCAAGAGTTGGAGAAGAAGAAGTATTTTTTGAGTATCTGCAATTATCTCCAAGAAGAAGACAAAGAGGGAGGAGAATTCAAAGGTCTCCATCTCCACCAAATAGAACTCTATCAACTCCTCCACCTGGTAGACCTTTCATCCAATCAACAAGGGTTCTAAGGCCAATCAGAATGGCACAACACAACCCATATGTCAATTTCACTGGCAGCATCCCACTTGCTCTCAATGCACAAAATCCAATCCCAGTTGCAGCATTGAAGAACATTCCATACTTTACTGGAGAGAATCAGACCACTCCTAGTGATCATGTCAAGGATATTGCTAATATTTGTGTAATCCATGAGATTGATGAGATGCAGATTCTTTGTCAAACTACTGGCATCTTCATTCAAAGGGAAGGCTTTGTAATGGTTCAAGAGCCTTGCTTTAGGCTCTATCCAAAATTGGAACCAGTTATGTATAGCCCTCCATGAGCAGTTTGGAGAAGGGAGATAACTTGTCCCTTTTGGAACAATTGACAACTATCAAGAGAGCTCCCAATGAGCGGTGGTGACTTCAACTTCAGATTTCAAAGGACTTGGGAGAGAATTCCAATGGCAGTAAGGCCAATAGCAGAAGGTGTTTTTCTATATTACCTCAAAGCTTTAAATTCTGATATTTCTATGTTAATTCAATTCATGGGAGGCACAACTATCCCTGTTGTTTATAGCATTGCCATTAGAGCTGAAAATTTTTGATTGGTTGGTAAGCTAGCTCTGGCCTCAATGCCATTGTATCCAAATTTAGAGAGTCAAGTACTAATCAAGCACCTAATTTAGCTCTATTCCCACTCCTAGAAATCAGAATTCAAGTGAAGCTTCTACTTCATCTTCTAGTGCCTCAAATGAACTTCAAGAAGTCATGAAGCAATTACAAAATTTAGGTAATGAGCTGGTTACACTCAAGAGGCAGCAAGCCCAAAGTTTAGACCTTCATATCAGCCTCAAGCTTAGCCTAACAGGTAGCCATATCAGCCTCAAAGACCACCCAATCCAGCTGCAAATCAAAATCAAGCAAGGCCTCCTACCAACAGACCATTTCAGCCCTATAATCCCAATGCTACATCTGCCTCTAAAGCACTAGTGCCAGTACAAAACAACATAGCTCAAGAGTATGATTGGTGTTTCCCATGTAATGAACCTCACAACTAGTCTATGTGCTTCAATGGTGCTCTAAATCAAGCCTTGATGGTAACAACAACTGGTGTGGAGGGTGAAGGGAGTCAAGGAAATAATCAACAACAAGAAACATCCCAGCAACAATCAGCTCCAAATGATACCACACTTGTAAACTGGTAGGTAGAAGATTTTTGTGGTATGAATCAAACAATCTCTCAAAGTGTTGTAGCCAACACAAGGTCAAAAAGGAGAAATTTGGGTGAAGGACAGCCATTGGCTCAAGTAATCCACAACCTTCTACCACTCCACAAACTGTTTGACAAACAAAATGCAGTTCCAAACATGCAAGGACCACCCAAACAGCTCCTAAGCCAACCCGGATGTTTTTTTGCTGCCCATGTGCAAGGAATGAATGTGCAGGCTAGAGGACAAAAGAGATGCTTCATCTCCATTCAACATCATTGATCAGATGAAGAAGACAAATGTAAACATATCAATGTGGGAATCACTATCCATCCCAGGCCAAAGAGATTTTCTACAAGCTGCCATGAAGGACTGGTCAACTTCAAATCAACAGGTCCAAATGTAAGAGAAGGTACTCACAAATGCTGCCCAGCTGAGGGGAATCATGGAGGACAACAAGGTAAAATGTTGAAGCCCCCTCCATTCTATGTTTCATTGATCATTGGAAACCAATTAGTACACAATTGCATGATTGATTCGGAGCAAGTAGTTCAGTAATGCCCAAGCAAATAGCTGATCAGTTGGGGCTTCAATATGAAGTCATATCCAAAGGGGTAGTGCAATTGGATGGGACAATAGTGACAACAGTAGGAGTGATTAAAAACTTGAGTCTTACTTTGCATGCATGCCCCAACGTTGTTGTTTTGCAAGATGTCTCGGTGATAGATCTTCCACCACTCTTTGCCCTATGTTTGTCAAGGGATTTCATGCTAAGATTGGAGGTTACTTATCTATTGATTGGTCACACATGTTGTTCAGAAAAAGATATGGAACTAAGGCCACAATCAGATCTGAGCCTATTGCAAACTTTCACATTGAGCCTCACACTCCAAGCCAAATCAATACCAATTGTTCAACGTTTGATCAAGAGGATTATCCAAGCATTGATGAAGCTGACACCAAGGTTGGAAGCATCCCAGATTTGACTCTTGATGAATGGGAAAGCAAGGTGCATGATTTTGATCCTTATCAAGAAATAGAAGAATCTGAGCTAGGAGTCTATTGCATGCATGAAGAAAATCAGCCTATTCCTAGCATCACCAAGCCAGACCACAAGGATGACAATGAGGTATGGTAGTTGTTCTTTGATGGATCAAGAAGTAGACAAGGTGCAGGAGGGGGAGCTATGCTTGTTTCACCTCAAGGAGTTAAGTATTATTCAGCTTTTAGATTTCAGTTTGCATGTTTATAATAACAACTTGCTGAATATGAAGCTTTGATACTGAGGATTACATTGGTCAATAAAGAGAGGAATAAAGAACTTGCAAGTTTTGGTGACAGTGAGCTGATTGTCAACCAAGTTAAGGGCAGCATGCTACCAAGAATGATCTTCTCAAGTGCTACAAAAATAGGGTGTGGGACCTCATTGAAGATTTTGAGGGCTTTAGCATCAAGTTCCATCCCTAGAAAAGAGAACCAAGCTGCTGATAGACTTGCAGCAGTTGGAGCAGCCTTTGATGTTGTTGAAAGCATCAAGAAAGAAAAGTACAACCAAGAATTCATGTGATTGTAAGGCCTTCAGTGCAGACAACAATGTAAGTTGGAAAGTGTTTGAAAATGATCAACAAATCATCCATTTCTTACAAGAAGAGGCTGAGTTCTCAGCTAAAAATTAGGAAAAGTTAGAACAACAGTATGGTGATCAAGTGGTACAGCTGAGAACCAACAAACTACCAAAGGGACTTGTCACTTTGGAGTCCATTTTCAATCCTAATGATCAGTTTAGGAAGGAGAAAGCAAACATCCAAGTCAAGGGAGAAGATTCAGTGCCCATCTTGGTGGAAGAAGGAAAATCACTCCAAATTGGTAAAATGACAACTGAGCAAGAAAGGTATGAGTTCATACAACTTTGTCAAGAATTCCCTGATGTGTTTGCTTGGAGCTATGAAGATTTGAAAGGTTTCAATCCCAAGTTAGCTCAACACACTATTGAATTGGATCCAAGTGCTAAACCCATCAGGAAAAAACAAAGGCCAGTCAATCCACACATGGAGCCTCTCATGAGAAAAGAATTGAATAAGTTGATAGAGTCAAGTATCATATTCCTATCAAGCATTCTAGTTGGGTAGCCAACTTGGTTCTAGTTAGAAAGAAGAGTGGAGAAATCAGATTGTGTGTTGACTTTAGAGATTTGAATAGAGCATCTCTCAAGGATCATTACCCACTTCCTTCTATGGAGCAGATTTTACAAGTTGTTCTTTGGCTTTGAAAGGTTTTCATTTCTTGATGGCTATTAGGTACAATCAGATTATGGTGAAGGAAGAGGATCAGTTCAAGACAACCTTCACAACCAAATGGGGACTTATGCATACGGGAAAATGCCATTTGGGTTGTCAATCTTGGGGCTACATTCAAAGGGAAATGGACATGGCGTTCAAGGATTTGATTAACAACATGGTGCTGATATATCTTGATGATATCACTATTTTTCAAAAATACAGCAGACCATCTCTTTCATTTAAGACAAGTATTCCAAAGGTGCAGAAGATTTGGGGTATCCTTGAATCCCAAAAAGTGTATTTTTCTAGCTCATGAAGGAAAGCTCCTTGGCCACATTGTCTCAAAGAAGGATTAGTAATTGATCCGAGAAAGAGTTGAAGCCATAAGAGCACTACCATTGCCAAGTCATAAGAAAGCCCTTCAAAGTTTCTTGGGAAGGATAAATTTTGTTTGGAGGTTTGTCCCAAATTTTGCAGCCCTAGTCAAGCCTATCACCAAGATGTTAAAGAAAAGCATAGCTTTCAAATGGACAACAGAAGGCAAGGCAAGTTTTGAAGCAATAAAAGAGGCCATCTCACAAGCCCCAACTCTCATTAACCTAGATTTCTCTAAGGATTTCATCCTCTATGCATTTGGAGGTGATGATACTTTTGCAATTTTGGTACAATGAGAACAAAGACAATGATGAGCAGCCAATTGCTTTCTTCAGCCAAAGCCTGGAGGACTATGAGGTGAGATATTATTTCATTGAGAAGCATGTTCTTGCAGTAATTAGGAGCTTGAAGAAATTTAAGCATCTAGTTTCAAACAACAAGGTTCAATTGTTGGTTTCTCATGTGGGAGTTAAAGACTTCCTCCTCAATAAAGACCTAAATGAAAAGAGAGCAGGGTGGATTACTCATGTCATGGAGTATGACATTGAGATCAAAGTCACCAAGTTGGTCAGAGGAAAAGGATTGTGTGAGCAGCTGGTCTTGAACAAACAAAAGGAAGCATGTAATGAGAAAGAGGTTGTTTTGGCGTTGCAAGACAGCCATGAGAAAGGAAGCACTCAAGAAGAAAATGATGGTGTCCTCACTCCTTGCTGGACCCAAGACATAATGCACTTCCTACACATAGGCCTATGCCCTCCAGAGATGAACAAAACCAAAAGGAGACACTTCAGATTGCAGGCTGTCCCATATGCCCTTGTTGATGGTGTTTTATTCAAAAGGGATGTGAATGGAGTGCTGCTGAGATGCATTAGTACAAATTAGATTCACAAAGTGTTGGAAGAGTTCCATGGTGGATCAGTTGGTGGTCATTTTGCACCAAGAGTGACATCTCTCAAGATCATGAGGGATGGCTATTATTGGCCCAAGATTTTTAGTGATTGTTATGCATGGATCAAGAGGTGTAAGAATTGTGCATTCTTCACAGGTAAGGAGAGACTAGCTGCCCTTCCATTGCATCCAATTTTAGTTGACCAGCCATTCATGCAATGGGGTTTGGACTTCATTGGAGTCATTAACCCAAATTCAAGCCAAGGACACAAGTGGATTCTAATAGCAACAGATTACTTCACCAAGTGGACTGAGGTAGTGGCACTCAAGGAAGCAAATGAATCTAGCATCCTGGACTTCTATGAAGGGATAACAACTAGATTTGGCATACTACTACAATAATATTAGATAATGCATTGGCATTCATTGGATCCAAGGTAACTGAATGGGCTGTAAGAATGGGATCTACCTAAGCACTTCATCAAATTATTATCCTCAGGGTAATGGCCAAGTTGAATCTACAAACAAGAACTTGTTAAGGATCATCAAGAGGACTCTTGATGAAAATCAAAGGTCTTGGCATACTAAGTTGAAATCAGCCTAATGGGCTGATAGGATAACCCCAAGAGATCTACAGGTAACTCTCCATTTAAGCTTGTTTATGGAAGAGAGGCAATTTTGCCCATGTCACTTGAGTTGCCAACATTAGAACTCATGAAGTAGTTGGAGTTGTTGGAGTTTGGACCCATGGAGGTTAGGTATGTAGAATTGATGGAGCTCTAAGAAATCAGAAATCAGGCATCCCAAGCAATGGAGAAGGATCAAGCTTTGATCAAGAAGACCTTTGATAGAAAGGCCAAGGATAGATCTTTCCAAGTTGGAGATCTAGTGTTAAAATGGGATGCAGACAGAGAGAAAAACGGGGAGGCATTCAAAATTTGATGCCATTTGGAGTGGCCCCTACATGGTCACAAAGTGTAAGGACAACAATGCCTTCCAATTGTCTACATTGGATGGTGAAGAATTACAGATTCTAGTCAATGGAATCCATCTGAAGCATTGCTACTGAAGGAAATTCTCCACCTTGTACATATTAGCTTAGGTTTTCATTCCTCCAAGTGCTTATGCACATTGTTTTGTTGTAGATTAGCTTTGCTTTCCCTAAGTGCTTTGGCACAAGCTTGTTGTTCCAGGAAATGTGTTTTGCAGGCCTTGCTCAATCAGATGGTGTTCTACCCTCCATCTTCCTCCTTGCATTGTTCTAATCAGTTGGGGTACCAAGTAGAGATTTGATGACTCCATGCCCAATGGATTGCTTCAGGAAACTGGTAACTTCATCTAGCAGGCAGATGACCCCTCTGAGTGCCAAAATTGTTATCCAAAATGAGCCCCTTGCTCATTTTTGGCTAACTCCCTTCATTTCATTCCTCCCTTGTGCCTCAGTCAAATTTTTACTTTTAGGCACTCAAAATGTTCTGGAAATGGCACCATTGGATAGAGCTCTTTCTCATCTTTCTAGAAAGGTAAAGTTTTCTTCCTAACTCCATGTATTTTTGAAGTTATGGCTCGGTGGAGTTTTGTGGGAAATTTTCCCAAGACAACCCCGCTAGCCAATCAGAAGCCACCACGTCGGCATCGGAGCAAGGCGGAAGTGGGAGAAAAATTTTGGAAAATTTTCTAAGTGTTGGTGCAATGGAAAATTTTCCCATAGAAAGTGAGCCAATGGAAGGAGGCCACGTGTCCTCGGAAGGGTGGAGGCAGAGGTAAACTTGAAAATTTTACCAAGTGTTGGCAAAATTCAGAAAGGAATTTTTTGGCCCGATGGCCCATGCCAGTGAATGGGATCGTACCACATGTCCAGGTGGGGAGAAGTTGGGAAAATTTCCCAAGGGTTGGCACAAAAAAAATTTTGATGCCAGGCCCATGTCCAATAACATTATGCCACGTGTCCTTAGGCCGAAGAAGGAGTGGTGGAGGGTGGAGGAAAGATTGAAAAAATTGCCAAAGTGTTTGGCGAGGGTGCTAAAGAGATTTTGGTCCGTAGGCCCGCATAACAAATGAGATCGCGCCATGTGTTCTCAGACCAACAAAGTGCAGGGGGAGATTGGGAATTTTTCCCAAAACAAAATCAAAGAAAATTTTCAAAAGGAAAACCCGCCTCCCAAGGCACGAGCCAATGGAATTATGCCACGTGTCCACGTGGCGGCAAAAAATGCAAGACAAGCCCATAGAGAAAATGAGAAAGAAAGCCCGCGTCCAATGGGGTTGTGCCACATGTCCACATCAAGTGAAAAGATGGTCAAAAGTGCAAGAAAATTTTTAAAGGAAATGCCCGCGGTGAATCACATCATGCCACGTGTCCTCGGGGCTTTGATCGGCGGAGAATTTTTGGAAAATTTTCCAAAGGCGAAATGATGGAAAATGAAGCAGAAAGAGCCATGACCAATAGAATCATGCCATGTGGCACCAGGATGGTGGGGCATGGAGATTTTTAGGGAAATTTTCCCAAATGCAAAAAGTGGGAAAATTTCAAATTTTCACCCGCTTGACCCATTTTGGCCTGTTTTGCCCTAAATTTTCAAATGAGCATAATTTCGATCCAGAGCTCGGTTTTTTCACATTATTTATATCAATGGAAAGATGGTGAAATTATCTACATGATTCTAGGGTAAATTTTTGTTTTGGTGGATTTTGGAGAGATAAAATTGGAAAACACCTCTGGCACATGGAAATCAATAGAAATGACATTTCAACCACCATTTTTAATGAAGAATGGCTCGCATTCTCTCCCAGCATGGTTAAAAATGTCAAGGGAATGGACTTTTGAGGGTGCCCATGCTGTTTTAATACCATTTGGTTGGTGGTTGAAGCTCCTCTCATGTTTTCCCGCGTTTCTCTCTCCTGAGCTCTTTTTTTTGCATTGTAAAAGCCAGAATGGGCTCATTTTTTCAAATGGTTAGACATTATTTTAGCTCTGCAACTTCCCTTTTCTTCCTTTTAGCAAATTTGTGGAAATTTTTACCTTTCCATGTAAATACAACATCTCTTTTGCCTCTTGGTCATTGTAATGCATTGTATTGGACCTGGAATGATAATGTATGCTCTGTGATTAAAATTTTCTCAATCCTTTCATATATTTATCATTGTTTCCTGATCTTTCATTACATTTTGGCAATTTGTGCATGCTTTGTGCTATATTTTCTTGTGGATTGTGTATTTTTTGCAGTAGCAGGTGTCTACTACTCCTTTGGTGCATCACCTTATTTAGAGTAGGTTTATTTTTGCATTTCTCAACCCTGTCTCCCTGGAAAAGTATGATTAAGTTGTAGGTAAACCCTCTACATAATGTCATGCACACTTGAACAGAGGAGTTGAGGAACCAGCCTCTAATCTAGATATTCTTTTCCCATTTTTTACAAGTCCCACACATGGAGAAGAGATTCAATGTTGTGCAATCACAATGGATGTAAAAAATGTCAAACTAGAAAGAAGCACAAGGGTCACCTTCGATAGGTTCTTCAGTGTCTTCATGAGCAGTGGATTTATGGGAACTTGGAGAAGTGTGCTTTCTTCTAGACAGAGGTGCAATATTTGGGACATGTTATTTCTGGGGAAGGTATCACAGTCAATCCTTCCAAGATTAGAGCCATTATGGATTGGCTAGTACCCACTATAGTGACCGAGGTGTGTAGATTCATGGGGTTAGCAAGATACTACTAGAGATTTGTTTAGGACTTCTCTCGGATTATGCACCCTATCACTTCCCTTCAGAGGAAAGGGAAGAATTTTATTTAGACAGAGACAGAGATGCAAGTAGACCTTTAGGAAGCGAAGGAGTGCCTCAATATAGCACCCATTCTTGCAAAGTGCCGGATCCACAGGGGTGAATTCTTTGTTTGCACTGAGATGCTTCTTTAGCGAGGCTTGGAGGTGTGTTGATGCGGGATGGAACGGTTGTAGCTTTTGAGTCTCACAAACTCAAGGATCATGAGCTTAATTATCCTACCCATGATCTTGAGCTTACGGCAATTATGCATGCTTTGGTTAGATGGAGACATTTTTTTCTTGGAAAGATATTCACCCTCAGGATAGATCATTTGAGTCTTCACCACCTCTTCACGTAGCCCAATCTAAATGCTCATCAACGGCGTTGGATGGAGTTTATTTGTGAGTATGACATGGAGATAGAGCATGTGAAAAGGAAGGAGAATGTGGTAGGAGATGCTCTCAGTAGATGGAGATGTGGCTATGGCCACTATAGTGATCACATATTTATGGAGTAGGATTCTTCAGCAGCTTCCTCTTGACAACTTCTACATGACAGTACGAGCAGAGATCGAGTCACAGAGACCCCTTGAAGGGAAGTTTGATGGTTTTACCTTAGAGGTAGATGGTCTTCTCAGGCATAGAGGTAGGATATATGTTCCCAGAGATGGAGGCTTGAGGTAGGACATCTTGACCGAGGCACATCATGCACCCTATTCAGCCCATCCGGGGTAAAGAAGATGCACACCACTTTGCGATAGTTGTATCACTGGAGAGGACTTTGTCAAGACGTGGCTCAGTTTGTGTCATGGTGTTTAGAGTGCTAGAGGGTTAAGGCTGAGCATCAGCATCCAGCAGGTCTTCTTTATCCTCATGCCATACCAGAATGGAAGTGGGACACCATTTCCATGGATTTCATTGTTGGACTACCTATGTCAAGATATCACCACGATGCCATTATGGTCACGGTTGATAAATTGAAAAAAGTGGCTCACTTTTCTCCCATAAAGACCACTTATAAAGCTAGAGTAGTGGCACAAGTATATTTGGATGTGATTGTTAGGTTGCATGGGATTCCGCAGAAGATCATTTGTGACCGTGACCCTTTGTACACTTCACATTTTGGGCTACCATGCAATATGTCCTCGGGACGAGGATTAATTTAAGCACATATCATCCCGAGACAAATGGAAAGATTGCGCGATTGAATCAAATTTTAGAGGATATGCTTAGGATGTACGTGATGGATCAATAGTCTAAGTGGGAGGAGTACTTGTACTTAGTGGAGTTTGCCTACAATAATAATTTTTAGAGTTCTATAGGTATGGCTCTGTTTCAGGGAATTATATGGTAGAGAGTGAAGGACACCTCTTCTTAGTTTGGGATAGGTTGGAGGATAGATTGTCTCTTGGACCAGCTCTTTTGTAGGACATGGAGCAACAAGTAGTGTTGATCGGGTAGTGCAGAGGCACAAGACAGGGGAAGAAGAAGTATCTTTGATCAACATTGGATTGATCGTAGCTTTGATGTGGGCATGAAGGTATTCCTTCGTGTTAGACCACACAAAAGCCCTATCCACTATGGAAAAGGTTCTAAGTTAGCTCCTAGATTCGTTGGTCCTTTTGAGATCTTGGAGTTTATCATCCCTTTGGCCTATTTTCTAGCATTTCCACCCAACTTGTCTTGCGTACATGATGTGTTTCATGTTTGTCCTTAGGAGATACATTACGAGATCCTTCTCATGTGTTGGACTAGACATCATTGTAGGTGCAGGATCAGGGGTAGGTGATGGTGGAGCCTTCTCGTATCATATATCATAAGACTCTAGGCCTTCGAGGTAGAGAGATTGATCAGTGCGGCAGTGCAGTGGGACATATATGATGAGGCTGCAACCACTTAGGAGGATGCCACTATGCTTTACCATTGCAGTTTCCACATTTGTTCAAGAGACTTCAAGAGTAAGTCGAGTCTAAGGGAGGGGATGTAGTGCCCACTTTCCTTTGACACTATTTAGATACTGATCTTGCTACTGTTGATCTCATTTTGGACATTATTATGTTTTGATTTAGTATGATGTGTATATGTTAGATCATGGAGTATTATGGACCTTTATTTAGTTAGCATGCAAGAGGATTATTGGAGACATTATTATATATGGATGATGATATATTGCTTGATATGGATAGGCTATTGATGTTGATTTCGACATCGACATGGATATTATGAGTAGCTCTAGTATAGAAATTCATTGGATGATGATATAGTGGCAAAATTGAATTTAAAATGATAATGTTGAATTCTTGATATTGTTGTGATTTGGATTTGATATTTATATGTTGCTTATATCATTTTGGATGTTCTGATATGGCCATGAGGCCGAAGGAGGTGTTGTTATTTTGCAGGTTAAAATATCACAACAATGTCGGGGGACTGGAGACTAACCATATTGGAATTCCGTGTGAAATCAACAAGGTCACCATGGCAACTGTAATTGTTTGTGTGTTGTGTTGTGTTAGGATTTCCCATGGGGATTTCCATTATATGTGACCATGGGATATATGTGTTTTATCTATGTGTCCCTTTTTATTATTGTTGTATGTATTTTTATTTGTAATGTGTTGTTTTTATTATTTAATTTAAATATGATAAATTAATGTAAGAGTCACATAGTTAAATTTTATTTTATTTAATTGGGATGTGGAATGTAAGTAATAAAGTTGTCTTAGTTATTAATTAAATTGGATTTATGTCATGTATAACCATATGTTAAATAAATAAATCATTATGTCAAAAGTATGTAATAAATGAAGTCATAGATATTAATTCATGTTGTAAGAATGTGTAAGAGATGTGTAAGTGATGTGAAAGTTTGTGTAAGTCAGATTTTGGAGTGTAGAACACTCCATCCTTTTTGGAATTCGAATTTGACCTTGGAGGCCAAATTTGGAGGCTTGTGGGACAAGTTAAACTTGTCCCACACCTCTTAAAATCATACACCAACCATGCCTATGGGTTGGGAGTAAATTTTAGCCTTTATAATTAAAATTTGAAATGACTATGTGTAAGTTTTTATTGCACTTTACTTACAAATTTTTAATTCAGTCCTTGTTAATGTATGGGTTAATTTTGAGTGTGTAAGTTGCTTGTCATCTCCATTTATTATGATTTATTGTGAAGTTGACTTTCTCCTTTTGGGGTTGAGTAAGAATGATGTGGCATCCCACTTGGAATCCACATCATCCTCTCCCTCCCTCTCCTTTAAAATTTGAATTCTTCCTTTGTTTATGGTTGTTGAAACTTTTCTCTCTCATCCTTGGGTCAAATTTTTATTGTTGTTGGAGCTTGCTTTGTGGAAGGAGTTGGGAATTCTTTTGCATGCTTATACCATCTCCACTATGGAGAGGTAGGATTCTGCCCTTTTTATATGCTATGTTTTTCCCTTTTTCTTGCATGAATGAAATGGTGATTGTGTTGTGAATTCATGGCTAGTTGGGTAGATTTCTTAGGGCAAGGTGTAGGAGAAGACTGCGGGGATTTCACATGGGGGCATAAGGAATTGGCAATGACACTTATTCTTGTAAAGGGAGTGTTGGTTTGGGATCCACCTAGGAAAATAAATTGCTTGCATTTCTTACTCTTGGGGGCATAAGGGAGAAATTTGGGGGGGGGGGGCATAAGGAGGGGTTGGGAGATATAAGGTTTATGGGATTTGGTATGTTTTATGGCTTTATGCATTTGGTGGATGTTCAATTCCAACTTTGGAGGTATAAGGAGCTCCCATAGCTCTTGCTCTTGATGGATTACTTGATCAAGCCTATGTATTGTGTGAATAATCCTTATTGTAGTTGTGAACTGCTGTCTTTGTTTAGATTGCATTTCTTGTTGTGTTCTGTATGTGAAAAGAATGTTGTTGCTGTGATAGAAGCCTTGTTTCCATGCGTTGTTATTCATGCTCCATTTCAATATGGTTGGGGCTCGGGGGCCAATGGGGAAAGATGGATTCTCCTTTCCCATTAGATGTCTTGGTTAGGTGGAGAGCATTTCCTTTCCCCCTTCCTTGTTTTGAATAGATGAAAGAATGAAAAAATCAGCATGCTATTGTTTTGGAGCTTGAAGAGAACACAATTTTGTGATCCCTTCCTTTGAGAAATTCATTGTATCTATTCCCACCTTGTAGTGGATGAAATGTATTATTATTGTAATTGGAAGACATCTTGTATTGCAAATAAAATATAGAGATTCATGTGTGAAATGTAAAGAGTTATTATTTCATACTCTGTTTGAAAATAATGTGAAAGAATGAGATATGGTGTATTTGTATATTGAAATTTAAAGAAAGAAATAAGTTGTAATGTTTTGTTCAAAATAAATGAAAGGAAAACATCTCTTTCTCAAATTGTATCATTGCATTGCAATTTAACTGTTGTTGTGTTTTAAAATATCTGTTGAAAAAGGAAAACACATGTAGGAGAAAGAGGCAACATTTTGTTCTCTGCATTTATTTAAAATTTGAAATATCAATTGTTGCTTTTGTTCTTGGAATGAGTGGATAAGTCAATTAATTTCTTTAGACAAGAATAGAATTCCTTAGATCAGATTTGATATAATTTCCATGCTTAAGAGTTGCAAAATTGCTAATTAAAACTGTTAATAAATGATCTATGTTTTATCTATAAATTTGTCAATTAAATTTATCAAATAAATGTACATCTCAAAGTTATAACTTGTAATCAGATATGAAATATTATAATTCAGATGTAATAAGTCCTATTGAACTCAATTTGACTTCAACATTTAAGAAAGACATTTTATAACTTCACAAAAATCAATTTTAGAACTTGCTAGACCACTTTCCCATCAAAAGTTGTAAAAATATGAAATGTAATTCAATTAAAAAATTGAACGTTGATGATACTCTTAAACTTACTCAAGATCATTCCTCCATGTTTATTTTTCATGTTGAGAAGAAGAAAAATCAAAATTGGACAAAATCTCATAAGTTGGAAAAATTGCCATTTTTAAATGTGAAACCCTACAGATTTATTTCTTAAAATTGACCCCAAAACTTCATCAAAATCTAAAATTAATGATCTTTGTGCAAAGAGGACTCCAAGAGCTTTCTGGAAATGTCCTTGTTTGCCCAAAATGGATTTTCCTATCAAAAGTTATGGCCATTTGAAGTTTTTACTTCAAAATGGCCATCCAAAAATAAATCTAACTTTATTAAAATCAAAGTTTGAACTTTAGAAAATTTTCCCCAAAACGTCTGCCACCCCACAAACCTCTCAGCCAATCATGTGTTGCCATGTGGCACTTGGGAGGGGTGAATCTTTTGAAAACTTAACTTTTGAAAAAATTACCTTGGGAAAATTTTCCCAATTTTCCATAACCCGCACGCCGCAGCCAATCACATCTAACACATGGCATGGCAGGCCCACGAAAGAAAATTTGAAAACTTTAACTTTTTGCCTTTTGGGAAAATTTCATCATTTTTGCCACAACCCTGCACACCCATAACTAATGGGGTGCTGACACATGTCCTGGTGGATGCACGGGCCCGCACAAGTTCTTTTTCTTTTAAAACCCTTTGGCGCAAAATTTTAATTCCCTCTGTCGCTCCATCGACCTGCGTCCAACCATAGGATGCCACGTGGAATTTTTGGTGATGACGGAGGAGGAAAGGAAAAATTTCCTGTAGAAAATTTTAGGTTGGACTTAGGGAAAACTTCCCAATTTTTCCCTGCCGCCAATAAGCGTTTAACACATGGCACTAGGGCATCGGCGTGCGCGCAGACCTTTTTGTCCTCTTAGCACTTTTTGGTGATTGAGAATTAAAGTCTCAACCCACTGTCATCCTGCCGACCCTTCCAGCCAACCGGAGCATGCCATGTGTCCCTTTTGTCGGCCCCGCGGGCATGCAGAGGTGTTTTGTGCCTCGGGCCTAAGGAAGGGAAAATTTCTCCCTAAAACTCTGCCACCCCATAATTTGAGTTTTACAAGGAGTTAGAAGGACTTATTTATATGGTTGGAAAGGTGAGGAAATTTCCTATCCAATGAGCATTATTTAGGAAAGTTTTGATGACTCTAAGTATGCAAAAAACTCAAGTTGAATCCCATAAGCATGTTAGCGGGGAGGAGTGAGAATTTACTCTCCTAACCTAAGTGATGAATTTTATCCCTTGTTTTGACCTTGTGTTTGTTGTGAAATGTTATAGAATCATTTCTCTAGGTGAATATTCTTTGTTAACCTGAACCTGGTTTGTGATAAATATGATCTTGTAACCCTCCTTGCTAACACTCTTAATCAAAAAAAATTATTCCATAATTTTTCCTAGCTAATCCTAGTTTGTTTCTTGGTCTCAAGTGGTAGTTTCAAGTGGGCATTATAGGTATGCCCTGTACTTGAGTGAGGATTCAAAAATCCAATGAAGTCTAACCCCCATTGTTGAAATGGTTCTTCAATAACCATAGGCCTAAGTGGAAATGTAGCTAGTTGTAGCCTTCCAACAAATTATTGGCATGCTTTGCACTTGGAAACCCAATCCTGAGTGTTTGCAAAGATGGTAGGCCAATAATACCTTCCTTAGAGGATCTTGTGTGCAGTGACCATCACTAAAAAATGTCCACCACATGCTTGGTCATGGTATGCTTTAAGCAACTTTTCTGTTGCTCTTTATCTATGCACATGAGGAAACAACCATCTAGGCCTCTTTTGTAGAGCACATGATTCCAAATTACAAATTTATCTGCCTTCAGCTCGAGTTTTCTCCTTTTCTTGTAATCAATATGGGAGGAATTCTCCATAAGTCAAGTAGTAGGAAATATTAGCATACCACTCATCGGTAGTGGTGACAAAGAGAACATGTGGGTTGTCTTCTGAACAAGTTGAGCAGGCACAATTTTCTTCACCATGTTGAGTTTTAAGTATTTCATCTTTAGCAATCAACTTGCACAAGCCATTTCCCCTTACCAGATTGGAGGGTTGAATCTCCAAGTCATACTCTTGAGTTTTTGCAATCCAATTTCCTCTCTTAGCTCTAGGATCTTGCTGAGTCAAAATGGATTTGATTGCACTGCCAGGGACCAACACCACAGTATGGGAATTGAGAATGTAAAACCTGAAGTTTTTTCTGCCTTGACCACTGCATAGGCATGTTTCTCCAATTGACTATACTTTAGCTTGTGCTTCTTCAAAGGACAACTCATGAAAGAAATAGGTGCTTCCACACCTTCATCATTTTTCTGAACAAGAACAATAGAGAGTGTATGTTCTGATGCATAACAATACATGATGAACTCTTTGTTGAAATCTGGAGATACAAGAGTTGGAGATTTGGCAATGGATTTCTTGATCTCTTCAAATGTTTCCTTCCCTTCATTGTTCCATTTGAAACTTTCTTGTGGTTTCATCATGGAAGTGATGTGCTTTGTCAATTCAGCAAACTCAGGCACAAAATGACAAAGAAAGTTTACCTTTCCAAAGAAAGAATGAACTCCTTTCTTGCTTGTGGGCAGGGCTAATGCTTGAATGGATCTAATCCTCTCAGGATCAATGTGTGCTCCATGTTTGTTCATAATGTGCCCCAGCAATTTTCCTTCTGTGACTCCAAAAATGCACTTCTTTGGATTTAGTGATATGCCATGTTTTCTACACCTTGCAAGAACTTGCTCCAAGTGACAGATATGATCTCCCCTCTTCTTTGAGAATACTGTGAGGTCATCAAGATATATGACAATGCAATGTTTCAAATCTTTGAAGGCCAAGTCCATTTCCCTTTGGAAAGTAGCTCCTGCATTGATTAGGCCAAAAGGCATTCTGTTGTAGGCAAAAGTGCCCCAAGGTGTTGTGAAGGTTGTCTTGTTGCAATCCTCTTCTGTCACTTTGATTTGATTATACCCTGAGAATCCATCCAACAATGAGAGCATTTCAGATCTAGTGACTGCTTGTAAAATGTGGTCCATGATTGGAAGAGGGTAATTGTCCTTTAGGGATGCCTGATTGATTTGAAAATCTACACATATCCTTATTTTTCCATTCTTCTTCCTCAATGGCACAATGTTGGCTACCCACATCGAATGGTCGATGGGAAATATTATTCTTGCATTGAGCATATTTTTCACCTCCTCCTTGATGGTATCAGCAATCTTTGGGTTGTAAAGCCTTTGTTTCTTCTGAAGGGATTAGCACCTACTTGAAAAGAATTGAGTGGTGCATTTCTTTTTTTTGGAAGGGTTTGAGTTCATCATAAGAGTAGGCCAAGACATCTGAGTATTTCTTAAGTAAAGCAACAAACCTTATTTTTTCTTCAAGCGAGCAACATTTTCCAATATTGACCATCCTTGGCTCCTCTAGGGTACCAATGTTTTCTTTATCAAAATTAGTCAGTGTACCAAGAAGATTGCTTTTCTTTCTCTTGAATGAATCTGTCATGTTTGTCAAAGAGGCCTTCTAAAGAGACTAGGCCTTTGGTAATTTTGTTCCCTTTCAATTTGATTACTCCCTCATCATCAATCCCTTCAATTCCTTCTTTCTCTTTTGGGCCTTTGCTTCAAGGTGTGGATTTTTGCCTCCTTGAAGAAGAGACTATTGAAATTATCCCTTTGATCCAAAAAGGATAGAATTTGGTTATCATCATTGAAGAATTGCCAATGATTTGCATTGTCGATACACTAGGCATGAATACCATTTTGATGGTCACTTTGTCTTTACCAAAAGAAGGATGAGGTGTCACTAGGAATCGACACTACAAGAGAGTCCACCTTTTGATTTTGTTCCCTTGGAATAGCTTCTATGGAGATTGCATCAAAAGATTCAATGCAGTCCCACACTCTGTTTCTGTAATGCCGAGTCTTGGATTCTTCACCTGATATTATTTGCAAACCTACTTCTACAATGACCTCTACATTACCTCTACATCTCATTTTCTTGATTCCCATGTCCTCTGTTGTGCTCATGCCTAAGAGTAGTGCTTCATGCTCTCTGCGGTGTTATTCATATTATCAAATTATAGCTTGTAGAAAAAAGGGTACAACTCATTGATAGGAGAGTACAATACTACACCAACTCTTGAGCCCACTCTAGAGTGACTGCCATCAAAATTCCATTGTCCAAATTTGATCTTCATCTTCATCCATGAGAAGTGGTAGGTTCTCTTCCTTTTTCGATGTGAGGAAGTAGTTTCCTAGCCCACAATCTTGAAAGAGAATGTTAGCTCTTGGATCATCAGACTTTCTTACTGTGAATCTCATCTTTCTTACTGGCAACAACTTCTTCATCTCTCCTTTTACTTGTGATAGTTACAAATGACCAATCTATTTTTATTTCTCCTCCTAGGTCTCTGCAAAAATCCTACTCACTAGTATACCAAAGGATGTTGGGATGTCTACTACTAGTATGGTTAGGAGCACCTTCTTGTCTAGAAAATCAGCTAGTGCTACCTATGCATCTTTGATTCTTCCTACCAATGGCACTTTTTTGGATTCCATTGAGTAGCAGGTGCCATTTACTCAAGTCAAGGTGAGGCCTAGAGCATTTTCAACTTTAATTGGCATCACATTGTCTAAGGCTCCAGAATCTATGATGCAATTATTCAGCTAGAAACCTTTGATGAGGAGTGATAGGTAGAAAGGTTCAACTCTATTGGTGTTGGGGGCACTAAGGGCTAGCATGTTTTGGGAAGGTGGTGTGGATGGTGTGGGGAGTAAGCCTTTAGAATTTGGGCTTGAAGAGATAGGGTTACCCTTACGAACTACATTGATGAATCTATCAAATTGGATAGGATGTGTTTGTAGGTATTCTATTTCGGAGAGCTGGAATTTGGTTTTTCTTGCATGTTCTACAAATTCAAATGGGGCAATGGTGGGTGAGGAAGAGGCTCCTAAAATGGAGGAAGATCGACATGGTAGAGACTTTTCTACTTTTGGTGTTGGGTTCTCTTTTTTAGATGTAACAATTGGCTTGGAAGGGGGTGAGGGTGTAGCCTTTGACTAAACTTTAGATGTTTTTGCAGGGCCAACATTTAGAAGAGAATTATTCTTAGCAAATTTTGAGCTAGAAGAAGGATCAAATGACTTACTTGGTATAGTAGCATGCTCTTTGGCAACTAGTGAGTCTGGTTTTTCTTTGGCTGATTCCATGGAAGGTGGTAATGGTGATCCTCTATTGATGATTTTATTTTGTGTAACCTCTGGAGGACAATCTTCTTTATTCTTCTTCTTATCCTTTATTGCAACTGTTGGGGCTGAAATCCCTTTCTTAGATTGAGCACGAGTGAAAACAACACATGAGAAACTTGGAAATTCTTCATCACCTTCATCTTCATCATCAACATACTCAATCAGGCCATTGTGCATATCAACTTCCTCAATCTCAAGAAAGTTTTCGTAATCTTCCATGTTTTCTTCTTTAGTTTCATCAATTTTTGCTTCTTCCTCTAGCTCTTTAGTGTCACATATGGTATTGACTGGTGGTTCTTCAAGAGCAAGATGATGATGAGGTGGAGTAATATTTGGCCTATCTGGAGGGTTTGGTCTCCTTGAAGCATTCCTCATTGTGATCTGAGATAGTTGCTTCTTCGAGGAAACCAAATCATTTGCCATTTTTGGAACATCATATCTATGGTGAAATTTTTTTGAATTCTGACCCTTTTGCTTTCCATTGGGACCTTTCACCTTTCTAGAGAGGATTAGGTCATCATCAGTTTCTATTACAAATTCCGAGCTTTCCTCAATGTTCTTGGTTGGGTTCTTTTGAGGAAGAAACCTACTTCTGATGGCAAAGCACTAATGAAAAACCTCTTCAAATTATTTTTAGGAGGCACCACATCTTCAGGGATCCTTCTTATCACTCTATCGTATCTTGCTACGAAGTCCCTCATTGACTTGGAGGTTTATTTCTTCATTTGTACCAATTGGACCAAAAGATCTTGACAATCTTTCGTGGTCTTGAACCTATGTTTGAATGCACTTCTTATATCTTCCCAATAGGTGATAGACCTCGGGGGTAGCATGTAGAACCATTCAATGAGACTTCTCTTGGAGTGACTCCACAAAGAGTCAAAATGACACATCTTCATCCTCAACACCCAACACACTGCAAGCAGTGATAAATGCTACTACATGCTCTTCAGGGAGTTGAGAACCATCCCCTCTGAATTTTAAGAAGTTTTTCCTTAAACCTCTTGGTAGCTCATGGAGTGGCTAAGCAAGAGCCAATGTACCGGTGTTTCCTCCCCATGGTATGTTAGGCCTTTGGGCCTCATAAACACATTCACACTCATGATCATGATTGCCCATTCTATGTCTATTTCTATCTTCTAACCTTGCTAAGGCTATGGCTTCTGTTGTTGCTCTTTCATCTACCTTGGCTTGAAGTCTCTTGATTTCTTCGAGTTGAGCTCTTATTTCCTCTTCTTCTCTTGCTTCTCTTTCTCTAGATTCTTCTTCGGTCTCTACGTCGGTGAAATCTTCAAGGTTCTCATTGATGTATGGAAATTCACCATCCAAAGGATTGGCAACACTCAAGTTCCCAATGTGACCGATTTGCTTGAGAAGGAATCCTTTGGATTCCAAGTAGCTCTTGTCTCCTTTGAAGTTCCTCAAAAATGGGATCAGTTTGTCCTCCTTGTCTCTATTGTCGGGTGTATCTTTTATCTGCTAGCTTGAAAATCTATGCTCTTATTCACGGTGCTGGAATTTTTCTTTGCCTCTCCAATTCAACAATGATGTTCCTCTTCAAGGTCCAAAATTCTCATGGTAATGAAGTAGTGATTGGAACTTTACTTATTATGCCAGATAGCTTCCCTCAAATCTAGAGCAACATATTCTTGGATGTGGAAGAGAAATATGAGTATTTCAATGGGATAGTTTCCCAGTAGCTATGATTTGAATCCGTGTGGCTCATATAGCTATTAAAATTTTGGGAATTTTCTTTTTTTTTTTTTTGAATTTCTTGACCTTGCGATCAAACTCGAGGTGTAGATGCTACTAAATCTACCCCACGGTGGGTGCCAAAAACTGTTGGTGAGGAAATTTTTCAAGTGGGAAAACTTGTGGACTCCTTGCCAATGCTCTGGGAATCTAAGTCCCTCTACTTGACCAGTGCAGCTATCGTATATGCATGTGCAAGAAAACATGGATTTCTATGGTGGCCTTTTGGCGAGGGGATCTAGCAAGGGCACTCCACTGACCCTGTGGCAAAGCTTGTAGATACTTGCAAGAGAGAAAATTTTTCTAAAAGTGGGAAAGGGAGTGAGAAAAGAGGTAGGAGAACTAATGTTGTAGGTAGGAAATCAGATTCCTACACACACTAATTAGAAAATTCATCACATGCATTCATGGGAAGAAACAACCCTACAAATGGCAACAAGATGAGATAAGATCATGAACTCAAAGTTTCTAAAATATCCTCATAAAAGAGGCTATGAAATCCCTCTTCTTGTATTGATGCTTAATCAGAAGTTGTACATAGTGGAGAAATGAAGGAAATTGAAAGAAGGTGGAAAAATGGATAACTCCTTTGCTTCCTCCGAGTACAATGCACTCGTGAGTTTTACCAGGTAAATTGCTAACCCTTACAATGAATTTTAGAGTCCATCATATAGCCTGTAAGAAATGGTTACAATCTACTTGGGTGAGAAAGAAATAGTTACAACCTATTCTAACTGTTCACGCCCCTTCAATTTCTTGATTCACAGAGAAATGCTTATGGCGAAAGAAATAATTTTTAAAAGATTCGGTTGTTACATTATTTTGTTAGTTAAAACACGGGACATTTGATTTTCTTTTACAACTTTAAATCTGGGCCACCCACATGGAAGGAATTGATTGGAATGGGCTATCCAGATGCTTTAACTATTTACCTTTTGTTTGGCGGGGCCATATATCTGACCCTGGATGCGTGGCGGGCAGTGCTCATTTGGAACCTACCTCTAGATTTTGTCTTTGAAGTTGCACCAGGTTGACACGTGGAGAGCTCCGTCGGTTCTTTCATACTTAGCTGATCCAGGCTCTATTCTTGTTTGACTCATGTTGACCCCTAGACACGTGGAGAGTTAGTGCTGATTTGAGTTTCTGCTTTGGAAGTGCCTTCAAAGTGCGCCAAGGTGACATGTAGAGAGCTCCGCAAGTTCTTTAATACTTAGCTGATCGGAGTTAGTTCTTGTTTGACTCATTTTAACCCCTACACACATGGAGATTTGGCACCGATTTGATTTTCTACTTTGGAAGTGCCTTCGAAATTATGTTAAGTTGACGCGTGTCTCCTTCCACAGGGTTAGAATTTTCAACGGCCAACTCTGTCTCCTTAGCTATGTGGTGAGCTGGCACTACTTGGAGACTGACTCTTGGGTTTTACTTTTGAAATGGTGTCGTTGCGGCATGTGGAGACCTCCACTAACCCACCCATACTTAGCCAATTTTAGCGATCGGCTCTGTCCCTTTTGGACCTGGGACACATGGAGGACTGGTGCAAGTTTGAGGACTGCCCCTGGCTTTGAATCTTGAAAATGCACCAATGAGGCATGTGGAGCTATCTTGAGCCTTCCATACTTAAACAATTTTAGCCTATTTTACCTTCATTTTGTACCTGGGACACATGGAAGGCCTGCGCCTAATTGAAGACTGTCCCTTGGGCCCTGCCTCTAGAGTTGCATCATTTAGACGCATGGAGGCTTCCGCTAGACCTTGAAATATGACTGAACCACATCCAATCAAAGAGACCCACGTATTACATGTGGATGCTGAGGAAAAATTTAACGGGGAATATTTTCCCGTCATTCCTGACTATGGAAAAAATGTAGAGAAGAAGAAGACTCCACCATTTTGCACCCAATTTTCAAATTTCTTTCACAAGCTGAGGAATTGAAAACAATACAAGGTTTGATGATCTAGGGGCATAGAAAGATTGACAATTTCATTCAAATGAGGACAACAATAAAATTTTCATGCGTCCAGATAGGAAAATGGGAAATTTATCGAAACAAGCAGACTGGGGATTTGAAACAACTCTAGGGCATGGAATTTTCTATCTCTTCAGATTTTTAACTTGGCTTAAATACTTTAGGAGGGTGAGAGCTCAAAATCTTGAATTTAACTTGGAAAACAAAAAATGGTATTCAGGAGACAACACCAAGGTACTATGCTACCTATCCATTGGATTGAACAAATTCCATTCTTGCGTGAAACCACACTTTTACTTCAAGCCCTACTAATCCATATGTATCATGGGCCTAATTATCACAATAAATACTCATAGTATCACTAATAGAATGAGAATCCTCCCACTGTAGGATGTCTTCTTTTGATGGCTCATTGACCTCTAGGTCCTGAATAGCACGTACATAAATTTGGTTTAAGTCCTCCTCACTTAGAGGCTCAACATATGGTGTAGAATTCCCATCTATCAATGGTATCACAACCCTTTCCTCCTTGTTCTCAAAGCTGATATACCCCTTATTGAATCTCAAGTCAGCATTATTCACATAACACCAAGGGTGTCCAAGTAAGGCTGGAAAATTTTCTACTTCTACAAGTGCTAATACCTCAAAATCCCTAGTGAACTTGGCCCCTTGTATGGTTATAGATGCATCCTTCAAAACTCCTATGGGAGTGGCCTTAGTTTGGTTTAACATAGAAAACACATTAGATTATATACGCAATGGAGGCCTCCCCATTTGTACCCATGCATCTAATGTAGGAACATTTATTTCCACACTGTATCAATCAATATGTTTCTCAACATCCACCCATCCACAACATCATTGAAGTAATTTCCTTGTCATACTAAATGCTATCGGGGAAGATTCACATGCAAGATCATCATCCGGTCTCAACACTTGCTAACAAAGTGTTCCCCTTTAACCAACTTCCCAATAGTGGGATAATGTTCTCCTATTGCAACATTCTGTGCACTTCTCGCAGATCATCGATATCGAGTTTGGAATGTCTCACGATGCTTTCTTATGCTCCTTTAAGTATTGTATCTCACCTTTGAAGATTTCTCAAGTACTTCCATGGTATCTGGTAAACCTCCTTCGATGAGTAGGATCGGGTACCTTAAATGTAAAACATCCTCCTTGGTGATTGTAGGCTTCTGGTGCAATGATTCTCTCATGTGTGATACTTTAGTGCATGTAGTAATCTTTACTATCAATGCCTCAGGTCCTTCTGCTATCTTGGGAATCCACTGATCTTCTATTACACGCTAGATTCTAACCATCCCAACACCTTTTTTTTCTTTCTTATGATGCTTACTCAGATGCTCATATAAGTTCGGGAACTCTTCATAGCTATCGTGCTTCCCACAAAAAGAACATGTAATATTCTTAGGACATTCACACCTATAGTGGTCGGAGATCCACAAGTATAACATGTTCCATGAGGTAACTCACCACTTCCTATACCACGGCCTCATCCTCCATATCCACCATGATATCCACGTCCCCTTCCACAACCTCCTTCAAAATGCCCCTCATTCTTGTCATAGCGCGTTGGATTATGATCCTAATCCGGTGCTCATTCTTACCCTTAGAATTATCTGTTACACTTTTCTGTCGTACCCCAATGTCTATAGCATCCTAGATCTGACCAATCAACTGAAAATCCTCAGTATCATGGGTCGTGGACCTACAAATATTGAAAAGCAAGATACATTCTTCCTTATCGTACTTTAAAAAAAATATAGTGACTAACATCATGATTCAAATGACAAGATCTCACAATCTAACAGTAATGAGAATATAGATCTATGAGGAAACTATCCTTGGTGTGACCTTCCACTTCACAATCTGTAAACCAAATTCATGAGTGCATTTCATGGGCTGAATTTGTTGAGAGCTTCTCTAACTACTTTTCCATCTCTGTAATATGTGCCTCTAAGAATGGACTAATGTCAGTGTCAATACTCCCAACTACCTCAGCACACAAAGCTACTTCTGGTGCTTCACGTAGATTAGTGTATGTCTTATGTGACAGTGCCCTTCTAAATGGTGTAATCAATCCTCCAATGAACCATTGTGCATGTTGGCTAGCGTGAATATCATAAGATAGCTTAGATATAAGTGTTTTAAAATGAGCATCATACTCACGTACACTCTCAGTAGTGCCTTGCTTGATATCCTTGAGTGCACTAATAATCTTCTACTCAAACTCAAGGATATGGAACTCTTTCAAGAAAGCATCTTTCAATGCTACATAATCTACACAAGTTTTATCATGGTCAAACATTTTATACCAGCTATGTGCACATCCTTGTAATGTAGTAGCAAATCACTTTCCTTACGCTCAACAACTATAATCCCTTTAGTGTGCCACAAGATCTCACACATATGCACATGTTCGATAGCATCCTCTATGCCTCTATACCCCAAAAGACACGAGACATCTCCATATAAATATTTTGTGGTTGCTACGGACCTTGACCACCTGATCAGGATCGCTTGTGTTCCCTCCGCCTCTAGAACCACCAGATCTATCAAATCTAGAACCACATATACCTCCTAATTCTCCACATGTAGTGGGAATATGACCTGTAAATGTACTCCCCTATGCTCTAATAGTAGTACTATACTGAACCCCTATAGTCTATGAGGTAGTTCTACTTCTAGACGTGAATCCAACATTCTGTGTGCTCACACTCTATGCGGATGATGCACCTAAGGATGTTCCTCCAAATATCATTGAAGCCATCTATCCTTCCATTGATGTACTTACTCCTTGACTTACTCCTACTCTCCTACTTCCCAAATTAGATTTATGGTTACTTGTCATACTAGATACTGGAAAACCAAGTGCAAGGGCTAGGTCACCAGGTGGATTAAGATGCGTGCACGTGGTTGAGGTAGTCTCTGCTGTGGCACATACGTGTGAGGATGAGGGGGATCTCTATCATGTTTTCCGAGATGGGGGAGTTCCTAATGCTCTAGCTCCATGTCTTCTACATGAACTATAAATCCTTCACGAGTTATCTCTCTCCTCAATGCCATAATTTCTGCAACGTAATGTTGCTTCTCTATCTCCTTCTCATGCACTAATTATACTTAATCTGCCTTCCCTCTCTCTCCCTCTCTACCACTAGGTCGCCATCTTTCACCAAACCTGTTCCTACCCTCACACGTGGTGAATTTTAGTTAGCCACCGGTTTACTCTCCAGGTTCAAAGTTACCATCAAGATATTGATCACCAATGGAATACCTCACAAATATACTCCTCTTAGATAATGCAAAACTTGAATTCATCTACCTTTGGGAAAGTGTATGTAGAAATTGAATAATCTAGAATATAAATATTTAGAACACCATGAAAACCATGTATCCACAACACTAGTCTAGATCAGATCAACATCATAAAGGGCCTGAAATTCTTCCTGTGTCCAGACAAGTGTGTGATACCTCCAATTCCACTGAGATGCATAAGCAGTAAGCCACTCATATAGTTATACTAGAAAGATGGAAAACAATATCTCATATAAGCTGTCATATAGATTTTGTTCTATCCAAGTGCGTGCATTAAACTCAGATCCACTCTTTGAATCGCCGTGCATATTCTTCCTCTAGATTGTGTTTCCATTCCTCAATACTTGCTAGAGTTAAATGGCACGTCTTCATCGCGAACCATTCTGAAAAAAACTAAAAAAGAGGTCCCAGAAATGGAACCATTGATGCAGCCTAGAATTTACTAGATAACACCCTAGACATGCTAGCACATCACTCAACCTAGACTAAGTGCTCACCGAAGTGCGTAAAGGTACCAGGTCCCTCTTTAGGGTTGTTGTAGCAGGATGTTAGTGTGATGAAGGAAGAAACATATAGATTCATAACTAATCTATCATTCTACAATGTATGCTACATTCAGATCTATGACAGAACAAGCTTTAAACAATAATCATGATTGAATCAATAACATGTACTACTTAATTACACATAGGAATGACACTTAGGTTCAACCAATATCTTCCATCTATTAATAAACACATAAGCTCCTTACAATAATGTTAATCTATACTAATGCGCATATGGATTTAATATCGTAATTTTTCATATGTGTATATCTCTTTACCTCCATACATCCCTCACACTAATCTCTCTTTACCACTATGTATCTCACATCATATATAGGGTGGGGACTTTCCCTTCACCACTTATCTAATCTAGAAATAGGTTGCATGCTATTAATAACCACGCGGCATTCCCAGGCATAGCCACACATGCAAGTGTGCTATCTATAGGCCTCTTATAGTTAACCGAAGTATCAATCCTATTCTTAGCTTGTCTCCATGTAAAACACTTTGATCTAATCCTCTAAAAATAGACAATGCATGGTGCACACATCTCTACATCGCTAGTGTGTTACACACCCCATCTTCTAAAAATAGGTCATCATCCTCAAAATTGGCTAAGTACTAAATGATGAAATTTCCTTCAGTGTGTGGGTCCTTCCTATACTTATGCACCCTTGATCCTGGCCTTCTCTCCCGTGCGGGATCCTTGTGTGTTTTCTAACAAGTATTATCTAATCAACAAATAGTATATGGGTTAGTGAAGGACCATTGTGACAACCTAAGGTTGATGTTTGAAAGGACTCAACAATTAAGGATATCCTCAACATTAAGAAGTGTGTCTTTGCTACCCCATTTGGAACCTTGTTGGGACATATCATATGTAAAGAAGGCTTGTTAGTAGATCCTACCAAGGTTGTAGTAATTGTGGGATTGGGGGAGCCTACTAGTCAAAGCACAGTGCGTGGATTCCTTGGACACACGAGTTATTATAGGAAATTTATTAGGGATATGCCAAGATTACCGCACCTTTACAAGAGTTACTTAGACACAAGAGTGCCTTCCTTTGGGGAGAGGCATAGCAGAATGCATTTGACACTTTAAAGATTAGGCTTATAACCATGCCCATACTACGATTCCCCTCTTGGGATAAGCCCTTCTATGTTCATGTAGATGCCTCAGGAACCGCCATTGGAGTAGTACTTGCACATCCTGGTGAAGGGATTTTTGACCATCCTTCGTGCTTTGTAAGCAAGAAGTTGACACTAGCGGAGTAGAATTATACTATAAGCGAGTGCGAGGCATTATCAATGACCTATTCACTTCACAAGTTCAGATAGTATCCACTGGAAACCCTTTTTATATTTTACATTGACCATATGGAATTGAAATATTTAGTGAACAAGCCTATTCTACAAGGGCGCATATGTCGGTGGGTACTATTGTTCTAAGAATTTGAGTTCACGGTGGTTGTCAAACCAGGAAAAAGTAATTCCGGACCTGATCATTTGTCTAGAATTGATTTAGGGAGGACGTGTAAAGCATTGAGGATACCATGCTAGATGCACAACTATTTAGGTTGTGGCGTGTGCCCTTAGACTTAGAAGATATTACAGTATTTCTCAAGACAGGTGTAGCACTGGAAGGAATGAAGGCATTGGATAAAAAGTAGTTAGCTATATGCGTTATGCCCTACATGTTGATTAGTGGGGATTTATACAAATTAGGATGTGATGAGATTCTACGCCGGTGTGTGTTAGAACATGAGCACCTAGCCATCATAGAAGAGGCACACGGAGGTAGTGCAGGTGGGCACTATACAGGTGATGCCACTACACACAAGATATTGATGGTTGTATTATGGTGGGAGACCCTGTATCATTACTACAAGGAGTTGTAAGGTGTTTGATCATTGTCATTGCATTGGCAAACCAGGTGAAGAGATGAAATGCATTTGTACCCTATTCCCAGCGTTGAGCCATTCGAAAGGTGGGTTATAGAATTTGTAGGCCCTATTGCACTAGCCGTGAGTAAAAGTGGGTCACGTTATATAATCACATGCACAAATTACTTGACAAGGTGGGTAGAAGCAACACCTACTAAGGATTGTACATCGAGATACTACATCAAGGTTTCGTGGGAAAACATTATTACAAGATATGGGTGCCCTTTAAGTTTGACTAGTGTGACAGGGTACACACTTATTAAATGAGACAAGTAAGGATTCTATTAGTAGAATTCATGGTGGCTCATCACAAGACTACCCCTTACCATTCATAAGCAAATGGAACCATGGAGGTATTTAACAAAATAATAAGTCATACCCTAACCAAATTTTGTGACGTTGGTAGACAAGATTGGCATGGAGGTTGTCTTTCTAGTTGAATTTTGTGCATACGGGAAAACCTACAAGAGGTTAAATAAGGCCACACCATTTCAATTGGTGTTTGGCATGGAGGTTGTCTGCCAGTTGAATTCATGTTACCATCATTGTGTATAGTGTGCATAGGAGGTTTAGCGAGATAAACAAGCGTTGGAAGAAAGAATTGACAAGTTAATGTAATTGGAAAAAGATGATCACTTGCCAGGTGGAGCTAGAAGACTGAAAAATTAAAACAAAAGGCATGGCTTGATCATCACATTAAGAACAAAAATTTTGAGGTTGGGCAGATGGTGCTACTATATGATTCCAATTTTTGTTCCATCATGGGAAGTTAAAACTCCATTGGTAGGGTCCCTACATCATCTCATACATATTTGATTTAGGTGTGAGTAATCTACAATGTTGGATGGGATGAGATTTCCAGGAAACTTCAATGGGAGTAGGCTGAAGCCCTACTATAAATAAGTCTTCTTGGTGTTTGTAATAAGGCAATATTACAAGATAGTTTAGGATTTCCTTTAATGTATTTTTTCTTTTCTTGTGTTTCCCTTTCTCATTGTTGTTTTGTGTTGCGCCTTGGGTGTCGGTAACCTCATTTTTTAAAGGTTGTGAATGCGTAGAGGACCACACATCACTTTAGTGTGGGGTGGAATAATGTGAAAGAAAGTGCAAGATGTGAAGTACTAGGAAGGATTGCGTTGGAAAGCTCGGTTGAATGGCCCTATGAATGAGGATGGTTGGTGTCAGGATAAGACTACATCTTGGTTCCATGTACAAGGGAGGAAGAAGTACCTTCAGCATTGGTAACATGCGCATAAGAGTCTTATGTTAGATAGATTGTTTATGTGCCAGAAGATTATAGGATTATCCACGCAAGGTTGGGCACGTGAGTGGGGCGCTAGAGTGCAGCTTAGTGGAAAAATGCAATAAGTGTTGAAGTATGGTGGTAGGTGAAGTAGCATTTAATGCTAAAAAGAAGGGAAAATTATAAATAGGAGGTTGGGCACTTCATTATTGACATTGTGAATACAAAGAAAAAAAGAGCTCTTGCGGACTAGGGTTTCCAGAGTTGATCTGTGTGAAGAAAATTTTGAGGAATTAAGGCATGAGTGACTAGATTTGATCTACAAACTAGAGGCAAATAATTTCACGGGTGTAGAGAAAAATATCATGGAGAAGCATCATCTTGTGAAAGAGGTTATTCTAGTTATGGTTTGACAACTAGGGCACGTGATGAAAAGGGTTTCTTCACAAGTTTGAGGTCTGAGCTTGGAGAGGGTAGAAAAGTAGAGTAAGTAAGAGAAGTTGAAGTGCTAAGATAACCTAAACCATGGCACCTAAGAAACCAACTATATCACCTAAGAAGCCAAAGGGTAAGGAAAACAACCAGAAACCCCCATAAGCATGAATGAAGAATGATACGCAGAGATGTAATACCTGGATGGGGTTTTGCTTAGGAAGGAATGGGAGTCCCACTTAAGAAAAATGATGGTGAGTGATTACAACCATTACACAAACATGATAGAAAAGGAAATGGTGCTAGAGTTAGTGCACCCAACAAACAAGAGGACACCAGAGGGTTTACCTATCTATAGTGATGAGGTAAAAGTAAAGTTGGAGAAGGCGGGATTGTTGTAACTCTATGAGTTTCCTTATTTTGGAAAACCTGAGTGCCTCTATTAATGGTTAATGTCACACGTACACGAGGACCACTTTTACTTCATGGGGTGCAAGATGCACATAACTCCTCAGCTGATTTCAAAATTCACAGGCCTCATTTGTGAAGGAGAGAGTATAGATGATGACATGAGCAACAAGGAATCCATCAAAACAACTATCACTGCATATGATTATAAGAAGGGATCATAGTACTTTGATATCACAGAGATCCCAGACCCTGTCATGAGAATGGTCACATGCCTGGTGACAAATCTAAATGAACAAGAAAGGTGGATGCAGGTAAATAATGCCTGGTTAAATGTGTGTAGGAAAGTATAAGAAGGCACCATCTACAACTTGTCTTCCTTCATCGTAGATGAAATTATTAACAGCATGTAGGAAGGAGACAAAATACTCTTTGGCAATGTCCTCTTGATAATTTTGTTTTTCGAAATTGGAGTTCCAGATGCGGCAGATAAGTTTGTTTGGGAATATCTGGAGGAAGACCCCTCACCCATGAAAATATTTGCAAAGTACACTTACAACAACATGATGACTTCTCACAAGGCACGCCTAGAGAAATGGTATAAGTGCTTAAGGAACACATTCGGGGTGGAGTGGAGGATCCTAGAGCAGCTATCAATTCTCGTTGATGGAGAATCTAAATTTATAGTTTACCAACACTTCTACATTAGAAAATTTAAGCTTGTAGATGAAACTATGAGCCCTGGTGCAAACTCCCCTTCTCTTTCACAACATTATATTTCTAAGTAGGGTAAACCAGTTTACAGAGGCCAAAATACTAAGGTTCGACCTTAGTGAGGTGGATCAAGACCATAGGGAGCTACACAGATAACTCGTTTACCCCAAGAAGCATGCATACGTGGAGAGGTATGTCTCCCACGAAGTTCAAATGACAAAGCCCCTGACTTTTCCAATAGCAAGAAGAATCGTGGCGAGGGTATATCTATACATAAGACCAAAGTTTGAGAAGGGCGCATAACTGGAATGTGATGTCTCCATTCTGAAGACCCCATGGGAAGAAGGAAGCCCACACCAACAAAGAAAGGAAGAGAAGAGGTGTAAGGGAAAAATGCGGCAAGTGTCCAAGATACACCAATAATGGGCACTCCAGGGACAAGTGCTAGGACTAGTACTTACACACGTAGGAAGAAGTCTCAAGTTAGAGAGAAGACGCTAGAACCAAAAAAACCTATCACAAAGAAGAAGTCACCTAGAGAAGGAAGAAGGAGCAGAATCTCCTATACTGGAATCCCCAGTTAGGAAGAAACAAAAGGTGATGGAGGAGGTTGATTCGAGAGGACATGAAGAGCTTGGAGGCCTACAAAGGTGAGAGGGATGATGAAGAAGAAGATGAACTGAAGGAGCCTAGGGACCACCAATGTGTTTAAGTGCATGATTTGGAGGAAGAAGGTGAGGAAGAGAAAAATGACTATCTCTTTGTGCGAGAGGAAGGGCAGCCAGGAGGAGGAAGGCACCCAAGATAAGGGAGAAAGTGAAGAAGTGAGTACAAAAAATTAGACTCCAAGCCTCATGCAGGAGTAGATAAACAAGGTGGCAGAAAAAGAAGTGGTGAAAATCATTGAAGCCTTGGTAGTACAAGAGTTGGAGCGCAGTGTTGAATTAGTAATGAATGAAGATAAAGAAGAAAGTGTGGGAAAAGATCACATGACAAGACATAGGAGGAGGCCCTAGTTTGACGGTATGTATTCCTAAGGGCACATACATAGGAGGAAGGCACATAGAGATCCAGAGACCAAGAATGGACTATATTGATGATCCAAACAAGGTGTTGCGCGTGTTTCCAAAGCACTATTCCAACAGAACAACTCTTGGCCATGACATTGTTTGATGCAGAAGGTGCCTACCCACGGACAAGGAAGATTATTTCATGGGCATTTGAGTCCCACCTTGATGAGCCTAAATTTGAAGTAAGCCAAGGGGCATTGATGGAAGTGTTGGAGTCTAAAGGAACCAACCCCTTGGTGAACACTCAATAGCTATTTGATTTTCAAATCTGCAATGCGTTAAACAAAGTCTCGGTTGAAATTGAAGCCAGAATTTTCGGGAGGAATGAGAGTGCGGGTTCTAGAGGAAGAGTTGGAGAAGAAGGATGAAGAGCTCCTGGAAATAACTAAGGAGTTAAAACATGAAGAATTAGTTAGCGCTCAACTAAGGTGGGAGTTAAAGGAAGAAAAGGAAAGGGTATGTGAAGTATCCAAGAAGGTGGAGATGATCACAAGCGCTATTATCTTGAAGCATCCAAACTTAACTCCAACCGCAGAAAGTATGAATCAATCCTGCAGTGCCTAGAAGATCTAACTCATGTCCTCACCATGGAGAGGCAACCTTTGGCACTAGAGTCTGCAGAAGAGGTGTTTGGCGCCCAGAAAAAGGAGGATAGAATAAAGGTGGTGGAAATTGTTTCTCAATACAACAAGATCCTCACCAATGTAAGGGACGTTGCGTTGGTAGTGGAAGCTTCCTATGACAACTGTGTAGATAGAGATAGAGTGGAAAGTATCCTGGTTACCACTTATGAGGTAGAGCTCAAAGAATTTTAGGAAAAGAACAAGGGGAATAGGGCTGAGAGGGATAAAATTTTGGCCGAAGTAGAGAAGAAATCAAAGGCTATTGAGACCTTGTGAGGCTTAATTAAAAACCAGCTTAAAGAATTATATCCACAAATCACTTGTCAGATGGACGCACTTGAGGATATGGGAAAATAGTTAGATGAGGTTGTCAAAACTATGAGTACCAAGGGAGAGGAGCTGGGTTTTGATGAAGTGAGCACCCTAGTTGGAAACCTTTGTCAACAAGCACAAAACAAAGTGGATACTTGGGATAAATTGGAAGAAAACTTAAGGAAGGACTTCCCTCTCCTCTTGCAGTAGTAGTCAAAGTTTCCCCTATTCTTTCATTCTTCCCATATTCTTCATTTCCGTCATTCTTTTCACTCTTTCTTTATTCTTTAAGGACATGTTCCACGGATGGAGAACTTGGTGTAGTGTGGGGTGATGTTGGGACCCTAATTTATTGGCTAAGTACAAGAAGGTGCGTGGGTATGCAAGGCCTAGTTAAGGAAGGGCACGCAAGGAGAAAGCACGTAGGACAAGGTTCTAGGAGGGTTTAATAGAACAAGTGGCATGCATGCAAGATAGAACAAAGGTTTCAAGACTTATCCATATTTGACACATCAGGTAGAACATGAGAAAAGTATGACCTGACTATGCATGCAGAATGGATAAGGTGCTAGCCTGGTGACATGTTGGCTTAAGAAGGAATATACCCTGTGATGGAAGTTTCTAGAAGACCATCATTGCAAGGAGTGGAGAGCTCGGGCCTGAAGGAGCATGCCCCCATGGAGGACCACATTTGACACTTGGCAATGGATCTAAAGCCATAGAAAGGCAAGTTGGTGATTCAAGAGGCCTATATATACAAGCACCCGCAGAGAGAAGGTGTGTGGATAAATACAGATATAGATTGGTAGAGAATGGAGCTCTGCAGATATACTACAAGGAACTCTGTAGGGTTGGGTAGAGATCTATAGGAAAAGGATGTAATAAGGGGTTGGGATTGTAAATTTTCTCTTGAGAACTGAGGGGTATAAATCCAGCTATGATGTATGACTTCGGTCTACACAAGCTATGGTATTTCGTAATGGATCAATGAATGCAATGAGGTTACCAAATTTTATTGAATATAATTATTAATGATTATGGTCCATGTTTATAGCTTATAGTTCTATTTCATGAGTTTTTATGGAATAAATATACATACTTATGCATTTCATTTATGTTTTGGTTCCTACCTATAATTTTTTAAGTACTATTTAGTCTCGGGATGAATGCATTTGTCTAGAAGTCATTTTGATTTCTATGATAAATGTATGTCTTATTTCCACTCACTCTTTTTAAAGTTCCTATCATATATGATGTTTCCCACTCAAATCACATAAAATAGAGACTTAGCACCCACACATGCCTCAGTTAGCACCCAGCTCCATCTAGGTGATAGGTCGATGTGCATGGGATTCCCTTGTTCTTTGGTGGGTGTAAAAATGACTACAAATAGTCTTGGGAAATACTTCTTCTTAGGAACTTTTTGGAAAAAGGAGTGTGCATGGTTCATTGAATATTTAACTTCAAAAATGGTTTCGGGAACCCTGTGTGGTTTAGGGAGATCATATGTTAGGACTTGGAAGTATTTTAGAGCCTACTACATGGAGAGTTTTGGGAATATAAAAAGAGGAAACATTTTTGACACTAGCGCAAGGTGGCCTTTCTACATAGGAATTTTGCATTGAAGGTTTAAGACACATCAAGTGGATTTGGGAGCCTAAAACAATTTCAAGTCGGAGAACATTCAATCCCATTCATGACTTATAAGTTGGTTCGATTCATGTTTTTGAAAACTCTTCCCGTAACTCAACTCTTTGGTACACCATCCTAGGCAAAAATTGAGGTATAAGAACTAATTGTTGAAGAACTCATTTTCATACTTCCTAAAAAGTCTCATAGGATTCATTGGAATTTTTTAATGTTATTTATCGTATATTATATGGTGAAAATTCACTAATTATGGACCCCAGAGTGAAGAAAAGATTCATTTGTAAAATAGGCTATGCAAATGTTGTTTCAAAGTGCACCTTGGCACCCGGGAACACTTTGGGGTGAAATTACACCTCATAAGTGTGCCTTTATCTGAATTATGGAGATATTTAATAGAAAAATAATAAAAGTAAAGAAAAAAATAAAAAAGTGAAGATAAAAATCAAGATTTATTTGCAAGTGGGGCTCACCCACTCATCCATAGTGCACTTGTAGCATGAAATTTATCCAAGGTACACTTTTGAGGTGAAATTTCACCCCAAAAGTGTGAGAAGCGATTGTTTAAGTTCCCTAGAGCATGCACAAACAAACAAGTGCGTTACACATCTCACTTGCAAAGTGCATCCTCCACTAACATCATTAATTTTTCTCACAACTTGTTTTCCATATAATTATTAAAAAGTGTATTCAAAAGAGAAAGGAAGCCATTAAAGTACCATTTAAATTTGTTTATTCATCCTTCCATTCTTGCAAAACCCCTCATGTGTCATATAGGAAGAACTAGAAGTATTTTTCACATATTTCATGATCCTATAGACCAAATCACTCCAAATTTTAACCATAAATTCATCTTAAAAGAACATTCATGGTGATCTAATAGTTGTGTCATGAGATTACTATTTTCAAAATCTATTCTTGACTATTTTTTCCAGCCATCATACCCTTGGTTTTCCCAATAATACCGATTTTGCAATTGAGATTGTGAAAAATCCCCATGGAGGAAGAATACCAAACTTGGATCCTATTTCCCCCTAATGAATACATTCATTTCGATCCATTGGATATGATATAATATGAAGTATTTATGGAATTATGAGAAAAAAACACTATCCTTTGTTGAATCTACTTGCACACCCCATGTGCTAAAAACTATTTTGCATTTTATCTCAATCCCCACAAGATAATTTTCAAAAAATTAGAGAATTGTTTACCCTCATCTATACTGAGTTCCAAAGAATCAAAAATCACTCAAATTGGACAAGAATTTCTCCCCAAGTGATGAATTGAAAATTTTCCCTTCCTCCATTAATGCCATTTTTCAAGCTTTTCCCACAACCAAAATTTATTTTCCTAATTGAAACTAATTCTCATAAGATAATTTCACCAAATTTGGATTTTCCCCTCATATTAGGAATATATTTCCAAAGAATTGAGTCACATCCAATTTAGATTTTATTTTCTCTTATTTTTCCCAAAATACGAATTCAACTATTCGTAGTATTAAAATCCATTCAAATTTGTGGATTTTGAAAACTACTATGGAATAAATTTTCTCTTACACTATAGAATTATTGCCACTTTCTAATACTAGAAATATCATAAAAACACAAAATTAAGCTCCACTACTCGGATATGAGTCTGTTTTAGTTCTAGTGTTTAAACACCCAGACATTGGAGATAACAATGTAGAACACATGGATTTTGTGTTTGTCAAATTGAGTCATATGGAATAGGAGGATTGTTGATCAAAAAATATGTGATTGGATAATTCAAATATTTTAATGATGGTAACCATGGTAATGAGGTTTATTATGTTTCCACCAAGGATTATCAATAATATATAATATCATCAAATCCAAGAGAGATCATGGTCACTAAGTTTGGGTCATGTGTGGTATGAGTGGATTCTTCATAATTATTGTAGAATGAGTGTTCATTCATATGAATATATAAGAGATCAAGTTCATGAAAATGACTTGATTTTTTCACACTACCATTTCTTACTAAAGTGAAGAGTTGAAACAGAGTTTCCCAAGCATGAACAATGATGATCAGTAAATATAAGGTGTGAAACATCATTTCTATGTCCAAGAAGAGATATGTTCTAATTAGAGAAGTAGTTGAGGAAGATCATATCTAGTTATAACATTCATCTCCACAATGAAGGAAGAGTGGGACTTCATCATACAACATCTATCTTCTCTCTCTTCTTCTCTCTTTTTCTCTCTCTAACATTCTATTTCTCTCGTTGAGGAGAAACTTTGTAAAAAGTGACTTAAGTCACTTAAAAGTTTATATTTCTTCATTGATAATGCACTTTAAGTTGAAAGGTCACTTGGGAATGTGAATAGAAATCGTTTCAACTATAAATGTTAAGGTTATCTTCATTCTAAGGGATCAATTGTTTCTCTCCTTTAGAAAACTATTTTTTATGTTTCTTTCTATTGTTTCCTCCATTCTCTCAACTTCATATACAATCTGAATGAATTACAGGTCTATGAAAGGAATGAAAAGATTTGTATTTTCTCTCATGGAATGAAATTACCAATTAAACTTTGTGTTTATTGTGGTTATTTCATGGATCTTGCATATTTTTCCATATATTTTCATGTGTCTTCTAAAATTATACATATTTAGAGTTATTAGTTGATAAAATCTGCAATACTACCATTAACATAACTCGGGCCTCTCCCTCTTTCCCAACTATTTTTCTCATAGTTTTATCTTCTCCACATCATTCCTTTCTCCCTCTCTCACTTGTAGTTATAATTAAAACAAGGTTGTTTCTACACTTGCATCGGTCTTTGGACATCCCGAAGAGTTACAAATAGTGTATATAATCGACACTTCAATAAATGGGAGATTCCCATCTTGAAGAAAAGGGATTCAATATCACAAGAATTGATGAAGCACATATTTTTTCCTTCAAAAAATTATTTTCCAAAAGATATGTAAATGGGTGGATGTTATGAAATAAGAGCAATACTATAGAAACCCCAAAATAACATATTTGTTGCTAATTCATATCATGTTATTCATCCCTTTATGATTGATTAATTAAATTAATTAATCATTCACATTCATCCCTTGGGATTAATTAAATTAGTTCCTAAACACCATCTTAGCTAAGTTAATTATCATTTATTAAATAAATGGTTAATTAATCGTCTCACACTTTGTAGCTAATTAAATTAGTTACTTATTTGGAAAATACACCTATTTTCCTAGTCAACTACCACTTCACTATCCTAGTTAACTCCACTTGGACTCCACTTCCGTATTCCAATTAACTCCACTTCTATAATCTTGGAAAGGTGGGGGTGATTAAATTTCACATACAACCACCTTCCCAGGTGTAAATTATGCCAATACAAATGTCCATTTCCCCTTCAAATCTGCAATTGCACAAACCAAGTCTACTTGTTATTCCAAGAAATTACAATTATTAACCTGGAGCTTAGTCAAACTTTGATCCACTTTTCATGGCCTCACCCTTAACTATAAAATTAGACCATTTCCTTTGTAAATCCATCCTGGAAGCTTATGCAAATTATATCCAAATTTTGCCAATTTTACATCCACATCCTTATATATCGAAGCTTGTAGCATTTGCATTCATCCTTTAGAGAACAATTAAGAGAACCCACAATTTAAAGATCATACAAGTCTAATACTTTCTATGATCTTCTTTGATGTTTTCATTGAGAAGTTCAAGAGAGGTTTTGTTACATTTATTTTAGTTATCTTTCATTGTCTTGTAATTTTTCCTTGCTTACATTCTAGCACACTTGGTGGGAATATCCACATTTAATTTAGAAATTTTAGTTTACCTTTTAGTAATCTAATGTTGTTTGTGTTATTTTAACCTTGTTGTCTAATTTTCGTGTCCTCGAGGGCAACAGAAAAGGAGAAAATCTAGATCTCTAATTGTTTTTATCAAAATTTGATCATTTCTAGATTCCTTACACTAGCATTACACAAAAAATGTGTTATCATACAATTGTGTGTGCTAGTGTATCACTGCGTGCACTAGCATAGAATTACACTTGTTTTTGTAAAATTAAATTCATCAAACTATCCTTTTCATGTGTCTAAGTATCATTACGCGTGTTAGTGTGACAATTATTCTTGTTACAATAGTGTGCCTACATGCACGCTAGCACAATCAATAAAATCCTTTTTACACTAGTGCATTTAATTGCATGCACTAGTGTATTAGTGAGAGAGCTAGCGTAACCCATCTTCTAGAGGCCATAAATTTTTATTCCGAACTCAAAACAAATCCATTTTTATGGAAAGGTCTCAAGAAGAACTATGAAATGGAGACATTTATTTGATTTAAAATTATATAAAATTTATGGTTTCCTTTCTCCTAACACTTGTCTTATTTTTGCACGTTAGATTTTTTTCTCAAAATTACTAAATCTTGTGTGCAGGTTTTCATATTTTTTTTTCTAAAGGAAAATTAATCAAAATAGATCTTAAATTTGAAATAGTTTAAAAATTTCTATTTTCTTTGTCTAAACATAACAATCTCACGCATATGCTCTTTCCTTGCACTTTCATAAGTGATCTTGGAAATCAGAAACGTGATCATTTTAAGGTGTTATTTAGTATTAATATACCATCTTATCTAATCATAGTAAGCTCATGCGTATGCTCTTTCCTCACACTTTTTAAGTGATCTTGGAAATAAAAAATATGGGCATACTTATTATATATTTTCCTTTCCACCTACCTCAAGAAAACTTACTGATCCTTGTTTTTATAATCAACTTACTAATCAAACTACTAACTACAGGTTGCCATTGATATATTCAAGAAAACCTCTGTATTACCTTTCTTAATTTTTTTATAAATTAACTTCATTTAGACTTTTTAGAGTTGGGATTATTCTGTTCTTCCGAATGTAAGCTGGAGGATGTGCATGACCAGGGGTTCGAAACTCATCATGAGGAGTACCATAGGAACCCCAAAGTATTCGGTGCCTTGATGGAATTGGATAATGAAATGGGTACCCCCACATAACTGACCACTATACCTTTGTGAGAGATTAGAGTCACTGATATCCTTAATGGAAACCCCATCTTGATCCTTTGAGCGTAGTAAAATATGGCTTATCGTATTAGGGGGTAAATTAAAGTAAAAACTAAGAACAATACTATGCTCACTCATATATCTTGTTGAAACCTAGGAGATAACTTATTCTAGGAAGTCACACCTTGACCAAGCTAATTTAAGGTATATGACAACTTTAACAAACATTATTTTTAGCTACAATTTTCTTTATTTTACATGTTAGTATATTTTGTGTTCCACTCTTCTCATCCACTCTTTATTTTGACATTGCAATCAAAGTTAAGTCTTGAGTTGTGGATACCTTTATCCTCACTTAAGCACCATCGTCCTCACTTTCTATCTCATCCATTTTTCAACTTGCAATCAAAGCTAAGTCTTGAGTTACGGACATCCATATCCAAACTTAAGCACAATCATCTCCCATCTAAGTATTGACATCATGATACTCTCTTTATCACAGTCAAGAACCATCATGATCACCTTGATCTATCATCTTCCTAAGTATTAAGTTTAACATTTACATTTTTGAAATTCAAGCATTCTACCATCTTACGTCGTCAAATTTAACATTCACTTTGTTTAATTTTTGACATCCTCAATTTTCTTCCCTCCTCTCTTTTAAATAATTCCCTTTGTTATAATTTGATATCCTTAATCAATCACTTTCCCTTCATCTCTTATCTCCACTTTCATGAGATTCAAGAATTTTCATCATCATTTCTTCACTTCTTGTTTCGACATTCACATTTTTGTTATTTGAGTTCCATCCTTCCATTGTTTAGTCTCCTCTCTTAACACTCATTTTTTTAAGAGTTGAGAATTCTCACCGTATTTATAAGTGTATTCCTTCTTAACACTAATCTTCTTAACAATAATTTTTTAAGAGTTGAGAATTATCATCATATTTCTAAGTCTCTTCCTTCTTAACGCTAATCTTGTTAAGAGTCAAGCACATTCATCACATTTTTAAGTCTCTTCTCTTTTAACACCCATTTTGTTACGAGTTGAGAAAGCCAAATTATTTCATCTCTTCCCTCTTTACATTCACTTTGTAAAGGGTCGAGAAACCTTTCAACCTTTTCATCTCTCTCAGCACTCATTTTGTTAAGAGTCCTCTAATCTAACCTTTTAATCCCCTCTTCTACCTTAACACTACTCATTTTGTTAAGGGTTGAAAAGTCACACCCTTTCGTTTCTCTTAACACTCATCTTGTTAAGAGTTGACCTTTTGAATCTTTTAGTCTCTCTTCACACTCATTTTGTTAAGAGTTGATCACCTCACCTTGTTAAGTCTCTTCTCTTTTAACATTCATTTTTTTTAAAGAGTCGAGCACATCTAACCCCTTTTAGTCCCTTTTATCTTAACACTCTTTTTTAAGATTCATGCAATCAACTAATCTGTTAGCCTCCTCCCTCTTAACACTCATTTTTCTAGGGTCAAACATTCTAATATTTTCCCTCTTCCATTTTATTATTCAATTTTCTCGAGTGGTCTAGTAATCTATCAAACATTTATTTTTTCTTCCCCTCTTCCAACATGGTGGGAACAAAATAGTGTGATTATAGTCCCTTCATAAGAAAAGAGGGACAACATTTCCATCTTAGTTCTAACGAAGAGGATGAAAACCAACTAGAAAATATTTCCTTAAAATAACAAGAAAAAGTTGAAGACATTTTGTGAAAGAATAAAGACCCACTTTTTCTCCGTCTCTTGAAATGGGATAAAAATATATCCATACTTTTTCGATGTCACTTTGAAAAACATAAGAAGATCAACCAAAAGTTCAATCGCACAACCTATCAAAGGAACTAATCCACACAAAGTTAAATGTTATTTTACACCCCTCGAGAGAGAGTTCTCTAGTGTATTGCATCAATTACCTAAGGATATAATGATAATATATCCAATTACAAAACTCTTTGTCGAAGGGAACCTAGGCTGCATTGGTACGAACCTAATATATATTGCGACTTCCATTGCATTGATGTCTATTTTACTAATAGATGTGTGTGATTTAAGCATTACATCAAATAATTAATTGATTATGGAGTCATCTCTATAGATCTTGATGACGAAGCTATCAAACCTAGTGACACATCAACTACTACCACTTCTAATGAAGAGTTGAATGTTGTCCAAACTCCTGCATGTACCGAAACTTAGTGAGATCATGAAAATAAAGGTCAAATATCTCTCGATCAAAAGCAATCAATCTCTTATCCATATTTTATTCCATTAGTTCAAATAGAAATTGAACTTGATTTGGACAAAAACCTTCAAACATCAAATGATAGCTTGAACTTACTTCAAGGATCCATTTCAACCCTTAGCTTAAATGAAGAATATAAGGAAGAGGGTCCATCATCAAACATCATTGAGCCTGAGTATATTATTTCAATGCTAGCTCATATTCCCAACATCTCTAGTATTGTTGTGCAATAAATTTTTTTATAAACTTGTAATAATGCATCCGTCCATTTCCATAATACCTCAAATGATCAATCTTGTAGACATATCCTTAATGATGATTCCTACATTTCAAGAAATATACATACATGAACTCTATGAGGTACGTATATCCTTGTAAAACCTCTTTAGGATTTAAGTAAAAAAATCATCATATAACTTAATCTAATACCTCGAAGAAGAAAAATTAAATATTTTCTCTCTCGTAACTGTAAAGAGCCTCGAGTGTACATTAAGGGACCAATCATTTTTCCTCATATTATTCCACTCATGGATGAATATGCATTTCAACATATTATCTGCCTTAACAAATTCCCTCTATCATAATATAGGTATTTCGATCTCATCAAATATTTATCCATCCATACATCCTTTGACTTGGAACCCATCCAGATAAGTCTCATACTTCAGGACTTATCGAATCTATCAATTCTCTCCTTTGACTAGATCTCGTCCACCTAAGCCTCATACTTCATGAATGATAAAATATTCCGATTCCCTCTATTGACTTGGACCTCGTTAAATTTTTTTGTAATTGAGTTAACCATGCGGGTGGCATCCCCTAGTGTGGAGAGAACCCATGAAAAAAATATGTTTTTTGTTTTACATTTTCGATGTTGAAATATTTATTAAATGAGGGGTTGGATATGAATTTTATTTCTCTTTTTAATATTTTTAATGTGTCTAAAATTTGGAGGATGAGAATTTGAAATGGACTCATTGGGAAAGAGATCCATGTCTATGAAAATTGAATGATTGTGACTTATAATACTTTGGTAGATGAGATCCAAGTCAATGAGGTGAATCAAATAATTTGATGAGTCCTAGGATATGTGACTTGGGAAGACAAGATTGAAGTAGTATCCCATACTTTCATAGTCTTTGATGAGTATCCCATACTTCTTCTTGGTATTGTGAGATTGGGAACAAAGGTACGTGTCCTTACTCACCTACATTTTGTTTTCGGTGTTGAGCCCTTACCTCTTACTAGTGGCATAGGGCAAGATGTAGGGGTCCTTCACAAAAACACTTAACCAATAAATTTATTAATAAAAAACATTCCAAGAAGTTGTTTATGTTAAGAGAGACAACCTTTCATTCAACCGAATCTTTTCAATCAGTAGGCCATCAATGGATCTAAGTCTAGTCAAAACCTATAAAGTGGAATCATCTTGGAATTGGTTAGATAATATTGACTAGAGATGCGTTACATTTTTCTCACATGGATCATTGTTACACCTTGTGTCTTAACATCCATCATCTTCATTTTCATATCATTATTCACCTAGTTCTCTCATCCTTCTTAGCTCTTGGTGATGAGCCCTTACATCTTCCTAGTTACATGGAGTCATGAATGGAGTGAGACATCCTATCATTATATCATCTACATTCTGCTAATGGAATGAAATGATTATAATTATTTGAACATGAGTTTAGATAGTGCACCCTTTACCGAGTTAAAATAAAAAAACATTCAAATATGTTTCTCAAAACTACAAAAACATTCAAATATATTCAAAAAAAAAAAACAAACATTCAAATATGTTTCATAAAATACTAATAACATTAAAATATGTTCAAAAACCAAAAACAACATAAAAATGACAAAAATAAAAACATTCAGAAAATGTTTCAAAACATTAAAAACATTCAAATATGTTTAAAAACAAAAAACAATATAAAACTAACACAAAAACCAAAACATTTAGAAAATATTTTCCATCTCAGCAACTAGATTACATAGTTAAGCAATATCGCCATTTGATGGCACTCTTTTTTATCATTCTAGATCATCTTTTGATAATCACTATTCTTGCTTGTGGTGTATGTCTATGCTCAAGGAAATCAATTGTTTACCCTTACACAATATAAATTTGCTTGGGGCACACATGGATTTCGCATATTAATCTACTACATATAAAAATTCAATGGGATATGACAAGAGTATCTTTTTAGTATCCAAGAATCACTCCTCTCTTCAACCTGATCTAATCCTCTCATGTTTTAAGCTATCACTTAGGGGCATTCATATCGACTAATTCTTGAATGTGAAACGCATTAGGAGTGTCATTAGGCGTTGTTATTACAAGCTGTGTTTTATTGTTGTGGTTTATCAACATTATGATGGTACTTGTGTTTTTTTTGGTTTGTTATTTTGTTGTAATTTGACATTATAGGCCAATTGTAGGTTAATTCTCTGCATCCTAGTTCACATATAACTTTGGTGTCGTTTCTTCCTATTCATATTGGGTTTGTTTGATATGATTTTTTAATGATTTTAGTAGCATATTATATCCATAATAAATCAGGTGTAATAAAAACAACGCACATATTCTTTGCATCAAAATTTTATAAGAATTTGTAACATAGTAAAAAATCATATATTTAAAGCATAAATACAAAAATTGTAAAAATTATGAAAAAATCGAACAAACATTCACTTATAACAAAATCCCGCAATTGAAAAAACCTTGAAATTAATATTTAACATTTCAACACAATATCGATAAACTCATACTTTTTCTAATACCCTAGTGATCAATTCAATCTTACGACTATCACTCTACAATATTCCATTTACATGATTACTAACTCTTCTTGGGGAAAGTCACATAATTATTTCTCCTTTGCGATATAACTTTTCCTAGGGAAATTTATCTTAGAAAAATTTACAAAATAGATCCAACAAGAGTATATATTGGAGTATTTAAGCATCACTCCACTCTTCTAGTATGATCCTATTCCCACACATTAAATAAGTTTAGTGCTTGGGGGAATTCACATATGCTTAATCATCATTGTGGCATGCATTAGGGGCATTGATAATTGTCATCCTTTTTGAAGTTGTGTTGCATTGTTAATGTTTACTTTTGGACCAATTACAAATAGTATGATAACATCTTGGTTCATTTATAACCATGATGTCTACAATCTTGTGTATATTGCATTTGTTTTCCTTGTTTTTCTTTTCTTTTTGGGTGTGTTTTTTTACACGCATCTAGGTTACCCATCTTTATTCCTTCATAATCACGGTGAAGAATCTATTGTACAAAAACAAAATAAAGGTTGCTCTTATATTCACACTCTCTAAATGATGCTCATGCTATGAGAAACATTCTTTCCATCTGGTTCAAATTCATTTTCTTCTTTCTATTAAGTGGCTTTTCGTCACTTTGTTGTGTCACCCACTCACTTGGTGGAATTCCCTTACCATATTACTTGTTGGGGCATCAAAATGCTTCACTGGGAAAATTTGTACCATCTATCTTATTTCCTTATCCTTCACTCACCGATGTGTGTATGTATACTATCTTTAAAATATTATTACTTCATAATAACACTTTAAAGAGGGGAAAATGTAGAAACCCTAAAATTACATACTTGTTCCCGAGTTCATATCCTATTATTCATCCCCTTATGACTAATTAATTAAATTAATTCTTTATGCACATTCACCCCTTAGGATTAAATAAATTACTTCCTAAACACCATCTTTGCCAAGTTAATTATCATTTATTAAATAAATGGTTAATTAATTTTCTCACACTTTGTATCTAATTAAATTAGTTACTTAATTGGAAAATACACCTATTTTCCTAGTCAACTTCCACTTCACTATCCTAGTTAACTCTACTTGGACTCCACTTCCCTATTCCAGTTAACTAAACTTGCACGTACAACCACCTTCCTAGGTGTAACTTTTGCTAATCCAAATGTCCATTGCCCCTTCAAATTTGCAATTCCATAGACCAAGTCTACTTGTTATTCCAAGAAATTACAATTATTAACCTAGAGATTAGTCAAACTCTGATCCAATTTTCATGGCATCACCCTCAGCTATAAAAGCAACTCATATCATTTGTAAATCGACTTACAATACTTGGGTAGATGATATTCAAGTCAACGAGGTGAATCAAAAATTTGATGAGTCCTAAGATATGAGACTTGGGCAGATGAGATCCAAGTCAAAGGAGTAGCTAGAAGGATTTTCAATGTATCCATGATTGAAGTAGTCTTGATTTACAAGACTTGGGCGAGACGAGGTCTAAGTCAAAGGAGGGAATCTGAAGATTCAAATATTTTGAAGTCTACAATAATTTGGTGGACAAGGTACAAGTCAATTGAGGGAATGGAAAGATTTGATAAGTCCTTAAATATGGGGTAATTAATAGTTTGAGACAATTAATTAACCATTTATTTAATAACTTATTATTAACTCGGCTAAGATGGTTTTAGGAACTAATTTAATTTATCCCAAGGGGTGAATGTGCATGATTAATTAATTTAATTAATCAAGTCCTAAAGTATGTGGACTTAATTAACTCCACTTGGTCTCCACTTCCTTATTTCAATTAACTCCATTGCTAAGATCCTAGAGACGTGGGGGTAGTAAAATTGCACATACAACCACCTTCCCATGTGTAAATTATGATAATACAAATGTTCATTACCCCTTCAAATATGAAATTCCACAAGCTAAGTCTACTATCCATTCAAAGAAATTACAATTATTAACCTAAAGCTTAGTCAAACTCTGATCCACTTTTCATGGCCTCACCCTCAACTATAAAAGTGAGCCATATCCTTTGTAAATATATCCTGTCCAACCTTATGATAATTATAGCCAAGTTTTTCTAATCGACATCCAAATCTTTATGTATCGAAGCTCGTAGAATTGCATTCATCATTTTGATAGTCATACAAAGAGCACCTACAATCAATCAAATCTTAATATTTTATAAATCCCAAGTGCTTCACAAATATTCTTGAGGTTTCAAGAAAGTTCAAGAGAGTTATTTATGTGTTTTTCATTTATCTTTCATTATCTAGTAATTTTTCCTTGCTTACAAATACAATGTGATGTATCATCATAATCATAAGCCAAATCAATAGAAACTAAGTAGTGGAAGTGTAGACTCAAGGATATGGTACCAAAAAAATCTTATTTTGGAACTTAGAAAAAGGATAAATCTAGTTACGGTGATGCCATAACTTATGGTTTTACAAAGATATATTATAGGCCATAACTATCGAACTCATAAAAGAGACCCTAAAATCACTAAAGGTATGACAATCAAAAGGCCTAGGTGAAGGGTTCAAGCGATAACAAGTTCACGAAAATGTATCAACACTAAATTAATTAAATGGATTTAATCTAATTAATTGAAATATAGTTGAATATATCTTTGGTAAAATGATTAATTCAAATTAGAGTAATTTACAATTGCAAAATGGAAGCTAAAATATTGCAAGCATTCCAAACCAACAAAGCAATTTGAAGTATACCTATTGATTGAGAGGTGACTTAGCTGACTAATATTGAATTGACTATTTTATTGATGGGTCTAGAAAGGATGAATAATTTTGAATGCACACATACTAAATATTTCTCGCTCAAATTTTACAAGTGCATGATTGTACAAAAGGGCAACACCAGCTCTCACAAAACAAACCTATTGTATGGTATTGCACATATGAAAAACATAATTTTAGTTTTCTCTGTGTCACTTCCTTATCACATATGTCATACTTTTATATCTTAAAATATACTTGTAACCATAGGATTCACTATTTTACCTCTAAAACAAATGTAGCTTCTTGCAAGTACCTCAAGTACTCATTACATAGAAATTAAAAGATGCAAATTCTTGAGGTGGAATGACCTTAATGGTCACCCTATTTGTGAGTCACCAATTATTTTATTACATCTTAGATTCAAGTACTAAATTTTAGATTCAATGAAGTTCTCTTATTGTGTTGTCAGTGTGTGTGCAACTAAAAATATTCACCTAGTTTTTTCCCTTTTTCTTTGACATTAATAGTAGGATATACTAATTTCATCCCATAGAAACCCTTGTATACAAATATGTAAACCAGATTTATGTCATTCCATGTTGTGATATGTAGTATGTAGATAGTAACACTTTCTCTCATAGCTCAAAAGGTGGTTGTTAGATAAGTTCTTGGTAGATAATAAATGGTTATGGTTAACTTACATATATAATAATCTCTTAATTTGAAATATGAATTGTAATGGCACATATGGATAACCAAAAGAGAAAAGAGTAAAAAGAGATGTGATGGGAAGAAAGGACCCAAATACCAAAGGGGCCAAGGCCATACAACTTGGTTAATCTTGTAGTATGGTCTTGGACAAAAGTCATCAAAAGTAAAACAATAAATTACAAAGGCCAGATATCTTTATGACACAGTGTAAAAACATAAAAAATACTAGATTAATTCACAAATAAAGTGATGTAAAAGTGAAGAAAGAACTAGGGCATAGTTTCATCATTTAAGACCCACCTATATAATTTTTTCCAAAATCATGATGTAATAATGATCTAGTGCTAATTTTAGTGTCTGCAAGTATGTGACATGAATGATATCATTTTCCATAAAACAATGTGAACTTATGAGAAATTGTAAACCCATTCGGAAAAGGAAAAACTATAACACATGTCTTTTGAGACCCTATAGATAATGTTTGGAATTGATTCATAATTTACTTGATGCATTTTGTGTGATAGCCATTTTGGAACTATATATGAGGTGTGCATTAGGAAAACACTATTAATTAGAATATAAGAATTCAAAGAAGGTTGTATAACATGAGGATGCACTTTATGGACCTTAGAAGGCTTACAACAAACCACATGCGGTCCATGTTGGGTAGGGAGGTGTTGAATAATAAGGTGGAAGAAAAATTGAAAACATGCTCAATGTTTGTAACTGAAATTTTTTTATAGGGAAGCATTTGAAGGAAGGGAAGGGTAGATTATGATGAACAACATCTATCAATACATTCATAAATCTAGCAATATCAATGAACGTTTCCTAGCATATTTTTACAATTAAATTATCCCTATCTTGCATGTATAATTCAACATCATAATCAAAGTTGTATATTTCTTGCACATTGGCGTTAGTGAAAGAGGAATTCTATTAAACAAAAAGACACCATATTTCATTATATATGTATGTATGTATGTATGTGTGTGTGTATCTATATGTATATATCTATATAGATATATGTTTGTATATATGTATGTGTGTGTGTATGTACACACACGTATATGTATATGTATATACATATACATCTACACACACACACACACACACACATATGTGTGTATATATGTACATGTACATGTACATATTTACATACTAACACTAGAAGAAAAAACTATTAATTTATGGGAGGCTAAATTCTAAACAGCAACAACGAAATGTGGATTTACAAAATGTGAAACCCTCCATTAAGTATCATTTGTACAGATTTATCATAAAAACCCTTATTTATGTATTTGTTATACGCATAATTTTATCAAAATGAGAATATGGAAAGTGATTTGACATAAACAAATACATCTAACTAATTATAATATGTTGTAATCAGATTTAGTTATATTTAATCCATGACTACATATCCAATTACACAACAAAAGTTAATCTAGTGTATTCACATAATACAATGATAGGAGAATCACGATTTAGACACGATAGATTCACAAAAGAGAAATACTATAACACATTCATCTATATTGGGAATTTTTAGATATGAAAAATAATGTACATCCTAAATGTAATAATCTTTCATGTCATGATGGGGCTTGCTATTATATACAAAGTAATAAAAGTTAAAAAATATTTATCAATGTGAATTAATCCAGCAAAAAATAAAATTGAGATTTGCAAGCAAGTTGACACACTATGCATGGAAAAAGGGGCACGAACGGGTATTTTAATCAGTTTCTTCAAATGCACATTTTCTCCAACATCACTTTACTGAGAACTTACATCACAGATTCAAAATTCAAAAACCAATCGAATCTACAAGGAAATATTATCTTGTACGACGATTTGTGTTTCACGTTTTGTGACGTTGTCACTTCCAACTTAATTGCAGATTCGGCGATTAGCAGCAGTGATATATGCTACAAAAAATATATATGAACACAGGAAAAGGTAGCGCCTATAAATGTCGCTATCAGAAGCAATCATCAACAGTTTCTTCAAGGAATACATTTGCTAACAGGTGAATTTGAATATGGAAGGGATCCTTTCAGATATATGTGATGTTTAGGTTGAACGACAACAGACATGTAGCACATGTATTGATTGAAATATTCATATAAATTAAAACATGACATGCGTGGAAGTTGGAACATCAACCAGACAATAAATTCAATGGTCAAAATCTTGAGGTTATCATGCAGAGATCTCTCTTTGTATTGTTCTGCTTTTGCTGTGCTCTCGACCGGCCATGTTTGGCTGTGTGATATGCTGCGAAAATTGTTTGAGCGGAATAAAGTAAAGTTTTTGTGATTGAACGTTGAACAGGATTTATCAAGTTTGTCGGCTTGCATGGCTTTGCCTTTGCTTTCATCACTTTTGCATGGAGTTACAGTACTGATTTTCAGACAAACATATTTTAATGCTTTTCAACAATGAACCAAATTAAAGGGGTGCTTGATATTTATATATATCTGATGTATCATTTCTTATTCTATAGTTTTTCAAGAAACTCGAGATCCATTACTACCACTTTTACTTCATGTCGAAGATATGTTGCTATGAAATTTAGTTTTCCAATCAATCATTTCCTGCCCGCCAATAAAGCATGCTACAACGACATTTAGTTTTCTAGTCGATCATTTTCCTCCCACCAAAACAAAACCTACCATTTAAAATACATATTCTTTATATTATAATTTTGAAATTTTATTTATAATATTTTATATATAAAATTGATGTGCCTTATCATCTAGTTTTATTCGAGATAAGCGAACAATAACATAGTCTCAACAAAAGTTGTCATTAATCTTAACCGTTCAGTCCAAAAATCACACATGCTTGTAAGGTTAACCAGCCAACCAATCAACTAGAATCACCCCCAAAAAGTAGTAAATAACCCATTGCTTAGTTGACCGGCCGAGTCTTCCAAACACATGTGATGCTCTTCCGATCTTAACCTACAAATTCATTTTTGTAACCTTTTACTCAAGTGTAAACGTATAAATAGGATCATGACTCCACGTAATAATCACGAGTATCTAACACAAGATCTCAACCATACACAAAAACACAATTATTTTATTTTCTTGTTCTTGATTCTTCTTTTTCTTTTCTCAAATGTGTATGAATGTGTTTCTCTTTTCACCCTCCTCATCCAATTATAGTTAATAGTGGATAATAATGTAAAATTTCAATTATACGAGGATAAACATTAGATAATAATGTAACTTGAGTTCCATGGATACACTTATAACTTGATAAATATTAGCATTGACATTGTTGAAAGTTCCATTTTGTGTTGAGTGGTTCAACAATTCAAAGCGTCATAACTTCGAGTTGTGTATTGTGAATTATAATCTTAAAATGATCTATTAAACTAACTAGTAACTATATGCACCCAAATTTTAGGCAGGCAATATTCTAAAAATACATTGATGCGAGGACCTAAAAATACATACAAAATGCCCATACAATTTTATTCCTTACCCTTAATTTTCCTTCTCACTCCCATCTTTGTTGCCCTTCTAAAACTTTCCAAAACCACCAAGACATGATTTTCAACCTTTCCTACTTCAAGTTTTCATTTTGTAGAAAATCCCCGACGTATTTGCAAACCTTGTGAAATCTTTGTAAACTATCATGGTAGTCTTGCAATATCACTCATAGTCTCATTAGCCATGCACACTATTACAAGAATGCCACTTGCACATATTGATTGTTCCACCATCATTTCTTGAATGCTTTAATTTTAGACCCCATAACACAAATTCTTATTTGTTTTACATGACAACTCATCCACTTTGCTGCAAATCATCCCAGATTGCCTCCTAACTACTCAAGATGAACTCCACTTCATTCCAATGCATTCAATCATGATAATAGATTAATTTCTCAAATACCAAACTTAGATTTTTATCAACTATACACGATAAAATTTCATCTCTTTGATAAAAAGAGTGATTATTTGAGAGGTTGGAAGATTTCAATTTGGGATTGGAAATTTTAAGAATTATAATTCTCCGGCATATTGAAATCACAAATATTTTAGGAGTTGAATTTTGGTGAGAGATCAAGGGCGTCCCCTAGTGTCAAGTACCATTGAAATTGAGACAATGTTTACTTGTTGCGTGCTTTCTTTTTCTCATACTGGTGAAAGGATATATGAAGGACTAACTAGTACTCTTGCCTCCTTTAGAGGATATCCATAGTCATTGCACCTTCCTTTTTATACCTTTGTTTTTCGTTGTTGCTAAATTTTATTTGAAGAAATTGAGCACACAAATTAGATGTAGCAAGTTGAGGGTCATTTCAACTCATCCTCAATAATCATTTTCCCCTTTTAGTAGGTTGGAAATTTCAAATTTTCTTCATTTTGTTTGTTCGATTAGTTTGTTAATTCATTTAAACATATTAAAAAGAAAACAAAGATTCAAAATTACACCTAAACATCTCTCATTCAAGATCCATTCAACTACATATATTTTGATCTAGCTACACAAAATCATAGGAATTTTCCTCACACTCTAAAATGAAACTTGATAGTCAAGTATTATCTTATAGGTTGGATAGCTCCCACACATCCGAACCCATTTTTAAGAGGATAACATTCAACTGAATATTGATGCAAAACTAGGACCAAAATATTCTACTAAATTACTCTTATGTACCATATAATTGAATAATTATGTGTCTTAGACACAAAATCCTTACTTCAAGAGAAAAAATTGATGAGATAATCTACATTGTCCACCAATAAAAAGATAGCCTTCATATATGAAATGTTTTATCATCCTTGGGTCTAACCTCATCCCATTCTCATTCAATCATACATATGACTATTCATGGGTAAGACCAACCAAAAGAAGTGGGAAAAAATTCTTGGTGATTACGGATAATTTTAATTGGGTTGAGGAAAGTGACATTGATAAAGAGCTATGGTATCTAGTTATCTTTGATTTGGGTTATGCGGGAGAAGATATCTTTAGATAATTTGTTTTCTTAAACAAGAAAGTTGCGGCTACCAAGTGATATCGACACAAACTCATCCATACCCCACATCCATATCATTAGATAAATCTATTACATCATCATACAAGTCTTGACACAACCTTCTAACACTGATTATTACTATAATTTCATTCATACCTTAAGATTTTATTACTCAGGTTAAGTTAAAGTATCTCAAATTTTGTCATGAGATAATCCCATCTTTTAGCTTAGGCAAGGGATTCTTCCAAGTTTGGACATAACTTTATATCAAAGACGATTCTCTAAAGGAGTAAGGAATAATCCAAATATTTTATAATTATTCATTATATGATATGCTTTTTCGGCCAAATACTTCCATAACTTGATGAATTCTTCCACTATTGGTTTTTGGATTATTTATAGTTAATGAAGTTACATTTATTTTTAGGTGAATCATGGTAATGGAATTATTGAATTAAGGTGTTAAGTAAACCCTCTAGTTTGATTATTAAATTATGATTAAGTTGATGGTACTAATCTAACTCATCACCTTTAAGAGTTTTGACCTAGAGTTTGGAACAACTTAATAGTTTGTTTTGAGAAAGTCCTTATAGATGTTCCCAAATCCTTAAGATGTAAAGTGGGATGAATTTATCTTTCATTAGTGATGGTTTGGGTTATTTCAATGATTCCCGTGTAAGTATTGTAAGGTGTCAAAGGTTCATTTTGAAATGATGTAAGAAAATTTTTATCAATTATTTTCTATGAGATTGGGTTTCCATAATTATTAGAAAGAGGGGTGGTGAAGGAGAAGGAAGGGAAGGAGAAGTTGACTTGGTTCACCCCACTAAATATGATGTGGTATACTATTCATTTGATCCACATTTCCTTGTATTTACACGAATTGATTGTTATATTAATGAATAATGGTTTTTCGGTCCAACATTAGCACAATCATTTTTATAGAATATATAGGGGTTTGTTTAGAGTTATTGGGTTGAGGAGGTGCATTTTTAATGTTATCCACCTTCTATGGTTGAATAAGATAAAGGACGTTTAAAGGATGAAAATATAGGGAAAGTAATAATTTTTTTCTTGTCTTATATAGGTTCATGTAAAGTTGATATTTTAGAGAGCATCTCTAAAAAACCCCATATATTGAGGATAAAATTGATTGAATTATATCTTTGTAGTGGTATGATAAAAATATTTTGGAATAATCTTATCAAAACAAAAAGTGACTTAAGAAGGGTTAAATGGAAACTAGGAAATCGTGAGGAAATTTTGTTCTAAAAGGATAATTGGGATGATTCTCAAAATCTTGAGAGTAACAACTCTTGGAATCAACTTAAAGACAATCTCATTGCTGAGTTTGGGCATAAGGTAACGGATTACATAAGTTTTGTTAATGGCATATTTCAGTGGAAGAAACTTTATATTGGTATGCATGAGTTTGAAAACCTCATTCCGCCTCTAAAAATTTATTGACAACATCCATATCAAGTAAGACTCAAACTAGGGATGAATACATCTAGACTAAGTATTTTGATGGTTCTTTCTCGGTCAAGGACCTGGTTAAAAATGGCTAGCTAAAGACATTCATTGTGTTTTTATTTGGAGAAAAAATTGGCACAAAGAACTAACCCCTAAAATAAACCATTTCCTATGGTGGTCTTTGAAAAAGGATTCTTAGAATTGACTTGATCAAAAGAGGATCCACCATGCCTAATAGATGTTGTCTTTGCATACCTAAAGCAAAAAAATATACACCATATTTTTCATCATTTCTCTTATGCATCATGTTTGTGGGAACTCATCCTTTCAAGATTTGGGGTTCTTTGGACTTTTTGAAAGACATTATGCAAAGTATTGGGAAAAATAGAAACCTCCTTTCAAGGATTGTATGCTAAAGAAGTTATGGAGGATTGTTTTTCCTCATGTTATATGAAGAATTCAGAATTCTATAAATTCTATCATCTTTAGAAACTCAAAGAATACCTAGAATAGGATGCTAAAAGAGATAAATATTGAAGTTAAGGAAAATATCCTAAAGTTGAGGCCTCTAAGAAGAAAAACTTCTTGAAAGAGGAGGATAAATTCTTGCTAAATTGGAATATTATTCTTGAGGATTTACAAGAAAAAACTCCTACCATGGACCGCTCCCTCATTCAATGGATACCTCCACCTAAGAATTGGTACAAGCTGAATTTTGATGGTGCCTCTAAAGGAAACCTAAGTATTGTTGATGGCGGGGAATCATAAGAAATCACCATGGTCACCTCATTGTTGCTTATGCAGGCCCTATAGGAATGCAATCCAACCATTATGTTGAGGCACTAGTTGTTCTTTGGGGTTTAAGAGATACTAAAGATTGCAATATTTCTCATCTCATTATTGAAGGTGATTATTTAAACATCATCAATCATATTAATGGTAACCACCCACCTAGCTGGACTATTAAATAATTTATAAAAGAGGCCATCAACATTTGTAACATCTTCACAAAATTCAATTTTTTTCACACCTACAAAGAGGGAAAAAATTGGTTGCCTCCTTTTCCAATTTCGGGGTAACTTGAAATTATGATCATTATTGGCATGATAATAACGAAATTCCCAAAATCTCGAATATTATCATCTCTAAAGAAAAATTGGAAAGTTGTACTCAAGTTAAGTACTCAATCGGTGGGAGCATGTGAAGAGTTAGCTTTTGGATTACTCGACACACTTGGCATTTTTCCTCTCCTTGTTATTTAATCAAAGCAATCAGATATTTGTTTTATCTCTTAGATTACCGAGATGTTGTGAAGCATTCCAAGTGCCGCCAAAATCCCATGAGTAAGCCACTAATGGGTGTCCATCTCTCTTCCACATCCATGGGAGGTGTTCTAGGTAGAGTCGAACCACTTTTTCACCTAACATTGAAGAATAATGAAGAGCTCGGAATATTCCGGTGCTTTCAATAGCCAAAGCACTCTGGAAAACTCAAGTCCTCGAAGTAAACGAAGGATACATGGCATTGGGTCAAGAAGAGGTTGTAAGGTCAATGGGACATGCAACACGGTTGAAAGTAGGGCCATGTGGCCAAAGCTGGAGGTGACACATGTTAGCTTACTGTCACTTTCTCAAGAAGATGTGCACTGACGGACATGAGGTCTGAGGAATCAAACAAGGTTGATATCTTTTCAGTGCAGGTAAGGCTGAAAGGTCAATGGGACACGTGGAGCAGTAGAAAGCATGGTCACATGGCCAAAGCTGAAATCATCACATGACATAGATCAAAGAAATCAAATGGAAATGTGTCATCTTTCCGTAACTTTCTCTAGTAGATGCACTCGACGGATGTGAGGTCTGCGGAATAAACCAAGGTTGATAATTTTTTCAAGTCCATGGGATTTTAAAGGATAAGGAAGTGCAAAGATCAACATGTAATATGAAAGAAGATACCTAACCCTATGACTGTCACAAGGTGACATGTGGAGGAAGTGACATGCAGGATAAGCTGTAAAAATGTTAACAATCCCCAAAACCAATCAAGTGGTGCTACATGTCATTCTCATGTTCATTCCGACCTACCACCTTTTTTTGGAATTTTGTGGATGTGTAGCTATAGTTTTGATATAGTTTTTTTGTGTTTTTCTTCGTTCTAGTAGGTTTCACTTTGTCTCTATTTTAAAATTTGTATTCTAGCTCTAGGCCTTTTCTCTCGGGTTGTGGTCCCCACTAGTCAAAACCACCCTTGTGGATTCTTTGTTTTATCTGGATTTTGAGCCCTCTTTTGTAATTTTTGGTATGGTCCCCTTCAAAACCATTCACCAATAATACAAAAATATTCATGTTCACCGAGCTTTTTTGGAATTCTTTAAGGTGAATTACGATTAAGTTAAGATCTAGTGAGAACCTTATAAGAGTCATTAGGTGTAGTTTTATGTGAGTAAATATAAGTGGCCATATTTTGATCTACATGGAAATGTTAGAGGTTAAAAGAGGCCCAATTATATTTATTTTCTTGTTTTATATTAAGGGTTTCTATTATAAAAGAGGAAGGCAACCTTTCGGGTTCTAAAATTGGAAGAAAAATATATTTTGTAAGAAAAATATACTTGATAGAATGATAATAATAAAAAATATAAATATAAAATAATGTGAATAAAAATCAGTCAAGGGTGTACTAAGATTCACATCAGATTCACCAAAATTTATGTGAGCTAGGATGGTTAATATAAAGATTCTCACTTTATTTAAATAGGGTAAAAGTGTAAGACCCTTTCTAGATCGAACAAACAGGAAAATATATAACTAAGTAGTGTAGATATATTTGGATACAAAAGATATTAATTGACACTTGATATCCAAAGTATATATTTCCAAATTCTATATCTAATATATGGAGATGGGGTATTACTAGAATCCAAAGGGTTATAAGTAAGATACAATCCTCAAATAAGGGTCATAATTTCATTACGTGGTATGAATGTGTTATAAAGAGAATAATAAAGTAATTGGAAATGATATGCTACACTATTATTGGTGAAATATTTTTTCACAGTGTAAATTGCTGGTTTCCACCAATGGTCATGGGGTTAAGCCCCTTGTGCTCTACGATAGGGGAGGCTCCCATTATTTAATGTAAACTATCTAAAAGCTATGGGTTAGACATTAGGCCAAAGATCACATAAGAATAATCCACTAAACCTATGGAAAATTTATTTTACAGAGTCGGGAAATAGGAGAGAGAGAGGGTTATTGTTGTGAGTAGGCTTACAAAATTCATATACAATAACTTGAGTGGGTACAAATCTAATTAGAATAACACAACAATTCTAACAATTATAAGACTAACAAATCATGGACATAAAATTCTATTGATTCATTTAACAAAGGTGCAAAAACTTTTCTTTATTTTACAAGATTATCATGCTTACAAAGTTGGAAAGTAGAGAGAGAGAGAGAGTAGATGAACATAAGCATAAAAATTTAATATTTTCAACTTTTATAGATTGACTTGGTAGTGGTAATTCTCTACAACATACAATCAATCAAAAATATCCAACCATTTTGGAATGGAGAATCCATTCCAATTTATAGAATTACAAATTTTCTCTTCATCTACCCCCACATGACTTTTCACCTATCCCCGTCACTTTTGATCTTTCATCTTCCTAGGATACAAAAGTGAGTCTTTTTATTATTAGTGAAAAATGACTCTTACAATATTAATATTGAGGCTGACTTAAATGAATAAGATGAAATTAAAAAAGTACATTCTTAATGGAAAATTAAAATATGGAGAGAGAAGGAGAGAGATAGAGAGAGAGAGAGAAGGGTTGACTAATATGATGAAGATGAAGCTTTGCTAATAGAAATTTGAGGAAATTATTTATGAATGAGAATCTTGACCTATAATTTTATGTTGAACTGAAACACTAAGATTGCATATGCTTCCTCCTATTGTGAGATGTGAGAACACTCCAAAGTGTTGAATAAGTGTTTAGAAACACTTTTTCAAGAATTGCAAAGTGAACTTGGGATGACCACTAGTATCACCCATGATGATCCTCTCCTATCATGCTTCTCATGACCATTTCCTTAATGACCTGAATTATGATGTTTTAACACCCCCATAGGCTTCTGAATGTTTGTGATTTCACCTATTTCTTGAGTGTCCATGTTTGGAATCAGAACACCGTGGTTACAAATTACTCTTCTGATGAGATGTAGAAACAGTCCAAGACATTGAATTAGTGTTGAAGAAAAATGTTATGATATTTGCATTTTGATGGAAACATGATGGTTTCTATAGCATAAGTTAGGACATAAGGATCACTTTCTCATTTCTCTAGGCCTTCACAATTCACTTTTGTGACCAAGAGCCAACTCCATGATGCTCAAACTTTTGATGCTTATCCTTCTCTTACTAAGATGGGTCTTCATCATGTGGGTGAAAGGATTACCCCTGAGTGAAATTATTATCATGTGGCCACCTATTGGAATGAAATGAGGTGATGGAAATGTCCTTCCTTCTTGAGGCATGATCACACTACAAGGTTTTAGGTGAGTGTTTAAGAACACTACCAAGTGGATGACAGAAAATGAAACAAAGATGATTTCTTATTCTTGTAAATGTGATGCTCTAAATGAAGATCATAACCTTCTTACCTTTCCTCAATACAAAATATTTTGTGAATGGAATCATGCTTAGAATGATGATGCACTATTATTCTCACATGCCTCTTATGGGAAGGTTCCACCACCGAGAAAGACACATTTGGATGCCAATGAAGAGTAAGGGGTTGCAATAGATCAATCTTACATGGCTCAAGAGGCTTTATGGGATTTTTAATGATTCTCACCTTCTTATGAAGCTTCCTAGAATAGGGAACCTCCATGCACCCTCTTTTCCTCATCTTTCTTTTCAAATATTCTTTCGTGATGGTCCTTCATTATACTAAAATGTGGTTTTGTTACAATATTTATTTCTTTGAGAAGTGACCACACTACCATGTGTTTGATTGAGTTTTTAGAATGCCATTTTGAATGACATCATATGTAATTGAGGTTATTTCATGTTCTTGCATACATGGTGCTTCACATGAAAATCACCTATTTACCCTTCTGAATCTCGAGTACTTGAATAAAATCATATTTGGGATAATTACATATCTTCTTGCTCATATGCTTCCCATGGGATGATTTCTTGATTCTTCACACATGGTGGTATTAAGTGCTTTGATAGCTTGATTAGCTCACTTTAAATTTATTCTAGGATAGATGATGATAGATTTAGGATACGATGACCCTTAGTTTTCTCCATGAGCTCCTCGTCTCATTTTTATCATGATGACATGAATTTTCACTTATGATAAAATCCCTTGACAAATATTTCACCTAAGTGGAAACATGCCTATGCCATCTAGTAATATTTTCTCTATTTTCTCCTCATGGAAATGGAACTTGAAGATGAATCACATGTTTCAAACCTACAAATTACTTTGAGATCATCACTAATAACTAATTAATTGTTTTAATACAATCTTAGGAGGTATGCATTCTTTGGAATCCTAATATGGTTACTATCATTACTCATGGTCGTATTTTCCCTTTGTTCTAACCTGTAGATACATTATTTTTTAACCCTACATTTTCTATCCACACCACTTACATTTTAACTTAAAATATAAAACTTATCCTATTATCCATGTCCTTGACCTTGTAAAATCATACTTTACCCATTAGTAAATACTTATTTACTCACCTAAACTACCCTAACCACCTAAAACTCATCCTAGTCCATTTAAACCCTAAATATCTAATCTTCTAATGTCCTCAACCTTTTCCTAACCATATACACTCACCCCATACCCAATTTAACCCTTTTGGAAGTGGTTGAAACCACTTCCAGTTTTGTTTACACACTTTTCTGAGTCGTTAGAGATTTTAACCAATCATTGGTGATTATATAAGTAACATCAAACCTCTTTGTGAAGGATATTTAGATGTTTGAAGTAAAGCTATGACTCATTATCGACCTAGATGACATCACTACGCTCATTTTAGCATCCTCAACATCCTTGTCATGTCCTTGGAAGCTCCATAATCTCTATAAGAATCCTACAACATCATTTTCAAGCATTTATCAACAAAGGTAAGTCGTCATCTTTCATTTTCAAACTCATCTTCTCAACACTTCATATTAAAGATTATATCAAGTCATAAATCACTTGCTTTAGATCTAATTTGCATCATATCAAAAAATCAATCCTTTTCACAAAGTAATAGCTAGTGATTTATTTGAATCAATGGTAATCATACATAAATGTTAGATATCCTTTTCTTTATATAAATTTTATCACTTTGTTAATATTTGGAATCAATCCTATTAATCTATTTTTGTCTAATCTACTTGTTTTCAAGTTATTTCTCTTTGTAGATGATTGTACCAGGTTAGGCACGTCCCATTACAAACATATATAACCTTCCTATTGTTTCATAACCACTAGTTTGGGAACAATTATACATCACACAAGATCTCAACCTCTATGCGATCTCCTAGACACCAAACGTCGAAGACACAAAGATCAACTTAAATTCATACGCAAAGAACAAGGCAATGTGGAAAAATCCTACTTCAATTACTTCTTGGATTTTGATATCCCCTTTACCTTGTTGAGCCACCTATCAAAAAAAAGAATCTCTCTATCCCTTTGGATTTATAATCATTTTTGTATGGTCAATTATTTTCATATCATATCACTTAATTGTAAAAATGATTTAACACCCTTCAAGGGATCCCTTTGGTTCCTAGGATTGGCCTTTCGAGGAAATCATAAGATCCTTATCTAATATTTATCTTATCTTTTCATCTTTCGTGTACATGTTTCTCTCATCCATTGGAAGGAGGAGTTTCTTGTGCCATTTTCATCCACATATCTTGACATTACATTGTTGACACATGTATTGTTAAGCCATGTTGTCTTATGAGTTTTTGTTGTTTTGACATTATTAACAAACTAAAATTCATCACAAACATTATGGCACGCCATGATGGGACCCTTAATCCCTTTTTGATTAGATTTAATATCTTCTTATTTTATTTCTTTTTCGATTATCTATATTTTCATCTTGGAATGATTTTCTATCACTTCTTCAAAAATGCATAAAATAAGAAAAAAAAAAAGGATTAACAAACATAGGTGTGTTTATTTTCCTTTATTTTATTTTGGAATCAAGTTTTTGTTTGATCTATCTTCATCGAAATCAACATTTCCTTTTGGGTCTTAAAACAAACCTTCATTTTTCTTTCTCACATAGTCTAATTAGGGGTTAAAATATTTCTTTCACAAAATTCCCCTGACACACAACTAAACCATATAATGAATCAAACTTGCATCTAAACAACCGTTTCCAAGTATACATACTTGGATTTTATCACCAATGGGGAAGACGACTCAGTGTTTTGGCCAAGTAAAAACAACTTATGGCTGGTATATCAATTAATCACCTAAAACCCTTATCATTACGAGATCATTAAGTGAGGGGTTAGGCCTCAATATCATTCCTTGTACTGACATAAACATAGACTTGGACCTCACATACCTTTAGATATATCAATGACTCCAACCTTAACTCATCTAAAACCAACCTTAGCTAGAATTTTCCTTGTTCCCTTTCAACCATTTTTTCATTTCACACTTTTTTAAAGTTAATCAAGATAATCTAAAATATTCTTATGATTGTGTGGTTTTTCTTTATCTTAGTGACCCTATTTCGATTCTTCATTGTTTTTTTATTCGGTTAATGGTTATTACTAGATAATAGTATCTCCTTAAAAATAAATAAAATATGACAAACCCATTTTAACAATCCTTAGAATCTACCCAGTCTCATATTCAAAACATCCAAAACTTTTCGATCCATTGCAATAATCCTAGAATCAATTCAAGAACCTTTGCATTCTCCAAGTACTCTCAATGTGCAACATCGGAAGATCCTTATCTTGACCCTCCATAATTTTTCTAGAGTGGTGACCTATTATTTTTATAACTCTTAGATGCTAATACAATTTACCTTTTTAGTTACCTTTCTACTAAAGGTATGTGTATTATTTTCCCCATCCAAAATATCATCCATCTGCTCCCGTCAACACTTACGACTATTCCAATATTTACTACTCTAACTATCAACCCATCACTAAGAAAATATCTTATTACCCCTCTACTAGTGATACCAGGATGTCAACACCTAATTCTTCGTTCCTAATTTTATTTCAAACTTAATGCAATATCATCAAAGAACATAAAAACTTAATAAGCACATGCACCATCGATTCCCCATCTATCTTACGGGATACAAAAACTCATACTACTACCTCCCCACCCACATACAATCACACATCCTCCTTCGCTCCTCCTCTTGCAAGCTAAGTTGGTGTCCCTTTTTCAAAAAACCCTTTGATCGTGTCTCAACCCATTTCTTTATTACAAGCCCCTCTCAACACTTATATTACTTTTCCCTATTAATACATCCAATCTTCACAACCATTATTCTCCCATCACAATTATAATATCCTAGCAAGCATTCCTCCCTCTTAAAATATATCATTACCATATCAATTTTTAAAAAATCAAACCCTCAAACCTATAAAAAAAAAAATTCCTTCCTCTTCAAATGTTCAATAGTCTCACAATCATCCCATAAAAGAACTGTTAAGAAGAATAACTAGTCTTGAAGGTACCTCTATGGAATCGAAGAAAACCTTTCATACAAACAAATCTATAATGAACCTATCCACCTATATGTTCCTTTTTAGGCCTATTCCCAACACTAGGAGCTCCTAAAATTCATCAGGTTTTATAGTAAAAAGGACCCACAATAACATATCGGTATTTCTATCATGTGTGGTATCTTATCACCCATGACCATGATCTCATGTTAAGGACATTATCCATGTCCTTAGTTGGATATGCCCTTGACTTGTATAATAGTATCCCACAACATTCTCTTTTCTCATTCACACAACTTGCAAAATTGTTCCTAGAAAATTTCTCTATCAACATTTCTTGTAAGATATCCATCACTAATATCCATGTTATCAAACAATTATAGGACAATTCCATCGCTAATTTCATCTCTAGATGATGAGGGATTATCAACCAAATATCCTTCTCTCTTCCACAAACTAAGTTGATCAAGTTGTTTTCTTGATCCTACGTAAAACACATATCATCAACCCTCCAAATTAAATCCTTTCAAACATTTGATGAAGCCTTTACCATGGCCTATAAACTAGAACTTTATGCCCTTGAGGATGGTAAAGTCAAAATTAGATATAAGAAACCAAAACCTAAGTCCTCTTTTAAAAATTCTTCTAACAATGACAAATCTAAAAGGACAAAGCAAGGGGTTGTTTTGAAAAATACATCCAAAGGTCATTCAGACCCCAAAGGGTCCTAGCCTCAATGTAATTACACACCCTTAGGAGAGACTTATATTTTTTTCTTCGATAGGATTCTTTCCACTTGTATTATTAAGCTCCCTCCCATTTAACCTATCAACATTTCCACATCAAAATCTTCATGGTATAGGGACGGTGACTATTGTAAATACCATCAAGTTTGAGGACATGACATTGAAAGGTGTTGTTTGTTTAGAGATTTCCTCTAATACCTTATTGATCGAAGTGAATTACAATTAAATAACACAAACATAAATCTTAATCAAGTATTAGACGTGTTTAAAAACCTTTTCCTAACCACTCCTCATACAAGTAGTCAAAATCAAAGAGAAATCTATAGGATCTCATCACATCATCAACACTATTAATAACCTCACACCCTTATATATTGTTCCGGTGTTTCCATAGATGTGTAGATAAAAATAACGCAATTTGAGCCATTATTTAGTCCCGATATCATACTACTAGTCATATGGTGCTCAAGTGAAAAGAGTAATAATTAACCCATGTCTTTGGCTATTTTTCATTGTTTTTTATAAATTTCAATCTTGTACTGTACTTACCAAGACTTTACTCTCATCTTTGCATTTTTACTATTTACGATTTCGGGCGCCCGATGTCCCGACTCCTCTAGGTGCCCTAAACCTCTTTACACTTTCCTCTCACTTTTTTCGGCACTTTCTAGCCATTTGGGATTCTTATATTTTTGGTGGTCGGCCTTTTCGGGATTAATTATGAAATGAACGTAAGAGAACCATATAAATAAAAAGTTATGTGACCATAATGAGGGACTAAACACTAAGCACTAGCTATCTCCATCTAAGGTTACATCCATCAAAGAAATCTATAGCTACATTTGCATCCATATAGATCCATCACAAGGCACACAAGGCTGGTTCATTTGCATCATAGTTCATAGGAGGGAAGTCTATTATTTCCGTGCACACATTTATTACATTCTACATCTAGTTACTTCCTCTCTACTTCACAAAGTGTGATTGACATAAGAGAAACCTAGAGAAAAATTACACACACACACACACACACACCTAGAAATACATTGGGTCTTAGATGTAGTGTTGTTCTTAGTGATAATTTCATCAATTTGGTAGTTGAGGATAGTCCCAATCCTTCATATACATCTTTCTTTTTAAGGGTTTTGATGCTTTACTTGGGGTTTTGCATGTGATTATTATATTGCAATTTTTCTAGTGCTTTGATGATCATACAATGACATTCACATGACAAGAATCAAACATGAGTGAACACTCGGTGACACCTCAAAAGAGGTTTCTAGTCATTTCCACAAACTAGGGCACCTAGATCTCAAGACAGGGCACCCACAGCGCCCATATTCCTCTCCCCCAGTTATCCAATTTAGTAAGACAATATATATATATGCACTTTCTCAGGCTCTTGTGTGATGGTTTCCTCCTATTCACTCAAGTATATAATGTGACACAATTTCGTGACATCTGTGAATCATCTAATCCCTTCTTAACCCTCTTTGCACATTAGGGTTTTACATTTTATTGCTTAGCTTGCTTGGGTGTATTTCAAGTATTTTATTACTTCATTTATTCAGTTATTTTATTACTCCTATAACACTAGATTACACTAAAATATTCAATTTTAGTTAATCATTTTGGTTAACTCGATGGATCCAACCCTTCCTTTTGATCATGTCTTCTCCTTATCAAGTCATGGCTCAATCATATTATCCTTCTTTCACACAAACTAAAGTCTTTGGTATAGTCACTACTATTACTGATTTCATGCAAGTGCATACTCAACATACTCTTTTCTATGATACACCTAGGGATGATCCATCCATCAATGTAGTTACTACTCTCCACACTCACCCTCCTATGGTTCCACCTGTTACTCTTCCTCCACCTATCACTTCCTCAACTCCTTCGGATCTTCCTAAGGGTTATGATATCATAGAACAACTTAAAAACACACCAGCTAAGATTTATCTCTATGACCTCTTGCGTAGTGCACCAGACTGTTGTCAAACACTAGAATCATTCCTTTGTTCCATTCACATAGAAAGTGATAATTTTTTGGTGGCCTTTACACACCTCATACAATCTCTTCGAAATTTTCCACATGCTATATCTTTCACTGATGAGGATCTATCACCTTTTTCTAAAATCAATCCATGTGCACCCTTTCTCATTAGAACCATCTTGCATCAAATGTGTACTTATTGACAATGGGTTATCCATCAACCTATGTGCTCATTCTCTTTTAAAACAACTGGGTATTAATGATAATCTAATTTCTAAGAATTCTACTCTCATCCGAGGTTATGATTCTACCACTCGCACATGTCTAAGGACTATCTCATTACACATTTAGGTTGAAAATAAGACCATTCTCATTGAATTCTATGTTATAGATGCCTCATTTCAATTCAATCTATTTCTAGGTAGGCCTTGGATCCAAGTAATGCAAGCGGTCCCATCTACTATTCACCAATGTGTCAAATTCTTACATGATGGATATGAACACACTATTTCGGTAGATCCTGAACCTTTCAAATTCTGTCACATAGACCCCATTACGGATATTCCTATTCCTCTTACACAATGTATCCCATACAGTAGTATCAATACATATGATGTTGGTCATTCTAGTGCTTCCCACTCATCCGCCACTCAAAATACTCCAGTCATTTCTACTCATACTACTATCATCATTTCACCTACAGTACCTACCTCCGTCTGCACTCCTACTCAACTTGTTGAGGTTTCCCTTACTCCTACACCTAGTACACCTCCTAGCAATATTCTTGACAAAGCTATACAACATGATAATGTTAACACAAATGATTATGAGGATTTAGATGAAAAATTTGATGTTTTCGAACTCATTGATGAAGCATTAGGCCAACTGAATTTTACACCTATTGACATAGATGAATCTTACTTTGAAGACACCTTTTTGGCCAATGGCCTGGGTGAATATAAATTCAGGACCCCTCCTTCTACCAATGTTATGATACTCTACTGGGATCCATCAACACTTTAGACACGGTTTCATCTCCTCTTATAGAGTCTTCATCCTCCCCACCTCCTTTCACATGCACATTATTCACCGAAAAATACTTTTTCATAACATCCCAATCGATTGTACTTACTCAAATACTATTTGCACACTTAAGGGCTCAACTAGGCTTTGTTTGATGCTTAATGCCATCTTACCACCAATACTCACCTCATCTTTATCATGTTTATTTTCACATTATGGCCACCTATGTTCTTTTTGTATTTATTTTGACAATCTTGGTGCATGTGCCCGTCGCACTTCTCCATTGACAATGGGGAAATATTGTCTTGACTATATAGGTAGTAATGTAGATACAAACCAAACTTATCTCATGTTTCCTATGTAATTTGTCAAAATTTTCATCGGTAATGACTCATCTCCTACTTATTCTCATAATATTTCTCATTGGTATGCACATGACTGTCCACCAGTACCCTTCACTAATGAAGAATATGCCATGAGTGTCTACACCCTATGTCACAATGGTTCTTTATATGATCCACCTCATTCTATTTCTTATCATGTCTTGCATGTTTGGTGTAGCTAAAATACCTATTAGGTCTCCAAGTTCAGTACTCACCTTAACTTGTAGGATGTTCTAGAGTTTAAAAGGCTTATCATTGTTATTATGTTGTATTTATGAAGAAATTGGATCTAAGAAGGTTTTATGATACTCTCTAACTAATTCTTATACAAATTTATAGAAGTTCTAGGTTCACTTACCACTTCTATATTCCTACATAACTTTGAAAATCATTTTTTCCAACTTTTTCATATTGTCACGATCCTATAATTATATGAAATCATGAAAATATTAACAGTTGACTACTTACCAATTCAATTCATGAATTCCTTGAATCTTCAATTTAGTTCTCATACCTCAACAAAACTTTTCAAGTCTTCACATTATTTTTTTCTTGTTAATTTTGCAAAAGTTTTTTTTTTTAGGGTTTACCACGGTTTCCTTGGAACCCGGTAAGGAATTATCACCCATCCTCAATGATTAAAGTTAATTCCTTTTACAATTGACATGTAATCCCTATACTTCCATTCTTTCAAAATTTTAGAATTTTTCATGGGTTAGATTGATAGTTTGATGAATTTTTATCTCCAAAACCCTAGTTCTGGGGTTTAATCGACTATAATGAATCGAGGCACAAAAATTCAGTTTTCACTCGATTCAAGGTCATTTTCGAGTTTTCAAGGATTGGAAGAATGATTAGATCATGGAATTTTTTTCCAATCTTTAAATTCTTATTAACAATATATGAAAATACACTACAATGCAATCTACAATGTTCTTTGTTCACAATGGCTTGTAAGAGTTATACCAAACCCCAAATTTTCATACCTAGGATTAGTATTCATAAATGTGACTTCAAAATTGTTTTCTCCTCTTTATTTATGCCCGAAGTTACAAAATTTATCCTCCTATCTATTATTACTTCTTGGTAAGACTTATAAGTTCGAGACAACACTATATTCGATCAAAGTCAAGAATATTTAAACCTCTCGTAGCCTAACCATGAAATAAAACAATAAGATGCATCATTGAATCCTTCAATATGAACACAAAATATCAATCCTAAAGCATAGAATCAATACTAATATTATTTTTACACAAACCTATAATATTTATCTCTTCAAATTCATGCACAATTTTCACACCAAGACAAGTCACGTAAGAATAATTCACCCAAAACTCTTCTTGGAGACCCTTGCCAAGATTTTATTAGATTGAATAATTGTAAAGTAGTTACATTTTTTGATTTTATATCTCCATGAGACAGTTCTATTCGAACTACCATTCTACACTTAGTTCTTAACCCTAGTTAAGTTTGTTTAGTCAAGAATTGTCATGTCTCTTAAGCATACATTACATGAATACAAGAGTTGAGTATTATCTAGGACCTCCTTGAGCATGACATGTCCTAATTCAACATGATAAAAACATTTACCACATCAAAATAACCCTTTATAACTTGTTCTAACACTCAAATTCCCTTAGAGATTCAAATATTTATTTTGGAGGGGAAATCAACAATTTGATTTTTGAAAGGTTCTAGGCTAATTTCAAAGCTTGTAAAGGTAAAATAAGACTTCATTAGGACCACTAGACAACCTAGGTACAACAACAAACCAAAATGTACTATTTTAAGCCAAATTTTCATTTTATACCTGTTGGAGAGCTAGATGCTCCTTAATCATACTCCCCAGGGGAGAAGAAAAGACTCAAGGAAAGTTGCCCATGAGATATTCCAATCTCTTCCCATACTTTATGATATCATTCTCAGACATTCAAGCTGCATCCTTGAGTGGTTTACCCTTCCACATGACCAAATAATTAAAATATTGGTTACCTCTGGTCCTTTTAAGCTCTTTCTTGTCAAAGATGCATTCAATTTCTTCATGTTTGACCTGTGGTAAAAATTTTCCCATTCTTCCACTATTGTAAATGAATCTTCAGATGCATAATCACTTTTCTCAACTTCCTTGAATAGGTACAAGTTAGAAACATTAAAGATAGGTGATATTCCTACTCCACTAGGTAGCTCTAGTTCATAGACATTGTTTACAAACTTCCTTATCACCTTACACAGAACAATTTTCTTCATTTTAAGTTTGTTATACTCACATTTTGGGAACCTCTTCCTCCTCATATGAGCCATAATGAAATTTCCAACCTAAAAAATCACTTCTCTTATTTTCAAATAAGCTTTCTGCTTGTATTTCTCCACACTATTATGTAAATACTTCCTTACATGTTCATGAACCTCTTGCATGGTTGTAAAAATTCTTCTCCTCTACACTTATCTTATCCATTGAGCTGATATCCATCAATTCAAATAATCCTCTTGGTTGCATGCCATAGACCATTTGGAAAGGACTTTTCCATATGCTTTTGTTCACTGAATCATTATAGGAAAACTTTGCTTGTGGTAGTACAGTCCCACTTTGCTTTGATGATCTTTAGATAGGCATCTCAATAAGTTACCTAAGATTCTATTCACCACTTCAGTTTGGCCATCAGTTTGAGGGTGATAAGATGAACTAAAACTCAAGTTAGTTCCTAGTTTCCTCCACAAAGTCCTCCAGAAATGACCAAGAAATTTATTACCTCTATCTGACACTATACTCACTGGAAAACCATGAATTCTAACTACTTCATTGAAAAAAATAAGCAACATGAGTAGCATCAGTTGTAGTTTTAAAAGGTATCAAATGAGACATCTTTAAGAACCTATTTACCACTACAAAAATTGAATTAAAACCTTTCTGAGCTCTAGGAAATCCAATGAAAAAATACATGCTAAGTGAATCCCATGGCCTATTTGGTACCAAAGAATGGCTGATATAGACCCGCATATGCACTCTTACCATTTTATCTTTAACAAGCAGTACACCTTTCCAAAATCTTCTCACATCTACTTGCATTCTAGGCCACAAATAATGTCTTGATAGCTGATCTAATGTATTATCTTTTCCAACATGTCTAGCCATGCTGCCACTATGATTTTCTTTTATCAAATCCTCTCTCATTGTACTCTTAGGATCAAAAACTATACTCCTTGAAAAGTAGACCATTTTGAATAACATAGTCCAACCATAACTCTCTATTTACTCCTATAGGATTCTTACATGCATCATATGCTTCTTTGAAATCATCATCCTCTTCATACAACTCCTTCAATAAATCAATTCCCATGTTTTCCAACCGTATCTCATTCACCAACAACACCCTCCTACTTATATCATCAACTACTTTATTTGTTTGTCCCTTCTTATGTTTGATAGTAAATGTGATATTTGGTAGATACTCTACCCATTTTACATACCTTTGATTCAATTTGGGATGATTTTTGATGAAATACAAAGCATGATTGTCAAGATAGATCACAAACTCCTTAAGAAATAGTTACTGTCTCCATTTCTTTGGTGCTTGTACAATAGCATAGAATTCCAAGTCATAAGAAGAGTACTTATTTTTAGCATTATTAAGATTCTCACTGAAATATGCTATAGATTTGTTATCTTGACTTAGAATATCTTGTATATCTACTCCACTAGCATCACATTCTACTTGAAAAAATTATTAAATTCCGTAAAAACCGTTATAGGCTGCTCTGTCACATTTTTCTTTAAAAACTCAAAAACATTCTCAGCTTCTTGGGTCCACACAAACTTATTTCGTCACCTCTAAATATATCCACAATGGGAGCACAAATTTTACTTAAATTCCTTATAAACTTCCTCTAAAAACTTGTAATACCATGGAAAATCCTTACCTCTACTACTTTATTGGGTGTAGGCCACTCCAAAATAGATTTCACTTTGTTTTGGTCCATCTTCAACATGCCTTTGTTGATCACAAATCCTAGGTACAATAGTTCGGTTTTCATGAACTCACACTTCTTCAAATTAATCAACAATTTCTCCTCTCGTAGCCTTTTCAAAACCAAAAAAATATGATGCATATGCTCCTCCTTAGTATGACTTAAAAATCAAAATGTCATCAAGATAAACAACTACAAAATTACCAATATAGGGCTTAATAACTTCATTCATTAGCCTTATGAAAGTACTAAGAGCATTAGAAATCCCAAATGGCGTGACTAGACATTCATACAACCCCTCATTTGTTTTGAATTTTTTTTACCACTCATCTCCTTCTCTTATTCTAATATAATAATATCCACTTTTAAAATCAATTTTTGAAAAATAACTAGCACCTACGAAACCATCCAATAAATCATGCATCCTAGGAAGTGGAAATTTGTACCTAATTGTGATTTTATTGATGGATCTAGAATATGTACACATTCTCCAATCACCCTCTTTCTTAGGCACTAGTACAATAGGCACTTCACATGGAATTAATATATCTCTTTGATCCCTTTATCTAGAAAATCATGTACCTATTTCTTGATTTTTCATTCTCCTTGGGTGTCATTTTATAAGCACCCTAATTAGGCAAGTTAGCTCCTGGAACAAAATCAATATGATGGTTGATTTCTCTTACTAGAGGAAAGGAATTGGGTAGTTCATATACTACTACTATATCTACATATTATTTCAACATATCCTGAATCTCTCGTAGGAAAGTCATCTATATTCATTTATATTATCATTGTTTTTGGTTTGAGCACCAAAGAAAAACCCAATCCTTCCTCTTTTACTATTTTTATGAATTCTTTTTCACATATCATAATCACACTAGAACTGTTTGGTTGTTCATTCCTTCTTGCTTCATGGTTATTAGTATGTAACTCACTCCATCCTTCTCCAATATGTACACATTTCTCCTTCCATCATGTGTGGTTTTTCTATCATATTGCCAAGGCTTACAAAGAAGAACATAGAACACATCCATAGGCATGACATCACATAGGAATTTATCCTTATACCTCCCAACCTGAAATTCAACCCAACATTGTTCATTTACTAATTCTGCTAACCCTTATTTAACCAAGAAACCTTGTAGGGTGTAGGATTAGGTATCTTCTTTAGTACTAGTTTATCAACCATCTCTACTGAAACCAGGTTATCTATACTACCCAGTAATCAATAACCAATTTACAACATTTACCTTGGCTTTTGCATCTTGTTATGAAAAGAGATTTTATCTCGAGGTGGCTCCTTCTCATTTTGAGGTTTTATCAATACCCTTATCATCAACAAGGATTCAAATTATTATGGACCTTCACCAAGTGATGGAGAACTAACACATTCCTCTTCCATTGCATGTGTAATCTGATTTCTATTTTCAATCCTTGTATTTCTTGTAGATGCTTCTTCTAGACACTATCAAATTCTATGACTTCCAAACTTATTACACTTGTAGCACCTACCTATAAATCCATTGGTTCCTCTTCCTCTCATGTTATATCCGCCTCTAAAATATGGTCTTCTTCCTCTAAATCCACCTCTAAAAATAGTTTCCTATTGTTGAGAAGAAATTGACTCACCTTGTGTTCTTTATAGATGTTCTCTTCCTCCTTGATATCCTCTGCTTCTTAGGATTCTTCCTCTTCCTCTAGCTTTTCTTCTTCCTTGAGTGCAAGTGGATAACACTCTCCTAAATTCCTAGGACTTTCCAAACTCAACTCATCCTGTATCTAGAACCTTAACCCATTGAGATACCTTTCTAATTTATCTATATCATCTTCTATATTATCTAACCTTATGATTAACTTGTACAAATATTCAGTCTACTCCTTCACTCCCATTTCTTTTTACTCAAATTATACAATTTCCTATATAGGTTGGTCGTGTAATCACTAGGCATAAAATTTACCTTCATATTATTTATCATCCTATCCCAAGTTTTAATCTTGGGTTTGTTAGAATAGGTATTTACCTTAGCTCATGTTCACCTAGGTAATTTATTTACCTTTATTGAATTTATCCTAACCCACTTGTGTGTGTGAATATTTGTTTTATCTTATTTAGATATTAGGATATATTATCTAGTTGTTAGGTATATTTATTTCCTTGATCTATGGTATTGACTAGATCCTTATGTCTAGTTCTCTCCTAAATCTATGGGCTTGACTAGTTATTTGATGACTAGTTATTTCCTTGATTTATGGCTTGATCTACGACCTTGACTTGTTATTAGATTTTTATTCCTTTCCTATATAATCAAGGCCCATTCTCATTGTATTTCATTGAGTTCCATAATAATAAATGATACTATTGCTCCTTTTTTTGCAAAGGTTTTATGTAAATTTATTTTGGTGAATTGCTTTCATCTTATTGATCGTGGTGTTTGATTAGCATATGTGTTCTTTGTTTGGTATTATCTAGTTATCATTCCTTTTAGGGGTTTCCTTTCTTCTTCCTCTCTTCTTGGACATACTCCCACCAAATGGAAGCATGTCCCTTCAATTTTTTCTAGCAAATTTCATTAGTTGATCCTCGGGTATACCTTCAAAATCAAAATACTTATATAACTATGATATCCAATCCAATAACTCTTCTCCATTAAAAATTATTGCATCCCTGGTAGGTCCATCTTAGGCTTAGTTCCTTCACTCTTCACTACTTTCAACAACCTCTCCATTCTCAATTCATCTGGGTCTATTTCTTCTTCTTCTCTCTATGGTATTTGATCCACTTATTCTTCTATATCACTCACAACTCTTGTTTCGATCCTCTCCTCTGGTTGGCTTCAATCGCTACCAATCTAGCATTATAGCTAATTCTCACGTTTCTTATCTCTTGAAGGATAATCTAACCCATTTTTAAGGTAGCTATCCTTTCCCTCTCTTCTTCGATCTATCTGTTGTAGCTCTCTCTAGATTCCTTCTTGGAGGCACAATGTCCTCTTTTATTGAACACTTCACTTATTTCTTCTTGACACTAAATTTTTTCTCTCTCTCTTTACTTTACACTTGTTTTTCTCTCGATGCCACAAATGGTGTAGCCCAATTACCCTTTTAGGTCTCCAAGTTTGGTACTCACCTTATGTTCTAGAGTTTAAAAGGATTATCACTGTTCTTATGTTATTTTTATGAATAAATTGGATATAAGAAGGTTTTATCATACTCTCTAACTAATTCTTATACAACTATATAGAAGTTCTAGGTTCACTTACCACTTCTATATTCTTTCAAAGACTTTGACATTCATATTTTTCCAACTCGTCCTATTGTCACATTCCTTTAATTATATGAAATCATGAAAATATTAACACTTGAATAATTACCAAATAAATTCATGAATTCCTCTAATCTCCAATTTACTTCTCATACCTCCACAAAACTATTCAAGCCTTCACAATATTTGTTTCTTTCTAATTTTGCAAAAGATTGTTATTTCAGTGGTCTACCACAGGTTCCTTGGAACTCGCTAAATATTTCTCACTCATCCTCAATGATTCAAGTTAAATCCTTTTACAATTTAACCGTAATCCCTATACCTCCATTATTTCAAAATTTTAGAATTTTTTTGTGGGTTAGATCAATAGTTTGATGAAATTTTATCTCGAAAACCCTAGTTACATGGTCTAACCGACTGTGATGAATCTAAGGCACAAGAACATTTGGTTCTCACTTGATTCTAGGTATTATTCAATTTTTCAAATCTTGGAAGAATGAATAGATTGTTTAAAATATTTTCCAACCTTTAAATTCTTATGAACAATATCTCGAAATTGCTCTGCAACACAACCTACAATGTTCTTTGTTCACAGTGGCCTGTAACAGTTGTACCAAACCCAAAATCTTCATACCTAGGCTTATTATTCACAAATGTGACTTCAAAAATATTTTGATCCTCTTTATTTATGCCTGAAATTAATAAATTTATCCTCCTATCTATTATTACTTCCTGGTAAGACTTATGAGTTCGAGACAACACTATATTTGGTCAAAGTAAAGAACATTTGAACCTTTGTATCCTAACCATGAAATAATATAATAAGATGCATCATTTAATCCTTCACCACGAACATAAAATATTACCGATAAATCAAAAAATCAAGACTAATCTCATGTTTACAGACCAACAATATTTACCTCTTCAAATTCATGCACAATTTTCACACCGAAACCAATACACGAAGGTTGATTCACCCAAAACTCTTTCGAGACCCTTGCCAAGATTGTATTCAATTGAATAATTGTAAAATTAGTTACATTTTTGGATTTTATATCTCCATGATATATTTCTATTTGAAATACCATTATATAGTTATCTCTTAACATTGGTCAAGTCTGTTTAGTCAAGAGTTGTCATGTCTCTTAAGCATACATTGCATGAATATAAACATACATTTCATTATCTAGGACCTCCTTGAGCATGAAATGCCATAATCCAACACAATACACACATTTACCACATCAAAATAACCCTTTACAACTTGTTGTTGCACCTAACTTCCTTAGAGATTCAAATTTTGATTTTGGAGGGAAAATCAACAATTTGAATTTTGAAAGGTTCTAGGCTACTTTCAAATCTTTTAAAAGTACAATAAGACTTCACTAGGACCACTAGACAACCTAAGTACAATAAAAAACCAAAATGTACTATTTCAAGCCAAAATTACATTCTATACCTCTATGGATAGCTAGATGCTCCCGCATCAATCTTTGCTCTGGTGGGTTTTTAATCATAACAATGATGATCGTTAGACAAGTGTCACATGATTATAATCACCACCACACACTTGGGGGGCATGAAATCTATACTCCTCCTCCAACATCGCGCAACACCTTATTCTTCCTATTTACACATACATCTCTACATTGTCATTACGCGACAACACACTATTTTTCTTCGATTCACACTTTTCTTGTTTAGAGAATATTATACACATGAACCACAGCACAATGCACAGTAGACACTACACACTACAAACTACGTACTACACATCCTACACATCTACTCATATACGTTGCACTCATTACCTTATGATGCACTCTAGTCTCATGGTCCATACTTGAGTTGTTGAGGGTATACATCACAAATGGACCTTATCACCCTTACACATTCATCATTAAATATTTTCTCATGCGACATAACTAGATTAAGTGATATACACTTTAGGATACAAGGTCACTTCTTCTTTCATCATCTCATGATAGGTTACATCATCAATTTTTCTTGGATCATTTAGTGGTATATGCTTTAGTCTAAATAAACACTCCTTTCTATTCATCTTGTCGTGATATTTGCTTAGGCTAAAATGTCATGAACAACTCATTTTTAAGTCACATATTTTCACCGCACAATCATCAAAGTGTGCTACACACAACACATAGTTATACTTTTTCCTAATGATGTACTTTCCTTTATGCTTCATTCTTCATTGCTAAGGGGCATTACTAAATGTACCTCACTGGATACAATTCCATTCACTCACGGGGCACACGGCTCACATTATTTACTCTGCATTCTATTCCATCCATCCACAACATACTGCATTTTATGGTTGCATTTATTCTTTCTCACACTTTTTTACATGTACGCTTTATTGCACATGCTAGATATATATATTATACATTATTATTATTATCATACACACATGTGCATTCACTTGCTTTCTAGTTTTGATAAAAATTATACTGGGGATACCACACACAACATGGATGCTTGAATACTAGTCCCACAATGGCTCCTAGTGGCATCCACATTCATCTGCTATAGGTACTATTGTTTCATTTTTGCTCATAGCACATTACTTTATTGGTTTATACTCACTTTGACATACATTTTATCTTTCTAACATGCTAACGGGTGCTTGGTGTAGAATTTGTTATGGAGGGATATTTGTTTGTTACATTGTCTATTATTACTTGTTATTGTTTATGCGATTTTCCCTTTTTCTTCGTACACACTTGTTTTTTTGCAGCCAATATGGCCTTGAGTGTCTTGTGACACCATGAGTGGTGTCCCATGTTTGCAACATGCTTTGTGTGGCCTACATTGTCTTCTTGGGTGTTTACATTATCTACTTATGTTCTAGCTTACACATTATTTGTTTGGCTTACAATTGTTTTCTACATGCATGTTTGTAATAACACTTGTTTTCTAGCTACCTTGTTTGTTTGTTCCTTGGTTTCTACCAAGCACATCCCCTCCTCCTACAAGGCACAATTTCAATATATGCGATCAGTCCTCTTTTGGGCCGCATCCTCCTATCCGTGACGTCACATGTGCCCCCAAAGAAGGGGGAATCATGTGGGTTTACACACACTCCAAAACATAGTACCAACATATTTTATCTATTTTTTTCCATGACACAGTGGGTTACACAACAAGTGGATTCAGACTAGTATACATAACTCCATATAAAATGGCTTTTATAGCACTAGGTGTTGTTAACACATTCGAGAGCAGATTAAAGGAAAGAGGATAAATAATAAATTCCTCTCTACACTTCCATGACATAAAATTTACCAAAAAACCAAACAAGATAAATATCTCTTTACTCTCACGAAGTAGTTGCAAGTTGTAGGATAACACAGAATTTCCTCCCTACACTTCTTCGGTCTATGGTGTGAGATTTCCCAAAAACTTGGACGATGTTGAAAGGATCATTTCTACACCCTTTTTCTCATTATATACTAGGTGCACATTTTTATTTTTCATTTTTGTACTTTTTTACATGATTTTTACATATATACATGTGTTTTTACACATTACACATATACATGCATAGTTGACTACTTGATCACCTTCTTTTTGTAGGTTGTCCGTATGGTAAGAAAGTAGTCAAAATCACACACATAATGGATACATCACACACATGATACTAACCATGAAAGTACACCACACATATTGGAATCTGCACACACGTTCTTGCCCTAGGTTTACTTTGATCACTTTTTTACACTTTTACATCTTTAGTCTCCACGCTCCATATTTTTATCACTCCATTCTTTGTCTAGTCCTTTGACACACATTCTACATCACTCTAAACAAATATCAAGTATGAATATTCATCTACTTTATAATACTAAGCATTATTTTCATCAACATAAAGTGGGGACAAATGTAAACATAAAATCATGCACTTTAAGTCATTATTTAGTCCCAATCTCATACTACTATTCATATGGTTATCAAGGGAAAAGAGTAATAATTAATGCATGTCTTTGGACATTTTACATTGTTTTCCATTGCCACTTTCGATCTTGCACCCATACTTTCCTACCTGTAATCTCATACTACATTTTTCCTATTTCGAATGGGGCACCCCACCGGTGACTAGGGTGCCCTACACCCCGGTCCCCTCTAGAACCCTAATCCTCTTTACACTTTCCTCTCACTTTTTGGGAACTTTCTAGTTATTTGAGCTTATTAGAATTTTGGTGGTTGGCATTTTCGAGGTTAATTACGAAATTAAAGAAAGAGAACCATATAAATATAAAGTTATGTGATCATAATTAGGGATCAAGCATTAAGAACTAGCTATCTCTATCTAAGGTTGCATCCATCAAAGGAATATATTGCTACATTTACATGAATCTAGCTCCATTACAAGGCACACAAGGTTGGGTCATCCATATCACACTTCATAGGTGGGAAGTCTATTTTTCCCATGCACAAATTTATTACATTCTACATCTAGTTACTTACTCATTACTTCACAAAGTACGACTGACATAAGAGCAACCTAGGGCATAGTTACACACACACACACACATAGAACTATAATGGGTATGAGATGTAGTACAATGCTAAGTGATAAGTCCATGAATTTGGAAGCTGAGGACAATCCAACCCCTTCATATGCATCTTTATTTTTTTAGGGTTTTGATGCTTTGCTTGGGGTTTTCCAAGTGATTATTCTATTGTAGGTTTACAACTACTTTGATGATCACACAATGATAGGAAAAAAACATAGGAGAACACTCATCAACACCTTAGAAGAGGTTTCCTAGTAATTTCTATAGACTAGGGTGCCTAGATCTTAAACCAAGGCACCCACAGGTGCCCCTATCCCTCTCAGCGCCATAGTCTAGCTAGATAGTCCAAATCTATACTTTCTCATGATCATGTGTGACTATTTCCTCCTCCTATTCACCCAGTCTACACATGACACACCTGATCTGAAAAATCCATGAATCAACTAACCCCATCTTTACCCTCTTTTCACTTTAGTGTATTACATTTTAGTGTTTAGCTTTCTTGGGTGTATTTAAGTATTTTGTTAATTCATTTATTCATTTATTTTACCTCTTTTATAACATTAGATTACACTCAAATATTTAATTTTAGTTAATCAAGATGAAACATCAACCAAACAACATCACTCTTTAGATCTCCTCACTTACAATATTTTGATCACATCCACATCACAACATCTAGATTCATCTACGTGTACTCCCACATAAGAGTCCTATATCATGCCCTCAAGTATCTCAAGAAAAGACACCTGACACTAAAATTTTGAATATCTCTTTCCAACACCCCATCATCCAAAATCAAAGAAATAATCTTAGTAATCTAATTCAATAGTCCACAAATAACTAATCTATAAAAATAATCTCTACCAAATGTTCACTAGACAACCCTATCATGAAACATGTAGCCTCTGCCCTCCATCTTGGGCCTCATATTTTCTCCAAATTTTCCATCATGATCACAAAATTTAAAATTATTTCTCAGCCAACAACTAAATGTGCCACACAAAACATAACCTAGCTATCTCAAACTTCTATATCATCAAATGATATCCAAAATATGTCACCACCTTCATCATCTTAGTCAACCACAATAGGATATTATACTAAAATACTCAAGAATCTTATTTGATCATCCATCATAACACTACCACCTAGTAAGAAATCTGATTCAGAGGGTGGAATCCCTCTTGGTATAACTATGAGGCATTCAATGCTTACCATAGGATGTAGGACACTTTACCTATGACTATAAATCCCTCCATGCCATAGTTCAAAGTATTTATAGAAAAGGAATTCTCCCCACAGATAAACCACCTACCCTCCAATATTGATATAATAAAATCCATACATAAAATCAAGCCTACCCATCAAACCGTTAAACCCATCAATTCTAAACCATCACTTGACATCACATCTAATAAAAAAGGATTCCTCCAAAAAGCCCCACTTCACTAAATAGATGTTGTCCCTATAACAAAAAGAGCACACACAAAAGACTTGAAATCCTCAAACCAAAATGGTGCCAAAGTATCTATCACTATTTATCCTTTGAATCATGTACCACATAATTTTATAAAGCAAAAGTATTTGTTCTTTCGACACCGCAAACCTAGTCCACCGCATCCATAGAAAAATTTCATCAAATAGTTACATAAAGCTCCTATCAAAATTTCTCTTTATGGGATTCTTCAAAATTATCCTTAATGGACAAGCCATGACTGAATATCTTCAATCCATTTTGGTACCATCGATGAACTTCAACCATTTTCCAACCTTGTTGGCACTCTTAAAATATATGTTGTTATTGTATTTAAGGACTATGAAATACCCTCCTTACAACATGAAGACCATGATCCTCCTCTCTTTGTCATCACCCAAATCAATGACACTTTTTTAAGAGAGTCTTGATTAAGAATTATACTAGAATCATCATAATATCATCTCATGATTTGAATCAACTTCAATTACAAATCATTTGTCATGCTAGGAGCCTTCAATGACATTGTCACTCCCACATTACACATGGTAACTTTACCTATAAAAATAGGTTTTAAAATTATTCATGATATATTCTATCTCATATAAGGAGAGTTCTAATATAACATGATGTTAGGTCATCCATGGATACACGCTATGCGTTTTATCCTTTCAATACTAGATAGATGTCAAAAATATGAATGTGAGGGTAAAACCTTCATAGTCCCCGCCAACCCTAATCCCTAAAAATACTATCACATAACCTATAGAACCAATGACATATTACTTCCATTAAAAAATCTACATATTTGGATCAAGCTTCAAAAACATATTCCACCCCCTCATTCAAACTACCATATGATCAATCCTTCAAAGACATCATGTAATGTCTCGTCATAGGTGGAATTTCACCTTCTATCTCTTAATGCACTCCCAAAACCTAAAATGTATGGGAGACTTGACAAAAATCCACTCTACAAGCCCAATGTAGGAAATGTCATTTCCTTCAGCATCCTTTCCTTTGAGCATAGTGTAAGCACTACAGATCGCCCTTAATATCATCTCGATGATCAACCACACATAAACAAATTTTCCTCATACTTTTATTCTTAGAAAAACCTTAGTTTTCCCATACTTACCTTCACTGCTGTTGTGCCTAGAAAGGTTTCATTCGGGGTCGATATGAGGAGGTTCTTCTCAAATTAACCTTCAAGACCTAAGAAAACCTCACGAGAAACATGGCATTGGCTTCATAGTACTTTCTTCTAATATATCACCATGAATATCTGAATCACAACCAAACCCATCCTCTTACATTGATAACACCATATCTATCCCATCATAATTTTTGTAATCAATGCCATCAGACTTGGACCTTTGACTTATCAAGTTAATGGTAGAATCGAAACTCTTTCCCTAGTGTTATAATTTATGATAAGGAAGATTCCCCTACTATTGAAATTCTTCATTTCCACTACGATTTTATCTTGAATTACATGGGTTTTGAAGAGAACCATATTCATAAAACCCTTCCTCCCAATACAACTATAGTTATCAATGAATTAACCACCATTGTTAATATTGGAACAATGAAAGAGTCGTGCATTGTCAAAAGTTTCCAATCCTTACACCCACATGAATTCCAATAATTCACTACTTTCCTATCTAAACACATTCAAGCCTTTTTTGGTCCTATAGTGACATGTCGTATAAAAACTAACATCATTACTATCCTAGATGCTAAAATTGTGAAGAAAAAAATTCATAGAATACATCCTCACATCATTCTACTAGTCAAAAAGAACTTCAACGTCTTCTTTTAAAAAAATTATACTACTTATTGATTATCCAAAATGGGTTTCTAACATCATATTTGTCTCTAAACCCACTTTGGAATTTTTACATCTACATGAAATTTCGAGACCTGAACCTCGCTTGCCCCAAAGATAATTTTCCTCTACCCAATGTCGACCAACTTTTCAATTTAAGAGAAAGACATGAGATGATGTCCCTTATGGATGGTTTTTTTGGTTATAGTAAAATCCTTATCACACCTGAGAATAAACACAAGACATCCTTCATCACCCCATGAGGAACCTTATGATATAGAGCAATCCCCTTTCCCTTGAAAAATGCAGAAGTTATTTATCAACATGACATGACTTACATCTATCATTACCTCATCCACAAAACCATAGAATACTACGTCAATGATATCTTAGGTAAATCCAATTTGTGAAGATACCATATAGCTATTATGGACGTGATATTTGGTCATATTTTATGTTTATTTCTCCATCTTTATCCTGTAAATTATGTTTTTAGATTTCTGATAGGAAAGATCTTAGGATTTATAGTGTCTATAAGGGGAATTGAATTTTACTTGCACTAAATTCAAATCCATTATCAAAATTTCTCCACCAACTAATCTCACGCAGCCTTGAAGCCTTCAAGGAAATATCTAATCCATTCATCGATTCATTTCCCAATTATAAGACCATTGTCAACCTTTCTATCATCTTCTAATAAAGGATATCCACTTGAAGTGGGATAATGATTGTCAATCATAATTCAATGTCACTAAAAATATCTTCTATCACCACCAAAGTGCTTACATCTCCATGTGAGAAGGATCTGTTCTATATTTATGACTCTACAACTAACCATGCCTTAGGAGCCATGTTAGCAAAACAATACAAAAATTCAAGGAACAAGCTATCTATTACATTAGCCACATAATTCATGAGTACAAAACTACTATTTTGAAGTCTAAAAGTTGTTTTGTGTCTTGTACTTTACAACTTCCAAACTCCATCACTACCTTCTCAATCACAAAACCTACATTGTTACCAACTTTAATCCACTCAAATTTATACATTTTAAATTGTATCATAATGATCATAGCACTCAATGACTCATTCTTATGAATGAATTTTACCTTGAGTTAATCTCTCAAAAATACATTAAGGGGTAAGTCATTGCCAATCAACTCATTGAATCCCCCTTCCTACCAATCAATTACATTTTGAACATGTTTTTATATGAATCTATCAATACTTTGGATCATGAAAACACCCCCTTATAATGATATTTTACTTCGACCATTACAAATGTAGGTAGGGGAGGTGATGGAATAGTCATAATACCACCTTGGGAAACTTATATTCCGTTATCCTTTAAACTTAATTTATAATGCACTAATAACATGAAAAATATGAGGCTTTTATCATGGGACTTGACGCCACATTTCTTGGTGTACAAATCCTTGACATCTACAAAGACTCACAACTTGTCATCAACCAAATCAAAGGGATCTACCAATGTAAAAATGAGGTCTTATAAAAATAAAAACCATCATCGAAGACTTACTACAACTCCTTAACCACTATGAAATCCAAACCACCCCTTGACTATCTAAAAAAATTGCAAACACAATGGTTTCACTTTCCTCTCTCATCCTTTTATCACAAGGAAATTCCAAATTATTCATTTTTGTACACAAAATTGACCAGACATCCTATACCAACACTAAACTTCCTACTATTCATCACGTAGATAAATCATATAACACCTGGTATATATAGACATATGAATAGATTTCCACTAGTAAAGTACCCTTAGATATATAAATAAATGGAAAAATATCTTTTCAATAATGTGCATCTCGCTACATCATACTAGGGGGTATCCTTTACAAAAGAGGATTTGACGGCCTCCTCCATTGTCTTAAAACTCTAGAGGCTCATCTAGCTATCCAAGAATTCCATGACAACATATGTGGTGGACACTTCAACGATTTAGTTATTGCTAAACACATCTTACACATGGGATATTATTGGCCTATGCTTAACCAAGACTATTGTGACTATGTCAAGAAATGCATCAAATGTCAACAACATTCCAATATCACACATATCCCTAGCCACACTCTTCAACCCGATCAAGACCTATGGCCCTTCTCACAATGGGGCTTGACCTTATTGGCATTATCAAACCTTGTTCATCACAATGACATAATTCCATCATCACAACAACTGAATATTTCATAAAATGGATGGAATAAATCCCCAATATCTCTACTAAAGTAGATAAAATCGTTGACTTCATCCATCATCACATTATCTATCACTTTGGCATTCCTCAAAAAATCATCACAGATAATGGTAAATCATTCAAAAATAAGAAATTTCAGAAACTTTGTGACACTTACAACATCAAACTCATATTTTCATCTCCTTATTATCCAAAGGATAATGGTCAAGATGAAGCATTAAAAAAACACTCAACAAGATCCTCATGAAAACTATTGATAAAGTTGGTAGAAATTGGCATCTTAAAATTCCATTTTCATTATGGGCATATTGGACTAGATTTCAAACTCCTATGAGATCTATTCCCTTTACCTTATTATATGGCACTAAAGTTATTCTTCCTCTCAAATTTCAAATCCCATCCTTATGTGTTTATCTCAAATACTTCATCCTTGATGAATAATATCATCAAAAATATCTATCACAAATTGAATTATTAGATGAACGTCATCTAGCCACCCTTGAACATATTAACATTTATCTTGAACAAATCAAATGAGATTATAAAAACATCTCAAACATTGTGAATTTAATATTAGTGATCTTATTCTTAAAGAAAAACAACATTTTACTAACATGGAAAAGTGAAAACGTGGAAATTTTTCTCTGAATTGGCTTGGACCATATATTATCACTCATAAATATGGGTCCAAGGCTTATCATTTATCTTCCCTTGATGGTAAACCTAAAAGTTTCCTTTTAACTCCCTACACTTATAGTCATTATTTTATTAACATATCAAATCAATAGACCTTAGTTAAACTATGATCGCCATCCATCAACCTATTCAACTTATCATCCTCGTAATGATTTAGAATCGTGTGGTCTTCATGAGCATACATGTCATGACCTTGAATATGGGCACCATGAATCTTTTCATAGCATATTCCTCATGGAAAAGTTCCTTGACATGATTAGGGAACCCCACAATCATTACTCTCACCATCCCCTATCTTATCTTATTTTATGACATGACAAGGACATAAGTGTAGCTTGCATGCTTATTTATCCCCTTCTAAAGTGGTTACCCATGCTCACTCTCAACTCAAAATCAAATTATATATGGGATGTATATAATAAAATATAGATATATCCCTTAAAAGAAGGATATAAAAAATAAAACCATGTCAAACACAACTATAGACCACTCCTTGAAGGATAGATACCATTAAATCAAAGTCAATAGAATAATAGACCGAGTTCCTTGAAGGATGACTACCCAATCAAAAACATAATAAGGACTTCTGTATTGATCATTCCTCATATCCAAAAGATATTCCCACGTCTATCATCCCTCATAGATCCAAAATTAAAAATATAACCATCCTAGGAAATATTCCCACATTGATCATCTTTCCCATAAAACACAAGATTCTTTCATCGATCACCTTGTGTAATGTAATAAAGGTTGGGGTAAAACCTTGGGAACTATCATGAATAACTTGTTTCTCTATGATTTCTATATACAAACCTTTCCCATGTCAAGAAAAAGATAGATAAAACTATCCCACATCCATCTATGATCTTAGTATGACTAACCATTATGATTCATGTGTTAACACCTAGTACAAGGTCACACATGTGGTATCATACATATAAATCAGCTACCATCATACACTATATGTGTCCAGAATAATAAAGAAGAAAACATTTCACATTATGTTCCTATCCATCTATAGTGCATTAATCAAACAACAAGATCACCATCTGTCACAAACATATCCAAAATCATCAAAATCACATCAAACATCTCTAATAAAAATATATACATTTCACATACATCCATAACTCATCATATCAAAATCACTAACTTAAAATCATCAACTACATTTATCACATTGCAATCATTACAAAACTCAAAAAATAACTCAAATATCCAAATCATGTGTGTGTGTGTGTGTGTGTGTGTGTGTGTGTGTGTGTAAAAGTGTTTATACATCATCAAGGGATTCAATTGGCTCATATATCGTATATATATGCATCATCAACAATGGATTAAATGAGCCTCATACATCAATAAATTCTATACATCAAAATATATCTACAAACTATCTAGTGAAATGTATGTCTCTCAAATGGACACTCCCTTGAGCGATGCTACCTTGATCATCATATGCACCTATGTCCTGGTCCTTTTCCTAGACCTTTAGGTGGTGACCCATGCTCACGACACTACCTCGAAGGAAACCTGCCATCGTCAAGACAAAAATATAGTATAACATGTTGGAAACTTGGACACTAATAGGGGGTGAATCAGTGTCTTCTTAAACTTTTTAGATATTATAACTTCACAAAACTTGTTAGGAAAAATAATATGAAACCATACACAAGCACATGAAAGATATATAATACACAATATTTAGGTGGGAAACCCAAAAGGGAGAAAACCCATTGAAATCAGAGAACTATCTTTGGACAATTTGTCTTGTGTGTTACAATGATTTCAAGTTGAGATGCAACTCAAATTTTGAGGCTACAAACACAATATAATTTAGTTAGCAACTACTAACCTTCTGCAAGCTACAACTTGCAAGGAAGCTACAAATCCCTAGAATTTAATCAACTACACCGATCTTCTGTAAGCTACTATTTACAAGGAGGCTATAACCCCTATCTCGCTAAGATGCAATGTAGAATTTTTATTGAGTTTTGGTCAAACTTTTCTTGTTGTCTCTCATAACTGATGATGACCTCTAGATTTTCTCACTTCTCTCATTTTTCTCCTAATTCCCTTTTTTTCAATCTATTGCATGCACCCTTATTTTCCAATCACATTCATTCTCTATCATACAAGGCTATTTTTATGCATAATTTATTTTCCTACCTCAGACCTTAAACATGCTACAAACATCCTTTCTCTATGTCTCTTGATTAATTTTTGTCTCTTCTTGACTAATCAATTTAAAACCCCGATCATACTGTGTTGTTGTTCATTATGAACTCGCATAAGATTCAATTGATCATGATTATTCAGAAAATAATCCTTTTTTCTTGTGGTTCTGAATTTTTTTCATGATTTATTGGTTTATCAATCTCATAGTTTAAGTTTGAAAGGATTTTATACACTCACTCTCTATTTCACTTAGTAGTATCTATGTTTCACAATATTATTTTAGTACAATTTACAAAAATAACATGATACTATTTTCATATTCTTGTGCTCTATCTCTATAAATACACCAATGTAATATCCATATGTGATTCATAATGCTTGTCTTTAGATTTCAAAATCTCCGATCATACTATTTCAGTCAAGATGCAATCCCTAAAAATTTTAATCTTCTCTATTTATTGTAACCTTCATAAAATTTTACTACCTCTTCTATCCTTTTTATATTCATGCATATTACATTTAGATCTTATTATGTATCAGTATTGCTTCACTACACATCACTCTCACATTGTTCAACACACATAATTTTCTTTCACACACTTCTTTTTAGAGTTGAACAAGACAATCACACTATGTCCTACCTCTACTTCACATCATTTCCATCTAGCACAAAACATGATTCCTTAGCTCAATTCATCTTACCAAAACACATAGCTATTTACTTCTTCCGAGCATTGTACATGATCAGTTTGTTTTTCATCTATGAGATGTATGTGTTTTCTTTCTAGTTCAAGTTACTATTAACCCTCCTATGCCTTCAACTTTATGAAGTTTATCAATCTACACTCCTGATCTAACCTTTCATATACATTAAATAATCAATATTATGCACTTAATTATCCATATAATATTTATGCACTCCACTACTTTATTCATACTAGTCATTACACCACCCTTTTATGATATTCTATCTTGCATATACAATGATAGAAAACAAGAATCATTCATTTCACCTTGTTTTGTATCTTTTTCCTATTAGACTAATATTCATGTCTAGGGATATACTTTTCATCTCATTTCTTTGAGTTGGAGGAGGTAATAATTATATTTAAACTTATCAAGGGTACTGAATTTTCTCCAAGAACTTTGAACAAGGGCATTTTCTTTTTCATTTCTCAAGAATTTTGAACAAATATTACAACTCAAACCTACAAAGACATAGTTTGAAGGTCCATAATTCTACCAAGAGAATCACTATGAAAATCCAAGGGCCTTGGAGTAATTTATAACAATCTCCATTTTATTTCAAAACCACTCTTTCAATTTCCTGCAAGATAAATTTTCACTTTATAAGTCAGCTTTGACTTAAGAAAAATGGATTATGTTTGTCTCTTACCCATGTCACGAGATTTTCCCCATTTTACATGAAATAAATAAAGTTATAAATATTTTTAATCTACTTATTACCTTTTAGAGGGTTACATGAAGATCATGGGTTCATTCTATGAATAATAGTCATTCAAAACCTTCCCCACACCGTAGCAGGTGAATGTGTTGTTTATAATAAGATCATCAAGGAATTCTCGATCAATCCTTAATGTAATAAATCCATTCCCTTTTCAATAAGCTTGTATCCTATGCATAGATATTTCCACAATGTTTTAGAGTGTTTGGTTGGTATATTTTGAGGATAAAAAAATTCATCCTAGAAACCCTAGTTTCATGGTTTTAACACCTAAGCACACTCAAGAAGACTAAAAAAATCCATGGTTGAACTTGATAATTTTCAAAACATTTTCTTCCTAGAGAAATGTGCAACCATATAGAATAATTTTCAAGCTTAATTTAACCTCGCACTTTTAAAGCTTTCTCCTAGCAGTTGATAAAAAACAGTGTATAACTCTGAGAGGAGATTCACGGTGACAATGTTTTTGATATAAACAATAAATTGCTTTGGGTTTGAAATTATTTTGTAGGCTTAGAGAATCATAAAGGGTTCCATGACCTCATTTCAGTATGACGTAACTCTCACAGTGGCCAATGATTCAAGTTTACTTCAAATATTGCTCCTGCACTGTGGACTTTCGTGAGTTCTATTTCACAAGGAACTTCCTTTGAGACTAATTAAAACCTACCTCACTTCCCATTACAATAGCTTAGAAGGATTATTTATATACATAAATTATTTTTTCAAAACACAACATTCTTCCAATGGTTAGTGGAATAAATTTGATTTAGTATTAGTTCTACACAAAGAGTCACAACTCACACTATAACAATCAGAGAGATTCACTATCTTCACCTTATGCCTTTACATGACACACCATATTAAACAAATAGATTTTGATATAATTAAAATATATATACTTATATCCTATTGAAAACATTCTTCTAAGATAGAGACCATTCAATACAATTTAGAAAACACGTGACATGAATTGGCTCATGAAACAATTTAGGGATACCGAAAAGAATTGACTTCACCTTTCTTTGCTTGAAAATAATTGAGGGAATCACATGAATTATAGAAAAATTAAACATTCTGGATAAAATTAAAACAAATCATTTTGTAAACTCAGTAATTTATTCACATACACCTTCAAGGCTGACTCTATTCATAACACACCTATGTAGACACACATTCGCATATGTCAAGGACGTCATCTTGACTTTGACTAGCTTGAAAAACCTCGACACCACAAGTAACATGGAGAAATAATTATTTGACTATGTAAAGATTTATAAATGATCATCTAAGTGATTTGAATATAAATAAACAACTTTTTCTATCATTGACTCAAGAAAGTGCTTGGGAGAGAAAAGAACAGGGCTAGAAAAGTGATCATAACTTCGTAATACTTGTCCAATTTTCCACAAAATTTTTTCCACATTTCATCCTTGGAATTATATCCAAAAATTATTCTATGATTAATCTGAAGACTTTTCATATTTTTTTCTTGGGGCTAAGAATACAGAGTGCTTAAAATTCTTTTCTCAATGACCTAATTTTAGGAAAACAAGCATAACTTTCACATACCTTATCAAAACTTGATGAAATTTTGCATGAAGAAAAAAACTCACCCATATACATGATCCATGAGATTATTTGTCATAAATATGCATGTCATATTATATTATATCTCATATTTCATAAGAGTACACTATCACTTCTAAAATCCAACTTCAGTAAACTTTTCAATTTTTCCTCTAAGAGATAAACTAAGCCTTATTATTACTCCAATATTCCCTAGAAAAAATTCATATGTTTCTCCCATACTTACTTGACCTTTCCATGACCTATACCAACCTCTCACACCTCATCAAGCTCTATAAAAAGACCTAAATGAGCCTGTTTCTAACCGATACTTCCACCAAATTATGTGAAACTCGTTGTAAGAGCTCTTTCTCATGCTAAAATCATCATATCTGACCTGAAAAACATCTGAGCTAAGAATACCAACCATGTCCATGCTTCCAATGGACTCTACCTCACTGACCAAGCTTGCAACACAATAAAACCAACTTGAATATACCCTAAACCATTGAAAAGGCACTACCAATCAAACTTTATGCCTCTTATAGAGATTCACTTCACCACTCACTACTTTGCCATCAATGCCACTTGACATAAATGACAACACTAATGACCAGGGTTCATCAATCTCCCCCTTTGTCATTGATGACAACCTACTTAGAAAAAATTGATGGCAAATAGATACCAGTAGTTTAAATCACCTTTCTAGGTTTCTAATAACAATCTCTCCTCCTTTAACATCTATGAAAAAGGGTCATGAATTAAAAATAACAAACAACAAGAATATAACTACTTACAAAGAATTGACTTAGCTCAAGAATATCCCCCTTGGATTAACATCACCTTTTTCCCACTTGTGACTTAACTCGATCCATGAAAGCCTCCACCAATCATCCTCATGGCTCACCCTAGTCTTATTGTCTCCATATTCAGCCATATTACTTCACCATGTACCATACAAGTTCATATTTCTCCCCCTGGGATCATAAAATCCACCTTTTCCTTGAATTGATAACTTAGCTCCCCTTGTGAAAATCTTGTACCATTTTCATTTTCCTTCCATTCATAAGAATGAATCAACTTACTCCATTTCATACCTAATTCATATTTTCATAGCAATATGCCCTTATCTATAGTCCTTACTATTTCTTAATGATGATTTTTATTTCTTTCATTCATGGAAATTTAGGCCCAAATTTTTAATTTCAAGCCCTATAGCACTAAGATACATTTCTAACACTTACAAAGACCCATCTTGCCTCATTACACATCTTCTTAATCCATTTTGATTACCTAGGAATAAAAAAACTTTGAGTAATGTGACACTTTATTCACTATTCTTCATGATCTCATAAGATGAGAGAATTCATTCATAAAAATGTAAACACTAGATGGTATTCAAAATGACATGCTATTGTCCATCCTCTTATCTTCTTCATAAGTCAGTTTCCTTTTATTCACAAATCATGTACATAATTCAATACTCTTACACTCTAATGTCATACATAGATCACTTCTTGTAAGTCTTGATGTAGATATGAAATCATAACATTGTAATATAACATCCTTTTGCTATATTAAAGATACATATTCTTATACCAATTACATCAATTTTCATTAAAAGTCATATCTTCCATATTCTTACATGATTTATCAAACTCCTTGACTCATTGTAGTCCTATCCTCGCATATACCATCAGCTTCGATCCCTTTAAGGTAAAAAAACTTCATTAATTGATCCTTTAAGTTCATTTGGCATGCTTTACAAGCCTTAGTACAATCTAAGCTACTTTAGTTCTTAACTAATTTCAAGAGGCAGTGGTTACTCCAAACATATTCACAAGAACTTTTTAATGCTTTGAAATCATGTGATACCTATAAAGTAATTTTATTAGGAGGAAAATCTTAATCAAACCACTAGAACCTTCAAGGTAGTTCCCCAAAAATGTGATTACTCATTTTGCAACTCATCATATGCTTGGCACAACCACCATAGTCTTCATGTAACTAAAAATATTACCAACAAGGGTTGTAGTACTTTATTTGAGCTTGTGATGTAATCGAACATTTATTTTTCTTCATTTCTCAGCCATATAGATTCAATAGCTATTATCGGCCTCATACACAGCCCACACACATTGATGCTTGATAAATTAAAACTTCTGATTTGAGATCAAATGACTTCGATACACACTTACAGGATTGAAAAACCATACGGAGCATGAATACCGAACTCTATAATTTGGCAATTACTTGGGCCTACATTTACATACTAAAGAGTATACTTTGACTACTTGATAAACTTATACTCACATTTAGAGACTCATGACTTGACCATAATGAAATTTAAGATTTTACAAACCTTGTTGATATGATTTATAGCATTTGAAACCTAAAAATACTTAATCAAGACTTGTATGACTGATTGAAGACATACATATGCAATTAAAATAACAAGAACAACCATTTGACTCACATGCACTCATGGGAGACATGACTAACTAAGACCACTCCTTTCATGATCTAGATATTTAAAGACTAAGGCATACACCATAATAAATAGAGCTTATAAAAAGATCAAACTCATTATTTTAAGAGAATTAAACCCTTTAAGCATACCAAACAGACTTTTAAGAAAAGAATAGACTAAGAATACCTTTTTATTGGAAATATATTTACAACATGAGCACCTATTGATGATGATTCTTCTCAGGTACATGTCAATGCTTCCTACAAAGAGTGTATGCTTTCTATAAGCATAGAGAAGGAAATATATTCTTGATATAATCTCTTAAAACAATAGGAATTCATCAAAGATAATTGATGACTCAATTTTTATTTATCTCTCCTGTGAAGCAGTGTCTATATTTTTTTATATACTAATAGATGCTCAAACTTCATTTCCCATGACTTCCTTTCTTATCAAACATGTATGGTATGTTTCATTTCCTTGTCTTCTCCTGACTATAAGTGAGTTTTCTTCATGATTGGTCCTTGGCTTGCTTTCACTCTTCTTGGCTTGATCATCAACTCTTGGTGTCTTGCTTGAGCTTGCATCATCGACCACACTATTTTCTTTTCCTTATTTGCTTCCTCAACTCTTGGGTTTGCTTCCTTGACCTTGTATATCCATTTTAGTTTTCTTCTTTTTGAGATCTATTTTAACCATGGCTGACTTAGTCTCATTTCTAGGACTGATCTTCATATTGGATGCCTTCTTATCTTTCCTCTGAAAGTATAATACCTGTTGTTGTACTTAGATTTCTCATGGTAATAGCATTGCTTTGCAAAATTCCCAAAATTGTGACAAGTATAGCACATGACACTACTTTTTCCTCTTGCTTGATGTGAATTATCATTCCTATCATAATTTTTAGCCTTGAACTCATGACACCTTTTAGCATAGTGTCCAAATTTATTCCACTTGTAGAACTTTAACATGTTCATACCTCTTAATTGTTTTTTCCCAAAACTAACTTGAAGGTTCATATAAATAGTTCTTGATAATATGCCCTTTTTCTTGACAGTTGAAACACACTATATTCTTCTCATAATCAATTTTATAGCTTCTCCATGGGTGTTCTCTCAAAAACAAATTCATGCATTCCCTAGCTCTATGTCCAAAACCATAACATGAATAACAATATCCATTAAAATTTCTTTCATACCTAAAAGCATTAGGTTTCCTAATAGGTTTAGGCATTCTTGAATTTGTCCACTTAGTTTTCTTCATGTTTGACTGTCCACTTGAACCAACTTTTTCATCTTCATCCTTCTTTACAAGCTCCTTAATGAATCCTAGTCCAATTTTGTCATTTGTTTCATTCTACTTTTCCACCATTTCATTTAGATCCTTTGAGATCTTTTCTAACCTTCTATAGATCTTTATTCTTTATGATTATTCCTCTAATTTATCTCTTAAAGATATCAAATCTTCTTCATATCTCATGTAGGTGTCTTCTTTGGCATGTAAATATTTTGTCATTGTTTCAACCTGAGATTTCAGCTCTGTACTAATTTTGAGATGCTCTTTCTCTTTGTCTCTGAGAGATGTTGAAACCAGCTCTAATTGTGCCTCAAGATCTTTGACTCCTTCTTCATCTTTCTACTTTTTCCTCTCTTGAAGAAGCTTGATATGATCTTCATACTCTTTCATCTTGGCCTTCAATTTCTTGTTCTTTTTCCTTTTATATTTCAGTTAATCCATAACACTTATCAAATTTATTTCAATATTTACCTCAACTTCCTCTTCATCTGATATTTCATTCTCAATAATATATTTGTCTCTTGAACTACTACTATAAATAAATTTAATAACCATTCTTCCGATTCAGAAGGACATACTTCAAGCTGTTAGACTTGATTCCAGAGTACCAGCTTTGATAAAATTGTTGGAAACTTGGACACTGAGAGGGGGTGAATTAGTGTCTTATTAAAATTTTCAGATATTTCAACTTCATAAAACTTGTTAGGAAAAATAATATGAAACCATACACAAACACATGAAAGAGAGAGTACACAATATTTAGGTGGGAAACCAAAAAGGGAGAAAATCCACTAAAATCAAAAACTAGCTTTGGACAATTTTTCCTATGTGTTACAATGATTTCAAGTTGAGTTGCAACTCAAATTTTGAGGCTACAACCCCAAGATAATTCAGTCAACAACTACTGACCTTATGCAAGATATAACTTACAAGGAAGCTACAACTCACTGAAATTTAATTAGCTATGATTGATCTTCAGTAATCTACTAATTACAAGGATCCTACAACCCCTTATGTGCTAAGCTACAACTCAGAATTTTTCTTCAATTTTGGTCAAAATTTTATTGTTGTCTCTTACAACTGATGATGACCTCTATATTTTCTCACTTCTACTATTTTTCTTTGAATTCCCTTTTCTTTAAATCTGATCCATGTACCTTGATTGTCAAATCACAATCATTCTTTGTCATAAAAGGTTACTTTTATACACTAGTTCTTATCTTACCTCTTACCTTCAACATGCTGCAAACATCATTTTTATATGTCTCTTTAATAATCTCTCTCTCTTGAATAATCAATTTAAACCCCCGATTATAGTCTCTGTTATTCATTATTCAACTCATCCAAGATTAATTGATCTTGATTCTTTGACGAATAGTCATTTTTCTTGTGGCTCTCAAAGTTTTTTCATTATTTATTTGTTCATCAATCTCATAGTTTCAGTTTTAAAGGATTTTATACACTAACTCTCTATTTCACTCAACAAAGATCTATGTTTCATAGTATTATTTTAGTACATTTTACATAAAATAACAAGATATTGTTTTCATCTTCTTGCACTCTATCTCTATAACTTCACCAATGTAATATCCATATGTGATTTACTATGCTTGTATTTAGATTTCAAAATCTCTAATCATAATGTTTGGTCAAGATGCATTCCTAATCGATCATTAGTCTCCGCTCTATTTATTGTAGCATTAAACTTTTAACTACACTTTATAGCCTTTTTATGTCCCTCGTATATTACATTTGGATCTTATTATGTCTCTCGTATTTCTTCATTGCACATCAATCTCATATTTTTCAACACACATAGTTTTGTGTCACACACTCTCTCTTAGAGTTGAACAAGACAATCACACTATGTCATACATCTACTTCATACTATTTTCATCTAGCACAAAACATGACACCTTAGCTCAAGTTCTTCTCACCAAAATACAAAACCATTCAATTCAAATGAGCATTGTACATGATCATTTTGTTTTTCATTTGTGAGATGTATGAATTATCTTTCTACTTCAAGTTCCTAACAACCCTCCTATGAATTCAATTTTATTAAGTTATCCAATCTACACTCCCGATTTAACCTTTCATATATATTCAATAATCAACATTTTGCACTTTATTATCCATACAATATCCTTCACTCCACTACTTTCTTCATACTCACCAAGACACCACCCTTTCATAGTATTTTATCTTGTATATATAATGACAAAAACAAGAATCAATCCTTTTACCTTCTTTTTATATTTTCTACTTGTTAAGCTACTTATCATGCCTCCAGGATAGAATTTTTCTTATTCTTACTTCGATATGGATGAAGTAATAATGAGATAAAAAATATATCAAGGGATCTTGATATTCTCAAAGAAATTCAAGCAAGGGAATTTTCTCTTCAACTTCTCAATAAATTTTAACAAATACTCGCAAAACCTCAAACATGTGGTACATATTTTGAACATCCATAATTTTTCCAAGAGCATCACTATGACAAGCCAATAACATTGGAGTCATTATAAAACTCTCCATTTGATGTCAAAAGAAATGTTTCAATTTACTTGTGAAGAGAAATTTGCACTTTATAAGTCAACAGTGATCAAGACAAATGGTTTGTGTTTGTCTATTACCCCTGTCATAAGATTTTCCCCCTTGCACACCAAATCAAGAACTATCTAAAGATTTTTAAGTTTCTTATTACCTTTTTGAGAGGTTTCATGAAGATCAAAAGTTCATTCGACGAAGAATAGTCATTTAAAAACCTTCCCAAAGAATGTAACAGGGTGAATGTGTTGTTTTTAATAAGACGTTCAAGGAATTCTACCAATCCTTGATGGAATCGATCCATTAATTTTTCAATAATTTTGTATCCTATGCAAAAATATGTCCAAATTTTGTTGAAGGTTTTTTTAGTATATTTTAAAGATAAATGATTTTTTTTCCTAGAAACCCTAGTTTCGTGGTTTTTACACCCGAGAAGACTAAAAAAACAAATCCATTGTTGTAACTTGATAATTAAAAACATTATTCTTAGAGAATTTTACAACCATAGAGAAGCATTTACAAGCTCAATTTCATCTTGCACCTTTAAAGCTTGCTCCTAGCAGCTGATAAAAATAGTGTACAACTTACAGAGGAGATCTAAGTGACAATGTTTTTGACATAAACAATAAATAACTTTGGGTTTGAATTTATTTTACATGCTCATAAGAATCATTGAGGGTTCCATGACCTATTTTCAGTATAAGAAAACTCTCCCAAGGCCAATGATTCAATTTTTCTTTAGAGATTGCTTTTGTACAAACTTGACTTTCAGTTGTTCTATTTCACAAGGAACTACCTTTGAGCCTAATTGAAACTTTCCTCATCTCCCAATAAAATATCATAGAAGGATGATTTATATCCCTAAAGCCTTGTTTTCAACACACACAAGTCTTCCAAGGGTTAGTGGAATAAATTTGATTTAGTATTAAATCGACACGAGAGTCACAACTCACACTTTAACAATCGAGAGATTCACTATCTTCATCTTGTGCCTTTACGTGACACAACATCTTGAAGGTATGGATTTTATATAAGTACCATATAGATACTTCCATCCTATTGAAAAATTCTTCCAAGAAAAATACCATTCACTGCAATTTAGCAAACACACTACATTAATTGGCTCATGAAACAATTTAGGGGCACTGAACAAGAATTGACTTCACCTTGCTTTGCTTGAAAGGAATTGAGGGAATCAAATAAATTGGATAAACCTTTAAAAATTATAGAGAATCTTGAAATAAATAATTTTTAAAACTCATCAATTTACTCACATACACCTTCAAGGATGACTCTACTCACAACATACCTACAGGACACATATCTTGCATACCCGTAAGGACCCTACACTAATTATAACTAGCTTGAGGAACCTTGACACTAAAGGTAACATGAAGACATCAATATTTTACCATGTAAATCTTTAAAAATTATCATCCAAGTGATTTTAAGACAATAGATAACTTTTGGTATCACTGACTCAAGAAAGTGCTTGAGAGAGAAAAGAATAGGGCTAGAAAAGTGGTAATAACTTCTTTAATACTTGTACAAATTGCTTCAAACGTTTTAAAAATTTTCAGTCTTGTAATCCTATCCAAAAATTTCTTCTATTCTTTATTTGAAGGAGTTTTAATATTTTTCTTAGGTGCTAAGAAGACAGAGGGCTCAAAATGCATTTCTCAATGAATGAGTTTTAGGAAAACAAACATAATGTTCACATACCTTTTCAGGACTTGATGAAATTTGGCATGAAGCACCAAAACTAACCCCTCTACATGATCCATGAGATTATTTTTCATAAATATGAATTTAATTTTATATTATGTCTCATTTCCATTAGAATACACCTGTAAGTTCTCAAAGACAAATTTTGTGAGAGTTTTGGATTTTTCCTCCAGAGCTAAACTAATCCTTGTTGTTTCTCACACATGCCCTAAATAAAATTCATAGACTGATCCCATGTTTACCTTACCTTTCCATGACATGTACTAACCTATCACACCTTGTCATGCTCTAGAAACAAGTCTTAATGAGCCAATTCTAGCTAGGACTTCCAACAAATGACATGACAATCACCGTATGATCTCTTGCTCATGCTAACATAATCATATTTGACCTGAAAAAGTATGACCTAAGAATGTCAACCATTTCCATGATTCCACTAGACTCCTTCCTCATTGACCAAGCCTATAACATACTTAAACAAACCCGAATGCACACTAAACCACCGAAAAGGAACTACCAATCCACCTTCACGCCTCTTACAGAGCTTCACTTTAGCACTCGCTACTTTTCCATCAATGCCACTTAACATCAATGAAAATACCAATGACCATGGTTTAACATAGTGAGGCTTATCTATATGCATTTTCCTCAATATCTCCTCAAAATACTTAATCTCATCACACAAATCTTGGTAGTTATCCACACTCACATCACAAGGTAGCCCCATCTGACCATTAGTTTGAGCTTAGGATGCATGTAGATAGTCCCATGAGATAGATGGGCCTGTCACTCCAAATACCTTCCACAAGGCCTCTCTATCTCTCTTATACCTTTATTTATCATCCTTGGCTTGTGTGAGCTCCTGGATATACAACAATGAGTTGTTTTCTTAGCCCATCCTACTCTCCGGCCACACTATCTCTCTCATCTATCAATGTCACTCACTCTTGTATTATAATGAGGCTTTCTCAGCCTTTAAACTCACTAAAATGGCCTCTAATATAACCTCCTATCATCCTCATATCGACCCTCACCAACATAACCCTCTTGACATGAAAACTATACATGATTCCACACCCACCTCTCAACACCATCTAAATTCCCTTCCACCATACAACGTAGGCTCTCGTTACTTCAACATCACCATGACCCACCAATACTCCTTGTACATATGCCAAAACTCATTCTCTCTCCTCATCTACCTCCTAAACAACCTGGAAGTGCTACATCTAAGTCTACATCATCTCTCTAGTAGGAAATTACTACCTCTCGACATGGCCTAAATCAATTTGAATTGTCACCTAATTTGACCAGATTTTATCAACTCGTAATGGTCCTCCCTCTCCCTCTCACCCTACACCCACCTATCCCTGCTATAGTCTCCTCAACTCTTCCTCTACATGAGACCATAACGGAAACCTTTATAATACCTCCAAATAACTTTCCTCTCCCGTAAGTCATCTAGAGTTGTATGTAATAATGCAAAACCCTACAAGACCCCTAGTGGTATGGTTTGATCACCACCTCATAAATCCCACTGAATACTCCAAGTCTACCCATTTCATTCATGGGACTCCTCTCGGTTGAGCCACTATTATGTGCTCATAGGCCCAAAATCTAATAAAAATGATACATCAACTCCAAATATGCATTTAGTACTCCAAGATAATATCTCCCCGTAAAATGTTTCCAACAAAGAAAGGGCCCAAGAAATTGTTTTCATGTAAACCATCATATATACTAATACCCCAATCAACATCCATAAGAATCATCCTCTATCTAAATTCGGTAAGATGTAGTAGCTAATACCAATCATCATCATCTTGACTAGGACTCAACAATCCTCATCATCAATATATAAATCTACACATGAAAAATCCCTAAGTATAAACCAAATCAACCCCATCATCTCCATATAATATTTTCATCGCAACACCCCTACCTACCTCATCAATCACATATACCTTCTCACCGTCCACTAGTAAGTGTAATATCTTATGTATATCCTCTAAGGTGACTATCATATCCCCTATAAGCAATCTGAAAATTCTTGTGACATGGTACCATCACTTAAAAATGAATAATAATAAACCCATGTATCTATGGAAGAATCAGTAATGATGCATCTCTCCAAATACAACCTCTTTCAAGTGATCCCAATCAACATCGACCATCGAGCTTTAACATCATCTAGTATCTTTGGGATCCTATCTCATGTAGTCAATCTCTCTCTAGCCTACATCCATAATGAAATAATACACAATCAATAAAAATTAATAAATATTTTTATATAAACACATGAACTTCCAACTATTCATCTTGAATCGCTAGACACCCTATCAAAATCACCATCAATCCATAAATCAATAGTTATTTCAAAAGCAATTCAATTTTTTTAGAAAAAAAAAAAAAAAAAAATAACAAAAATTAAAAATAAACACTTACCTCATCACATGTGGGCCTCCATCACATTTATATACCTCTAGCTACCTCCATCTAACAAAAATAAATAAAACTTGGAAATTATGATTTTTGTGGTCTCTTGGGTTCACAAATCGCAATGTAATAAATGAATCTTCAAACCAAATTTTATAACAAAAACATTTCCCACCTACGTGATCACTAGCAATTGACATGATGATTGATGATTACGATTATCGAACAACTAGTAACTTAGGGTAATCACAAGTGATTACCTCCCTTTATCCAAAACATCATCAATTGGCCTTCAAGCCTCACCAATCAAACATTTTACTTATCCTTGTCAACAAATGCACATTTTTCAAGTATGTGATTATTTTTTTGGGCCCTAAGACCCTTTAAAAATCTAAAATAAAACAATCTATAAAAATCTTACCTTTATTAAATCCATTTTTGAATTTCACAATCTTTCAGAAAACTTGTTTCCTTTTTCTCTCGTCAAGTCATACATCAGTAGGCTATGAACCCACGAGTTCCTTTATCACTTGACTTCATGGTCACGCAATCCCACCTTTTTGGCAACATCCTTTATATAAAGTCCATGTTTCCTAATACACCATGGATACTATACACATTTGTGAACCAAATAGCTAATTACTATGAGTCATGCATTTATATGCTAAGAACCCATTAGTTCCCCTATCACTGACTCTCTGGTCGCACAAATCCACCTTTGTGGAAATTTTATTTCATGCCCAATCTTGGGGAATATTAAATTGAAACACAACATCACACATGTTTATCTCATCCAACAAAATTTTCAAACCAATGATAATTACACTTCATCGTAATGACCCCCAATTTAAGCTGGGACCACCTATCTAACACAAATTCGATCATTTCACTCATTTTTGTCCAGCATGATTTTCCATCACAAACCACTTGACAAAAGGGGGAAAACGTAGACACCTATTTTTGATACCCTACTTTTTCTTTCCATACCCCTCACATTTTCAATCAAAAATATCAAACTTATCCTATCATCCTATTGATCAATGTTCTCACAATCATAAAATCATACTTTACCTCTTAGTAAATACTTGTTTACCCACCTAATCCACCCTAAAACTTGAAACTCATCCTAGTAAATTTAATCCATAATTGTCTAACTTCTTAACATCCTCAACCTCTTCCTAACCATCTACAATTGCCCTCATACCCAATTTAACCATTTTAGAATTGGTTGAAACAACTTCCAAATGGGTTCCCCACTTTTCTTAGGTCATCAACGATTTTAACCAATCACCAATGATTATATGAGCAACATCAAACCTATTTGAGATGGAACTCGAGATGTTTCGGTGAAGCACCGACTCATTAATGACCTAGACAACATCACTACGCTCATCTTGACATCCTCAATATCCTTGGAAGACTCATAATCTCTCGTAGTAATCCTATGACATCATTTTCAATTATTTATCAACAAAGGTAGGTCCTTTTTTTTCATACTCATCTTGTTAGTATTGCATATTAGAGCTCATATCAAGTCATAAATCACTTTATTTAGATCTAATTTGATTCCTATCAAGAAATATATACTTTCACAATAATTTCCATTAATTCATCCGAATCACCAATAATCATACAAAATCACTAGTGATACCTGTCATTTTATCACTTTTATATCTTTTTCATATTTGAAATCAATCCTATCAATCTGTCTTTTGTCTAGCCTTTCTGTTTTCAAGTTATTTTTCTTTTAGATAACTATAATAGGTCAAGAACATTCCATTACAAGAATATATAAGCTTCATCTTGTTTCACAACTACTAGTTTGGGAACAATTCAACATCGCACACAAACTCAACCTCTGTGTGATTTATTTGACTCAAAATGTTGAAGACATCAAAAATTAACCTGAATTCATATGTGAAGAACAAGACATCGAGGAACAAACCTAATTTAATTGCTTCTTAGATTTTGATCTCACCCAAACTTCATCTAGGCCACCTATCACATAGAGCGAGGATCTCTCTATCCCCTCGGATTTCTAATAATATTTGTATTGTCAATTATTTTCATATCATATCACTTGATTGTAAAAATAATTTGAAACCCTTCAAGGAGTAAATTTTTTATTGGGATGCGTTCTTTTCCAAGCAACTCATCACATCTTTATCTAATATTTAATCATATTTTTATGTACAAGTTTATCTCATATACCTGAAAGGAGGAGTCTCTCACATATTTTGCATCCACATATCTTGACATTGCATTTTCGACGTAGATATCATTAAACCCTATTGTATTCTGAGTTTTTGGTGTTTTGAGATATTATTAACAAACTAAAATTCACCACAAACACCAACTCCTCGCATTGGGCTTGTGCTTTACATAGGTCACCTCAAAAATTATGCTTTAAGAGGTTACAAAGGGGTTTATTTGTTTTTTTCAACACAAAAACTTTTTGGCCTTGTGATGATGCAAAAAGTAACAATATAATCAGAACGGGAACTAACACAACTTTATAGAATCAATTCCAAGACTTACTATTTTTAGCAAGTCCTATCTAGGACTGCTATTTTTAGCAAGTTTTCATTTTTCTTTTCTTTTGATGTATCTAGCTCATTTGAAGTATTGAAACTGATGAAGGTTTACCACTTTGGAAAATTTCTATTTTTGGATGCACCACTTTTATGAATAATGTTATTTTTAGAAAGTTTCCCGAATTACCCATTTTTGATGTTTCTTACTATTTCAGGATATTTCAAATACAGGGAATTCACCACTTTTGGAAACTTACTAGTTTTAAAAATCTATTATTTATAACACTTGCTATTTTTAGAAATTGAACTTATAGGTGTCAAGTTACAACCAAAATGTTTTGTTTTGCACTAGGATATCCTACTCCAAATTTAATCATTTTTCATCCCTTAAATCTATTGAAATAAAAATCAAGTTTCAGGGTTTGAAAACTTGGTTTTTTTTGTGAACAAGTTATGTCATCAATGAATTTTCTATTATAATTATCCCAAAGTTTTTATAGAAAGAAAACTACAAGAAAATTTTCATGGCAATTTGACTTCTCGGATGGAAAGTTATGTGTAAAAATTTATTTAGGTGGTGTGGTTATCCGGAGGAATATTGACAACACATATGTATAAAAATGGAGTTATTGAGGGATTTTCAGAAGAAAAATTCATACTAAATTGTTAAGTTTGAAGTGTGTGAGGATTTAAATGAATTTAAAATATTTTTCAATCACCCGGGTTCTAATTGCACATCAAACCTAGGTTGAAGTTGGGTTTGGATGGAGTTAAAATATAGTGTAAATGGTGTAATGGGGACATAAGAGACACTAGGAAACCAAATTTCACCTTGGAACAATGTGATGACATGTATCTTGGAGTACATTTTACTAAATATGTATTTTAATTTTTCTCGTCACTCCTAGGCACCTTCAATCAGCTTAGAATCGGTCAGATTAACCATACTCATATGGGGGATAAATGAGGTTAAAATTATCATGGGTAAATTTTATTGTCCCTATTTTCTCCCTATGTAATATAGAACAATGGGAATGAAAAATTTAACCCATGGTGTGGGAGTGTTGGCAAATGTTTGTGTCCCTCATGTCCCCTTTGCACTTTGGGTGCAATTGGGACACACAAGACACTCGAGGTACTTAGTACTCCAAAGTTCACCTATGGGAGGAGGATGATGGAAAAGTTGTGTCTCTAATGTACCCATTTTCCTTAAGGGGAAAATAGAGACATGAGTAGGTCAAATATGCTCTGGGCTATAAAAGGAAAGCTAATTTTACACCGTGATGTCCCTAAATAGATTGAAATCTTAATTTCTTCACCCAAGGCTTAGAATAATGTTTTTGGGTATAATATCATATAATTTTGACTCCATAAGAAATTATAATATAAATTGAACTAGTTTCAAGATTTTTTCCTTCTTGGAACTCAAAATTTAGCCCCCTTTTTGTTTGAGACAACTAGAGCTAGTTGCACTGTTTGGAGTTCTTTATGAAACCTTCACACCCTGAGATAAAAGTGGATGTTCTCACCATGTATAGTATTCACCAAAATTTAAAATTCCTACTTGTTTTCCTTATAAATCCTTACGTATCTCCCATAATCATCTAAAGAATTCATTTCATCCTTACGTATTTGAATGTCTTTTCCTCGCACCTAGAAACTTGTTGAGAATATAATCCATGAATGATCAAACCTTTCATAAATATTCCTAAATTTATTCCAAAACTTTCAAGAATTCTCAACACCATCTCAAAATTATTAATATATTTTATGGACTCTTCTCGGAGAGTGTATACATGCTCCAAAATTGCCAAAATTGGCCTTTCTCATCTTCCAACAAGACTACTCTTCCATTGAACTTCATTGATTCACCTCATGAATCTCATCACTACTCTATACACACAAGTGAGACATATTTATCAAATTCATTAGGAATATATTCAAGGAAAATGTGATTATGTAAAATGAGGTAGGGTAACCATGGAGACTCAAGAATATTAGAAGGAAAAATTACATTGTGACTTAGTTGTCATGCTTTGAATTTTACATATTTGGGCTAGTCAACTTGCATGACAACGGTTGGATCTACTTCAGGGACATTAAAATGTAAATTCCTAAATTTATTCTAGCAATTTCTAGACTCCCCAACATCACCTCAATATACTTAATATATTTCCTAGACTTTCTGGAGAGGTATACAGCTCCAAAATGGCCAACATTGGCCTTTCTTTGCTTTTTAGCAAGAATACTCTTCCACTAAACTTTATTGAATTAACTAATGAATATGATCATAATTATTTTCACACTAAGACATTTTTAAAAATGCATTAGGACTATTTTAAAATCCAAGTTGATGATTTTAAACAAGGTAGGTGGACCGGGGGACTCTCGGAAGGTCTGAAAGAAAAATTTACATGTGGGTTAGTTGTCATGCTTTGAATTTTACTTTTTTGGGATAGTCAATTTGCATGACAATAAATAGATATAACTTAGAGACATTTGACCATAATTGGAAATAGAGAACCTCAAAAATCTTATGGGTGAGTAGACCAATTCCTTATCAAATTGGGAAATAGAGTCAATTCTTCACTACTAACACAAGTGAAGAACACATACATGGGAAAAGAGAATGAACACACCAAATATGAAAGAAATAACACAAAATAAGGGGAAATTATAGTACATATGAGGGAAATTTATTAAGGTGGGAGATTACTTTACAAACACTCGGCTTTGGGTCGAGATAACTATGTACCATCATGAAACTATGGGTTGAATTCATACCTCCTCGAAGCTAGAAGATAATAATCTAGGCATGTCGTGCTATCATGATGAATATTAATTGTTTAAGAAGATAGAGAGATACCAATTTACCATCCTCATATTGATACAACATAGAAAAAATCTTACATCCAACAACCACTTTGTTATATGTTTAAATTTTTTTCCTTCAGCAGTCTCCACCTGATGCCTCATGACCATAAGGAGCCACTCTCTCATGTTTTCAAAAATGAGTCTATGTTCTTGATATGAATCCATTCATCATCCTTGAGTAAATTTTGTAACAAATATTTGTTTCTAGAATCAGTAAGGCATATAGAGATGGTGATAACAAGTTGATTCTCTCCCCATTCACAAGCCTCTTCTAGCTTCTTACTTTGTTGTTATGAACAATTTTTTATTGTATATATCAGCTCATAATTGTCCTTGATATCATTTTTTATGAAGGAGGTACTATTATTATAAAGGAAGACACCCATAAGTAATTCAATAATTTCCTTCCCCTTCTATTCACTTTGAGTACAACCTCCTTCACTGAATGGGAAAGTAGAGGACTCATCTTCACATTCATTCTAATACAAAAATCTTCAAAGAGAACATTGAGATTACCTATTTTTTTATCTCATTATTGGACATTTTTTCATCAAAAAGGGAACAAAAATAAACTTACACTTGTATTGTATTTACATGGCATAGGTCGGGATTTTGAGACTCGGTCGAGGGTCTTAAATTTCTTCGTAATATTAAGAATATCTTGCATGGATTATTTCTTCAAAGCTTCCATGTACTCGTTCTCACATACACTTGAAGAATATTCAATTTAGGTCTCATGGAGATAACTAAAATCTTGATCTTTATATGACCGAAACTCACTTGAAAAGTCTTGTTTCTCATGATCTATACTTCTTCTCAACTAGGGTTGATTTATCTCAAGTAAAGGAAGGCGTGATCTTCATTATTTTAAAACATGGAGAAAAGATCCATGTTATATGGGAAGGCTACACCATTCAATTCAAGATCCATCAGACCATCCTCATGAGAGGATGAATAACACCATGTTGGGGAAGCAACATGAGAATAATCCTTTACTTCATTTCGAACATCTCCTAGAAAGTATTCTTCTTTATAGGTAAAAAGAAGGATACATTATCACAATCATGATCATTACTTGTAATCTTTTGGTGATGACAGGGAAAACAAATCCTCGGAGAGGTCATGTTTAATTTATTCATCCATATTTCTTTCAATAATGGAATTGGATTCTTTAATTTGATCCATTTCATAATTGGGAATTTATACATCATTTGAAGAGTCAAAATTGGAAAGAAAACCATCAATGATTACCTCAAAGTCATCATTTTCAAGAAATTGTGTTGGGGAAAGAGGATTCATCTCTTGATCATCTTCATAATTGGTGGAATTCTTATAAAACTTTAGATTATCCATCATGAGAAAAAAATGTTTATCTCTCATGAACATGTTTCCTCCAAAAGGATGTGTCTTAAGCTAAAATGAAGTTATGAATGGAGGTTCAAATTTCATGTTTTCTTAATTATCCTCCAAGGTGTTGAGTTTAATTTCATTAAAAGGATCAATAAGAGGACAATCATGAGAGGTTCATAATATTATTTTATGAACAAATACCTCATAATACATAGAATCTATAGGCACCAAAAATTTCATCCCTCAACTCGGATGCTCTCACGGGCCAAAAGCACCACATTTATAAAATTACACCCTCTTAAATCATCTTTAGTTAATTAATTAATCGCACACCCTCACATCTAAATTATTTAATTAATTAAAATAATCCCCCCTTTACACCTTGCTACGTTAACTAAGACACCTCACTATGACACCTCATTAACCACCTAACAATCCTCTAAAACCACCTTCCTAAAAAAACTTACTCCTAACTAACTAAACCTTCTAAAAACACTAACTAACTAAATATTTAAAAAAAAGACTAACTCCTCTTATCCTAACCAAATTTACCCTCCTCCCACTTTAACTACTTCAAAATATGCCATCTCTAGTTCGTAATTGAAAATCATGCGCCTAACTAATTTAGTTAGGATTTCCATAAATCACCTAGGTGATTTGCCCGATCTCTGGTGATTGATAAATATGTGCATTCAGACCTCTTTTAGGGAAGCATTATGATGTTTTTACAGGTACATTTTGCTTCATTATCAACATAGCATAGATCAAGACATCCTTCATTAGCTAGAACCAATGTCACGTTGCTCTTGATTTGTCAAACCATTCGTTATCACCATTTAGTCATCTTCTTCCATCTGTCCACCAAATTTGCCCATTGTGCAAGGTAATATACTCATTTTTCTTACCTTAGACACTATTTGTAGGTAATTTTTGTTTATGTATTCATAACATGTCATCAAAGTTATGAATTTACCTTAAATGATAGCTTGATCAAGTTTCTTAGCTCTATTTTAATAAATTGTTAAAACTAAAAGAAATGGTCATGCATTTCGATCACCATTGATTCCTCGTGTTACTTCTTATTTTTCATATTTTCTACATAATCTGATCAAAATGTCTTATTTTTTTCTTGTTATCCCCTAATATCTTATCCAAAATGTTACTTTCATATGACATTATGTGGTAGGAATTACCTTATAGCTGAAATTGGTGCTTTTCTTGTCATTCGACATCCATTCTATTGGTAACAATAGGAGATCCTCCATGATCTTGAGCTCTATGCAATTTAAAACGTTCCCTTTAACCTTCGGACCATATCTTTACAACAACTCAATGCATCCGAGATGTTACCGAAGCACTCTGGGACACGTAAAATGAAGCTATAAGGCTTCATGAAGATCTAGCATAGTACGAGTACACTTACAATATTGGGTTAGACTTTTCGAAGACCTCAACACAACACCTGAAGTTGAAGACCATATCCACATCAACATATCTAGCACCAACAATACACTTGCTCACCTCTTTGATACCCCAGAAGAATCCTCTAATTTATTTATAGAGGATTATATTTCCATTCCAGATTATGACACCACTATAGGAGAAGAAGAAATAATTGATTTTGTAGCTTCTAACATATCTAAAAATTTGTACACAAACCAGAATCGATTTATGGATTTGAAGCCATGACTAATATTAGCTATATATGTATCTAATCTAAATAAGTGATAGTCACATTTATATCTTATTATCTTGTAGTACAATCATAAACATCAATAAAATCTTAAGTCATTTTTTGAGTAGTAACATTATCTTGTTTAAGTGTGATCTTTGTAAGCTTGTTTACAAGAAAATAATATTTGATCCATTTCTTTACATGGTGTGCAATAAAACACAATCAACATTGCGGGTACCCTAGAAACCCTACCATATTGAGGTCAAGATCAGTTGTTACCCCTTGAAATAATCAAGAAAACCAAAGGTAAAAACCATGCTAGACATTCTGGCATGCCCGGTGGGATATTGAACCCTATTAATTTCTTCATTTTATTATTAGTTTGAGCATTGTTTATACTGATTTCTAATCACTAGTGATTTCCTCAATTAATAGGGATTTTATAATCCATCTGTTGTGTTTTGTTCCTATTTCTCCTAATTAGATTGCATGTTGCATCTTGTTGGAAACTTTATTTTCTGGATTTTCTAAGTGAATGATTTGGAAATTACTAAATTTAAATTAAAATTATAGTTAAAGAGTGCTCTTATGGCAAGTTTTAAACCCATTTGTTCAAATTTGTGTCTTGCATTCTTGATTAGATTTTCTCATCAAAATCAACGTTTCATTTTGTCTCTTAAAATGAAACATTATTCTTCTTCTTGCTTCACATAGTTTAATTAGGGAGGTGAAATTAGTTACATCCACTTATTCATCCCTCACACACAATCAAATCACTATCAAAATCTAAAACGCATTTAAACATTTCCCACCTAGGTGAAACTAATTGGGATTTAATCACCCAACAGGGAAATCAACTTGGTGGTCCGGCCAAGTATAATCTCTTGTTTTTTGTTATATATTGGCTCAACACCGACTCCTTTATCACAACAAGACCATGAAGTGAGGGGTTAGGCCCCAATACCACGCCCATACTAGAAAAAGTACCGAGTTGAGCCTCACGTACCTTTCAATATATCAATGAATCCACCCTTGAACACACCTAAAACCATTCCTAGACGACCACTTCTTAGGTCTCCTATTAGCCATCTTACACATTTATTTTGTAACTAATCATGCGATGCCCAGCTAAAAACAACCCACCTGAGACCCATGAACAACCTAGGTTTAGTTAGAAAATTATGGAATAATTTTTTTGATTAGGAGTTAACGACCAAATTCTCAAAGACAAATAAATTCAACATATAACTTTTCCCATTATAATAATTACTAATTTCACATTATAAAGCAACAACTGTAATAAGTCCACACCTAGCTCAAATCTCCTAGGGATCAGTTTAATTACTGATTACACTGACATTAAGCTAAATATTTCTTGATTAGAATTCTAGGGTTAGGGACTAAAAAAATTAAATACCCAAGGTATTTAATTCAAAATATCATTATAAGAGCATGATTAAATTACGGTGGGGAAAGGAATACATATTTAAAATCAACAAAGTAAGGTCTCACTTACCCACTCCCCTTAACTTGATTGAGAGTGTCAACAACTGTGTCAGTAAGGTAACAGCTACCACTAATAGATTCTAGAACAATTTGAATCCACTAGAACAAAATTTTCCTTTATTTATATTAATCAAGGGTCATAAGGCCCAACTTTTAGGGTTAGAAGATTCAGTTATGTTCAGGGGATAAATTAACTCCTTACCCACTCTCTTACAGCTTAGAGTTTTAACTTGATTTTTCTCATACTTAACGTATTCAAAACTTCCCTAAATAATTTCCATTGGATAGAAAAATTTCTCACCTTTCCGAGTGATATAAATAAGTCCTCCTAACTCCTTCATAAACTCAAGATATGGGCAAGCGGACTTTAGAGGTCAAATTTTCCCCAAGGGGCGGATGTGTAGGCCCAGGGAAGAAAAATTGCCCAAAGGGGTGGGTGGCAGAGCACGGGGAGGTTTAGAAACTTTTTCCTTTACGTGGGGTAAAAATTCAAGCTGCGCATGTGGGTCTGCCAGGGGCATGTGTCGCTCCACGAGCCAAAGCGGGAAGGAAGAGAGGGAAGGGTGGGGTGGTATTTGAAATTTTTCCTTACGTGGGGAAAAGTTCACCTTTTTCCCATACCTCCGCTACGCTGCCAGAAGACATGTGGCATTCAATGAACCAATGTGGGGAAGAAGTTAGGGAGGAGTGGGGTGGTGGGAGTCTTGGAGGGAATTTTCCGAAGGGGAGATAAGGGAAAAAGGCACGCGCGGGTCCGCACATCCGCAGAGGAGAAAATCCCAAAGTGAGGGTGGGAGTGCGAGGCCACGGGAATTTTAAGAAATTTTTTCCAAAATAAAAAAATTCAAAAGTGAAAATTTCTCCCTCCTCCAGTGTCACCCCAAGGTGCCACGTGGCACCCTCTGGTTGGTTGCGGGCCGACGGGGTAAAAGTCAAAACTTTTTCCAAAAAAATTTAAAAGGCCCAAGGGGATAAATGATTTCACACCTCCACCGATACCCGTGAGGACATGTGGTAGCCCCTAATTGGTTACAAGATAGTGGAGGAAAAAGATAAAAATTTCCCGAGAAAAAATTTCAAAAAATTTCTAAGGATTTTCTCTGACGGGAAATTTTTTAAATACTAGCCCTTCAGGAAAATTTTCACAAATTTTCCCACCAAGGAAGAAAACTTCAAAGTGCCATAAATTTTGCTAGAAAGCTCATTTTTGGGAAAACAAGGACTTTATAGAAATATCTCGATGCCCTCTTTGCACAGGAAACATAAATTTTACGTTTTGAGTAAGCTTAGGGGGTAAATTTTATAAAACATATCTGCAGTGCTTTTAAAAGCCAACTGGTAATTTCCAACTTTCAAATTTGATTAAATTAGATCTCCTCCTTCACTCAACATGCCAAACAGACATGGAGGATTTCTCTAGGGAGGGTTTAAAGTGTTTAGGGAAGGTAAATTTACTTGTTTGAGTTTCAATATACATTTTTCCATCACATGACGTAAAAACGATCGTGTGGAGAGATTTGGCTCTGCTTTTAACATGTTAAATCATACCAATTCCAAGTTGATTATTAAGTGCAGTGTCCTGGGATCTGTACATTTTAATTAAATTTACTTGCCACTTTAAAGTTTATAACAGAGATCTATTTCTTTTAAATCTGTATATCAAATTTTATCCTTCAAATGTGATATTTCATTTCTAAACTAATCTAATACATTTAGTTGTTTATAAACCACCAATATTAATTCAAAGAAAATACTAAATTTCAATCATACACATTCCCAAAATACAAAAAATACAACATTGTTTCACGTACATTTTATCTTTCCAAACAGAGATCTAACTATCTCTTTTTCATACAATGAAACATTGAATTCAATCCTACAATGCATATGAAAAATGTCTTTCAATTCTTTACTAACTTCAATTATAAATCTTTACATTTTTTCCATGTTAAATGCAATAACATAATTTTGTTTCTTTCCAATAATGTAACAGATATAAATGTCTTTCACAATTAAAATATATAACTTCATAATCAAATTACATACATATTTCCTCACAAAATACATATTACAATTTCATCCACAACAAGTGGGAAAGGATTACAAATGAAGTATATCTCTCAAGGGGCTGGCAAAACTGCATTTTCCTTGCTCCAGAACAGCAACATGCAAATTTCCTTTTTCTTCTAGTTTGATCGCAACAAAAGTGGGGGAAAGGCAATGCTCTCCACCCAACCAAGACATCCAATGAAAGGAGAATCCTTCCTTCATCATTGGCCCCGATCCCCAACCAAAATACAATAAGAGGTGTAATTCAACCCATGAAAACAACTAGCTTCCACAACACACAACATTATTTCAACATGCATAATTCATTATAAAACATATTTCAACACAAAATAGAAGTTTACAACTACAATTGAAAACATTCAAATCAAAACTTAGGCTTGATCATGCAAGCCAAAGGAGAAAGGTCTATGGGGGAAGCTACTTATGCCTCCCAATTGGGAATTGGGCATCCACCGTAACAACCTCGCCAATATAATTCATCACACACAAATCCTTTTTCCCCACAAATCCCTTCTTATGCCCCCATAGATTTCCTTATGCCCCCTAAAAGTTAGAAATGCAAGCTATTTCTTTTCCATGGTGGATCCCAAACCCAAACTCCCTCCACAAAACTCTGATGCCAATGAAATTCCTTATGCCCCCACATGGATTCCCCATAGCCTTCTCCTACACCATTCCTAAGGCAGTCTACCCAACCAGCCAACAAATAAATCAAAACAAGCACCATTCATACAACACAACAAGAAAATAACAACATAAAAGGAGAGTTAAATTCCTACCTCTCCATGGTTACTTTTGTTTCCTAACAACAAGCTTCAAATGCCAAAAACATAGTTCAAAACAACAATGCCAAGTATGAAGTTATCTCCAAATTCCTCCACAATCCACAAGAGCTCCAAAACAGCAAAAATGTGCCCCCAAGGAAGAATGCAAAAAGGTTCAACAACCCCAAAACAAGAAAGGAGTTTGAATTATATAGAAGAGGGAGAGAAGAGGATGATGTGGATCCATGTAGGATGCCACATCACACATCCTCCAATTCAAAAACAAAATAAAAATCAATTCTCCCAAACACAATAAAGAGGTGGGTGAAAATATGATAAGTTACTTGAACACTCCAAAAATCCCACACCTCAAGGGACAAAAAAATTAAATAAAATGTAAGAAAGTGCAATTAAAAACATGCAACATGACTTAATAAAATGAATTATAAAAGTCACAAATCACTTCTCCAACCATAATTATGGTTGGTAATTTAATTTAGAGGCATGTGACAAGTTTTACTTGTCCCACAAGCCTCCAAAACAACCCCAAGGATAAATTCAAATTTGTCATAGAGGTGGAGTATTTCATACTCCAAAACTAACTTACACATTCCTTACAAATTTAATGCAAACAACCAACAACTCTTATAATTACTCTCCTATATCCCAATTTAATTTAAATTTTAACATATGATTCTTCACGTCAATCTACCACATTTAATTAAATAAAAGAAGGGAACACATTAGTAATAAAATACATGCAACAATAATAAAAAAAACACATTAATAAAATACACAAACCCATGGTCACATATAAAAGAATTCCCCCCCGTGGGAATCCCTAACAAAATACAACATACACACACAAAACAAGTTTCCATGGTGACCTTGTCAAATTCACCTAGAATTCCATTGTGGTTCGTCTCCAATCCCCCGATGTTTTGTTGTGATATTTTTATCTTGCAAATACAAATACCTCCTTTAGCCTCATGGCCATATCAGAAAATCCAATATGATACAAATAAAATCATAAAATTATCTATTTATGTGAACCACAACAAAATCAAGGCAATTTAACATTATAACATACAATTTATATCACTAACTATGTCATCATCAAATAATTTCCATTTTCTAGGTCTACTCAAAATATCAAAAATAACATGTCTAAACAACATCTACAATATAACCATGTCCTGGTATAGGAGGAAAGCCGAGGTGAGGGGTAATAATAACAAGTGTAGCATAATAATTAAATCGGCTTTCATGGGAAGGAATGATTTAAACTCCAAGTTCAAAGTTCGGCCTATTCCACACATTGATAGCTATTTTACCGTTGAGAACAGGAAAAGGTGCAGAGGAAACATGGGGGGGCCGCCATGCAAAACCGAACCGACCCACAACCCTGAGTGGAAAGAGAACACGGAGCTGTGGGAATACCTGCAAATCGGGGGCCTGTCTAATTTCATCGAAAGGATCCAAGGCTTCGACCAGGACATCTCTATCAAGTTCACCCGGGGTTGGAAGAACAGAACAGTCAAATATAATAACATGAAAATGGAAATCACAGAAGAGCTCATAGCTCAGATCACGGGCCTCAGCCTGGAAGGCACAAAATTCTTCAATAAAAAGGTAGATAGGGAGGTTGAAACCAAGAAATTTCTGGAAGAGGGAGAGAATCTTGAGTTCATGACTACTGGCCTCAAGGTGGAGTTGATCCCTGAACCATTTGCTGAACTAGCCAAAATGGTGGTAAGGTATGTTACCCTTGAAGGAAGATATGTGACTATACCTCAAAAACATCTGATTTTTCTGAATCATTTTCGTAGAAATAACATTATCAGCTTTCCTCATTATCTGATTAACTCCTTGGAGAAATCCATAAGGGAAGTTCAAAGCCACTCTAGGGCTGTCCCTTTACACCAAGGCCTTATCCTTTTGATTCACCGCCATTTCTCCAACTGCCCTCCTGTGAATCCTATCCCACCTCCCTCCTCCATACCTACTCCTACCCACACTGCTCCCACTACCCCCTGCTAAAAAGAAAGAATGAAGATGCGACCTCCAGCAAGAAAAGAAAGAGCCTCAAAGCCAAAATCCCTACTTCCCAACGTGTCCTAAGGAGCCACAAGGATTTAGAACTAGCTGAAAGCCTTCTGCACATCAGCAAGGTGATGGAGGAGCCCAAAGAGGAGCTTTTGTTGGATAGGGTGGACAAAGTTAGAAAAGGAGCTTCAAGAGCTCAAAGGAGCTATAAAAAACATGGAAAGAGCTAAGGGTAAAAGGATCCTTCAAAGTGAGGAGGATGAGGGGGTTATTGGTGAAATTTTCAAGAAACTACAGTCCCTGGATGGTAGATTGGGGAATGCTAAAAGCTGAAATGACTGCATATTGTCTGCCCTCAAAATCATCTATAACTTCATTGAGCAAAGATGTCCACAGTGTTTGCAGTTTAAGTGGGATCAATGAGGATATATGGGGCCCTAAAGAGAAAAGGGACATTGCAATCGCCCAAGATGATCTACAAGACCCCTCTCAGGCAACTGCCATTGCCTTCTTCATGTCACTGCAGGCTATCAAAACTAAAATTGACAGAGCCATCAAGTAAAGGGCTGTAATGATGTTGTTTTTTGGCTGCGATGTGGCTGTCATCGGGTGGTTCTAGAGCTGTTTTACGACGGGATCCTTATGTTGTTTCTCTTTTGGTTCCTTTTTGTTCTTGCCTTCTTTTCTCTGGATCATTATAAGTTTAGATCCTTTTTTCTCCTATATTGTAATATTTGGCTGTTGAGCCTTCCTTGGTTGTCTATTCTGCCCTTCTCTGGGCTACTTCTTTTATCTTTTCTATCTGGCTTTTGAGCCCTTTTGTATTTAGGGTATAGTCCCTTCAAAACTATTTGCCCTTAATAAAAAAAAATATAACCATGTCCGACAAAGATGTCAACATCTATAGAATGTCTCCAACAATCATCATGCATCATATATGAATCAGATTCAACAATAATCCAGGATCTGACATCTAACACCATACTAAATCCAAACTATAAGAATGTCCATCATAGAGTCTACAGTATCATGATCAGAATAAAAGTTTCAAAGGGAAGTGGGCACTACATCCCCTCCCCTTAGACTCGACTTCCTCTTGGAAGTCACAAGAACCAATGTGGAAACAATGCAATAGAGAAAGGATCATGCCCTTTTTGGAATTGTTTTGCTTCAACAAGTGTGGGTCTACAGAACTCAAGTCTAGTCCAATGTAATTCAATAGAAGAAGAGAGATTATAAGGGATGAGTTCCAAACTTTCCACATACAAGAATATGAACATTTATATCTAAGGAGTAACATTATGCTATCAAACCAGATACAACACATAACAATATAACATAAAGAGTTCCAAAAGATTATTAAGAGTAACCACCAAGTAAGATAATTACAGGAAGAATTCCATGAGTTTGAGAATGACCACAAAGTTTCCCATTGATACACATATCACATTAATAAAAGTTAAGGTTTCTACATGTTTAAGCCATGATTTCAAGGTTCGTTGTCTAGACAAGGCTAGCAAACTCAACTATGACCAAATTGCATGAGGAACAAGTCTACTCAAGGTCCCACAATTTAAGGTCACACACGATGAGGTTAATCCACAAGGAAGGACACCCAAATAACAAAACATTTACAATTGAGGAAATATTCAAGGAAAGCACTTCTATAATCTCGAGAGGGTACAATCAAATTTTCATGGTAATACTAAGCAAATTCATGACCACAAGGTTTCCTATAGTCTGATTTTTACACTTTTGTTTTAAGAATCAAACACTCCAAACAACCAATCTAAAGAAGTCAATCGTTAGCAAAAGAAATATATATATATATATATATATATATATATATATATATATATATATATATATATATCCTAAAGAACTAACATATCAATACAAGCACCATACACTATATCACAATGAGATTTATTTATTTTATTTCCTACCCAAGCTCGAATAACCATAAAGAGAGCACAAGAAACACCAAGGACCACTCAAGGTCGCTAGGGAGAAGAACAAGTAACAAGGGGTCCAATCACAATCCAAGGGTAAATAACATCATCTTGCACTTTCCATCCTAATGGGAAAAAGGGATACAACAACAAGGTGACCCAAGAAAATATGAAGAAAAGAATACTTCCTGAAGTTATTTTATATCCTTAACACATGTTGCCTTAAAATTACAATACTTAGGTCTGCAAGGACAAGATAACACACAAGGAGGTTACTTCTCAAACAATGATAAGTCTCAATTCAAAAGGACCACAACTCACATCCATCGAGCTACGGGACGATAAGGGTGTGATGACCCAAAACTCCCATAAGAAAGGCACATACATATATGGACAAGAAGTAATAAGCAACTAGAACACATTACTTTCCATCGGGGTTTCACAATTTCAGGTAGACGATAGAACTATAGGTTCAACTATACATTGCACTCAATACACATAAATCTTACTTATTTTATAAATCATCTAATTAAGTCAAAATTTATAGATTTTTTTGTAAAGAGCATTCCTTTTTGTTTCCTTAGTTACCAACTTCCTTATATTAATCTACCAAGGGTACAACAAGGATCACTTCCCTTTTCTAAGCTCCAGTTTATTTGTTTAAGCTTCAAGGTCAAATCTCCTTAATTATAGTTTTATGTCATTCTAGTTGAGTTGCCTTATCAATCAAATTTTAATGAGAAGGAAGGTTCAAACATACCACATAATTACTTCTATGAGAAAGAGATATAAATCAACACACCACATTTTTAATTCTAAAGGAACAAGAGACATTCGTCATAGAAATCACATCATTATTTTTTTTTGTAAGAACTAGGAAACAATAAACCAACATGAATCACACCAATATTTTAAAGATTCACTGAATAATTTCAAGCATCATTATACATTCTTAGTGGGTCTCCACAAGTCTCACAAGAAATTTTCAAGGAAGGCTCATTAAAGAGGTATAATCTTACTTTTACGAATCTATTAAGGTTTAACAATTTTTGTTGTTTAGGATGGAAACCTTTTTCTCCCCTAATAACCAAAGAAGGTTTTCCAATCAATTTTCATGTCCCCACAAGATACCACCAGCCAAGCAACTAGATGACAATGCAACTTTACTCCAAGGACACCACATCCACACTAGAAAGCATCAAATGTAATGGGGCAACCAAATAATTTACCAGATTGTGGACTTTATAGCTAAGAGTTACAATTTTTAAAAGAGGAAGTACAATATAAGCACCATCAAGATTAACTATTAAGATCTACCAAACTAACATTTCTAAGAGAAAGGTCCAAAAGACCCAAAGCATCCATAAGTGTTTCCAAGTAACCCAAAGATTAATAGGTCATAGAATGTTATTCATAGTAAAGGAAATTTAAGGTAAGGGTAGACTTATTTATAAGTTAAGAGAGTAAAACAAGTACACTTAAATAAAAACACTACCTAAAAGGGCTTAAATATATCAATAATTACCAAGATGCATATAGTTCGCGAGTCAAACTTTCTATGATGCAACCAGGAACCCATGATACAATTTAACATGCCATTGATGAAACAACACTTTTCCACCAACATTTATAGTCAACCAAAAAGGCAATCCAATCCTAACAAAATCTAAAATCCCATAATTAAAAACTTCTACTCCAACAAGGGTCAAGATCTTACCAGATTGTAAGAGAACCACCACTACCACTTTCAGACTACCATCTAGACCACTCTACACAACAAACTTCCTTTCTAGCAAGGTCAAGCAACGAAAGGGTCACTCTAAGATCTTAGACACACTCAAGGTTCCGTGCATTCATAGCCAAGGCATAACTTAATGCACCTAAGAAGACATTCTAGGCACCTAGGGTGTACCCCATATGACAAAATATTACGAGACAATAGCATAGAACCACTCAACAACAAGCAAGTGAGAATCACATAACATTTGGCTAAGTAGCCAACAACATAATGAGCTCTAAGTCACTAATCAAAATAAAGTCCAAGAAATATCGGCAACCAAGAAAAGTGGCTAAGTAGCCACATTGCAAAGTTTGAAAATTCTTGCAAAAATCATAAATAAATAAAAGCTTCTCAATCCAATCATAAAATAAGATGTTGGTCCTTGATAAAATAATCACAAGATTACGAATGTAAAACACAAAAGTTAACACCACATTCACTCCGCAGCCTTTCATGGCCACCAATAGGGGTACTCTACCTCAAGGTTAGTTCCAAGAACACATACACAGGATTGGGTCCTAAACGACACCCAGACTTAGTGTCCACCCTCTCCTACGGGTAACAAAATGGAAGACTAACAACCAGACCCTCTTTCCTAACCACTCAAGGAAGGAAGCTCTAAACAACTTCTAATTAACTCTTCCCAACCCAAAACACAACCACTACTATCCAACCACAAGAATCACATCATACAACTTATCATTCCAACAAATCCAATAAGGAAGGGTCTCAACAAAGGGCTTAATGCATCCTATAATTAAATCAAGTTTTAGGACTTGTAAAACAACATATTTTCAAAGGGGAACCAAGTTTCCATTATACTAGAAGTTCACCAAAATCAATTTAATTTGACATCCTTAGTTACCTAGGTTTAGACCAAATGCCACTAAGCAAACACAACAACTCAAACAACTTATTATTTTATTATCATTTTAATTCTGGTAGTTCAAATGAATAGAGTAATGTAATATTTCTCCATACTTATTTCTTCTTCAATTTTCAAACAAGTTTTTTTTTTTTTCTTAGATTCAAAAGTGTGCTAGGTTTATAGTTCATGTCTCAAGTTTTTCTAGTGTGCCCAATGGCCCAAGATTTTGAACCACTTCTTTGATACCAAGTGTGATGCCCGGTTAAAAACAACCCACTTGAGACCCATGAACAACCTAGGTTTAGTTAGAAAATTATGGAATAATTTTTTTGATTAGGAGTTAACGACCAAAGTCTCAAAGACAAATAAATTCAACTGATAACTTTTCCCATTATAATAATTACTAATTTCACATTATAAAGCAACAAGTGTAATAAGTCCACACCTAGCTCAAATCTCCTAGGGATCAGTTTAATTACTGATTACACTGACATTAAGATAAATATTTCCTGATTATAATTTTAGGGTTAAGGGACCAAAACAATTAAATACCCAAGGTATTTAATTCCACAAGATCAAGATAAGAGTAGGGTTAAATTACAGTGGGGAAAGGAATACATATTTAAAATCAACAGAGTAAGGTCTCACTTACCCACTCCCAGAACTTGATTGAGAGTGTCAACAACTAGGTTGCAAGGAAACAACTACCACTAATAGATTCTAGAATAATTCAAATCCACTAGAAATTTTTTTTCCTTTATTTATATTAATCAGGGGTCACAAGGCCCAACTTTTAGGGTTAGAAGTTTCAGTTAGGTTCAGGGGGTAAATTAACTCCTTACCCACTCTCTAATAGGCTCAGAGTTTCAACTTGATTTTTCTCATACTTAACATATTAAAAATTTCCCTAAATCATTTCCATTGGATAGGAAATTTTCTCACCTTTCCGGTGATATAAATAAGTCCTCCTAACTCCTTCAGAAACTCAAGATATGGGCAAGTGGACTTTAGAGGTCAAATTTTCCCCCAAGGGGCGGATGTGTGGGCCTAGGGAAGAAAAATTGCCTAAAGGGGTAGGTTGGTGGAGTGCGGGAGGTTTAGAATTTTTTTCCTTTACATGGGGTAAAAATGAAAGTTATGCCCATGGGTCTGCTAGGGGCATATGTCACTCCACGAGCCAAAGCGGGAAGGAAGAGAGGGAAGGGCGGGCGGTATTTGAAATTTTTCCCTGCGCGGGGCAAAGTTCACCTTTTTCCTATGCCTCCACTACACCACCTAGAAGACATGTGGCATTCAATGAACCAACATGGGGAAGAAGTTAGGGAGGAGTGGGGTGGCGGGAGTCTTGGAGGGAATTTTCCGAAGGGGAGATAAGGGAAAAGGCATGCTCGTGTTCGTGCATCTATGGAGGAGAAAATCCCAAAGTGAGGGCGGGAGTGTGGGGCCGCGGGAATTTTAAGAAAAATTTTCCAAAAGAAAAAACTTCAAAAGCAATGAAGTTCTCCCTCCTATGCTGTCACCCCAAGGTGCCATGTGGCACCCTCTGGTTGGTTGCGGGCCGGCGGGGTAAAAGTCAAAATTTTTCCCCAAATTTTTTTAAAAGGCCCAAGGGCATAAATGATGCCATGCCTCCGCCACTGCCCCATGAGGACACGTGGCAGCCCCTGATTGGCTACGGATGGAAGAGGAAAAAGATAAAATTTTCCTAAGAAAAATTTTCTAAGGATTTTCCGATGGAAAATTTTCGGGCCGCGGGCTCGCCAGGGAAAATTTTCCCAAATTTTCCCGCCAAGGTAAAAAAACTTCAAAGTGCCATAACTTTTTCTAGAAAGCTCAGTTTTGGGAAAATGAGGAATTTCTGGAAATCTCTTGATTCCCTCTTTGCATAAGAAACATAAATTTTACATTTTCATGAATTTTAGGGGGTCAAATTTGTAAAAAGGATTTGCAAGATTTTCAAAAGCCAACTAGTAATTTCCAAGTTTCAAATTTGATTAAATTGGATATCCTCCTTCACTCAACATGCCAAATAGACGTGAAGTATTGCTCTAGGGAGGGTTTAAAGTGTTTAGGGAATGTAAATTTACTTGTTTGAGTTTTAATATGTATTTTTCCATCACATGACGTAAAACGTCATGGGAGAAATTTGGCTCATTTTTAGCAATATTTAAAAAAAAATCTTAAGTGTTCTTTATCAATTGAGTTCCTTGATAGCTTAACATGTTAAATTATACCAATTCCAAGTTGATTATTAAGTGCAGGTCCAGAACTGTACATTTTAATTAAATTTACTTGCCAGCTTTAAAGTTTATAACAGAGATCTATTTCTTTTAAATCTGTATATCAAATTTTATCCTTCAAATGTGACATTTCATTTCTAAACTAATCTAATACATTCAGTTTTTTATAAACCACCATTCTGAATCCAAAGCAAATACTAAATTTCAATCATACACATTCCCAAAATACAAAAAAATACAACATTGTTTCACGTACATTTTCTCTTTCCAAACAGAGATCTAACTATCTCTTTTTTCATATAATGAAACATTGAATTCAATCCTACAATGCATATGAAAAAGGTCTTTCAATTCTTTATTAACTTCAATTATAAATCTTTACATTTTTCCATGTTGAATGCAATAACAAAATTCTGTTTCTTTCCAATAACAGAATAGGATATAAATGTCTTTCACAATTCAAATATATAACTTCATAATCAAATTACATACATCTTTCCTCACAAAATACATATTACAATTTCATCCACAAAAAGTGGGAAAGGATTATAAATGAAGTATATCTCTCAAGGGGATAGCAAAATGCATTTTCCTTGCTCCAGAACAGCAACATGTAAATTTCCTTTTTCTTCCAGTTTGATCACAATAAAAGTGGGGGAAAGGAAATGCTCTCCACCCAACAAAGACATCCAATGAAAGGAGAAGCCTTCCTTCATCATTAGCCCCTGATCCCCAACCAAAATATAATAAGAGGTGTATTTCAAACCATGGAAACAACTGGCTTCCACAACACATAGCATTCTTTCAACATGCATAATTCATTATAAAACATATTTCAACACAAAACATTAGTTTACAACTGTAATTGAAAACATTCAAATCAAAACTCAGGTTTGATCATGCAAGCCAAAGGAGCAAGGTCTATGGGGGAAGCTACTTATGCCTCCAATTTGGAATCGACATCCACCGTAACAACCCACCAATATAATTCATCACACGTAAATCCGTATTCCCCCACAAATCCCTCCTTATTCCCCCACAGATTTCCTTATGCCCCCAAAGTAAGAAATGAAAGCTATTTCTTTTCTATGGTGGATCCCAAACCCAAACTCCTCCACAAAACTCGATGCCAATGGCATTCCTTATGCCCCCACATGGATTCCCCATATCCTTCTCCTACACCATTCCTAAGGTAGTCTACCCAACCAGCCAATAAATAAATCAAAACATGCACCATTCACACAACACAACAAGAAAATAACAACATAAAAGGAGAGTTAAATTCCTACCTCTCCATGGTTACTTTTGTTTCCTAACAACAAGCTTAAAATGCCAAAAACACAGTTCCAAACAAAATTCCAAGTATGAATTTGTATTCAAATTCCTCCACAATCCACAAGGGCTCCAAAACAGCAAAAAGGTGCCCCAAGGAAGAATGCAAAAAGGTGCCCCCAAGGAAGAATGCAAAAAGGTGCAAAAACCCCAAAACAAGCAAGGAGTTTGAATTATATAGAAGAGGGAGAGAAGAGGATGATGTGGATCCATATATAATGCCACATTACACATCCTCCAATTCAAACACAAAAGACAAAATCCATTCTCCCAAGCACAATAAAGAGGTAGCTGAAAATATGACAAGTTACTTGCACACTAAAAAATCCCACACCTCAAGGGACAACAAAATTAAATAAAATGTAAGAAAGTTCAATTAAAAACATGCAACATGACTTAATAAAATGAATTATAAAAGTCACAAATCACTTCTCCAACCATAAGTATGGTTGGTAAATTAAATTTAGAGGCATGGGACGAGTTTTACTTGTCCCACAAGCCTCAAAAATATCTCCCAAGGACAATTTCGAATTTAAATCTAAGGCTATCAAGATAATGACTTCTGCAAGTACCACATGGTCAATGGTCATGACATCAAAAGGTGTTGCAAATTCTACAATGTGCTTCAAGAATTGATTGAAAAGGGTGACCTTCACTTAGATAATCCAAACACACCCCCAAATCAAGGCCTCGACATACTAGAAACATTTTCCAAAGCACCCCTCTTCCTCTGATCAACCACAAATTAACGTTGTTCATCCAATTAATACAATAACTAAAATTGAGCATATCCCTTTGGCTACTTTATCACCCAATGAAACAAAATCTACATAATCAACACCAATAATCAATTAGTTTGAAACCATAATGATAGAAACCTCCCTTGTTTAACATATTGCTTAAAGTTTCTATATGTCTCCGTCACCTACACCTATAGAGTCTAAGCCAGAATTTGACAAACTTGAAACTTTTGAACCACGCTACTATCGAAGACATACCTACATCCTTGACCAAAGTTGTTACCAAGTCCATACCCCTACCCTCCGACATGACTACACTAGCATAAGTACCTATATTTGTAGATGTAACTATGATACCACTTGAAACATTCTTAGCTCAATAACCCCTTCCTAGGCCAACAATTTGTGAAAGTAAACAATCTGAAATCTACAAATAATTTAGACCACACAATCCAAAATTATTCTCCTTTTGTAGCATCAAATTAAAAAAATACACCTAGTTCATCTAAAGTATCAAGGGTACATAATAAGTAGGGTGTCGTTCAAGTCTTTATAAGTCCTTATTCGATGAAACATTTTATTTCTATGGCCCTCTTCCTTTCCTTCTTTCATTTCATCCAAGAGGCATACCCACTTTTTGAAATCCTCTTATCACGTCAAACCTAAGACTTATGAGACCTCTCAAATTAAATATCACTCAAGATCCTAAAAACCATCCTTATTTCCCCCCAGTTATGGATCCTTTGCATGAATCTTCTTTTATCACAGTGGTTAATCACCCTATCATTATAGGGAAAAAATTCATATATCATACCCCAACTTCGAGTTTGTATGTCACATTTGATACCCCACGGTGGGCATCCATATCTGATCCTTTCCCTTCATCTCATATACAAACTAACTATCCTTCACAACTACCACATCGACTTAGTGCAATAGTTAAAACTCCTTCATGTACGCCAAGTAAAAACCTATTTCCAAACAACCCACTTCACCTCCTCTTAAGAAAAAAAAATTCCCAACTACATTCGGACCTAAAGGATGTTATGCCACCATTTTGGATAACTTATTACAAGAATCACTCATTACATTACCACCTCCTAAGTCATCAAATCACCATGGGTAGAATCCCGCCGGTATGAATTTTCTACTTTTTTTGATTACCATAGAACATGAGGCCATACCATAGAGGATTATAGAGACTTTCATCAAAAAGTTCAAAATATTGGCAGTTCACTCTTCCTTCCTTCTCACACAACATCAACATCAACCTCAATACCTTTAGAAGAGTCTACCCCTAAAGCATCTAACCACCAAGTCAATGTTGTCCATGTCACCACACACTTGCAAAATTATGACAAAGAACCATTTGGGTCTAAGGAAGATAGAGAATTTGTTTCCATACCTTCACCTCCAGAATTATCGGCACCATCTGATAAACCTAAGGTCTCCATTTCATTGGCTCCTAAAGATCCTAATCAAACAACGTCATCTAAAGGTAGATTCTCAATACAAGCAGTTACATCTCCACTCACCACATTGCAGAAAGTAGATATTAAACAACTACACCAATCCCCATTAGGATGTCACTTTATGAACTTGTTCGACCTCACCAACTCACAAATAGGCCATGTTAGAAGCCCTCCAATCCATCACTGTCCCAACCAATGATCCAACCCCTTTCAAAAATTTATAGGTTCCCTAAAAGCATCTATCACCATCTCATTTGAACCATCTGAAATTCCCTCTCTTAGACCAGAGGATCATGACCTACCACTTTTCATCACTGCTCAAATCAATGACATATCCATCAAAAGGGTTATGATTGATAGTGGTGCCACCATCAACATCATATCATCCCTTTCCTTTGATCAACTCAAACTACCCAACATTGTTATTGCTAAAACTTTGGTCACATTACACTCTTTCAATGACAGTATCGCACCTACTATAGGCATAGTTATACTTCCACTCAAGGTTGGTGTTAAAACTCTACCCAAACTCTTCTACATTATAGAAGGAGAGTTTTCAGTACAACATGTTACTAGGAAACCCTTGGATATGGACCATACACTACATTCTTTCCACCCTTCATCGTTGTATCAATTATGAACATGAAGTCCAGACACTCACTGTCCCTACTGATCCGAATACGTTTGATGATTGCTATATGATGTATCACTCAAATGATGTTCTTGTACCTATGTCCATACTTGAATCATCTGATCAAGCATCTACTAGCACTTCTATCCATTCTTCAAAACTACTGAAATATTCTTCTCTTAGAGAAATTGTGAAGCACCTCACACTTGGGGAATATTGCCTCCTCATGCTCAACTCTATCCCTTCACCAAAAACATATGGTCATCTTAAAAAACAACCCATGTATGACCCTAACATAGGATATATTATCTCTTATGGTCCAAATTATCTTAAAACCAATATTTTCTTTGGAATACGTGACCATATACCATCTCACATTATCAATCCACATCACACCATGCCTTTCACATTGGATTTCAAATCCCTTGATAATCCAAAATTCACTCGTATGTATCTCCATCATTGTACATGGAAAGGATTTGGTCTTGGGCATTATGAATAAGGGATCTATGATCACCCATTTCTATGTTCCCTTAAACCTCATGATAAAATTGGATTAGGCTATAAGAACCCCCTTCATGTATCATGCGAAGCCAATACATCTAAACCAACTGCCTCTGTAATTATTTTTGAACCTGAAGCATCACTCACAAAAACCCTCAAGGTTCCATAAACATAGATGATGTCATACCTATTCCACCTAATTTTTTTTATCAATGCTATATCATTGGGACCACTCACATATCAATCTAGCCACTCCACTAAATCTCTACCACTTTTTCATCTAGAAATGGTTGAAGAAGACTCACCAACCATAGACATCCTTCAATGTCAAGATGACCAAGATATCCTATCTCATATGGGAGCTGAAGATTATTACCTTCAAAAATACCTACCACCCAAAAAATCACTCTTCTTAATGAATCCACACTCAATATTAACTTAGGAACACCTCGGAACCCCCTGCATAGTCAAGGTCGGCCAATCCCTTGATCCATAAGAATTGAATGATTTTACCACATTCCTAAAAAAATTGTCAATCCTTTTCCTAGTCATATAGTGATATGCCCAGGATCGATCCCAACATTATCACATATCCTAATGCTAATCCGGTCAAACAAAAGCACCGTAAGATGCACCCATGTATAGCTCTCATTATCAAGGAATAATTACAAAGCACCTTTTATTTGTCACCTTCATCATATCCATTGACTATCCAAAATGGGTCTCCAACATTGTCCCAATAACTAAAGCTTTAGCAAATATTTGTATCTGCATAGACTTCAGGATCTCAATCTTTCTTGTCCAAAAGATGATTTCCCTCTACCAAATATAGATCAACTTGTAGACCTAATAGCCACCACGAAATTCTTTCCCTTATGGATGGATTTTCTGGTTATAATAAAATTCTTATCACCCTTGAAGATCAACATAAAACCACCTTTATAACCCCTTAGGGAACCTTTTTCTACTGTGTTATGCTATTCGGTCTCAAAAATGGCGGGGCAACATACCAACATGCTATGACATACATTTTTCATGATCTCATTCATAAAATTGTTGAAGATTACATTTAAAATCTCCTTGGAAAGTTTAAATCACAGAAGGATCACTTCAATTTTATTGAATCAATCTTCACCCATCTCATCCAATTTTTCCTCTTCTTGAATCCTACAAAATGTGTTTTTGGTTTCCTCATCAGAAAAACTTTTATGATTTATCATATCTCTTCGTGGAATTGAATTCGATGTCACAAAGTTCATAGAAATAATCGAAATTCCTCCACCCTCTAATCTCAAACAACTACACATTATGCAAGGAAAAATATAGTCCATATGGCATTTCATATCACATCTTTCCGACCAATTTCAACCATTTCACCATCTACTTCATAAAGACATAGTGTTTCATTGGGATTCTAACTGTCAGAAAGCCTTCAATGAAATGAAACAATATATTTTATGACCATGTGTACTTATGCCACCTCGTGAAGGAGAACCATTTTATCTCTACATTTATACCTCGAGCATGCCCTAGGAGGCATGCTCACTCGCTATGATAATCAAGGTCATGAACAAGTCATGTACTACATTAGTCACACCCTCCATGAATACAAAACATGCTACTCTAAAGCTGAAAAATTGTGTTGTGTGTTGTACTTCGCTACTTCCAAACTCTGACATTATCTCCTCAACCAAAAACATACGTTGTCACTAGTTTTAATCCACTTAAGGCCATGCACACTAAACCCTACCACAATGACCACATAACTCGATGGTTGATGCTTATGACTGAATTTGATCTTGAAATCATACCGTAAAAGTATATTAAAGGTCAGGACATTTCCGATCAACTTGCTGAGGCACCTCTTCTAGATAATCAACCACCCCATGAATACTTTCTGACAAATCTATCAATAACATTAACGAATCGACGATTATGAATCAGACTTCATCCCCATTAAAATGACCCTCTTCTTTGATGGTGCTAAATGTCAAGAAGGTGGAGGGGTTGGTGTCATCATCATACCACCGTGGAATATTCCCATTCCCTTTTCATTCAAACTCAACTTCGAATGCACTAATAATATGGAAAAATATGAGGCCTTAATCATGGGTTTAACTAATGTTATTCTCTTAGGTGTTCACGATCTGAAAATCTATGGGGATTCACACTTATCATCAATCAAGTAAAAGTAGAGTATCAATGTAAAAATGAGATCCTTCAAAAGTATAAGGTCATTTTCCACTTTATCCTTAGTGTATTCCACCATTTAATCCATTCCACGATCTTCTAATAGATTTGGCTAACTCCCTTCATTTTGATCCTCTCTTGTGCCTCAATCATGAATTTTTCACTTTCAGGCCCTCAAAATGTTCTGGAAATGGCACCATTGGATAGAGCTCTTTCTCAGCTTTCCAGAAAGGTAAAGTTTTCTTCCTAACTCCATGTATTTTTGAAGTTATGGCTCGGTGGAGTTTTTGTGGGAAATTTTCCCTTGACAAGCCCGCCGGCCAATCAGAAGCCGCCACGTCGGCATCGGAGCAATCGGGAGGTGGGGGGAATTTTTGGATTTTTACCAAGTGTTAGCGCAATGGAAAAATTTCCATGGAAGGGCCCGCGATGAATGGGAGGAGGCCACGTGTCCTCGGAAGGGCCGAGGCAGAGGTAAAATTGAAATTTTTACCAAGTGTTTGGCAGGGTTTGAAGAGGAAATTTTTGGGCCGATGTCCCCCAAGGCGAATGAGATGCGGACGTGTGTGTCGGGGGGGTCGAGGCGGGAGAAGTTGGGAAAATTTCCCAAGGGTTGGCATAATTAAATTTTTTTCCCTAAGGCCCGCATCCAATGAAAGCATGGCACCACGTGTCACTCAGGGCAGGGGTCGGAGGTGTGAAAGAATTTTCCTTTTCACGAAAAGTGTGGAAAATTTGAAAAGAAAGCCCACCCCCAAAACCCGAGCTAGTAAAATCATGCCACGTGTCCACGTGGTGGCAAAAAACACAAGGCAAGCCCATGAGAGAAAATGAACATAAAAGGGCTGAATCCAATGGGGTTGTGCCATGTGTCCAATTCAGGGAAGGTGGTCAGCAATGGAAAATTTGAGAGAAAATGCCCGTGAATCACATCATGCCACGTGTCCTGGGTCATCCAGCCAGTGGAGAATTTTGGAAAATTTTCCAAAGGCCGAAACGATGGAAAAAGAAGCAGGAAGGGCCCACAACCAATAAAATCATGCCACGTGGCACTAGAGCGATAGGGGAGTGGAGATTTTGGGGAAATTTTCCCAAATGCAAAAAGGTGGGAAAATTTTGAATTTTCACCCCGCCAACCCATTTTGGCCTGTTTTGCCCTAAATTTTAGAGGGGCATAACTTTCGATCCAGAGCTTGAGTTTTCTCATGTTCTTTATATCAATGGAAAGCTGGTGAAATTATCTACATGATTCTAGGATCAATTTTGTGTTTTGGTGGAGTTTAGAGGGAAAATTGGAAAACACCTCTGGCACGTGGAAATCAACAAAAATGACATTTCAACCACCATTTTTAATGAAGTATGGCTCGCATTCTCTCCCAGCATGGTTAAAAACATCAGGGAATGGATTTTGAGGGTTCCCATGCTATTTTAATACCATTTGGTTGGTGGTTGAAGCATCTTTCATGTTTTCCACATTTCTCTCTCCTGAGGCTCGAATGGGCATTGTAAAAGCTAGAATGGGCTCATTTTGAAAAAGTTAGACATTTTTTCTGGCTCTGCAACTTCTCTTTTCTTCCTCATCAGGAAGATTTGTGGAATTTTTACCTTTTCATGCAAATACAACATCTCTTTTTCCTCTTGGTCATTGTAATGCACTGTATTGGACCTGGAATGATAATGTATGCTCTGTGATTAAAATTTTCTCAATCCTTTCATATGTTTATCATTGTTTCCTGATCTCTCATTACATTTTGGAAATTTGTGCATGTTTTGTGTTGTATTTTCTTGTGGATTGTGTATGTTTTAGTAGCAGGTGTCTACTACTCCTTTGGTGCATCACCTTAATTAGACTAGGTTTATTCTTTGTATCTTCTCAACCCTGTCCCTTGGCAAAGTTTGATTAAAATATAGGTAAACCCTCTACAAAATGTTATGCACACTTGAATAGAGGAGTTGAGGAACCAACCTCTAATCTGGAGGATCTTTTCTAGTCCCTGCAATTCCCACACTTGTGTGAAAAGATCCAATGTTGTGCAATCACACTGGATGCTAAAATGTCAAACTAGAAATCTGATAGAACATCCAGAGGGTGCTGCTGATTTGCACTAATAGTTTTGGCATGCCTAGTGGGACCTTAGAGGTCTTCATCTTCATTGCAACAAAATAGATGTGCATTTTTGCAAGTTTCTTGCTTAAAAGAGCCCTGAATTGCACATCTGGTGACTCCAAAGAAGAAGAATCAACTGGTTTTAGCAGTCCAGAATTGAAAAACTCATGAGAAGAATCTCCACAAGGTCAAGAGTTGGAGAAGAAGAAGTTTTGTTTGAGTATCTGCAATTATCTCCAAGAAGAAGACAAAGAGGGAGGAGAATTCAAAGGTCTCCATCTCCACCAAACAGAACTCTATCAACTCCTCCACCTGGTAGACCTTTCATCCAATCAACAAGGGTTCTAAGGCCAATCAGAATGGCACAACACAACCCATATGTCAACTTCACTAGCAGCAGCCCACTTTCTCTCAATGCAAAATCCAATCCCAGTTGCAGCATTGAAGAACATTCCATACTTTACTGGAGAGAATCGAGACCACTCCCGGTGATCATGTCGAGGATATTGCTAATATTTGTGCAATCCATGAGATTGATGAGATGTAAGTTCTTTATCAAAGCTGTTGGCATCTTCATTCAAAGGGAAAGCTTTGCAATGGTTCAAGAGCCTTGCTTCAGGCTCTATCCAAAATTGGAACCAGTTATGTATAGCCCTCCATGAGTAGTTTGGAGAAAAGGGAGATAACTTGTCCCTTTTGGAACAATTGACAACTATCAAGAGAGCTCCCAATGAGCGGTGGTGACTTCAACTTCAGATTTCAAAGGACTTGGGAGAGAATTCCAATGGTAGTAAGGCCAATGAAGAAGGTGCTTTTCTATATTACCTTAAAGCTTTAAATTTTGATATTTCTATGTTGATTTGATCCATGGGAGGCACAACTGACTATACTTTTTATAGCATTGCCATTAGGGCTGAAAATTGTTTGATTCAAGTGGTAAGCTAGCTCCTAGGCCTCCAATGCCATTGTATCCAAATTTAGAAAGTCCAAGCACTAGTCAAGCACCTATTTTAGCTCCTATTCCCACTCCTAGAAATCAGAATTCAAGTGAAGCTTCTACTTCATCTTCTAGTGCCTCAAATGAACTTCAAGAAGTCATGAAGCAATTACAAAATTTAGGTAATGAGCTAGTTACACTCAAGAGGCAGCAAGCCCAAGGTTTTAGACCTTCTTATCAGCCTCAAGCTTAGCCTAACAGGCAGCCATATCAGCCTCAAAGACCACCCAATCCATCTGTAAATCAAAACCAAGCAAGGCCTCCTGCCAACAGACCATTTCAGCCCTATAATCCCAATGCTACATCTGCCTCTAAAGCACTAGTGCTAGTACAAAACAACATAGCTCAAGAGTATGATTGGTGTTTCCCATGCAATGAACCTCACAACTAGTCTATGTGCTTCAATGGTGCTCTAAATCAAGCCTTAATGGTAACAAAACTGGTGTGGAGGGTGAAGGGAGTCAAGGAAATAACCAACAACAAGAAACATCCCAGCAATAATCAGCTCCAAATGATACCACACTTGTAAAGCGTAGCGAGAGAAGACTTTTGTGGCATGAATCAAACAATCTCTCAAAGTGTTGCAGCCAACACAAGGTCAAAAAGGAGAAATTTGGGTGAAGGACAACCATTGGCTCTAAGTAATCCACAACCTTCTACCACTCCACAAACTGTTGGCAAACAAAATGCAGTTCCAAACATGCAAGGACCACCCAAACCAGCTCCTAAACCAACTCAGATGCCAGTTGTTTCACTGCCCATGTGTAAGGAATGAATGTGTAGAGCCAAAGGGCAGTAGAGAGATGCTTCATCTCCATTCAACATCATTGATCAGATGAAGAAGACAAATGTAAACATATCAATGTGGGAATCACTATCCATCCCAAGCTAAAGAGATTTGCTACAAGCTGCCATGAAGGACTGGTCAACTTCAAATCAACAGGTCCAAATGCAAGAGAAGGTACTCAAAAATCTTCCTAGCCTGAAGGGAATCATGGAGGAAAACAAGGTAAAATGTTGAAGCCCCCTCCATTCTATGTTTCATTGATCATTGGGACAATTAGTACACAATTGCATGATTGATTTCGGGGAAAGTAGTTGATAATGCCCAAGAAAATAGTTGATCAGTTGGGGCTCAATATGAATTCATATCAAAGGGTAGTGAAATTGGATGGGACATCAATGAAATAGTAGGAGTGATTAAAAACTTGAGTCTTACTTTGCATGCATGCCCCAACGTTGTTGTTTTGTAAGATGTCTCAGTGATAGATCTTCCACCACTCTTTTCCCTATGTTTGTAAGAGGATTTCAAACTAAGATTGGAGGTTACTTATCTGCTTGATTGGTCACACATGTTGTTCAGAACAAGATATGGAACCAAAGCCACAATCAGATCTGAGCCTATTGCAAACTTTCACATTGAGCCTCACACTCCAAGCCAAATCAATACCAATTGTTCAGCGTTTGATCAAGAGGATTATCCAAGCACTGATGAAGCTGACACCAAGGTTGGAAGCATCCCAGATTTGACTCTTGATGAATGGGAAAGAAAGGTGCATGCTTTTGATCCTTATCAAGAAATAGAAGAATCTGAGCTAGGATTCTATTGCATGCATGAAGAAAATCAGCCTATTCCTAGCATCACCAAGCCAGACCACAAGGATGAAAATGAGGTATGGTAGTTGTTCTTTGATGGATCAAGAAGTAGAAAAGGTGCAGGAGGGGAGCTATGCTTGTTTCACCTCAAGGAGTTAAGTATTATTCAGCTTTTAGATTTCAGTTTGCATGTTCTAATAACATTGTTGAATATGAAGCTTTGATACAAGGATTGCATTGGTCAATCAAGAGAGGAATAAAGAACTTGCAAGTCTTTGGTGATAGTGAGCTGATTGTCAACCAAGTTAAAGGGCAGCATGCTGCCAAGAATGATCTGCTCAAGTGCTACAAAAATAGGGTGTGGGACCTCATTGAATATTTTGAGGGCTTTAGCATCAAATCCATCCCTAGAAAAGAGAACCAAGCTGCTGACAGGACTTGCAGTAGTTGGAGCAGCCTTTGATGTTGTTGAAAGCATCAAGAAAGAAAAGTACAACCAAACATTCATGTGATTATAAGGCCTTCAGTGCTAGACAACAATGTAAGTTGGCAAGTGTTTGAAAATGATCAACAAATCATCCATTTCTTGTAAGAAGAGGTTGAGTTCTCAGCTAAAAATAGGAAAAGTTAGAACAAGTATGGTGATCAAGTGGTACAATTGAGAACCAACAAACTACCAAAGGGACTTGTCACTTTGGAGTCCATTTTCAATCCTAATGATCAGTTTAGGAAGGAGAAAGCAAACATCCAAGTCAAGGGAGAAGATTCAGTGCCCATCTTGGTGGAAGAAGGCAAATCACTCCAAATTGGTAAAGTGACAACTAAGAAAGAAAGGTATGAGTTCATACAGCTTTGTCAAGAATTCCCTGATGTGTTTTCTTGGAGCTATGAAGATTTGAAAGGCTTCAATCCCAAGTTAGCTCAACACACTATTGAATTGGACCCAAGTGCTAAACCCATTAGGAAAAAAAAAAGGCCAGTCAATCCACACATGGAGCCTCTCATGAGAAAAGAATTGAATAAGTTGATAGAGGCAAGTATCATATTTCCTATCAAGCATTCTAGTTGGGTAGCCAACTTGGTTCCAGTTAGAAAGAAGAGTGGAGAAATCAGATTGTGTGTTGACTTCAGAGATTTGAATAGAGCATCTCTCAAGGATCATTACCCACTTCCTTCTATGGAGTAGATTTTACAAGTTGTTGCTGGCTCTGAAAGGTTTTCATTGCTTGATGGCTATTCAGGGTACAATCAGATCATGGTGAAGGAAGAGGATCAGTTCAAGATAGCCTTCACAACCAAATGGGGGACTTATGCATATAGAAAAATGCCATTTGGGTTGTCCAACATTGGAGCTACATTCCAAAGGGCAATGGACATGGCGTTCAAGGATTTGATTAACAAAATGGTGCTGATATATCTAGATGATATCACTTTTTTTTCAAAAATGCAGCAGACCATCTCTTTCATTTGAGACAAGTGTTCCAAAGGTGCAGAAGATTTGGGGTATCTTTGAATCCCAAAAGTGTATTTTTCTAGCTCATGAAGGAAAGCTCCTTGGCCACATTGTCTCCAAATAAGGATTAGCAATTGATCCAGAAAGAGTTGAAGCCATAAGAGCACTACCATTGCCAAGCCACAAGAAAGCCCTTCAAAGTTTCTTGGGAAGGATAAATTTTGTTCGGAGGTTTGTCCCAAATTTTGCAGCCCTAGTCAAGCCTATCACCAAGATGTTAAAGAAAATCATAGCTTTCAAATGGACAGCAGAAGGCAAGGCAAGTTTTGAAGCAATCAAAGAAGCTATCTCACAAGCTCCAACCCTCATTAACCCATATTTCTCCAAGGATTTCATCCTCTATGCATTTGGAGGTGATGATACTATTTCTGCAATTTTGGTACAATGAGAACAAAGACAATGATGAGCAGCCAATTGCTTTCTTCAGCCAAATCCTAGAGGACTATGAGGTGAGATATTCCTTCATTGAGAAGCATGTTCTTGTAGTGATTAGGAGCTTGAAGAAATTTAAGCATCTAGTTTCAAACAACAAGGTTCAATTGCTGGTTTCTCATGTGGGAGTTAAAGACTTCCTCCTCAATAAAGACCTAAATGAAAAGAGAGCAGGGTGGATTACTCGTGTCATGGAGTATGACATTGAGATCAAAGTCACCAAGTTGGTCAGAGGAAAAGGATTGTGTGAGCAGCTGGTCTTGAACAAACAAATGGAAGCATGCAATGAGAAAGAGGTTGTTTTGGCATTGCAAGACAGCCATGAACAAGGAAGCACTCAAGAAGAAAATGATGGTGTCCTCACTCCTTGCTGGACCCAAGACATAATGCACTTCCTACACATAGGCCTATGCCCTCCAGAGATGAATAAAACCAAAAGGAGACACTTCATATTGTAGGCTGTCCCATATGCCCTTGTTGATGGTGTTTTATTTAAAAGGGATGTGAATGGAGTGTTGTTGAGATGCATTGGTACAAATCAGATTCACAGAGTGTTGGAAGAGTTCCATGGTGGATCAGCTGGGGGTCATTTTGCACCAAGAGTGACAGCTCTCAAGATCATGAGGGCTAGCTATTATTGGCCCAAGATTTTCAGTGATTATTATGCATGGATCAAGAGGTGCAAGAATTGTGCATTCTTCACAGGTAAGGAGAGACTAGCTGCCCTTCCATTGCATCCAATTTCAGTTGACCAGCCATTCATGCAATGGGGTTTGGACTTCATTAGAGTCATTAACCCAAATTCAAGCCAAGGACACAAGTGGATTCTAACAGCAACAAATTACTTCACCAAGTGGACTGAGGCAGTGGCACTTAAGAAGCAAATGAATCTAGCATCCTAGACTTCTATGAAGGGATAGCAACCAGATTTGGCATACCTACTACAATAATATTAGATAATGCATTGGCATTCATTGGATCTAAGGTAACTAAATGGGCTGTCAAGAATGGGATCTACCTAAGCACTTCATCAAATTATTATCCTCAGGGTAATGGCCAAGTTGAATCTACAAACAAGAACTTGTTAAGGATCATCAAGAGGACTCTTGATGAAAATCAGAGGTCTTGGCATACTAAATTGAAATCAGCCTTGTGGGCTGATAGGATAACCCCAAGAGATCTACAGGTAATTCTCCATTCAAGCTTGTTTATGGAAGAGAGGAAATTTTTCCCATGTCACTTGAGTTGCCAACATTGGAACTCATGAAGCAGTTGGAGTTGTTGGAGTTTGGACCCATGGAGGTTAGGTATGTAGAATTGATGGAGCTCCAAGAAATCAGAAATCAGGCATCCCAAGCAATGGAGAAGGATCAAGCTTTGATCAAGAAGACCTTTGATAGAAAGGCCAAGGATAGATCTTTCCAAGTTGGAGATCTAGTGTTAAAATGGGATGCAGACAAAGAAAAACCGGGAGGCATTCAAAATTTGATGCCATTTGGAGTGGCCCCTACATGGTCACAAAGTGTAAGGACAATAATGCCTTCCAATTGTCTACATTGGATGGTGAAGAATTACAGATTCTAGTCAATGGAATCCATCTGAAGCATTACCTACTGAAGGAAAATTCTCCACCTTGTACATATTAGCTTAGGTTTTCATTCCTCCAAGTGCTTATGCACATTGTTTTGTTGTAGTTTAGCTTTGCTTTCCCTAAGTGCTTTGGCACAAGATTTTCATTCGGGAAATGTATTTTGTAGGCCTTGCCAATCAAGATGGTATTACTACCTCCATCTTCCTCCTTGCATTGTTCTAATCAGTTGGGGTACCAAGTAAGAGAATTTGATGACTCCATGCCCAATGGATTGCTTAGGCAACTGGTAACTTCATCAACAGGTAGATGACCCCTCTGAGTCACCAAAATTGTTATCCAAAATAAGCCCCTTGCTCATTTTTGGCTAACTCCCTTCATTATTTCCTCCCTTGTGCCTCAGTCATGAATTTTTCACTTTTCAGGCACTCAAAATGTTCTAGAAATGGCACCATTGGATAGAGCTCTTTCTCAGCTTTCCAGAAAGGTAAATTTTTCTTCCTAACTCCATGTATTTTTGAAGTTATGGCTCGTGGAGTTTTTGTGGGAAATTTTCCCTTGACAAGCCCGCTAGCCAATCGGAAGCCACCACGTCGGCATCGGAGAAATTGGAAGGGAGGGGAATTTTGTTGGAATTTTTACCAAGTGTTAGTGCGGGGTGTGATGGAAAAATTTCCATGGAAGGGCCCACTGACGAATGGGAGGAGGAGCCAGTGTCCTGGAAGGGCGGAGTCGGGAGGTAAATTTGAAATTTTACCAAGTGTTTGGCAAGGTTTAAAAGGAAATTTTTTGCCCGATGTCCCAAGGAGAATGATGCCAGATGTGGACACGTGTCAAGCATGGAGAAGTTGGGAAAATTTCCCAAGGTTGGCATAAGTAAAAAATTTTGCCCCAAGGCCCACATCCAATAATGGTGCCATGTGTCACGTGGCAGTGGGGGGGTCGGAGGTGCGAAAGGAATTTTTCCTTTTCACCCAAGTGTGGAAAATTTAGAAAAACCAATCAAAAATCCCGCCCCCAAAACTTGAGCCAGTAAAATCATGCCACGTGTCCACGTGGCGGCCAAAAGCACAAGGCAAGCCCGCAGAGAAAATGAACATGAAAGGGTTACATCAATGGGGTCATGTGCCACATGTAGGGTTCATGCCCATGTGTTAGGGGGAAGGTGGTAACAACGATGGAAAAGTTGAGAGCAAATGCCCACGATGAATCACATCATGCCACATGTCCTCGGGTCATCTAGCCGGTGGAGAATTTTTGGAAAATTTTCCAAAGGCTGAAACGATGAAAAAAAGTAGGAAGGGCCTGCAACCAATCAAATCATGCCATGTGGCACCAGAGTAGTGGGGCATGGAGATTTTTGGGAAATTTTCCCAAATGCAAAAAGGTGGGAAAATTTCAAATTTTTGCCCCGCCAACCCATTTTGGCCCTATTTTGCCCTAAATTTTCAGAGGGGCATAACTTTCGATCAGAGCTTAGTTTTTACATTCTTTATATCAATGGAAATATGGTGAAATTCTCTACATGATTTAGGCTCAATTTTGTGTTTTGGTGGAGTTTGGAGGAGAAAATTGGAAAACACCTTTGGCACGTGGAAATCAACAAAACTGACATTTCAACCACCATTTTTAATGAAGTATGGCTCGCATTCTCTCCCAGCATGGTTAAAAACATCAAGGAATGGACTTTTGAGGGTGCCCATGCTATTTTAATACCATTTGGTTGGTGGTTGAAGCATCTTTCATGTTTTCCCATGTTTCTCTCTCCTGAGCTCGAATTTGCATTGTAAAAGCTAGAATGGGCTCATTTTAAAAAAAGTTAGACATTTTTTTGGCTCTGCAACTTCTCTTTTCTTCCTCATCAGGTATATTTGTGGAAATTTTACCTTTTCATGCAAATACAACATCTCTTTTGCCTCTTGGTCATTGTAATGCACTGTATTGGACCTAGAATGATAATGTATGCTCTGTGATTAAAATTTTCTCAATCCTTTCATATGTTTATCATTTTTCTGATCTCTCATTACATTTTGGAAATTTGTGCATGTTTTGTGTTGTATTTTCTTGTGGATTGTGTATGTTTTGTAGTAGCAGTGTCTACTACTCCTTTGGTGCATCACCTTAATTAGACTAGGTTTATTCTTTGTATCTTCTCAACCCTGTCTCCTTGGAAAAGTTTGATTAAAATATAGGTAAACCCTCTGCAGAATGTTATGCACACTTGAACAGAGGAGTTGAGGAACCAACCTCTAATCTGGAGGATCTTTTCTAGTTCCTGCAATTCCCACATTTGTGTGAAAAGATCTAATGTTGTGCAATCACACTGGATGCTAAAATGTCAAACTAGAAATCTGATAGAACATCCAGAGGGTGCTGATGATTTGCACTAACAAATCCTTCACATAAAATTGAGATACCATCCATTGAAATCATTGAAAACAACTCATCTGATCTTATGTACACACAAATATATGATTACCTTTCGTGTGTAAAATCCCATCAAATCTCTCACAATCTGCTAAACGATCATTTCTCCAATGCGTCACCCACTTTGTTATCATAGGTGGTATCCTTTATAAATGAATTTTTGACAGCATACTACTATGATGTCTTAAATCACACGAGTCAACCAAAGAAATTGAAGAAGTCCACGATGACATCTGTGGTGGCCATTTTAGTGGTAACACAATTTCTTAATATATCATACAAACTAGAGTATTATTGGCCTACTATCACTAACTATTTTTGTGTATACGTAAATAAATACGTTAAGTTCCAACTCCATTCTGATCTCATTCATATCCCTAGTCAATCCTTACAACCCGCACAATATTTGTGGCCTTTTTCTCAATGGGGATTGGACCTCATTGGTGTAATCAATCCAAAATCATCTCAACAACATCACTCAATCATTACTGCAACAAAATACTTCACTAAATGGGTTGAAGAAATCCCTTTGACCTCAAAAAAATATGGCCCCATTGTCAATTTCATATATCAAAACATTATATGCCACTTTGGCATCCCACATAAGGTCATCAAAGACAACGAAAAATAATTCAAAAAAAAAAAAGTAAAAGAGCTCTACAATACTTTCAACATCAAACTTAGATTCTCCTCACCATAATACCCTCAAGAAAATGGACAAGCTGAGGCCTCTAACAAAACACTTAACAAGATCCTTATGAAAACTGTAAATGATGCAAGCAGAAACTGACATATCCAAATCTCATTTTCCCTATGGGCTTATTGAACCAACATCCGCACACCTATGGGTGCTACACCCTATTCACTCATTTATGGATTTGAATCCATTGTGCCTCTCAAAATCCAAATCCCATCACTATGTGTATCTCTCAAGGATTTTATCCTTGACGAAGAATATCACCAGGACCGTCTAGCACAACTCGAATTGTTGGACGAAAAATGTCTAACAGCTCTTGAACATCATCAAGTCTATCAACAACGTATCGAGTAGGGAATATAATAAACATGTTAAGGAACGTGAATTTAAAATTTTTGATTGCATGCTTAAATAAAATCAAAACGTGACTACATTAGAGTGGAGTAAATGTGGAAAGTTTTCCCCAATTGGATTGGCCCTTATGTTATCACTCACAAATATGGGTCAGGAGTGTACCACCTTACTTCCCTTGATGGGGAACCTGAAGTGGAACCCTTAAATGCATTACACTTATGACATTTCTATTGTTAAGTAGTTGACCATCATGACACCAGTTTTCAGTCAAATCTTATTCATTCCACCATTATAAACAACAACTACCATTGTACAAGAATCACTACACCTATCCACCAACATCACAAACATGGGGCATGTGGATGTAGGTTACATGTGCATTTATCCCCTCCTTTAAAATAGATTATCAGGGTCTTCTTCCCTCAACTTAACAAAATGAGATAAATCCATTGGATGCTAAAAATATCTCGCTATAATAGACTGATCCCTCGAAGGACAGCTATTTACAAGAAATGTAAATTATCAAAAAGTAGATTGATCCCTTGAAGGACATCTACCTATCAAATCATGGAACAATCCCATGAAGGACATCAATTCAAGTTAAAATAATTAAAAATGTAGACCATACCCTCGAAGGATGGCTACTCATATATGTAAGGCTTCCCACATTGATCAGCCTTCACAATACAAGCATATAGGCAAGCTTCCCGCATTGATCAATTTGCTTTTAAAATAAGTTATAAAAATTTGGGGCATCAATTATCTATGAATCCATTGAAGAGGAGAACCATTTTCCCTTATAGTGACATACATCCACATGATCCCCTTCTCTCTTCCATTATTCTAGCAAAAATACATTTCCCAAATCCATTGCGATTTACCTAAAAATTGTCTATTGATGGTTTTTATTTAACATTTTGAAAGGCTACAAGTGAAAGTATTAGCTCAAACCCATTTACGTGAAAATATCATAAGTGGGGATTTCACTCTACTTTTACTCCATTTAGTTTGGTCACATTTTTATTTTTAACACATTGATCATACTTTTGACATGCCAAAATTAAAAATCAAAACACAACACCATTGAAAGTATCAACACATACATCTAAAATACACATGACAAAATATAAGGGCACATCATCATAATCATCATCATATATCAAATTCTAAAACATATAAATGTCCGTATAATCAGAGTAATGTCATACATAGAAAAAGGGCTTCCATGAGCCTATAAACAATCATGTAGTAAAATCCATCAAACTAGGATCAAGAGTATCTCCTACTGCATGATCACCACCATCAGCCTCCTCCCTCGCTATCTCCCCCTCTAGGGGTTCTCTCGAGGTGGCTACCCCACACTCGTTGCACTATCATTGGGCCTAGCTATCTGTTGTAGCATCCCCTTGGGAAGCTACATAATCTACATACAAAGTAGCATCAGGGTAGTTCTTGATCACCATCTCAACATAGTAATCCCTCTCCTTCTCGCACAAGATCATAATGTGCTACTGAAACCATACCAGAAGGAGATCTTGCTGATGCCCCTCTCTGTTGGAAAATTTTCAATAGCTTCATGCTAGAAATGGAAGGCCCCGTGATCCCCAATGCCTTCCTAAAAGTATCTCTCTAACTCTTGTACTGTATCTATCATAAGATACTCATAAAACCTATTCTTAGAGCCTGTCATGCTCTATGATCAAACCATCTCTCTCTCTAATAAGAGTGTCTCACTCTCTTACTAAGTCATCTTTCTCTCTCGAGTGGCATCTCTCTCGCCTCCGTTATATCCTTCTCCACCATCACCGTAGTAGCATCTCGGAGTTATAACAACACTAGACTCAATCCTCTCCTCATCTCCGTATAATCGTTGCATGGTATCTCCTCTGTCTACATCGTAAATACAATAAACATTCTCCCCCTAACTCGGAAGTACGGTAATATGATGAACATCCTCCAGGGTGATGGTCATCTCCCTTGTAGGAAGCCAAAAATTATTGGTGGAAGGATTCCACCTCTCTAGAAATGTAAGTATCAAGCTGCAACACCTATGAATCCACCTATAAAATCTCATCCCAACAAATCCCATAGCCTCCAAATGGTCCCAGTCATCATCAGAAAAATCCTCTCTGACCTCATCTAACATCAAGGGGATATTGTCTCGGATGGTCAATTGAGCATCCACCTGTAATACGAATACGAGAGTAAGCATTAGTGACTCAGTAAAAATTTTGAAAATTAAATACTTGAAATCAAAAAGTACCCTCATCACATAAGCATAACATTCAAACTTGTATAATATAACTCTAAACATTCCACAAAATCAAAAATATTTGTCAAAAACCATATCTTCTCACTTAAAACAAAAACTATTTTTGTTTCAAGTGAATCGCTGATGATTCACTTAAACAGCTAGCGATTGAAGGAATCACTGAAAATTCCTGTAAATCTGCCCTAAGGAATCCATGCAACCTGAATACAGCCCTAAATCCTTTAAAAACCCTAAACATCTCTAAAACTCCCTAAAAACTACAAGAAAATGAAACAAAAACAAGATTAAAGCCTACCTCTACTAGGATGGGCTTCCGTTTGTGGCTCGAGGAGGCCATTTGACAACTTTTCACTTGCAAAACATGTTTTTCTCCCATTCTAAAAATTCACTATCATATACAGTGTAAAATGAATAAAAAACAATACATTTGGGTATTTATACCCCCAATTTTCCACGTGACCCAATCACTAGCGATTACAAAAATCACCTGACGATTCCCTTGTTTTAGGATTCCATGCCTACATTACTCAAGAACATGTCATTCTACCCTTTGCACAAGTGTGTCATGCCTCTAAAAATGATCTTATCCCTCATGATATTTTATTACAACAACATAGTCACAACATTGGGACTTTTCATATGTCTATGGGAGATGAGCCCTTTGGCCCCCATCACTTGGTTTTCCTACTCAACAAATTTACCTAGTTATGGTCATATGTCTATAAGTATCGAGCTATTTGGATTCCCATTCAATAGATTTTCTAGCATTTTGCTTTGTACCTCCATAGTTGGAGCAAGCCTTTTCCAAAACATAACACATTGGTGATCACTGTATTGCACTACAAGTAGACTCACCCATGTCAACACAATTCTTTTTCATCATTTTTGTCTAGTGAATTGTCAAAAATACGAGAAAAAGGGGAAAATGTAGACACCAAAATTTTTCATCCCTTAAGTCAAACATACTCATGGTCGAAAGTGCCTCATTTACAACATTATGCCCTCTTAAATCATCTTTAGTTAATTAATTAATAAAGACACCCTCACATATAAATTATTTCATTAATTAAAATGATTCCACCTTTACACCTTGCTATGTTAATTAAGACACCTCACTACGACACCTCATTAACCACCTAACCACCTCTAAAAACCACTTTCCTAAAAAAACTAACTTGCTCCTAACTAACTAAACCTTCTAGAAACACTAACTAACTATATTTTTTCCTAAAAAAGACTAAATCCTCTTATCGTAACCAAGTTTAACCTCCTCTCACTTTAACTACTTCAAAATATGCCATATCTAGTTCTCAATTGGGAAAAATCACCCGCCTAACTAATTTAGTAAGGATTTCCTGAAATTGGTGGCGATTTTCCCGATTATCGTTGATATATAAATATGTGCATTCATACCTCTTTTGGGGAAACATTCTAATGTTTTAAAGAGGTATATTTTTCTTCATTATCAACATATCAAAGATTAATACATCCTTCATCAGCTAGCACCAATGTCACGTTGCTCCTAATTCATCAAACCCTTTGTCAAATCATTCATTATCACCATTCAGTCATCTTCTTCCATCCATCCACCAAATTCACCCATTGTGCAAGGTAATCTGCTCATATTAATTTCTTTAGACACTATTTACATGTAATGTTTTTTATGTATTCATAACATATCATCAAAGTTCGAATTTACCTAAATGATAGCTTGATCAATTTTCTTAGCTTTGTTTTAATAAATTGTTAAAACTAACAATTGCTAGTGATTGCCTTGATCATCAGTGATTCTGTGTTACTTTTTCTTTTTCATATTTTTTGCATAATCTGATCAAAATGTCTTGTTTTTTCTTGTTATCTGCTAATCTCTTGTCCAGAATGTTACTTTCAGATGGCATTAGGTGGTAGGAATTACCCTACAGCTAACATTGGTGCTTTTCCTATCATTCGACATCCACTCTATTGGGAACAATATGAGATCCTCCATGATCTTGAGCTCTGCATAATTCAAAACGTGCCCTTTAACCATTTGGAGGATATCTTAGCAAAAAATTAGTGCATATGGGAAGCTACCGAAGCATTCTAGGACACATACAATGAAGTTATAAGGCTTCATGCAGATCTAGCATAGTATGAGTACACTTATGAGACTGGCTTAGACTTATCAGAAGACCTCAACATAGCACCTGAAGTTGAATACCATAGCCACATCAACATATCTAGCACCAACACTACACTTGCTCACCTTTTTGATACCCTAGAATAATCCTTTGATTTCTTTGTGGAGGATTATATTTCCATTCCAGATTCTCGATACCATCAGTAGGAGAAGAAGAAATAATTGATTCTCGTAGCTTCTAAAATATCTAATTTTTTTTACAGACCGGACAGAATCGACTTTAGGATCTGAAGGCATGATTAATATTAGCTATATAATTATCTAATTAAAATAAGTGATAGTCACATTTCTATCTTATTATATTGTATTATTATCATAAACATCAATAAAAGGTTATGTAATTTTCGAGAAAAAGTAACATTATCTTGTTTAAGTGTGATATTTGTAATATAGTTTATAAGGAAAAGAATATTTGATCCATTGCTTTACAAGGTGCACAATAAAACACAATAAACATTATGGGTACAATGGAAACCCCACCATATCGAGGTCAAGATTAGTTGCTACCCCTTGAAACAATCAAGAAAACCAAAGGTAAAAACCATGCTAGACAAAATCATCATAATCGCTTCGAAAGATGAAATTCTTCTTCTTCACCATTATGGAGTGATTCAATCTTCTCATACCTTTCTTCCATAACCTTAGCATAATTTAGAATCTCAAGATTGGTTTGGGGATTAGAGTCTAGAACACTCAAATATTATTTCCAAAACTCTCTTGTTAAAGCTAATCTTTTTTATCTCAATAAGAAAGGAAATCATCTAGAGGAAGAGAGACAAAATAAAAATATTTGAGTTTCTCATTCATTTGTGTGAATTTAAACACTTTACCTTCAATAGATTCTTCATCGTCATGATTTTCATACAACATTTCATATCTCTTTTGCATCTTTCTCATCAGGATATTGGATTCTTGATGATCAATCAATTTAATTCCCATTTTATTTCCTATATGTAGATCCACTTGAATTGAAGACATCATGATTTGATGGTAGGATCTTCAGATACAACAATTTTATCTATTATAGAAATTCTTTTCATAACTTTTACAGATTTTTTATTGAATTTATTTCCTTTTTCCAATTGTAGTTTTATGCTTGAATCAAGATAAATCTTCATTGTGTCAGAATCCATAATTTTGCAAGAACTTCTCCAGAATGATGACTAATCAAAAAATTTCATATGTTTTTGGTCATCTTCTTTTTCATAGTTGTTATAAATTATTTGTGCCAAACACTAATATCAAAATTTTATCATTATGATCGGGGAAACGAATGTGAAATGGATTCATTCCTTAATAGAGTATCCTTCAAAATATGATTTTTACTTTGAAATATGATTTTTTTAATTGTTTGGAATATGTATTTTTGTATTTTCTAGAGATCTTTAAGGGTGCATAAGGGTAGATCTCTCCTCGGTGGATTCATCAAAAACTCTTTGAAAAATAATTTGTTGTAGTACAAATTGTTGTTTTTCACCAATGGTCATGGGGCTAAACCCCTCCTTCTTTGATATGGGGAGGATTTCATTATTTAATGTAAACTACCTAAAATATGTGGGTTGGCCATTAGGCTAGGGATCACACAAGAATACTCCACTAATCCTATGAAAAAATGATTTTGTAAAGTACACGGGAGGAATTTTCGGTGAGGAGTGTCATAGGGGAGTTGGGGAAGAAAAGGATAGAGATGGTTACTATTGTGAATAGGCTTACATAATTCACATACAATGATCATAGTATTTCCACATTCAATTATAATAACACAACATTTATAACAATGATAAGACTAATAAATCATAGACAAATAAATCTATTGATTAAATTATAATAAATGCAAACACCTTTCCTAGTTTTAAAATATTACCATGCTTACAAAGTTGGAAAGTATAGAGAGAGAGAAGAGGAACATAAGAATAAAAATACAAGAATTAAAAATTTATTGCTTGATATAGTAGTGGTAAGTCTCAACAACATACAATCAATCAAAAATTTCCAAACCTTTTGGAATGGAGAATCCATTCCAATTTATATAATTAAAAATTGTCTCTTCATTTACCTTCCAAATGAATTTTCACATATTCCCATTACTTAAGACCTTTCATCTTCCAAGAATACAAAAGTAAGTATTTTTCTTATTATTGAAACATGACTCTTACAATGTTAATATTAAGGGTCACTTAAGTGAATAAGATGTAATGGAAATAAGTACATTATTAATGGTAAATTATAATATGGAGATAAAAGAAGGAGAGGGAGAGAAAAAAGGTATGACCAATCTGATGAAGTTGAAGCTTTATTAATAGATCTTTGAGGAAATTCTTCATGAACGAGAATATTGACCTATAACCACCTATTGAATTGAAATAATGAGATTGCATATACTTCCTCCTACTGTGAGATGCAAGAACACTCCAAAGTGTTGAATGAGTGTCTAGAAACATTGTTGGGAGGCATTATAAAGTGAACCTAGTATGACCACTAACATCACCCATGAATATCCTCTCCTATCATGATTTTCATTACCATAACCTTAATGGCCTGAATTATGATGTTTCAACACCCCATAGGATTCATAATTTTCTTGATTTCACTTGTTGATGGAGTGGCCATATGTGGAATCGGAACACCATGGTTGTAAATTACTCTTGTTGAGATGCGAGAAATAGTCCAAGACATTGAAATAATGTTGAAGAGCACTATTATGATATTTGAATTGTGATGGAAAAATATGGTTTCTATAGGAGTTAGGACATAAGGATCACTTTCTCATTTCTTCTAGGTGTTCACAGTTAACATCGTGACCAAGATTCAACTCTATGATTCTCAAAAATTTGATGATTTTCCTTCTCTTATTGAGATGGGTCTTCATTAAATGTGGGTGAAAGGATAACCCTTGAGTGAAATTATTTTCATGTGGACACATATTGGAATGAAATGAGGTGATGACAATTTTACTCCTTGTTGAGGCATGATCAAACTATAAGGTTTTAGGTGAGTGTTTAAGAACACTACTATATGGATGATAACAAATGAAACTAAGATGATTTATCATTATTGTAAATGTGATGCTCTAAATGAAGATCATAAATTTATTACCTTTATTGGCTCTAGAATATTCTTTGAATGGAATCATCCTTAGAATTTTCATGCACTTTATTGCTTAGATGCCTCTTATGGGAAGGTTTTTCCACCGAGAAATACACATTTGGATATCGATGAAGAGCAGGGGCTATGATGGATCCTTCTTACATGGATCAAGATAATTTATGGGATTTTATATGATTATCACCATCTTATAAAGCTTGCAAGAACAAGGAACCTTCATGATTCCTCTTTTCCCCATCTTTATTTTTAATATATTCTTTCTGACAGTCCTTGGTTCTACTAAAATAAGGTTTGGTTACAATGTTTCTTTCTTTAAGAAGTGACCACACTACTAGGTATTTGATTGATTGTTTGAGAACACTATTGTGAATGAAATCAGATGGAATTGAGGTGATCATATATTTAGTAGAAGAAAAATGGTGAAATTTTAAGCAAGAGATCTGGTGACATCAAATGGATGCTTTTCGCCAACAACTTTTATGATCACACAATTTGGTCTTTTCTCCTCCTTTTCCTCAGTTTGAGAGTTCATGGGCTCCTTTATGCTTACCTTATCCTTGTATTTAATCACCACCTCCATGTCAAAACCCTCGTCAGTCTCAGAATCATCACTTTTAGAACTACTAAGCATGAGCTTCATGTTGGGCTTGTTATCATCCTTTACCTCTTGATCTTGTAAAATAGAGATCCTTTATTCCTACATAACAAAATCATCTTGAATACCCCTAATTATATTTTTCTGAATCTTGATCTTGTGTTGACACTCAATTCATTCCTATATTATATTCTTGTTAATAGTAATGATAGTGTCGCTTTCAATTCAACATGTAGTAGTCTAGCCTCCCAATCCATGAAATCATGTTCCCTTTTACCAGAAATATCTCCCACATTCTAAACCCCCTTTTTCATATTACACAGGGCATCCACTATCCCATCAATAGGGTCTTGTCCTTTCCTTTTCCTCATATGATGGAGGGTTGAATCTAAGGTTCCATGTTCAAATTGGGTTGACTATTTTTCCTAGGATAAGCAGGAATAATGGGTTGGATTCTTTGGACTAATGAAGAATTAGGCCTTGATGGAGAGGGATATCAATTTTATTATTTTTGAAGTCCTCAATAGTGGAAAGAAAATACCTATAGAGGAAGAAATCCAAGCTCATGGTCTGGTCTCTGTGGAAGAAATTAAGAATAGAGAGATGGTGTGAAAAAATCTTCGGAATTTCCCCTCTAAGGTCAATTATTTCATGACCACAAGACAAACATCAACCCATTTTTAAGAAGGAAGGTACAGGTGATACCATCATCATAAGCCACAATGTTCTCCCTACTTAAAAAAAAGTGGCAATTTCATGTTTTTTTCAGGTTTTATCCTTATAGATTTTAAGCCCATCCATTTTTAGACCCATTATCTCAGCTATGTCACTCTCAGAGACCCTAATTTGAACCCCTCTAAAATTAAAGCCCCCATCAATCCAAGTGTTACCAAAATACATAGAAACTATGGGGTCATTACCTTTTAGGCAACAAATCTACTGTTGAAGCCCCCTTTCTACAAAATCTTCCACAAAGAATTTCCATTTTTCACATGAAGAAAGGTAATAGGTTTTGTGCGGACCCTATTGCCACCCATGGATCTTTCGATCTTTCCATTTTCAAACACACGGTAGTATTTTTCAATCTCAAAAACTTAAATAAATTCCAAATGAAATGAGTCATAGCCTTTTTCAAAAAGAGAAAGGTCTTTTCAAAATCCCAAGCATGAGATTCTTGGTCATCATCATTAATCAAATTATTAATATATCCCCAAGGAATATGTGTCCTGGGAACCTCATAAATTTTTCCATGTCAATACCTTGGTTTTCGGGCGTCAGTGGGTTTATTTCCACATCTATAAGTGTGTTGGATGTCCACCTTGTCAAATGATTTTAAGATGTTGCAAGCTTCCTTGATAATGTTAATGAGCTTCCACCCACACTTACTCTGATCCTTTAGAGAATTAATCACACACAAGGAATCACCTTCTATGATGATGGATTTTAATCTCATATATTTGCACATCATGACACCCCAGAGCATAGCCTTAGCTTCTGCATAGTTTTTGGTATGATTACCGATGGGACCCACATAGGCACTAATGCATCTACCCATGTGATCATGAATTAGGCCCCCTCCTCCAGCAATGTTGTCCTTTATTTTGGTTGATATTTTGAAGTTGACCTTGAAAATGTCATCGGGGGCTTTGACCATTTTACATTTTGGGTAACCCTCTTTGATGTAGCCTAGAATCTACTATGAAAAACCCAAGGGTGCTGACACATCACTCATCCTTAGCTGAGCATTCACCCAATGCACATAAAGGTACTATGACCCTCTTTAGAGTTGCTTGTGCAGGATGTTAGTGTGATGATGATAATACATATTCATATCCATAACTAATCATAAACATTTCATAGTGCATAAACCAGATCTAGATCTTAGGGAATCATGAACTAAATAATAACTATTATAAGGCTAACAATACAAAAACTAGAATCAATTATGTATAACACCATTATCTAGCCAATATACTCCATTGTATTAAACACTGTAAAACATAGAATCTTCTTACACTATAAAGTATCTCCATGAGTCATGTGCACATTAAGTTCAACAACATAACTCTATAATAAATCAGTCTCTCTAAACTACATAGTTCAATACATATTTATAGAGGTGAGGAATTTCTCTTCACCTCCCATGAACTTCTCAAAATAGGTCGCATGTTGATAATAGCCATGCACCTTTACAATAGCATGCACAACATGCAAGTGTTCTAAAAATAGATTTCCTATAGTTAAATCTAAGATGAAATCTTATTATTAGCTTAATCCATGCATGGCACTTAACATCATCTTGTTCCCAAAATACTATTTTTTGTAGCACAAGTCTTCATCTCTATGTGTGTTTTGCACACTATCTCCAAAAATAGCCCCTATCCATAAAAATGGCTAAGTCCTGAGCCAAAGTGTTTCGGCATGTGTTTCCTTTCCTATCTTCCTGCACCTTCAAATGTGCCTTGTTCACGCATGCACATCCTTTGTGTGTCTTCTCCTTAGAGAAACATTTTTTCTGCTCAACATTACCCCACACTAAAGTACATTGTCATCTCGAAATGGGAATTCTTTCTGATGTTCCCAATAATAAAGAATAAGGAATGAAAGAATTAATGAAACATTGTACAAAATAATGAATTTTCACTTTGCAACACCCTCTTCTTCAACTGGGAGGATTAGCTCTGGATATTCATTTTTATTTTAGCCTCCAATGTCTACCAGTCACTTAGCAGATGAGTCCTTGTTTTGTCTAGAATATATGTGTCTATGGAATCCAATTTTTCCCGAGTAATCTTCTCTTTCTCATTATGTAGTACCTAGAAAATATTGGCCATACCTGACATCATTCCTTCTAGGAGGTCCATCTTTTGCAAAAAGAGATTCCCAATCTCATCAATACTCTCTTTGTGTGGATCTCGGGATACTACGAGGGCCTCACACTTGTTTTTCACCAATGCCAATATTTTTGCATGCCCTAGTGTCTCATCTTTCATTGCTACCAGAACTTCATTATCTTCTACTAGAGTTCTGGTCCTTATTACTGCTTTTGGTGTTGCACATAAATTGAGAGCTTGGTCAGCTCTTTTTAGCTCATCCTTCAAATTTTGGAGTAATGCCTCGTAAGTTGAAATTTTCCTAACCATAGAGGCCCTTTCTCTCTTTACCTCTTGTTTAGAATCTTTTGGTGCGAGCATCCAAATTGGTCCGTCATCTAACACTAAATCGACCAAAGTGCGCACATAATGCATAGTAGAAGGAAACTTTTCTAGAACCTGAGATTCTAGATGAGGCCTTGTTTTAAGGATGTGATCACCAATTTCCTCTGCCATGCTAATGAAGGCCTCATTATTTTCCCATTCTCATTCCTTCTCTTCCTTTAAACATGTTATCTCTACAGTTTTAGCCTTTTTATCTTCAAGCAAGTGCTCAAATGGTGGTGGCCTTATCAATGTTTCTCCACACCATCTCGGGAGATACCTTGACCATTACATTGTTAACCTATTCATTAGACATTATAGTAGGTTTTTGTCATATGTATACTATTGGGTACCTTCTTCACTATTCACGAGACAAGTACTCATCACACACATCAAAATCAGGTTCATCCATATGAGTCTGCATGGAACATGATAATTTCTTCCTTGTGCACGTAGTGGCCATATCTAGATCCATCAACTCCCACCCACGCTTCTCTAGAACTAGGAAAGGATGATTTTTCTTGTGTCCTTAGTATATCCCATACTAGGGACAACATACTCTTCACTTTTTCTTTTTCTTTTTCTCTTGGACCATTAGGAACCTGGGCACCAAGGTCTGGAGTTGGCCCTTCTCCTACCTGAGTCGTAATGGGTGCACTGGGTTGTTCTTGTATAGTTTCTTCTACTTTTTCACCCCTTCCTCTTCATCTCTCATTTCTTCATCCCGAGGTTCCTCCACATCTTTAGGTTGAAGTGAGGGAGATATCTTGAGAGGTGTCTATAATATGAATTTTTTCACAAACGCGACTTGAAACCCTCCTCACCCGGGTTGCCCAAGGGAAGTAGAGGTGAGTTGGTAGTAACTTATGGCCACTATGTTGGATATCAGCTTTCAAAGTATGAAAAATTAGTTTTGGGAGAGTCGAGGTGACCTTCGTAAAGGTTGAGATGTTCATATGCCTTGGGTTCTAGTTCTTTTGAACACCTTTTTAAACTGGCATTCCTCATGGATTGTACCCATGTCCAAGTCTTCTTCTCCTCCTTGTGTCTAAGGGGGAGTATCTACGTGCTCACTTTCCACTTTTTCTATGGGCTATCTCTAACCTCTATGGTCCAATCCTCCACTATCCTTATTTATTTCTTCTTCCTTGTCTCCTTCTACATTTGAGGTAGGATTTGGAGCTACCACATTTTCAATTGTGTGTTTTCCCTTAGGTGGCCCTAGGAGCACAAACTCATTCTTAACATACTTTCCCTTTTCCAACTTAGGTTTGATCTAAAGATAGATAAGCGCAGCCCCATTGTCCCCAATATCCAAACTCACTAGCTTAATGCTAATAACATCATAAATAAGCCTCTTGATATAGAAAAATTTACCTAGATAAACATAAGCTTTCCTTATAGTATGGTAGTCATAGTCTACCTTTTCCATGTTGTAGCTCAACCAATTCACATCAGTAAACCTATAAACTACTTCCGGAAGTAGTGCATTATGAAGATGTATGACATTTTACGCCAAGGACTTAATGTCCCATCCTTCATTGTGAACTACACAATGCAAAAATGTTGATACACTATAAACTGCACTTCATTACCCACTACTGAGGGTAACTCCTTTGGAATACACCATTCCTCCTCAAAGGTTGCACAAATTCAATCATACCATAGTTCTTCCCTTTGTTTGAATGGGCCACTCATTGTTCCTTCACACAAATACTTCTCAAACCTCTTTGCGAGGGACTTATTTTCCATGGGGTATTCCTAAATTTTGTTATTTGGCCCATCGGGCACTCCAATTTCTACAAAGACAAGAGATAATAGGATAGCGCCAAAACTTATCTTTTCACCTATGTGTGCTTCCTCAATAATTGTTTTTGATATATATCCAACTAAGTTGTACATTTATCCTTGTAACATTTTCTTCACAATATGTATCCACATGGTATTTACTTGTGACCATCTCTCTTAATCATTCAACTTAGTGAGTAGATGTGCGTTTCCTACACCATAGGGTACTTCCTTAATTTGTATATGTCCATTCCACATGGACCCTTGGCATATCCCAACTCCTTTCTTGTGGCTATAATAAATGTCTTATCAGTTATATCACTATTAACCTCTATTATTATGCCATTCAATCCCTGTCAACGTAGCAATCAAAGGCATGGTGATCCTTACCGCCATCCAGAAAAATAGAAGTCCTCATGGACTCTTCTCATAAGCCATTGGTATAAATTTTCTAGTTTTCCAAAATATGGGAGTTCATACAGTTGATACACCCCTACCTTCTTGAGAAAATTCTCCCCAACATCATCATACACTAGCATGTCATCCATTGTGTGCTTGTTGGTCTTCTTATTCAATAATGCATCCAACTCCCCCTTGTTATCAATGGTGCAGTGGTTGTAGTCACTTACTTTACATCTACGGATATGGGAATCCTAATCCCATCTAATGATCACTCCTTCTAGATATTGCATTTCTGAAAATTTTCTCTCGGGATCATCTTCAACCTCAATTTCAACCTTTTTCTTCCCATTCGTTCTTGCTCTTGGTGCTTTCCTTGGTTCCATGGTAAAAATCTCACCTTTTTCCTCTATCAAGTAAGCTCTCATGCCATAGCTCAAAACCATGTGCCCTAGCTTGAAACCACATGCCCTAACTTGAAATCATGTGTCATAGCTCCTTCTCGGTGCTTCTGTTTCACTCAAACCCTTCTCTAATGGGGATGTAAGCCACTTTTCTTCCCAAATTTTCTCTCCATGTCTAGTTTCAAAACTCTCCACACCTAAACACATTTTTCTTGGTTTGGTCACAACTAACTTGCTTGAATACTTGTGATCTCAAAGGTGGAAGTTCTAGTGATTTGGACAATCGATGGCAAAAACAAAGTAATAATATTGTATATTAGATTTTGTCACTCTATCTCATGCAATACATTAGGCTAACATATAGCCAATATAATAGACAAACCTCTTCCTATAAAATAGGAAGTGTATTAAACAACTTACCCGTTTATAAATTTACGGGTACAACAAAACTCCATGAATAATATATTGTTGAAACAATATATTCTTTCAAACCTAATATTAATAATGTAAACATTAATAATTATTTTCCTAACATTCCCCCCCTTAATGTTTACATGGTACAACATATCTCGTTCACTGATTGTAGCCTGCCACCTCTGTGTGCTCATGATCAACTCCACAAATTTGCAGCATTGGGCTTGCACAAAACTCGAACATGTGCCAACTCACATTTCTTCCACTGATGGTTTTCTCCGGCTTCTACCAACAACCTTACCAATTGGTTTTGCAGGTGTACCAATAACCTTTCACACTTGGTTTTGCAGGATCACCAAAAACCTTACACAATTGGTTTTTACAGGTTTACCAAAAACCTTACACAATTGGTTTTTACAGGTTTACCAAAAACCTTACATCATGATTGCTACAATACTTTTGATCAATATTATACAATGTCACTACAAAAGGGAATCATGTAGGAAATATTGCTACCCAAACTGAACAATAAAACATAATGGAAATGGAACAATGAGACCATGTTCCCCCCCTCATTGTGAACATTTCACTTATTCAATCCAAAACAGGAACTCTGAAATCATACTGCACACAACAAACTGCAATTCAGAAATGAAAGAAAACTCACACTGCACACCTGTGCCACCAAATCATTCTGTGCGGCCCCGTCATTGGTGACTGACGAGAGGTCATTGGATGACCTCCAGCCTCTGTGCCTCCATCCTCCAGTCAAAAATCATCTAGAAGAGAAAATATTCATCACTTTGATGTGCGGTATTTTCTTCCTCTTCATTTTCTCCTTCTTCATCAACAATCATGGCATTATCTTGTAGTTTCCCATCAAGTAAGTCTTGTTCTCTTTTCTTGCAATTGTTAGATATATGACCAGGTTGTTTACAATAGTAGCATGTAAATTGTTTCTTCAGTCCTTTAGAGGTTGAACCGTATTTGGGCATTTTCTTACCAAATGCTTTCTTGTTTTCGCCAAACATTACACGGTCTCCTCTCGGTTCAACAACCATAATTCTTTTTTCTTCATCTAACAAAGAAGAAATAAGTTCTTCTAGACTTGGATTTATTTTGCTTAATGTAAAGACCATATTAGAATAACATGAAGGCATGCTATTAAGTAATACTACTTTAGCATCATCATCAGGTACATCTACTTTTATGCCAGCAAGTTGATTACAGATAGATCGAAACTTACTGATATGCTCCACCATGCTCTCACCTTCTTCCATCTTGAGGCTGAACAATCTTTGCTTTAAGGATATCGTTGCGCTTCCCATTTGTGATCCAAACAATTTGTTCAATGTCACCCAGATTGTATGAGAGGACTTTTTTAAGTCTATATGATGTAGATAAGCATCTGATAGACCCAATCCGATGATTGTTGTAGCCTTTCGATCTCTGCTGTCCCATTTTATTGCTTCATCTGCATTTGTCGGTTTTTTTTCTTTTCCATCAACAATATCCCATAAGTCTTTGTTGATTAGGAATAATTGAGTCCGCACTTGCCAGGTATGAAAATATTTGCCTTCAAATTTTTCAATGTGACTCAACTTATTCATTTTCACACAATATAGACGTCGGATTCTACCGAAAATGCGTCCGTGTAAAAAGTAATTAAAGAGACTTAACAATACAAACTACAACAAGCTAGTTAAGAGTAACTAAGAGCCATAATTGCCCTGACCTCTATAACATGTGAATGCTTTGCTAAGAAATGCAAATACCTTTGAATATTGGAAAAATACTTGCCTTTATTTGTTTTCTGATCTATAGGTGGATGCGACTCAATGCATGGCGATTCAATTGAATCGATTTGTAGAAGTTATTTATCGAGCCAATAAAGTGATGGAACAGTGGTTTGCACAAAGCAGTACTGTCAAAGGATTTGACTGTGTAGACCATTCATTTTTTTTTACTGTTACACAACAATGACAACTTCTCAAAACTCAAGCTCAATGTGTATAAAAGAATTCCAACATAGATCTCTCTCGTGCTTGCTGCTGCGCAGACTGCCTTCTGTGGAGGAGATGTGTCGAAGCACCATGCAAGGCTAGATAATAATAATTTTCCTATTGATAAGGACAAATCATTCACGGCTCAGTAGATATTGCTGCGACTACCACGCATGGTCATGCCAAACACTGGATCTGCAGAACTCAGAGCTTGATACTAGGAACAATGGGAAAACATGTGCACCCACCAATCATGAGTTTATATCAGAATCTTCTTGTGGCAGAACAAACACAGATGGAATCCACAACTACAGGGAAAAAATTGAAGTCCGTGACATCCAAATCCTCATAGCAAATTGGTCAAGACAGCTGCACTGGACTTTGGAGCAGATGGAGTAGAGGTGTGTAAATCGAGCCAGCTAGCTAAGACCCAAAGACTTGAAAAAACAATGCATTCTAAATGTGGGATTTGACCACGGGCTGGGCGGCAAGATCAACGCATGCAAGCATCTTTCACTGGAGCTGTCGCAGCTGAGACCAAATGTGCAAGCTAATGGAGGTACAGCAGATCAAATGCAGTCGCATGCATTTAAAATCAGACCTGTGTATTCATCCAATCATACAATATAAAACTATGTTCAATTTTACAATCACAGATCCTTACACAAAAAGACTCTCATTTTCATTGAATTTGCTCTGATACCAAATCTAGTGATTTGGACAGTCGATGGCAAAAACAAAGTAATAATACTGTATATTATATTTTGTCACTCTATCCTGTGCAATACATTAGGCTAATATATAGCCAATATAATAGACAAACCTCTTCCTATAAAATAGGAAGTGTATTAAACAACTTACCCGTTTATAAATTTATGGGTACAACAAAACTCCATGAATAATATATTGTTGAAACAATATATTCTTTCAAACCTAATATTAATAATGTAAACATTAATATTTATTTTCCTAACAAGTAACCCCACATCATGTCTTTATATAGAGTTGCTAAAATTTATTACATTTATTGCTCCTTTACCTACCACCGATCCTCTCATTAATTGACCATTTTCCCAATTTCCACATGATACACCTATATACCATAGCTATAACCTAGCTTTGCACCTTCCTACCTTCTAGCTATAGACCTCCTTTTACACACATCCATACGCTGAAGTATCTCATTGTTGTTCCTTCCTCTAGTAGTTTCTATGGCCGCCGCTTACCTCACATTATATTGTTCATTCATTTATTTCTAGCTATGGTCTTCCTTAGGAGAAATATTCTTTCTAGCAACTCCCTTCCATTTTTGAATAACACCTGTAACAATATGTTCTCATGTGTACCCCTTTTTGAATAACAACCACCCCACACCAATGGTATGTGTAGTCCTCTGTGCATAAAAATACTTTAGATTGTAATTAGCTTCCAGTGTGCAAATGCACTTATTACACAAAACACCAAACTAAATTGAAAAATAATAATGATGAAGAAGGAAATACATTAAAATAAATATAGAAAGGGAAATCTATACTAAATGACAATACTACCTTATTAAAAACACCAAGAAGACTTATTTATAGTAGGGCTTCAACCTACTCCTGTTAAAGTAACTGGGTAATCGTGTTCCATCAAGCACCTCTAACTGAAAAGCACCTAATTCAAGTATGTGAGTGATAACATATGGTCCCAACTAATGCACCTTAAGTTTTCCTAGATGGTGTAGAAACTTGGAATCATAAAGAAGTACCATTTGTCCAACCTCAAGCTTCTTATCCCTGATGTGTCTGTCATGCCATGCCTTCTTCCTAGCCTTTTCCTACTTTTGACTCCAACGTGTTATGACGCACCTCTCATCTAGCTATATTAACTTGTCAATTATTTCTTCTAATGCTTGTTCATCAGCTAGACCTCCTACACGCGCAATACACAAATAAGGTAACATGAATTTCATGGGTAGAACTGATTCTTCTCTCAAACACCAACTGAAAGGGTGTGGCCTTATTTAACCTTTTATAAGTTGTTTTATATGCCCAAATTATAGCAGAAACTTTATCATCCCAATCTTTCCTTCCAACATCACAAATTTTTGTTAAGGTCTAGCTCAATATCTTATTGAAATCCTTAGCAGTCCCATTCTCTTGAGGGTGATAAGGTGTATTCTTGTGAGTACGTGACCATAAATTCATCCAACAATATCATGATTGTCTCATTCAAGAAGTGTGTGCCCCTGTCACTTGTATAACCTAGCAGACATCCATACCTATTAAGAATATTTTCCCATAAGAACCTTGTTGTTGTAGATGTTATAAAATCCTTTATAAGTGCTTCTTTTTCCCATTGTGTAAGATAATCTATACAAGTGATAATGTAGTGTGATCCGGTTCTACACGCGGCTAGGGAAATAGGGCCCAAAAAGTCAATTGCACATTTTTCAAATGGTTCGAACTAGTAATAAGCCTTAAACTCATTTTATCTCTTTGTCCAAGTTTTCCAAGGCACTGGAAGTGATCACATGCCTTACAATACTCTTTACAATCCTTATACAGGGTCTCCGAACATAATATAGGGAGTAGAATCTTGTGTGCGATGGAGTCAACTACATAATGCCCACTTGTAATACCACAATGAGGCTCTTCCATGATATATGTGTGCTCATGTTCTAATACACATCGGTGCAATACTTCATCTCGGCCGAGTTTTTATAAGTCACCACTAATCAACATGAAGATTGAAACATGAATACGTGAATTGTAAGTTGTTTCTTCTCCAAATCTTTCATTCCTTCGGTGTCATACATGTGCATAAAAGACATAATTATTGTCCAATTCTTAAGACACATGATGTAACATATACAATTGTGCATCCGACATTGTATCTTTAATTATTTGCATGTCCTCTTCGATTGAATTCTTTATAAGTGGTCCTCGGGGACATAATTACTTTTTCCTAACTCTACCATGACTGTAAAGTTAAATTATTGGAATAAGAGAACCCATCAACATATGTGCCCCTATAAAAGAATCTTATTTACAAAGTATTTTAGTGCCATGTTATTTGTATAAAATACAAAAGGTTTTTCCAGTAGGTACTATATGAACTTATGCATCTTGTAGATCATTGATAAGGCCTCGCACTCTGTAGTTATATAATTATGTTTCTGTGAGTCAATTTTCTACTAGAAAAATAGATATAATGATCTATAATACCTTCTCCAAGCTGAGCTAACACTGTGCCGATGGTCATGCTAGAGGTGTCCACATGTACATGAAATAGTTGGTTCCATGAGGGAAAATACATAATAGATGTTGTAGTAAGTCTCTCCTTCAATGCCTCAAATACACATTGTTGTGGTTCTTCCCAATAGAATGTTCCTTTTCCCTTTAGTAACTCCTCCGAGAGGCACAAAATTATTCACATATCCTTTGATAAATTTTTACGTAATACCTGTATGGCCCAATAATGTGCACCTCACTTTGACTGGTAGGCTTGTCCAGGCCTAGAATAACTACAACCTTAGCTGGATCTACTAATAAACCTTCCTTACAGATGATATGCCCTAGCAGAGTTCCAAAAGGTGTAGTGAATACACACTTCTTGATTTTTAAAGAGATGCTTAATTGTCTACATCTTTCAAACATCAGAAAAAAGTTTTCACAATGATCCTTAACAAGCCCATATATTGTCCAATCATCCAAGTAAACCTGCAATAATTTGTGAATAAAATCTTAGAATGCTTGAATAACTATGTGCAAAAATATAGTAGGCGTGTTCTTCAAACCAAAGGGCATCACCATATATGTAAAGCTTCCCCATTCAGTGGTGAAATTCATCTTCTCTTGATCCTCCTTTGCAATTATTACCTAATGATACCCAGAGAATCCATCTATAAAAGAGTAAATTTTACGCCCTACAATGCCTTTTAATATTTCCTCAGTGAAAGGCATAGGAAAAGGATCAATCACACATGCAGGATTCATCTCCTGTAATCCACACAAATCCTAATCTGACCATATTTCTTTATATTTATTACCATGGGGCTAACCCACTTTGATTCTTTTAGGGGCTTAATGATGCCATATTTCAGCATTTTGTCAATTTCTTCTTTAACATTTATGCATAGGTTAGGGTTCATGTTGTAATGTCTCTTCACGATCGGCGTGCACCTTCCTTTAGCTTAATCTTCATCTTGCCTAATGACTCATGCACCCCTATTAACTTGTGGTAGCCCCTAGGAAATAAGTCCTATAAATCACTTAGTAACTCAATTATCTTAGCCATTTCATAATTATACCACTAATCTCCAATTATGGCCTCTTTAGGTTCAATATCCCTGCCAATGTTAACTTTCTTGGTCTTCATAGGTTCATGATAGATGCGCACGTTGTTATCCACACTATATAAAACCTCGTGAATACCTTTTGAATTATTAATGTCTAAAATTTCTAATTCTTCATCATCTAATATGTAGACCATATTTCCTTTCTCCTTCTCAAAGTAAGCCTTCTTAAGTAGTTTGGCATTTGTGTCATCTATTTCATCATAACACACTCATGGTTCTTCCTCACCAAATAACTCCTGAATGAGTTCTTCATCCTTTGCACTATCTCCCATAATCAAAAATTCCATAAGCCGTAATGCCTCTCTCACTAGAGGTTTAATAGAGAAGTATTCAAAAGTCTAGACCATTCCTGTAATCAATTTTTTCCAATTTCCATAATCCCTATGCAGTTCCACGAAACATATTAAGCACGTGCACATCCTTGCAAAGTAGAATAAATTTTGTACACCCAAAGTGAATGTGATAAAGCTTCCTTCCCCTCTATCTAGAGTCTCTCAAATTTTTGAACGTAGTGTTGAACATATTGATTACTATGATATATGAATATCCGAGTAGGAACATTTATCTTGAGAAACCAAAGTTGTTAGAGAAATTCCTACTTCATTCCATTCTATGAGATTATCCCTGTGAACCATCCACCAACATGTTGTCATCCCACACAGGGTATACACTAACATATTTCTTCTCTCCACCTTATCCATCCACTACTCCTCCATGACACATAGGAATATTGTAGGATCTCCTTCTCTAGTGTATCGGGGTACAAATTTTTACCGATCCGCCTAATACAATGAGGTCTACTCCTGCAATGCAAAGGAACTTCTTACTTTGTGAAAAATCATGTCATAGGTTCCATTTGTGTAATTATCACAAGTAATACTTGTAGTATCACTAATAGACTGTGCATCCTCCCACTAGAGGATTCCCTCCTTAGATGGCTCAAGTACTTCCGGATCTTGAATGATGCACACATAAATTATGTTCAGATATTACTTACTCAAAGTTTCAACATAAGGTGTATATTTCCCATATATCAAAGGGATGATAACACTTTCTTCCTTGTTCTCAAAACTTAAAGACCCCTTGTTGAACCATAGATCAACACTAGTTACATAACACCAAGGGTGCCCAAGAAGATATGGGAAGTTGTTCATGTTACAAGTGCCAAAACCTTAAAGTATCTAGTGAACTTGGCCCCTTGTATAGTAATGGATGCATCCTTTAAAACTACGATTAGAGTGGCCTTAGTTCGATTAGCCATAAATAGTACATTAGAGGATGGCTATAATGGAGTTCTACCCATCTACATCCATGCATCTAAAGTAAGCACATTCACTTCCGCACTTGTGTCAATAAATATATTTCTTAAAATACACCCATCCACAACATCATTCGAGTTTTTACTTGTCATAATCAAGCATCTTGATCACTTTAGTTTTTACTAGATGATTCATGAGAGAGACAGTACCTAGTAGTGTGACCTCTCTCGTGATAGTTATAGAAAATAATGTTCTTTGATTGATCATCTCTACTATCCCTCCATGGGTGATAATATTTGAAAAACCTCCCACACTCATTTATTATATGTCCAAAACCATTACAAATATAATAGTATACATTAAAGTATTTGTCATACCTTAATGTATAGGACTGCCTCATAGACTTTGTCTTCACATTGTCTTTAAAGTTATCTCCTTTTTTTCCTCTTTGGTGTTTAGAACTTCATTCTTCTTGATTATAATAGTGTTATCTTGCATCAATTCATTTATTTTGAGGTCTTATTTAAACCCTAAACATGTCATGTCTTCTGTAGACATTTGACTATCTAAGAGATCAACAAGATCCTTGGAGCTCTTTTCAAATTTTTGGAATGACTTAGCTTTATCAACTACTTCAGACAACTCTCCCTTTAGAAATATCATATCCTCTTCAATATTAATGCATTCTTACTCTTTGGATTGTAGGCTTAAATTCATAGATCTCATTTGCATTTATAAACTTTTAATTTTCTTATCTAGTTTACCTATTTTAGAATAATTATTTTCTTCAAGCTCATGAATTTTCCCTTTATAGTCTTTAAATTGTGCTCTCAACTTATTGACATTCTTCTAAGCATGTTTTTGCTATGTATAAACACACATTATCTTAGTATTTATGTCATCTCATTCTTCTTCTTCCTTAGAGTGCATAGAGTCACCAAACAATATTGAGTTTTCACTTATAGATCTCATATCATCTTTGGCCATGAACAAGATTTCATCACTATTGATCTCCTTAAGCTGAGCGTGCATAAAAGGAAATATGGAGAAAATTCAAGTAAGTAAATGTGTGCAAGGAGAGGTAGGTTTGCGCATGGGAGTAGGAAGGGGTGTAAGATTTTAAAGAATTAGCCACATTTTGGTTAAAGGGTATCACATGAAAAACATGTGAAGTTGTGGATAAGCATAATGATGACAATGTTGTTACATAGAGACTTGGAGTTCAAGAAAATAACATTCTAGGAAGTATTTATGGTTAAGGGATGTAAAGTGGAGGTTGTTATGGCTAGATGGGACTGAATGGCTTGGACACTCGAGTATAACAGGATATGATGACATTTCGCATGCAGCTAGCTTCTTAGATGATGTTTAGGTAAGATCTTATCTTATTTAAGGAGGAATTTAGATCTATACAAGGTGATTATGTTGTGTTGGGTGTTAGGTGTTAAAGGGTAGAGATTGTGAGTACATATATAATGGCTTATGCATGGTGAATAATATGTAATGGTTCTAAGGAGTACTATGGATTTTTAGATCAGATCCATGGGAAGGGTAGAATGCTAATGGTAGAATGATGTAATTGATCTATTGTTAAACCTTTTTGATGTAATATAGCTACTGTAAACACTTGTTAATCAATATATGATGGGTTATTCTATATATCTGTGTCTATGGGTTCAAACCCTAGTGTATTTCATATTGCTCATGGTACATATCTAGTTCTCTTATGTTGTTGTAATACTTAAATTTATATCATGGTGAATTTATTCTTAGATCTAGTAAAGTAAATGCGTGCATTCTTGTTTTTGCAACCATTCCTTCATTAATGGTGAAGCATTCTTACAAATATTTCATAAAGGAGGGGCTCAGTGCCTACAAATGCCTCGGGTGAGCACCTAGCTTATGTTGGGTGATAGGTCAACACGCTTGGGATTTAAAAGGGAATAGGTTAATGAGAACATATTTTGGTTTCATTATCGGGACTTCTTTTAAAGTTGTTGTGATAATGGTGTGTGATGACAAAATGCTTGGCCTTGGAAAGTGTTGAGACTTGGCTTAAAAGTACGGAGGATGATTTTTCCCACCGATTTAACATTTGACCTGATTTTGATACATAAATGGGTAGAGGAAAACTTGTATCATGAGCTCTATGAGACATTATTTTGTTGTTTCCTAGTAGAGTTGTATGAATGGTTGTTAGCATATGCATCAAGAAAGAGTTGGTATTATATACCTTGTGTTTGGACCCAAGAAGAGTATCGTAGAGGTTGCATGTTTCGATCTGACTGGACTCATGCTCGAATCATTAGTGAGTACGGTGTTGATGAAATATATATTAAAATATGTGATTTCTACATATTCTTTCCCAGAGGATTGCTAAGTTTGAGTTCTTATGGGAGCCAGGAGTATTGTTCTTGCATGTTATTCCATTAGCCATTAATATCATAATCATTACCCTAGGCATGGAGGCATTTCCTATGGTTGGATGACTTCTCACTAGGCATGGGATGTGGAGGATGGTGTGGTGAGAAATGGTGTACATTACGGTCGAAGCAGTGAGAAGAGAGGAAGATCAAGAATAATGAAGCGGGATAGAGGGAGTTGGTGAGACATTGCAAAGTTTCAAGAGTGATAGATTTATGGAGGAAGATGTTACAAGAAGTATTTAAGGCTCACACAAGGGCATGGGACCTAAGCAGATTGTGTTACCTAATCTTAGAAACTATGTGAGAGAAAACCCCTCAACTTCTAGTGAGAGCTTGTTGTATGGAGAAAAGAGATTCGTATGTGTGCATGTTAGCCCACCTTGTGACAAAACCCGACGCTTAGTTTTCCAATTCCTGAGATAAGTGTTGTCAAATCGGTTGGTGTTGATATTGGTAGTCGAGTGACACTTGGTAGATATAATTTTTGATTTAGTTCTTCTATGGTAGTACAAACATTTTTTCTATTTGGAGGAATCATATTTGGCACATCATTTAGGCAAGGTATGGGTACACAAAGTTTGGGTATCGCGTCTAGAAGTGGTTCTACATCATAGACTATCTGTGTGCGGTTTAGCGTGATGGTTGATACGTAGAGTGAAAATTCATTAGGCCCCTTACCTATGACAGGAGGAGGATCTGGAGGATCCAAAGGAATAGGAGCTAGTGGATCTAGTGTATCTATTGGTGGACGTAACACAAGAGGGAATCAAGATCCTACTTTTGGTGAGTAGGGACCACAACACCATCAAAAGGTGTTTTATGAGATGTCTCTTCACTTTCCTGATTACAAGGGTGTTGAAGATGTCATGGAGCATGTACACAAGTGCGAATTTCTATGACACACCAAGGGTATCACTACCCAGGAGTAGAAGGAAAGTCAATTTGTAATTATGTTACGGGGACATGTGCATAGCTTGTACGAAGTATGACCCCATCGGATGGTGTTGCATTATACTATGCTATATGATGACTTCTAGGTATAATTTCATATTCCCGCTTTTATAAAAAGAGCATTGCCACATTAGAGGATATTCAAAAAGGTAAGGTAGAGAGTGTGCGGTAGTATGATCCACACTTTAAGACTCTTATGTCAAATTTTTATATGATATCCATCCCTTGCAACATGCTCAATGGTTTTGGGTGGCTTGATTACACCCTTCAAGTAACCTCTCACATTATACTTTCAAGAATTTATGTGAATCCTTGGAGGATGTTTTACTAGCTAAGGCCATCGAAGCATTGACAACTAAGTAAGCCCATTTTTAGAAGCACAAATCATTGTCATGGAGAAGTAGCTAGAGAAACTATCTCAGTAAACTAAGCTCATGAGACTTGCAGTGGACTATGGTACATGCATTGTGAGGTAGAAGGACACATAAAGGACTATTTCTAATGAAATTTGGTTCACCCCATCTCATTGGATTAAGAAATTTGTCATGGAAATCATGATCCGAGTAGATTCCGGTCGGTTGTTGCAGTGTGCTCTCCACAAGAATGTGTCTTCTTATTGTAATATTTTCTCATCTACGACACATGATACAAATGACTCATGATGGATAGACAAAATATGTGATGTCATTGATATTGGTGTGTGCCAAACCAGTATCAAGAAAAATTATAAGAAGTAAGGTCACCAGTTTGAAGGGAACATAGATGGAGGTGGTCAAGGAAGAGGTTTTTGTGGAGGATTCAGAGGCCATGGTAGTCAAGAAGATAGGATTGAAATTCCCCATGGAACTTGTTACAATTGTGGATCTATTGAACACTACAATCATGAACCTTAGGATTTACTACAATGCTCATGGTGAAGGAAGAAGCATAAGTATGAGGAATGTGTTGAGTTGTATGAGCACATGAGCCAAAACTAGAGGAAAGATAAGGGCATGGGGATGGTGAGTGTGAAGTAAGCTGATTTGTATTGGATGCCTAGGGTAGTACATGACCCTGAGTTGGAACCTATCCTCGGTGACTACGCGGGCATAAGCCATGCGTGCTAGGGAAATACCGAAGGAAATTCCTCTCATTACAAGATAAGAGGTTATACATGGGAAATATCTTGATCTAACTCATCATAAGGAGGTTTACCAAGAGACCATGGAGGTGATTAGAAACGACAGGGGAGATTAAGTGGTTGAAAGATAAATCCTAGAAGTTGGAACAAGAAACAAATGTTGAGGTTCCTCGATCGGAGAGAAGTGTTTATGATATTGCACCAGGAGAATATCATCCATTTGTTAGGAGAGTGGATTAGACAAAAATTATAGTGCATTGGAGGGAAGCGTGAGAGGTAGGTCTTACATGTTAATCTTCCCCCTCACAAAGATTGATTATGACAAAGAAATCACATTGAATGCAATTGTGGATGGATGGCTATTGAGCAACATTCTAATTGACACGTGCACCGAGGTCAATGTTCTCACTTTAGATACATGGAATCATGGGGAGGGCCCCATTACAGCCATATTCAACTATGGTGTATATGTAAAATAGGACAAAGGCTAAGCCCATTAGGGTATTCAAGGATGCATCCATAACCATTCAAGGGGAAAAGTTTACTATAGATTTTTAAGTCTTAACACTTGTCGAGGTAGATAACTTTCCAACATTACTTGGAAATCCCTATTGCTATAAGAATAATGTTGACTTATGCTTTAACAAAGGGTACATAATTTTCAAGAATAAAGAGGAGCACATCATTATTCCACTGACGGATGGGAAGTCTACACCCTATATAGAGCCTTTGGGAGAAGAGGACCTGGATACAATTTATTTGTGCACCATTAGAGGCCTTAATATTATCCTTCCATCCAGAGAAGGAGTCATTCAATGGGAATATTCTCATTCCATGAGTGATACAACTAGCGTTACATGTGACAATTGGGCACACGGGACCTATGATTTTTTAGAAGATAATTAAAGGGAACTATGAATCGCATCGCCAAGGTACGCTCGATTAGGAACCTAGGAGGAAATGAACTACCCAATTACACTAGAGAGGGTAATCCTAATGGATTTCTATATGTGATGGAGGTACAATGGACCTATTAGATAAAAATGAGGAATATGTAAACTTATACCTTACGCCGAACAACAACATGTTGGTGGGAAACCCATTGAGACAATCTTATAGAGTGGTATGAATTGAGAATCACATTCTCTGTGAGGTTTCCCTAGAGCATTGCACCTTTTACAATACATGACTATCATGGGAAGGATTCCACCTCATCCCACGTCTAGGAATGTGAGAGAGCTTGGATGGTTGGCCTAGAAGCCTTGCCTCCTTTACTAGTGGTGCATAAGTTCTACTCCACCTTATAGGGTTGTGCACACACATGGTATATCCATTCAGAATTGCACCTTCAGATAGGTAATTAACAAGAGTTAATGGTGGATATTATCCAAACTTTTGAGTATCAATATCCTAAGCCATTAGTGAATGAGGTGCTTTAGGTATTCAATTTCCTTATCTTGTGAGATAGTGACATGGCTAAGGATTGGATCTTGGATTTTTTAGGATAACTTGAGTTAGGGCGCGATTCATAAAATAATAACCAGAAGAAGAGATGGAGGAGATATATCTTGAGCATGCCTTCTTGGAAAAGGAAAAAGGAAAGTTACTCTACCCGATAGATGGTGAGGAAGTAGACAATCTAGATGTTTCTCATATAGAAGGTACGCTCAAATTATTGGATAAAAAGATGAGAAAGGATGCACCTTCCATGATCCCTTAAATATGAAGAAATTTAGGATTAGTATAGAGGAAGAGCTAAAGGAATCTTTCATTAGAGATTACTAGTTAGACCAGGAGGTTTAAAAATAGTTAAGTTATTGTGAAACTTCCAAGATTTGTTCCTACACAGTACCATGAGCTTAGTAAAGGATTTCACCACTCTTAAGGGGAAATGCAGATTAAGTTAAAATAAGGTGTGTGCACAGTTCGGAAGATACCTTACGAATGAACCCAAATTTACATGTCAAGGTTAAGGAGGAAATTTATAATATGGTAGAATCCAGTATCATTGAGTCAATTGAAGAATTTGAGTGGGTGATACCAATGGTAATTAGTATCAATAAGAATGGGCAGATAAGGATTTGTGTTGATTACATAGATTTAAATGCTTCATGTGTGATAGATCCTTTTCCAACCCCATTTACTAAGGAGATCTTGGAAGGTGTCATAGGGTGAGAGATCTATTCTTTCTGATTTATTTTACGGATATCATTAGGTAAGAATTGTGAAGGAACACCAAGAGAATACCACTTTCACAATGAAGTGGGAAGATTTAACTATATCGTTTTGTCCTCTAGGCTTAAGAATGTGCCTACTTTGTGTTTTCGTGCATCGTGGTACAGGCATTTCAAGACTTCATCCATAAATGTATACAAGTATACCTAGATTACCGAATGGTGTAGGGGTTAGTAAGGGATCATTGTGATAATTTGAGGTTGATATTTCATAGATGAAGGCAGTTGAGTATCTCCGTGAACATTAATAAATGTGTGTTTTCTACCCCATTTGGCACATTATTAGGTCACATTATATACAAGGAAGGCTTATTAGTAGACCCTACCAAATTTGTTTTTATCTTAGGGTTAGAGGATCCTACCATTCAAAGCACGGTGTGTGGATTATTAACACACATGGGATATTAAAGTAAATCTATCAAAGGATATGCCAAGATTTCCATGTCATTGGAGGAGTTATTGAAACATAAAAGTAAATTCCATTGGGGTGAGGCACATCAAGTGGATTTTGAGACCTTGAAGGAGGAACTCACTACTGCACCCATTTTACGCTTTCCCTCTTGGGACAAGCCATTTCATGTGCATGTGGATGCATCGGGTATGGCCATAGGAGTAATGTTAGCAAAACCTAAAGAGGGGGATTTTTTATTACCCCTTGTGTTTTGTGAGTAGAAAATTAACTCAAGAAGAAAAAAATTATTCTACCACGTGAGCACAAAGCATTGTCTATGATCTACACATTGCACATATTTAGGTAGTATTCTATAAAGCAATACCTTTTATTTTCTACACGGACCACATGGAATTAAATTACTTGGTGAACAAGCCCATTTTGCAATGGCACATATGTTAGTGGATCTTGTTATTTCAAGAGTTTGAATTTTCGGTTGTCATGAAACTAGGAAAGAGTAATTTAGGACCTGACCATCTATCATGGATTAACTTAGGAAAGGAAATGCAAAGCATTGAGGAAATAATGTCGATGCAAAATTTTTTTAGATTGCAGCATGCACCCTCTGATTTGGAGGATATTGTTGTTTTCTTGCGAACGGGTGTGGTGCCAAAAGGAATGAAGGATTTAGAGAAGAATCGAGTTAACTATATGTGCCATCCCATATGTGTTGATTGGAGGAGACCTATAAAAAATATGCTAAGATGATGTTTTGCACTGGTGTGTGTTAGAACATGAGCATACTATAATCATGGAAGAAGCTCTTGGTGGCATTACATTGTGGTCTTTATATAAGAAATGCTACCATGTGGAAGATTCTATTGTCAGAAATTTTGTGGGAGATGGTTTATAAGGATTATATAGAATATTACAAGGCTTGTGACCCTTTGCCAAAGACACCTTGGTAAACCAAGGTGGGAAGATGAAATGTCTTTAAGACCTATTTCTAGTGCAAAGCCATTTGAAAAATGGGAAATTGACTTTGTGGTCCCTATTTCCCTAGCTGCACTCAAGAAAGGTCGCGCTTATATTATCACTTACACGGATTATCTTACTCGGTGGGTAGAGGTGACACCTAAAAAGGATTGCATGAAAACTGCAACATCTAGGTTCTTATGAGAGAATATGATCAGCAGGTATGGATTTCTGTTGAGTTTAACGAGTGACATGGGTACTCATTTATTTAATGAGACAGTTAGAATCTTGTTGGTAGATTTCATGGTATCCATAAAAAAACTACACCCTATAACCTGTTAGACCCTAATATTGACTAAGTCACAAGGTAGAGGAAGAGCACGCACGTATTGCAAGTATGGTAGAAAAGAGCTCAAGGAAAGGTACACAAGAGAATAGGTTGGCACACAAAAGTAGAAAAGGGTTTGGGGATTTAGCTACATTTCTAAGGGATTATCGCAGGAAAAACATGTGAAGGCTTAAATAGGCATGATGAGTGGATAAGGTGTCATCCGGAGTCTTAGGTTTCATGAAAAGAATATTCAATAAAGGGAATATTCCAAAGTAGGATCATTATAGTTAGTGGAATCCTTTGTAAGCTGGCATAAGCACTCAATCATGGAGGACCATATTTCCACCTAGTATGTGATTTTCTCATGGGTTAAACTATCGTGGTTAAGGAAGGATCCAAATTCTATTTAAAGGAGTTCTTGGGTTCAAAATAGAGAGAGGTGTTCAAAGGAAATGAAGTGCTACAAGAATATTTTGGGTTATAATGTGGAGTGTCACCATTATTGTTGTAGGTTATTTTTGTTGATTTTAGTATTAGAGAGAGGCTAGGAAAGGATGATGTTATGTATAGAATTATGCACTCGTGTCTGAAACCAAGGCTAAAATAGAAGGACATAGCTAGGGTTCCTTGTGTAGAGTAGTTTTGTAGGGTTAGGATGTTATTCCTTGATGTATATGGTATGATATGACCCCTTTTGATGTAATATGGATACTATGAATGAGTATAATCAATATATGAAGCTTTGTTCCAAATATCTATGTTTATAGACCAAAATCTAGTGTTTTTTCATGTTAATCATGGTTCAGATCTGATTCCATTATGTTGTTTTGATGTTTATGTTTATCTAATGGTGTAGTTTTTCTTATAACTAGTTCCACTACCTATGTATTAGATTACATGCATGTTTTTGTTCTACAAACCACTCCTCCATTAATGGTGAAAGAATCTCACAATGCTCACATAAAGGATGGGCTCGGTGCCCATGCATGCCTTGGGTGAGAGCCCAACACTTGATTGATAGGTTGGCACACTTCGGGTTTAAAAGGAGAGTTGGAGGTAAATAATGACTACATTTTTGTTATGTTTATGGGACCTCTTTTGAACATGTTGTGAGAATGATGTGTGATGATGAAGCGTCTGACCTTGGAAAATATCAAGATTTGTATTAAAAACATGGAGGATTATTTTTCTGAAAGGTTCAGTACTAGATCTGATTTTGATGCACATAAAGGGGTGGAGGAGAACCTGAATCACAAGCTTTGTGAGAAATTATTATGTTGTTTCCCAGTAGAGTTGTATGAATGGCTCTCAACATATGCATCAAGGATGAGTTGGTACTATAGACCTCATGTTTAGACCCAGGAGGAATATCAGTGGTTGGAAGATGTTGATCGACACTGGACTCATATTTTTATCATTAGTGGAGAGGTGTGTTGACTATTTACACGTTAGAGTATGTAATCTTCACTTATTCTTGCCCAGATGTTGTTGAGTTCAAGTTCTTGTGAGAACCTAGAGGATCTTTCTTGTGTTTTTTTCCATTAGCCATCAAGATCTTGATTATTACTTTGAGTTTGGAAGAATTTCCTATGGTTGGCTAAACTATCTCTAGGTGCAAGGAGTAGAATCTGGTGTGGTGGAGATGGTGGACCTTGTGGTAGAAGCATATAGAGAGGAGAACTGGCTCAAGTAAAATTAAGTGTGAGAAAGGGAATTAGCTAGATAACGTGAAGTTGTCGGTGTGATGGGCTTATGGAGGAAAATGTTGTGGGAAGGATTTGATGTTCACACAGAGGGCATGAGACTTGAGAAGTCCGTGTCTTTACCCCATCTTGGAAAGGGTTGGAGAGAAACCCCCTCGCTTACGGTAAGATCTCATTGTATAGAGAAAGGAGAGTTGTAGGTGTTCATCTCAGCCCACGTGGAGACCAAACCCGGAACTTAGTTTTCTAGTATCTGAGACAAGTATTTCTAGTTCAGTTGGTGTTGGTGAGTAGGTAGGTTTAGGTAGATATCATTTTACGTTACATCCATCTATGGCCTCGCAGAAATTTCCAATGTTTGGAGGTATTTTTCGTGGCACATCATTTGGGAAAAGTGTGGGTACCGAAGGTTTGGTATCATGTCTAGAAGTGGCATGTAAAACACATCGTAAGTGGTTCGATATCACATATCATTGGCATGTAGTTTAATGCGAAGGTGGGTATGCGGAGCGCAACTACTTCAAGACACTTACCTACTATGAGAGGAGGATTAGGTGCATCCATATGAAAAGGAGCTAGTGGAACTATTGGATCTAGTGCTAGAGGAAACACATGAGGGAATAAAGTTCATGGATCTATTGGTCAAGGTCAACAACACCATCAATAGGTGTTTTAGGAGATGTTGTTCCATTTACTGATTACAAGGGCATTGAGGATTTCATGGATATAATTATAAAACACTGAATATTATAGTATTGAAACTGAAATTATTTGGGGTATATTTACATAGATGGAGTTTACATTATATAGGAGGGTGTTCTCCTTAATACAAGGAGTCAACATCAATCCTCAACAACATCCTACAATCTCTCAAACTTATCCCTAAGATATCTCTCATACTAAAATAGTTACGTGAGTTGTTCTTACAACTCACCAATAAAAAAATTATTACAACTATATTATTAATATGAGCTCTATAAAGTCATTCTTATTAATATTAAATTTTATTTTAAAATGTTACACAATATTTTGGTAACAGATATCATATATGTATGTAGAGAAAAATCATAGTGAATGAAAGATAAACAATAAACAATGCAAACCTTCCAGTAACCTTCCAATGAAAACCTCAGTAAGGTTGTGGAGACTTTGTCTGTGGAACCTTGCAAATGGATGTGGGTGCTCTTGAATATTCTCCAAATGTGAGTGCAAATGCTACAAACACGATACTTTGGAAAGATTCAGATTGCAAATTGATAGAGTTTATTTGCAAACAATTTAGGAGGATTTGTAAGAGAGTAAGTTTGCAATTTATAGAAGAAAAATTGGTTGGAAGTTGGTTGAACACAGTTAAATGCACATGCTAAAAATAGCATTGGAGGAAGTTACAGTAGTTCTAGGGAATTTAGGGGTAGTAATGGATTTAATTGTAGAAGTTGCATCCGGGAAGGTGGTTGTACGTGCATTTTAATTGCCCCCACCTTTCTAAGATTCTATAAGTATAGTTAACTAGGGTAGTCAAAGTGGATTCTAAGTGGAGTTTGATCAAGTGGCGGATGACTAGAATGTGTACACACTTTATTAATTATTTATTTAATTAATAAATAATAATTAATTTAGCCAAAGGGGTACAAAGGGTACGGGATTAATTTAATTAATCAAAGGGGAACAACGTGTATTAATTAATCAATTTAATTAGTTAATTACAAATGGGTGAATAACGGGGTGTATTAGCGTAATATTGGGAACAAGTGGAAACATGAATGTAAATTTGGGGTGTCTACATTTTCCCCTCTTTAAAGTGCTATTGTAGAGTAATAGTGCTTTCAAGATAGTAACGCATGTGGATCGGAGCGGAAAATTGTGAAGCATTGGGATTCCCGATAAGTAGAATGGTAGAGGAATGCCCCCTTAAGGGAATGGATGACACACCAAGGCGAGTGTACAACCTGATTGATAGGATGTAATGAAGGGATTAAAACAAGGATGGGAAAGGAATGTGTTCATATAATGAGTGTTATTTAGAGAGTAATTTTTTAAAGCAACCTAATTTTTTGTTGTTGTACAATAGATTTTTCACCATGATTTTGAAGGAATCAATATGGTTAACTCGGATGCGTGTAAAAACACGCACAAAAAAAAGAAAAAAATAAGAAAGGAAAAAACCTTCAATATAAAAATTAGGTGTTGGCATCGGGGTTATAAAGGAACCAAGATGTGATCACACTACTTGTAAGTGGTCCAAAAAGAGTAAATAAACATCAACAATGCAATAACAATTCAAAAATGAAGACAATCAACTATGCCCCTAATGTGTGCCACAATGATGATTAAGTAGATAAAAATGCTCCCAAATGGGAATAGGATCATCTTTGGAAGAACATAGTCAAATCGAGTCCTTATGACACTCTTGTTGAATCAATTGTGAAAATTATCAAAGTTGAAATTTCCCGGGTGAAATTACATCACGAAGGAAAAAAATTGTGTGAATTTCCCCAAGCAGAGTTAGTATATCATGCAAAGGGAAGAAAGTGATAGTTGTAAGATTGGCATGAGCACTAGAGTAATAGATAAAAGTATGACATTTATTAAGATTTTACTAAGATGTTGAATGATTTACTTTAAGGGTTTTCTAATTGTATGATTTCTGTGTGAAGTGAATGTTTTTCGAAAGTTTTGTGATTTTTTAATTTTTTTTTGGATTTTTGAAGTATTTGATTTCATTTTTTTGGATTTTTACAAGTTTGGAAATACAAATACAAACAAAAATGAATAAATTCCTTGGCTTAAATAAACTAGGAGGAAAACACAACACGTGCAAATGACAAAAAGATATAAAAGAAGTAATAGAAAGAAACCCAATATGAATAGGAAGGAACCACACCAAAGTTATATGTGAACTAGGATGTGAATAAATTTCCTGCAATTGGTCCACAATAAAGATAAACAAAGTAAAACACAATGACAAACTGAAAGAATAAAAAACATCATCATAATGTTAACAAACTGCAACAATACAATACAACATGTAAAAACGATGTCTAATGACACTCGAATGTGTTCCACATTGAAGAACTAGACAAATTTGAATGCCCCAAGTGATAGCTTAGCATGTGAGAGGATTGGATCGGGGTGAAGAGTAGAGTGATACTTAGATACTCTGAAAGATACTCTTGTCGAGATCCATTGAAGTTTGATTTGTATTGGATTAAAATGTAAAATCCAAGTGTGCCCCAAGCAAAGTTATATTGTGAAAGGGTAAATGATTTCCTCGAGCATAGATATACACCATGGGAAAGAAATATGAGTATGATCTGGAATAATCATGAGGAGTACCATCAAATGGCAAAATTGTTGAACTATGTTATCTAGTTGTTGAAAGTTTGTCAAACATTATCTGAATGTTTTGATTATGACAGTTTGAAACTATTTTTGGAGTTTTGGACAATTTTATATTGTTTTTTGTGTTTTTAAAAAATTTGATATTATTTTTGTATTTTTGAAGTTTTGGAGAAAATGTTTTACAAAATTGTTTTTGTATAGTACAACTCGGTAAAAAGGTACACTGCTTGAAAGCATGTGCAAATAATTAAAAGCATTCCATTCCATTGGTAGAAATGTAGATGATAAAATTATTGGGTATTTCACTCCACTTGTGGCTCCATGTAACTAGGAAGATGCAAGGGCTCATCACCGAGATCAAGAAGGACATGAAAATGAGATGAATAGTGATATGAAAGGTGAAGATAATGGATGCGAAGACACAAGGTGTAATGATCCATGTGAGAAGAAATGTAACTCATCTCCAATCAAGATTACTTGACCGATTACAAGATGATTCCACTTTATAGGTTTTGACTTGAATTAGATCCATTGATGGCCTACTGATTAGAAAAATATGATTGAAGGAATTGGTGTCTCTCGTAACATGAGTAGCTAAATTACTTCTTGGGATGTTTTTGATTAAGCACTTTGATTAAGATTTCATAAAGGATTTATTGAATGATTATTTATTATTTTTGTGAAGGAAACCCTACATGTTGCCCCATGCCATCAGTAAAAGGCAAGGGCTCAACACCGAAGACAAAATGTAGGTGAGTAAGGGATTTCTCCATTCCTAGTCTCATACTACTAGTAAGAAGTATGGGCTTAGCACCAAAGACTGTGAAGGACAAAAGGTGTATTGATTTTATAATTTTTTATATTTTTAGATTGATTTAATTTTCCTTATATGTTGATAGTGTGCTTTTTGGGAAGGAAAATTCTACCCCCAAGTCTCAACCTCATGCGACTAGTAGGACGCAAGGGTTCAACACCGTAGATTGAGATGGGAAGTCAAAAAGGATTGGGTAAAGAAGTTTAGTCTTTGTTAGTTAAAGAGAGAGATTATTTGAAAGGAGGATTTTTCCATTAGTAAGCTTCAAGACAAAACCATAGGTAAAAAGATATGAAATGGTGGAAACCATAATAGAGACGAGACACAAAATGCCCAAAAGGAATAAGGTTAACATGTGTCATAATAGGTGAAGAAGGCGAGTATATGATAATGGTATGATTAAGGTATCTTCCAATAGATGGAATGCCTAACATTATTTGTACACACTTTGTTGTTTTTGATTGGAAAACAATGCTCTAATACAAAGTTTTATTCTCTTTTTGTGATTTTTGAGTTTTTTAAATTTTGGAGGATGAAGGTTTGAAATGGAATTATCAAGAAATATGTCTATGTTTATTGAAGTTGAATGGTCTTGAGATACAAGACTTATGTAGATGAAATGCAAGTCAAGAGGGAGAATCAAAATATTTGAAAATTCTGAAATATGATACTTTGACATACATGAGCCAAGTCAAAGGAGGGAAACTGAAGTTTCGATAAGTCTTGTAATATGAGACTTGGGTGGATAGGATCCAAGTCAAAATATTGAATCAAATGATTCAATGGGTCCTGAAGTACTAGACTTAGGTGGACAAGATCCAAGTCAAAGGATGTGTGATTAGATAAGTCTTTGATGAGATCGAAAGACATATGTGATGTTAGAAGAAGATTGTCGATGCGGGGAAGATGTTGAGATACATATTCACTGTGAGCGAAAGAGCGCGAGGAAAGAAGAATAGATCTCTATATGTATACTTAGGGTTCCTTGTAAGCCATAGAGAGGAAATAGTCAATGTTTCTCCTTCTAGGTTGTGAATTAGTTGATTTGATGAAAGATTTGCAATTAAATCTTGAAACGGTTGAATAAGGATATTCCTGGGTATACGTACCTCAAAGAATGTGTACATGTAGATATATTGACAAGTAGGAATCATCATTGATGAGATTCCTATAGGATGGATCATTTGAGGTGTAATGGACAGAAGGTTGCGTTATTGTAAGTGCCCAAGATTATTGTGGTTGTGGTTTGACAACAAGACTAGAGATGTTAGGCGTAGGAGATGGAATGGAAAGAATAGAATCAAGCTCAATGGTGTTTGATGATGGACCATCTTCTTTCATGTCAAGGGTTAAAATATCCTCTTGAAGAAAATTCAATTTATCATTAGGTATTAGAATATTGTTGACAAAAAGCAGTTTCAATGTCCATTTGGGTGACGGAAGAAAATATGTAGAATAAACAAATTGGTTTGAAAGGGAGATAATTCATCTTTTTCGTGATCTCATGGAATTTCATTTTGAGCAGAAGTGGGAATAATAGTCAAATCTTCATTTGAAGGTGTGGAATTTGACATGTCATTAGTTACAAGAGCTTCATCATTAAGATCTATAAATATCTCTCCGTCATCGAGATAAGTCTTAGACATAAGTCTTAAAACGTGTACATTTATCGGTTTAGTGGTCGTCAATGCGATGAAATTCATAATCTGCATGAGGTTAGTACTAGTATGGCTTAGGTTCTCCTTCAAACCAAGGTCTTGTAAGGGGATATTTTATCATCATAGCCACTTTGAGTTGATGAAAGACACTAGAGAGACTTTCACCGAGGGGTGTAAACTTACGTTTAAATTTACACAATGTAGTGTCTTGGCTAAGTTGTATGATTGTATTTTTGATTGATTGGTTATGTATGTTGGCCATATTGCGATTATTTGTGACACCAACAATGATGTAAAAAGATTCATCATGAGAAGCTCTAGTACGGTGATTATTGGGTGAGGTTTGTTGAATTTTTTTGACGAACTTCTCCGAGAGGTCCGCGAAGGTAGTGATAGATCCCTTTGGAAGGTGTAATAACCAATCCAAATATTTTCCTTCTATACTTCTAGGAAAAAGGCACAAGATAAAGCTATTGTTATATGCCACTTCATGACATGCTATGGAAAATTATTTGATATGTTGTCTTGGATCAGTTTTTCCCTTGTATTTTTCAAATTTGGGCATCTCAAAAGACTATGGGAAGGGTATGTGTAAGATGTCCATATTAAAGGTTATGGAAAAATTCATCAAAATTGAATTGTTTGCATTGTTTTTTCATACCCACAATGGTGTCTTTCATCATTTTCCATTCTTGGGCAAAGGATGAATTGTATAAATCCACCATTGGAATGAAAAATGAGGTAGAGTGAAGAAAGATACGATGAAAAATGCAACCCTTAGCAAAGTGAATGCTAAGTTAGAAGTGATGAAAATGTTTGAAAAGCTTGACCCTTAGCAAAGTGAAAGGAAATGATGGAAGAGAGGTGTGCAAATAAGTTTGGTAGTAACTTGTCCCTTAACAAAGTGAATGCTAAGATGGAAAATATGTTTAGAAGATATGAATGACGCAACCCTTAAAAAAAATTGAATGTCAAGATGAAATCACATGAAATTGGTTGATAAGCTCGACCCTTGACAAAGTAAATGCCAAGATGGAAGAGAGGGAAGAAGATGGAAAAAGTTCAACCCGTAGTAGAATGAGTGCTAAGAGGGAAGAAGCAAAAAAATGTTAATCGAGTTCTCATCTCTCAAAAAAATGAGAGTAAGGAGAAAAAGGGATGACAAGAAGTTAGATGTTCTCTATTTCGTAACAAAAATGAGTCATGAAGGAAGAGAGACTTAACAAGGTAGACAGGATCAACTCTTAATCAAAATGAATGATAAGAGTGATAAAGAGATGTAAAAATGTTAACTCCTAACACAATAAGTGTTAAGAGAAATGACAAAGGGATGTTAGGTGAAACTTGCTCAACACTTAACAAAATGAATGTCAAGGGAGACAAGACTTAACAAGATGAAGGTGATCAACTCTTAAAAAAATGAATGATAAGAGTGACGAGAAAAGGGACTTCACAACACTTAACAAAATGAATGATGTTAAGGTGGAAGATGGACTGAAGTGTTAGTTTAGAAGAATCTTAGCAAAATGGGTGCTAAGAAAGATGAAGGAGTTTGAAAGATGTTATGAACATTTACAAGGTGAATGTAAAGAGGTAATAAATGAAAGAAGTGAGTGTGCTCAACTTGCGATAAAGTAAGTGCAAAAAAATAAAATGAAATATTATCAACTCTTAACAAAAATATGTTAAGTGAAGAGACTTAGGAAAGAAAATGATGGATTTTCTCAACTTTTAACAAGATGAATGGTAAAAGGGGAGACTTAAGAAGATGATGAATGATGTCAAATCTTAACCAAAAATGTGTTAAAAGATAAGACACGACAAAGAAGTGAAAGCACTAAAAGAATGAAAAGGTAAAGGTCATCATAAGAAGTGAATAAATGATGATAAAAAGGTCAGAATCTCACAAAAATGGAGATAAGAGACAAGGTGGAAGTAAGGGATTAGTGACCTCAAATTAAAACAAAGTGAATTATTTAACGAGAGAAGTGAAGAAATATTGAGGTTGTCGACAATGCAATAGAATGATTGCAAAGTATGATAACATAAGATGATAGGAGAAAAAAATGGAAGATGTCGCAACTCAACAAAGTAGAGGTGAAATGTGATGACGTAAGAGTGAGTAGAGAATGATAGTGAAGAATGTCAATAAGTTGAGAAAGTAAATGTGAAATGTGATAATGTAAGAATGGGGAATGCTTAGAGTTCAACAAAAATAACATTAAACTTAAGACTTATGATAATGAAATATCAAGGTGATCAAGAGATTGCTTGACTGTGATAAAGTGAGTATCACAATGTCAAGACTTAGATGAAAATGAAAGTGATTAAGCTGTGAGTATGGATTTCCGAACTCAAGATTTAGACAAGTGTATAAAGTAACAAGATGGATGAGAGAGAAAACATGAATGACGAAAGTGAAACACAAGTGTGTAACATGTGATAAAAATGAAAAATGGTGAAATGAAAGTTGTGGCCTCTACCTTAGATTGGCTTGGACAATGTTTGGATTCCTAGGTGGCTCTCTCAACTAGGTGTCAGAAAAATATCTAAGTGATCACGACACTATTGCTAGCTAACGGATTTACTTCACCCCCTTTGAAACCCTAAGCAAAGACCTTGCTCAAAATGAATCGCACTGGGGTCACCACTACGGATATTCCATGACTCTAACTCACAAAGGCTTTACTAGTTAGGTAGGATAAAAGGTTCCCATTTCATCCACCAGTTCCCTTAAGGTGTGGAATACTTTGGGGTTCCTAGAACCACGCCATTTTTTATAGCTTAAGGATTATTCCAAGGGGTTATGTTCTAGTTAAGGGGTCAATCGTATCTCTTAACCGAACCTACAAATCAATTTTTGAATATGGTGTTTTTTTATCTTTTATTTAGGTGTGGTTTGATTGAACTCTATTGATCAAATAATAATTGTCAAAGACCACAAAAGGAGTCCGCGTGGGATAGAAGGCCCAGAACCAAGGGCGCAAAAGGATAGGAAGGACCCATATGCGGAAGGCAATTTCAGATTTCAGGACTTAGCTGATTTTGAGCATGAAGACCTATTTTTAGAAGATGGCGTGTGGAACACATCAATGATGTATAGATTTGCACGCCATGCATTGTCTATCTTTGGAGAAGTAGTTCAAAGCGTCTATGCATGGAGACAAGCTGAGAATAGAATTGACACTTTAGTTAACTGCAAGAGGACTATAGATAGCGCACTTGCATGTGTGGCTATGATTGTAAACGGCATGTGGCTATCAATAACATGTGGCCTATTTCTGGAATAGATAAGTGGTGGAGAGCAAGTCCCTACCCTATATATATTATGTGAGGTACATTGTAGGAGATATATATATATATATATATATATATTATATATATTGAGAGAGAGATAGAGAGATGGATATACGTGTGTGTAATAGATAATATACACATATGAATGAATCACTATATCATCTCCATACGCGCATTGGTATAGCTTGACAATACTATAAAGAGATTCTGTATTTACTAATAGATGGAATATATTGGCTGAATCTAAGTGTCATTTTGTGTGTAGTTTTATAGTGCATGTTATTAATTTAATCATGATTACTGTTCAAGCTTATCCTTTCATAGATCTCTCGAGTAGCATGTATTTTAGAATGATGGAATAGATATGAATCTATATGTTTCTCCACTCATCATGTTAACATCATGTTACAAGCAACCCTAAAGAGGGACACAGTACCTTTGCGTGATTCGGGTGAGTGCTCAGTCTAGGATGAGTGATGTGCTAGTGTGACTAGGGTGTTATCTGGTAAATTCTAGGCTGCATCATTGGTTCCATTGCTGAGACCTCTTTTTAGTTACTTTCGGGATGGTTTGTGATGAAGACATATCGGTTAACTCTAGCAAGTATTGAGGAATGGATACATGATCCGAAGGAAGAATATGCATGACATTCGATTCAATGGATCGAGTTTAATGCATGCACTTGGGTAGAATAGAACCTGTATGACAACTTATATGAGATTTTTCATTATCTTTCTAGTAGAACTATATGAGTGGCTTTCTTGCTTATGCATCTCACGAAGTGGAGGTATCATGCACTTGTCTAGACACATGAAGAATTTCACGCCCTCTATGATGTTGATATGATTTGGACTCGCATGGTGGATACATGGTTTCACATGTTCTAAACAGTTATATTCTAGAATATTCAATTTCGACGTACTCTTTCCCAAAGGTAGCTAAATTCCAATTTTTACGATATCCAAGAAGAACATATTTTCATGGTATTCCAATGGTGATCAAGATATTAATGGTAACTTTGACGGAGAGTAAATTGATGGCTAACTAAAATTTTCCACACGCAAGGTCAAGAATAGGTTTGGTTTAAGATGGTAGACCTAGCGACAAAGAAATAGAGAGAGGAAAGGTTGCTTGAGTATAATGAGGTGTGTGAGAGGGAGATAGAGAAGCAGCATTCTATTGCAGAGAGTATGGCATGGAGGAGAGAGATGGCTCATGAAGGATTTATAACTCACGTAGAAGACATGGAGCCAGAGCATCAAGAACTCCCCCATATTGGAAAGCATGATAGAGACCCCCCTCGACCTCACATGGAAGAGTGCCAACAGATACTAATTGGGCTTCAAGGGTGTATCTTAATCCACCTGGTGACCTAGCCTTTGTGCTTGGTTTTTCAGTATCTAGTACGAAAAGTAACCACCAAACTAACTTGGGAAGTAGGAGAGCAAGAGTAAGTCATGGATCAAGTATATCAATGGAAGTGATGAGGCCACATATTGGCATGTTTTGGCCCCATAAAAATCCTTTTTGAAGCCTCTTACACATATAGTTTTAAGACTTTGATCTCCTCTTGATGGTTGATATGAGATAAAGTTATGATTCTGCATATATTTAGTTTTGTATGTTCATTAAGATCTAATATACTTATTTACTTTGGTGAATATTGTCTTTTATGTGAACTAATTTTTCTAATGTCTCCATGAACAATTTACAAGATGCCATAAGATTTTGAAGTAGTAGGCCCTAGCCTGTAGCACTCTGGTTGTGCTCCTACAACATCTTGTAGCCATTGGCTGGGCAATGATAAAAGAGAATCATGACATCCAACAACAATGAGGCATCATGAAGTATATGGAGCTAAGCATATGAAGTTACAAAATGAGTTAACCAAGTGGTAGCATTGTTTACACAAGTTTGAGAAGTATTTGGGTGATTTATCTTACCTGTACCAAGCTCCAGACCTGCCCATAGCATCTTCCAGAACTACTGCGCACAAATGAGCATTATTCACCTCCGGTGCACATAGCCAAATAGAACTTATCCAGCTCACACCGAAGTATAAGACAAAAATTACTAGCTATCCTAATGCACCATATGCAATTTTATGGTTACTTTGTTAAGTAGTGTTGTAATCAGTTCTTATCATGTAAATAATACATGAATTAGCTATCTCCACTCAACAAATATGAAACAAAATAACTATAATCTGTTTGAGTGGTTTTTAATCATATTCCTAGCATAGAATAAGTTAGTGATCTGTCTATATATATATTCAGATAGAAATGTAATAGATATGGAGTAATAGATTAAGGAATCAAGTGATAAATGTATGAGAGAAGCAAAATTGTGAATGTGTGAAGAAAAAATATATTAATGTGATTTTGTGCTCTTAAGTTCATTATAATCTCTTTGTTGTAGCAATCTTTAATTGCTACAGCTTAATAGATGAATCATTTATCTTCTTGAGTAGTTTTGTGAGTTTCTAGGGTAGGATCAAAACTCACTTTTGCATGAGGAAGGGCCCCCTCGGAAGGAATTGTAGGGAAGATCCTATTCCTCCATTTCCTATTTATGTTGTGTGGATTGATTATCAGTTATTCATTTCATTTCTAAAAGCTAATGAGTGCATAGTGTGTTGAGTTTTAGACTTGCAGATCAGCAACATCCATAGTTTACTTTTTAATTTACACAAGCATTACTTTATACTCTTTGATGATTCTAGCCTACAAAGACCTCACTCCAAATTACTATAGCATATATTTTGTAGGCCCTTTGAAAATCTTATGCCACTAGGTTAACATTTAATGAACAATATAGTATGAGACCTAATATCATTGGTTGATTATTCTGTACATCATTTTGGTGCCGTTGTTGGCGAAGGTGTCTAGACAGTACCATAGAAGTGATTGAATTTCCATCTTTCATTCAATTCACGCTTTCATTTCCCACTTTATAGAATAATAATTCATGCTTTCTAGAATAGTCATCCTACTTTTTAGATCATATTTCCTTCCTATTATTTAAAAGCTTTCTAGGAGCTAGAATTCTTGCTTTGTAGGGTAAATTTGTCATTACCGCATTGCTCAATTTCTACAAATAGAATTAAGAACCAACCCCCTCATATATTAAAAAAAAAAAAAAAAAAAGGAAAATATATAGGAAAAAATAAAGAGATATAGCTGGATAATTTATGCATAGAGAACGAGACTCATTCGGAAGATTTTGCCAAAGTAAAAATAAAGCTGCGAAGAGTAGAGGAGCTACTTATCTCCTAAGACAAGGAGTATACTTCCATACAAAGAAGAAGAGTGGTAGAGGATCTGAAACATATTTAAGAAGAAGAACAAGAAGTAGAGAAGACCTTGGTTGTGCTAGTGAAAGAAAGACAAGAGGAGGATTTGAATGAATCCCATACTCCACGAGGAGAAACAACACCCGAATACCTACTCAATTCAGAAAGTTATGCTATAACTACTGCCACCCACCATACAAAACCTCAAGTATCTGTACATTATTGTATTGAGGGGGAGGTTGATCGGGAATTTGAGGACATTATTCTAAAATCTCTTGGGATCCATATAACAAGGAAATATGCCATGGATCGAGCATCAGGAAATGAAGTTGAAGGTAGAGGACATGCTGCCTCCACTTTTGAATTCCCAATTGTAGAAACCACATAAGATACTCCTATGAAGAATATTCCACCCTCATCCCTCCCACACTTTAGGGGGATGTTCAATGAGGATCTAGATACATTCCTATTTGAGTATGATGTGTTATGCCGAAGCTACGACTACGAATGTATGAAAAAAATCTCAAGATATTTCCAACCGCCCGAAGGATGTAACACCGAGATGGTTCATGGGACTAGGGGGGACACAGTCAGTAGTTGGGATGAGATGAAGAAAAATTTCGGCCAAATATCAGGAATATGGCAAAGGCGAAACTTCAGAAGAAATGACATATCTGCATAACTCAAGATAAGGATGAATCTTTGGAAGACTACATGGAGAGGTTCACCTTCACTCTACGAAGCATAAGAAAAATAACTCAACCTCAGACACACTCAATCTAGTATTTCTAAAAGGAATATGAGATGACTTCTTAGAATCCTTAGACCTCATGAGTGGAGGAGATGCATCTCAGCTAACCTTTGAGGAGATGCAAGAACTAGGGAAGAATTATTTGAGATCAACGTTGGGTAAACTTCAGAATAACAAAATACTACTAGCATCACCAATGGGATCTCTAAAGTTGATTTAAGTAATCTGCTACAAGACATGAATATGGATGTAATCAACCACATGGACACATAGCTAGATACGTTGCACACCATATAGAAATAAAAGCAATGGACCAAACCCTTATGGTCTACTACCCATATTGTCGGAAGAAGCTAACTAATTACAAGTTTCATGTTATAAAGATGAAGGTAACAAGCATTACATCCGAAGAACCAAATTTTGTAGCACTTTGCATGCCATAGGAGGAGATAAATACCAAGTGTTCTACATGACACAAAGGAAACATTGATAGCCAAGGACAAACTATCCGGTATGGGATCAAATTCACCATTTTCATAATCATCATTTTTCAATCAAAATGCAAATAACATGCCCAACTGGAGTAATCCTTGGATGCCCTGGCCCCTCCCAACCCACATTGGCATATGAAATAACCATATAATCCCAATCAATGGTATCGAGTATCCTACTCCACCCTACAAAAATCAACCATGGCAGCCCCCACACAATTAATGGAAAAACTAGCCAAACCAAGGTCCACAAAATCTTGAAAACCCATGGAAAAACCCATGGAGAGGGCGAAACCTTGGGGAAATTAGTAAGGTGGGATCCCACAACAACCATAACATCCTGAAATAATTTCAAACACTCAACCAACAAGACCGTCTCAAATACTTGCTCAACCTGTGCCAAATCCTGCCAATAATTTGGCTCAACCAACATGTACTATTGAAATAACATAGTACCCCACTTATACAATGGACATCAATGAAGTCCACCTATGTTCAGGAATAAATCTACCACCTCCAAGTCTTCCCATAGTGAAAAACCCCATAATATCCATTCCACAGTCTACACCACAACCACAGGAGGATCTTGAACCAGCCAATAAAGAGAATGTAGAAACAATATCACCACCCTTCCTAGAACGTATGAACCTTCAATGCACTCCTATTGAACTTGAGTTTGATATCCTAGGGAATATGAAGAATTTTTGTGTAAATATCCCTTTGTTTTAGGCCATTAAATATGTCCCCATTTATTCCAAGGAAGTAAGAGATTTGTGCCTTTGAAAACCTGGAAGGAAGAAGAAGTATCCTAATATAGTCCATGTCATTGGAAAATTGGCGGAAATCAAGCTGGGAAGAACACTACCATAGAAATATGTAGACCCAGGCTGTCCATTTTTCACTATTCAGATCAATGGACAACAAGTCCATAATACCTTGATCAACTGGGAGTTTTCATTAACATCATAACAATGGAAAAAATGCATAAATTATACCTACAACATATTCATCCCATATCTACAATCTGCAAATGGCGAGAAAGACCCACAATATGACCGAAGGAATCATAGAAGATATAGTCATATCATTAGATTCATGGGAGTACCCTTGAGATTTTATTGTCTGCAGCCAAAAAAAAACTTGGAGGATATCCTCGAACTTGGGAAGGCCATGGTTGGCCTCTACGGATGTATTAATCAGCTATAGATCTAGAAACATGCAGAATTCAAAAGGGAACATCACCAAGCAACTGCTTTTGTACCCACTAGCACAGGTATCACAAGACAAGTACTAGTCTATCTGGATTGAAGAGGAAGAAGAGGCACCCCTCTACCCTGCTTTAACAATAGATCATGCATGCACATTGGCATATCTAGAAGAGGATACCATCATCTCCAACATACTACAAAACAACTATTAGGTAGAACAATCCACTTCTGAAGAATTACCTTGTATTCATTGTCCTTTTTCTAATCTATGGTCAAAAGAAGAACCAGCTAAAAGTGATCAAAGGATCTTCCATTAGCTAGCTTTTGCCACATAGTTGTAGCCACATACGATCAATCAACAACATAGAGAAAATGACAGAAGCCACAAAATCCATAGAAATAATGCCAGGCAAGACACTCCACATAAATAACAAATTAAGTGTGGAAGAAGAAAGAAAATTGATATCCATATTGCATGTAAACAAAGGAGCCTTTGCATGGGAATATTAAGACATGAAAGGCATCAGCCTAGAAAATTGTACATACCACATTTACATCAAAGAGGAATGCAAACCCATACACCAACCACAAAGGCGGATGAACCCAACAGTGAAAGAAATAGTTAAGTTTGAAATAAAGAAACTCTTAGATACATGATTCATTTATCTAATATCCGACAACCATTGGGTTTCTTCGTTAGTAATTGTACCTAAGAAAGGAGGCGAGTGTCGTATATGTATATATACTACCAAGAATTGAATGCAGCTACAAGGAAGGACCATTTCCGCTACCATTTATTGATCAAGTGCTAGATACACTTGCAGGGGAAGAAATACTTTACATTCTTAGATGGTTTCAATAGATACAATCAGATCTGCATTGCTCCCGAGGATCAAGAAAAGACCACATTCACATATTTTGTCCTATCATTTGGATTATGCAATGCACCCGCCACATTTTAGTGGGCAATCCTTAGCATATTTTTAGATCTCTCACATGACTGTGTAGAGATATATATGGATGACTTCACCGTCTATGGAGACACATTTGATGTATGTCTGAATAACTTGGAAAAAGTATTAATACACTGTCAAGAAAATCATCTATCCCTAAGTCATAAGAAATGTTTCATGCTCATGGAGGAAGGGATAGTGCTAGGACACCATGTCTCTGAAAAGGGGATTAGAGTGGACCCAACCAAGATTTCTATCATCAAGGACCTTCAGTACAGCACAAAAAAAAATGTATATGCGCAGCTTCTTGGGTCATGTTGGTTACTATTAGAGGTTCATCAACAATTTTAGCAAAATGAAAACCCAAATTTTCACCTTCCTAAACAAAGATGCTGAATTTGTATGGACTCACTTTGTAATGAAGCATTCAATCTACTAAAGAATTTACTCATATCAACCCCCATATTACATGGACCAGACTAGACATTAACTTTTCACATACATACAGATGCCTCTGATACTACCCTAGGTGCAGTACTAGGATAGAAAGAAGGCCATCTCAACTATGTTATTTACTTTATAAGAAAAAATATGCAAGCAACAAAGCTGAACTACACGGTGACGGAGAAAGAATTCTTGGTAGTTGTATATGTAATCAACAAGTTCAAACATTACATCATAGGCTATCAAACTTTCATACACACAGATCATGCTACCATCAGGTACCTCATGAATAAACCATCGGTATCCGGAAGAGTGGTAAGATGGCTTCTCTTGTTGCAAGAATTTGACATTACTATACTAGATAAACTAGGGAAGGACAACATTGTAGCTAACTTCCTTTCAAGATTACAAAGAAATCAAGAGGATGGTATAGTAGATGACTCATTTCCCAATGAGTACCTCTTCACCCTCTCTATCTCTACACCCCTGGTTTATTGATGTAGCAAACTACCTTTTTTACGGACAACTACCACATCACTTTTCCTCAAAAGAGAAGTGTGCCTTGATACGGAAAAATGGTAGGTACTCTTAGATTTCTAGTTTTCTCTTATATATTGGAAATGATTGTGTAATATAAAGATGTTTATGAGAAGATGAAGTAGTTGAAATTCTCAAAGAATGCCATGACGAGCCATGTGGAGGAAACTTTGCAGCCAAAAGAATAGTAGTCAAAATCTCGATTGCAGGATACTATTGGCCTATATTACATAAGGATGCAAATAGATATACAACCCACTGTGATAAATTCCAATGTATAGGGAGGCCTACAAGGTCAGATGAGATGCCATTATAGCCTCAGCTACAATTGGAACCTTTTGACAAATGGGGCTAGACTTTGTTAGCCCATAGACCCCAAATCAAACAACAAATAGTACATCCTTGTATGTAAATATTATGTCACCAAATGGACTGAAGTAAAATAACTCGACACATGCTCAAGATGAGAAATTAGTAGCCTTCTTATATAAAGAGATATTCACAAGATATAGTGTACCAAGGGAAATAGTTGCAGATCAAGGGCCTCATTTTACTACCGATCTAGTGGAAGAATATACGATAAGACACAAGAAGTCCACACCATACCATCCCAAATTCCAATGGCGAGTTAAAGTCATGAATAGAGAATTCAAAAATATCCTAACCAAAATAGTCAATCTATCAAGAAAGGATTGGGAGTCTAGACTCCACGAGGCTGTATGGGCATACAAAATCACATGGAAAACAACTACTGGCTTCACACCATATGAGCTAGTGTATGGGAAGAAACCAATGTTGCCAATAGAATTTGAACACAAAACTCTGAGGACTACAATAGAGCTGGGAATTGATATTTCCAAAGCACACAAGCAAATATTGATGTAGCTCAATGCTTTGGATGAGTATAGACAACAAGTACTTTAGAACACAAAATTGATACAACAAAAGTTAATAGGATGGCATGATAGATACATCAAGAGGCAATTCACACATGGAGATTAGGCCCTACTATTCAATTCATAATATAAAGACCACAAAGGAAAATTGCAAACAAGATGGCTTAGGCCATACAAGATCAAACATGTCTATGACAATGGTGTGCGTCTAACTATGAACAATTGATCTAGTAATATTCAAACTCCTAGTTAATGGTCACATACTCAAAGTATACAATAAACCCTTATCAAAGGAGTAATTTTCATAGAAAGTGCAGAAAATCATGCAAACTCTCATATTGACCCACCAAGTTCAAAGGAAAGGGAGATTTATGAGGAAGGAAGGGAGGATGATCTCTACCTCCCATGGGAAGAAGATTTAAATGTTGTATATGGACCTTAATAGGGCCATAATAAACATTCTGCTATAGGTAGTAGTAGGATCAAAAGAAAAAGACAAAAAACCAACAATGAAAACCCTTTTTGGGTGTTGTTGGCGATTCTAGGTAGAAAACCACCTTCTTTGGCTACTCGAGAATTGTGAAAAGGGCTTGAATGGAAAACCAGCTCGTTGGCCATTCAGGGGAAAAAATTGAAAAAAAAAAGGAAAGGAGAAGAAAAAAATGTGTATTTTTCAAGAAGGATGGAAAGAAAAACACCTCAGCCAAACCTGCTTAACACATTACTTTTGCCACTTCCAGTTGCTATGGGCAACCTTCCAGTTGTTTTGGCCTCCTCAAACAGTTGCTACGAGAAACCTTCTAGTTTCGTGGGCTCCTCAATAAGTTGCTATGGACACTTTCTAAAATTGCTACGAGTAGATTTTTGGACAGCCACAGGGATATTCAGAAGGAGGAAAGGAAAAATATGAATCATAAACAATTACACAAAGTAGAATTCACGCTACAGTACTCCTTCCCTTCTGCGAAAATTCCTTAGTTGCTACGTGCAACCCCTTGGTTAAATCAGACTACATGTTTATTGCTATAGGCCACCTCATGGTCACTATGGGCATAATTTCGAGTGTTGTAGAAAAGCAGTGCTATAGGTAGTCAAGAAAAGAGATGCAAAAATCCACTCCAGAACTTGTAGGCATCATAAAAAATAAGAAGGAATGTAAGTTTCTAAAAATCACAAGCATCCTACAAGGAGGTATCATTTTTAAAGGTTTTCACATGTTGCAGATGCACAAATAGAAACAAGGACCTCAACCAAGTCCAAGAGGAACCTCATATCCGATCTACCTAAGCATAAAAATTGCATAAAAATTCGTAAGAGCAATCATTTCTTAGATGATCCTTGCAATCAAATTACTTATTGGAAAAAGTGTTACATGCCAAACCCTTGGACAAAGCATATTCCCATAAAAAGGTGTCACATGAAGGACAAATAGGTGGCACTAAGGTAAAAAGGTAACATCTAAAAGTAGTATCTATTTCTTGATAAGACATGTTAAAATTAAATATACACCTTAATCATTTACTTATTTTCAATCACAATCATGAGGGGACATTAATAAGTCCCTTCAATAATAATTTGAAGGAAAAATGGCATGCGTGAAATGTTATTTTTCACTCGGGATGAGTGACATTTGTCCAAGGGAGGAAGCAGGATTGGATCTCGCTACGGGAAGATTTAATTAGCCACAACACAAGGACCTAGGGAATGATGACGCACACCTCAATTATAGGGGAAAATTAAAGATTTCCCCTGAGATGTGATTAAGCAAAACAAAAAGGGTGAAAATCAAGAAAAGAAGAGAAACGAAAAAATATATACTTCCACGTAGAGAAAAAAACTTGTCTGCAAAAGCTATGGGAGGAACAGTTGTTCACAGAGAGCCCACCGATGTCACACCCTTGAGAAATGACCCTCATTGTTGGGATATATTTGAATGAGCTGGATGGACAAATTACTTCCAACTACTAACTGAATACTTGAATGAGAGAGTAGAGCAATTCGCAAGAACATTTGATGGACAACAAGCCATGATAGCTAGCATATCATTTCCAATAACATAAGACTTGATTGGGCAAGTGAAAAGACTCCCTCAAAATGGAGAAAATTGGGAGGAGAAACCCAATGCACAGCAAATCAGATAACAATTCTTCCAAGGGGAGCAATACAATCAAACAAAAGGGGGTATTGAGACAAGAAGCCTACTTGAGTCCTGGAGAGAAATTTTTACATTCATCATCAAGTACTTCACATGCGAAGGAAGTTATTCCCTACTCTATACAATGTAATTTAAATACTTAAATCACTTGAGGCATGGAATAGTAATAAATGTCCCAAACCACTTGCTGAATAGCCTAAAGAAAATGACAAAAGAATATCAGAAAGGGGTGAAGAATGCCTTGTCTCATCACTGTCTAATCTAGCTAATCACCAAGCAAGGCCTCCAAACCATCCAACCTAAGATTGATTTAAACCGGGTAATAGGTAATCCAAACTAGCAAACCTGTAGCACCTAAAGAAGAGAAGATTCAAGAAAAAGAAGAAACCCCTAAGAAATAGTCACAACAAGAAAGGAGGTTAAAAAAAAATCATATCATAAGGGCCCCTAAGGAGAGAGAAGAGGATTCTAGCATACCCGTAGCAAGAAATACTAGGAGCTCTACTGCTATGGGTAGAAGAAGAAGGAGGCTCATCATTTCCTTAAAAAAGGAAACCACAAAAGAGGTAGGGAGTAAGAAAAGAATCCCTCATGCCTCTCTATCTGCAGAATCAAGGGGTTCTATCTCCAAGAAGATGAAAGGTGTAGAGGAAACATCACCTACTAGGGAGCATAACATGCAGGAAAAGGAAGAAAAACCCCCTACACCTATAGTAGAGGAGGCACCTGAAGAAACTGAGACTACCTCAGCACCTAAGGAAAAAGGAAAAGAAAATGTAGTAGAGGAAGTTACCCCCAAGAAAGAATAAAAGAGAACAATAACAGCTGTAAGAAGATCTCATTGGATAAGGAGGAAAAGAACAACACAAATAGAGACCATAGAAATCATTGAAGAAGAACCTCAAAAGAAGAAGAAGGAAGAAGTCTTTATCACAAAAGAAGGTTTTGAGATAGTAAGAGAGATGGACAGTTCAGAAGAAGAGGAGAAGCAAGAGGAAATACCTCCTAAGATACCATAGCAGGCAGAAATTGAAGAGGACAAAATTGAAGGGAAACAAGAACCTAAATTCTAAACTCTGGAGCAAGCAGTGAAGGAAATCAACATTTTGAGAAGCATTATAAGAAACCTGGAGGGAACAAGAGGATTGGATGCCCTGATAGGAGCAAAGAAGCTTTGGAAAAGACTCACATGGAAGAAAAAAATAAGAATAACTTGTAGAATAACTCGAACTCGAACCCGAACCAAAATATGAAGGTAAATACAAGGGAGGAAAGGATGAGTCCTTACTCAAAATGGTCCCATATAGAGGACAAAAAAATCCTGCAATGAGCCTAAGGTAATACACTTTGACCTCACTTCTAAAAATACTTATTCATCGGCCCTAAGGATGACCTATATACATTCTTAGAATAAAATTTTCTTGAAGATTATAATGTTCTTCAAAGGCTAGTACAAATATTTAAAGGGCATGTTGAAGCAAGGTAGAAACATGACACTTTGGTGGAGAAGGTGGAAAAAAGAAAGCATAAATAGAGGGACTCAAGATGAAAGTAGAAAATATGTATGATCTTTCTACTAGGATTTTAGAATGCAGACCTCCACCACGATTATATGCTCTATATCTATAGGAGAAATGGTTGCATTTTAGATATGAGAAAGTATACAATAACCTTCCCTATGTTGTGGATGACCCCAAAACATTCTTTAACATATATAGAGAATCTGATCCTGACACTCAGGCATAGCTGAGTGAGTTTTATATCCATAACTTTGTTGTTCCTTCTAATGTAAAGTGGAATCCTAACATGTACCTAGGTGACATACTTCTAGATGCCTTCACATCCTACCTAAAAAATGAGAAGAGAAGAAAAGAAGAGGTAGATGAGTATCTAGAAATGGAAAAATAGTCTACCTTAATGATAAGGGGAGAAAGTGGTTACCCTGAGGACATTGTAGAAGAATGGGTAGAGTTTGTATCAGAGGATAGATTGGCTACATGGGTTAGGAAATGGAAGATAGTATGTCTAGAACCGATATTTGATATTCCTAGAAAAAGAAGGTAAAACAGCTTATGTATCCTGCAAATCAAGATGGGATGAGTTTCCCACTATATTGAGAAATAAAGATCCAAAATCACCTGTAAATTTTAAGCGAGGCCTTAAGAAGGGTTAATGATTACATAGAATGGTAAAATGAAGGATGGATAGGATTGAGGTTTCATCCTCCCATCTTCTAGTATCCCATTCCAGATTGGAGGGAAATAGTACCTTTGGATAAAGAAAAAGAAGCAACCTTATGGCATGAACTTGGGATAAGGTGAGGTCTCTATGGATATGGCCGGGTAGGTAATCAAGACCCCTATGAAAACAAAAATATTGTGCCCTCAAGATGAGCCAACTTGCTCGGGGATGAGCAAGAAGCTAAGTTTGGGGTTTCATGAGGCCACATATTGGCATGTTTTGGCCCCATATAAATCCTTTTGAATCCTCTTACACATATAGTTTTGAGACTTTGATCTCCTCTTGATGGTTGATATGAGATAAAGTTATATTTTTAATATATTTAGTTTTGTATGTTCATTAAGATATAATATACTTATTTACTTTGGTGAATATTATCTTTTGTGAAAATTGATGTTTTTGATGTATCCATGAACAAATTACAAGATGCCATAAGCTTTTGAAGTAGTAGGAACTATCCCAGTAGCACTCTAGTTGTGCTCCTATAGCAGCCCGTAGCCATTGGTTGGCAATGATAAAAGAGAATCATGACATCCAACAACAATGAGGCATCATGAAGTATATGGAACTAAGCATATGAAGTTGGAAAATGAGTTAACCAAGTGGTAGCATTGTTTAGAAAATTTTGAGAAGTCTTTGGGTGATTTATCTTACCCGTACCAAGCTCCATACCTGCCCGTAGCATCTTCCAAAACTACCTGCAGCAACATAGCATCATGCACCTCCACCGCACGTAGCCAAATAGAACTTATCTAACTCACACCGAAGTATAAGACAAAAAGTACCAGCTATCCTAGTGCACCATATGTAATGTTATGGTTACTTTATTAAGTAGTATTTTAACCAGTTCTTATCATGTAAATAAGATAGGAATTATCTATCTCCACTCAACAAATATGAAATAGAACAACTATAATTTGTTTGAGTGGTTTTTAATCATATTACTAGCATAGAATATGTAACATTCCCATTTTAATACTTTAGAACAAGGAATTTTATTTTATTTTTGCATGATTAATGTTCTCTGTTCTAAAGTATTAATTTAGAGCACACATCTCATAACAATCATTCTTATAAGAGATAACCATATGCAGTTATAATGACTTGGTGTACCACTGATCTATTCATTCCATGACTTGGTGAACTACCGATCTATTCATGTGTAACATTGAGCTTGGAGTTTTCCACTAAATACTTCATTTTCATGGTTCTCTTACCCTATTCGGGTTCTGAGTGATCTGCCCAAGGAACCTATCTGAATAATTGTTACCAATATTCATTGGCATCACGCTCCTTAGACTAGGTGACATAGGACAACGCAATCAACAGCTTGCGATACTTTGGCCAAATATTTATAACATACTATTCGTATTACTTATTCCTTGATGGCATACTTGTCAATCTGGAATACATCCTTCACCCCACTCTATTGTTATATAGAACATCTTATACTGACTTCTGTCAGTCCCCTTGTCCCAAGGTTTCACTCTAGTTCAGATTAACATCATAGTCCATGATATGAAGAGGCTTTTAAAGACTAAGGGTAAATTGGCATACTAGGTCGACTGAAGTTAAAACCGTGTGCCAAAGTACCCTGAGTCTCAAAGGGCTTCCTCATAACCCGATTATGGCCCTTACCATCCGGAGAGAAATCTTGATCAAGTTCAGTGTGTAAATCTTAACAATCAATGTAGAAGGGTGTTGCCACATGTCATCTGCATTGTTGTATCCTCGAGAAGATCCTAATCTTCTCAAAGGTATAACCTTGCAGTTGACGTGTGTCAACATCCTATGGAACAACCTCGAAAAGATGTACATACCTCCAAGAATTTACTTACGTTAAGTTATATTTGGGTTACAGAACTACATATTTTGGCAGCCTTCCCTAACCCCGAGTCCAACACTCTTTAAGTTACCTTTTTGTAATTAGGGTTCAGCTTTACAAAAGGGTCTTAATTAACTTAAGATTGCTTCTGGTTTTGGTTGGGACCTAACAACCTTTTATCCAAAAAAATAGGACAACAACAATTTAAGTTTCGTTATTTAAAAATAACTTATCCAACGAAGGAAATGTATCAACCTAATAGGTTGAGACATATCAGACTTAATATTGTTAATTCTTAGTGATTTATAACCATATATTCCTTTTATAATTAGTGCATTACAAGAGAGGAAAGTCCTCTTCTTCTTATAGTTACATTTTAGGGCATAACCCACTCTCAATGTTCCCTATAAATGTAGTGATCTTATTTACAGTTTTTAATCACAATCATAAGTTATAAAGAATCACTAATCAAGAATGTAGTATTCAGCCACATAATTAGCTATGGCTTACTTAAGAAATTCATCTATATTCCATTGTATAAAAAAATAAGAATGCACACTCATTCATATAGATAATAAGAAGATCATCCCAACAAGATAAGTTACACATTCCACATAGGTAATTTCTCACTATTTCATTCATTTCCAAACCCATACAATTACAACTTATGCACTTCGGGCATACTTTAAGACAATAGCCTTCAAACAAAAGAGGTAACTTTTCTTTTCACAATACAGTTTAGAAATCAAATCAGAATTCTTCATAAGAACCAATTTAGAATAGTCAATGCATCATATCAGATTTTGTCTTCCTTTACCACTTACAAAGACCATCTCGTAAAAAATCAAGCTAGCAGTCGATTCAATGAACTGAGCATGATAAGCACTAATCCTTAAAACAATTGCATTCCACTAATTGTTTCAATTAAACAACCCTGTTATAATGACATCAATTACTTCATACTTTCTAACTTAAAGTGAAGTCAATATAAAGAGTCCTAGTACACTGTTAAAACAAAATGGACAGAAAGAATATTCTATTTTACTTGTCCTAAATTTAAAGTATAATTGATTCCAACAATTACCTTCACAATCCCAAATCATAATACACTCTGAGTTTTCTTCCTACCAATTATAATACAACTTCATATCATAACTTAAGTTACAGACATAATTTCAACTTAATCTATTTCAGATGATTCATCTCATTTCTTGCAAGAAAGTAAGAAGGAACATCTTGTTTATTATGCACCTAATCATCAAAAAAGCTGAAACAATGTATATCATGATTTGATCACCTTTTATTTAACACTAAACCACTTGAAGTATTCATCCCAATAGGTTCATACAAAAGTAATTTAAACAGAAGGAATGGATTACTACCACTTGCAAGTTCACCTGCCAATCTGTCCTTCATCTTATTATACTTGATTTTCAATCCATGACAAGTATGCAAGGCAATAAATACTGAATTACTTTGCAAATAAAATAACAAACAGTAAGTTTAAAACAAGATCTTAACACTGTTGTAAAATGAAAGGAGTCTTCCAGATTAGGATCCCTAATCCTAATGTTTCTTTCATCTTAATGTAATAATCTGCCATCCCATAACTTTACTGATTGAGTTCCTTAAATAATTCTAAGAAAGAGTATATTAACATTCAAGAAGAGATCAATATAACTTTATTTCTTTTAAATCCCCTTCCCAACCTTCCTTTTCAACTCAGAGATAAAACAGAGATGACCAAAACACTGTTGTAACCAAGTTTTAGAACTAAATCCAATTTCCAAGAAATAATAACCATTTAATAAATCTAATCAAGGAAGAAGAATCTGTTTCTAGCACTTAAGTACATTCAACAGTTTGGTTCAGGTAGAGCCACCATATAGAATTACCCTTAGATCCCTACAGGATCTACCACTATACATCCAATGAAACCAATATCAACATTTAACATAAAACATTACAACCTATCGAACTCGATATAAACCCGATCCAAAGGAAACAGGCTACTTTCCTTCATATGCTCGAACCATTCGAGATTAAAATCAAGTTAGGTTAACTTAACATTTTCCCTTGATTACATAGTAATCCAATACTAATCTAGCTGGACCGATTCATCATCCGGTGCCATTTCATTATAATACACTAAACAAGATTGAATATTCAGTATTTATAAACGTATTCAAATCCTATTTTCAAAAACACCCAAGGTCGAAATGTTCAAACCATTATAATAAATATATAATAACAGTCAAATTAAAAATAGGTCTTCCATATGCTTCAACCCATTTCAACTCTAATGTCAATTTCTAAGTATGTTTAAAAACCTAGAATTGATAAACACAATTTCTTATTACAACTTTTCCAAGATCAACCAAGAATTCGCAAGAAGAACACGAAATCCATTCAATGACTAATCTTTCAGTATAAACTCGTATTGCTAACATTCATGGTTACCTTAAAAATAAACAACTAAACCATAAACTGTATTACTCGCAGTACCTGCAAATTTAAAAAGCAATCAAACCCCTTCACAAGAGGAGATACGGATTTAAATCATTCAATAATTCCAAAACACGCAACTTGTAATAGTCAAGTTTTACAGAGTATACCAACAACCCATCCACGAAATCATTTACCAATTTCCTTGAACATGAACTTGTTACAGTCAGAGTTTCTCATGGCGAAGCAAACAATCTATTACTCCATTCATAGCCAAAGCAATAAGAGATTACCATAGTATTAAAAACACGTAGTCTTTTAAAATGTTTCCTTCCATGGAACAATTTTTTAATCTAATAAATCAGTCAGATAAGAGCTTACAAGAGTCGCTAGTTGTTTACCCAAATGGGTATGAAAACACAACTGTTCACAAAAACCAGATCGACGAATACAACTAGGTCGTTAACAACAATAAGGATCTTAAGAAATCAAACACATTCACCAATTTCATCACCAAAAATAAACCTTACGGAGTCTGGTATAGTTTACTTAGTTACAAATACATAACGAAGAAAGGTAATGTGACAGTTCCAACCGGATAAAGAACTCCATGTTTAATCCACAACAAAGGAACAAAAGAACAATGAAAACAAGTTTCCTTCAGAACCCAAAATTTCCACGTTCAACCCAGAACCCAAGTTTACACAAAACCCAAGTCAAGCAAAAAATGCACATATATCATCAAAACAGAGTTCTTTTAATGAAAACATTTAAAGGAAAGCAAGATTTTAATAGTTAGGGCCTATCATGCCTGATAGTGTTACTTAAAAGTCGAAGAAGACCTCTGGATGAGCTCGCCCTTTCTCTTCTTTTCCACGAAAGATTAAACAACAAAATATTGCTTCCTCCATGCCTTATATATTCCCCACGACATAGAAGTAGGTTTGAAACTTTCAAAATTGCCATGCAACGAAGAGTAAACTGCTGGTTCGAAAAACTAGTGCTCATGCAGAGCGAAAAATAGAAAGCAAAAAAAAAGAAACAACCAAACAAAATTCCCTTTGCATGTCTCTCAAAGTGGTCCGGGCTCGAGGACCCATGCAATTTAATTGCATTAAATTCATTTCTCCCACCTATTTTCCATTGCCACCGCCCACCAAAGTTGGCAAGCTCCATATTAATATAAACAAGAGTTTCCATTTTTAGAGATGCTACCATGTAAGCCCCCACTTACCAAATTAACCTCCGCTAACCTTGGTAGTACTCCCTGTCCTCTCAACCTTATCCCTGCCTTAAATGCCATAGAAACCACTACCAAAACTTGTGACCCCTTAGGTTCCTTTTCATAGCACTAGTTTAGGATAGGTTAGTGACTTAGGTTAGATCATAGGTAAATTTAATTTTAACACCTTAGGATATAACATTAGTCACTCACCTTAGTATTAGGTTTAGATAACCCTTAGGTAATATCAAGTACATAGTTTAGGACTAGGTTAGATTAACTAACCTTTGCAACAATAGGTTATAGTTTAGATTTAAAAACTAATAACCTTTCAGATTCTAGCTTAGGTCCACTTAGATAGGTTAAAATCATCATTCAGAATTCAAACAGAATACAACGTTCCCAGATCAGATTCTAGATTTGCATCAAATAAAATAGCTTTAGATGGGAAACTCACATATCTTACCTGGCTTAAGGTCCAGGTTCTTTCCGATGCCAAAATGACTGAAACCAAATTCCGATTGCAATGACCTACCAGGATTAATTTCTAGAATCCAACAAAACTTTCCACTACGAAATATTTTCATATGAAGGAGGTTTAAAAGAACTTATATATTCTAAGTTCAGTCAGACTTAATAATTCACAAAATTTCAATACATAATTGTTCATCCCAAATATAATTAAAACATTCCTTAGATCAATGCAATTGATCCAAGGATGAGTCATAGAGATAGATAAGTCTACAATCTCCCAGAAATCAGATTGCACTCATATGCGAGGAATGAAAGAAAATGAATCCAAGCATATTCCAGTTCAATCAAAGATCTTAAGAGTAGAAAAGACATAACCAAATCAAGCATGACTTCCGAAACCAAAAGAACATATCCTCATATGGGAAAATCACATATCAACACTTGAATGCAAAGGAGAAAGTAACAATAGTTTAGGGTGTTACAGAATAAGTTAGTGATCTATATATATATATATATATCTATATATATATTAATATATTAAGATAGAAATTTAATAGATATGGAGTAATAGATTAAGGAATGAAGTGATAGTTGTATGAGAGAAGAAAAATTGTGAATGTGTGAAGACAAAATATATTAATGTGAGTTTGTGCTCTTAAATTCATTGTAATCTATTTTTGTAGCAATCTTTAATTGCTACTGACTTAATAGATGAATCGTTTATCTTCTTGAGTAGTTCTGCGTGAGTTTCTAGGTAGGATCATAACTCACTTCTACACAAGGAAGGACCCCCTCAGAAGAAATTGCAGGAAGATCCTATTCCTCCATTTCCTATTTATGTTGTTTGGATTGATTATCAGTTATTCATTTCATTTCTAAAAGCTAATCGCAGTGCAGAGTGTGTTGAGTTTTAGATCTGCAGATCAGCAACATCAATAGTTTACTTTCCAATTTGCACAAACATTACTTTATACTCTTTGATGATTCTAGCCTACAAAGACCTCACTCTAAAATCTTGTAGCATATATTTTGCAGCCCTTTAAAAATATTACGCCCTGGGTTAACATTTAATGAACAATAGAGTATGAGACCTAATATCATTGGTTGATTATTTTCCACATCAGGCTATTAGGAACAACTTCAATGTCATTTGGAGGAGCATTTTTAGGCACATCATCCATGACCGAATATAAGCGATTAGAGTGTTGGATTCACCTCTTGAAGTGGAACTACCTCATAGACTATTGGGGTATAATATATTACTACGTTTGTCGGAGAACATGGGAGTACATCTACAGCCCTATTCCAAATATAGGTGACAGATCGGGAGGTATGGGTGGTTCTAGTCCTAGTGGGTCTGGTGGTTACGGGAGGCAGAGGGAACACAAGAGGTTTCGAGATCAAGTGGTCAAGTTTCAAAGAACCACAAATTATCTATATGGAAATTTTTCTTCATCTCCTGGAGTATAGAGGTATAGAGGATGCTACCGAGCATGTGCATATGTGTGAAATCTTGTGGCACACTAAAGGGATCACAATTGCTGAGTAAAAGGAAAGTCAATTCTCCACTACATTATAGGGGTGCACACACAATCTGGTATAGGAAGTTTGACCCTGATCAAACTTGTGTGGATTATGCAGCATTGAGAGATGATTTCTTAAAAGAGTTCCATATCCATGAGTTTGAGAAGAAGAGTATAAGTGCACTCAAGGATATCAAGCAAGACACTACTAAGAGTGTATGTAAGTATGATGCTTGTTTTAAGACAGTTCTATCTAAGTTGTCTTATGATATTCACATTAGCTAGCATGCACAATGGTTCATTAGAGGATTTATTACACCTTTTAGAAGGGCACTGTCACATAAGACATACACTGATCCACGCTAAGCATTGGAAGTAGATTTGTGTGCTAAGGTAGTTAGGAGCATTAACACTTGAGTTAGTCTATTTCTAGAGGCACAAATTATAGTTATGGCAAAGTAGTTTGAGAAGTTATCAGCAAATTCAATAAATGAAATGTGCTCAGGTATTTGGTGTACAGATTGTGAAGTGGAAGGTCACACCAAGGATAGTTTCCCTCACACATCTATATGCTCATTAATGTTAAACTATGAAATTTTTCATTTGAATCATTATGATTGTCACTATCCTTTGTTACAACATTTGATAAGGAATAATATCTCTTGCTTTTACAAGATTTATAGGTCCACGACCCATGATACTGAGGATTGTCAGTTGATTGGTCAGATTCAGGATGCTATAGACATTGGAGTATGGAATACAAGTATAACAGATAGTTCTAAGGGTAAGAATTAGCACTAAGATTGGGATCATAATCAAATGCACTATGATAGGAATGAGGGGAATTTTGAAGGAGGTTGTGGAAGGGGACGTGGATATCATGGTGGATATGGAGGATGAGGCCATGGTGGAGGAAGAGGAGAGTTCCCTCGTGGAACATGTTATACATGTGGATCTCCTAACCACTATAGGTGTGAATGTCCTCAGAATAATGCATGTTATTTTTGTGGGAAGAACCATAGCTATGAAGAGTGCCCAGACTTATATGAGCATCTGAGTAAGAAACATAAGCAAGAAAACAAAGGTGTTGGGATGGTTAGAATCTAGCACATGGTAGAAGATCAATGGATGCCCAAGATAGCAAAAGGACCTGAGGCATTAACAGTGAAGATTACTACATGTGCTGAAGCAACACACACGAGAGAGGCATTGCACTCGAAGCCTACAATCACCAAGGAGGAGGTTTTTCATGTGAGGTACATAGATCCTACTCATTAGAAAGAAGTTTACCAAGATACCATGTAAGTGCTAAGGAGTTTTCAGGGTGAGATACAATACCTAAAGGAGCAAAATAAAGCATCAAAGATAGTCCAAACTGATATCGATGATCTACAAGAGGTGTGCAAGATGTTGTGCCAGGAGAACATTATTCCACTATTAGGAAGTTGGTTAAAAGGGAACACTCCATGCGTAAGTCTTAAGACTGGACAAAAGATTCTGCATGCAAATCTTCCCCTTGATAAAATTGACTATGATAAATAAATTACTTTGAATGTTGTTGTGGATGGGTGGTTATTGAGTAACATATTGATTGATACAGATGTGGAACTAAATGTGCTTACATTAGATGCATGGGTACAAATGGGGAGGCCTTCATTGCAGCCATCATCTAATGTGTTATTCATGGAAAACCGGACTAAGGCCACTCCCATAGGATTATTAAAAGATGCATCTATAACTATACAAGGGACCAAGCTCACTGGGGATTTAGATGTATTAGCACTTGCAAAATTAGACAATTTTCTATCCCTACTTGGACACCCTTGGTGTTATGTGAAGAATGCTGACTTAAGATTTAATAAGGGGTATATCAACTTTGAAAACAAGGAGGAAAGGGTTGTGATACCTTTGAGAGATTCGAATTCTACACCATATGTTGAACCTCTAAGTGCGAGGATTTAAACAAAGTCTATATACACACTATTTAGGACCCAGAGGTCAATGAGCCATCAAAAGAAACTAGTAGGGTGCGAGGTGAAAATCATGGTTGCACAAAATAATGCATTTCATTCAATTCGAGAGATAGGTAGCATAGTACCTTGGTATACAGGGACAAAATATCTCCCTTCCTTTTTGAAGGCCATGCAAACATAGTGGGCAGATCAAGTTAAAAGGAGAGATATGTTAGTATATACACTACATAGGATAGCAAAGACGCTAGTGGGTAGTCCACAGAGATAATATTATACACTGGGAAGAGATTGGAATAGCTTTGTTTACCAGGTTTATAAGGAATAATGCACCTACACAAATCTACACTTATCATGGTGATCAACCTGTTCAGTATCATATTCAGCAGTGTGAGAGACTCTAGAAAGTAGGACAAGACGCATTGTTATGTTTGTGGAGCCTATTTTCATGTTAGAGTATGGTACACCTTCCATGTGTTACACTCGAGTATTTTTACGGCGGTCCCGCTCGCCGGTGAGTGGGTCAGGGGGGTTCGGGGGCAAAGCCCAAGCAAATTTTCATGGGTGGTTCATTAACCCATGGGTAATGGGTAACCGTTATGGGCTGTTTTTGGGCCCATGGTTTTTTCGGTCTTTTTCCCATTGTTTTGATACCCACGGTTTTTTGCCCTTGGTTTTGATACCCACGGTTTTGTATCAAACTGCTTAAGCAGTTGTCTATTTATATGGTCTTATGCATATGATAGATGTACAAGCAAATGTATTACAGATGTGTTTTGAATTCGGGTTTGAATTCTATAGAGTTTGTTGAGCATAGCTCCAAACGGATCTGGGTATTGTATTGAGAGAGTGAAGGCTTGTAATAAAATCTGAGCAAGTGATTCTTGGTGGACGTAGCCCAAATTGGGTGAACCATGTTAAATATTGTCTCTCTGTGTTGTGTTATTTATTCTACACTTTTATTTGAGATCTGTAATATTTTCTGCATATTAGTTTCTCTTTGCTTGCGATTCTCGTAAGAGATTATTCCGCATATTTTATCTCTTATTTCCTAACAATTGGTATCAGAGCCTGGTTTGGTTTGCTGAAGTGTTGAATCGCAGGGAAAGTTTTTAGCTTGAGTGGGAGCTATGGTAGATGAAGGAAGATCTAGGGTTGATAAATTCAACGGGCAGAATTTCAGTCTTTGGAAGATGCAGATGGAAGATTACCTTTATCAAAAGGATCTTTATACTCCATTGTCTGAGAAGGTGAACAAACCCTCAAGTATGACAGATGCGGAATGGGATTTGCTGGATAGGAAAGCACTTGGAACGATCCGGATGAGTCTTGCATCTTCGGTATTATTTAATGTTTCAAAGGAAAAGACTACAAAAGATCTAATGGATGCATTAGGGAAGTTGTATGAAAAACCCTCTGCCTCTAATAAGATATTTTTAATGAAAAAGTTGTTTAATATGAAGATGTCTGAGAATAGTTCAGTAACAGATCATTTAAATGATTTCAATATGGTTGTGAATATGCTAGCTTCGGTTACAATAGAATTTGATGAAGAAGTTAGGGCTTTATTAATTCTGTGCTCTTTACCTAAGAGTTGGAACAACAGTAATGGTGTAAGTAACTCGGTTCCGGCTAACTCGAAGTTAAAGTTTGAGGATGTTGTAGGGGTGATTCTAAGCGAGGAAATGCGAAGAAGAAGCTCTGGGGAATCTTCTACTTCAGGGAATGCTTTGAAAGTGGAAACTAGAGGGAGACAGAAGAATAGAGGAAACCGTGGAAAATCAAAAGATCGGGCAAGGTCAAAATCCAAGAACAAGATGTATCTTTGGAATTGTGGAAAGCTGGGCATGCAAAGAAGGACTGTTGGGAGCTTCGGGATAAGAAGAAACAACAGAAGAAAACAAGGAGGCAAATGTGGCATCGGGTAATGTATGTCAGGATGCTTTGATTCTTTCTTTGCATAATATTACTGAATCTTGGGTTTTAGATTCAGGGGCTTCTTTTCATGCTACTCCACATAGGCATTATTTTGTTGATTATGTTCAAGGATTTTGGGCATGTTTTTCTTGGTGATGATGAGCCTTGCAAAGCATAGTTGGAAAAGGTTCATTTGAGGTCAAGATGCGAATGGGAATACATGGCTATTAAAGGATGTCAGACATGTGCCTACATTAAGGAGAAATTTGATATCGGCAGGGCAATTGGGAAGTGATGGTTGTACTGTGATATTTACAGCAGACTCTTGGAAGGTTACCAAGGGTGCTCTTGTGGTGGCAAGAGGTAAGAAGGTTGGAACCTTGTATTTAACCACTGATAGTACTAATGATTGTAATCTTGTGGCTTCAGATGCAGATACAACATTATGGCACTATAGGCTCGGTCATATGAGCCATAAGGGCATGAACATCATAAAGAAGAATTTGCCTGGATATACAGAAATAGGTTTGGATTTATGTGAAAACTGCATATATGGGAAACAGAAGCGAGTAAGGTTTCTCAAGGTTGGACCTACGAAGAAAGAGAGTAAGTTAGAGCTGGTACATTCTGATGTGTGGGGGCCGGCTCAGGTATCATCTCTTGGGGGTTCAAGTTATTATGTTACTTTTATTGATGATGCAACAAGGAAAGTTTGGGTTTATTGTATTAGACACAAATCTGATGTATTTGACACTTTTGTTAAATGGAAAGCCTTGGTAGAGAATGAAACAGGTCTTAAGCTAAAATGTCTCAGGTCAGATAATGGAGGGGAGTATTGCAGCAATGAATTTAATGATTATTGTTCTAAGAATGGAATCCATGCAGGCAAAAGACGGTTCCAGAACTCCGCATGAGAGAATGGGGTATCGAAAGGATGAACGAACTATAATGGAACGTGCTAGAGCATGAGATTACATGCGGATCGCCTCTTTCTTTTTGGGTAGAAGCGGTGAGCACAACTGTGTACTTGATAAACAGAGGACCCTCAAGTGCCTTGGATGGAGGCATACCTGAGGAGGCATGGTACGGTAAGAAAGTTGATTATTCATTTCTTAGAGTCTTTGGATGTGAAGTGTTTGTTCATATAGACAAGGATGATAGGACCAAGCTAGAGGCTAAATCAGAAAAATGTACTTTCATTGGTTATGGTGGTGATGACTTTGGGTTTAAATGTTGGAGTATTAAGGACAAGAAAATCATTCGGTCTAGGGATGTGGTCTTTAATGAGAAAGTCATGTATAAGCAACAGTTGCAGGAAAACAGGGAAGAATCCAAGAAAGAATATGTAGTGGTAGAGGATCTTCCAGATGGGAAAGTGACTCATGAATCGGTTCTCAGAACCTATTCAACAGAACCCCAAACTCCTACGGTGAGGAGGTCTTCTAGGGTAAGAAAAGAACCACGAACGGTTTTCTCCTTCTCTTTATTATTTATTACTCACCTGATAGTGGAGAGCCGAGAGCTTTGATGAAGCAATGCGAGGTAGATGCCAAGAAGAAGTGGGAGCAAGCCATGGATGAGGAGCATAAGTCTCTTATGGAGAACCAGGACTTGGGATTTGGTGAAGCTACCTAAGGCAAAAGAGCATTGCGTAACAAGTGGGTGTACAGAGAGTTAAAGATGAAGAAGGAGGAAGAAAAGATATAAGGCTCGGTTGGTGGTCAAGGGTTTGCATTGAAACAAGGTATAGATTTTGATGAGATTTTTTCTCCTGTAGTAAAAATGACTTCTATTAGAACTATTCTTGGAATAGTGGCAGCAGAAGACTTGCACTTAGAACAGTTAGATGTAAAGACTACATTTCTCCATGGTGATTTGGAGGAGGAGCTATATATGCAGCAACCAGAGGGCTATGAGGTCAAAGGTAAAGAGGATATGGTGTGTAAACTGAAGAAGAGCTTGTATGGCTTGAAACAAGCTCCACGTCAATGGTATAAGAAGTTTGATAGCTTCATGATGGAGCAAGGTTATATTAGATGTCATTCTGACCATTGCATATATACAAAGAAATTTGAGGATGGAAGTTATATTATCATGTGTTTGTATGTTGATGACATGTTGGTTGCAGGTAAAAACATGCAGGAAATAAAAGTACTCAAGAAACAACTAAGTGAATCCTTTGATATGAAGGATTTGGGGGCAGCCAGACAAATCCTTGGTATGAGGATAACTCGGGATAGGAAGGAACGGAAGTTGACTTTATCTCAGGAAGAGTACATTAAGAAGGTATTAGATAGGTTTAACATGTAGGATGCTAAACCGGTTGGGACTCCTTTGGCAGGCCATTTCAAGTTATCAAAGGAGCAGTGTCCCAAGACAGAGCAGGAAAGAAACCAGATGTCAAAGGTACCTTACTCATCAGCAGTTGGTAGTTTGATGTATGCTATGGTGTGCACTAGGCCTGATATTGCCCATGCAGTGGGAGCTGTGAGTAGATTTATGAGTGATCCAGGTAAAGAGCATTGGCAAGCAGTAAAGTGGATCCTTCGGTATTTGAGAGGAACCATGGGGATAGTTCTGTGCTACAGTGGATCAGACACCACTTTACATGGTTATGTAGATTCAGACATGGCTGGAGATGTAGACAGCAGGAGGAGCACAACAGGTTATATTTATACTGTAGGTGGGACAGCAGTGAGCTGGATTTCACGACTACAGAAGTTGGTGGCTTTGTCAACCACGGAGGCTGAGTATGTTGCTGCCACAGAGGCAAGCAAAGAGATGATTTGGCTACAACAATTTCTTGAGGAGTTGGGGCATAAGCAGGAGGAATGTAAGCTATATAGTGATAGTCAGAGTGCTATACACCTAGCTAAGAACTCTTCTTTCCACTCCAGGACGAAGCATATACAGTTGAGATATCACTTCATCAGGACAGCTTTGGAGGAAGATAAGTTGAAGTTGGAGAAGATTCATACCAGTCAGAATCCTGTAGACATGATGACCAAGGTGGTCACAAGGGATAAACTAAAGCTATGTTCAGCTTTGGTTGGCCTTCGCGGATGACAGTGAAGGGTTGAGAAGCTTGCTCAGTGGAAACTAGTCTCCAAGTGGGAGATTGTTATGTTTGTGGAGCCTATTTTCATGTTAGAGTATGGTACACCTTCCATGTGTTACACTCGGGTATTTTTACGATGAAAGGGGGTTCGGGGGTGAAGCCCCTGAAGCAAATTTTCATGGGTGGTTCATTAACCCATGGGTAATGGGTAACCGTTATGGGTTGTTTTTGGGCCCATGGTTTTTTCGGTCTTTTGCCCATTGTTTTGATACCCACGGTTTTTGCCCTTGGTTTTGATACCCACGGTTTTGTATCAAAATGCTTAAGCAGTTGTCTATTTATATGGTCTTATGCATATGATAGATGGACAAGCAAATGTATTACAGATGTGTTTTGAATTCGGGTTTGAATTCTGTAGAGTTTGTTGAGCATAGCTCCAAACGGATCTGGGTATTGTATTGAGAGAGTGAAGGCTTGTAATAAAATCTGAGCAAGTGATTCTTGGTGGACGTAGCCCAAATTGGGTGAACCACGTTAAATATTGTCTCTCTGTGTTGTGTTATTTATTCTGTACTTTTATTTGAGATCTGTAATATTTTCTACATATTAGTTTCTACTGTTGCGATTCTGTAAGAGATTATTCCGCATATTGTATCTCTTATTTCCTAACAAGCATTACCGCCTTCACTGGGTACATAGATTTTATCCCATGCTACAAGGATGTGCACGTGCTTGGTATGTATATGCAACACTACATCAAGAAACTAGAAGCGGCAAGATTTGACTGTAGGAATGATCTAGACTTTTGACTACTTCTCGACTAAACCTCCTATAGCAAAGGCATTAAAAATTTTCAAGCACTTAACTATGGGAGATAGTGCAAAAGAAGAAGAGCATATTTAGGAATTAGAGGCATATTTTGGAGCATGTTTTGAAAAAGAAGAAGAAATGGACTCCTTACTACTTGAACATGCTTTCCTTGAGAAAGAGAAAGGAAAGATGGTTTATGTCATGGATGACGAGGAAGTTGAGAACTCGGATATGGAACATTCACATGAGGTACATGAGGTCTTGGACAATGCAGAAAAGGATACACGCACCTACCATGAACCCATAAAGACAAAGAAGGTGAATATAGGTTTAGAGTTTGAACCTAAGGAGGCCATAATTGGAGATTACTGGTCATATTCGAGTAGCAAAGATCATTGAGTTACTCTGGGGATTATCGGGACTTATTCCCTTGAGGATATCATGAACTTAAAGGCATGCATGAATCCCTTATAGAAATGAAGATCAAACTGAAGGACATGGTACGACAAGTTAGAAAGAGACCTTACATAATGAATCCTAATTTACACAAAAAGGTAAAAGAATAAATTGATAAAATGTTGAAATTTGGAATTATTAAGCCCTGATGAGTTAGAATGGGTTAGCCTAATGGTGATGAATATCAAGAAGGATGGATGGATTGCGATATGTGTGGACTACAGGAGATAAATGTTGCATGCATCATAGATCCATTCCCTATGCCATTTCGAGGAAATACTTGAAGGAGTTATAGGGCGCAAAATATATTCCTTCACGAGATAGATTTTCTAGGTATAATCAGGTTAGGATTTCTCAGGAGGATCAGGAAAAGACAACATTTACGATTGAATGGGGAAATTTTTCCTATATTGTGATGCCCTTTGGATTGAAAAATGTGCCTGTTGTATTCTCACACATAGTTGTTTAAGCATTCAATAATTTTATTCACAACCTCTTACAGTCTACCTAGATGATTAGATTATATGGGCTTGTGAAATATCATTGTGACAATCTGCACTTAATGTTTGAATGATGTAGACAATTGAATAAATCTTTGAACATTAAGAAGTGCATATTTGCTATGCCATTTGGGATATTGTTAGGACATTTAATCTACAAGGAAGCTTTGCTAGTTGATCTAGCCAAGGTTATAGTCATTTTAGGCCTAGAAGCACCTACCAGTCAAAGTGAGGTGTGCGGATTCTTAGGTCATACATAATATTATATAAAATTCATAAAAGGGTATGTCAAGATTAATGCACCCTTGGAAGATTTATTGAAGGGGAAAGGTACATTTTATTGGGGAGAACTGCAACAACGCGCGTTTGAGATATTAAAAGAGAAACTTACTACCTCACCCATTTTCACTTTCCCTCATGGGAAAACCATTTCATGTGCATGTGGATGCTTCGGCATGGCGATTGGCATTGTGTCACTCAACCTAGTGAAGGTATTATAGATCATCCAATTTTTTTGCTAGTAGGAAACCGACTCTACTAGATATAATTATATAACTACAGAGCGAGAAGCTTTTTCAATGATCTATTCATTGTACAAGTTTTGATAGTACTTATTAGAAACACAATTTTTGTTTTATATAGATCATATGACATTGACGTACTTGGTAAACACGACCATATTACAAGGGCACATATGTAGATGGGTGCTCCTATTTCAAGAGTTTGACTTCACGGTTATGGTGAAGCCAGGAAAAGAAATTTTGGACTATATCATATATCTAGAATCAATTTAGGAGAGGATGCATAGACAATTAAAGAGACAATTGGATGCATAGTTATATAGATTATAACACATGCCCACGGAGTTAGAAGACATTGCAATATTTCTATGAATAGGTATGGCACCATAAAGAACAAAAGCATTAGAAAATAAGTAGCTTACTATACACGCAACACCATTTATGTTAATCAGTGGTGACCTCTACAAGCTAGGCAGAGATGAATTATTACGCCATTTTGTATTAGAGCATGAGTGTAAGGATATTATGGAAGAAGCTCATGGTGGTATTGCAGGAGGCCATTATGCAGGTGATGCGACTACTTGAAAGATCCTACTTGTTGGATTATGGTGGGAGACATTGTATAAGGACTGTAAAGAATATTGTAAGGCATGTGATCATTGTCAATACCTAGGAAAACTAGGGAAAATAGATGAGATGCCTTTGAGACCAATTACTAGTGCCGAACTGTTTGAAAAATGGCCCATTGATTTTGTAGGACCTATTTCGCCAGCCACACGTAGGAATGTGTCATGCTATATCATTACTTGTATAGATTATCTCACGCGGTGGGCAGAGGCAACACCTACCAATGACTGTATGACAACTACAATAGCTAGGTTTCTATGGGAGAATCTTCTTACAAGATATGGATGTCCCTTAATCTTGACAAGTGATAGAGGTATACACTTTTTGAATGAGAAAATTAGGATCCTATTAGATGAGTTTATGGTTACACACCATAAAACTACACCTTATCATCCTTAGGAAAACAAAGTCTGCTAAGGCCTTCAAAAATATTTTGAGCATGAATTTGACAAAAATTTATGATGTTGGAAGAAAGGATTGGGATCTAAAAGTATCAGCTATACTTTGGGCATATCAAATAACTTACAAGAGATTGAACAAAGCCATGCGATTTTAGTTGGTGTTTGGCATGGAATTTGTTCTCCTATTGAATTTATATTACCTTCTTTGCACATTATGCATGCTGGAGGTCTAGTTGATGAACATGTTTTAGAAGAGTGTATCATAAAGATGATTCAATGGATGAGCACCGAGCCATAGCACGATGGAGTCGAAGTAGGAAAAGGCCAGAAGAAGGAATATCATGACAGATACATAAGGGATAAGAAGTTTGAGATTGGATGAATGATACTTCTTTATGACTCAAAGTTCTTGTGCCATCTAGGAAAGCTCAAAGTACATTGGTTGGGGTTGTATGTTATCACATCTATACTTGAGTCGGTACTTTCTAGTTAGAATCACTTGATGGAACATGGTTACCCGGTTACTTTAATGAGAGTAGGATGAAGCCCTACTATAAATAAGTCTTCTTGGTTTTGTAATAAGGTAGTATTTCCATTTATTTTAGGTTTTCAATTCTGTATTTCCTTAATGTATTTCTTTCATCGTCATTGTGATCTGTCAATTTAGTTTTTGTTTTTGTGTAATAAGCACGCTTGCGTGCATGAAGCTAATTACTATATGAAGAATGTTTATGCGTAGAGGACTACACATACTTTTTGTGTGGGGTGGTTGTAGTTATCCAAGAAAAATACTATGGGAATTGAAAGGTGAAAGGAATAAGTTACTACGGGTGTGCTTTAAGTCAAAAGAAGATTGCTTCTCAAAAGTGACCAAGGATGGAGATGAATGAAAGAATAGTATAACATGAGGTAAGTGGAGGCCATGTTAGCTACCAGGAGAAGGTACACTGACGAGGTACTCTAGCACACAAGCATGCGCTGAAGATAAGTCTATGACCAGAGGGTAGGAAGGCACACTAGAAGGTTATAGCTAGGCGCGAAGATGTACCATGTGGAACGAACGAATTTGGTCAATGAATGAGGGGATATTTAGTAGGTGAAGGAGAAATAAATGCATCAAAATTTGAAAAAATTATATAAGGATGGGATGCGGATTCATTTTTACTATTGTGACTAAGAGTATTTGAGAGAAGAGCCAAGTGTGAAGAGCTGAGTGATCGAGTTAAGGTGCGAAGGGTGTGAAACCAAGTGTGACAACCAGATCTGTGTGACAAGAATCTTATGTCCCTAGTGGTGAAGGGTTTGAGTGAAGTAGGGAGATAGAAAAGAGTTAGGTTACAAAGTTTCCACCTAGGGCATAATTGAATCGAGCTAGGGTTTGATTCACAGAGTTGTAGAGTTGAAGAGGAGACATTTACAAGGTAAAAATGGCACCAAAGAAGGCATCTCAGTAGCAATAGTAAAAGGAAAGAATAAGGTAGTCATTGAGGAGGAAGAGATGGCACCTAAAAGCCATTTTTCATAGATGTAATATCTATAAGGAGTCATAATCGGAAAAATGGGATTCACCCATCAGAAAGAGCAAAGTGAGTGAATACAATCACATGACTTTGGAGAATAAGAAGGATCTTGATTGCTTTCTCACTGCTAGAACAAAAAAGCACACGGAGGATGATATTTCGGTGTATGATGATGCAGGTGAGAATCTCCTAAAGAGAATTGGGGTCTACTAGTTATATGAGCTTCCATATTTCGGGAAGTATGAGCCCTTTTATTGATGGCTCATGAGGAGGGTACACGAAGACTTCTTTTACTTTATGGGACATAGAGTTTGAATCTCATTTGCACTCATTTCATTAGTTATAGGTCCGAAGGCCATATGATAAGACATAAAATGTGACCTTGCAGATAAATCGTGATGTAAAGACCAAACAGATTTGGGGTACTTCAAGGGTCTCACGCGGAATGGACATAGATAAATTAAAGAAGCTGTTTAGTTTTACAAACTACAAAGCACACCTTGTTACCAAGTTGAATTATCGTGAGTGGTTGTCACAGTAAATACTATGTGGTTACATGTGGCACATAAGATGTTATAGGGGATAGTCTACAACATTCAGCAGCTATATTGTAGAGCAAATAGTCGAAGAAATGCACAGGTATTTATGGAGATCGAAGTATTAGACGGACCCAAGGAGAAAGTATGGGAATACCCCAAGGAGAACATGTCACTAGCTAAAAGATTTAACAAGTACCTATGTAAGGGGGCCATGACAGATGATGTAAAACAAAGGGCAGAGAAGTGGTATGATAGGCTCCGTGTGGTATTTGGGGAAGAGTGGTACATCCCAAAGGACCTACCAATAGTGGTAGGGAAACAAGTTCAATTTGTTGTATATCAACATTTCTACATCACACGCTTCCCAATGAAATATGGAGTCTGGAGCCCTTGGTGCAAGTTTCCTTATGCATTCACTGCAAGTTATTTTCAAGCATCTGTTCATAGATTTATAGACACGCACTGACTGGTATTCATTATAGATAAGGTAGACTACAATTACCATACGCTAAGAAACAAGTATGTATATCCTGGAATAAGCGCTTATATAGAGAGGATCATTTCAGAGGTACTAAATATCAAACCGATAAGATTGGTTGTGGTAGATGTGGGGAAGCATTGGTGTATCTCCAACTGAAGCCAAATATGGAGAATAAAAAATATGTGGAAGGTGAGTTCACACATTTAACACCACCAAAGGGAAAGCATACAATGGATAACATCCCAATGCCTAAGCCCATAGAGCCAATTGAAGTGCAGGATGAGGAGGAGGAGCACAAAGATCATGGTGGTTTGGAGCATAGGGGGTAGGATACATCCTACAAGTAAGAGTGAAGTTGAGCGCATCGTTACCCCACCTTAGCCACAAGAGGGGGATGATGAGGACGTGAATGCAGTCCAAGGGGAACACAGTTTAAAAGGGTATTCAGAGAATGAGGACCCAAGGTGCTACTCTAACCACTTTATGAAAATCACACAGACTCTCTCCACAAAAGGATGCTAATGCACGAGAGGAGGAAGCTGAAGTTGAATGAGGAGGCGGAAGAGTTGGTGGAAAGAACACCTAATTATCCTACAATTTCAAAGGAAATAGAAGAATAGGGTGAGGCATCAAAGGAAAAATAAGAGGAAGGTAAAATACCGGTAAGAGACAGTGTAGAGGATGTTCGTGACATGGAAACACAAGTCCCAAATTTAGAGGCTAAAGTTCCTAAGCAATAAATGTCTAGAAGGACAAGTGGAGAGCACATTCCACGAACCATGGGGTATGCAAAGGATGTAGGAAAAAAATTATGTGCTCGCTTCCAAAGCACAATAGTGTAGAAGGATTTATTCAGATGGGTGTTAATGGATGAAGATATGGTGACTCTACACACTCAAAAGCAACTATCATAGTTGATGCACACCCACATGGATGATCCGACTTTGATGTGTGTGAAGAGTCATGCGTTTTGAGTTGAATGAAGAAGGCACCTCAAGATAGACACATGATAGTAAATCCTACTTTGTCATGTCGATGAGCAGTCAATAATGTTCTAGTGAATTTTTTTGTTGAGGTGGCTAGAAGAAACATTGATAAAGCTTCCACGATCGAGCGCCGCATGAGGATTTGAAGACAAAGGATGCAGAGATAACACACATAATACAGAGAGGGACTTCATGTAGAAGAAGAACAAGGTGTTTATAAGCATTGCAGAGGAGATTAGGTAAAATGTAATCAAAGCAAGGCCACACTTGAGGCCAAGGTACCACAAACATTTCCTTGGTGATACGCTATGTGGGAAAGTTGGTGGACTTGATACTCGAAGATGAAACTCTACATATACGAGCACCGAACACTCGAAAAAGATTTAAATTGAGAGAAAGCATCTGTGATGAGAAAAATTACATCCTATGAAGGGATGTTGCAAGCATTATAGGAAGTATTGAAAAAAATAGACCAAAATTTAAATGTATGCACAGCTCCAAAGGTGCTTATCAACATCAAGACCCCCAAAGAGAACAACGAGGTCTAGAAAGTAATGAAATATGATACATTGGGCCAGGCAGAAAGGTTTTCAATGGTTAAACAGAAGCATGAGGCCGGTCGTAGAAGACAAGAGCCACACAAGACTAGGCTAGAAGATCTTGGAAAGCTAATTGTGCGAAGATGGATCTTTTAGAAGGAAGAATGGCATCAATGTCTAGTGTTTTTTTGGTTCTACAAAATGAGAAGGGAGATATTATGAGGGATGATTTGGAATCCATTGTTGTGGACATCCTAGAAAAAGAAAAGAAAGCAATCACTAACAGGCAGGTATTAGAGACCGAAATAAAGGAGGAGTATCAAAAGTTGATATTGGAAATTGATATAGAGGAGGTTTCCTAATAAGCTCATAAAAATTCTTTATGTAACACCTTTGAAAAATTGTTATATTTCTCTTTTTTGCATTGCAAGCATTGATATGTGATTTTCTTAATGCGGTGTTATACTTTACTTGTTGAAAATCATGCTTTCCAGGATAAATCATTTATGTTCTTGAATCATTAGACCGAAATGTTGATTCTTGTAATAATCCATTTTTACTTCAGATGGGTGAGTTGTAATTTGGTTATGATGGTTGCAAACTTATCTCTATTAATCGACTCATCCTTGGATCAGTTCCATTGATCCAAGGAATTTTTAAATCTCCTTGCCTTTTCCGAATGGTAAAATTACATTCAGAGGTTGAGAGACATAATAGACACAAATTTTGTATGTTTACAAATTCTTTATGGTCTTGTAAGATCGTGACTACGTTCTTTTGTATGTTTTATGCTCGGATCTTTCATATTGATCTCTTCAGGACATTTAACGGCATTAAGTAGAACGAAGCATGATTCATGACTATGAAGGGAATATAAATCTTAAACCTATGGGATCTTTCCTAATGGTATTCTAAACTAAGGAAAATGTACCTACTTCCTAGCTATGTCTACTTAAATGTGTGACAATCTATCCTAAGCTTCATGTTCTATGTTGGGATGGGAAAAAACCTAAGGTGATGCTATGTATACTCTTAACCTATTACCTACTACTAAATTGGTATGAATTATGACCTATCTTAAGTTGGTAAATTACCTAAGGAAATTTTTATAAACCTAAGGTAATTACTTTCTAAACTAACCTAAGGTCATAACCTAAGTTATGGAAATCTATCCTAAACTAATGAAAGGGACCTAAGGGTCATATGGAAAGTTGGCGATGGTTCCAAAGGCATTTATTTGATTTGATTTTTGAATTAATAGGAAGTACTACTAGTTTTGGCAGAGACATGTAAACTTGGTGGAAGCTTACGTGGAATCATAGTTAAAATTAGAAATGCATGTAGAGGTTGAAATAGCATTCACCAATTTTGGGAGGCAGTGGAAAGGAGAGATAGGTGGGAGATTGGGGAGTAATGGAATTAATGAATCTCAATTTTTGCAAGAAAACCATTTTGGAAACAATGAGCATAGATTTTTTGGAGGTTTTTGGTCTTGCATGCTTTGAGATTTTTTTCTACATGGAGCTATATGGTTCTTCCAACAAGCAGTTTGATTTTCACTTTGTGGCTATTTTTGGTTTCTTTGGTCTATTTTCGATTCAAGGAAAGTATATGAGGCATTGGTGAAAGAGATGTCTTGTTGTTGATCTTTCTTGGAGGAGAAGAAGAGTTGGACGCTTGGCTAGACGTCTCCTTTGAATTGGCGAAGAAATCGTAACACCCTTGGCAATTGTTATTTTCTTCCTTTGCATCTCAATTGTTGGCATGTGATTTTCCTTTGTAGGATATGTTCTTTTGACTTTGGGAAATCATGCTTGATGTGGATAAGTCTTTTCTGCTCTTAAGATATTTGACTGAACTGGAATAGTTTTCCTGAATTCATTTTTCACTTCTTGTAGGTGAGATTGCAATTTGGTTTTAAGAGTTGTAAACTTATCTATTTACCTGACTCATCCTTGGATCAATTTCAGTGATCCAAGGAATGTTTTAAATCTGTTCAGAGTGAACAATTGATGAATTGGCATTCCATGAATTAAGAAACATATGGACTGAACTTGGTAGATACAAGTTCTTTAATTCTCTTTTTGTGTGAAAATATTTCCATTCAGTGGTATGTTTTTTTGGGTCTTTGGAGATCGACCATGGTAGGTCATTACTGACGTAATTGGGATTTCAGCCTATTCATGGCATAGGAGAGAACCAGAATCCTATAAAGGACTAACCTATGGGATCCTAAGCTAGGTAAAAATATTTCCTACCTAAGCTATGTTACTTGATATAATTCTGATTCTAACCTAAACTTGGTGCTAAGGGAATTGGAAAGGTTACTAGGTATTAAAACTAAACTTGAACCTATTACTACAAGGCTATATGGTGATCTAACCTAGTGCTTTAAACTATGGCATTTTGAATTATTTACCTATGTGGAATTATCTAAACCTATTTGCTAAGGCCTATGGTGGGGTTAGTTGTTAGTGTTATATCCTAAGGTATAAAATTTAATCTACCTAAGATCTAACCTAAGCAAGTAATCTATCCTAAACTATTGGGCATGAATGGGGACTTATGTAGTCGCATGCATATTGGCAATGGTTCCTAAGGCATTTATGATGTTGATAAGGTTTTTTATTGCACTCATGTACTACCAGCTTTGGTAGGGGTTAGTTGGCTTGGTGGAGGCTTAGGTGGCAGTATCACTAAAATGGAAATACATGTTAATTTAGACTTGGCATTCGCCAGACTTGGCAAGTGGTGGCAAGGAAGATTAGGCGGGAGATTTGGAATTAATGGAATTAATTGCTTTTGGTTTACGAGCCCAAACCATCTTGGTAGGCATGCCAACGGATTTTTCTTGGGTTGTTTCACTTTGCATGTTTTCCAATTTTCACTCTGCATGCACTCTGGTTTTTGAACTAAAGCAGATTGAACTGCACTTCATGGCTATTTTTGAGGTTTCAAATCTATTTTCATTTCATGGAATTTATAAGAGGCATTGTGGAAGAGGTATCTAGTTGTTTGATCTTTTTGGAAAAGAGGAGAAGTAGTGAGCTCAGTTGGAGGTCTTCTTCGATTTGACAGAGACACTATCAAGCATGATAGGCTCTAACTGTTAAAATCTTTTGCTTTCCTCTAAGTGCTTTCCTTAAAGCAACTCGCTCTGTTAAGTTTTATGCATTGTATGATGATGTACCTGGTTGTTTGGTTTGAGTTTATTAAATCTTGAATTCTTGGTTTCAAAACTTTGCAAAATCATCTGGTTTAAAAATATAGTATGTGTGGGTTTAAGCACATGAAAATTGCATGCAAGAATGACTCTGGAACTCTGCTTGGATTAACTGGATTTGGTAACTAATGGTTAGGTTTTTGTTGACTTTGTACCAATGTATTCTCACTAAATTTCTTTGAAGAATCTAGTGTTCCACCTGTTTCTGTTGAAACTAATGTTTAGTGATCTCGAGCTGATAAAGAGCTCATGTTTGTTTATGAAAACTTGTATACAAGATCGAGTTCTGTTAAAAACTTGTTGGGTATTTGGAAACTGTTGTCGATTCCTTGGTACTATGATGGTTGTGTTTCATTTCATAAATATAAGGAACTATGAATGGAGTAGTAGATGGTTGGGTTCTTGTATTTCATCTTATGAAAACTTAAACATTGTTTAAACTCGCATCTAACTTGGAACCTATGTTTTATTATCTTGGATAAATTGGACTATTGATTGAAGTCCTGCATATGGCATGGTGCTTGTGATTTATTGTCCTTATGACCATATAAACTATTATTGAAGGTTCATTATGAACACGGCTTTCATGTTTTCTTTGTATTTTAGTCTCGAGCCCTATTATGAATCTTACATTTTGTTTGAGTTGGGAAACAGGGTTTGATAGGATGTTAACTAAAAATGGAAGCACTTTTCTTATTTTGAACTATTTTTAGTAATTTCATTATATTCGGTCTAGCATTACGATGCTGGTGTATATATGAACTCGTGATTGAGATATTGTGATGCAACACTATACAATCAATTTGTTACTTGGTGTTTTTTTAAAAATTGTAACCTGAACGATGTATTGGTTCAGATCTTATAGTCTTTTTGGTTTCTTTGACTATTTTATAAACTAAAAAGGGAACATGTTGTTTCCCGAACTTGTTTATAATCACTTGAATGATCTTGATCCTTTGAGGGAGCTTATGCTTTACATTGTGCTCAGATTTGTAATTCGAGTCTTGGATAGAACATGTATTTTTAATATGTTGTTTTGATCTTGTCATTTAAATTGAGTTTATTACTAGATTGAATGGTTCTAAATTCAGAATCCTTTTGAAACAAACCACATGCGTAAGGAGAAAACTGGAAGCATGGTTTAGTAGGTTGTTGGGTAAACTCTTCGAGATCTTGATTGGAATTAGCTTGTTGGTTTGTCATTTTATTGGAATCCCAATCATTAGTTCTTATAGTGATGTGTTGAAATACTATTAAGATAGTTCTATCTTGACTGAACTATTGGGAAATTTTGAGTGTTAGCATCTACTCGGATTCCACACTTCTTGTTGGGTCTAAAGAAAAAAGGTTGAGTCTTTAAAAGATAAAGTGTGATTCTTTAGTGTTCGTGGTGTATTAATTATTTTGGAAAGTGGAAATGCATTATTATGGGAAGATTTTGAAAGGAAGGTAGCATTAAGTTTCTCTTTCCTTAAATTTGTTCTTGTTCTCTTTCTTGGGAACTTTTGTATGAACTTAAACTGTAGGTATAGAAAAGGTAAAATTTGTTAATGAAGTGGAAAGAAATGATTATAGGTTGGGATCCTATTCTGTTAGGCCTCCTTTTCTAATGTAGTTGGGTTAATTTCATTTGTTCGGAACCTTCTATTAATTATTCTAATGGGAAAAGGAGAATCATTACTTAATTAGTCTTCTTATACTTGTCATTTGACTGAAATAAAGTAGAAAGAGATGGATGATTGATTAGTAAAAAGGAAATGCAAACATGTTGTTTGATTGTTAATCCATCATTCCTTCTTGGATTTCTTTTATGTGAATCTATTCTGATGAACACCTTAAAATGTTGAATTTTAAAGTATATGTCCCTAAAGAAACAATTTAAGTCATGAAATGCACTTGTTTCTGCTTTGCGGATAATATGTACTTTGGCATAATGGAAATGGTTTCTCTTCTTCTTTACTTGAAAGATTAGATGAAACACCTTAGTGAGAACATGCTATAAACACTTCTTTTATCTTATGGTAAAGATAAGTGTTGTATTCTATTTTGGTAGAATGGGAAACAATGAGATGTTATGTTTTGTTGTTTGGTAAAGATGATTGATAGGATTAATTATACTTTAATTTGTAAGACATATATTATAGATTATAATATGTTCTTCTTTAGAAGTGAACTTTAGTTCATTAATGCTCTTCTTTTTGGTTGTTATTACTTATGATTAAAGTATGAAATACTAATTGTTCATTAAAGCAAGGTTGTTTTTATTGGAACAATTAGTGGAATGCACTTTGTTTTAAGGCTTAGTGCTTATCATGCTCAATTCATTGAACTGACCCGTGCTAAATAGCAAGTTTTACAAATGGAATTTGTAAGTGATATAAGATGGCAAAATCTTATATGATGCATTGGCTGATCTAAGTTTGATTATAGTGAAGAATTCTGATTCGTTCTTGAGATGTATTGAAAAAGAAAAGTATTATTCCTTTTTGAATAAAGATGTTTGTCATACAATAAGCCTAAAATGTATAATTTGTAAATGCATAATTTTGTAAAGGTATAAGTTTGAAAATGAAATTGAAGGATGAGAACTTACTTGCATAAGTTGTGTGAATTATCTTGTTCCTTTGTAAAAGAAATGGAATCTTATCTTGTTGATATTCTTCATATTATTTATATGATTAAATGAGGATTCTTGAATAAGTAGGAAAAAAGGGAATTAGAGTAATCTCCCTAATTAAGATGCAGCTAGATAAGTTGCAGAATTCAATGTTCTTATATAAACAATTTAATATAGTAAGGTGATGTGTAATGAACACACAATGAAAACTATAGATTATGAAAAGAACAAAAAGGGTGTGTTAAACCCTAGAACTTAACTATGAAGAGGAAGAATCTTCCTCACTCATGTAAAAGTAAACAAGAAGACAAGGAAGATATGATTTATACTCATTAGACCTCATTTAACAAAGTCTAATAAGATACAACCTAGGTGGTTGTTACACTTCCTTGAATGGTTAAGTCACATTAAATGGAACTTATGAGGTTGTTGTCCTTCCTTTTTGGTAACTACTTGTTAAGCCAAAATTAACGAACATCAAAAGCAATCATAAGTTAAGGAAGTTCTCCAAGGTTAATGGAACCTGATTTGGAAAAGAACTTAGGGAGAGTTGGATTAGGGTTTGGGCAGGGTTGCTGAAATCTACTATTAAATATCCAAATTAATTAAATATTAATAATATCCTAAGGGTATGTACATCTCGATGAGGTTTTTATAGGATGTTGGCACACACCAACTGTAGAGTTGTACCTTCGAGAAAATTAGGATCTTCTCGAGGATACAACATTGTAGTTGACATGTGGCAACACCCTTCCAATTGATCGTCTAGATCTACACGCTTATGGACTTGAACTTAGTTTTTCTCTAGGACTGGGTAGTAACATAGTTATGATATGAAGTAACCCTCTAGGACTTTGGGTACCTTGGCACATGGGGTTAACCTAGGTTGACCCAGTATGCCAATATATCCTAAGTCTTTGTGAGTCTCTCCCTATCATAACCTATGTTGTTAACCTGAACTAGGGATAAACCATGGGCAAGTGGACTGACGGAAGTCAGTAAAGGACATTCTAGATAACAATTGAGTGAGGTGAAGGACATATTCTAGATTGATGAGTATGCCGTCAAGGAATGAGTAATATGAACAATATGTTAGAAAACTTTGGCCAAAGTATCGCAAGCTGCTTGATTACGTTGTCCTATGTCACCTAGTCTAAGGATCGAGATGTAGATGAATATTAGTAGCAAATATTCAGATAGGTTCCCAGATAGATCACTCAATACCCCGAATAGGGTAAGAGAACCAAGTATACTTAGTATATAGAAAAGTATTCATTACTTAATGTTAAACATGAATAGATCGGTAGTTCACCGAGTCATGAAATGAATAGATCGGTGGCACACCGAGTCATTACAACAACATATGGTTATTTTTATAAGAATGGATGTTATGGAATGTGTGTTCTAAATTATGTATTTAGAACAAAGAATGTTTCTTAAAAAAATCCTTATTTCTAAAGTGTTAAAATGGGAATGTTACATCTTTTTATCAAAGTCAAGGTTGTAGCTCTTGGACCTATTGTGTCCATAATCGATAAAAATTGAATTTTCTTGTAACAAAAAATGGTTATAATGAGAGGAAACGTTGTGAATAATGCTCCACCTAATGAAGGAGCAACAACAACCCAAAAACTTGATGAAATCCTTGCTGCCCTATTGGACACAAGAGATCGTTTGACGATACTCGAACAACAAGTGATGGGTAATGAGGAGGAAGAAGAAGCTAGTAATAACAATCAGCCACCTCTTGAGGACAACCCCAATATGGGTGTTGATAATAACAATACTAATGTACCTGTCTAGCTAGAAAACAAAAAGGCTAGGTTGGTAGCTGAACTCACCAATGATATAAAAAGGATAAGTCCACCTAAGTTTGATGGCACCACATTAGGTGATGGAGCTGAGAATTGGCTCAGTGAGATGGAGAAGTACTTTGCAATAAGAAACTTCTCGGAGGAAACCAAAGCTATTTGGGGAGCATATTTTTCTCCCATGAAGCATCTTCATGGTGGGACAGACCGTAAGGATGAGCTAAACATTGATGAAACTAACATCACTTGGGATCAATTTAAAAGTTATTTTAGGAAATGATGGCTGCCATAACTTTATTATGATAAAAAAATGACTGAATTTCAGAACTTGGCTCAAGGGAAGTTAACTATAACTGAGTATTGGGAATGGTTTACGAAACTACTCAAGTATGTACCTCAGTATCAAACTGATGAGAAGTTCAAGATACAAAAATTCATCATGGGATTGAATCCCATTATTGGGGGAGAGGTTGATGTTCATAGCCCAACCACTATGGAAGGGGTTGTTGAAAAAGCCATAAGGCAAGAATAGAAATTAAAGGCTATTTCTGCTCACAAGGAGGAAGTACGGAAGAAAGTTCCAAACTCTTCTTCAACTTCTCTTGCACCTAAGAAAGGACCATGGAAAAATTTTGGTAACAAAAGTAAGTTTCCAACTGATAATAATAAGAAAACAACAATGAATAAGTCTGCTAGAAATACATGGAACAATTTTGCCAAGAATAATAATAATGGATGAAAGTCCTATGGAGGTCAAAATGATAACTTTAAGGCTAGAAATAATTTTGAGCCTAAAAAGGGACCGGTAGGAGGCTGTTATAATTGTGGCAAAGATCATTACATGAATCAATGTCCTTTGAAGAAGGATGATCATAATCAGAGCACAAGATACATGCTGCAGTAGCTGACAAGCAAGTTGAAAAGCAAGTTACACCTATAGAAGTTCCTGGTAAGTTATTCGGCATACCTGTAACTATTATTTTTGATACGGGAGCTACTGAATGTTTTATTTCTAGTAAACTTGCTTCAAAACTTAAAAGAAAAGATAGAAAAATGGATAAATCATGGACTGTACATTATGGTAATAATTATGTTCATACAGTTAGTATGTGTCTTTTGGGGTAGTCCTTGACTTACCTATCTTTTCCATAGAAGTTGATCTCTATGTAGCACCTTTGGGATCTTATGATATAGTCATAGGTGTAAATTGGTTAGCAAAGCATAAAGCAAAAGTAGACTATTTTGAAAAGCATATTAGTTGTTTAGATGATCTGTAGAAAATAGCAGAGATTCAAGGTGTAAAATGAGAAATTTCTGTTAGGAAATTGTCAGCTATGCAACTTAAAAAGGCCAAAAATAAGGGTTGTACCTTATACGTGTAAAAATTTCAGAATATGCAGAAGAAAACAAGTGATTTCATGGAACATTATCCACTGTTATGGAACTACAATGATGTGTTTTGGAAGAATTACTGGGATTACCACCCAAAAGGGAGTTTGAATTCACGATTGAAATCAAACTAGGTACTGAACCTATTTCTAAAGCACCTTATCGAATGACTACCATAGAGTTAGTAGAACTTAAGGCTCAATTGCAAGAAATTTTTTCTAAGGGTTTGATTAGACCAAGTGTTTCACCTTGGGGAGCACCAGTGATCTTTGTGAAAAAGAAAGATGGAACACTTAGATTGTGCATTGATTATAGGATGTTAAACAAAGCAACAATCAAGAATAGATACCCACTTCCTAGAATTGATGATCTATTTGATCAGATGCATGGAGCATTGGTATATTCTAAGATAGATCTTTGATCTGGATATCATCAATTATGAATTAAGGATGAGGACATTCATAAAATGGCTTTCAGGACAAGGTATGGGCATTATGAATTCATGGTTTTACCCTTTGGATTAACGAATGCACCTGCAAATTTTATGAACTTAATGAATAATATCTTTCAAGAATACTTGGACAAGTTTGTGCTTGTATTCTTGGATGACATTCTCATATATTCTAAAAGTATTGAGGAGCATCATGAACACTTGAAAATAGTTTTGGAAATTCTGAGAAAGAGACGGTTGTATGGTAAGTTGTCCAAATGTTCTTTCTATGACACCGAAGTTCACTATTTGGGTCATGTTATAAGTAAAGATGGGATTGTTGTAGATCCTTCTAAAATTGTAGCTATAACCGAGTGGCCTACACCAAAGAATGTACATGAAGTTAGAAGCTTCATGGGCCTTGCAGGTTATTATAGAAAATTTGTTAAGGATTTTTCTAAGGTGGCTGCACCAATAACTTCATTGCAGAAAAAGGATAAGAAATTTGTTTGGAATGATAAATGTGAATCTGCTTTTAAAATTTTGAAAATTCAGTTGACTTCAAGCACCTATCTTAGTTATACCTGATCCTAATGGAGACTTTACTATCATAACTGATGCATCTAGGGAAGGTCTTGGAGGTATTTTTTTACAAAATGATCATGTCATAGCTTATGAAAGTAGAAAACTTAAGTCACATGAGTTGAATTATGCTCCACACGATTTAGAGCTTGTTGTCATAGTTCATGCACTTCAAGTTTGGAGGCATTATCTATTGGGTAAACCATTTGAGTTGAAAACTGATCATCTGGGGCTGAAGTACATTTTCACTCAGCCAAATCTGAATGCAAGACAACGAAGGTGGTTAGAGTTTTGTCTCAATATGATTTTGACATAAGTTACATTAAAGGAAAAGAGAATAGAGTGGCTGATGCTCTAAGTCGTAGGAAGCACATTTCTTCTCTTATAACACTAAGAACTCAGTTTAAGGATGAAGTAAAAAGTGTTATGGAATTTGATTCTTACTTTCAGCAAGTAAAAATAGCGCTTGCTGTGGATCCAAAAGATGAAAGATATAAAGGTTTTCACTTTGATAATGAAGGAATCTTACGATATGAAAATAGAGTATACATACCTCTACCTAACGATTTGAGGAGGAAATTGTTAGTGAGTTTCACAATTCACCTTTTTCGGGACACCCTAGCATTACAAAAATGCTTGTTGATATAAAACAACAATATTTCTGGAAAGGAATGAAAAAGGATGTTATTGATTTTGTGACTCATTGTCTTGAATGTCAACGTGTAAAAGTGGAACATATGCACCCAGCTGGTTTATTGTATCCTCATAGCATACCGTAGTACAAATGATAGGTAATAAGCATGGATTTTGTACAAGGATTACCTATGTCAAGAAATAAACATGATGTTATTTTGGTAGTAGTTGACAAACTAATGAAAGTAGCTCATTTTATTGTTGGAAATCTAAAGGATGATTCTCTTGTTTTGGCTAAAATATTTGTACACAAAATTTTCAGATTACATGGAGTACCTAAATTAATCATATTTGATAGAGACCCTAGAATGACATCAAGGTTTTGGAAAATGCTTAATGTAGCTCTTGGAACTAAATTGAATTTCAGTTCTGCGTATCATCTAGAAATGGATGGATAGACTGAAAGAGTAAATCAGGTTTTGGAGGATATGTTACGGATGTATTGTATGGATCAGTAGTACAAGTGGGAGGAGTACCTTCCATTAGTTGAATTTGCATAAAATAACACATATCATGCTTCTCTTAAGATGGCACCTTTGAGGCACTTTATGGAAGGAAATGTAGAACCCCTATTAGTTGGGATAACATTGAGGATAGAGAGGTAATTGGACCTGAAATCCTTACGGAAATGGAACAACAAGTTAAAATGATTCGTGAACACTTGAAAGAAGCTACAGATAGGAAAAGAGTTATGCTGACTCAAAGTGGGTTGACAGGAAATTTGAACTTGGAGAGAAGGTTTTTCTTCAGTTAAACCGAAAAAGAGCTCTATAACTTTTGGCAAGGCTACCAAGTTATCACCTCGTTATGTGGGACCTTTTGAAATAGTTGAAGTAATCAACCCTGTAGCTTATCATTTAGCACTACCACCTACTTTGTCATGAATGCATGATGTTTTCCATATTTCTTTGCTTAAGAAATATGTTTCAGATTTATCACATGTGTTAAATTAGAATACTTTATAGGTCCAAGACCCATGAATAATCATGGTTAAACCCATTCGAGTGTTGGAAACTCGCTAATTGCACTTAAGAAATAGAGAAATAAGTTAATGTAAGGTCCAGTGGGACCAATTTAACGAGGAAAGTGCAACTTGGGAAAATCTAGAGGATATGAAAACTGGTTTCCCATATCTATTTGAATAGAATTGAATCTGTTGACTGATAATTTTTTTATGATTTTATCTTTATATGACATTAAGTAAGCCAGTTTTGGGTAGATAATTATTTAATTTGAACAAACAATTATTTAATGCTGATTTGGAACTATAAGGTTTTGAAAAATTTGACTTTGAGTAAGAAAAGTGAAGGATTTGACTATCCTTGATGTAAATTGTTAGAAGAAATAATCATTGGGATGATGATTCCTTTTAGGAGGGAAGCATGTAACACCCTTGACAGTTGTTATTTTCTTCCTTTGCATCTCAATTGTTGGCATGTGATTTTCCTTTGTAGGATATGTTCTTTGAATTTGGGGAAATCATGCTTGATGTGGATAAGTCTTTTCTTCTCTTAAGATCTTCTAACTGAACTGGAATAGTTTTCTTGAATTCATTTTTCACTTCTTGTAGGTGAGATTGCAATTTGGTTTTAAGAGTTGTAAACTTATCTATTTACCCGACTCATCCTTGGATCAATTTCAGTGATCCAAGGAATGTTTTAAATCTGTCAAAGTGAACAACTGATGAATTGGCATTCCATGAATTAAGAAACATATGGACTAAACTTGGTAGATACAAGTTCTTTAATTCTATTTTTGTGTGAAAATATTTCCATTTAGTGGTATGTTTTGTTTGGGTCTCTGGAGATCGACCATGGCAGGTCATTACTGACGTAATTGGGATTTCATCCTATTCATGGCATAGGAGAGAACCGAAATCCTATAAAGGACTAACCTACGAGGTCCTAAGCTAGGTAAAAATATTTCCTACCTAAGCTATGTTACTTGATATAATTCTGATTCTAACCTAAACTTAGTGCTAAGGGAATTGGAAAGGTTACTAGGTATTAAAACTAAACTTGAACCTATTACTACAAGGCTATATGGTGATCTAACCTAGTGCTTTAAACTATGGTATTTTGAATTATTTACCTATGTGGAATTATCTAAACCTATTTTCTAAGGCCTATGGTGGGGGTTAGTTGTTAGTGTTATATCCTAAGGTATAAACTTTAATCTACCTAAGATCTAACCTAAGCAAGTAATCTATCCTAAACTATTGGGCATGAATGGGGACTTATGTAGTCACATGCATATTGGCGATGGTTCCTAAGGAATTTATGATGTTGATAAGGTTTTTATTGTACTCGGTACTGCCAGCTTTGACAGGGGCTAGTTGGCTTGGCGGAGGCTTAGGTGGTAGTATCACTAAAATGGAAATACATGTTAATTTAGACTTGGCATTCACCAGACTTGGTAGGTGGTGGCAAGGAAGATTAGGCGGGAGATTTGGAATTAATGGAATTAATTTTTTGGTTTATGAGCCCAAACCATCTTGGTAGGCATGCCAGTGGATTTTTCTTGGGTTGTTTCACTTTACATGTTTTCCGATTTTCACTCTACATGCGCTCTGGTTTTTCGAACCAAAGCAGATTGAACTGCACTTCATGGCTATTTTTGAGGTTTCGAATCTATTTTCATTTCGCATAATTTATAAGAGGCATTGTGGAAGAGGTATCTAGTTGTTTGATCTTTCATGGAAAAGAGGAGAAGTAGTGAGCTCGGCTGGAGGTCTTCTTTGATTTGATAGAGACACTATCAGGCATGATAGGCTCTAACTGTTAAAATCTCTTGCTTTCCTCTAAGTGTTTTCATTAAAGAAACTCTTCTTGTTGAGTTTTATGCATTGCATGATGTACCTAGTTGTTTGGTTACTAAGTTATTAAATCTTGTATTCTTGGTTTCAAAACCTTTGCAAAAGTGGCCTGGTTTTAAAATATAGTATGTGTTGGTTTAAGCACATGAAAAATACATGCAAGAATGACTCTGTAACTCTGCTTGGCTTAACTAGATTTGGTAACTAATGGTTAGGTTTTTTTGAATTTCATACCAATGTATTCTCACTGAAGTTCTTTGAAGAATCTGGTGTTCCACTATTTCTATTGAAACTAATGATTAGTGATCTCGAGCTGATAAAGAGCTCATGTTTGCTTATGAAAACTTGTATGCAAGCTCGAGTTCTGTTAAAAACTTGTTGGGTATTTGGAAACTGCTATCGGGTCCTTGGTACTATGATGCTTGTGTTTCATTTCATAAATATAAGGAACCGTGAATGGAGTAGTAGATGGCTGGGTTCTTGTATTTCATCTTGCGAAAACTTAGACTATTGTTGAAACCGCATCTAACTTGGAACCTGTGTTTTATTACCTTGGATAAATTGGACTATTGATTGAAGTCCACATATGGCATGGTGCTTGTGATTTATTGTCCTTATGACCATATAAAATATTATTGAAGGTTCATTATGAACATGGATTTCATGTTTTGTTGTAGTCTAGTCTGAGCTCTGTTACGAATCTTACATTCCGTTTGAGTTGGGAAACATGGTTTGATAGGATGTTAACTGAAAATGGAAGCTCTTTTCTTATTTTGAACTATTTTTAAGTAATTTCATTATATTCGGTCTAGAATTACGATGCTGGTGTATATATGAACTCGTGATTGAGATATTGTGATGCAACACTATACAATCAATTTGTTACTTGGTGTTTTTTTTTAAAAATTGTAACCTGAATGATGTATTGGTTCAGATCTTATAGTATTTTTTGGTTTCTTTGTCTATTTTATAAACAAAAAAGGGAACATGTAGTTGCCCAAACTTGTTTATGATCACTTGAATGATCTTGATCCTTTGAGGGAGCTTATGCTTTACATTGTGCTCAGATTTGTAATTCGAGTCTTGGATAGAACGTATTTTTAATATGTTGTTTTGATCTTGTCAGATTAATTGAGTTTATTACTATATTGAATGGTTCTAAATTTAGAATCTTTTTGAAACAAACCACATGCGTATGGAGAAAAACTGGAAGCATGGTTTATTAGGTTGTTGGGTAAACTCTCGAGATCTTGATTGGAATTAGCTTGCTAGTTTTCATTTTATTGGAATCCTAATCTGTTAGTTCTTATAGTGATGTGTTGAAATATTGTTAAGATAGTTCTGTCTTGACTGAACTATTGGGAAATTTTGAGTGTAGCATCTACTCAGATTCCACACTTCTTGTTGGGTCCAATGAAAGAAGGTTGAGTCTTTAAAAGATAAACTGTGATTCTTTAGTGTCTGTGTGGCTGTGTATGAACTTCATTGTTATAATGTTCCAAATGGAAAGTGGAATTCATGCATTATAATGGGAAGATTTTGAAAGGAAGGTAGCATTAATTTTCTCTTTCCTTGAAGTTGTTCTTGTTCTCTTTCTTGGGAACTCTTGTATGAACTTAAACTGTAGGTATAGAAAAGGTAAAATTTGTTAATGAAGTTGAAAGAAATGATTACAAGTTGGGATCCTATTCTATTAGGCCTCCTTTTCTAATGCAGTTGGGTTAAGTTCATTGGTTTGGAACCTTCTGTTAATTATTCTAATGGGAAAAAGAGAATCATTACTTAATTAGTCTTCTTATACTTGTCATTTGACTGAAATAAAGTAGAAAGAGATGGATGATTGATTAGTAAAAAGGAAATGCAAACTTGTTGTTTGACTGTTAATCCATCATTCCTTCTTGGATTTCTTTTATGTGAATCTATTCTGATGAACACCTTAAAATGTTGAATTTTAAAGTAGATGTCCCTAAAGGAAACAGTTTAAGTCATGAAATGCACTTGTTTCTACTTTGCAGATGATATGTACTTTGGCATAATGGAAATGGTTTCTCTTCTTCTTTACTTGAAAGATTAGATGAAACATCCTAGTGAGAACATGATGTAAACACTTCTTTTATCTTATGGTAAAGATAAGTGTTGTATTCTATTTTGGTAGAATGGGAAACAATGAGATGTTATGTTCTATTGTTTGGTAAAGATGATTGATAGGATTAATTATACTTTAATTTGTAAGATAGATATTATAGATTATAATATGTTCTTCTTTAGAAGTGAACTTTAGTTCATTAATGCTCTTCCTTTTTTGGTTGTTATTACTTATGATTAAAGTATGAAATACTAATTATTCATTAAAGCAGGGTTGTTTTTATTGGAACAATTAGTGGAATGCACTTCATTTTAAGGCTTAGTGCTTATCATGCTTAGTTCATTGAACTGACCCATGCTAGAAATTTTTACAGATGGACTTCGTAAGTGATATAAGATGGAAAAATCTTATATGATGCATTGGCTGATCTAAGTTTGATTATAGTGAAGAATTCTGATTCGTTCTTGAGATGTATTGAAAAAGAAAAGTATTATTCCTTTTTGAATGAAGATTGTTGTCATACAGTAAGCCTAAAATGTATAAGTTGTAAATGCATAAGTTTGTAAAGGTATAAGTTTGAAAATGAAATTGAAGGATGAGAACTTACTTGCATAAGTTGTGTGAATTATCTTGTTCCTTTGTAAAAGAAATGGAATCTTATCTTGTTGATATTCTTCATATTATTTATATGATTAAATGAGGATTCTTGAATAAGTAGGATAAAAAGGGAATTAGAGTAATCTCCCTAATTAAGATGCAAGCTAGATAAGTTGTAGAATTCAATGTTCTTATATAAACAATTTAATATAGTAAGGTGATGTGTAATGAACACACAATGAAAACTATAGATTATGAAAAGAAAAAAAAGGGTGTGTTAAACCCTAGAACTTAACTATGAAGAGGAAGAATCTTCCTCACTCATGTAAAAGCAAACAAGAAGACAAGGAATATATTTATTTATACTCATTAGACCAAGTCTAAATAAGGTTGGTTGTTATACTTCCTTGAATGGTTAAGTCACATTAATGGAACTTATGAGGTTGTTGTCCTTCCTTTTTGGTAACTACTTGTTAAGCCAAAATTAACGAACATAGAAAGCAATCATAAGTTAAGGAATTTATCCAAGGTTAATGGAACCTGATTTGGAAAAGAACTTAGGAAGAGTTGGCTTAGGGTTTGGGCATGGTTTCTGAAATCTACTATTAAATATCCAAATTAATTAAATATTAATCTCCTAGGGGTATGTACATTTCGATGAGGTTGTTCGTAGGATGCTAGCACATGCCAACTGCAAAGTTGTACCTTCGAGAAGATTAGGATATTCTCGAGGATACAACATTGTAGTTGACATGTGGCAACACCCTTCTGAATTGATTGTCTAGATCTACATGCTTATGGACTTGAACTTATTTTTTCTCTAGGACTTGGTAGTAACATAGTTATGATACGAAGTGACCCTCTAGGACTCTGAGTACCTTGGCATACGAGGCTATCCTAGGTTTAACTAGTATGCCAATATATCCTAAGTCTTTGTGAGTCTCTCCCTATCATAACCTATGTTGTTAACCGAACTAGGGATAAACCATGGGCAAGTGGACTGACGGAAGTCAGTAAAGGAAATTCTAGATAAAAATTGAGTGAGGTGAAGGACATATTCGAATTGATGAGTATGCCATCAAGGAATGAGTAATACGAATAGTATGTTAGAAAACATTTGGCCAAAGTATCGCAAGCTGCTGATTGTGTTGTCCTATGTCACCTAGTCTAAGGATTTGAGATGCAGATGAATATTAGTAGAAAATATTTAGATAGGTTCCCAGATAGATCACTCAATACCCCAAATAGGGTAAGAGAACCAAGTATACTTAGTATACAGAAAAGTATTCATTACTTAATGTTAAACATGAATAGATCGGTGGTACACGGTGGAGTCATTACAAAGATAGCATATGGTTATTTGTTATAAGAATGGATGTTATGGAATGTGTGTTATAAATTATGTATTTAGAACAGAGAACGTTTCTTAAAAAATAAAAATTCCCTTGTTTCTAAAGTGTTAAAATGGGAATGTTATAAGCACTATCAAGCATGATAGGCTCTACCCATTAAGATTTCTTTCTTTCCTCTAAATGTTTCATTAAAATAACTCTGCTCTCTTGAGATATATGGTTATTTTTCTTGTTTTGGTTATTTACTTCATGTTGATGGAATCTCTGTGATTTTTGGATATGAATCCATTATATGATAATATTAGTTTGGGTTGTTCTCTCTCTGAGCAAGTTCAATGTTGAAATTCATATGGAACTTTCGAGGCTTTTGTGTTTTGTTTTGAACTCACATTTGGGACTATCTGCTTGAAAAAGAGCTTGAGTAATTTTTTGGTTGAGTCTAAACTGGTAGTCTCTTATGAAATCTTCTCTTTGATGCATCTTTGAGTTTGAAGAAGTTGTAGTACTCTGTCTCGGACTGTACAGTTTACTTTGAACATGTAATGGCGTGAAAACGTTTGAGGATATTTTGTTTTCCTCTGTTCTAGGTAACCCGCATCTAGTTTTTATCTATAAGTCTATGATTGTTTTGAGAGAAGAGTGCATGAAATTTCATGTAACTATATATTTTTGTGAGGCTATAGAACCTATGGTTCGAGACTGTATTGTTTACTTACCCTTTGGTATGAATTTTAGCTCATTTGAAAGAAATCGATAATGGGTTTTTGAAGTATATGGAAGTGTTGTGTTCATACTTAAACTTGTGTTAAATTTGACTTTAATAATTACCTTCTCTGCACTGAACTTCTTTTCCTCGATATTTATGTGCTAGATGGAGCTATGAAAGTTATTATAGTTGGGATTTTTATTAAGTTCGAGTTCATGGGTAATGTTGAAACTTTGTTTGACTTAAAACTTGTGTTGGGTTTTTGTATTCTCTTTCAGATCCATTTGAATGGATTTTTGGTTTTTTAAAGAGGAAGGAGTTGAATACTCTTGTTGATTGTATCTTGTTTTTCCTAGATGTTGTACTTCTAATTTTGGGGTTTACTATATACTTTTCTCTACAAAGATGAACCCGAAATTGTGTTTAAACAATGTTGAATAGATGAATATAGATTTTGGCATTAATTGCGTCCTAGATTTCTATTTGTATATGAATTGGGTTAGTACTAGTATTTGATGTTATTAATACAACTTGATCTCGTAAGGAAAAATATAAGTAATGTTTTCTTTAATCTTCGTGTTTGGTTTGTATTCTCTTTTGGAACTTGTAAAAGAACTTCTAGGTTTTAATTGGGATTTGAAATTCAATTGATGAAACAATGGTGAATGAATTCTTGGATTAGATCCTTTCTATTGAGTTTCCTTTAACTTTGGAAAGTTAAGTTTTGTTTGTTCAAACTTCTCTTGTAGATCAACTCTCTTCCATGTTGTAGAGTGATTACTATCCTAGGCCTATTTGACTTCTTGAGTTTAGTTTTTCTATCCTTTCTATCTTGTATGAAGTAATGTGAACTCACTCTTAAGAAACGAAAACTTCCTTATGGATTTTTAGTTTAACTTGTTACTAGTTGGCTATGGAAAGTTCATGGGAATATTTGTATGTTTAGGAAAATTTGGGACTATCATTTTTGTATTGGGAAAACCAAATCCTCCCGATAGATCTTTCTTGATCTTGGCTAACTTGTATAGAATCAATGTTTGTGTTGATTCGGGAAGTGTGCAGCTGATTTTGTCATGTACAAAGGAAAATGTAATCGTTTGTAGTCTGAAATTTTTGAATGAATGAGTCATGCTTCATTAGGATATTGTTTTTGGATGGAATCCTTTCTGTGCACTCTATAATATTATAAATCTTCCCGGGATGGACAGAGTAAGAGATAATCCTTGTGTAAGTCTTGTTTTTATTTTTTTGGAACGTATGGTTTCAAATCTCGAATGATATCTTCTATAATGTGGAATATACTTAAGGCTTGCAAGTATGATATTGACTCTTTTGATTCTCTCCCTTCTCAGATTGGTTTGGGATTCTTGTTATCATATGTTGTTTCTTAAATGGTGAATCCTTTTATTAGTTTCCTTGATTAATGTAGTTATGTAGGTACTCGTTATGAACTTTCTAAACATGTTTTCTATCTCTTAGATGAATGGTGAATCATGGATATTCTCGTATTGATTCTTATTCTTATTTACTTCAATTATAGCATGAATCATCCTAAATATGTAATATGCTGAAATGAATTTGTCTGTACATGATTCTAGAAACTTGGTAAAACAACAATAAGGTTTTTGGTTCTAAAAGTAACTCTTTTCATTACATACTAAAGTTAAATTTTGTATTTTAATTCAGAAATAATTATCAAATAATTATGCGACAAGATCTATTGTTTATTTTAAATAAGTAACTAATTGGGTCAATTCTTATTTGATATAATGCGTGAGTTGCTGATTATATTATGCTCTTTTCTTAAAAGTGATTTCAGACTTGTATTTCTTTTATGGTTGTTATTACTTATGCTTATTGGTATGATATATTAATTTTTTAATTAAAACAAAGTTTTTTAATGGAACAATTAGTGGAATGCACTTCATTTTAATGCTTAGTGCTTATCATGCTCAGTTTAATGAACTAACCCATGCTAGCAATTTTTATAGATGGACTTCGTAAGTGATAAAAGAAGGAAAAAACATTTATGATGTATTGGCTGATTTAAAGTCTGGTTCTTTTGTAAATAATTTTGATTCATTCTTGAGTTGTATTGAAAAAGAAAAGTTATATTATTTTATGATCTTAATGATGTTCGACATGTAGTATGCCTGAAATGCATAGTCTTGTAAAGTGTATATTTTATCATGATGAATTGAAAGGTTTGGAGAATGACTCCAAATTGTGGTGTAAATTCTCTTGTACTTTTTATGAAGGAAATAGTAATGTTATCTTGTTGATATTCTTTATATTTGTTTGTATACCTATTACTGTTATCATTTAATAAGTTGGAATAAGGGAATAGTTCAATCTCCCTTACTAAGGTGTAACTTGCTAAGTTGCATAAGATGTCATTCTCTATCTAAACAATTATAGTATAATAATGAAATATGTATTGGACATACAATTAAACTATATGAGTGGTGAATGATAAAAAGGTTATGTTAACCCTAACATTTAATCATGTAGAGGAAGACTCTTCCTCTCTCAAAAGAATGAAAAATAAAAGGAATGGTGGTTATGATCGTTAATCTTTGTACTTTTTTTTATATGAAGTAAAATCTAGCTGAACCTAGGTGGATGATACTCCTTTTGGATAGCTAAGTTGTGTTAAAATCAATCATTTTATGTTTCTACCATGTTTTCGGATAATCGCTTATTGTGTCTAGTTAATGAACATAAAAGCAATCAAAAGTTTAGTGAATTTCTTATTGTTAAATCAGATTAATTATGGATAAAGATATTAATGAATGTTGGAATTAGGGTTATGTAAGGTTATTGTAATCGAACCTTAATCCAAATTTAATTAAGAATTAATGACCACTAAGGGGTATGTACATCATGATGAAGTAGTTCTAATGGATGTTGGCACACACCAACTGCAGAACTGTACCTTTGAGAAGACTAAGGGCTTCTCGAGGATACAAAGTGTTGCAGTTGACATGTGGCAACACCCTTCTATATTTGTTCATCTAGATCTACACACATCTGGACTTGAACTTAGTTTCTCTCTAGGTCAAGTTAGTAGCATGTTTAGAATAGGAAGTAGCTTTCTATGACTCAGGTACCTAGGCACATTCGTTCGACTTAGGTTTGTTGAGTATGCCCATGTACCCTTAGTCATTGTGAGTGTCTCCTTTATCAAATTATGTCGCTAACTTGGGTTAGGGTCAAACCTTGGGCAAGTGGACTAACTAGAAGTCAATAAAGACCATTCTATATAACAGTAGAGTGAGGTGAAGGACGTATTCCAAATTAATGAGTATGTCATCTAGGAATAGTCACATGAATAGTATGTTGAAAATATTTGGCCAAAGTATCGCAAGCTCTTTTGGTTGCGTTGTCCTATGTTACCTATTTTAAAGAAACATGATGTTAGATGAATATTAGTAAAAATATTCATATAGCTTCTTTAAATAGATCACTCAACACTGGAATAGGGTAAGAAAACAAAGTATACTTAGTATACACAAAGTATTCTATAATTTAAGACAAACATGAGAGAGATTGTAAATCGAGTCATGAAATGAGAGATTGGTAATTTACCGAGTCATTACAGCTGCATATGGTTATCTATTATGAGATTGATTAGCATGAAATGTGTGTTCTAAATGATGTTTTATTTATAAAAAATAACATTGTGTAAAAAAAAATTCCCTTATTTCTAAAGTCTTAATTTATAGGAATGTTACGTCTTGGTATCGTAGAGTGAAGGTTGCGAGATCTCTAACCTATTATGTCTATAATATGATAAAAATTAAATTTTCTTGTTAACACAAAATGGTTAGAACAAGAGGAAATGTTGCAAATAATCCTCCACCTAGGAAGGAGTAGAAACTACCCAAAAACTCGATGAGATCCTTGCTGCCTTGTTGGAAACAAGGGATTATTTGGCTGTACTTGAACAACAAGTAATGGGAAATGAGGAGGAAGAAGATGTTGGTAATAATAATCAGCCACCTCCTGAGGAAAACACCAATTTAGGTGTTGATAATAACATTGTGAACATACCCGATTAGCCTGAAAATAATAAGGCTATGCTGGTAGCTGAACTCACTAGTGATATAAAAAGGATAAGTCCACCCAAGTTTTATGCAACCACATTAGGAGATGGACCTGAGAATTGGCTAAGAAAAATGGAGAAGTACTTTGTAATAAGGAATTTCTCAGAAGAAACAAAGGTAACTGGGAGCATACCAGCTTTCCCATGAGGCATCTTCATGGTGGCACATCCGTAAGGTGAGTTGAATATTGAAGAAACTAATATCACTTGGTTTCAATTTAAAGGTTACTTTAGGCAACGTTGGCTATCGCAACTTTATTATGATCATAAAATGACTGAATTCCAAAACTTAGCTCAAGGAAAGCTAATCAGAATCGAGTATTGGGAGCGGTTTACTAAACTCCTTAAGTATGTACCTCAGTATCAAACTTAAGAGAAGTTCAGATATGGAAATTCATCATGGTATTGAATCCTTTTATAGGAGGAGATGTGGATGTTCACATCCCAAACACGATGGAAGGGGTTGTTGAAAAAGCCATAAGGCAGAGAATAGAAATTAAAGGTAATTTCTGCTCATAAAAAGGAAGTAAGGAAGAAAGTCCCCAACTCCTCTTCATCATCTCTTACACCTAAGAAAGGACCATGGAAGAAATTCAAAATGAAAAGTAAATTTTTAGCTCATATATTAAGAAAAAGCAACAAATAAGTCTTCTGGTGATGCATGAAACAACTTTGTTAAGAATAAAAATAATGGACAAAATTCCTATAGAGGTCAGAATGATAACTCTAAGGCTGGAAATAAATCTGAGCCTAGAAAGGAACCTGTAGGAGGCTATTATAACTATGGCAAAGATCATTACGCAAATAAATGTCCTTTGAAAAAGGATGATCATAATCAGTAGCACAAGATACATGCTACAATAGCTAACAAGTAGGCTGAAAAATAGGCCACACCCATAGAGGTTCGGGTAAGTTATTTGGCATACCTATAACTATTATTTTTTATATCGAGAGCTACTGAATGTTTTATTTCTAGTAAATTAGCATCAAAACTAAAAAGAAAAGATAGAAATATGGATAAAACATGGATTGTATATTATGAAAACAATGTTGTTCATACAGTTAGTATGTGTCTTTTTGGAGTAGTCCTTGACTTACCTAGTTTTTCCACTGAAGTTGATCTTTATGTTGCACCTTTGGGGTCTTATGATGTAATCATAGGTGTTAATTGGTTAGCTGAACATAAGGAAAAAGTGGACTATTTTGAAAAACATATTAGTTGTTTAGATGACCTGTAGAAAACAACAGAGATTCAGGGTGTGAAACGTGAGATTTCTATTAGGAAATTGTTAGCTATGCAACTTAAAAAGGCCAAAAATAAAGGTTGTACCTTATATGCAGTAAAGATTTTAGAAATTGCTAAAGAAAGATAACAAGTGATGTCATGGAATGATATCCACTGTTACAAAACTATAGTGACATGTTTCTCGGAAGAGTTACTAGGTCTTCCACCCAAAAGGGAATTTGACTTCACAATTGAAATCAAGCCTAGAACCGAGCCTATTTCTAAGGCACCATATCGAATGAATACTATAGAATTAGTAGAGCTTAAGGCTCAATTGTAATAAAAATTTTTCTAAAGGTTTGATTAGACTGAGTGTTTCACCTTGGGGAGCACTAGTAATTTTTGTGAAAAAGAAGGATGGAACACTTAGATTGTGCATTGATTACAAAATTTTAAACAAAGCAACAATTAATAATAGATATCCACTCCCTAAGAATTGATTATCTATTTGATTAGATGTGTGGAGCATCAATTTATTATAAGATATATCTTGATCTAGATATCATCAATTATGGATTAAGGATGAGGACATTCATAAAATGGCTTTTAGAATAAGGTATGGACATTATGAGTTCACAATTTTACCTTTTGGATTAAAAATGCACCTACAACTTTTATAAATTTAATTAATAATATCTTTCAAGAATATTTGGACAAATTTTTACTTGTATTCTGGATGCCATTCTCATATATTCTAAAAGTATTGAGGAACACCATGAGCATTTGAAAATAGTTTTGGAAATTTTGAGAAAGAGACGGTTATATGGTAAGCTATCTAAATGTTCTTTCTATGACACAGAAGTGCACTATTTAGGACATGTAATAAGTAAGAATGGAATTGTTGTAGATCCTTCTAAAATTGTAGCTATAATTGAGTGGCTTGTACAAAGAATGTACACGAAGTTAGAAGCTTCATGGGTATTGCTAATTACTATAGAAAATTTGTAAATGATTTATCTAAAGTGGCTACACCAATAACTTCATTACAGAAAAAGGATAGGAAGTTTGTGTGGAATGAGAAATGTGAGTCTGCATTTAGAACTTTGAAGGATCACAGTTAACATCGGAACCTATTCTATTAGTACTGACCCTAATGGAGACTTTAATGTTGTAACATATGCATTTGGGGAAGGTCTAGGAGGTATTTTGTTACAAAATGATCATGTCATAGCTTACTAAAGTAGAAAACTAAAGTTACATGAGTTGAATTATGCTCCATATGATTTAGAGATTTTTACCATTGTTCATGCACTACAAGTTTGGAGGCATTATCTTCTTGGTAAAACTTTTGAATTAAAAACTGATCATCTTGGGTTGAAGTATATTTTAACTCAGCCAAATCTAAATGCAAGAAAATGAAGATGGTTATAGTTTTTGTCTCAATATGATTTTGACATAAATTACATCAAAGGTAAGGAAAATAGAGTATCGATGCTCTAAGTCGTAGGAAGCACATTTTTGCTCTTATAACATTTAGAACTCAGTGTAAGGATGAAGTAAAAGTGTCATGGAATATGATTCTTACTTTCTAAAATTAAAAACAACGCTTGATGTAGATCTAAATGATGTGAGGTATAAATGTTTTCACTTTCACAATGAGGAATCTTAAGATTTGAAAATAGAGTATAAATACCTTTTCTAAATGATGTAAGAAATAAATTATTAGTAGAATTTCATAATTCACCTTTCTCTGAAACCCAGATATTACAAAGATGCTTGTTGATATAAGACTACAATATTTTGGAAGGGGATGAAAAAGGGCATTATTTATTTTGTGACACATTTCTTAGAATGTCAACGTGTTAAAGCTGAATATATGCATCCGGACATTTTATTGTATCCTCATAGCATACCATAGTACAAATGACAAGTAATAAGCATGGATTTTGTACAAGGGTTGCCTATGTCAAGAAATAAACATGATGTTATTTTGGTAGTTTTGATAAACTAAAAAAGTAGCACATTTTATTGTTGGTAATCTAAAGGATGATTCTCATGTTTTGGCAAAGAGGTTTGTACATGAAAATTTTAGATTACATGGAGTACCTGAATTAATCATATCTGATAGAGATCCTAGAATGACTTCAAGGTTTTGGCAAACACTTAATGCAGCTCTAGGAACTAAGTTGAATTTCAGTTCTGCGTATCATTCGGAAATCAGATGGACAGAATGAAAGAGTTAATCAAGTTTTAGAGGATATGTTATGAATGTATTGTATGGATTAGCAGTATAAGTGGGAATATTACCTTCCACTCATTGAGTTTTCTTATAATAACACATATCATGCCTCTCTTAATATGACACCTTTCGAAGCACTATACGGAAGAAAATGTAGAACCCCCATTAGTTGGGACAGCATTGAGGATAGAGAGGTAATTGGACTTGAAATCCTTACGGAAATGGAACAACAAGTTAAAATGATTCGTGAACGCTTGAAAGAAGTAGTAGATAGGAAAAAGAGTTATACTGATTTAAAGTGGGTTGATAGGAAATTTAAACGTGGTGAGAAGGTCTTTCTACGGGTTAAACCAAAAAAATATCTATAAATTTTGGCAAGGCTGCCAAGTTATCACCTCGTTATGTGGGACCTTTTGAAATAGTTGAAGTAATCAACCCTGTAGCTTACCATTTAGCATTACCTCCTGCTTTGTCACAAATGTATGATGTTTTCTATTTCTTTTCTTAAGAAATACATTTCAGATTTATCACATGTGTTAAATTGAAATTCTTTGTACGCCTAAGACCCAAGAATAATTTTGTTAAACCAATACGAGTGCTGGAAACTCACTAGTTGCATCTAATAAATCGTGAAATAATTCAATGTAAGGTCCAAAGTGGGACTAGTTTAATGAAGAAAGTGCAACCTAGGAAAATCTGGAAGATATGAAAACAATTTTTCCATATTTATTTGAACAGAATTGAATTCTGATGACTGATAAAAATTTGTGATTTTATCTTTATATGACAATAAGTCTTCCAGTTTTGGGTAGATAACTATTTATTTTAAAATAAACAGCTATGTGAATGCTAATTTCTAGAACTTTAAAATTATGATATTGTTACAAACATATGATAAGAAAGTGAATAAATTGATTTTCCTTGATGCAATGGTCAAAATAAGATAATCATCGAGATGATGATTCTTTTTAGGAGGGAAGTATGTAACACCTTTGACAACTGTTATATTTCTCTTTCGCATTGCAAGCGTTGACATGTGATTTTTTGAATGCGGTGTGCTCCTTTGCTTGTTGTTAAAAATCATCATATTTCCAAGGATAAATCATTTTTACCTTTGGATTCATTAGACTGAAATGTTGATGCTTACAATGATCCATTTTCACTTCAGATAGGTGAGTTTTAATCTGGTTATGATGGTTAAAAACTTATCTCTATTCTCGACTAACTGGATCCTCCCTTTCCAAGGAATGTTTTAAATCTCCTTACCTACTCCGAATGGTAAAATGGCATTCAAAGGTTAGAGAGACGTAATGACTGAAATTTTGTATGTTTACAAATTCTTTATGGTCTTGTAAGATCGTGTATGCATTTTATTGTATGTTTTGTGCTCGATCTTTTGGATTGATCTCTTCAAGACATTTAATGGCGTTAAGTGGAACAAAACATGGTTCATGGCTATGAAGGGAATCTAAGTTCTAAACCTATGGGATCTATCCTAACGGTATTCTAAACTAAGATAAATGTACCTACTTACTAGCTATGTCTAGTTATGTGGGTGAAAATCTATCCTAAGCTTCATGTTCTACGTTGGGATGGAAAAAAAAACCTAAGGTGATGCTAGGTATACTCTTAACCTATTACCTACTACTAAATTGGTATGAATTATGACCTATCTTAAGTTGGAAAATTACCTAAGGAAATGTTTATAAACCTAAGGTAATTACTTTCTAAACTAACCTAAGGTCATAACCTAAGTTATGGAAATCTATCCTAAACTAATGAAAGGGACCTAAGGGTCGTATGGCAAGTTGGTGATGCAGTTCCAAAGGAATTTATTTGATTTTATTTTCAAATTAATAGGAAGTACCGCCAGTTTTGGCAGAGACATGTAAACTGGTGGAAGCTTATGTGGAATCATAATTAAAATTAGAAATGCATGCAAAGGTTGATATAGCATTAGTCAATTTTGGGAGGCGGTGGTAAGGAGAGATAGGCGGGAGATTAGGGAGTAATGGCATTAATGAATCTCAATTTTTGTGAGAAAACCATCTTGGAAATAATGAGGGCAGATTTGTTGGAGGTTGTTTGGTCTTACATGCTTTGTGATTTTTTCTCTGCATGGAGCTATTTGGTTCTTCGAACCAACAGTTCAATTTTCACTTTGTGGCTATTTTTGGTTTCTCTGGTCTATTTTCAATTCAAGGAAAGTATATGAGGCATTGGAGAAAGAGATGTTTGGTTGTTGATCTTTCTTGGAGGAGAAGAAGAGTTGGAAGCTTGCTGGAAGTCTCCTTCGAATTAGCGAAGAAGCACTATCAGGAATGATAGGCTCTACCCATTAATATTTCTTACTTTCCTCTAAATGTTTCATTAAAATAACTCTGCTCTCTTGAGATATATGGTTATTTGTCTTGTTTTGGTTATTTACTTCATGTTGATGGAATCTCTATGATTTTTGGATATGAATCCATTGTATGATAATATTAGTTTTGGGTTGTTCTCTCTCTGAGCAAGTTCAATGTTGAAATTCATATGGAACTTTCGAGGCTTTTGTGTTTTGTTTTGAACTCGCATTTGGGACTGTCTACTCGAAAAAGATCTTGAGTAATTTTTTGTTAGTTGAGTCTGAACTGGTAGTCTCTTATGAAATCTTCTCTTTAATGCACTTTGAGTTTGAAGAAGTTGTAGTACTCCTGTCTCGAACTATACAATTTACTTTGAACATGTAATGACGTGAAAATGTTTGAGGATATTTTGTTTTCCTCTATTCTGGGTAACCCACATCTAGTTTTTATCTGTAATTCTTGATTGTTTTGAGAGAAGGGTACATGACCTTTTATGTAACTGTATCTTTTTGTGAGGATATAGAACCTCTGGTTCAAGACTGTATTGTTTACTTACCCTTTGGTATGAATTCAATCTCGTTTGAAAGAAATCGATAATGGGTTTTTGAAGTATATGGAAGTGTTGTGTTCTACTTCAACTTGTGTTAAATTTGACTTTAACAATTACCTTCTCTCGCACCTTTGAACTTCTCGCCTCGATATTTATGTGTTAGATGTAGCTACTGAAGTTATTATAGTTGGGATTTTTGTTCAGTTCAAGTTCGTGGGTAATGTTGAAACTTTGTTTGACTTAAAACTTGTGTTGGGTTTTTGTATTCTCTTTCAGATCCATTTGAATGGATTTTTGGTTTTTAAAAGAGGAAGGAGTTGAATACTCTTGTTGACTATATCTTGTTTTTCCTAGATGTTGTACTTCTACTTTGGGACTGTACTGTATACTTTTCTCTACAGTATGAACCCGAACTTGTGTTTAAACAATGTTGAATAGATGAATATGGATTTTGGCATTATTTGCGTCCTAGATTTCTATTTGTATATGAACTGGGTTAGTATTGGTATTTGATGTTATTGATATGGCTTGAGCTCGTAAGGAAAAATAGAAGTAATGTTTTCTTTAATCTTCATGTTTGGTTTGTGTTCTCTTTTGGAACTTGCAAAAGAACTTCTAGGTTTTAATTGGGATTTGGAATTCAATTGATGAAACAATGGTGAATGAATTCTAGGATCGGATCCTTTCTATTGATTTTCCTTTAACTTTGGAAAGTTAAGTTCTGTTTGTTCAAACTTCTCTGTAGATTGACTCTCTTCCATGTTGTAGAGTGATTACTATCCTAGGCCTATTCGACTTCTTGAGTTTGGTTTTTTTGCCCTTTCTATCTTGTATGAAGTAATGTGAACTCACTCTTCAGAAATGGAAACTTCCTTGTGGATTGTTTAGTTTAACTTGTTACTAGTTGGCTATGGAAAGTTCATGGGAATAGTTATATGTTTAGGAAACTTTGGGACTATCATTTTTGGTACTGGGAAAACCAAATCATCCTTGTTAGATCTTTCTTGATCTTGGCTAACTTGTATAGAATAAATGGTCATGTTGATTCGGGAAGTGTGCAAGCTGAGTCTATCTGTAGAAATGAAAACGTAATCATTTCTATTCGACTATTTTGAATGAATGAGTCATGCTTCATTAGGATATTGTTTTCAGATGGAATCCTTTCTGTGCACTCAATAATATTATGAATCTTCCCTAGATGGACACGAGTAAGAGATAATCCTTGTGTAAGTCTTGCTTTGATTTTTGGAACGTATGGTTTCAGATCTCTGAATGATATCTTCTATAATGTAGAATATACTTAAGGCTTGCAAGTAGGATGATGACTATTTTGTTTCTCTCCCTTCTCGAATTGGTTTGGGATTCTTGTTATCAGATGTTGTCTCTTAAATGGTGAATCCTTTTATTGGTTTCCTTGATTAATGTAGTTATGTAGGTACTAAGTTATGTACTTTTAAACATGTTTTATATCTCTTAGATGAATAGTGAATCGCATGGATAGTTTGTATTGATTCTTCTTCTTATTTACTTAAGTTGTAGGATGAATCATCCTAAATATGTACTATGCTAAAATGAATTTGTCTGTACATGAATCTAGAAACTTGGTAAAACAACAATAAGGTTTTTTCTTCTAAAAGTAACTCTTTTCGTTACATAGTAAAGTTAAATTCTGTATTTCAATTCAGAAAGAATTATGAAATAATTAGATGACAAGATTTGTTATTTTTTTAAATAAGTAACTGATTGGGTCAATTCTTATTTGATATAATGCAGTAGTTGTTGATTATATTATGCTCTTTTATTAAAAGTGATTTCAGACGTTTAGTTGTACTTCTTTTATGGTTGTTATTACTTATGCTTATTGGTATGATATATTAATTATTTCATTAAAGCAAAGTTGTTTAAATGGAACAATTAGTGGAATGCACTTCATTTTAATGCTTAGTGCTTATCATGCTTAGTTCAATGAACTAACCCATGCTATCAATTTTTGTAGATGGACTTCATCAATGATAAAAGAAGGAAAAAACTTTTATGATGTATTGGTTGATTTAAAGTCTGGTTATTTTGTAAAGAATTTTAATTCATTCTTGATTTGTATTGAAAAAGAAAAGTTATATTATTTTATGATCTTAATGTTTTTCAACATGCAGTATGCTTGAAATGCATAGTCTTGTAAAGTGTATATTTTATCATGATGAATTGAAAGGTTTGAGACTGACTCCAAATTGTGGTGTAAATTCTTTTGTACTTTGTTTGATGGAAATAATAACACTATCTTGTCAATATCCTTTATATCTGTTTGTATACCTATTACTGTTATCATTTAATACGTTAGAATAAGGGAATAGTTCAATCTCCTTACTAAGGTGTAACTTGCTAAGTTGCATAAGATGTCGTTCTCTATCTAAAAAATATAGTATAATAATGAAATATGTATTAGATGTACAATTAAAATATATGAGTGGTGAATGATAAAAAGGTTATGTTAACCCTAACATTTAATCATGTAGAGGAAGACTCTTCCTCTCTCAAAAGAATGAAAAATAAAAGGAATGGTGGTTATGATCGTTAATCTTTGTACTTTGTTTTATATGAAGTAAACTCTAGCTGAACCTAGGTGGATGATACACCTTCTTTGGACAGCTAAGTTACATTAAAATTAACTGTTTGATGTTTTCTGCCCTATTTTTGGATAACTGCTTGTTATGCCGAGTTAATGAACATAAAATCAATCATGAGGTTAATGAAGTTCTTAATATTAAATCAGATTAATTATGGATAAAGAACTTAATGAATGTTGGAATTAGGGTTATGTATGGTTACTATAATATGAACCTTTATCCAAATTTAATTAAGAATTAATGACCACGAAGGGGTATGTATATGATGATGAAGTAGTTCTAACAGATGTTGGCACACACCAACTGTAGGACTATACCTTTGATAATACTAAGGGCTTCTCGAGGATACAATGTTGTAGTTGACATGTGGCAACACCCTTCCATATTTTTTCATCTAGATCTACACACATCTGGACTTGAACTTAGTTTCTCTCTAGGTCAAGTTAGTAGCATGTTTAGAATAGGAAGTAGCTTTCTATGACTCAAGGTACCTAGGCACATTCGGTCGACTTAGGTCGGTCGAGTATGCCCATATAACCTAAGTCATCGTGAGCTTCTCCCTATATCAAATTATGTCTCTAACTTGGGTTTGGGTCAAACCTTGGGGAAGTGGACTAACAAAAGTTAGTAAATACCATTCTAGATAATAGTAAAGTGAGGTGACGGATGAATTCTGAATTGATGAGTATGTCGTCTAGGAATAGTAATATGAACAGTATGTTGAAAATATTTTGCCAAAGTATCAGAAGCTCCTAGTTGTGTTGTCCTATGTCACCTAGTTTAAAGAAACATGATGTGAAATGAATATTGGTAACAAATATTTAGATAGGTTCTTTAAATAGGTCACTCAATACTCAAAATAGGGTAGGAAAACCAAGTATATGTAGTATACACAAAGTATTCTATACTTTAAGAAAAACATGAGATATTTTTTTGGTAAGCGAGTCATGAAATGAGAGATCAGTAATTTACTGAGTCATTACAGTTGCATATGGTTATCTGTTATGAGATTGATTGGCATGGAATGTGTGTTCTAAATGATGTTTTATTTATAACAAAGAACATTTTGTAAAAAAAGATCCCTTGTTTCTAAATTCTTAAAATAGAAATGTTACACTTTATTTATCTACATTCTTCCATTCTTATTATTTCCAATCTTCTATTCTTTCCTTCAATTTTTTTGGAGATACCCATTGTCGGGATGAAAATGATATTAGTGTGGGGTAATGTTGATCAAAGAATACTTGTCAAATATCACACAAGGAGTCCGTGTGGGATAGAAGGCCCAGAACTAAGGGCGCGGAAGGACAGGAAGGCCCCACACACGGAAGGCAAGTTCAAATTTCAAGACTTAGCCGATTTTGAGCATGAAGACCTATTTTTAGAAGATGGTGTGTGGAACACATCAATGATGCAAAACTGTGCGTGTCATGCATTGTTATCTTTGGAGAAGCATCTCAAAGCGCCTATGCTTGGAGACAAACTAAGAATAGAATTGAAATTTTAGTTAAGCTAGAGGACTATAGATAACACACTTGCATGTATGGCTATGATTGTAAATGGTGTGGCTATCAATAGCCTGCGGCCTATTTCGGAATAGATAAGCGGTGAAGGCAAAATCACCACCATATATATATGATGTAAGGTACATTGTAGGGAGATATATATATATATATATAGAGAGAGAGAGAGAGAGCTAGATTTACGTGTGTGTAATAGAGAATATGGGCATATGACTGAATCATTGTATCAGCTCCATACACACATTGGTATAGCTTGAAAATACTGTAAAGAGCTTATGTATTTACTAATAGATGAAAGATATTGGCTGAATCTAAGTGTCTTTCTATGTGTAGTTTAATAGTGCATGTTATTAATTTAATCATAATTAATGTTCAAGCTTATTATTTCATAGATCTCGAGAGTAGTATGCATTGTAGAATGATGGAATAGTTATGAATCTATATGTTTCTCCCCTCATCATTTTAACATCTTGTTATAATAACCCTAAAGAGGGACATGGTACCTTTGCACTCTTTGGGTGAGTGCTCAGTCTAGGTGAGTGATGTGTCAACACGACTAGGGTGTTATCCGGTAAATTCTAGGTGCATCAAACTCCTTTGATAACTGCATTTAGTAGTTTTCAAATTTTTAACCACATTGTGTGAGAGCAAGTCCTATAAACAATGATTATAAAGTTTTCTAGAATGAGGTCAAAATAACAAAATAAAAACAAGATGACTGAAATGAAACCACGTTTTTTATTTCCAATATCGCTTAGAAAAGCCCGAGAAAAGAGCATACATGTGGGTTGGCTTTGGTTAAGTGAAACATTAATTCCCCAAAAACAAAAACAAAAAAAATACCACGTTTATGATTCCCAATATTGCTTTAAAAAGTGTGAGGGAAGAGCATAGGTGTGAGCGATTCATGTTAGTTATTGAAAACAAAAAAGATGAAAAGCGAAGCACAAAATTTATATAGAGAAAAATCGCAATGAATGAAAGATAAACAATAAACAATGCAAACCTTCCAGTAACCTTCCAATGCAAACCTCGTTAAGGTTTTGGCGACTTCATCTATGGAACCTTGGAAATGGATGTGTGTGCTCTTGATTAATCTCCCAATGTGAGTGTAAATGCTACAAACACAGATTCTTTGGAAAGCTTTAGATTGTAAATTGACAGAGTTTATTTACAAACAATTCAGGAGGATTTGTAAGAGAGTAAGCTTACAATTTATAGAAGCAAAAGTGGTTGGAAGTTGGTTGAACACGGTTGAATGCACATGCTAAAAATAGCATTGGAGGAAGTTACAGTAATGCCAGGGCATTTAGGGGTAGTAATGGATTTAATTGCAGAAGTTGAATCGGGAAGGTGGTTGTACGTGCATTTTAATTGCCCCCACCTTTCTAGGATTCTAGAAGTGCAGTTAACTAGGGTAGTAAAAGTGGAGTCTAATTGGAGTTTGATCAAGTGGCATATGACTAGGATGTGCACACACTTAATTAATTAATTATTTAATTAATAAATAATAATTAATTTAGCCAAAGGGGTACAAAGGGTACATGGGATTAATTTAATTAATCCAAAGGGGTACAATGTGTATTAATTAATCAATTTAATGAATTAATTACAAATGGGTGAATAAAAAGGTGTATTAGCATAATAATAGGAACAAGTGGAAACATGAATGTAAATTTGGGGTGTTTACAATATATAGCTCTTCTTTTAATTACAAGGAGGATATCCTTTTTCCTTATTAAGTATCAATGTCTAATTTATGAAAATAGAACACCTTTTCTTTAGCATAACAAATAATTCATACACATTTATATAATCCAATCATATTCCCTTTTACTATTTAAGGGTTTACCAAAGAATATCAACTTAGTTGTGCTCTTTCATGTGAAATGAAATTAACTATAAGTGTAGGTCCTTAATCCTAATATATATATATATATATATATATATATATATATATCACATAATCTGTTAAGTTGTGTAATCCCATATTACATACATATCTATATTGCCCCCATCATGAATGATATTACTTAGTAATATTACAAAAATTATGTCATGAAGGTCTCATAAGTAAATCAGAAATCAACATTAACCAAAGAAATTCATTTATCAAAAGAGAGTTCTCCACTCTCTAAACTTAGGAAATATTTCAAAGGATTACATAATGTCATTCCATCAATATAAAACTAGTTTTAATACATCTTCTTTTCCCCACAAAATTACATTTCAAGTAAATTTCGCTACATAGTCATCATAATAAAGAGATAATTTATTTAGTAAAATAGATGTAACTTTCTATATGTCTTTCTCCTTTCATATTTTACGAAATCCATCTACAAAATTGTTAGCACGAGTCAGTTCATATGAAATGAGCATGATAAGTGCTATAACGTTAAAAAAATATGCTTTTATCTAACTATTTCACAAAAGGAACCTTGTTGTTAATGAAACGGTTCCAAAATCACAAATTAAGATTAACAAAAAGACTTTCCCAAAATATTACAAAACTAAGAAGGAGAGAGAAAGATCATAGAATCTACAAGAATTAATGTTTAAGTAAGAACTAATTAAATCAACATAATTAATTCTATCTCAAACACAAATATGAACTCATTACAACCTGCTAGTCATCTAAATAGCAGTAATTAAGAAAGAAGTAATTCATATTTATAACTTGATCTTAACTTCTCAATCAAGCTTCAAACTTAAGTTTAACAACTTAACTTATTTTTTTCAAGTAGAAGTACAATGATATAAAAATACCTTTCTATAATAAGTATGTTGTTTTATATATTCAAAATGTTAACAACCTATATTATGACTGTATGATCAAACAAGAATCTGAATATCATTTCCTCAAACAATCTTACCTAACTCGGGGCTAGGTCAAAGTCTAACGATTAGATTGATCAAGATCAAGTCCCAACATTATAGGTAAGAAAATTTTAACCAACAAGAGATTAGAAACAAGACCAACATAACTCACAATATAAGTTCCCTGAAGGCCTGCATTCATATCCAAATTCAAACTCAAAATAAAAATCATAGGTAACACCATGTAGTCCCCTAAATATCTACATCAGCATATTTAATGTTTCCATAAACTACTATTGGAGAGATAGAAAAATATTTTCAAACTTTACGTAGGGTCCAAGTCTTACCCAAGGACTAAATTCAACTCAAGGAAAGGGTCTAAGAATGAATGAAACAAAAAATTTCAGAAATAACACAAGACTCCAAATGTCCCAAAGGAGATTCATACAAAATATCCAACATAATCATGATCAATAATACACCATGATCAACACAAGGTTCCAAGACAAGAAGAAGCGTAAGAAGAAAATAATTTTGATCTATGTCCACGTATTCCCAAGTTTGAAAATATCAATAATTGGAATCAAGTCGAAAAGAGTGTCCATTAGAATAAAAATACATCCCTCTAAGAATGAAAACATATTTTATCCAAACCACAATAACACTAAACCATTTAAATTTATACCATAGCTTAAAAAAGACAAACCAATAGTTACCTCCTTTCAAAGGCCAACCCAAAAGGGTTTTCATTCTAAGATAACTTACCAACAAAAAGGAGAGATGGTACCAGTCTCCTTAATGCAGCTATTTCACCCATGAAGGATTACAACTACCATCAAAAAAAAAGAATGATAGAGAGGAATTAATAACATTCTTCTTCCAACAAATACACTCTTCCGAGCCAAAACAATCTTTACATGCCCGATAAAATCAACAAGATCTAACTTAGAGCAACAAAAAAACTCAATATGGTTAATCAAAGAAATGCACAAATAAAAAGGAACTGAAATCAAACATTTAAATCGACATTTCTATCTATTCAACTTCCAACGAAGTATACCGACTCCCAAACAGTATTAATAATGAGAGAACACCAGATTCATTCTAGTTCTAATTTGTGTTAAACAAAATAAGCATAACCCGATTTGATACAAGCTGAGTATTCCATGAAATTAAATGAAAAATATAGTCATGATATAAGTCCCATGTATAACCAAAAGTAAATTCATAATCTCTAATAGCCAACATGAAATCCCACTAATAAGGTTGGTCTCTAACTTTAATATCAAGGAGAATAGTCTTAAGCTAAATCCAAATATTTTAACAACTACCTGGCAACTAATAAAACTTAAGATTTACCCAGGACATGGTAAACCATCTAACAAAGTTACAAACAAATACTTGCATCAATATCTAAGGAGTCTCGTAAATAATAATAAAAACTACAACACAACCGCTGCATTACCAAGAGAGGTAACCAAGAAACACATTCCTCATCATTTATACAACATCTCAATGCTTTCATAAGAAACCAATTGAGAAACACCATTAAAGAAAGATGAAGAAACACAAACACAAAAACTAGAAAGTTTCCAACAAGAGCAGAGTTCTTTTAATGCAAACACTTAAATAGAAGTAGAAGATTTAAATAGATAGGGCCTATCATGCCCGATAGTGCTCTGTCTTCTATTTCTCATCGTGCAAATATTCATTCAAATAGAACCTCAACAAAAATATTTCCATGAAAACGCCAAAAACCAGATTCGAAAATTTCCTTTTCTTCCTCTTATAACTTCCTTGCTTATTTTTTGTTACCATCACTATCATGCAAGGAAAATAAGCATTCACATGATTTGAAATGGAGGTTCAAAAAGATGAGAAAACCACATGCAGAGCTACAAAGATCGCAAAACCTAAAACCATATTTTCTTCTAACTTCCCTATTTCCTAGGAATTTTTGTAATGGCCAAGATTAATAAATGCCAACAGATGACAGAGTCCTTACCTTTTCTCGTCGCCTTCTCCAACTCCTTGTTTACTATAACCAAAGTTTAAAACTCCATACAACCAAATTTTTAGCAGAGTTGACAACTCTCGGCTTCCTCCAAATCTTTATGCATTCACCAAAATTGGCAAAGAACATGGTGTTTAAAGCCTCATTAATACTTTTTAATTAACTTAAAAATTGGTGCCACCGAAACCCCTCCTTATATCATCCATGCCATCCCCTTTAGGCTAGTCCATGCCATTAGGTTAGGTTCATAAAAATTAGATTAGAAACCAACCGTAATGCCACGTTTGTTGTTCCCACCCCCGACATGACGACCTTGTTGCTAAGACTAGGAGATTGGTGTGCATGTGCTTTTGTTGACCGTGTCTAGGCCACAAATGAAGGTTTTGCACCTTCCCTCTTTTTCTTGCCTTTCGGGTCGTTGTCGACACCCCAACTGTGGACCTCGTAGCGTCATGGATGACTATCCAGTCCAAGGAAAATTTGGTTCTCGGCTCTTCGAGTTTGTCGGGTCGTCGACATTAATAGGATTAATAATTATTATCATTGTTTAGCCATAAAATCATAAAAATAATGTTTATAATAATATTATAATTTATAAGGTCGAGGTGCGATTATTATTATTATTAATAAATTTGTGTTGTTATTGTGAATAGGGCGATCATCATTAATTGTGCTCATCATTATTTTTACCTTGCTCCTAGTTTTTATTCTTATTTAATTAAAAGAAACAAACAAAAAATAAATAAAAATATAAATATAGATAAATAAATTTTTAAAAAAATAAAAAAATAAAAAAGCCGTGATATTCCTCTTAGGTTGAATTAGGCGAAATGGGGTCTCCTTCCATCATTTTGGCTGTGTAGAGAGGGAGAGTGCATCTTCCATCGCCATGGGGGAAAATCAAACCCGTTTCTACACAAATTCTTGAAAGAAAGGTGGTTTGCAGTCCTTTTACTCAAAGCAATGCTCTTTGGGCATTTTCATGTTTTCTTTCAAGAAGATGCCTTGCCAAATGTCATCCCATGGATTTGCCATGTTTTATTTTGTGTCCTGTGCCTGCATCCTCTCATCCCTGCATCAAAACTCGAGCTCCTTTCTTACCTCTGCATGGGAAACTGCCAAAACACGAACTAGAGAGGCGTTTTTATCAGATGTTGTAGTTGCACGCCAGTATACATGGTTACACCAAACAGACTTGTAGGAGGCCTATGAGCTGTTGGGTAGAATGCCCGAAATAGATACGGCTCTTAGAATGCCATGAGGGCAGCATATGATGAAAGGCATTTGCTGAAAGGCCCTTGAAACTTCCAAGAAAATGTTTTAGTGCCCAGTTTGGCATGTAGGCAAAATGTGGAAGCATACACAAGGCACATGAACTGTTTGACAAAATGATACAACAAGATGCATTCTCATGGATTGCAATGATTGTAAGATATGCACAAAATGACCTTCTTGATGAGGCTTTCAGCCTTTTCAATACAATTCCTGAGAGGAACGTGGTCTCATGGAATGCATTCATTGTAGGATGCTCACAAAATGGGCTTCTTGAAAGGGCCATGGAGATTTTCAAGAAAATGCAATTGGCAGGGTAAAGCCAAACTCAACAACCTTTGCCAGCATCCTCCCTGGGTGTACCAAAATGGAGGTTTGGAAAAAGGAATGGAGATTCAACAAAAAAACATTTGAAAGTGGGTTTTAAATCGAGATATAATAGTTGTGAATGCCTTGATAGACATGTACGGAAAATTTGGAAGCATGCAAACGGTTCGGCAATGCCTGAAAGGAATGTGGTTTATGGGCAGCATTGATTGTAGGAGGTGTAAAAATAAAAATAAAAATGAGTTGGTTAAAAAGGCCTTGGAAACCTTCAAGCAAATGTAATGGGTACTTGTAAAGCAAGGTTCCACAACCTCTCTCAGCATCCTCCTCGCATGTGTAAAAATAAGAGATTTAGAATTGAGCATGGAAAACCATCAAGGCATAGAAAACAAGATGTTTTTGTTTGCAATGCAACTTCCCTGGTAGACGTGTATGTAAAATGGTGGAGCTGAGGACACTCGAGGACTGGTTGATGAATTGCCCAAGCAAGATACTGAACCCAAGCCTACGGCTTCGACCGACTTCATTCTCCAGGCATGGTTCTTCTTTCCTTACCTCTCATAATTCTTGTGTTTTAGTTCTCTTTTTGCAACTAAATATAATTTTAAAGTATTAGAAATTTTAATACGCTTAATTGTCCCTTCAACTCGTCAGCAAAAACAAAAATTGTCGTGTCATAGCTCACGACATCATTATAGTTCGCCTACTTTAAACCATGAACTATCACCCTCACTTGGAGATGACATAGAAAACTCTTACCCATTTTGATCACTTCAATATAATTTTATTGACCAGACAAATTTGAATTTCCATTGGTTAAGTTGACCTTCTTCCTTCTTAAAACAATTAAATTTTGTAATTTTCGGAGACTCACCAAGTACCCTTCGCAACTCTGGAAACGAGATGTGAAGTTTCATTCATGTACCTTGGTATACGAGGAGTCACCTTGATTTTTGGTTTGACCTGAAATGATCACATGACATCCTTTTGACGCTCTTATAGGAGCCCTGTTACATCAGTTTACAACAGTAGAGAGTTGTTAAAACTAGAAAGTTGGCTTTCGTTTGGGACCACCATTTGAAACCCAGAAAGAGAAATCACGTTCCGTCTTCGTAAACCTCTAGCGTTTATACTAGACAAATGCATGGAACATTCAGCATAGGAAAGAGCAATTTTTGGGATAGTTTGGCGAAGCCATTTTGTAAGCCTCCGATCGTAGTTTGACGAGGTCAAACTGGACCAATTTCTCCTTGTCACTCCAGAAAACTTGTCGCCATTTGAAAATAGTTTACTAGTTCTCCGTCCCGTCGACTCTGATGAACTCTCCTTATATAGGGGAACTAGTAGGAGATGTCTTGCTGTGTTCTTCTCCATCAAACGTCAGTTATGGACTTGGTTTTCTGGGCCCTCGAGTTAACTTTTGGCATTTTACAACTGGGTGAACTACGACCAGTGGCCCCTGGAGAACTAACCGCCAAACACAAACCATTCGCTCTTTTTCAATTCCGTCAGTTGCTATGAATTCTTGGTATATTTGGGGACACATAGAAAGTTAACCGTGGAGTGCATGCTCATCAAAATATAACCTTTGGAAGGTCTCTTAGCCTCCGAGCCCATTTCGAACGTTTTGTACCTAGTGAGAAAATGTAAGAATAGTAAGTGGGACCTCGTAAGGTTGCCAAATCACCCTAAAAACATTTAAACACACTTAAATAACTATTTAAAACACTATTATGAAACTTGTGTGTATTATAACTTTTGGCAAAATGATGTTTTATCTCTCTTCCCTTCTCTTTCTCTCTCCGGGTTACAAAATGAAGAAAAATGAAATGTAATGGATGCATGTTCCTAGACCTTTTTATTTCGATTGAAAATTGTAATTATTGTTAGATGTAAATGGGAATCTGAAATATGATACTTATGATTCCTTAGGTGGATGCCATGCCAACGATTTTTTTTGATATCATGCTCACGTGAGTTTTGTAGGATGGAAGAACGATGACGAAAAGGGTGATGTGTGACTTAATTATTATTATTATTGTAATTTTTATAGGTCATTGTAAAATGAATAACTGTCTAATATAGTCTCTTGTTACCGAAAAGTTATAATTGAAATTTGTTAATATGCATGATATGCTAGTTTTAGGGATACTTAGGAAATGTGCATCTAATCATCGGTTCAATTTGTTCTTAGTTGTGTATGGCAAAAAAAAGGGGGGTTTGATTTATACATAGTAAATTGAAATTGAAGTTAATATCTTGTAGTACCTTCTCAGTATTCAATAAATGACTAAATTAATTACTGGGTCATCTTCTTACCTTGCAAACTTAATAAAGAGCTTTAATGGGAACACTCAACATTAATAAATTATTTGTGCATAACTTGCTTGCATGTGTGATTCTTTTTCTTACCATATAAGAAATTAAATAGTAGAACGAATTTAAACTTGCACTTGATGCGACCTTCTAGGTTAGGTAAATACAACCCGTAGCCTGGAGTTTTTGTTATAGTCTTTATGTCTAGCGACATTGTCGTGAACCCATGTTTAGGAATGTCTGGTCCAACCTACCCCGAGTATGCGGTTTCCTTCTAGATTTGGTAATCACGAGAAGAATGCCCTCTCTTCAGGTTTGACACCAAGTTGAGTGTTGACAACTGCCTTAGAAGTCACCTTATGAGTTCCTTGATCAAAGGAACGATTAAGCTGGTGCTACCTTGGTTTCCATCAAAATAACACTTAGTATTTCCTTGAATGTGGGTTAGTATAAATATGTCCACATACCTTAAACTCTTAAATAGTTGAGGCGTAGATCATTGAGTGCATATTGGAAGAAACCAAACCTCAGTTGATTAGGAGGTGTCACTTGTGGTTCATGTATAGTTGCAATCCTTCCGGTCGTGTACCCCTTTAAGATGTTAGTCAAATGCTTATGTAACTCTTGATTTCAAAACAACGCTAAGAACAAGACCTTAGTGCGATGTAAGAGCATATTATATAAATGTTGCACACGAGATTGGAGTTTAGGACTAAGGTCAATCTTGGAGTCTTTATAACTTAATTAAACTTTTTCATGCATTGCAAAGAATATAAGTTCCCTTGGTGTGACCAAATTTTGAGAAAACAAAAGATATGTATATATAAATATATATAATTCTTATGGAAATTTTAATAAGTTTTCAAATTATAATAACAATGGTAGGGAAATAAATATAGTGTGAATCGAGAAATATTTTTGGTGAAAAGCTACCCTATATCTAAATCTCTGTCAAATCCTTTTATTGCGTTTTGGACATCAAGTCACTTTCGCTTGAGTGTTAGGGTAAAGCTGTAGACATCAAATAAACGTTGGAGAAGAATATTTTTACATAATGATAAGATAATTAAGTACCTTGTAAGCAATTTGATTTAGTCCAAATATGTATGTCAGTCATGGAAATTTATATAAATTATAAGAAGCCAACTTGATAAGGTCGAATTGTATTTGCAACCGCAGAATAATCTTAAGAAAATGTAGGCGGAAAAACAAGAAAATTCATCCTTGCTCATAATGTCCTGAGAATGTTAACTTTAACCAGAAATTGTTTAAAGAAATGATGTGTTGTGGGATTCACCATACCTGAAGCCATGTTCTTGTGGGTGGGTCTTTAATAGTAACCTTCCATTGGGAAAAGTGTAGTGTCAACATGCCTACGTCGTTTTCGTGTGTCTATGTGAGTCGATGGTTTTTGTGATTTTGTATGCGAGTCGGGTTCTGTACTTGAAGCCCATGTTGTGTTGTGTGTAGTGAGCATTGTAAGTCAAAATATATATATATATATATATATATATATATATATATATTCTGGTATTTTACTGTTGTATTTGTGTGTGTAAAGTGTGGGCACTACATATGGTATCGTGAGCAGAGGTTCATGCTCTCGAACCTATGGGATGGATTGGAGTGGTGATGGTGTTTCATGATGGTGATAAATATTGGAAGAGTAATGTGTTTTAAGAGTAATGTGATATATGTTGTTATGTGAACTATGTCATGATTGTGACCTCATGGAAACACATATGGTGCATGTCACTTAGTGCGTATTTTTGTCATGTTGATGTGCTTGTGATGAGAGTATTCACTCTCTATTTCGTGGATCCAATGAGGAATCCATGTGTGATGTATCGCCTTGTTTTGTGTGAATGGAATGATATTGTGAATTGTAGAGTGTTGGAACATTTTGACCTTATGTGATGTGAAGATGTATTGATGTATTGCATGACAAAATTGATGTAAAGTGAATTGCAGTTTATCGTGATGTCATCACCGTATTGTGATTAGTTGTGTGCATCGTCGTGTTGTTTTGCAATTTACTATATGTTGTAAGGTTAGACATTGTTTTCCGCATACGTATAATTCATGTAATATGTGACAGTTCATGTTGTGATTTAGGGGCATATGGTGAGTATGATCCCTTGTGTACAGTGATTGCACCTTGGGTGTAGGATGTGGTAATGTGATGTATCGTAACCCGTGAAAGTAGTGATTGTGTTATACCTTGTATATAAATACCATGCGTAAGACGTTATGGTTAATGTGTGTGAATCACCATTGTGTTTGTGATGTAGTTATGTGTATGTTGTGAAACCTTACACTAGACGAACCTAAGGGGATGAATTGTCAAGAGTGTATGTAGGGAGAGAGGAGGCATGGACTAGGTTTTCATGATCTTGATCCTAGTATGAGTGAGGAAATGGAGTCTTATATAGACTGAAAATCCACTTCTATCTGTTTAGTATACTTCGAGATTACTCAATATATTGTGGGTGCACACCACCTTAGGCTTAACTTATGCAAGCTTGTGTCCCCTGCTCTTTCCTATTGGATTATTCATTGAATAATCCTATGTGATTTTGACTATGTTGATCCTTGTGGGAGTTTGGAGTTATGATTCAAGAAGAGATGATGACAATTACATTATTGATATACTCATTTCTGGTTACATGTATATATTTATTACAAGTGAGGCTCATTGTCCGAGAAAGCCAAGAACTCGATGAGTACCCCTGGTGGTGGTGGTATGAAGCCACATAGTGATTGTGATGTGCTATTTTTTTCCCATTATGTATTTTATTCGTAAATTAATCTTTCCCTTTTAGCTAGAACCATCTGCTTTCTTGATTGACATGTTCTTATATTTTGGGAATTTATTTGATTGTTGTGCTTAAGCTTGGATTTTACACTAACCATGGCTAATTAGCCACTTGTTTCTCTTTGTTTTAAAAATTTATTTTCATATTTGAGAGTTTTGTAGCCTAGCTCAAGGCTTTTGATTTTTCCACTTGGCATTTGATTGGGTTGTTATGCTGGTTCAAATGTCGTAATGTGTTAGATTAGGGTCATGGGGTTAACCATGGAGTGGTTGAACCTATGGACCTGCTTCGTTGTATGGGGGTACGCCCTAAGGAGTTATAGATAACTAGCGGGTTGTTGGACCACGAGTTATTATGTCACTTGGGTTTGGGGGTGATGGGGCTCTATGTGCCCAGGGAAATAGGGTGACCTGGCCTCATTAAAAGGAGAAAGGAGATAGGCCTCTATGGTTGAGTGACCTGAGATTTTTGATGGGGCTCTATGGTTGAGTGACCCGACTTGGTTTTGGCACTATGTTTCTTCCTCTTGGAAGGTATATGGAGATTATCTAGTGATGCTTTGGGGAGATATATGGAGTTGTTTTGTGATGCCTTGTGATGTGTGGGGATTGGTATAGTGAGTTATGTGTACTTGTATGAGTCTTTTGATACCTTGTTATGTATGAGGCTTGACCCTCCTCTTGGTTGGTATGGACTATTGGGTATTGTTTTGGCACTATGTTGGTGCAGTCATGGATTTTTGGGGCTTGTGATACCCGTGTATATGTATCAACATGTTGATTCTGTTGTCAGTCTTATGTGTGTACTAGATCTATGTCTAGGGCATAATTGTTGGAAATTAATTGTGATGTGGTCTACTCATTGTCATTTCTTGGTTTGGTGAAACCCTTGTGATGTGGTACGGTCGTGAAAGTATGTAAAAGTATGCTTGTGAAAATTAGGTGTTGTGTATCACCCTGGTAGGGTGTTGTGACTGTAGTTCATGATGGGAACCCATAGGAATGAATAAACAAAAATTCGATAAAAATGAAATTTTAAAGGACTTGAATTAAGAATAATGTTAATGGAAAGAGATTAATGAAATAATGAATGAGAGAGAACTGCCAATCTTCACAGAAATTTGAAAGTTGAAATTACTACCAATTATTCCTAGGGCCACCCCGTGACCATGCCTTTGTGTCTGAAATCTTAACCCTAGCGCGTGCCTTTGCTTGATTCATTCCTTGTTGTTTACCATTTCTCCTTCTTCATTGTATGTCACATCGAGGACGATGCTTTCTTAAGGGGAGGAGGATGTAATGCCCCGTTTGTTGTTCCCCAGTCCCTGACATGATGACCTTGTTGCTAAGCCTGGGAGACTGGTGTGTGTGTGCTTTTGTTGACCGTTGTTGACCGTGTCTAGGCCGCAGTGAAGGTTTTGCACCTTCCCTCTTTTTCTTTCCTTTCGGGTCATTGTCGACACCCCAACTGTGGACCTCGTAGCATCATAAACGACTATCCAGTCCAAGGAAAATTTTGTTCTCGGCTCTTCAAGTTTGTCGGGTCATCGACATTAATAGGATTAATAATTATTATCATTGTTTAGCCATAAAATCATAAAAATAATGTTTATAATAATATTATAATTTATAAGGTCGAGTGCGATTATTATTATTATTAATAAATTTGTGTTGTTATTGTGAATAGGGCGATCATCATTAATTGTGCTCATCATTATTTTTACCTCGTTCATGGTTTTTATTCTTATTTAGTTAAAACAAACAAATAAAAAATAAATAAAAATATAAATATAGATAAATAAATTTAAAAGAAATTAAAAATAAAATCAAAAAGCCGTGATATTCCTCTTAGGGCGAATTAGGGCAGAAATGGGGTCTCCTTCCATCGTTTTGGTTGTGTAGAGAGGGAGAGTGCATCTGCCGCCGCCATGGGGGGGAAACTCCAACCTGTTCTGCGCAAATGCCTGAAAGAAAGGTGGTTTGCAGTCCTTTTACTCAAATCAATGCTCTTTGGGCGTTTTTCGTGTTTTCTTTCAAGAAGATGCCTCGCCAAATGTCATCCCATGGATTTTCCATGTTTTCTTTTACGTTTGTGCCTGCATCCTCTCATCCCTACATCAAAACTCGAGCTCCTTTCTTACCTCCACGTGGACAGCTACCAAAACACGAACTAGAGAGGTGTTTTTGTCAGATGTTGCAGTTATTACTGCCCTGGTAGACATGGTTGCGCCAAACAGACTTGTAGGAGGCCTGTGAGCTGTTGGGTAGAATGCCTCAAATAGATGCGGCTCTTGGAATTCCACGAGGCGTGATATGCACAAAGGCGTTTGTTGAAAGCCCTGAAACTTCCAAGCAAATGTTTTAGTGCCTAGTTTGACACGTAGGAAAAATGTGGAAGCATACACAAGGTACATGAACTGTTTGACAAAATGATACAACGAGATGCATTCTTTTGGACTATAATGATTACAGGATATGCACAAAATGACCTTCTTGATGAGGCTTTCAACCTTTTCAATACAATTCCCGAGAGGAACTTGGTCTCATGGAATGGATTCATTGTAGGTTGCTCACAAAATGGGCTTCTTGAAAGGGCCATGAAGATTTTCAAGAAAATGAAATTAGCGGGTGGTAAAGACAAACTACACAATCTCTCGCCAACATCCTCTCTGGGTGTACCAAAATGGAGGTTTGAAAAAAGGAATGGAGATTCATCAAAAAAACATTTGAAAGTGGGTTTTAAATCGGATATAATAGTTGTGAATGCCTTGATAGACATGTATGGAAAATGTGGAAGCATGCAAACAGTTCGGCAATGCCTGAAAGGAATGTGGTTTATGGGCAGCATTGATTGCAGGAGGTGTAAAAATAAAAATAAAAAAATGAGTTGGTTAAAAAGGCCTTGGAAACCTTCAAGCAAATGCAATGGGTACGTGTAAAGCCAGGTTCCACAACCTCTGTCAGCATCCTCCCCACATGTGTAAAAATAAGAGCTTTAGAATTGAGCATGGAAAACCATCAAGGCATAGAAAACAAGATGTTTTTGTTTGCAATGCAACTTCCCTGGTAGACGTGTATGCAAAATGGTGGAGTTGAGGACGCTCGAGGACTGGTTGATGAAGTGCCCAAGCAAGAGACTGAACCCAAGCCTGCGGCTTCGACCGACTTCATTCTCCAGGCATGGTTCTTCTTTCCTTACCTCTCATAATTCTCATGTTTTAGTTCTCTTTTGCAACTAAATAGAATTTTAAAGTATTAGAAATTTTAATACAGTTAATTGTCCCTTCAACTCGTTGCAAAAAAAAAATTGTCGTGTCGTAGCTCACGACGTCATTATAACTCGCCTACTTTAAACCATGAACTATCACCCTCGCTTCGAGATGACATAGAAAACTCTTACCCCTTTTGATCGCTTCAATATCATTTTATCGACCAGACAAATTTGACTCTCCATTGGTTAATTTGACCTTCTTCCTACTTAAAATAGTTAAATTTTGCAATTTTCGGAGACTCACCAAGTACCCTTCGCAACTCTGGAAACGAGATGTGAAGTTTCATTTGTGTACCTTGGTATACGAGGAGTCACCTTGATTTTTGGTTTGACCTGAAACGATCACATGACATCCTTTTGAAACTCTTATAGGATCCTGTTACATCGGTTTACAACAGTAGAGAGTTGTTAAAACTAGAAAGTTGGCTTTCGTTTGGGACCACCATTTGAAACCCGGAAAGAGAAATCACGTTTTGTCTTCGCAAACCTCTAGCGTTTATACTAGAAAAATGCATGGAACATTCAGCATAGGAAAGAGCACTTTTTGGGACAGTTTGGTGAAGCCATTTTGTAAGCCTCCAATTGCAGTTTGACGAGGCCAAACTGGACCAATTTCTCCTTGTCGATCTCAAAAAACTTATCGCCATTTGAAAATAGTTTACTAGTTCTCTGTCTCGACGACTCTGATGAACTCTCCTTCTATAGGAACTAGTAGGAGATGTCTTGTTGTGTACTTCTCCATCAAACTTCAGTTATGGATGCGGTTTTCGGGCCCTCGAGTTAACTTTTGGAATTTTACATGTTTGGGTGAACTACGACTAGTGGCCCCGAGATAAGTAACCGCCAAACGCAAACCGTTCACTCTTTTTCAATTCTCGCGGTTTCTATGAATTCTTGGTATATCGGGGACATGTAGAAAGTTAATTGTGGAGTGCGTTCTCATCGAAGATAACCTCGAAGAAGCAGTCTCTTAGCCTCCGAGCCCGTTTTGAACGTTTTGTAGCTAGTGAGAAAATGTAAGAATAGTAAGTCATGGGACCTCGTAATGTTGCAAAATCACCCCGAAAACATTTAAACACACTTAAATAACTATTTAAAACACTATAATGAAACTTGTTGTGTGTATTAGAACTTTTGGAAAAACTATGTTTTCTCTCTCTTCCCTTTTCTTTCTCTCTCCTAGGTTACAAAATGAAGAAAAATGAAATGTAATGGATGTATGCTCCTAGACATTTTTATTTCGATTGCAAATTGTAATTATTGTTAGATGTAAATGGGAATCTGAAATATGATACTTATGATTGCTTAGGGTGGATGCCATGCCAATGATTTATTGTTGATATCATGCTCACGTGGGTTTTGTAGGATGGAAGAATGACGACGAAAAAGATGATGTGTGATTTAATTATTATTATTGTAATTTTTATAGGTCATTGTAAAATGAATAACTGTGTAATATAGTCTCTTGTTACCGAAAAGTTATAATTGAGATTTGTTAATATGCATGATATGCTAGTTTTAGGGATACTTATGAAATGTGCATCTAATCATCGGTTCAATTTGTTCTTAGTTGTGTATGGAAAAAACAGGGGGTTTATTTATACATAGTAAATTGAAATTGAAGTTAATATCTTGTAGTACCTTCTCAGTATTCAATAAACGACTAAATTAATTACTGGGTCATCTTCTTACCTTGCAAACTTAATAAAGAGCTTTAATGGGAACACTCAACATTAATAAATTATTCGTGCATAACTTGCCTGCATGTGTGATTCTTTTTCTTACCATATAAGAAATTAAATAGTAGAACGACCTTAAACTTGCACTCGATGCGACCTTCTAGGTTAGGTAAATACAACCCCTAGCTGGAGTTTACCATCATAGTCTTTATGTCTAGCGACATTGTCGTGAACCCATGTTTAGGAATGTCCTGGTCCAACCTACCCAGAGTATGCGGTTTCCTTCTAGATTTGGTAATCGCGAGAAGAATTCCCTCTCTTCAGGTCCGACACCAGGTTGAGTGTTGAAGACCGCCTTAGAAGTCACCTTATGAGTTCCTTGTTCAAAGGAACGATTAAGCGGTGCTACCTTGGTTTCCATCAAAATAACACCTTGGTATTTCCTTGAATGTGGGTTAGTATAAATATGTCCACCTGCCTTAAACTCTTATATAGTTGAGGCGTAGATCATTGAGTGCATATTGGAAGAAACCAAACCTCAGCTGATTAGGAGGTGTCACTTGTGGTTCATGTATAGTTGCGAATCCTTTCGGTCATGTACCCCTTCAAGATGTTAGTCAAATGCTTATGTAACTCCTGATTTCAAAACAACGCTAAGAACGAGATCTTAGTGCGATGTAAGAGCATATTATATAAATGTTGCACACGAGATTGGAGATTAGGATTAAGGTCAATCTTGGAGTCCTTATAACTTAATTAAACTTTTTCATGCGTGTCAGAAAGAATATAAGTTCCTTGGTGTGACCAAATTTTGAGAAAACAAAAGATATGTATATATAAATATATATAATTCTTATGGAAATTTTAATAATTTTTCAAATTATAACAACAATGGTAGGGAAATAAATATAGTGTGAATCAAGAAATTTTTTTGGTGAAAATCTGCCCGTATCTAAATCTCTCTGTCAAATCTTTTATTGCGTTTTGGACATCAAGTCATTTTCACTTGAGTGTTAGGGTAAAGTTGTAGACATAAAATAAACGTTAGAGAAGAATATTGTTTACATAATGATAAGATAATTAAGTACCTTGTAAGCAATTTGATTTAGGCCAAATATGTATGTTAGTTACGGAAATTTATATAAATTATAAGAAGCCAACTTGAGAAGGTCGAATTGTATTTGCAACCGCGGAATAAGCTTAAGAAAATGTAGGTGGACAAACAAGAAAATTCATCCTTGCTCATAATGTCCTTGGAATGTTAACTTTAACCAAAAATTGTTTTAAAGAAATGATGTGTTGTGGGATTCACCATACCTGAAGCCATGTTCTTGTGGGTGGGTCTTTACTAGTAACCTTCCATTGGGAAAAGTGTAGTGTCAACATGCCTACGTCGTTTTCGTGTGTCTATGTGAGTCGATGGTTTTTGTGATTGTCGTATGCGAGTCGGGTTCTGTACTTGAAGCCCATGTTGTGTTGTGTGTAGTGAGCATTGTAAGTCAAAAAAAAAAATTCCTAGTATTTTACTGTTGTATTTGTGTGTGTAAAGTGTGGGCACTACACCAACTTATGTCCTTAGGTTAGTTTTTTAGTTTAGTCTTAGAATATCCAAGTTACATGACTTAGGATTCCCTTTATCTAATAAATAATCATATTAATAAAATTATCTAGCTTAGAATTAGGATAGGATTAAAAACTTAGGAACTTAAATTTAAATTATGTCCCCTAAATAATCATTCAATTTACCAATTCAACATTACTGAATGAAGAACCAAAATTGACGTTATTGGATCACTTATGGAGGGTGTGAGCAGAAAAAGTCACCTGAGATCTCATGGTAGCCTGGGTTCAGAAATCCAACATTCTACCCATCTCGGTCAAGATGACCTTGATGTCATAAAATTGAAAGCATGCCTTGGATCAATTAAATTAATCCAAGGTATAGCTATCATGCAATAGAAATCATATAGATTGAAGCATAAGTTCAAATGAAATATTGGATATGAACGATTTTAGGCTGAATTAATTTCCTCTATCCACATGTAGTGAACATTCAACATAAGAAGGAATGAAATACTTCATTTTAAATTCAAAATAGACATGGCAGGATTGTATCTATTTTTAGAAGATAACATATTATCTACAACAAACATGATTTCTTAGTTCACAAGAGTACACCGTCTTCAAACAAGAATCACATATCAACATTTGCAATTTCAAGTATAGAAGTAATCATAGATATCAACCATGTTAGAGGAATTACATACCTCCCCCTAAAAATCATCATCATCCCAATGATTAATTTATTCCATATTCTAAAACAAGAAAAATAATCATAATTATAGTTCTTTTATCCACAAGTTCTCAAACGGAAACTAGATTTGAGTAATTCAAGATTTCACAATTTATTACAACATTAAAATAACTATTCCAACACTAATAACAATATAATACCTTCCAAAAACAAACAAAAATTAAATACAACTTAAAAAAAGTCTTTAAATTTTTCCAACATCGAAATAATTATGTTCAAATAAATGAGAAAAAGTAATTTTCATATCCTCAAGGTTTTCCTATGTTGCACTTTCCTCATTAAACTGGTCCCCGAACCTTACATTGAATAATTTCACAATTTTGCAAGTGCAATTGGCGAGTTTCCAACACTCTTATGGGTTCAACCATGATTATTCCTAGGTCTTGGACCTACAAGGAATCCCAATTTAACACATGTGATAAATCTAAAATGTATTTCTTAAGAAAAGAAATATGGAAAACATCATGCATTCATGAAAAAGTGGGAGGTAATGCTAAGCGATAAGCTACAGGGATAATCACTTAAACAATCTCAAAAGGTCCCACAAAATGAGGTGATAATTTGGCTACCTTTCCAAAGGTTATAGAGATATTTTTAGGCTTAACATGTAAATTTTTTTTTTCAATAAGTTCAAATTTCTTATCTATCCTTTTTCAAATCTGTAAAAAAAATTGCCTATCCACATCTTCTTTTAATCATTCATGAATCATTTTCACTTTTTTTTCCATTTCAGTAAGAATTTCAGGTCCAATTACCTCTTTATCTTCAATGTTATCCCAACTAACTAGATTTTTGCATTTCCTTCCATACAATGCTTCAAAAGGTGCCATTTTTAAAGAGGAATGATATGTATTATTGTAAGCAAATTCAATTAGAGAATGACATTCTTCCCATTTGTACTGCTGATCCATGTTGTACATTCATAACATATCTTCCAAAACCTTATTTACTCTCTCAGTTTGACCATTTTTTGGATGGTATGCGAAGCTAAAATTCAATTTTGTTTCTAAGGCTGCATTTAGTGTTTTCCAGAAACAAGACATCATTCTAGGGTCCCTATCAAATATAATAAATTTGGGTACTCCATGTAATTTGAATATTTCATGCACAAATCTTTTCGCTAAAATAGGTGAATCATCTTTGATATTACCAACAATAAAATTTGGTACTTTTTTAATTTATCAACAACAACTAAAATAACATCATGCTTATTTTTTGAAATAGTCACCCTTGAAAAAAAAATCCATGCTAATTACTTGCTACTTATATTGTGGTATGTTATGAGGATATAATAAACCAGCTGGGTGCATATGCTCAACCTTAACATGTTGACATTCCAAGCAGTGTGAAACAAAATTAGTTATGTCTTTCTTCATCCCTTTCCAAAAATATTTTTGTTTTACATCAATAAGAATTTTTGTAATACCGGAATGTCCTGAGTAAGGTGAATTATGAAATTCCATCATTAATTTTTTCCTTAACGTATTTCCCGAAGGTACGTACACCCACTTTTCATATCTTAGAATTCATTTGTTATCAAAGTTAAAACCTTTATATCTTGCATCATTAGGATCTGCAACAAGTGTTGTTTTTACCTGCTGAAAGTAAAAATAAGATTCCATGATTATTTTTACCTCATCCTCAAACCGAGTTCTCAAAGTTATAAGTGTCAAAATATGTTTTCTACAACTTAGTGCATCTTCCACTGTTTTCTTTTCCTTTAATGTAACTTATATAAAAATCATATTGTGATAAAAAATCTAACCATCTTGATTGTTTTATGTTCATATTTGGCTGAGTGAAAATATACTTCAGCCCATGATGATCAACAATTAATTCAAAAGGTCTTCCTAAAAGATAATGTCTCCATACTTGAAGTGTATGAACTATGGCAGCAAGCTTTAGGTCATGGGCAGTATAATTCAACTCATGTAACTTGAGTTTTCTTCTCTCATATGCTATAACATGATCATTTTGTAGTAGAATACCTTCAAGTCCTTCACCGGAAGCATTTATAGCTACCGTAAAGTTTTCTTTTGGATCTAGTATAGCCAAAATAGGTGCAAAAGTTAATTGATCTTTTAGAATTTTAAATGTTTCTTTGCATTTATCACTCCACATAAAAAAATTGTCTTTCTTTTGTAATGAATTTATCAGGGAAACAACTTTTGAAAAGTCCTTAATAAACTTTTTTAAGTAACGAGCAAGCCCCAGATAACTTCATGTACGTTTTGAGTGCGCAGTCATTTAGTTATGGAAACAATGTTTGATGGATAAAATGCTATTCCATATTTGCTTATGTAATGTCCTAAATAGTGCACTTCTATTTCATGAAAATAACATTTGGACAACTTACCATACAATCTTCTCTTTCTTAAAATTACAAGTACTATTTTCAAATTCTCGTAATGTTCATCAATGATTTTAGAATAGATGAGAATATCATCCAAAAATACAAGTACGAACTTGTCTCGGTATTCTTGAAATATATTATTCATTAAATTCATAAAATATGTAGGTTCATTTGTCAAACTGAAAGGTAAGACCGTGAATTCATAATTCCGTACCTTGTCCTAAAGGTTGTTTTAAGACTATCTTTGTATTTGATTATTAACTAGTGATACCTAGAAAGAATATCTATATTAGAATATAATAATGCAACATGCATTTGGTCAAACAAATTATCAATTGTAAGAAGTGGATATATATTTTTATTGTTGATTTGTTTAACATCCCGTAATCAATACAAAGTCTAAGTGTTTCATCCTTCTTTTCACAAAAAATACCGGTCCTCCCAAGGTGAGACACTCGGTCTTATCAAACCTTTAGAAAACAACTCTTGTAACTATTCCTTAATCTATACCAATTCAATGGTGGTCATTTGATAATGTGCATTGGAAATAGGCTCAATTCCCAATTTGATTTCTATTATGAATTCAAATTATCATTCGAGTAGAAGACTAGGTAGTTCTTCCGAAAATACATCGTTGAAATGTCTTAATAGTGGAAAATTTACCAAGAAATCACTATCCTTTTCTGTTGTTTTAGAAAATTTTACTGCATACAACGTGTAGCCTTTATTTTTGGCCTTTTTAAGTTGCATATCTAAAAATTTTCTAACTGAAATCTCTCATTTTACCCCTTAGATGTCTTTTGTTTTCTATAGATCATCGAGGCAACTAATGTGTTTTCCAAAACAATCAATCTTTTCTTTATGATCAGTAATCCAATTAAAACCTATTATGACATCATATGACCCCAAAGGAGCAACATAAAGATCTACTTCAGTGGAAAAATTAGGTAATTCTAGGATTGCTCCAAAAAGACATTTACTAACAATATGATCAACATTATTTCCATAGTGTACAGTCTAAGATTTTTCCATTATTCTAGCTTTTCTTTTTATTTTTGTAGCTAATTTACAAGAAATACAACATTTTATAGCCCCAATATCAAAAAGTATAATAATAGGCGTACCAAATTATTTACTTGACACTTTTATGGGCGTAACTTGCTTTTCAGCTTGTTTATCAGCTATTGCAGCATGTATCTTATGTTGTTGATTGTTTTCATCTTTCTTTAGAGGGCACTGGTTTGCATAGTGATCCTTACGAAATTTGAAACATCCCCCTATAGGCCCTCTTTTTGGCTAAAATTTATTTCCATCCCTGAAATTATTGTTTCGTCCTCCAAAGGACTTCTAGTCATTGTTATTATTCTTCACAAAATTGTTTGGAATATTTGTAGTAGGTTTATTTCTGATGCTTTCTTATTATTATCAGTTACAAACTTATTTTTGGCACCAAAATTTTTCCATGCCACATTTTTTAGTGCGAGAGATGAAGAAGAATTAGCATTTTTCTTACGATTCTCTTCCTTATGGGAAAAAATTTATTTTTATTTATGTTCTTGCCAAATGGATTTTTCTACAACTCCTTCCATGGTGGTTGGGTTGTGAACATCTAATTCACCCACTATGATAGGATTCAATCCCATAATAAACTTGTATATCCTAAACTTATTGTCAGTTTGATAATGAGTTATGTACTTAAGAAGTTTAGTAAACCTCTCTCAATACTTTGTTACAGTTAATTTTCCTTGAACTAAAATTTGAAATTCTATCATTTTTTGATCATAATGAGTTGTGACAGCCAACGTTGCCTAAATTATCTCTTAAATTAATCCCAAGTGATGTTTGATTCATCAATGTTCAATTCATCTTTACGGCTGTCCCACTAGGAGGATGCCTCATGGGAAAGTTGATAATCTCCCCATACTAATTTTGTTTCTTCTAAGAAGTTCCTTATTGCAAAGTAATTATCCATTCTTGAGCCAATTCTTATCTCCATCCCCTAGTGTAGTGCCATCAAAATTTGGTGGACTTATCCTCTTTATGTCATTTGTGAGTTCAACTTCTAATCTTTCCTTTTTATTTTTAGGCGGATTGGGTACATTTACAACATTATTATTGACATTCACATCATTATTATTATCAATGCCCAAATTTCCAACATTGGAATTGTCCTTGGAGGTGGTTGATTGATATTATTAGAATCATCTTCCATCTCATTTCCCATTACTTGTTGTTCAAGTACAACTAGACGATCTCTTGTGTCTAACAGGGCAACAATAATCTCATCAAGTTTTTGTGCGGTAGCTACCTCTCCACCTGGAGGTGGATTATTTGCAGCACCTCTCCTTGTTCTAACCATTTTATATTAACAAGAAAATTAATTTTTATTAGATAGGGACTCAATAGGTCCAAGATTTGTAACCTTTAGCTCCGATACCAAGATGTGACATCTACTTTTAAGACATTAGAACAAGGGAAATTTTTTAACATAATTTTCACTATTCTAAATTAATATAATTTAGAACACACATTCCATTGCCAATCCATCTCATAATAGAAAACCATATGCAACTATAATGACTTAATGAGACACCAATCTCTCATTTCATGACTCAGTATTAAACTGATCTCTCATGTTAACTTAATAATGTGTATACTTGGTTCCTTTACCCTTTTAGGGAAACTCAAGTGTTTTTTCTAAGAAGCCTATCTGAATATCTGTTATCGATATTCATCTGAAATCCTACATCTTAGACTAGGTGACATAGGACAATGCAACCAAAGTAGTTTGCGATACTTTGGCCAAAGTTTTAAAACATGTTTAAATTCCAAGACAACATACTCATCAAAAGAAATTTTTACTTCACCACACTTATTCTCGTTATGTAGAATTTTCTCTCTTGACTTCTCACAACCCAATCTAAGTAAGAGTCTCACATGAACAAGGGAAACTTACATGCACTAGTGTGGAAGGCTACTCGTGGTGACTAAGGATACATAGACATACTCAATCGACTTATGTTGATTGGGTGTGTCTAGTCACCCTAAGTCAACATGAGTTAACTACAACACTAGCTCATGTTTCTATCTATGTTTAAGGTGGAATCATGAACTAAACTTACATTTACGTTAATTGTGTTAGTAAAATTAAGTTGGGTGTTGAGGCATATCTAGTTGCATCATAGTATCCTCATAATGACCCAAGTACTTGTGAAGGTACTATGTTACATTTTCTATGTTTCAACATCTAGCCGAGTTTCCCAAAATTAGACTAGCATACTAAATAATATTAGTTTATTAACCCAATCTATTATTATCTTATAGTTTAACAATAACAACAATTTTAAGGGTCTACTAAGAAAAATTTAACCCAAGAAGGTTACGAGGTGTAAATTACAAAAAGGTAGGTATGCAGATAAAATCTTCTTTCCTAACCATTCTGAATTCATGCTTATGTTTATCTTAATCTTAGTTGTTTATTTCCATATATCGATATGTCTAAATTTTACGTTAAGAAAGTAAGATCATTAGATCTTCTTACTACAATTTTAGCTTGTAACAAGCTTATTGAAACTTTTACTTTAGAATTCATAATACCATAATTCTAAATCTTGTTATTATCATTTTCAAAAATTCATGTTTCAATCTTAGAAATAAGCTAAGGAAAACATAGCTAATCATCCTCATGATTTAACCATAAACCCATATAAGATATTGATTAAAACTACACAATTCTAAAACACCGAATATTATAATATAGAAACTGAAATTATTCTAGATATATTTACATAGATGGAGTTTACATTATATAGGAGGATGTTCTCCTTAATACAAGGAGTCAACATCAATCCTCAAAGCAACTCCCTACAATCTCTCAAACTTGTCCCTAAGATATCTCTCACACTAAAATAGCTACGTGAGTTGTTCTCACAACTCACCAATAATAAAACTATTACAACTATATTAATAATATGATTTGTATAAACTCCTTATTAATAATATTAAATTTTATTTAATAATGTTAAAAATATTTTGGTAACATTCACTCCCCTACTGTTAACATTATTAATTCCCAATATACACTCCCCTAATGTTGACATTATAGAAACAACAAGCACACTTCCTTCTACATCTTTTCACCCATGTGTGCTCATGATCCGAATGGTTTTGTAGCTTAACCAACAACCTAAAATAAAGTATGGTTTAACAGACAACCAATAACCTAAAACAAAATATATTTTTAGGAAAACCAACAACCTAAAACAAAGAATGGCTTTTCAGGATAACCAACAACCCACATATCATGTTGTTTCTTTTTCTTTGTGCTTTGATCTGTCCACTATGTCTTTCCTTTAGGGAATATGTAGGAATGACTTATTATTGAATACAAACTAAATAGAGGGAAAAATTAAACATTGAGACCATGTTCCAATTCCCCCTCAATGTGAACATTTCACTTATTCAAATAGGAACTCTGAAAACATATTACAAATCTGAAATAAAAGAAAACACACATACACACACATTGTCACCACACTTCATGTGGCCCCGTCATTGATAGATCAAGAGAGGTTGATGATTGACCTCCAACCTCCATTTCCTCTTTCCTCCATGTAGATGCTACGTACTTAGAAATAAATTCTTTTAGGATTAATATCATATTGTTACAAATCGATGTCAGTTACCCCGAAAATGCATCTATAAGGCAATTGTTTTTATTTTACAGTCTTTTACTTTTTGACTTCGACTCATAGTGACAATACTTGACTACAAATAAACACTTGACTCTTTTACAATAAAATAATACTTGATATAAATAACTTAAAAGTAATATTTAATTACTTTTTCCACATAACTAAATGAATTTTGTACAACTATGACGCTTTACATAACTCACTTTACATAGACTATTGATAAAAAGACACAATAACATGACTCAAACTTACCAAATACAACTCTTAACACATAGACATTACAAATTTTAAAAGGATTGACTTGATATCTATGATGCAAAGACCAAAGACTAAACAATAACAATGTTTTAAACACACCGGTCACCGAGTATAAAATGAGACTCACTAAAATCTTATATGAATAATTATAAGACACGGTAGGTACTCATAACCGACATAAAAAAAAAAATTTCTATCAAACTTAACAACATTAACAATAAATAACATTAATGACCTGATGGTGATCTTGGACGAAACACGTGGTGAGTTTAAATGGCATGTTGAAGGCATTTCCATGCAAACAACCATTGGAACTTGAGAATACACATTCAAACTTCAAATGAGTTATGCACAAATATCTCTCTATTGTCATATGTTTGAGCTAGCAGTAATATGCTATGTTCAAGATATGAAATAGAATCATAGAGACCATTTATATTTGAAATTCATTTTGAGGAGCCTGATCAAGATGAATGGATGTGTGGCTGAGAGTACAAACCCAATAAATGAACCAATATCTGAAAAATTCCATATATCATGATGGATATGAACTTGATTGCATGGAAACTAGATGAAAACTTGAACAAATTATATAAACTCTTCAAAAATGAATCAAAACACCATGATACAAAATAGATCTCAAATATTGAAAGGAGGAATTACATATCAAAATTCCATTGTTGTTGGTAGAATAAAAAATACCACTACCACAAGTGCAAGGTCAAGTGAACTCTGAGCTAACTGTATGTGAGAAGAGTGATGTGAGTATATTATTAGCACATTTGTACCATTTCTTGGATGGATACGCTTGGTCACAAATCAGGGCTAGCTGAAGGATCTATTTCCACTCAAGCATGGTAGATGCTCGTTTGATATTTTAATGTAGAAAAATAGGGAGCAAAGATTAGAAATTCTCATTGAAATCTAACATACATGATTTTTTTTGTATAAGCTTCAAATTTTTATGTATGGTGCGATGTGATTTTCTTGTCATATTCTTACACGACTGGAGATTAGTGAATGCAAGAAGAAGAAAACTTTATTTTCTCCTAGAACAATGAGACCGCAAGAATGGATTCTGCAGATATACCAAATCAAAGATGAATTGATATCTTGAACCAAAATAAACATGAGATTCCAGCAAACCAAAATGCCAAATTCTCAGAACAAAAACATGAATAGTGGATCAAGTTTTCATTACAACGCTTAGGAGTTGCTACAAATTCATAGTTGGAGTATAATACAAATTCAATCTCCCATCACAACCTAAGACCATATATTTATCTCGATACCACTTATAAAAACCACACAATTATAAAAACTGAATATTATAATATAGAAACTAAAATTATTCCAAATATATTTACATAAATGGAGTTTACATTATATAGGAGGATGTTCTCCTTAATACAAGGAGTCAACATCAATCCTCAAAACTCCCTACAATCTCTTAAATTTATCCCTAAGATATCTTTCACACTAAAATAGTTACGTGAGTTGTTCTCACAACTCACCAATAATAAAACTATTACAACTATATTATTAATATGAGTTCTATAAACTCACTACTAATAATATTACATTTTATTTCATAATGTTACACAACATTTTGGTAATCGATATTATATATAGCTCTTCTTTTAATTACAAGGAGGATATCCTTTTTCCTTATTAAGGACCAATTTCCTATTTATGAAAACAAAACACCTTTGCTTTAGCATAACAAAGAATTCATACACATTTATATAATCAAATCATATTCCATTTTTACTATTTAAGGATCTACCAAAGAGTATCAACTTAGTTGTGCTCTTTCATGTGAAATGAAATTAACTATAAGTGTAGGTCCTTAATCCTAGAAGCTTATATATATCACATAATCTGTTAAGTTGTGTAATCCCATATTACATACATATCTATATTTCCCCCATCATGAATGATATTACTTAGTAATATTACACAACTTATGTCATGAAAGTCTCATAAGTAAATCAGCAATCAACATTAACCAAAGCAATTCATTTATCAAAAGAGATTTCTCCACTCTCTGAACTTAGGAAATATTTCAAAGGATTACATAATGTCATTGCATCAATATAAAACTAGTTTTAATACATCTTCTTTTCCCGAAAAAATTACGTTTCAAGTAAATATTGCTATATAGTCGTCATAATAAAGAGATAATTTCTTTAGTAAAATAGATGTAACTTTCTATATGTCTTTCTCCTTTCATCTTTTATGAAATCCATCTGAAAAATTGTTAGCACAAGTCAGTTCATATGAAATGAGCATGATAAGTGCTATAACATTAAAACAATATGCTTTTATCTAATCACACAAAAGGAACCTGTTATTAAAGAAACGGTTCCAAAATCACAAATTAATATTAACAAAAGGACTTTCCCAAAAGATTACAGAACTAAGGAGAGAGAAAGATCATAGAATCTACAAGAAGTAATGTTTAAGTAATAACTAATTAAATCAACATAATTAATTCTATCTCAAACACAAATATGAACTCATTACAACCTGTTAGTCATCTAAACAATAGTAATTAAGAAATAAGTAATTCATATTTCTAACTTAATCTTAACTTCTCAATCAAGATTTTAACTTAAGTTCAAAAACTCAACCTATTTTCTTATTCAAGAAGAAGTACAATGATATAAACAACTACCTTTCTATAATAAGTATGTTGTTTTATATATTCAAAATATTAACAACCGTATTATGATTGTATGATCAAACAAGAATCTGAATATCATTCCCTCAAACAATCTTACCTAACTAAGGCTGATCTCAGAGTCTAAGGATTAGATTGATCAAGATCAAGACCTAACATTATAGGTAAGAAAAATTTAACCAACAAGAGATTAGAAACAATACCAACATAACTCATAATATAGGTTCCTTGAAAGCCCGCATTCATATCCAAATTAAATCTCAAAATAACAATCATAGATAAACCATGAAATCCTCTAAATTTATACATCTACATATTTAATGTTTCCACAAGATACTATTATAGAGATAGAAAAAGTTTTCAAACTTTTTGCAAGGTCCAAGTCTTACCCAAGGACTGAATTCAAATCAAGGAAAGGGTCTAAGAATGAATGAAAAAATAAATTTCAGAAATAGCACAAGACTCCAAACATCCCAAAGGAGAGTCATACAAAATATCCAAAAGAATCATGGTCAAGAAGATGCCATGATCAACACAAGGTTCTAAGATAGTAAACATTGCAACAAGAAAAGAATGTCGATCTACGTCCGAGGTAATCCCAAGTTCCACAACCTCAAGAATTGGAATCAACTCGTAAAGAGTGTACATTAGATGAAGAATACATCCCTCCAAGAAGGAAAACAAAGTTTATCTAGACCACAATAATACTAAACCATTTAAATTTATACCTAGCTTAGAACAATCCAAACTAATAGTTACCTCCTTTCACAAGCCAACCCAAAAAGGTTTTCCGTTCCAAGCTAACTTAACAACAAAAAGTAGAGATGATACCAATCTCCTTAATGAAACTATTTCACCCATGAAGGATTACAACTACCTTCAAACAAAGAATGAAATAGAGAGGAAGTAATAACAATCTTCTTCCAATAAAGATTCTCTTCCAGAGCCAAAACAATATTCGCATGCCCGAATAAATAAACAAGAACTAACTTAGACAAAAAAACCCAGAATGGGTAATCAAAGAAAAACAAAAATGAAAATGAACTAATATCAAAACTTTAAAAAGGAATTTCTACCTATTCAGCTTCCAACGAATGATAATCGACTCCAAAATAGGGATAAACAAAATAAAACACCGATTCATTCCAGTTTCAATCTATGTTAAAAATTAGCATAACCTAGTTCGATACAAGCTAGGTATTCCATAAAATTAAAAGAAAATACAGTCACGATATAAGTCCCCTATCTAACCACAAGTAAATTCAGAATCTCTAATAGCCAACATGAAATCCCACTAATAAGGTTGGTATCCAAATTTAATAACAAGGAGAATAATCTTAATCTAAATCCAAATATTTTATCAAGTACCGGAAACTAATCAAACTTAAAATTTACCTAGACATGGTAAACCATCTTACAAAGTTATAAACAAAGACTTGCATCAATATCCAAGGGGTCTCGGGAATAACAATAAAAATACAACACAAATACATTACCAAGAGAGGCAACCCAAAAACATATTCCTCATCAATTATATGACATCTCAATGCTTTCATAACAAACCAATTTGAGAAACACCATTAAATCAAGAAGAAGAAACAAAAACACCAGAACTAGAAAGATTCCAAAAATAGTAGAGTTCTTTTAATGAAAACACTTAAATAGAAGCAAAATATTTAAAGAGATAGGGCATATCATGCCTGATAGTGCTCTGTCTTCTATTCCTCATTGAAATATTCAAGTAGAACCTCAACAGCAAGATTTGCACAAAAACACAAAAACCAGTAGTCGAAACTTTCCTTTTCTTCCTCTTATAACTTCCTTTCTTATTTTCTGTTACCATCACCACCATGCAAGGAAAAAATAAGCATGCATGATTCGAACTGGAGGTTCAAAAAGATGAGAAAACCACATGCAGAGCTACAAATATCCCAAAACCAAATGAAATAATGAAAACCGAAAACCATATTTTCTTCCAACTTCCCCTATTTCCTAGGAATTTTTCGCAATGGCCAAGATCAATAAATTCCAACAGGACTGACAGAGTCCTTACCTTATTTCCCACCTTCTCCAACTCCTTGTTGGCTATAACCAAAGTTTAAAACTCCATGCAACCAAATTTTAGCAGAGTTGACAACTCATCTTCCTCCAAATTTTTATGCATTCACCAAAATTGGTGGTAACAGGGTGTTTAAAGCCTCATTAAAACCTTTTAAATACCTTAGAAATTGGTGCCACCGACACCCCTCCTTATGTCATCCACGCCATCCCCTTTAGGCTAGTCCATGCCCTTAGGTTAGGTTCATAAACATTATATTAGAAACCAACTTAGGTCCTTAGGTTAGTTTATTAGTTTAGTCTTAGAATATCCTAGTTACATGACTTAGGATTACCTTCATCTAATAAACAACCATATTAATAAAATTATCTAGCTTAGAATTAGGATAGGATAAAAACTTAGGAAATTAGATTAAAATTAGGTCCCCCAAATAATCATTCAATTTACCAATTCAACATTACCGAATGAAGAACCAAAATTGATGTTATTGGATCACTTATGGAGGGTGTGAGCCAAAAAGTCACCGAGATCTCGTGGCGGCACTGGGTTAAGAAATCATACGGTGGTGGATTATAATGTGTTGTTTGATGTATTCTTGGAAGAGTTACACATTCCTAAGTTTGAACGAGAAGAGCATCGGTACTTGGAATGAAATCCAACAAGGTATGGCAGAGAGTATGCGGGAGAATGATGAACATTTTAACAATCTCAAGTCGAGTTATCATATGATATCCATCTATCCTAGCATGCACAATGGTTCTTTGAGGGCTTGGTCACACCCTTCAGGTGAGCCATTTCACACAAGACTTTCATGAATCTATGTGAGGCCTTAGATGTTACTTTATGTACTGAGGCCATGGGGAGCATTGAAACTAGCATAAGTCCATTTTTGGAAGCTTAGATTATTTCCATGGATAAACAACTTGAGAAGATGCCTCTGAATTTGACTCATTAAACACGTGGTGGACTTTAGTGCATAGATTGTGAATTAGAGGGGCACACAAAGGACATTTGGCCATGAAAGACAATGCACGCCATTTCGGTAGATTCTAAAATCTGTCATGGATATCATAAAGCAAGTAGATGCCCATTGTTGCAATGCAAAATCTGCAAGAATGTTCCCTCCTATTGTAATATTTGTACATCTATTACTCACGATATGGACTATCGATTGATAGACCAAATCCATGATATCATTGTTCTTGATGTGTGTTAGACTAGCATTGGGAGTAGTTCTAAGGCTAAGGATTGTCAGTATGAGGGGCACATGGATGGAGGAGGTCGAGAAATAGGTTTCAAGGAGGATTCGAGAGGTCATAACAGTCATGGAGGAAGAGGTGAATTTCCATGTGGGACTGTTACAATTTTTGATCGATTAAACACTATAAGCGTGAGTGCCCTAATTTTTTGCAATGCTCATGGTGCGGGAAGAAGCACAAGTATGAAGAATTCTTGGAGTTGTATGAACACTTGAGAAAGAACCAGAAGAAGGAAAAAGGTATGGAGATGGTGAGTGTAAAGAGGAATTACCCATAATGGATGTCGAGGGTAGTACTTAACTCTGACCTAGAGCCTATTTTGGTCACTACACATATTGAGGCTTCACAATCCCGGAAAGAACTAAAGAATATGCCTCTTATCACAAGAGAAGAAGTGTTACATGGGAAATATTTGTTATCACCAAATCACAACACCCCTATGTTTATACAAGCGCATATACTTGAACTTACGGTGTGATTGGATAACATGGGTACTATCTCCAAGTTGTGGGACTTGCTACTTGAGATAGACCTCCAGAGAAAGCTAGTTCTTGCTCCTAAACTACCTGCCACAATCTACTCTAATGCAGGGGAAACTAACTATTCTAATCTATTCTTCTAAGGGACTAGGGAGAGAGAATACATAAAATGAAATCCTACACTACAGCGGTGATACACCAGAAAAGGAGGGTGTGAGAGTAGTCTTACAATGCGTGAGATACAGAAGCAAAGTGCACACTAGAAGGGGTGATGACAGTTCTCCACAATCTAGCAAAATGCATTCACAAAAATATTTCAAACATACACAATGATAATGGATCCCTGCAAGAGCATAATAATAGACACAATATTCTTGTAATCAAGGTTGAAGGGGAAAGAAGAATGCAAGAAAACACAAAAGGGGAAGATGCATCCACAAACTTATATTTTATTGCTTCCTGATACACACAGTTCAATTGGTTACAAGAAAAGGGCCTGGATCACCATGCAAGGAGTCCACAACAAGGGCCTGCAACACATTATCTTCACAAAGCAATTTTAGCAGAGCTTTGCTACAAAAACTACCTCCCTTTACAATGAGCCCAACACTCCAATTTATAGAAAAAATGAGAAGAGAAAGAGAAGGGAAAATGGAAATCCCGAAATCTATCCTTCAACCACTTGTAAGAGGCATTAAATGGAGTAAAATGATTATATATTACTTGTAAAAGGCTCCCCATACTATCCCAGGGTGCTGCAGAGAGAAAGAATGATGACCATGCCTCTTAATTGCACTCCCAACCACCAAATACAACACTGTTATGAACCCAGCCACGTTTTCTTAAAAATCTCAATCAATCTCTCATAAAATCTAGAATTTCTTGATTTTTTTGCATCGGGCTCGGAGCCATGATTCTAACGGTACCAATTTTGTGTGATTTTGTTAATAAATGCAAAAGTTATGGCCTTCTGAGTGCGGGCAGCTATTTTGGGTCTGGCAGGCGTTTTCTGTCATTTGACGGGAATGAGCATTGATTGACTGGAGCCAAATATGTTTCTTTTATTTAAATATATCTACCCTTGTTAAAAATAATAATGTCATGATCATTCCAGAAAGTCCAATTTTGTGAAAATCGGAGCTCGGAGTCAAAAGTTATGGCCGTTTCAAGTTTCACGGGTCAAACGTTGACTTTTCTTCTTTGCCTTCGGCCGTTTCAGCTTTTCGCGTCCCTCGCGTCCCGCACGTACCTTTGTCCCAATTGTCCGGATGAATATCTCTGCAGCATCGGCCGATTCAAGCTTCCTTGTCCCTTTTGCGGCCTTTTCACCTTTTCGCGCCCCACGCGTCCCCGCGTACTTTTATCCTGGCTGTCCCGGACGAAAATCTCCGAACTACCCGAAATGGACCGTCTTGCGGAAAATCAGCCGATTCGCGCCCCACGCATACTTTTTCCCAGCTGTCCCAAACCGCGTGAAACAAAAACTTGACGATTTTTCTTACTTTTGGTCGTTTCGGCTTTTCGCGTCCCTCGTGTCCCGACGTCCCAACTGTCCCGCGGACCGCCTGGGACAAAAATGTCCAACTTAGCTGATTTTCTTTGTATTTCGGCCCCAAGCTTGGTACGACGAACCTTGGTATGACCCGCATTGGTACGATCCGAACCCTTCAGACCCGAAATGCTTCAAAACAGTCCTGTAACCTTATTTTTGCATTTTTTCCATTTTTTCTAACTCGTTGGGATTTCTTCTTGGATGGGAGAGTTAGAAAAATTCGAGGGGACCCCGAAAAACATGATTTTGGGCCTCAAATCAATCTACTTGCTCGGGACTAAATAATTTGATGCATGTTATCAAAATTACCTTGAGGGTGAATTTTGGATAACAATTTTGGTGACTCAGCGGGGTTATCTGCCTGTTAGATGAAGAATGGCTAGCTGCTCATAGCAATCCATTGGGCATGGAGTCATAAGAAAGCCTACAAATTTATTTGAACTTTGAAAACCTCCTCTCTGAGCTACTTGGAAACCCCTTTGAAATGGACTCAAGCAAGAGCAAAACCAGCACCACAAAAACTATGTACAAAACTAAAGGTCATACATGCTCCAAAATGGAACATGCAGAGTGTGCACAAGCACTTCTTTTACTGAAAGAAAAACTACCTACTCTACTCTAATGGAAACAAAGGTGAGCTAAACAAACCCTGCAACTGGTTGTGCAAAATAGCTTCCTTTCTTCAAAATTGGCAACCATGTAACTAATTTGGCATTGAACATGGCTGATTGGATGAGTGGAAAGTCAACAAGAAGCTGGTCTTCTACCCAAATCATCAAGGTATCAGCTGAAGGAAAATTCAATACCTCTTTTAGTTGTTCTACATCTGGATTGGAGAGGTATGACAGCTGATCCTTGGTTCTTTGTAACTCATCCTCATGCTTAGAAGCAAGCATGACTAGTTGTGACTTCTCCTTTGGCTCCAATAAAGCCAAATACCTGATTGGGCAAGGTATGGTCCTTTGAGTATGCCCATTTCCCTGATTTTCAACTCCAAGAATGGAGTTCTCTTGTAGACCCTCTTGAATGGATGGTGTGGAAGCAATGGTAGAACCTTTCGCCCTTTCTCTTCCTCCAATGAAGAACATGAAAGATTAAAATCTTCCAATCTTGGTTCCAAAGAGCTACTATAAGATGCAGGCTGCTACAAATGAATGCTCTCCTTCATGACAACAGGCTCAAGTATTTGGGACGTGGAAGATGAAAGAAAGAATGGTGGAAACTCAACTGGTTCTTCTTTATCAAAACAGTCCTCCAAATCTGACAGATACACTACCTCATGGTTGTCCTGCTGCAAATGCTCAACTTCCTCCATGGTGTCCTCTTGATCTGTAACTTGATCATCATGGTTTCTTTCATCCTCCAACATTGAGTTTGAGAGATCAAACTCTTCTTCAGCACTAGAACTTGAGAGAGATGAAGTAGAAAGAAGAACTGAAGGTTCTCCTGTAGCCTACTTTGTGCTCAAAGCCCTTGGATCTGCACTTTTCTTCTTCATAGCTAGAATGTGCTCCTCTTCTTTCACATTTGGAGTGGATTCTCCCTCCTCTACTACTTGAAGGAAATATTACTCTTGATAGAACTCTTCTTCTAGCATGAAGTTTGTCAATTCAAACTCTTCAATCTGCTACTCTAGAGGACAAGTTGGGACTGCAAGATCTTCTTCTGAGCTTTCTTCCTCTATGGCTGATTGTGCAACTTGAATTGAATCAGCATTCCCTTCAAATAGAGTGCCAACATGGACACTAATTTCTGAGAAAACTGATTGCTGATCTACTTCTTCTTTTTGCTCTTCTTCTGCTGCCACAAAATCAGTCTTAACCACCACCTGTTCTCCAACTCCAACCTCTTCTGAAGGCTTAACCATCAAGGGGATCTTTTTCATCCCAAATTTAAGAGCCCAACTCTTCATACTTTGAAATTTTTTATCTTTGTTTGGATTTTCATTTTGTTGCTGTTTTTCTTGACTGGCATTCTGATTTTTATCCTCCCAACATGGATTTGGGAATGCAAGAGGAGAAGTGGATTGTAACTCAATTGATTTGTCAATTTTTCATGGTGGTGGAGGAGGTAGAAACTCTTGTTTATTTGGAGGAGAGGGTATTTTTGTACAGAGGTCAATTTCCTTGATAATGTATTTTGGTACACATGTGCAGAGGTCAATTTCCTTACTCTATATGCATGGAATCAAATGGGAGGTCCCATTCCAGCCATCTTTGAATGTGTTATACATGGCTAACAAGATTAAGGCCATGCCTCTAGGAGTGTTGAAAGGTGCGTCCATAACTATTCAAGGGGCAAAATTTACTAAAGATTTTGAGGTTCTAGAGCTTGTTGAGAGTGATAATTTCCCAACATTTCTTGGGCTCCCTTGGTGCTATGTAAACAATGTTCACACCTGTATTTCGATAAAGGATATATCAGTTTTGAGAACAAGGAGGAGTGCGTGATAATTCTATAGACACCTATAATTATGCCCAAGAAATTTAAATACTTAAATTATGCTAATTATCTCCTTTCCCACAAATTGATGACATATTGTCAATAGTGCTCATCTTATCTTCCATTGTCGTTAATTGATTACATTAAGCTAATTAATTAAGTCACCTATCTAGCACATACCCTAATTAATGACCCTTCATTAATCAACACCTTCTATCTAGTCTAATTAATTATTATTAATTAATTAGCCTCCCTTCTCATTAAATCAATAAATCACTATTTAATTGGTTTAATTCCCTCCTAATGGTCCAAATCACACTAAAATCCATCAAAAATCTTATAAAAGCTTTCACATGTATCTATTAATCATCTTGATTAATTAATACACTCCCTTTATCCACATGAGCCACTTGAGGACAAACTACACCCTCCTAAAGTTAACTCAACCCCATCTAAACCCCCTTATCCATAACTAACTCGACATCTCCATTAGTCCCACATTCATGAGGATGTGTTGTATCCTTTATCCTTTGGGCTATATAAACAACCCTCCTCTACTTCTACACTTACACCTAAATCTCTCAAGAGAGTAAAGTAAGCACATAGTTTTATACTAATAGCCTTTTGTCATTCTTGAGATCTCCATCCTCCATTGTTAAAGAGATAAGCCTCACACCTAAGCATCCATTGAAGGATCAAAGCAAGAAAATATAATTTGATTGCCATTGGACTACTTAGGTTCATTTTAAATGTTTAATTAGGCAATTAAGGGGAAAAGAGTTCATTAATTTACATTATGTTTTGATTAATTCAAAGTTATTAATGTTAAGGGCAAGAATTGCTCATTTCTTCATCATGATGGTGCATATTTCTCATTTTTAGCTAGGTTAGGAAGCTATTTCTAGGTGGTAGTTTTCTTGCTTTAAATTTGGTTAAAATTGTAGAAACACTTGCACACATTTGGCACGCCTGGTGGGACCCTTAGTCCCATGGCATTTTAGTTTAAGTTTCATTGTTTTGGCTAACATTTGATATGCACATGTAGTAATTAATGCACATTTTCTTGGAATTTTTGCTCATTTGATATGTGTAACATGATGTTCATAGCCATAATTTAAATGGGTTATTTCCATTCTTAAGCTAACTTGTCAAAATTTGAGATATTGTGAGTTTTCTTGTGTTTTCTACTGTATTTTGGTTGCAGGTCTAGCACAAGCATGATTTTAGGGGCACAGGCATGATTTACATGGCATAGGCACGGTTTTCGGGGCACACACATCTCTTTTGTGGTGCAGGCGCACTAGTAAAACCTGTTACTGTGTTTGCCGACCCTTGGCGCATGCGCACTAACCCTGCCGCACACACCCTAACCAAGGTGCACGTGGTGCACTAACTCGGGTGCAAATTTCATTTCATAATGTACCTTCATTACATCTTAAACCTGTTAGATTGGTGCACATGCCCTAATCAGGTGCACATACTTATTTTAGTGGCACAAGCACATTTTTTGGTAATGCGGTAATGCGGTTACTGTCTATTTTTCTCGAGTAGCGCATACGCTATATTTGTGGTGCACACACCTCTCTAGTTTCACAGTTCTTGATAAAAAAAAAAAATCCACAAAGTGGTGCAGGCATTGTTTTCATGGCGCACACATCTCTGGGGTGGCACAAGTACACTGTGAGCCGAAAACAACGTTTAGTGGCGCATATGCCCTAACCCACGCGCAACCACTGAAATATGGGCGTAGGTGTCCTTTTACATTTTTTGAAATCAAAGTGTTGATGTGCTAACATTCTTACAATTTTATCTAATCATATATTTGTCTTTACAGGCTGTTTTTACATGTTTGTATTTGGTTAGGTAATATTTTGCATTATTTACTTATAGGATTAAGATCACATATGCTCTTCCCTCACGTCCCTTAGGGTGATCTTACAAATCAAAAATGATTCTTGAGTCCTTTTGATGCTTTAAGATTGCTAAGAGTATTTGAGTTGGAATTGGTTAATTTGGCATAGTTGAATTAAAGTGTTTTTCCATTTGATATCTTTTGGATTTTTGAAGACAATCACGTATGCTCTTCTCTTGCATCCTTGGACAATCTGGAGAATCAGAAATGATGCCTTCTCTTTTGATGGAAAACTACTAAAAATCATCATACATGACCAAAATTCCATCGCTTGTCAAAGAACGGAGGAATCAAAACAAAATTCAGAAAACTACTAATACAGTTGTTATATAGGTTGCCAAATGGTGTTCGAGCAAACCACATCTAATTAAACAAGATAAAATGAACAACATATTCAAAACACTGTATTGCAGGTTTTGAAAAAGGGTACATCCCTCTCCGCTCAATTGGAACATAACCCCTTTGGCATAACGCCTTAAGCTACAACAATGGGGGTGGTTCCAGGAACCCCAAAGTAGTCCACGCAAGAGGGAACCTTGTGGATGAAACGAGAAGTGCTCGCACTACCTATCTAACTAGTAAATCCTTTATGAGATAAAGTTATAAGTTGTCCCTATGTGACCCTTTTAAGTACACAATTGGATGCATTTATTACCCACTGTGCTTGAAGGGGGCAAAGTCAAGATACTCCCAAACTAGTCATTGCGACTTTATGGGTAAATCATCCCTCGTGGATAATATTTGTAGCACCTAGGACGAGAGAACCACCTAGGAAGATATACTTTGGCTAGGATCCCACTTTGACCATTCTAAAATGGTGTTGAGTTGTGAACCATATTTTCATTGTGAAACGTGTGATGCGTTACTTTCGCCTAGTTTTTACTTGCCTTAGGGCGAGGTGAAACTCTGCTGAAGTGAAGCCAGCATTTTTCATCCTTTTTTTATTTTCTTCCTTCACATTATTTTGAAACTTTGTTGATCAGAAGAAGGGTGACTACCTTTGTGTTACCAATCGACTGTTTCTATCACTTTTATGTCCGTTTACATGCCCATCCATGTTTGCGGCTAGGTAAGTTAAACGTCTAAAGTGTGCGGAGGCGTATTCACATCATTGGTAGCCATTGTGATCTTGATACCCATGTCAAGATTGTCATTGTAGTTAGGTGTGGTTCATCACCACGGACTTCCTTAGAAGAGTTATCTTGTTTGTATCGTATCACTACAATTTCGATATTTACGTCTTGTTTCTTGTAAAATTAACATAAATACCTATATTGTAAGGTTATGCTGCACACATTTTTAACTATTCCTAGCTATACTTTGAGATTTTTAGTTTGGTTCTATTATTACCTCAATTTCAAAGAGTGCTAGGTGTTACCATTTGCACGTGTTATATCAATAACATCTTGATATCAATACTTCACTTTCTCACAAAGTGGGTTAACATATCTTGGTGATATTGTTGTGTCATTCACAAATTGTAATTGGAAATTTTTGAGATATAGGTCTTAATTGAGTTTGAGCTCGCTCATCGTATATCTTGATTGGGAGGTCACATTGACTTCTTGTATTTACTTACGTTTTGTTCATTCCCTTAAACTTGGCATAAGTGAAGACATCTTGTTAATCATCTTGCAACGTGAAACTACTTTTTGAAACATAGTCTAGGAGGAACTTCATTTAAATAGATTTTGATACCAAACACTTGTATCACTGGTGATTTATCACTCTATCACATTGGTATTCTCACATTGTTGATTTATTCATACTCTTAGCAAATACATCTTGCATTTCACTTAGGGGTGGTCACTAAGCTTTGAACACATTTACAACTTACCCTAGTGAAACTATCATGAAAACATGGATCCTAAAACATGTCTAGGGTTAAAGAAACAAACATATGAGGAAAAAAAGAGCAAGCTTGGGAAACCTTTAATAGAAAAGGGTCCAACCCCTTCATTGGACATGACCTAGGACTATTTTTTTTACTAGAAAAGGAAACAGAAGAGATGGCCAATCATAGCGGAAATGAATTAGAATCACCACATGCAAAACTTGATTTTGACCCCACTTTATTAGATGAGTTTCTTCTTAGAAACAAAGATAGAGTGTTGGTATGGGTCATAGAATTAGGGGCCAAATTAACCACCGAGAATGAAACAATACTACCTGTAAATGACGCTACGGAGGAAGAATGTCCCCTTATCAATATGGAAGATATTTTAACACACGAAATGCTTCCACTTCTTACGCAGGAAAAGATAAAGTGGTAGGGAATAGAATACCCTTTATCTAAGTGCCACGAAGAAACAAGATAGAACATGAGATGGGTGAATAACCTCCGCAATACGAGGAGGAGGAACCTTTAGAATAAGAAGCCACAAACCAAGCCACAATCCAATAATAAATCAATAACCTAAGCCAACAACTAGCTTTGCTTACTTCCCATGTACAGAAATATGCAAACAAAAACATTTAAAAGTTGAGGCCTAAGGTTAAGATCAATGAACTCCATCAAGAAAACCAAGGAGAAGAAGACACATGGTATCATCATGTATACATCCCCACTTCTCCCACTAGAGAACAATTTCTCGCACAAGAAGTGTAGTCTATGAAAGTGACACTTACGAGCTTACAAGAGAGAAATATAGGGAGCATTAGGAAATATTAATATGAAGAATTATGCCCCTATCCTTTTGACAAGACAATGACCCTTCAACCCTTTCCAAAGAAATTTGATATGCCAAAGTTCAACAAATATAAAGGGAAAGGAGATCCATGGGATCATGTTAAAGATTTCTACATGGCATGTCAAGAGGTGTCTTATAGTGATAATTACCTCATCAAACTTTTTCCCAAGAGTCTCGATGGTCAACCCTTGGAGTGGTTTACACGTTTACCATGAGGATCAATTTTCACCTGGCTAGAATTGGCAGAAAGATTCGTGCATCACTTCTCATATAACATAGAGAGTGATGTCACCATGGTAGACTTATGTGGTGCCAAAAATGCCCAAATGAGACTTTTTCCAGCTTCCTCTAATGGTGGAGAGGGATAGCTAGTCGCTTCCCTTGCGCTTTCCTTAAAAAAGTAGTTGATTAGTATTTTCATTCCCAATTTCAACCCGGATATAGATTTCCACCTCCAAATTCATTATGTTTGCACTTTTGAGGAGGTTATCGAGAAAGGGATTCAGATAGAAAAATCTCTCATTACTAAAGGCACCCTCAAAACCCAATCTAAAGACAACCAAAATGTCAAACCCATGGAAAATCCAAAGATCTTTAACAAAAACAAAAATGTGGTGGGAGACGGAATCACTGATTCCAAACATGTTCAAATGGTCCAAACTGGTCAACCTTTTAAATTGACCAAGGGCCCAATTCAACCACCACCAAATCAAAGAACATTTACCTCTCTCAATGAACCTTTGTCAGTTATTCTAAAATAATTAGATGTAGCCCACATGATGACCTATCCTACAACGAAACCATTTGATGAAAACGCTCTGAAACCTTCATGGTATAAGGAGCATGAATATTGTGAAATGCATCACGTCAAAGGACACACGACAAAAAATTCTGCGGCTTCGCCATTATATTCAAGACCTCATTGAAAATGGGGAGATAGAGGTGGAGAACCTTAGAAAAACACAAACACCTAACGAGAAAATGGGAATTTATAAAGAACCATTCCCCAAGCATGATAAGTCAGAAAAGTCAAAGCTGGATGAGGGAGAGTCATCCCAAACTTATAAAGTCATGAATTACTTATACACCAAAAGAGACAACAATCATTATGATTCACTTATTGGATGTATTCACTCTCTTGCTGACCATGTCAATACCATCGAATCAAGGGAAAGGACTGTGCTTTGGTAGCAGTAACAAGGCATGCTCACCTCATGATTCGGAACCCTCTCCATCGACCCCACAAACTAGTAAATATAACCTTTTAGAACAACTTGAAAAGACATCTGCTAAGATTTCAATCTTAGATATTCTCAAGATATCCAATGTGCATAAAGACATTCTGTACCAAACTCTTCAGGGTTCGGGAGTGCCTTTAGAATTTGATCCTACACACCTTCAAGCTACGGTGGCAAACATCATACCAAGTGAACATCTCACTTTCAACCATAGGGAAATCCCTACTGAGAAACCTACACATAATCTTCCCTTATACATTGAGGTAGTTGTCACCGCAAGAAGATCAAATGGGTGATTTTGGATAACAAATCTGGGTTGAACATTTGCATGCTCAAGTTGGTCAAACAGTTAGGACATACAAAGAAATATCTTGAGTCCCATATTATCACTATCACCGCATATGACAACGTGGAAAGGGAATCGGTAGGCATCATCACGTTGCCCATGAAGGTGGGCCCTACTTGCCATCAGATTAAGTTTCATGTCCTAGACTTGGAACTTCCATATAACATGCTTCTAGGCTGACCATGGATTCATGTCATACAGGCCGTGCCATCAATGTTTCATCAATGCATTAAGTTGAAGCATGAGGGACGTATAGTTACAATACAAGGTGATTCCAATCCCTTTAATCATTGTAGAGCTCTCAATAGCTTTGCATGAAAGGGTACCTATGCATATCCCTCCATAGATATATTTGTCCCTCTCCAGTTTGAGGCCATGGAATCCTAGGTGGATTCAGATTCTCTTAGTTCTTGCAGTCATGGGGCGTCTACTTCAACATCTCCATTTGATTCATGGGAGATGAAAATCCTTGAATATGGCTGTGGGGAGTATAATGTACAACAAGTGCTCTTGTTTTCAGACCTCTCATTGTCGTCCAAGACTAGAGGTTAACCCAACTACCGCTTCAGAAGACCTAGAGAGGAACACACTATTGGGTCAAACCTACCTAGAGGATTGTTAGCTAAGGAAAAATTCTTGATTCACCTACTCCTTGGGTCCCTAAGGATACTCAACCATCATGTTATCAAACCTTGGAATATGAAAAATCTAGTAGAATGATGTACTCCATGGGCTACAAAGGCCTAGGATGTGGGAGAAACAAAAAAGGACAAAGAGAACAGTCCCTCTTCCAAATTTCAAAATAGAAAGATATGGCATTGGGATTCACCCTTATGGATCGCACCCCAATGATCAATATGCTACTTGATTCGAGCATGAGGATGGGTCTAACTATCTAGACAGTGATACATATTCCCATTGTAGCCAATATGAGGATCTGGCCTCCACAAACCTTTTCATGAACAACGTTGTCCTAACCATAACCCCCACATAACCAACCCTTGACCTTGTATACCCTTCCCTTGTTGAATGGGACCAACAACGTCACATGCCACTAGATTTATTCGAGAACAACGAGGCTATCGCAGAGAGTTCATGGGAATAAGGGATATAATTCCCATTAGAGATCACAATAAAGGTTTCTTTATCAACTTAGATACCTGCGCCTACTTCGGCAAGGAGGCTGAACTTTGTGGTTAGCAAAATTTAAAGAAAAGTGAGGGTAAAGTTCTAAAGAAAAGCCTTGGCAAAAATGAAGTCCAAGTCACGAGTGATAACCTCTTTGAGGCATTGGATGCCAAACAATAAGAAAATCAAAGGACAAACAAAGTGACCATGCTAAGAATGAAAATCTCATGGAGACATCCTTGGATGAAGATCTCAACCTACCTCCTGATCCTACGCGTATGGAGGACTTATCAAAATTGCTAGTCAAAGAAACCATTGATATCAATATTGGTACAGAAGAAGATCCCAAGATAGTGAAATTGGGAGCCTCACTCTCGCTAGAGAAAAAATACATTCACTATACTACTACAACAGAGTTTATTGATGTGTTCACATGGTCTTACAAAGACATGCCCACTTAGATCCAACTTTGGTCATGCACAACCTAGTCACGCATGCAGACACTAAGCCTATCAAATAGAATCTTTGAAAGATGCACCCAAGAGTGGCCCTATTGGTTAAAGAAGAGTTGGAAAGATTGCTTACAGTGGGATTCATCAGACCAATTGATTATTCTAAATGGATATCGATAAATTGTTCCTGTCTAGAAAAAACCTATCGGTATCCGAATCTACACAGATTTTAGGGACATCAATAAAGATTTCCCTAAAGATAATTTTCCATTACCCAACATTGGCATGATTGTTGAATCAATAGTAGGGTATGAGATGCTATCACTCATGGATGGCTCCTCGAGGATATAATCAAGTTAAGATCGTTGAAGAAGACCAACACAAAACAACTTTTACGACTCCTTGGGGCACCTTTTGCTATCAGGTAATGTCGTTTGGCCTTAAGAATGTAGGAGCTACTTACCAGCAGGCCATGATAGTAATTTTTCATGATATGATTCATGATATCATGGAATACTACGTAGATGAAATCTGGGAAAGTCCAAAACAAGAGAGGATCATCCTATCATTTTGTGGCGTATCTTTGAACGCCTGCGTGAATACAAAGTTAGGATAAATCTAAAGAAGTGTGTCTTCAGTGTGCTATCGGGAAACTATTGGGCTTCATTGTGTCAAGGTGAGGTATTGAGGTAGACCTTGCTAAAGTGTTTGCTATCACTGAAATGCCTCCACTTGAGAATATCAAGCAACTACACAACTTACAGGGGAAAATTCAAGCCATTCACCACTTCATCTCCCAGCTTGCTAGATAAATGTCACTCATTCACCCACTTGCTTAAAAATACGTCGCTTTCATCTGGGGACCTGAGAAACAACAAGACTTTGCTTTGCTTAAACAGTACTTGGCTAATCCACCTATCCTCATGCCTCCCACTCCTGGGAACCACTATTGCTCTATATTTCTGCTACACAATTTTCTATTGGTGCACTGCTCGCCCAATACGACCTTGGCCATAAGGAGAAAGTAATGTACTATCTGAGTTGCACCCTCATCACCTATGAGCTTAATTATCCTCAAATTGAAAAGTCTTGCTTGGCCGTTGTTTTTACTTTTCAAAAACTTTTCCACTACTTGTTAAATACTAAGACCAAGCTCATATCCAAGGTTGACCCACTCAAGTATTTATTGTCCAAACCTGCCCTCATAGGTAGAATGGCTAATTAGATCATTCTACTCAGTGAGTTTGACATAGAATTTGTCCATCAAAAATTGGTTAAAGGAAAAGTACTTGCAGACCAGCTAGTGAAGCACCTTTGCAAAGCACGGAACCTTTGAGTTTGGATCTTCTAGATGCCTCCTTGCTCTACATTGAATAATTTGTCATGTGGTAGATACATTTTGATGGATCCTTTATGTTTCATGGTTCAAGTGTAGGAGTGGTCCTTATTACTCCTTCTGGTGATCCTATATCGCAGATTTTCACCTGGCCTTCCCTTGCACAAACAACATTGTAGAATATAAAGCACTTATTGCAGGGATGAAGCTGGCCATCAAGTGGAATGTTCATCATGTCAAGGTTGTAGGTGATTCGTAGTTAATCATTAAATAAGTTAATGATGAATATAAGGTTAAGGATGACAAGCTCATACCTTACAAAAAGTTAGTGGAAACTCTAAAGGAGTATTTTGTGCACATCACCTTTGAGAAAATCCCAAGAGCGCAGAATAGATCGGCAGATTCCATGGCAACGGTGGGTTCTATGCTTCAGTATTCCACTGGGAATAATGATATGCCATTCTTCATTGAAAATCTATGCCATCCCACATATGACATGCCAGAATCTTTCTTGACTTGTGAGGTTGCTAGTCCTAATTCCCCGTGGTACGAACTCATCTTCACCTATCTTAAGGACAACACATTCCTCCCGATATCTCCCATTCGAAAAGCAAATCCGATTCACCATATAGCCCGTTACACCCTTTTAGGAGCTACATTTTATCATCATGGCTATGATGGGAATCTATTACATTTTTGGATGTGACAGAGTCAATCTAGGAAATCAAAGAAGTGCACGAAGGGGTATGCAGAGCACATACAAAATCTATCATCCCTTTAGAGATTGAACTTCCATCCCTAAGAATTTATCTTCGAGATTATCTGGATAAGGATGAAGATTATCGAGTGGCAATACCGGTTGAGTTAGAGCTCCTAGATGAGAGGTGCATTCACGCTCTTAATCACCTAAAAGTGTATCAACACAAAGTCTCCAGAAACTAGAACAAAATAATCACTCCTCGTCAGTTTGAGGTTGGTGATTTAGTCATGAAGGAGAACTTGTTCAACACTAGAGCAGAACGAGAAAAGAAAGGGAAGTTCAAACCATATTGGTTGGGACCCTATGTTATAGTCACCAAGTACGGCACAAGGGCATACAAACTAGCTCACCCCAATGGTGATGAGCTCGGGAGCCCATGAACTCCATGCATCTTAAGAGGTTCTATGCTTAAACATGGCACAAGGAAGTTCAAAATCAAAAATCATAAAAATCAAAAAATAATCGAAAAGGAAAAGAGAAAACAGGTCGTCCACTAGTGAAAACCACACAATTGTGGCACTTTGGACAAGTCCTTGGGTGAAAACCAGCCCGGTGCGCCTCGGGAGGATTCGTCATTCACAAGCATCCTGCATCAAGAGGGTAGTTTTCTTTGGCCTAGACCTGGTTCTACCTTTGTAATTCCTTGAGTGCCTCATCCTGTCTAGCCTTGATCTGGCTTTGCCTTCTTTTGTTCATCTGTGAGGGGCATGGTATTTTGCTATTTCCCATCTTACGCTGGGGGAAACTCAACGACTTCACCCTCTTTTCATAAACACGTGGATTCTACCCTTGTATATTCCCCATCTAATGTTGGGGGCATCCACGCTTTCTTGGTTACCTGCACATAGCTCTGGAAAACCGTTAAAAACACCAAAAACAATAGAAAATTGTTTCACAAAAACCTAAACAATAGAAAATTGTTTCACAAAACACCAAAAACAATAGAAAATCGTTTCACAAATACACCAAAAACAATAGAAAATTGTTTCACAAAACACCAAAAACAATAGAAAACCATTTCACAAATACACCAAAAATAATAGAAAATTGTTTCACAAAAACCTAAACAATAGAAAATTGTTTCACAAAAACCTAAACAATAGAAAATTGTTTCACAAAACACAAAAACAATAGAAAATTGTTTCACAAAAATAAAAATAGTAGAAAATTGTTTCACAAAAACCTAAACAATAGAAAATTGTTTCACAAAAACCTAAACAATAGAAAATTGTTTCACAAAAACACAAAAAAATAGAAAATTGTTTCACAAAAACACCAAAAAGCAATAGAAAATTGTTTCACAAAAACCTAAACAATAGAAAATTGTTTCACAAAAACCTAAACAATAGAAAATTGTTTCATAAAACACAAAAACAACAGAATTTTTTTCACAAAAATAAAAAACAATAGAATTTTTTTCACAAAAAAATAAACAATAGAACATTGGTGCATGAAAACAAGTCTTACAAAAAACAATAGTTACTTACATTGTCTTGTTCCTTGCTTTTCTTGTTGCTCGTATAGTTTTTTTGTATTCTTGCTTGGGCATACTTTGTTAGGATTCATCTTTTATTTCTTAGATTAGATTTATTCTTTCTTGTGCATATTATGGTATGTTTTTGCATGCTAGTGAATCTTGGGAAATCATGATGTAATGTGTTAATTCATTATGTTCTTTCTTAAGCATTTGGTTGTGTTTATTGCATGTGCTCTATTTTGTTATCATTCACATCACATTACCATCATTATCATCACATCTAACATCATCTATACATCATATATAAACAAAATACTAAGTTTTACATCATGCATGTATGCTAAGCTAATCATCACATATTGTATCATCAATGGGGGCAAGAGGGGTTGTGCATGATCACAAATCTATCCCCCGCACCAATATCATCATATCATCCCATACATATACATCAAAATAACACATGAGAAATGCATTTGATATCATCTATGGATCTATCATCTAACATCCACATAGCACATGTATACATCAAACATCGAAATCAGATACATACAAAGTACAAAATCAGATAACACATCCATAAGTGTTGAATCAAACACACAGTATGCAATACGAATAAATGTATGCCCACTCATGTCACAACACATCCATAAGTACTGAATCAAACAAACACAACATGTAAAGAGAATCAACATAGAGTAATTTCTGAAAAGGGTATTTCACATCATAGAATTATCCCACTCGTGTCACATGCATCAAGACACAAAAACAATAAAGTACATCATCTCATAAACATGTGTATTTGAGCCCAAAAAGAAATCCTCATATATATACATGTGTGTCAATATACATCTATATCAAAAATGGATACACATCAGTGCTCTATATCAAAAATGCCTTCAGCTGAGGTGTACAAAGATGCTACATAAAAAATTTCTATACAAGTATGCAATGTCTAGATCGGTACTCAATACAATACATCATCGATACACAATGCCATAAAAAAGGGGCATGTATCTGAAAGAATAAAGCCTTCATCATGGGGCATCATCAAAATACATATATAGAAGGCTGTACATCAAACATCAACCTTCATAAGAGGTATACATATAAAGGATTTGTACAACAAAACTAAATATATCAACCGCAGTTCTCACCCTCACTGGGGATCCCAAATCTATCATCTGGTTGACAGAACACTAGAGGATGGGATGGCGCTGGTCTGGCCATTTGCTCTAGTAGAGGTTGTCTAACTGATCTGGTAGAATGACCTGATCTCCATGATTGAGATCCTGATGCACTCAACCCTGAAAAGTGTGGTAGTGCTACTCATTACTCTAGTGGAACCACTTTATAATAAGTAGTCCTATAAAATAGGGCCTCACCACCAAGCCTAGTGGCGTCACGTATCAAGTCCGCATCTTTGGAGGTGAGCGCTACCTAAAGGGCAGTATCTCACTCACATTTCACTTAGCCCAAGTCTGCCTCAGCCTATCTAGAGGCAGCAGCCTCTCTGTCTCTTTCTGTAGTGATGGCCCATAGCTTGACGCAGGCTTGGTCCCTCTATGCTAATAGTGCCTGTGATTGTGTGTATATATGGTCTCTCTGTGTAACAACCATCTGCACCTGTGACTAGGAATGATGAAGAAGGCTCAATATCTGAGCCCTCTATGCTGTTATCTGCTGAATCTGGTTTCGCCATGCCACTCTATCATCTCTTGGGCCAGCTTGGGCCCGAGCCTGATCCCACTTTGAAAGTAAGTTAACAATATGAGCTCAGGCCTCATCTCTCTCTGCTACGGAGGTCACATAACAACCTTGATCCTCGTCTCTCTCTGCCGTGGGCGCGTCTCTCTTGGTTATGGCCTGTTATAACTACACATGTACTGTGGCTATCTGTGCCACTAGTTGGGAGGCTGTGTGTGCCTCAAGGCTTGGTCCCTGAGTTACTCTAGAAGATTGTCCCTACTTAAAGACTCGCCTCCGGGTGTGGCTGCCGCTGCCTATCTTTGGGCCCTTTGGCCTCAATCCCTATGCTTGTGAGGCACCCTGTCCATCATGTGGGATACCATCAAAGGGATCCTCTGGGTCTAGCCCCTATGCTACTTCCCTTGCCCTACGCTCTGCTCCACACCATATCTCTACAGAAGGTGAATTCCTACTACCCAAGCCTCCTCGGAATGGTGAGCTTCCGAGGTAATATTATAGCATACTAGTCTGCATAGTCATTTATGGTCCCCAGATCTCTCACCTGTCATAATAGGTCCCATACCTGTGGGACCACCTGTGTGAAACTTGCCCTAGCTCCGGCCACTAGTATACGAGGCCCCATGGTCTGCCTCTTTGAATCCCTGTGTGCATGCCATATCCTGGTGGGGACACCCCTGTACTGTCAAGCTACCACTGGCACCTATCCACTCGGTACAGCTCCATAATGTAACTACGGCTGCCAATGAGAAAGTGCTCCACCAGGCACACGCTGAGCTCTGTGGCATCCTCTAGCCACTAGAAATGCCTATATGGCCACCAGATGATGTCTATCACTACCAACTCATCAAAATCTCACCTATATCTGAATAGGCTACCAAGATGGCCATGTACATCCCCACCAGCTGCTACCCATGCCATATATGATGGCTCCTCGGGATCTCGAACACGGAAAGGGCCCATGGGCGTCCAATCACAATATGATCCCATGACCATATCTGTAATAATGAGGTTGGCCCCACGGTCTTCTAACCATGGTATGTAATCAAGTACAAAATCCCAGTATAGGTGGTCTAGTATGCACTGCCCCTAGTAATATCTCTCACCACTGTAAATTCCATGAACCGGTGGTACTAGTCCTCTCGAAATGAAGTCCATATCTTATCAGTGAGTAGGAACCCACTGATAAGAGCCATGATGTAGAGAGGTCCCTGATGCAATGTGGGGTCAGAGATACACTCATGTAATGCTATAGTCATCCCGTCGTGCGGGATATCGTCAACACCAAATAGGGCACTGCAAGCTACTCTAATCAGCCCTGCATCAGAGTTGTACTCGATCAACGTGCCCATCATGGGCACATGAAGGATCTGCCAAATGTCCTCAATAGTCACAGTCATCTCTCCTATGGGCAGTCTGAAACACTAACTCTCGCTATGCCATCGCTTGGCTAGCGTAGTCAAAAGATCGTGGTCTAGTACGATAGAGACAAAGATCTCGGGACATAGGACCTAGCCCCACCGCCTCAAGTAGTATTGCCATGACTCATTAGTCACACGGTGCATACTACCCTCTAGCTCTGTAATCCGGGTATGTCACTCCCATGTCTGCAAAATTGGTAGTTATCTCTACAAAATAACACACCGCTCATTAGTTCCTAGCATTTCTTCTAAAAATCTATCTCATCTTTTAGGGTTAACCCAAAAATCCTACAAATTCTTCCAAGTGTCATGTTTTTGACACTTTTCTATCTTTTTTCTGCCTGTCTAGGGCACCTACACACCCTTCGGGTGTGTGCGTCACATTTCTAACACCCGCACTTACACGCGTATGTCTTTGGCACTGCGCCCTCTTTTACATGCATGTGTTCCCTTTTTAACGTGTGTGCCACACATTGGACGCTTGATCTTGTGCACGTATGCTCCCATGTGTGCACCCTCCCACTCCATGCCTACATCACGCTTCTCATGTGTGCACCCCATTTCTCATATGTGCACATGTGCGCATATGTGCTTGTGTGTGCACATGTACGTGGGTGTGTGTAGTCTATGTCGGCGTGTGTGTGTGTGTGTGTGTACGTCTTGGCACATCACCCCCAAAACAACACCTATGCCCCCAAAAAGGTGCATGTGCCCCCTATCCAACACCTACGCCTATGCAAAGCAGGTGCACCTACGCATTTTCCTACATCTAAAAGCTAAAATTAATGCATTGATGACACAAACTAACGAAAAAGGGTTCGATACTCACAAAGGGGCCATCATCTGCATGCCATTGGTACCCCCTGAACTACATCTGCGTGCCTCAATCGGTCTCGTGTGATCACCATGGTTCTCCTCAGTGTAGAGCCTCACAATAAACTTTCTAAACTGATCAGTTACAATGAATTATTTGTGATGTTTTTACCCCCCTTGGTGGGGTATATTAACCTGTTTTTCACTGTCAGGAGGGTTGGGAGGCCCGTTTTGATCACCATTTTTCTCCTCTGTTTCGTTGTGGAATAATTATTTTTATTAAATAATTATTTTTCTCTTATTTTTCACCATATTGGGGCATTTTTGTTATCCGATACCCCTTTTGTCTCCCTTGGACAATTTTATTGCTCCCTAGAGATTTTTATTCTTTGTCACACTCTCATCAATGATTATTTTTAAAATAATTATTTTTTCTTAATTTTTCCATTAAACAAAGGCATCATCTGTCATTTGTTTCTCCTTTCTTCCACCTAGGGTGCTTTTCACGTTGCCACTAGGCCCTTTTCTTTCTTCTTCTATTTTATTCTAATGTTCACCATGGTTTGGAAAGCAAAGAATTATAAAAACAATATATATATCAAAAATCCAAAAACAAGGCAAAAATTTTCAAAAATCCTAAAAAGTAAAAAAACCCTACAAAAATTATAACTTGCTTATTTTGGCTGAAACTTGTGTCTTACGCATGTTATTTTCTCCATATCCTATTGGTTTGTCTCACATCTTCCCGATTAATACGACTTGCAGATCACCGGGTTCGCAACCATTCACAAAGTTAGTTGCACTCGCTTCATCTCGTACTCTAGGGCACTTTTGTTGCCTGGTGTTGTTTCGTTGTGCACAAACACTTTTCATAGACCCCATATCCATTGTCATTCCCCCTTGCATGTATCCTTTCTCGAGGCATCATTTTTAACCCTTGTCATCAATCACAAACTTTTGGATCTTCTTCAAGACCGATAACAAAACATTTGTACAACTATCTTGATCGTTGTTGGGTTGGATATGTGCGTTCATACTTATTTTCCTGTTAAATGAGCTTGTTTCCTTCTCGTATTGCATTACATTATTGTATGTTACATGGAGTTGGTACTTTCAACAAAGGGACAATTTTTCATAGTATGGATTTTCATGTCATTCTACCGTTGTCGTATGCTTATATTTTTCATAAGGACCAATGATGTAGTTCCTATGACAATATGATGATTTCAAATTGTTCCAATAAACAAGCGGCAGAGGCTAAGCTCTTCTTTCTACTCCTCCTTATTTATTCTACATCACTTCCCTTTCACCACTAATTTTCTCTTTCACCGAGGCATCCTTCCTTTTTCCCATTCTTCTTCCTACCTCTCACCTTTATTTATCGTCGATCGGCTTCTTTCATCACCCCATCGACACTCGAGGGGACATCTCTCCCTCCTACTAATTTTTTTCTATCCCTTCAAAATTTTCTTCCGTCTACTATCTTTGAAGTGGCATCACTTATGCCACCCCAAAGAGGGGAAAATGTAGACACCTATAATTACACTCGAGCAATTTAAATACTTAAATTGTGTTAATTATCTCCTTTCCCACAAATTGACGACATATTGTCAATAGCACTCATCTTCTCTTCCATTTTCGTTAATTGATTACATTAAGCTAATTAATTAATTCACCTATCCAACACATACCCTAATTAACAACCCTTCGTTAATCAACACCTTCTATCTAGTCTAATTAATTGTTATTAATTAATTAGCCTCCCTTCTCATTAAATCAATAAATCACTATTTTATTGGTTTACTTCCCTCCTAATGGTCCAAATCACACTAAAATCCATTTAAAAGCTTATAAAAGTTTGCACATGTATTTATTAATCATCTTGATTAATTAATACACTCCCTTTATCCACATGAGCCACTTGAGGAAAAACTAAACCCTCCTAAAGTTAACTCAACCCCATCTAAACCCCCCCTTATCCATAACTAACTCTACATCTCCATTAGTCCCACATTCACGAGGATGTGTTGAATCCTTTATCCTTTAGGCTATATAAACAACCCTCCCTCAATTTCTACACTTACACCTAAATCTCTCAAGAGACAAAAGTAAGCACATAATTTTCATACTAATAGCCTTTTATCATTCTTGAGATCTCCATCCTCCATTGTGAAGAGCTAAGCCTCACACTGAAGCATCCATTGAAGGATCAAATCAAGAAAATATAATTTGATTGCCATTGGACTACTTAGGTTCATTTTAAATGTTTAATTAGGAAATTAAGGGGAAAAGAGTTCATTAATTTACATTATGTTTTGATTAATATAAAGTTATTAATGTTAAGGGTAGGACTTGCTCATTTCTTCATCATGATGGTGCATATTTCTCATTTTTAGCTAGGTTAGGAAGCTATTTCTAGGTGGTAGTTTTCTTGCTTTAAATTTGGTTAAAATTGTAGAAACACTTGCACACAAATTTCACTAACTAATGGATGGGTTGTGCCTTATTTATAAGTATTGGGTGAAGATGACTTAAACACGGTATATTTGCACACCATCACAGACCTATATTTTGTTCACCATTGAAGGAAGGGGTCATTTAATGGGATGATGCAGAGTGTATGAGTGATACAACCAACATTTCTTGTTATAATTAGGTGCATGGGACATACAATTTGGTTAGAAGGAATATGAAGGTTAATGGGATAAGATTTTTCATATCTCACTTAGTTAGGCACTTGGGAGGGAGGAAATTTCCATAATACACTAGGGAGGGAAACCTTGATGTCTTTCTATGAGAAATGGAGATCTAGTGTAAGTGTCAAGTGGAGATAAGGAGTATTCTTACCTATACATTGTGAGGAACAACAAAACATTGGTGGGTGACCCATTGAGACAATATTTTAGAATGGTGTGAGCTGAGAATCGCCATCTTTGTAAGGTTCTCTCGAAGTAATATCCCATCTCAATTTTTTTACTATGATGGGAAGGGACCCACCTCATGCCATGTTTAGGAGTGTGAGAAGACTTGGATGGGAGGTGTAGAATCTTTATCCCCTTCCCTATGGGTGCATAAGTTTTATTACACCTGCGGGGTTGTGCGTGTGCTTGGTACATCCATTTAGATTTATTTTTTCAGATGGGGAATCTATAGGAGATGATGGTGGATATCATGTAGAATTTTGAGTACCAATCCCCTAATAAATCAGTGAATGAGGCACTACAGGTAGTCAAACACTTTACCTTGGGAGATTGTGCCATGGTCGAGGACTGAATTTTGGATTTTATAGGAGAGCATGAGTTGGGGGTGGCTTCATTGAAGGAGCATAATAAGCACAAATTAAGTGTGTCTACATGGAGAAAGAAAAGGGTAAGTTGGTGTACTTGGTGGATGGTGAGGAGATGGATAATTTACATGTTGAGCATTCAGAAGGAACACACGAGATCCTAGATAAGGTAGATGAGAAAGCACGTGCCTACCATGAACCCTTGAAAATGAAGAAGGTTAACATTGGTACCAAAGTAGAGCCCAAGGAAGTTGTTATTAGAGACTACTGGATAGACCAGGAGGTTTTGAAATTAGTTGAACTACTATGTGATTTCCAAGAGTTATTTTGCATGGATACCATGAGTTAAAATGGTTTCATCCTTCGTTGGGAAAAATGTGGATCAATTTGAAAGAAGGTGTGCACCCCATTAGGAAATAACCCTACAGAATGAACCCCAATTTGTGTGTAAAGGTTAAGGAGGAAATTGACAAGATGATAGAGTCTGTAATTATTGAGGCTATTGAGGAATCTAAGTGGGTAAGCCCCATGGTTATTAGTATAAAAAGGATGGAAGAATAATGATATGTGTAGACTATAGGGATCTCAATCTTTGCATGTGTCATAGATCCTTTCCCAACCCCATTTATTGAAGAGATTATAGAAGGTGTAGTTGGGAAAGATATCTATTCTTTTATAGATGGATTCTTGGGTTATCACTAGGTGAGAATTGTGAAGGAAGACCTGGGAGAAAAAAATTCACCACTGAATGGGGAAGTTTTTCTTATACGGTCATGCCTTTTAGATTGAAGAACACGCCTATTGTTTTTCGTGCATTATTGTGTAGGCCTTTCAAGACTTTATCCATAAATTTTTGCAAGTTTACCTAGATGATTAGATGGTGTATGGGTTAGTCAAGGATCATTGTGACAATCTACGATTGATGTTTGAGAGATGCAGGAAGTTGAGCATCTCCCTGAATATTAAGAAATATTTTTTTCCACTCCTTTTAGAGAACGTTGTTAGGACATGTTATTTGTAAATAAGGCTTCTTGGTAGACCCTGCAAATTTTTGATAGTATGATTAGAGAATCCTACCATTCAAAGCATGGTACATGGGTTCCTAGGGCATACAAGGTACTATTGGAAATTCATCAAGGGATATGACCATATTTTCATTCCCTAGACAAGTTATTGAAACATTAAAGTAAGTTCTATTGGGGAGAGGCACAACACATGGAATTTTTCACATTGAAGGAGAATCTTACCACCGCACCCATTTTGTGTTTTCCCTCTTGGGATAAGTCATTTAATGTGTATGTTGATGCATTCAATATGGAGATTGGAGTGGTCTTAGCATATCTTGGAGAAGGGATTGTTAACCATCCCTTGTGTTTTTCTAGTTAGAAGTTGACTCCAGCAGAATAGATTATACTACCACGAAGCGTGAGGCATTGTCAATGATCTATGTGCTATAAAAATTTAGGCCGTATTTTTGGAAATGCCTTTTATTTTCTACACAAACCACATGGAATTATATTACTTAGTGAAAAATCCCATCTTGTAAGGGCACATATGCTAGTGGGTCTTATTTTTTCAGGAGTTTGAGTTTATAGTTGTGGTGAAACCAGGGAAGAGTGATTTGGGACATGATCATCTATCACAAATTAAATCAGGCCAAGATGTGCATAACATCAAGGACATGATGGAAGATGCACAATTATTTAGATTACAGTGTGCACCCTTTGGATTAGAGGATATTATTTTTTTATAGAAAGGTGTGGTGCCAAAAGCAATGAAGGCCTTGGAGAGAGAAAAATTGGTTGTGCGCGTCATGACCTATATGTTTATCAGAGGATACCTTTCCAAGCTAGGTCATGATGAGGTCTTGTGACGATGAGTGTTAGAGCATGAACGTGTTGCAATAATGGAAGAAGCTCATGGTTGCGTTGCAGGAGGTCACTAAGCTGGGAATGTGACTGCGTGCAAGATCCTTTTGGTAGGCCTTTGGTGGGAAGCAATCTATAAGGATTGTATTGATTATTTAGAGGCATGTGACCATTTACAAGTGCCTTGGTAAACCAAGATAAAGAGATGAAATTCCACTAAGGCCTATTGTTAGTGCATAGTTGTTTGAAAATTGGGAAATTAACTTTGTGGGTCCTATTTCCCCAACCACGCAAAGAATAGGTTTGCACTACATTATCACCTACACAAATTATCTTACAAGGTGGGAAGAAGCGGTGCCTAAAAAGGATTACACGATGGATACATCAGCTAGGTTCTTATGGGAGAACATAATTAGTAGATATGGATGTCCGTTGAGATTAACAAGTGATAGGGGTACATATTTATTAAATGATATTGTTTGAATCTTTTTGGTTGAGTTCATGGTGGCCCATCACAAAAAATTTAGCTACACGTTAAATAATATTTACAATGTTCGAAGAATGGATTGTGATGAAAAAGTCTATGTTGTGTTATGGTCATATCAGACAACATATTAAAATTTGAACAAAGTAACACCCTTTCAGCGGGTGTTCAACGCGGAGGCTCTATTACTTGTTGAGTTCATATTACCCTCTTTGCATATTATGCATGCATGGGAGGTTTAAGCGATGAAAAATAACTTGAGGAACACATTGACAAGTTGATGCAATGGATGAGAAACGTGCCATAGTACGATGGAGTTAGAAAATGGAAAAGGCTAAGTAGAAGGTGTGGCATGATAGGAACATCAAGAACAAAAATTTTGAGGTTGGGAAGATGGTCCTGTTGTATGATTCCAAGTTTCATGTGCCACCCAGGAAAGCTCTAATTACATTGGTTGGGACCATATGTGATATCTCATATACTTGATTCAGGAACTTGCAAGTTACAAGTGCTGGATAGAACAATGTTACATATTCATTTTAACGGGAGTATGTTAAATCCCTACTATAAGCAAGTCTTCAGTGTGTTTGTAAATAAGGTAGTATTTTTATGTAGCTTAGGATTTCCCTTCATGCTTTTTCTTTTTATGTGTTTCCCTTCTTCATCACTTTGCCTTGTCTTTTTCATTTTGTTCAGGTGTGTTTTGCATCTTTGGTAGCCAATTACTATTTTGAAAGGGATTTTTATGCATAGAGATTCACACGTATTTTTAAGTGTGGGGTGAAAGGTGTCAAAGGAGAGTCTCTATAAATATTATGGTAAAAATAAAGTGTTGAAAATGATGTGGATTGGCAGCCCTAAGGAGAATCGCATGGGTTCAGAAGAGCACACGTAACAAAAGTGTATATGCGTTGAGTTTGGTGTCAAAAAACTTTATAAAAACCACGTACATGGATAAAATCTCAGAGAAACACAAGGTAGGTGGTGTTAAGAACTAGGATGCAGAGGAAGATTGACTTTGGTGTTGGGAGCGTGCATAAGTATCCTTGGTCAATGTAGTTTTTGAGCACTAGAAGCTTTAGGGAGTTTCAAACAAGATTGGGCGAGGAGGAAAAGTTCTCAAAAATTTTGTGCAAAAGGATGGCATTAGAAAAATCCAATTTTAATGTGGTTGTACATTGGTAGGTGGCATGGAATGTTCTATGGGAAAATATAAAATCTATAAATAGAAGGTCAGCATAAGTCATTTCTTTTACCTTGCATTTTTGTTGAAGAGCTCTTGTGAACTAGGGCATCCTTATAAAAATAAATTTGTGGATATTTGCATGTGAAGCGAAAGATTTAGCAGATTTGTGAACCAGAGTGGAAAGGAGTACACGGGCATGAGTGGAGAAGTTTTTTGTGTGGATTCTGTGGTTTTTACACTATCTTATGGAAGAAAAGTTTTCTAAGTTAGGGTTTACAGAGCTAGGGCATGGGTTTTGGAGGAATTTTGCAGAGGAGTGAAGCCGAGGGATTGAGTAGAGTTGAAGTAAGAAGAAAGGAAGAACTAACAAGGATCAAACAAAGGAAAATGACACCAAGAAAGGGATTGAACACTTCACCTAAGAAGGAAATGGTAAAATTAAGGAAAACCATTGCATCCACTAGATTCAATCAAGAGTGGTACTCATAGATGCAAAGTACCCGTTGGTGTTCTATTGGGGATGGATTAGGTGTCTTACATGAGGAATATGGATGTTAGTGATTATAGCCATAGGAATAGAACCATGGAGAAGGAAATGTCATTAGAGTTAGTTCACCTAACAAGAGAGAGGACGTAAAGTGATAAGCATGTTTATGACGACTCTGTAAAAACCACATTGGAGAAGGCTAGACTCTTGCAACTCTATGAGTTGCCATATTTTGGTAAACCAATAGGTTGTACTAGTGGTTGATGTCATGTGTGCATGAGGATTATTTTTAATTCATAAGAAGGATAATGTGCTTGACTCCCAGTTGATTTCTAAGTATATTAGACTTATATGCATGGGAGAGTCACTGGATGATGATTTGGATGACAAGCATGCAGTAAAGGAAACAACCGTAGAGTATGAGTATAAGAAGGGTTCACACTACTTTTATATTAGCAAGATCACCAACCCAGTTATGAATATGGTTGCACACTTGCTAACCAAGGTGAATGGACAAGAGTGCTGGATGTAAGTGAATAAGAGGTGGTTGAATATTTGTAGGAATATTTTAGAAGGAACAATCTACAACCTCTCGGCCTTCATTACGGAGGATATCATAGATGCAGTCACGTGATGGGGACAAGATCATGTATGGTAATTTCCTTCTTACCATTGTTTTTTCAGATATTAGAGTGCTCGATGGGCCAAATAGCTATGTCTAGGAGTACCCTGATGAGGACCCCCCCCGCGAAGAGGTTTGAAGCATACACTTGTGACAAAATGACTACTGCACATAAGGTGCACTTGGAGAAATGGTATAAGAGAATGCGTGATGCATTTGGAGTGGAGTGGATAATCCCTAAGAAGCTACCAGCCATAGTGCATGGTGAGGTTGAGTTCGTAAAATAACACTTCGACATAGGAAGATTTACTTTGATAAATGGCTCAAAAATCCCATGGTGTAAGTTACTATTTTCCTTTATAGCTCAATATTTTGAGCAATTTCAACATGTTCAATGAGGTTAAGAAACTTAGATTTGATCTAAGTGAGGTAGACCAGGAGTACCATGTGTTGCGTAGAATGTTGTTATACCCTAAGAAACACATGTATGTGGAGCAGTATGTCTCTTATGACGTACATATGTTGAAGTCTATGACAAATCCTATTGCATGGAAGATAGTGGTAAGGGTGTATACACACCTAAGGCCCAAGTTTGATAAGGTCTTGTACGTCGAGGATGATGTATCCATTCCAGAGGAACCTTCTATGAAGAAAGGGATGAAGAGAGAAAGGGAGGATACTATAGTAAGTAGAGCATATAACGCGTGTATAGTTCAAACCGTAGTATAAAAGGAGTTAGGTGATGGTCTAAGTACCTACAGAAGGATAAATAAATCCCCTGATAAGGAGAAGAGACCCAAAAAATAAGAGTCTCCTATGTTAGAATATTTTACGGTGAAGAACAATCAAAAGGTAGTGCAAAGCTCGAATATGAGGAGAGAGAAAACATGAATAATGATGAATATGAGGAGTATAAAGAGAACGAGGAAGGTAAGAGTCCCCATGTTTATGATATTCATGAATCTGATGAAGAGTAGAATGACTATGAAGAAGGCACTCACAATGTGGGAGGTAGTGAGGAAGAAGTGGGGACAAATGCATAGAAGATCCCACCCTTGGCCGGAGGACAATTGGAGGATACGATGGAAAGGGAAGTGGCAGGAATCATTGATAACTTGGTGGAGTAAGAAGTGGATCACAATTCTGAGGAGATATTGAAGGAAATAGAGAAAGTAGGAAAGGATTATGGGAGCATGGATGGAGATCCTAAGAAGTTCTTTGAAGGAAATAGAGAGTGCACAGATGGAAAAGGTGTGACAACGGCACAAGGACTTGTAATGAATTATGTCGGTGATCCAAAGAAGTTCCTACACGTCCAGCTCTAGAGAATGGTGCCTATAGACAAAATATTTTGCTGGTCCTTATTTGATAGAGGTGGTGCATTCTTGCACATAAGGAATATGTTGTCATGGACCTTTGACTCCCATGTTTATGATCCCGAATTTGAGATTAATGCGATGCACCTTTGATAAATAAAGACAGCCCTAGTGAGGTGAATCCTATTGTGGATGCTCAATGACTAACCGATGAGTAGATATGTAACACAATCAACAAGGTATCAGTATAAGTAGAGGCACTTGATTGTTCAAAAGGAATAACATAATTAGATCCCTAGAGGAAGAATAAAAAGAAAAGAATAAGGATATAATCAAGAGATACGGGGAGATAAAAGGAAAAGAGTCCATGATGGCATAGCTGAAGGATGAGTTAAGAGAGGAAAAGGAGGCGCGTGAGGCTTACAAAAAGGTAGAGACTATATCAGACTCCATCATTCGAGTGCACTCAAATTTGGCCCCTCCTAAACATAAGTATGAGTCCACTTTTCTCTTCCTGAAGGATGTGGCATGCTTGTTCACAATGGAGAATCCACCACTTTCATTAGAGTCAGTAGATGAAATTTTGGAGCGAAAAAGGCCAAAGAGAAATCCAAGATTGAGGAAACCATAACTCGGTACTCCAAGCTCCTTGCCTCAGTTAAATATGTGGCACAAATGGCCAAATTTTTTTATGACAACTATGGGGATAGGGATAAGGTGGAAAATATATTGGTTGTTATCCATAAAGCATACCTGAAGGAGTTTCAAGAGAAGAACAAGGGTAACGACAAAGAATGGGAAAAAATAATTTAGGAGGTTGAGAAGAAGTCTAAGGATATCAAGGGCTTAAGGGTCTCGATTAAAAATAAAGTGAAAGAAGTGCATCCCTATGTTATGCCGAGGATGGACATGTTGAGTGACCTTAACAAGCAGATGGAAAACATTGTTGATACACTGAAGGATAAGGGTGAGGAGTTGTCATTTTATGAATTTGGTGCATTAATAGGGGATCTGTTTCAGTGAGTGGAGAATGAGGTAGATGCCTAGAGTAAGATTGAAGCATGCTTGAATAAAGACTTCCCAATTATGCTTCAACAATGATGAAATTATTTCATTATTTGGCACAAGCCAAAAGTATGTTATTATTTCCTTCCATTTCTTTATTCTTTACAGACGATCAGGTTATTTCCAAGGATGGACAACAAGTTTAGTGTTGGGTGATGTTAGACCCTGAAAATGACTAAGTCCCAAGATAGAGGAAGAGTGCATGCATAGGGAAATTAAGGTAGAAAAATTATCAAGGAAAGGTGTGTGGGAGGATAGGTTAGTACCCGAAGAAAGAAAAGGGTTTGGGGACTTAGTCACATTTCAAAGGGAGTATGATAAGAAAAAACATGTGAAGGATCAAATAGGTATGATGAGTTGATAAGGATTTTTCCTTGAGTCTTGGGGTCCAAGGAAACAATATTCCATGAAGGGAATATTCTAAAATATGATCATTACGATTGGTGGAATCCTTTGCAAGATTTCATAAGCACTTGATCATGAAGGACCACATTTCCACCTAGCATGTGATCTGCTCATGGATAAAACTATGGTCGTAAAGGAAGGATCTAGATTCTATTTAATGGAGTGCTTGGATCTGAAATAGAGAGACATGTTCAAAGGAAATGAATTTTTGTAATAATGTTGTGGGTTGTAATGTTGGGAGCCACCATTATTGTTGTAGGTTATTGTTGCTGATGTTAGTACTAGAGAGAGGCTAGGAAAAGATGATGTTATGCATAGAATTAGGTGCTTGTGTCTGAAACCATATATGAAATGGAAGAACATAGCTAGGGTTCTCTGTGTAGAGTAGTTTTTAGGGTTGGGATGTTATTCCTTGATGTATATGGTCTGATATGACCCCTTTTGATGTAATATGGCTACTCGAATGATTATAATCAATATATGAAGCTTTTTCCAAATATCTATGTTTATAGACCAAACCCTAGTGTGTTTTCATGTTATTCATGGTTCATATCTGATTCTATTATGTCGTTGTGATGTTTATGTTTATCTCATGGTGCATTTGTGCTTAGAAATAGTTCCACTACCTTTGTATTAGATTACATGCATGTTTCTATTCTGCAAACCATTCCTCCATTAATGGAAAACATTCTCACAAGGATGACATAAAGGTGGGGACCTCGGGTGAGCACCCAAGCACTTTGGTGATAGGTTGGTGTGCTTGGGGTTTAAAAGTGGAGTTGGAGGTAAATAATGACCACATCCTCAGGCTAATGGGACTGCTGAGGCCTTTAACAAAATATTAAGCCACACATTAACTAAGATTGCGATGTCAAAAGAAGGGACTGGGATGATAAAGTCTATGTAGTTCTATGGGCATATCACATGTCCTATAAATGATTGAACAAGGCTAAACCTTTCAATTAGTTTTTGGTGTGGAGGAATTTCTACCAGTGGAATTCATGTTACCCTCTCTGCATATTACGTACACATGAGGATTGGATTATGAACAAGCATTAGAGGAGCACATTGACAAACTTATGATACTAGATGAAAGGTGATCCATTTCTAGGTGGAGTTAGAAGATGGAGAAAGACCGACAGAAGGCATGACATGATTGTCATATTAGGAACAAGAAATTTGAGGTTGGGAGGATGGTTCTACTATATGATTCAAAGTTTTTGTGCCATCCTTGGAAAATAAAAGTGCATTGGTTAGGGTTGTATGTTATATCATATATGCTTGATTCAAGTGCTTGTCATTTACAACATTTGGACGTAACATGGCTGCCCAGATTATTTTAACAGGAGTAGGTTAAATCCCTACCATAAATAAGTCTTCTTAGTGTTTGAAATAAGGTAGTATTTCTAGTTAGATTAGAATTTACCTTAATGTATTTTCCTTTATATGTGTTTCCTTTCATCACAGCCTATGCTTTGAAGTTTCATTTTGTTTGTTGGGGAATGCTTGTGTGCCAAGTATCAGTTAATTTTTAAAGGTATTTTATGCACAGAGGACTGCACATCTATTTAGTGTGGGGTGGAGAGTGTACATAATAATTTTAGTGAATAGTGTAGTAAGAATCAAGTGTTGGGAGTGATGTTTATCGGTGGCCCGAATGAGAAAGTCAAACACACATGATTTAGGAGGAGCGCACGTAGAAGAAGTGATTATGGGTGAAGATTGGTGTTAATAGATTTATAAAAACCACGTACATGGATAAAAGCATAGAGAAAACTTAGTTAGGTTGAAACAAGAACCTGGTTTAAGACATCATGGAATACGTACTTTGGTGCTTGAAGCATGCGTAAATAATTCTATGGTCAATGAATTTTTCATGCTATAATGTTGTGATAGTTTTGCATGATTTTGCATGTGAAGGAAAAGTGCTAGATACAACAGGCGGAAGGATAGTGTTGGAAAAATCCATCTTTAATGTAGTATTATAGTGGTAGGTGACACAAATATTAATGGGGAAAAAGAAAAATTGATAAATAAAAGGTCGGGTAAGTTACTTATTTTACCTTGTATTTAGTTATCAAAGAAGCTCTTGTGAACTAGGGCATTCTTATGAGAAAATTTGTATAAAATTATGTGCAAAGTTGAGAACTTGAAAGATTTGTGAACCAGACTAGAATGGAGTACATAGGAATATGTGAAGGAGTTTGTTTGGTGGGTTTTCTAAGGTATTTACGTTGTTTTTGGAAGGAGAATTTTCCAGGTTAGGGTTTGTAGAGCTAGTACATGGGTTTTGGAGAAATTCCACACAAGGAGTGGAGCCGAGGGGCTGAGAAGTGTTGAAGTAAGATGAAAAGAAGAAATTACAAGGGATTGATGAGAAAAATGGCACCAAGGAAAAGAGAGAATGTTTCACCAAAGAAGGGCAAGGGAAAGGGCAAAGGAAAACCAACCGTATCAACCAGTTTTAATGAGAAGTTGTATACAGAGACGTAATACCTAGATGGAATTTTAATGGGGATGGAATGGGTCTCTCATGGGTGGAAGGTGGCCATAAGCGACTATAACCATATGACAAGCACCATGGAGAAAGAGATGGTTTTGGAACTAGTCCTCCCTATAGGAGAAAGGACACATGATTCAAGCTGGTGTATGATGTCTCTATAAAGACCACATTGGAGAATAATGGATTTTTTCAACTATGAGTTTTCATATTTTGGAAAACCCAAAAGGTTATACTAGTGGCTGATGTCACACATGCACAAAGATTATTTTTACTTCACAGGGAGGATAATGTGTTTAACTGCTCAGTTGATCTCCAAATACACTGGGCTTATCTACATGGGAGAATCATTGGATGATGACTTGGACTACAAGGACAATTCAAAGAAATAGCCATGGAATATGAATATAAGAAGGGATCATGCTATTTTGATATCACCAAGATCACCAACCTAACCATGAAGATGGCTGTGCACCTGCTCACCAAACTAAATGGACAAGAGTAATGGATGCAAGTGAATAAGAGATGGTTGAACATTTGCAAGAAGTTTTAGAAGGAACAATCTACAACCTCTCGGCCTTCATTGTGGAGGAGATCGTAGATGCCACATGTGACAAAGATAAAATCATGTACGATAAATTCCTTCTTACTATTGTGTTTTCAGAGATTAGGGTGCCCAATGGGCTAACCAACTACATCTAGGAGTACCCTAAAGAGGACCCTTCCCTCGCTAAGTGGTTTTAATCATACACTTGTGATACAATGACTGATCCATATAAAGCACACTGTAGAAATGGTATAAGAAAATACGTGATGCATTTGGGGGCGGGATGGAGAATCCCTTAAAAAATTCCATCCTTGGTGGATGGTGAGGCTGAGTTCACTGTATACTAGCACTTCTACATAGGCATATTCACTTTGACAGATGGCACAAAAATTCCATGGTGTAAACTACCCTTTGTCTTCATAGTGCAATACTTTCATAATGCGGGTAATAGGTTTAAGAAGGCCAATAAACTTAGATATGATCTAAGTGAGGTAGATCAAGATCACCGTGCACTGTTTTAAACCTTAGTGTATCCTAAGAAGCATGCATATGTGGAGAATTATGTCTCTCATGACGTACATATGTTAAAATCGTGTCAATACCTATCAGTAAGAAAAATTACTGCAAGGGTATATTTACACCTAAGGCCCAAGTTAGAAAAGGGAATGTATATTGAGGGTGATGTATCCATCCCATAATACACCACTAGAAGAAAGAGGATAGTGCCAAAGAAGATAGAAAGAGAAGAAACTCTAGCAAGAATCTGGGTGTTGAGTGCGCATACTGATTTAGACCACGGGGCACGGGAGTCGGGGGTAGGCCCAAGTACTTACACTCGAAGGAAGAAGTCCCCATGAAGGAGAAGTCACATGAGAAGGAAATGTCCCTTATGATAGAAGATTCGTCAGTGAAGAAGAAGAAAAATATGGTGCAAAGTTCAGACTCTGAGGAGATAAAGAGCATGAAGGGTTACAAGTCCGAGGAGGAGAATAAGGAGTGCGAGGAAGGTGACGATCCCTCGTGTACAAAGTACATGAATCTAATGAAGAGAAAAAGGGGTCCGAGGAGAGCACTCAGAAATGGGATGAAGTCAAGAGGTAAATATGAATACACAAGGGACCACACACTTTTTGGAGGGAAGTTGGATGAAAGCTGTGGAGAAGGAAGTGGCAGTTACCATACAAAACTTTTTAGAGCATGAGGTGGAGAAAATGCTGATGAAATTGAGACAAATAGACGAGAGTGTAGACAAGGAGAATATTCTAGCACTTGGCTTCCCAAAGGCAGCATGCACTGTGGCAAGGTTGCGATAAAGTGGCATAAGGACCCATGATGACTTATGTCAATGACCCATACAAGGTACTACACATGTGGTTCGAGAGCATGGTGTCCACAGACCAACTCTTTTTTTGGTCATCATTTAATTGAGATAGTGCATACACATGCATGAGGAAGATGTTGTCATGGACCTTCGAATCCCATGTTGATGAGCCCGAATTTGAAGTTGGTATGGATGCAGTGATAGAAATGTAGAACCCCAATGAGGTGAATCCTATTGTGGATACCTAGTGGTTGATGGATGAGAAGGCTTGTAATGTGCTCAACAAGGTATTGGTAAAAGTGGAGGCAAGGTTATTTGGGAGGAATAACAAAATCAAAGCCTTAGAGGAGGAATTGGAGGAAAATAATAAGGAGATAATAGAGAGAGAGAGAGAGAGAAGGAGATAAAAGGGAAGGAGTCTATAATTACGTAGTTAAAGGATGATTTGAGAGAGGAAAAGGCAAGGGTGTGCAAAGCCTACAAGAAAGTGGAGACTATCTCAAACTCCATTATTTATGTGTGCCTAGACTTATCCCCCCGAATAGAAGTATGAGTCATCTTTCCGGTGCATGGAGTATTTTACGTGCTTCATCACAATGGAGAAACAACCACTTGCACTAGAGTCGACAGAGGAAGTTTTGCACTAAAAAGATATGAGAAGAAGTTAAATATTGGAGAGACTATAAATTGGTATTCCAAGCTCCTTTCCTCTATAAAATCCACAACACACATGGCTGAAGTTTTCTATGACAATTATGGAGATAGGGACAGGATGGAAATTATATTGATTTCTACCCATGAGGTAGACCAGAATGAGTTCTAGGAAAAGAACAAGAATAATAGGGTGGAATAGGACAAGATCATAGCTGAGGTTGAGAAGAATTCTGAATCGATCGGTTACTTAAGGGTATCAATTAAAAATAAGGTGAAGGATTTATATCCCCAAATTACATGAAGGATGGACACGTTGAGCGACCTTAGCAAGAAGATGGAAAATACCGTTAATTCTCGAAGGCTAAAGGTGAAGAGTTATCATTTAATATAGTCGGTGCATTTATAGGGGATTTATTTCAACAAGTGAAGAGTGAGGTGGATGCCTGGAATAAAATTGAAGCATCTTTGTACAACAGTTGAAAAATATTTTTTTTCTTTGGCGCAAGCCGAGTATAGGTTATTCGTTTCCCTCCATTATTTATTATTTTTAGAGATCAGAGGGTTTTCGAGGATGGACAATGCATTTAGTGTGGGTTGATTTTGATCCTAGAAAATGAATAAGTCATTAACCGAGAGTGCGTAAAAGGCACTACGGATAAAAATGCGTAAGTAAACACATGCAAGGAGAGGTAGGTTTTCGTGTGGGATCAAGAAGGGGTTTATGGGTTTAAGGACTTATCCCCATTTTAGTTAAAGGGTATCACATGTAAAATACATGAAGTTGTGGATAAGCTTAATGATGACAAGGTTGTTACATAAAGACTTAGAGCTCAAGAAAATAATATTCTATGGAATATTTATGGTTACAAGTTGTAAAGTGGAGGTTGTTATGGCTAGTTAACATCTGCATGGATTGGACACTCAAGTATAATAGGATATGATGACATTTGGCATGTTTTATTTCTTTGGGGATGATGTTTAGGAAAGATCTTATCTTATTTAAGGAGGCATTTGGATCTAGACAAGGGGATTATGGTGTGTTGGGTGTTAGGTGTTAGATGGTAGAGAGTGTGAGTGCATATATAATGGCATATGCATGGTGAATAATATGTAATGGTTCTAAGGGAAGTACTATGGATTTTCGGATCGAGCCATGAGAAGGGTATAATGATAATGGTATAATGATGTAACCAATCTATTGTTGAACCTTTTTCATGTAATATGGCTACTGTAAACACTTGTTAATCAATATATGATGGGTTATTCTATATATCTATGTTTATGAGCTCAAACCCTAGTATATTTCATATTGCTCATGGTACAGATCTAGTTCTCTTATGCTATTGAAAATCTTACATTTATATTATGGTGCATTAATGCTTAGATCTAGTAGAGTAAATGTGTGCATTCCTATTTCTAAAAACATTCCTCCATTAAAAACCAAGTATTCTTATAAAGCTCACGTAAAAGAGGGGCTCGATGCCTATGTGCACCTTCGATGAGCACCCAGCTTGTGTTTGGTGATAATTCGATGAACTTGGGATTTAAATGGAATAGGAAATGAGACTAAAATAACCTATATTACCATCTTCAGATTTAGATTTAGAGTCGAAACACCATCATAGTTACTTACCTTAGATGAACAACACTCTTCTTTCTAATAGAAAATCTTCTTGGACTTCTTGTTGTTCTCAAACTTCTTAAACTTCTTCTTTCCCTTATCGAGACCTATGGGTCTTCTTTTCATGATCTCCATCATGCTCTTCATCATCTTCATCCTTGATCTTATGAGGGCACTTAATGGAAAAATTACCTATTTCTCCATAGTTAAAACATTTAAAAGGAAACCTACCTTTATACTTACCCGAGCCATGTTTTAGTCTTCTAGAAAACATTACAATTAGTTAATCATCATCAACCTCAGTAGCATCATCATCATCATTATTATTCTTATTGTTTGACTTCTTCTCAGCCTTAAAATAAATTTCCTCTTAAGAGGTTTTGAATCCATGATTCTCATCTCATATGTTGTCAAAATTCCATATATCTCATCCATCAACATGACCTTCAAATCCTTGGATTCCTTAATAGCAGACACTTTAGGATCAAACTTTAGGGTTAGATATCTCAATACCTTTTTACTAATACCTCTTATTTTACCTCTTCACCTAAACCTCTAATGGTGTTGACAACTTGATCAACTCTAAGTAAATATGCAGAAATATATTCTTCTTCTCTCATCTTTAGGCTTTCAAATTGATTTTTGAATGTTTGGATCTTTTCCATCCTTACCTTGGAATCTCCTTCATAGATGACCTGAATTTTATCCCACATTTCCTTGGTTGATGTTTAACACATTACTTTGAAAATTTTTGATTATGCTAAGCCACACAATATTGCATTCATTGCCTTGGAGTTTTCATTATTATCCTTCTTATCTGTAGTATTGGTTGGAGGATTCTAAGGAACAGTATACCCATCTATCACATACTACCAAATGTCACATCATAAGGATATAATGAGAGTCCCCATTATGATGCTCCAAAATAAATAGTTTGATCCATAAAATAAGGGAAGTTTTCCTATTAGAAGTGCCACTTTGTAATGCTTCAAAGGATCTCCTTCAAGTGATTAAAATTATTCAAAAGGACCTTTCTCTAATACCAATTATTAGAAGCACAATGGACTAAGAGAGGGGGATGAATTTGTTCTTTAAAACCTTTACTTAATTCCCTTAAGTTGCATACACCATTCAAAGCATCAAATCAACATTCATTAACCATTAAGATCATATTAAGCATTATTAACCATACAAATGAAAGGTAAAGTACACAAGACACCAAATGTAAAGCTGGGAATTCCTCAAGGGAAAAAAACCCACTCAAAATTTTGAATATACTAAATAAAAAATAATTTCATGAAAATTACAAATCACACAAGATTTCTTTAGTGATACACCATCCCAAAAGGAGCAACAACCCCTATTTAGTAACGCACCAACCCTGCAAGGAGGCTACATCTCCCTAAGATGACTAAGCACCAACTCATCCACCTAAAGATGAAGATCACATAATGCTTGTTTCTCATAAAACTAATTGTGATCACAAATTCAGCTCCAATACCTCAAAACCCTCTCAAACAACTCTTTATTCTACTTCACTCAATCTTACTCCTTCATAAGTTGATTAGGTATAAAGACTTGTTATCTAGAAGAAGTACACCCTTGTGAGGATTAGCATCTTCTATTACGCTTCATCCTCACTTCGCAAATATACAATGAAAATACCTCATGAGTTATGGGTGTCCCAATGGTTGAGGTGAATCTCCATATTTTAAGGGATCATTCCCTTTAGTGTATCCCTAACTAGTTTTGGTTGAGGTAAGGGTTAGAATGAAACTTGGAAAAGATAAGGGGTGATACACCATAAATTATAGAGGCTACTGAAAATAGGAGCATGCAAAAACTGGAAAAATCATTAATTTTGCACAAACCAAAGGGATTTGAGTGATATTTCAAGGAAAAATAACATAAATCTATGAAGGGATGGCTCACAATACATAGTTTTAGTTTGCATGCACACTAAAAAGACATAAGACACATAATTTATTACAATAGAGGTAGATAACGTAAGTAATTAAATTAAAAATTTCAAGGATAAATCCCTAAATCAACTATCTAAGTACACGAGATTGCAATGAAAATTAGGAAGGTAGAACACTTTATTAACAATAGGGCACTTGCTAAAAAATTGCAGCAATTTCTTACAATAGTTGAATCCCTCTAGTGCTTGAAAAGAACTAGTATATATATGAAAAATTGAGAAGAAGAAGTAGAAGTGGAGTTGAAGGCTCAACACTATTTTACCTTTGGAATCTAGAATTTTGGCCGAAAAGGGGAGGTTCTATTGGTTTGTTGGATTTCGGCCATTCTTATACTTGGGTTCTTCAAAACGGGGTTTTGAATGGTTTCAAAGCATGGTTTTTACTTTGTAATGTTTTTCCTTCAACCTAAGTGGAGGTCCGATCCTATTTGGTTTCACATGGCAGCTTGGTGAGTCCAAATCAGAATCTAGGTGAGCTTTGTGCGTCACTTTGGCTTATACTCTATCTTATTTTAGTATTATACTCCTTTTGAGCTATGTCCGTGTGTAGTCACTTTGCATAGCTTGGAATTTTCTAGGTTTTATTTTTCTTACCATACCAACACAAGTTTAAACTCTAAGGGTTCGGACTAAAGTTCACATTACATGTTCATTTTTATATGGAACTTTTTGGTGAGTCTATTTGATTACTCTATCTTCCATGGGTATGAAAACCGAGCTTGGTCATGTTTTTATTTTGGGAGCTTTCCATGGGTGATTTTTTCTTATTTAGTCGAGTTGTTCATAGATCTAGGCTCCATTTTTAAGATAATCCCAAAAAATTAAAGCATGACTAAGTTATAATTTAGAACTTAGTTAAAGTTAGATATGGGTAGTGATTGTACAACCAGTGACTACGATCACATTTTTTCTATGTGGTTTAGCCATTGTGTTGGGATCCATTATTCAAGCGCTTTATATTTCTTTGTGATCTAGATTTTCAGGATTTGTAATGGGTTTAAAATATTTTGAATTAGTCGAGAGTTTGTGATTATCTTTCCACTCTATTGTGTTGAGTTGGGGATTATGTATTACATCTACCATTTAACTCTCCTTAACTATTTTCCACATAGATTTTCATGTTTTTTATAACATGGCCACTTTGAGATTTATGATCACTAATTTAATTTGAGTTCAAGCTTAGCTCAACCCAGTTCACCACTTGACACATGGATCCGGGCATGAGCTCTATTAAGCAATTTTGCATTTGTGTCTTGGATCACCATGCTTTATATTTGATCTTATAGTTAATGTGTCATAATTTGTTTTGACTATGCGGCCATGGGGTTATTTTGGGTTGTGATATTTTTATATCTCAACCCCATTGCTCAAATTTTATATTTTTCATTCTCAGTATTATGTGAGATCCGATTAGCTCAACGACATGTAACTCTATTAGGTTTATTCTAACTTGTCAACTCGGTTGTGCTTTCTTGAAATTTATTCATGGCTCGAGTTAGTAGAAAGAAGAAAATAAATAGGGAAGAAATCTAAATCATATTCACTAGAATACAAGAATCACCATATTCTAAAGCTCCTGCGGTGGTTGCACATATAAATGTAGGGTTGTTTGAAATACTATAGTATTTTAAAATTCTCTTGTCTACTATTTCTTGCCAATTCCCATGATTTTTTTGCATTCCTAGGCCCTGTTCGAGGAACTTCATGCCAATAGATGCCAATGGTTGAGTATCTATTTTCTTTCTCATTTCTAATTCTAAATACTTTTTTAGCACACAGAGAAAATTTTATAGCATTACCACATATTCACTTAGCATCATTATTCTTATTGGGAAACCAGAAATAGGTTACACTCTCCTATAATTATATTGATTTAAGCTTGGATGAAGAAAAATAATAATCCTTAAGAAAAGAATTCACCTTATTTGAGAAACCTTTTGGACTGAGATTTCATATGTAGTTCCACACTCGGACATATTGATATAAAGGAAGCGTGTGTTAGAGATTAATGGATAATTTTATTTATGTTTTTCTTCTATGCATTGTTGATTGTGGCATTTATTATTTTAAAGAATGCTTAGTTCTATGGTCGATAGGGTATTATACTTCTTGATTTCATGATGTAACTTGGAAATTCATTTGATCCATTTAGGAATCCATATCTCAAACTCACTTTATCTTATAATGCTTCGTTTACTTGAATGCCCACTATTATAATATGGACTTTTTCTACAACCAGAGTTATTTTTAGCTTACAAATCCTTTGAAAATTCTTTTTTATAAACGTATGTGAAACACTCTTTTAGAGTTCTATTGCATGGCTACCCTTGAATTTCAATTATTTCATATTTCGGTTACTCATTGTAACCATCCATGTTTCAATTCTTGATTGGAGGCTTCATGAACACTTGTAATTTCATATTTTCATATTCTTATTGTGTTCTTTATGATAAATCATATGGTTATAGCTTTGTAAATTGTACTTTGAGAAATTTGATGAAACATGGAAATCCTCCATTTGGAAATTTTTACTTGTGATGATCCTGAAATATGTTTCTAGAAACTTTACATGTTGAGAATCTTTATTTCTTTTATAATGAAACTTTGGAAGTTATATTACTGAGTGCCATAAAAGGGATCATTTATAAATCTAAAATTTTGTATTTCAAACACCTGCTTCTCATAAGGCTTGTACTTGCAAACATTGCACATATTGAAATATTGCTAGAGTAAATGCACTCACATTTGTTAATCCTCCCTGAAATTTGTATTACTTGTTGTAATGTATCTGAAGTATGTTTTTATAAAATCTTTCTTCTTTTTTATGGTTTTTAGCATGACTACTTGTGGCTTTTGTATTTAGTCTAGAAACTATGTACCTCTGAAAATTTGGAAAAGTATGAAATTGATTAAAATTTACATATTTTTCATTTAATCTTCAATCATCATTGTAAAGCATAATCATGCTTCACCTTGAAAATTATGTCTCTTAAACTCATTGCTGATCTGAAAAATATTGTACTTCTTGTTGTAACTTCATCTTCATTCATGGTCTCATAAGAAGACTTTTAAGATCTAAAAATGAAAATTACAACTTGTTTTTCTTTCTTAGACTTGGCACCCTATAGACTGTATGAATCACTTGAGATATGGGTTGTAGATGGTCATTATGTGATCCATTATTTCAAACCAGTGACCATGAAATGTATAAGGGCCTGCATATTAAAACTTGGATTCGAAAAAAAAATCTCCTTTATGAATTACTATTCATCTTGGTAATTCAGTTTTTGTAGCCAATTTTTTTCACTTCCAAACTCTACAAATTAAAATAAAACAGGTTAGAAAATATGGTGGAGGCCATAGGGATATCTTTTCTTTAGTTCTTTTCTTGACTTCTTCTTCATGATATAGTTCTAAAAAAAAATTCTTGAATGCTTCAGATGATAATAATTTTTTTTTTTCTTGGTATGTTGTTTACTTCATCATGCTTAAAGATATAATAATATGCATCTTTGTTTTATTCTATGCCATGCATCTTGCACTTTCTGATTTACTTGTACACATGAAAGAAAGTTCATATATATGAAGTTATATAGTGCATAAGAATGAAGACAACTTGAAGCTTTAACAAAAAGTTTGTTATGTACAATAGCATCTAGTTTGTATTTATAGTTTCATATGTATGCAATTTCTTTGTATGTAATTGATAATTCACTTCCCATGGATTGTGTGGGAAATACATACAATTAAATTACTATATGAATATATGTAAACATTTTATGTGATGAAATTTATGTGGTTTTATCTTTACTTGTATCTTCAAATGCACTAAGAAATAACATCTGCAATATTGTTGAATAAAATTTTTGCATATAATCACAAGTAATTTAATGGATAACTTGTACCTTCTTAATCATGAAACTAAAATGAATCAAATCAAACAATCCAACTCACTTCAACTTTCAACATGTGGATTGTCCCTCTGCTTGCTTTGGGGTTTCCATATTCACTTGTCATGACTTTTCCGTCTCTATCAAGACCCCGTGTCGATTCTTCAAGAGTTGATGCATGATCTTAATGCATATGATGAATTTGGAAAGGAATTTTAGGGGAGGATAAGCATCTTGAAACTATCACAGTGACATCCTATGTTAACTTCTCTTTTCTTCCTTAGTTAGGTCCATCAACTTAACCTCTCCAATTTAAGAAAAAAAAATGAGTTGACTTCTCATTATCTCTTTCTTGGACCCCTCTAACACTCTATTTTACCACCTCTAGCTTGCCCACAACACTATCCATTCCTTTATCTCAAATGAGCAAACACAATCACTTGATATACATGACTCAACTCCTAAACACCTCTAGGTAGGCCATGACCATTAAGGTCAGTCATTTCAACAATAAAATACTGCTACACACACATATAAAATCACTTAGAAGGACCATTTAGGTCAAAATTGATCCAAACACATAACCTTGCACCACTAGGCCTAAAACATGCTCTTTCTCTCAAACAAATGCAATATGGACAACAAGGTAAACAAACCTGATTCATAATAGGTCCACAACCTTCACAAATTTCAAGGAAATCCTATCAACACCTTCCACAGGCTCATGAACCTTTGCACCATCCATTCTTCTCATGACATCAACAAGTAGGGTTTTTTCCTACTTCATTTTTCACACCTCCAGAACACCATTATTCAAATAAGAATACCTAGATCCCACAAATCACCTCAACCATGGAATTAAACCACTCATTGGAAATCCACTAACCTAGGGACCATCACCAATCATTATAGACTTCATTTCTCAGCCCATAGAGCCATCAAAACATCTCTAACCTTCAAGTTACTTTAACTGCCCATAAAATAATCTTGGAAACAAGAGTTTCTCACACCTATGATAATACTTTCAAACCTTATCAATGCATGAAAAATGATAAAATTTAACCCCTAATCACTATCCAATAGCTATGAATCATGATTCAATCCAATATATTGGTATTTTAGACCAATTTAATCAAAGTACCTTCACATTCCTTAAACCCTATCAAGTATATCAACTTATGACTTCAACCTTGCCAACAAATATAACTTGTAGAATTCAAAAAAGCATGCATCATGTAACATTGGATTTTTACACAACATTCATATTAATTAGACACATCCTCTTAGGCCACACATACCCAAGAATATCCTTTCACCATGACTTCGCTAAAACTACCTATTAGGCCTAGAAACCAATCTTCACTTTTAGACCCATGCAGACCTCCAAATGGATTTTAAAAGCTCTAAAATCACTTTAAACATATAGAATAACTCGTCATCTACTAAAAAAATCAATTTATATCATAGGTCAAATGGAAAACCTGAGATCAAAATAAAATTCCCTAGAAACATGTAATTTTTGAGTGGGCTCCACTGTTATCGGACACCAAACCACCACCATTTGAAATATGGGAGAGTCACCTCCATCCTCCAATCATCACATTTGATGATCCAATGAATTTTGAGCTCACACTTTCAATATTTCTTCCATCACTCATGAATTATGGTTTAGGTATGGTTCATGACCTCCTTAGCTTCTTATCAATCATTCATAAAGCACAAAACCTCATTTGATCTCATTCTAAATCTAAAAACTTCTTAGCTCCATGTCAATATATCCATGCATGGCTCAAGTCCCCATGTTGATTATACCTCCTTATTAAGCCTAATTTTCTAAGTAACTCTCACCTTCTTCATTCTTGCAACCATGTTACTACTTATCTTCCCATGTCATCATAACTAAAAACTTCTTCTTGAATACTTATCATCATATTTTGTCATTAATGTACTTACACATTTTACATAAATGACAAACACTAGCACACACATACAAACATTATTAACCATTAACCCTTCCAACCTAGTTCCCAGGACCTGAAAATTTTTAAATTATAACTTATGTCGCGGGTTTGAGGCTCTGGAGTGTATCTTTGTTAAAGAGAATCAAAATCCCAACGTGTGTCCACCTCTTGATCCCTAGATCCTACACCATATGTCCACCTTTTTAATCATGTAGACCCATCTGAAACCCAAAACTATTATCCTCCTGGCTACTTTTGTGGGCTTGAGTCCATGAGAAGGTGGCGAGAATAATGCCACATGTCCCTTGTCGAGTCACGAGAATTTATAAATGCACCTTATAATAGACATAAGTTGAAAACTTTTTAAATGGGCCGCATGCTCAAAAATAGCCTAAATACTCCGTCTAATAGGGTAGTGGTGATGAAATTTTATTTTCTAATCCTGTAGTTATAAAAACACAAAGTAGTTATGCCTAAAAAATACTTGAGCTTTACGAGGTGAATACTTCGCATTTGTCTTGGAATGCTATCGTGAAAGCCTAGGGATCACCATGAAACTTGTAGTTGTGAAAGCCTAAGGATCCCAAACTTGAAAGAGAACATTAGAACCATGTTAAGATTTATATTGCATAGCCAAAACACACCAACAAAGGGGCATAAACGATCGGGTATATTTTTAAAAACATTCTAAAACTCATACTTCTTATTTCTTCTTTCAAAGGTAAAACACAAGATTGATACCTGAGTTTGGATCCATAATTCATTTCCACATGGGACTAGCTGGGAGAATGGCTGGATAACTAGTTCAAGTAGAATGCAGATATCATATCTGTCATGGAATATATAAGCACAATATATCAAACTTCAATGGATTATATCTCAAACTTTAACATAAAATTCACAAATACTTGGTATAGAATTACTCAATAATTTAGACCTTGACTAAGTATGGATTTTTAACTATTTAAAGGCCTTAGATTATGATCTGGTTGTATTAACACAAAAAGGAGGTAACTCACTTCACTGGGGATTTTGGCATTGCTATGTAAGCTAAGAAGTGTCTCATTCAGGCTAGACAAAGGAAACCCTTCCTCATTGTTCCCATTCTTCCCCACCTTATCAATTTATCTAAACCCCTCACATTATCAAAGGAAATACTAAAATTCCACTTTAGATCCAGGAAACCCCAATGTTTCCTAATTCCCCATCTCGTGTCTCAAAAATATTATCATGCCCAAAACATCCCTTATGTTTTGTAAAATTCCCTCCCATCTCCACCCATGGAATTACACAAATTTCAAAAGTCTTGTCACAAAGCTTTGAGGATCTATGATATTTCATGTGTTGTCCCAGACCTTCTCTCCAACATTCAATAAACCAAGTTATCCTACAATATTGGTAAAATGGGATTTTTACTTCCTTCATGGAGAGAAGATTTTTTAGGGATCAAAATATGTTTTGGAAGATCATTCTGGTGTTTCAAATGGTCAAATCATGAATCTTAAGCGAAAATCATTTATGTCTGAAAATTTAATTAATCAACATCCCCTTTCTTACATCTCATGTCAAACTAGTTTCACCAAGCATGAAAATTTCATAATAGTTAGGGATTGGTGAGAATTTGATCAGGAGGATAAGATTGTGAAAAATGTGAAAAAGGAGGCATCTAACATGAAATCACATTAGGAATACCGAAGGACAATTATTTGGGACTTACGGATGAAGATAAATTGTTTTTAACACTAGTAGCATCCGTGGATTTGAGGAGTAAGGTTTTAAAATTGATAAAGGTGTTCTTGGAACATCCTCATTTATGACTTAGAAAATAGGGGATTTTTTTACATAATGTTCTCTATTCTAAATTCACATAATTTAGAACACACATTCCTTTGCTAATCCATCACATAACAGAAAACCATATGTAGTTGTAATGACTTGGTGTTATACCGATCTCTCATTTCATGACTCATTATTAAATTGATCTCTCATGTTTAACTTGTTCTTGTGTATACAAAGTATACTTTGGTTCCTTCACCCTTTATGGGTCATTCAAGTGTTATTGTCTAAGATTCCTATCTGAGTGTCTATTACCGATACCCATATGAAATCTTGCAACCTTATACTAGGTGACATAAGACAATGCAACTAGCAGTTTCGATACTTTGGCCAAAATTTTAAACATGTTTACCATGTTTACATTCCTAAATGGAATACTCATCAAAAGGAATGTGTCTTTCACCCCACTCTAACAGTCTTCTAGATTGGTCTTCCTCAACTTTTGTTAACCAATTCCAAGTCAAAATTTTTAAATTAAATAGGGACATGTCACATACACTAGTGTTGTAGTCTATTTGTGGTGACTAAGGATAAGTAGACACTCAAATCGACTTACGTCGATTTGGGTGTGTTTATTCACCCTAGGTCAACATAAGTTGATGACTACACTTGACTATATGCCTATCTCAGTTTAGAGTAAAAAAATGAACTAAAATTCCACTTATGGCAGTCAAGTTAGAGGAGATGATTCGGATATTGAGTCATACCGTATGCTTCACAATAACCACCAAATGACTTTCTTCATTAAGTGGGTATTGTGCAGCAATAGCTATACAAAGTAACAACCCACTAAGTACCTTTAATGCAATTTCCTTACTTAATGAGGCATTTGTTTAATTAAATTTCATATTGTTAGTTAATTTTATTTAAATTATGAATTTATCTAAGGGGTCAAATAAGTTTGAATGATAATTCCTTTAAGAAAGGAATCATAATGCACCCTTAAACCAATTGAGGGTATGTAGATTAATTTCTCTGTAGACACCAAAATTAGGTTGTACCACCCTTATAGCCCCGTTAATTAAATAAACCATACCTCACATAGTCATATCCCCTAGTGCACATGATTAATTAAATTAATTACTTTAATTAATTTAATTAATGACCTCACCTAGCCACATCACCTAGACACCTCATCATATACCTATTTTTAGCATGTTCATTATAACTAAGACTCAATCTCTACTTACCATAAGTAACTAAGACTTAGTCTAACCCTAACACTAGATACATATTCTTTCTCTAACAACATACCCACTTACTTAAGCATAAAATACCATCTTAGACCCAAACCAACGGGAAAAAGTAGTAAAAATATAGCCAAGATATGTTGTTTTGGCAACCTAGGATTTCATGCCTTAACCGATATCGGTTAACCCTCAACCAATGCCAGTTAACCTAAACCATAATCAGTTACCATATATTCACTTTGATAACCTTGTTCCAGAGATTGGAATAATTATTCAAGTTTGGAGACAGACAGATAGTTACATGCAAGCACAAACCAGAGCCCTCTCGCACATCCGGACATACCTAGCTAGCACCAAGACTGATCGAAGGCATTGGCATTCACGGAAGCATTACGGGAGCCACTTTGACCCCTAGTATCTCAGATTAACCATCAACCCCATCCAACCACTAGATCAAAAGTACAAGTAATTGCATTTTGATTTGCATTATTCCATACTTATTTAGATCAATTTCTTTATCTCTATTTGTAAGTCCTAGTCTCCTTTGCATCCCATCATTTCCCACCTTCCTGTCAATTCATCCACCTAACCACCTATAACATCCTAACTCTCCATACGACTCCTGACATATTTGATCATTCTCATCTCCTTTGGCAACCTAACCATCATTCTCCCATTCTTTGTGCAATCACAGAGAATCTCCAAAACCAAAATTTATTGATTTTTTACCATTCCGCCTCTACCAATGTTGGTTAACCTAAACCGTCATCGGTTTCCCTCTTAACCAACATCGGTCATATAATATCGATGTCGGTCTCGTGTCTAGTAATCCTGAATGTAACAACAATCTCATAACCTTCACCCAAATAACCCAAAACCTAATCCTAACCTCCTCTGTTAGTCACCTTGGCCACCTGCCCAACCTCCAGATATGATCATAACCTAACCTGTTAGATTAGATTTTTTTATTGTATTTGAATGAGATGCCTAAATCATATCAACTATAGTAGGATGTTATTTGTTTATGTTACTTCTTGCATTAAATTGTATTAAATAGTGGATTGACAACCATCTAGGAAGTATCACACTTCCCAGATCTAACATACACTGGGCAGTCCACTAACATGTATTGTTTAATATTCTTCATGTGGTCTTGTTTTGCAATAACATGTAGTTCCTCCAAGTAAAAATGAAGTTCGTAATCAACACCTTTGGATCGGGAAATCGTAACGCGTGCACTCTACTTTCCACCTTCATTTCACAGGTATTCCTCTTCACCCTTACCTTTTTTGTTTTTCTCATATGTACGCAACGTGTTGGTTAAAAAAATTTGAACGCCTAGTGGGACCCTTGGTTGTGGGTTACTTTCTATTCATATAGGTTGGATCTTGTGTTTTTCCTTTCTAAATCGTTATTCACTAAATATTCTCCTCTAGTAATATGTTCCTTATTTCTAATTTCTCTAAATGAAACATTTCTTTTGGTGAATTTGAAAAGAATCATTCTTCTTTATTTTTGCATTAGTGAAAATCATCCTCTCTCTTATTCATCATTTGCTACATCAAATATAACTGTTAATTTGGGTTCTAAAATTTGTTGCATTTCATCCTTGTATGTTGCATTATTAGCTCACATTTAAAACTGAGGGCAAGCTATATCTTTGGAAGTCATGCCTAATCGATGGTTGACATAATTGAGCAGAGAAAGAAATTTATCTTCTCTCTCTCTCTTTTCAAACTACACAAATACAAAATTCACACATCTTCTTAAACAACACCTTACCTAGAATAATTTGTCAATGATCACACGATCAGAGGATTAATAGTGGGTGCCAGGTTGGTTTCTCTTTCTATTCATTATCTCTAAGAAATGGTCTCTCCCACCAAAACATAACTTGAAACCTCCCCTTTAGATTGCCTCTTCATAAGATTCCTTCCCAACAAAAAAAAAACTTTGTTCTAAATTCACATGTTAGTCTCGGATAGTATAAGCTAAAGTAACATAAAATTTTCTCATAGGATAATGTTTTTTTCTTAGCTTTCTTCTTGAATTGCATTTTTAGTTGTGAGGATTATGTTTCTACATTTTCTTCTTCCTTTCATACTCCACCATCATAGTTGGAGCATTATGATTGTTTCGAGTGTTTCAGGGCCTCATATTATCATTCTCATATTTCTAGATTGATTCTTCATCTGATTTAATTTATAAAATCCATTTTTTTCACTTCGTTAGATTTCACAATAACCGGTGTCAGTCTAGTGACCATCATCAATTCCCATTTAACCATCATCGGTTTTACGACGATGTTAGTTACCAGCATTTTTGGTTATTTTACCCAAAATAGCTTTCATCACCTTATTCTTTCTATTTGTAGTTCTTGAGACATCATCATATTCCCAACATTCTGATATCACTATCAAGTACAGTTTCCCCATTTCATTTTCATCAGTTCTACTTCATTTTCTCAAACTGGTGTTTTCCCACACTAACCAAAAGAGTATCGATTACTATAACCATCATTGGTCAACTTAACTGGTGTCGATTTCCCTGTTTTGATTTTTAATTGAAACATTGACCAAGTCCACCTACCAATATCTATTCTTTTCCATTCATGTTGTTTTTGTGTCATCTATAGAGTACAATTTTACTAGGTCAATGCTAATTCACATGGTGTTGACTCACAACCAAGCCAACACCCTTATATTTCATGCTAGTCTTTAACCACTCCCACCTATCCCATCACCACATTCCATCCTGTCACCTATGGATCCAACTCAACCTATCACCATTTCTACCGGTGACGAGGAGTTTGCAAGACTCCTTGACCAAAATCTCATGGCCTTACAATACTATCTTGCCCACTCATCTACTCAAGACTCCTCAAGACAACTAGTATACAACATGCCCAAATCTATTCCTCCTACCCTCACCCCCACTTCCATGTCAACTACCACTAGCTCAGCATTTCCTTCATCCACCCTACCCCCTATGGTATCTCAACTAGGCCCCACATCCGCTATAGCTACTACACCAATGATGTCTATTACACCCATGGTGTTGACCATTCCTTCACCAACCACCTTGATCATGGCCCCATCTACCCCCTTTTCCTCATATATACCAATTGCATTACAACCACCCTTGGTGTCGACAACCCACACCCCATTTCAAAACCTATTTCTTTTATCCCTCGGTATTTACCATCAATTGCCACGAGAGTCGTTACAACTACCCCACCTATTTTCACGCATCACCAGTAACCCCCAATCTTGTCTATCACCTATTCGGGTTATCTTCCACCTGTATATATCCCCCTTTGCAGTTTTCATATTCAGAACCCCCATGTACCGAGATGCTATCGATATTATACACCCATTGTTAACCTCCCTTTATTGTAGGAGGCATCCATTCCTCACAAACCACCAATGACCTCATTAGGATGATGATGGAAAAGATGCAGACACTAGAAGCATTAATTTTTGGCTCCCATAACTCCTTAACTTAAGACAAAATTTGTAATGAGCCTATTCATCCATCTATTCGTATGCACCTATATCTTGTGCACTGGGAAATTCCCAAGTTCAACCATTACAAAAGTAAAGAAGACCTGCAACAACACTTGTGATCATTCAAAATTGGATTTCCCATGACGATGCTTTACTCCTATGAACATTCCCCATGTCCCTAATAGGACCTGCCTTAGATTGGTACAATATTTTACCTAGACATCCCATTTACTCCTTTAACCAAGTGGCTCAAGTATTCTTGGACCACTTCTCAATCAATGTAGGCAAAAAATTCATCATGATTGACCTATATTTGACACAACAATATAATGACAAATCTATCACATATTTCATTACTCGTCGGTGAATTCTTATCAACCAATTAACGTTCCAGTTACCTCAAGCCCAACTTATAGAATTTTTCACTAGAGCTTGTACTAGACACATCTCACCAAATCTACAGGTACAAACCTTCCATACCTTTGATGAAGCATTTACCACAGAAAAAAATATGGAAATTTGTGCCATTAAAGAAAAGAAAATCCAATTGCGAAACAAAAACACCACATTTAAATCAAACAGTTCTTCTTCATCTTTAAAACCCCAAAACAATTATTAAAAATTTAAAGGATTTCCAATGCGGTTGTTCTCAAAGCTGGTCCATCTCATCCATCTTACCAAGCCAAACCTTCCTCCAATCTTTCCCCTATTCATACTTTTCAGTTTTAGTGGGAACAATGAAAGTACACTCCAATTAAAGAGCCCTATTCTTCAGTCTGGGAAAAGATTCTTAAAGTTGGAGCCATTGCACTACCCCATAAAACCTCATATTGGATTTGATCCTGCTCATCCTATGCCCACATGGTATAAGAAACATGACTATTGTAATTATCATCGCATCAAAGGCCATAGTGATGGTAATTGTATAAATTTTAAGAAAATTGTCCAGGAAATGTTAGATAATGGAGATCTTGTTGTGGACAACCCGAATGCACCAAAAAATCAAAATTTGCACATATTTAAGAAGTCATTCCCTAACCATACACCATCATCTAATCAAAATAGTGAACCTTCAACCAATGACAACAATGTTTGTGAAGTCCATGCCATTCCTAAATTTCCACAATTTTTTCTATCGAGAAAATTATGGCACGAGCTCCTCTCCCCATGGAGGAGAATTCCTCTTCCACTCCTCTCTCGGATGAGTCCCCTTCATATCCTCCTTTACCCACGTGGGAATCCATGATATCCATGATTTATGTTGATTTTGTTTCACCATCTACCTCATGCAACCTACCAAACAATTAATCGTATTAACTCTCCCACCCATAGGATAATCATTGGCGCCTTCTCCTCCACAAAAAGAGAAGTCTACCTCACCCCACCTACAATATCTCCTACCCATGGGAGATCCTTTAGACACACCACTACTTGTTGGGGACAATTCTCCATCAACATTCCAGGATCCTGTTGACCTTGTCTCAACTCTTTTACCCACAGAGTCCGAGACTAACCACTTCCCTATCTCATAGACATATTTTATAGGGATTTCCACTATACCAATGATGTCTCCTCTTACATTAGTCCTATTTTCATGACTAGAAAATCACCTGGATTACGTTGATAGTTCCACGTTTTGGGGATGCCTTCGGCTCCCCTTTTCGACTCAAATGCAAATGTTGCCTACAGATACCTCCACGATCTATCCAAAGGTATTTCCAGCATTCAGATCAACCCTAACCATGCCTGTCGAAGCAGCTTCTTCTTCATAACCTCTACCTACATCCAAACCTTTACCCATAACTAAAACCATTCCTATGCCTAAGAACCTACCCACACCTACATCTTCGTCCATATCTAGACCCATCACTACCTTGGGTGTCATGCTGACGTCAAGCCTTACCCATCCACCCATCAAATTGGATTTATCCACGTCTTCCCAAACCCGCACCAAAATTATTCCTCCAACTAAAAGGAAGACCAACCTTCTATTCCACATACACAAGTCTCACCTTCTCCCCTTACTGTTCATCCTAGGACCTAACCCATCAACCCTAGCCAAATATCCCCTACCCAAGGCCAATCAAAATCTATGAAACCTACCTCATCATCATGATCCTTTATTACAACCAATTTACCTACACAAAAAACACCCTCACCCTCACCCATACATTTCTTACCACTTATACCTCCACTAGTTACTATAACCCCAACTTTTCCTCTACGACTTCAACCCATACCATCCACCTGGCCTCTACCAAACACTTCCACTACAACTATATTTCCCCCATGGATAACCCATCATTTACCACTGTCTACTTTTCCTTTTGCATCGCATACTCCCATCTCACCTTTACCCAAGAAGGTAAAATCCAAAGATAAGAACCCACTACCCTCCAACAAGGTAGTTAAATCAACTAAACCTTCAATTGCTAGATATTCTACTGTAAGCAGAGAAAATTAAATTACCGTAAATGAAAGAAACAAACAAACATGCAAACCTTTCCAACAACCTTCTGTGTAAACCTTAGATAAGGGTCTCCTGTGAAACCTTGCAAAAAGAATGTCAGAAGTGTTTTGTGGGTGCTCTTGAGTGCTCTCCAAGATTTGAAGGAAAATGCTATAGACACAGTTCAACAAAGTTTTTGTGCTTCAAATTCAAGAGGGATTGGAAGGAAGGTAAGCTTGTAATTTATAGAAACAAAAGGTAGTTGGAATTGGTTACATGGATAAATGAACATGCTAAAAATAACATTATGGGCAGTTGTAATAGTGTCGGGGAAATAATGAAATTAATTACAAAAAGATGCATCTGGAAAGGTGGTTGTACGTGCATTTTAATTACCCCCACCTTTCTAGGATTCTAGAAGTGTAGTTAACTAGGGTAGTCAAAGTGGATTCTAAGTGGAGTTTGATCAAGTGGAAGATGACTAGGATGTGCACACACTTAATTAATTAATTATTTAATTAATAAATAATAATTAATTTACCCAAAGGTGTACAAAGGGTACATGGGATTAATTTAATTAATCCAATGGGGTACAATGTGTACTAATTAATCAATTTAATTAATTAATTACAAATGGGTAAATAAAGTTGTATTACCATAATCTCGGGAACAAGTCAAAACATGAATGTAAATTTGGGCTGTCTACATTTTCCTCTCTTTAAAGTGTTGTTGCATAGTAATAGTGTTTTAAACATAGAAGACACATGCAGATCGACAAGTGGAAAATTGTGAAGCATTAGGATGCCCTATGCAAGCAAAATGGTAGAGGAATGCCCCTTAAGGGGATGGATGATGAAGAAAGGTGAAAAACAACCGCTTGACAAAAAGAAAGCAAGGGATTAAAACAAGGATGGGAAAGGTCTGTTTTCATAGTATGAGTGTTATTTAGAGAGTAATTTTTTAGAGCAACCTGATTTTTTGTTGCACAATAGATTTGTCACCATGATTATGAAAGAATCAAGATGGTTAACCTAGATGCACGTAAACAAACACACATAACAAAGAAAATATAAAAAGTAAAACAAACCCAATATACAAAGTAGGTATCAGTCATCAGGGTTATAAAGGAGCCAAGATGTGATCACACTACTCTTAAGTGGTCCAAAAAGAGTAAACATCAATAAGGCAACACAAAGTCGAAAAGGAAGACAATCATCTATGCCCCTAATGCGTACCACAATGATGATTGAGTAGATACAAATGCTCCCAAATGAGAGTAGGATTAGACTAGAAGAGCAGAGTTAAAGTGACTCCTTATGACACTCTTGTTGAATCCATTGTACAAATGATCAAAGTTGAAATTACCCCAGGTGAAGTTACATCACCAAGTAAAAACAATTGTGTGACTTTCCCCAAGTAGAATTAGCATATCATGCAAAGGGAAGAAAGTGATAATTGTAAAATTGGCATGAGCACTAGAGAAATAGATAAAAGTATGATGTTTATCATAATTGTATGGAAATGTGGAATGGTTTAATTCAAGGGATTTCTAATTGTATGATTTCTGTGAGAAGTGAATGGTTGTTCAATTTTTGTGATTTTTTCTATTATTTTTTTGGATTTTTGAAATATTTGATATTTTTTGGGTTTTCGTAAGTTTGGAAATACAAATTCAAACAAAAATGAAGAAATTATGTGGCTTAAATAAACAAGGAGGAAAAAACAACACGTGTAAATGACAAAAAGATATAAAAGAAGTAACATAAATAAACCCAATATGAACAGGAAAGAACCACACCAAAGTTATATGTGAACTAGGATGTGAATAAATTTCTTACAATTGGTCCATAAGTGCATTCTAGAAAAAGCAGTATTGGTTATTCAAACTATCAAACATAATAAAATAATCTAAGAGTATATAATACAAAATTTCATATTTACAAATGTTTTATCAAGAAAACAAGCTAGTGAACAAAAACACAATAATGTAAAAATTATAATAAAGAAGCGAATATATACATATGTCAAGTTGCCCCCAAGAGAAATCCAAAGCCAAGTGATGTCCCTATGAAAATTTACATTGCAAAGAGTGGCTTGATTGATTGGAAAAGATGATTGGGAACAATCAAGTGAAGAAAATGGTGAACGAAATGGTGATTGTATGTTTTTTTATTGTCTAAACAATTTTATATTGTTTTTGGGATTTTGAACAATTTTATATTGTTTTTGTAGTTTTTTCGAGACATTTTTTTAATGTTTTTGGTTTTTTGGAATTTTGAACCACATGCCAAAGAAGAGGGAAAGGAAATTCCCAAGTCAAAACCGACATGCTAAATGGAAGGTGAACAATAATGGTAAATAATGGGTACGAAAACCTGCCAAGGAGAACATGTGACACACTGAAAGGTGAAAATTAACAAGTGGGAAACAAAGTGAAATGAAAAAATAGGTGGATACACTGACATGCCCCCAGTACAAGGTTTACTCTTTGGAGACTCAGGAGTAGAAATTATTCAGATGAATGGAATTCATAGGCTCCTTCAACTCTTTTCCATCCTTGGTAGATAGTTTGTATGCACCAGATCCAAATTTGGTAGTTATAACATAAGGACCCAACCAATTAGGATCAAATTTTCCCTATTTTTATTATGGTTTTTTTGTGTTCTTTTTATTTTCATTTAGGACCAAATCACCGATTTCAAACTTTCAAGGTTTGATCTTACGATTATAATTAAGGCGTAGTCTATTTTGATATACCTGCATAAGGTCTAAGGCATGAAGTTGTCTCTCATCCAAGTAATTACTACTCTGCAAGGCATGCAAAATGGTAATCCTCTTCATGAATGATATGTTGGAGGGATACACAAAGTGAAGGAAACTCAACTTCAATAGGTAGTATGGCTTGAGCCATATATTAGGGAAAAGGAGTAGCTCTATAGGTGTATGGAAGGAAGTGCGGTAGGCCCAGAGGGTAGGATATAAGCGTGTATGCCGTTATGTTCATGTTTTTGATAGTCTTTTTGATGCTTCAGATTGGCCATTGCTTTTTAGATAATATGGTGTAGCCCATTTTAGGTGGATATTATATTTCTTAGCTAGGGCCTTGAGATCCTTATTTTTGAAAGAACCACCATTGTCAGTGATAATAGCAGCGGGGATGCTAAAACAACAGATAATATGGTTGAAGATGAATTTAAAAATATTACACCTAGTAATGTTAGTAAGAGGCATAACCTCAACCCACTTGGTGAAATACTTAGTGGCGAGTTATAATAAAAGTGTGGCCATCGAAAAATGTGGGCTTTATTTTTCCAATTAAATCAAGTCCCCATTTTGAAAAAGGCCAAGGTGAAGTAATAGGCTGTAAGGATTGGGATGGTGCATGAATGAGATTACCATGTTTTTGAAAATCCTGACATTTCTTCACAAAGTTACATGCATCTTCCTCCATTATGGGCCAGTAGTATCCAATGCGTAAAATCTTCTTTGCAAGGACTCTTCCACTAGTATGGGCACCACAAATAGTTGCATGTACTTTAGATAACTTATAGTTAGCTTCATCCTGATTGAGACATCTTAAGAGAGTCCCATCATAGCCTCTTCGATACAAGGTGTCAGCAAGAAGGGTGTAGTGTGAAGCACATTATGCTAAGGCTCTTTTATTAGTTTAGTTAAAATTAAGAGGATAGGATTTAGTTTGAATAAAGGTGTATATATCGTGGTACCATAGATGATCAAGACCAAAAATCTCACAAACCATGGTGGACTCTAAAAATTTGTATGCAGGCACCAAAAGATGTTTAACAAGGAACTCGTTGTGATTTTGATTAGTGTCAATTGAAAGAAGGGATGTGATAGTTTCCATGGCATTTGCTGCTTTGTTTTTATGTGAGGAATTTGTTCAAAATTGATAATCCAAAAATACCCTCTAAGGATATTAACCATTCTTTTATAAGGTAAGATCTTTTCATCTTTTTCCGATATTCTCTATTAACTTTATTAATGACTAGAAGAGAATCACCAAGAAGCGCCAATTCTTGCAGATTCCATGAGATAACAAAGCCTAAGCATGTTATTAGTGCTTCATAATCTACTATGTTATTTTTACAAGGGAAGTTGATACGATAAGATTTAGGTATGACGTCTCCATCCAGTGTATGCAAGAAAATTCTTTCTTGAGAACCATGGATATTACAAGATCCATCAAAGAATAATGTCCATAAGGGTGTTACCTCTATGTACAATAAGTCCTCATATGGAAATTCATAATTTAGTGATTTTGGACATGGTAATGTTGTTGCGGCCGATTATCTCCCGGTGCTTATCCTTTGATAGCCTTTTGATTGACAATTTCAATGTTAAATTCAATAAGTAGTGCAATCCAGCTAGACATGTGTCCTATTATGACTAGTTTTGAAAGTAAGTACTTAAGAGGATCAACCCTTGAAATTATCTTAGTGGTATGATTTAGGAGATAGTGTCGCAACTTGCTGAAAGTATAAGCAACTACTAAACAATCCTTTTCAACCTGTGAGTACTTGGTCTCATGTTCAAGGAGAGTTATTCTCAAGTAATACAATGCTTATTCTGACCCTTATCATTGTGTTACGCCAATAATGCCCCAATGGCATGTTCTGTTGCAGATGTATACAACAACATAGGCTTATCATGTATAGGTGGCATGAGTACCAATGGAGATGCTAGGTATTCTTTCAATTTTGCAAAGGGATCTTGTGTCTTATGCCCATTTGAACTAGAAATCCTTTTTAAGTAATTAGTTGAAATGATGGCACTTATCTCGCAATTGGGAGATGAAGTGACAAATAGACTATTTTTTTCTATGTAGGCCTCTTAATTATTGAAGGTTTTGAGGAGGTGTAATATCTATTATAGCTTTGACCTTGGTAGGGTCCACTTCAATTCCTCTTCGTGAGACAATGAATCCCAAATTTTTCCCTGAAATGACACCAAAGACACATTTTTCAGATTAAGGAGAACCTTGTACTTGCTTAATTGCTCAAATATACACCTAAGAACTGCTAGATGATCCACCCTAGTCTTTGATTTAGTAATAATTTCATCTACATAAACTTCCATTATGTCGTGAAGAAGGTCATGGAAAATAATAGTCATGACACGTTGATAAGTTACACCAGCGTTTTTAAGGCCAAAAGGCATGATCTTATAACAAAATGTCCCCATGGGATTGTAAAATATGTTTTATGCTGGTCTTCTTTAGAAATTTGAATTTGGTTATGCCCAGAAAATCCATCCATAAGGGATAAAATCTCATGGCCCATAGTAGAATCAAAAATCATGTCAATATCAGGCAAAGGGAAATCATCCTTAGGACATGCCTTGTTAATGTCACAAAAATCTATAAAAATATAGATTTCGGGGTCTTCTTCACAACTAGTACCATATTAGATATCCACTTTGAGTAATCAATGCACCGTATGAAGCCTACATTCAATAATTTGTGTATTTCAACCTTAACAAGAAATGCAACCTTAGGATGCATTTTATGAAGTTTTTGCTTGATAGGTTTAGCATCTATGTGCACCACAAGGTGATGAACCACAAGAGAATGATAAAGACCAGGCATATATTTATAAGACCAAGTGAAAACATCATGAAAATCAGTTAGAAGTGTTGTGAAGACTTTTATTTCAGTTTCGATAAATTGGCACCTACTTGTAACAATTTTGGTTGGTCTTTAGTTCCAATGTTAATGATTGTCATCTCTTCTACCAACAGTTTAGAAGTGTTATTATCTTGAAATTATTCTAGAGACTTGTGTAGATTTTTGGATATTTCTAGATCCAAATCTCCTCTCTCTAGTGCCTTTGAAAGGTTTTCACTAGGAGATGCATCCTTTTATTTCTTTATCTTTTTCATTTTTTTCTTCTCATATAATGCCTCAGAAAGGTTTTCACTATGCGAGACATAATTTGTATTTTTTGTGTTTAATTTATTTTTCTTTAGGACTGGAGATTGTAAGTTATTCACCAAAATAAGTAGTAGCATCAAGGTTTATATCGAAACCCTTCTTGTGATCTGACAAGGGAAAAGGGTCCCGAGCCCCAGGAAATTTCGGATGGGCTCATCATTTTGAAAGAGATCCATTAGAATATGACACTATTGTTCATGATCAATTAGGGAAGTATAAACAACTTCAATTTTTTGAATGGATAAGTATTCTAGGAAAAGTGTAGTTTTGGCTAGGTCTTCGAAGAGGCTATGTGTGGAACCGGTCTCAATTTCAAAATCCGAGTCTTCATCGCTAGATAATACCTCAAAGACTATAGGCCTCTTCTCATATGTTTCATATCCTAGACCATATGTGTAAAGATTAGACTTGATATTCATAGGTTCAAGAACACCATGCCCTTGTGGTCTAAGGCCTCTTCCTTTCTAGTTCATGTTTTTCATCATTTTATGGCCCTTGGCGTAATCGGTGGATTTGTAGCATTATGCCATCCTATCATCATATAGCCAAGAGTCGTCAAAGACTAGAATATGTTCATCTTCTAGATATCCATATCATATCCAAATATTTTTTCCAAGATAGTAAGCTGGATGTTCGTGTAGATGAGGAGTGTTAGGATGCCCATAGCTATGAGGTTATAATGGGATTTTTCCAACAAGGAATGTATTATCAAGTGCGTACTTTCCTAAACCTTTATGAGAGAATGTAACGTCAGGTGACACCTTAGATGTAGACACTTCATAGGAAGGCATGGAAGCATGAGGTCTCAATATTACATCTGGGTCAATACGGTTGGTAACAATTGGAGTTAGGTTAGGTTCAATTGTGCTATGAGCAAATGGACAATATTTTTCCTTTTTGTACCTTGCTTCAAAAAAAACTTAAAGTATTCAAAGGATCAGTATTTCCACGTAAAGTGAACTCTTTACCATTACGTGGAAACTTTATGCATTGATGGAAAGTGGAAGGTATGACATGCATCACATGTATCCAAGGTCTACCCAGAAGAAGGTTATATGATGTGTCTGCATCAAATACATGACACATAGTGTTAAGGAGCTATGGGCCTACTTGTATGGGAAGAGTGATGGTGCCACAGGACTGGCGCTTAGTATTATCATAACCATGAATGGTAATGATGTTATCATCTAAGTCATCTATTGTATGACCAAGGAAATAGAGCATTTTATAGAACAAATTTTAGAGGCTGCTCCATTTTTTTATAAGAACTCTCTTGACTTTATGATCAGTAACATAGGCTTTAATGTACAAGGATTTGTTGTTAATCAAATTTGTGTTCAACATATCTTGAGGGCCAAAAGATAGGATAGGAGTTTCAGGCGTAAGTTATGTGATTATAGCCTAAAATTGTTGAACATTGAGAGTATGAAGACCACGTGTTCCATTTAGAGCATGAGTGAGAATATCTTGAAAGCTAGGTGACTCTTACAGTAGTTCCATGAGAGAGATATGTGTTGGCATGGTTGTTAATTTTTTGTTGAAGTCATACTGACTTGGAGTGGAATATTTGGCATTAGAATTTGAATTTTGATTTGAAGGAGTTATTGGTTTAGACATTTGAGGTTCTACAGATGATGTATAAGGTGTGTTTTCCATAGGAACCCATATATTTCAATAGCATTTGGTCACGACATTACTCAAAGGTGTGAATTTAATGGTTTCCATTATAGATGGTACTTCCTCAATAAATGAGATAATTGAACTAAAATCAGTGTTATTGGTAGAAGGACCTTTTTCAACATTTTTATTATCACCACCATGTTTGGGAAATGGGTTTGAGAACACCTTAATATTATCATTGGGTGTCTTATTTGGTGATGATTCTTCAATAGTGATATCTCCACTATCAATGAGATCTTGGACAAAGTGACGTAAGTGAAAGAATTAATCAGTTGGGTGACCGTCAATGTGATGAAAATCACAATAATTATTAGCCTTGTACCAAGTAGGCTTGGGTTCTCCCTCAACCTAAGGTTTGGTAATGGGATGAGTAACCATTTAACGAGTTGTTGAAGGAAATTTGATAGAGGTTCTCCCAAAATAGTGAAAAGACGTTGTTTAGAATCGGGAGGGGATGAAACCTCTTTGTTATAAACAACAAGAGGTTTTTACCTTTTTTGGTCTATTCTGATTGTTTTAGATGTTGTGGACATTGTGGTTTTATGTAATACCATCATTGAACATATTACGATTGTGGTTAGCATGTTTAGATTTGTCTTGGTGAGAGATATTAGAATGGTTACAATGTTGCCCATTGTCTTTTGAATGAGGTTTAATCAAACCTTTTTTGCAATAAGGGATTTTTAAATTTTTGATCCTTTCTCAATAACCTCTTGGAAAGTGTTAAGGAAATGCATTTTCATGTGAAAGGATAGCTTACTATTGAGATTGGGTACAAAGATGCTCATGAGTTGTTTCTCAAGCATGGAGCATGGGAAACGACTAGCAATCCCATGCCATATTTGTAGGAATTGTGTGAAGGTTTCATTTGTTTTTTGTTTTGCATTACACAAGTCCATCATTGTAATTTTAGCCTCTATGTTGAATGATAAATGCTTGACGAACTTCTCTGAGAGGTCCGCAAAATTTTGCATAGAGCCCTTGGGGAGAAGTAGGAACCAGTCTAAGGCTTCTCTTCCTAGAGTTCATGGAAAAAGATGCATTAAGAATACATCACTATAGGCCACCTCTTGGAAAACCATATAAAATTATCAGATATGCTCTCTAGGTCACTCTTTCCCCGTATTCGTCAAAAGCTGAATTATTTGCCTTGATGTTTCATACTAGAGATGTTATCTTTCATCATTTTCCATTCTTGGGAGAATGGTGAGTTATCTGTGAGAAAGATAAGGAGGCATCACTTTTAGATTTTTTTATCTTTGGCATGAATGGTATGATTCTTAAATTAAGCATCATTAGATTTATTTGGGTCCTCCTTATCATGGGATTCATTAATGACTTTGGAATTTAAAATAGCAAGTTGTTTAGCCATGTCATTAATTTTATTGATGAGAGCTTGAGTAGGATCAGTGGTTGAATCAGATGATTTTCCTTTGTTCCTTTCCTCATATTTTTCTTTGTTTGATTCATTGGCTTTGGCATTGTTTGAGGTGGACTTGTTTCGATCATCATTATTTGTGTGACTAGGTCCTGCCTCATCATCATTGTTTGTCGAAATGAAAGTTTCACCCTTATTAGGTGGTGTTTTACCAAGTAATTTTTGTAAACTAGCTTCATCGAAGTCAGAGGGTAATTTTTCTCCCATCTCAAGGAGATGAAGCAAAAATTTGTCTTTATTCATACATAAAATATTTTCAATGTGGGATTTTTCTTTGAGTGAGATGTCATTCTGATCATCCTCAAAGTTTTGGTCATTATCATTATCAAAATTTCCAAAAGGAGAATAATCTTTGTGTCGTGTTCCCACCATTTTTAAAAGAGGGAGGGGGAAAAAAAGAGATATGTGAAAGATAACTCAACCCACAAAAAATTGAATGCGACGATGGAAGAGAGGTGTATAATTAAGTTTGATAATAAATTTTCCCTTAAAAAATTGAATGCTAAGATGGGAAAGATGTTTGGAAGATTATGAGTGATGTAACCCTTAACAAAGTGAATGTCAAGATGGAAGCATACGAAAGTGTTTGATAAACTCAACCCTTGACAAAGTGAATTCCAAGATAGAAGAGTGGCACGATGTGATGAAGGTTTTCATCCTCTGAAAAAAGTGAATGCTAAAATGGAGGAGGGTTATAGTGAAAAAATTGAATGTGTTCAACCTCTAACAATGTGAATGCTAGAGTGAAGAGGTGAGGATAGATTAATTGCAAAATGAACTCTACCACCTAACAAACATGAATTCTAAATGGGAAGAGGGTATGAAAAAAGGAGTCAAATTGTATGTGATGTGCTCAACCCTTAACAAGAATTAGTTAAGAAGGAAGAGGCTAATGAAGAGATAAGACTCAAATATCTTTGACAAGTGGAAGCGTTGAAAAGAATATATGATGAAGTGTTTAGAACGCAACAAATATGTTGTCAAGTTAGAGATGTGAAGAAAGAAAACGTATTCAGTTTAACAATGATGTTGTCAAACTAAATGTTGTAAGAGGATAATAAAGATGAAATGTGATGAAATAAGTTGTGGAAAAGTGAAACACAACACCGATAAGATGCGAGTTGTAAGACAAAAGTTCTTGAGCGAGGACGTGGATATCCACAACTCAAGACTTGATGTCGAATAGAGGATGAGAACTTAAAATTTAGTAAATGTAATCCAAATGCTTAAGTGTTGAATGAAATGGGAGTGAATTCAAGGAGGTGAGTATGAAAGATAGAAGTATTTGATAATTGTGAAAGGGGAAGAATCAAATAAGTGAATAAAAACTCCAAATGAGTGAAAGAAGCTCAAATTGACACGAAAATGAGGATAATTTCAAGAGAAAATTGAAATAATGAAAAGGAGATGAAAGTTACAAAAAGGGGAAAATTGAGAGTAAAATTTAGGTTAGTGAATGACTGATGACGAGAATAAAAGAAGACGAGAATAGATGAAACAAGGATGAAAGTAGAATCCAAAAATGGATAGTTTGGAAAAAGATGAAATGATAAGAAAATTGAAAGATGGATCCCAAACAAGGAGTATTTGAGAAAAATGAGTGAGGAACACTACTACAAAAAGAAAGAAAAAAAGAAGAAAACTGAAAAATAAGTTTTTGTTTGAATGTTTGTTTGCATCCTCTACCTTAGATTGGCTTGGAAAGTGTTTGGATTCCTAGGTGGCTCTCTCAACTAGTTGTCAGCAAAATATACGAGCGACCACAAAACTATTGCTAGAAGATGGATTTAATTAACCCCTTTTGAAACCCTAAGAAAATATCTTGCTCATAATGAATCGCACTAGGGCCGCCACTAAGGATATTCTATGACTCTAACTCACAAAGGCTTTACTATTCAAGTAGGAGAAAAATGTTCCCATTTCATTCACTAGTTCCCTCAAGGTGTGGACTACTTTGGGGTTCCTAGAACCACCCCATTTATTGTAGCTTAAGGCTTATGCCAAGGGGGTTATGTTCTAGTTAAGCGGTCAAGCCGTAGCTCTTAACCAAACCTGCAAATAAAGTGTTTTGAATGTGGTGTTTTTATCTTTTGATTTAGGTGTGGTTTAGTTGAACTCCTTTGGCAACCTACAGTTAGTAGTTTTCAATGTTTTAACCACCTTGTGAGAGCAGGTCCTACAAATAATAATTAGAAAGTTTTCATGAATTAGGGAAAAATAACAAAACAAATAAACAAGACGACAGAAGTGAACCCACGTTTCTGATTTCCAAGATCGCTTAAAAAGTGCGAGGAAAGAGCATACATGTGGGTTGGATTTGATTAAGTGAAATGTTAATTCCCTAAAAATAAAAAATAAAGAAACAACCACATTTTTGATTCCCAAGATCACTTGAAAAATCACAAGGGAAGAGCATACGCGTGGGTGATTCCTATTAGTCTCACAAAAACAAAAGAAAATAATAAATAAAAAAACACGTTAGAAAGGGTTAGTTAATAAACAAAAATGATGAAACGTGTGCACAAGTGATGAAAAATACAACAAAAGGGAACCAAAAAGTCCAATAACACTAAAATTTCAATGTGGACAAGTAACGCTGAGAATGATTAAAAGCATCCACGAACCCTGCAAAAGGAAATTGCACAGTTAGGCCAATAAGAAGAAATAAAGAAACTAATTTAAATGTAATTAAAACTACAAAGAAATTAATTTAAATGGAAATGATAAATAAAATGAAATAAAATAAACAAAAAAATAAAAATAAAAACCGAACCCTAAACCCTAAAACATAAAACTATAAACTAATAGTAAAATAAAACTAATGCATTATTGGTTTGTGTGTGTGTGTGTGTGTGCAGGTGCGAGCTCGGGCGAGAGCAGCTTGGGTTGGTAAGTTGGAAGACTCGGGAGGGAAGCAAGTTAGGAAATGGGGAGGTGTATGTGGGAATGGCTTAGGAGGGACAACGCAGAAGGGAGGAGTAGATCGGTAGGAGAGTGGGGAGGGGGTAGTGGGGAGTGGGCAGAGTAGATGGTCGAGCGGAGAGGGTCGATTTGGCTAGGAATTGGTAGGGGTGTAGGGTAAGGTACAAGGAACGAGAGAACATGGAGTGGTAGGGATAATGAGGACAAGGTATAGAGGGCTGAGTTAGGACCTGGGAATGTGGTCATGTGGGGTGAGCCAAGGGCTCGGTGTTATGGGGAATGGGACAAAGGGATGGGTTTGGTGTGAGCATAGGGGTACGAGCAGCTAGGTAGTGGGAATGGGATGGGGGTTAGGAAATGGGGTGAGTAGGATAGGGCTAGGCTAGGCTAGGGAGGTGAGTAGTGTGAGGATTTGCTTTGTGAGGTGGGAACACGGTCAAGTGAGTGGTGGCAAGTGGGTTGGGAAAGGGTACGTAGGGAATGAGAAATGGGGATGGGGAACGGTGAGGTGGGAAGGGAGGGGGCTCAACCGAGATAGCCAAGCTAGGTAGGGAGGGAGGGGTAGGGTAGGGTAGTTAGGCTAAAAAATTTTTTTGTTAAGTTTTATATTATTTTTGTGTTTAATTTTTTTAATTGTAAAACAGTTTATAAAGGAAAAAACATATCTAGATAGATATATTCAAAAATTTAATGAACATCTAATCTAAACTATGTTGTTTTTTGTGTGCAGTGTATATTTTTTTTGTTGATGTTGTAAGTTACGTAGAAAGGAAAATAGAAATGTATACAAAATGTAGAAATGGAGAAACTAAAAGGGAAACCACTGTTAGCATGCAAAAGTAAAACAACTCCTACCTACAAAAATAAAATAGTAAACAATGCCTGCAAAAGTAAAACAATAAACAATGGTAACTTCCCAATTCACCTGTGAAAGCTACACACAAACAAGAAGATTTTTGTGAAACAAATAAAACACATGAATAAGAAATAAAACCAAAAACAAAACAAAATGGGGTGCGAGTCCCACCGGGTGTGCCAAAATGTAAACAAAGAAAATTACCATAAATGAAAGAAACAAACAAACATGCAAACCTTTCTAACAACCTTCTGTGCAAACCTCAAATAGGGGTCTCCTGTGAAACCTTTCAGAAATAATTTTAGAAGTTTTTTGTGGGTGCTCTTGAGTTCTCTCCAAGCTTTGAAGGAAAATTCTACAGACACAGTTCAACAGAGTTTTTGTGCTTCAAATTAAAGAGAGATTGGAAGGAAGTTAAGCTTGTAATTTATAGAAACAAAAGGTAGTTGGAATTGGTTACACGAGATAAATGAACATGCTAAAAATAGCATTATGGGAAGTTGCAATAGTGTCGGGGACAATAATGAAATTAATTACAAAAAGCTACATCCAAAAAGGTGGTTGTACGTGCATTTTAATTTCCCCCACCTTTCTAGGATTCTAGAAGTGTAGTTAACTAGGGTAGTCAAAGTGGAGTCTAAGTGGAGTTTGATCAAGTGGTAGATGACTAGGATGTGCACACACTTAATTAATTATTTATTTAATTAATAAATAATAATTAATTTAGGCAAAGGGGTAAAAAAGGTACATGGGATTCATTTAATTAATCCAAAGGGGTACAATGTGTATTAATTAATCAATTTAATTAATTAATTGCAAATGGGTGAATAATAGGGTGTATTAGCATAATACTAGGAACAAGTGGAAACATGAATGTAAATTTGGGGTGTCTACATCTACCACACATTTACCCAAGAAGACACCATCAAAACCTAAGACAAGTACCACCTCCCAAACCATTGGTCCAACCCATTTCCCCTCTTATAATGCCTCATCCACCACAATTATCCGCACCTTTACCCAAACCCACAATCACTTTCCATTGTGATCTGTTGGCATGGTCTCGTTATCCAAAATGTGCCCCTCGCTCATTTTTTCTTCCTCTTTTTCTTCTCTTGTGCCTCAGCCACAAAATTTTGCTTTTCAGGCACTCAAAACCTTCTAGAAATGGCACCATTAGATAGAGCTCTTTCTCACCTTTCCAGAAAGGTAAATTTTTCCTCCTAACTCCATGTATTTTTAAAGTTATGGCTTGGTGGAGTTTTTGTGGGAAATTTTCCCCTTCAAGGCCCGCGGCATGATGAGATGCCGCCACATGTCCAAGGAAGTGGCGGGGGTCAGAGGAGAACTTGATTTTTTACCAAGTGTTTTGGAAAAATTTTCAAGAGGAAATATTTTCCGCAGGCCCACCGACGAATCAGGTAATGCCACGTTTCTGTGGGGAAATTTGAAAAGTTTGGCTAAGTGTTGGCGCATGGAAATTTTGGAAGAAAAGCCCATGGCCAATAAAAACGTGCCACATGTCCTAAGGAGCCGAGTGCAGAGGGCGGAGGAGAAGTTGGAATTTTGGTGAAGTGTTTTGCCAAATTTCAATGAAGAAAGTTTTGAGGCCGCCTGCCCGCCGACCAATCATGTTTCGACACGTGTCATAGGAGCACTGGGAAGGCGGAGTGTGGGAGGAAATGGGAAATTTTCCCAAAGTGTTTGCGCAAAAATTAAAATGCTTGTGGAGGGCCCATGACCAATGAAATACCGCCAAGTGCATCTCAAACCGAGGCGGAGGGTGGAGAGAATTTGGAAAATTTTCCAAAGAGAAAACAAAGGAAAATTCAAAGAGGAAAGCCCGCCCCCCTTATTGCGAGCCAATAGAATCTCGCCACGTGTCCAGGTGGTGCCAAAACTTAAGAAAAGCCCACGAGTAAAATTTTAAGTGGCAAGCCCACATCCAATGGGGTTGTGCCATGTGTCTAGGTCAAAAATGATCAAGCAACCCATGGAAAATAGAGGAAAGACAGGCCCGCATCCAATCGGGGCTTGCCACGTGTCCCAAACTCGCCGGCCCGGCGGGGAATTTTAGAAAAAAATTCCAAAGACAAAAGCGAAGGAAAATGGAGCAGGATGGGCCCGCACCCAATATAAACATGCCACGTGGCACTTGGAAAGGTGGAGCACGGGAAATTTTGGAAAAAATTTCAAATGACCAAAAAGGTAAAAAATTCAAAATTTTGCCCTTGCCAACCCGATTTGGCCTGTTTTTCCCTAAAATTTCAAACAAACCATAACTTTCAATCCAGAGCTCAGTTTTTCATGTTCTTTATATTAATGGAAAGATGGTGAAATTATCTATAATATTTTGGGGTAATTTTTTCAGTTTGATGGATTTTGAGAGAGAAAATTGAAAAACAAATCTAGCACGTGGTCATGGGACAGAAATGACATTTCAACCACCGTTTTTAATGAAGAATGGCTCGCATTCTCTCCCAGCATGGCTTAAAATGTTAGGGGATGGGTCTGTAAGGATTCCCATGCTATTTTTAATGTGTTTTGGTCAATGGTTGAATCCCTTCCATGTTTTCCCATGTTTCTCTCTCCTGGGCTCGTCCCTTGCACTGTAAAAGCCAAATTTGGCTCATTTTCAAAGGGTTGAACATTTTTTGTGTATTGCAGGTCCCCTCTCTCACCTTGAAAGTGATTTTGGTGGAATAACAGACCTTTTCTAAGAACTGCAACTCATTTTTTCCTCTCAGGTGTTGTAATGCAAGTGATTTTGATGTTAAAATAACAATACAGGCCTTGTGATTAATCTTCCATCCTCTGCTAGTGTTGTTTGACTAATTTCTGATTCTTCATTACAGCTATCAGTTTGTGCATGTTGTTTTTTGTTGTATTCTATGAACTGTGTCAATCTACAGAAGTGAGAAATGCTCACCACTCCTTTGGTGCATCACCCATTAGCATTAGTTTTAGTTTATCTGCATTTTCTATCTCTATCCCTTTGGAAATTAGAGTAGGAATTAGGAATATAGACCTTTGCAACTTGTAAGTGATAATATAATCAGAGGAGTTGAGGAACCAGCCTCTAATCTAGAGATTCCTTTCCCATTTTACAAGTCCCACACTTGGGGAAAGGATTCAATGTTGTGCAATCACACTAGATTCTTAGTATGATCAAACTAGAAATCTGATCAACATCTAAGGGTCTTTGCTGATTTGCTACAACATTTTGGCATGCCGGTGGGACCTTAGAGGTCTTCATCTTCATTGCAAAAAAATTAATGTGCATTTTTTGCAAGTTTCTTGCTTAAAAGAGCTATAAATTGGAGATCTGTCGACTCCAAGGGAAAAAGAATCAGCTGGTTTTAGCAGTGTAGACCTGAAAACTCATGAGAAGAATCACTATAAGGTCAAGAGCTAGAGAAGAAGAGGTGTTGTTTGAATATCTACAGTTATCTCTAATAAGAAGGCAAAGAGGGAGGAGGATTCAAATGTCTCCATCCCCACCAAACAGAACTCTCTCAACTCCTCCACCTAGTAGACCGTTCATTCAATCAACAAAGGTTTTAAGGCCAATCGAATGGCACAAAACAACCCCTATGTCAATTTCACTGGGTAAAGTAGAGCCCACTTTCTCTCAATGCACAAAATCCAATTCCATTTTCAACATTGAAGAACATCCCCTACTTTACTTTGGAGATAATCAGACCACTCTGGTGATCATGTTAAGGATATTGCTAACATTTGTGCAATCCATGAGATCAATGAGATGTAAGTTGTTGTCAAATTGTTGGCATGTTCATTCAAAGGGAAAGCTTTGCAATGGTTGAAGCCTTGCCTCGGAGTTCTATTCAAAATTGGAACCAGCTATGCATAGCCCTCCATGAGCATTTTGGAGAGAAGGAGACAACTTGTCCCATTTGGAGCGATTGACAACCATCAAGAGAGCTCCCAATGAGCAGCTGACTGATTTTAATTTCAGATTTCAAAGGAATTGGGAGAGAATTCCAATGGCATTCGTGCCAACAAAGAGAAGGTGTTTTCTGTATTACCTTAAAGCTTTAAATTCTTATATTTCTATGTTAATTCAATCCATGGGAGGCACAACTATCCCCATTGCTTATAGCATTGCCATTAGAGCTGAAAATTGTTTGATTCAAGCTGGCAAGCTGGCTCCTAGACCTCCAATGCCATTGTTTCCGAGTTTAGAGAGCCCAAATACTAATTTAGATCCTATTCCCACTCCAAGAAATCATAATCTAAGCAAAGCTTTTACTTCATCTTCTAGTGCCTCAAATGAACTTCAAGAAGTCATGAAGCAGCTGCAAAATTTAGGTAATGAGCTGGTTACACTTAAGAGGCAGCAAGCCCAAGGTTTTAGACCTTCTTTCCAACCCCAAGCTCAGCCTAACAGGCAGCCATATCAACCTCATAGACCACCCAATCCAGTTGCAAATCTAAATCAAGTAAGGCCTCCTACCAACAGACCATTTCAGCCCTATAATCCCAATGCTACATCTGCATCTAAAGCATTAGTGCCAATAAAAAATAATATAGCTCAATAGTATGATTGATGTTTCCCATGTAATAAACCTCATAACCAATCCATGTGCTTCAATGGTTCCTTGAATCAAGCATTAATGGTGACAACAACTGGTGTGGAGGGTGAGGGTAGTCAAAGAAATGACCAGCAATAAGAAACATTCCAGCAGCAATCAACTCCAAATGATACCACACTTGTAAATTGGCGGGCGAAGATTTTTGTGGCATGAACCAAATAGTTTACCAAAGTGTTGCAGCCAACACAAGGTCAAAGAGGAGAAATTTGGGTGAAGAACAATTATTGGCCCCAAGTAATTCACGACCTTCATCACTCCACGAATATTGGCAAACAAAATCTAATCCCAAATACACAAGGATTTCCTAAAAGCAGTTCTAGGCCAACTCAAATGCCGATTATTGCTGCCCATGTGCAAGGAATGAATGTGTAGGCCAAGGGGCAGAAAAGGGATACTTCATCTCCATTCAATATCATCGATCGGATGAAGAAGACAAATGTAAACATATCAATGTGGGAATCACTATCTATCCCGAGGCAAAGAGATTTGCTACAAGCTGCCATGAAGGATCTGGTCAACATCAAATCAGCAGGTCCAAATGCAAAGAGAGAAGGTGCTCAAAAATTCTGCCCACTGAGGGGAATCATGGAGGACTATAGACACCAAATTTGTGTCTTACGACCCCTTGTGACCCGCATCGCATTTCGCAACCTAACCTCACCACCTAAACCTTACACAATTATTTATTAATTACCTTATAATTAATAAATCCACATCACCATACCTGCCACCTCATGTCGCCACCTCATCATGACCTAGTCTTAACCCTAAACTAACCTAATTAAGACCTATAACTTGGTCCAATTCCACACCTATGACTAATTACTCCTCATCCGCACCTAAAACCAACTTCATAATGACTTGACCAAGCCCGCTACCAATCCTTCGGAAGAAAAGGAGGGAAAGCTGGCTATTTTACCAAAAATAGCCTGCTTTGACCTGACCGATACCGGTTCCTACTCGACCGCCGTCGGTTGCATAACCACCATCGGTTCCCTCGTAAATGACCACTTCCAACCAAAAACAAAGGATCAGATTTTCATTTGATCGGGAGAAGGAGAAATCATCGAGAGAATCCAGATTTTGCTTGGCCGAGCAGAGACAAGTGAAGAAACAAGAAGAGATTGCAGAGAAGGACATCAAGCCCAAGACTGCAACTGAATAACCAGAGCCCAGTAACACTCATCCGAGCATCAGAAGAGGAAACTGCATCCAAATTGGGTCTGTCTTCATCTCGTAACACCGAACTGTTGTTACTTTCTCCTGGACATACAAGTGTTGATATGTGATTTCTTGTATAAGGATGTGTTCCTCAATTTAGAAATCATGCTTGATATGTATTGTAATTTCCTTGCAGATTGCAGATCTTGGTAGTCGAATATGATTAGACTCTTTTATTTATTCCATTTTGTGTCCGAATATTAATCGATCACGGAATGAATTATAGAGACATTCATCTATAATATCTAGTCTTGGATCAGTGGAATTGATCCAAGTAATGCTTTAAGTTTGTTTGTGATGAATTAGATCACGAGACCTTGAACAGTAAGGTATGGAAGCATTGATTAACTGGGTCGAGTATGACTCAGCTGATCTTGGTAAATGAATCGGTTCCCGATATCGAAGTATATCTGGAAGGTCTTGGACGTGGACCAAGTAATAATTCTACCATGTATATTCCGTAGCCTAACGGGCTGTATAGGAGTGAATCTGTTAGGAGATGCATGATTTTAGGTCTTTTCTTGGCATATAAAATGTTATACCTAACTGGAATTATTAACTGTTAGTAACCTAAAACTAAAACCTAACCTAGGGGTTAGATTAGTGTTAATCTAACCTAGACCTAGGCTATGTGTTAATATCCTAAGTTAGTATCTATGTGTAAATTGGTTAGTATGGGTATTACCCTAAATTCTAACCTAAGATACTAACCTAACTAATGAGGAGATTATGAAGGGGCCTATGGAGGGGTGCGAACCATGGGCGGCATTTTCTATGGCAATTAATGCTTGGGATAAGGATGAGGGACAGGTCATGGCGGAGGGGCTTAAGCGGCGGCTAACCGTTTCGACGTGGATTCGCTAAGTTTGGAAATGGGCTTGAATTTTCATTGGACTGTCGCCAATTCTGGCGGTCGGTGGAAGATGAGTTTAAGCGGGAAAGTTGGTTTAATGGCATTCAATATTCTCGGAAGTCGAGCTCGGAACTCGCGAGAAGGCATGCAAATGGGAAATTTGTGGGTTTGTTTGGCTTGTCGCGATTTTCGGTCTTCTCTCTCTCTCTCTGCTTGTTTACTGGTTCTTCGCACCAGTTCTCTTTGAGTTGCATGGCAAGTATGAACTGCTATAGCTCTTTTCTCTGTCATGGAGGATATATATGTGATGGAGATAGCAAAATTTTGTTGGTCGCTTTATCTTGGAAAAAGAAAAGGAAGTTTGAGCTCTTCCTGTGGTCTGCTTCAGAAATTTGATCAAAAATCCAGGCATGTTAGGCCCTAACCTTTAAATAGCTTGCTGTCTTTCAAGTGATTTCATTAGAACAACTCTGTTCAAATGGTTTGAGAAAATAGATGATTTTCTATGGAGATCTTGTTTGATTTTGCATCAGTCTTTGTATCTCTTCTGGTTCGATTTTTCAATTTCCTCTTGATGGGTGTTTATTAAAATCGAATTGTGGCTCTATTCCTTTGTGTATTCTTTCTGGTTTAAATATGTGAGATATTTATTTTTAAAGAGTATGAATGCTCGGCCTGTTCGGCGTGAGCCCATAGGATATACCTGTGTTGTTTATAGACCCTTTGTATGTTGTTGATTTGTGGTCGTTGTTTCTTGTTGTGGAAACTGTATGGAAGGATTCTGTTAGATATTGTATGTTTGATCAGTTCTATTGCTCCTTTGGAAACTCTGTCGTGGTTTTTGTTGACAGTGACTAATGGTACTTTTTGGGTTTCATTTGTCTTCTAATTTTCTTTGGGAACAGAAAAGCTGCATTTGTATTACCGTAGTCTATACGACCCGAGTGGAAGTTGTTCTTCCTTGTTATTGTAGTAACAGGATTATTTGTTATTTGTATACATTATTGATACATCTATAATTTATTTGAACGACTCAAAGGAGTCCTTGATTGAATCGTATATTCTACCACCGTTGAGAATATGGATTCATCCTTGAATTTTGTTATTTGATTTTCGTGGAAGGCTTTGGTGGAGAAAGCAGGTCTTTTGGCCACTTTTATTTGTAATAAATAAAGGATATAGACTTCACGGTATGCATTTGCATTTCTTTGTGAAAGCTGTTCGAAAGTTTCGAAGCGGCTCAGTTGATTTCCTTGCTTGAAATGGGTATTTGATTTGCTTACACTTGTTTCATTCTGAATGTTTGCCATGGATGGTATAGAAGGATTTATCAACTAATTCCATCTTATACTGTTGTTGGGTTCTGCGATTATGGGCGTAAACCCGTTAACAGTATGTAATGTGTATTTATAGATTTATAATGGTTGTATTCTGAACGACTCTGAGGAGATGATTCAATGATTTATATTTCTATTTGGGCCGCTGTTCAAGTTGAATATGTTTAAATAGTTGGTGAATGATAAACCAGTGGTTGGAAGGAATGACATGTACTAAGACCTCTGTTATTTTCTGGAATTACTTTTGTGTTGCATTGATTTTGTGGTACAGATTCTTTAGGAGAATATTTAGGTCTTCAATCTGTGCAAAATTGTGTAAAAGATGGGCAAGGTACAGCCGGTTTTCTTGTTTTGAATTCGGTAATCAGATTTGCTTGCCTGATGTTTAAATAAGCTCCATTGTTGGGCTCGGATGTAATCGTATGCAATTATTTGTTTTATTGTTGTTTAGATTCATATGAACTTTTGGAAGGTATCTTGTATTGCTTGAACCTTATTGAATCTGATTTACGGGACACTGTCGTTTTGTCACTGTTCCTTGAGTATGGTTAAATATTTCATGTTACGGCCCTGTTGGGGTGAGTCGCGAGTACCACACCTTAGACTTGCATGCGCCAGGTAAGAATAGATATGCAATGTTCCTTTCCGTTTAATCAGTCCGATTTAGACGAGCAAGAATAGATATGCTATGTTCCTTTCCGTTTATTCAGTCCGTTTTTGGCCGAGCATGTTTCGGAAATACTATGTGGACGTCATGGCATAGTCTTTAGGAAACCTCAGATTGCTTGATGCAATGAAGTTTGTTGTAAAACAACAATCTTGCTTGCGGCTTGTCTAACTTGTTCATTTATATACTGGTTGAATGTTTTCATATGTGAAGACGGTTTAGTAATGAACTTATGTGAAAGGAAGTATGAATGGTTTGGTTCTTTCTCTTCCTTTATTTAATATTTGTTGATATTTGTCTAACAGGGGGAAATTGTTTTGTAACATATTGGTGGAATCCCGAATTGTTATGTTATTCCCTTTTGGAAGAATGAAACAATCTGACCAATGTTGTGATTTTGGATTCAATGATTGTTTGTGTACATTCGTTCCTTGTTTCTTAATATTTGATGAAATATTAGAAAGTGATTAAGACTATTTTGTAACAATGATAGAGTTACATATTTGTAATCATTTTGTATTACAAGGGCATAGTCTGATTATGTTTACTTATGTGAATATCTGATCTCATTTAAACAGGGTGTTTAATGAAAACAATTGATGGATTGCAATTGTTTTAAAAGTTAGTGCTTATCATGCTCAGTTCATTGAACTGACTCATGTTGACTATTTTTGCAGATGGTTGCCGTAAGAGGTAAAAGCAATGCAGATCGATGAGCAGTGATCAGATTGTTTATTTGATTTGTTATGAATTACAGCTTGATTTTATAGATGTACTATATGTGAAAAGATGTTTCTTTTCCGTTAGCATTGTATCAAGTATGTTGTTTGCATAAAATGTAATTGTATAGTTTTGAAAGGAATGGAAATAAGTGTTTGATACTTATGTGTTGTATTCTATTTCTGATAGTTGACCTTCTTCGGTTTATGTAACGAAGGGGCATTGTTATCATTGTGTAATATGGATGCTTTTGTGATTGACAATGAAAGCTTATAAGGAAATGAGATTGAATTCTTATGAGTGTTTAGTAGTTCTAATTTGTTCTAGCAAAAGCAATATTGAATTTAAATAATTGTCTTTCTAGAAGATAGGTTAAAAATGAGCCTAAAAGAGAACGCTAAACAAGTGGATTAAATTACTAATCCCTAGTCCTAAGTATATAGGACAATATTAAATTGGATTCTTAATCATTTATATCTTTATACGAACAAGTATGATATAAATTCAGATTAAGAGAAGCGATATACAATCAAATGGAGTTCGATTGGCAATCTCAAGCAAAGGTTATGAGATATTGTCTCGATTACGTTGCTTTAGAATCAGGTGTATTCTAATGACTCCTTGATGAAGAACTTGACCTTAATATCTCTACCAAGTAATGGGTTTTATAGAGGAGGGTCGTCTTAAGACGAAGAATCCAGGGATCGGAAAGGCTAAACCTTAGGGAAAAGTCTTTAAAGTAATTTAAACTCAATTGTGTAACGCAACATTCTTGAGTAGATCTTTTCGAGGTGGATTTAAAGGTTGACGACATAAGTCAACTGCAGAGTTGTACCTCCGAGAAGATTAGGATCTTCTCGAAGTTACAACAATGCAGATGACTTATGGCGACACCCTTTGCATTGATCGCTAAGATTTACACTTGATTTCGCACGAGTTACCACAGGACCGATTAAGAACGTGGTCATGTTATAAGGCTGCTAGGAGATTCGGGGTATCATGACACCGGTGGTTGAAGCTGCAAGGTTGAACCAAGTATGTCATCATATCCCTAATCCTCGTGGGCATCCATATAACATTATCACCTTGTTAATCTGCTTCCGAGTGATTGATTGTGCAAGGAAGGAATTTGACAGTGTAGTCAATATAAGACATTCTATATAACATATGAATGGGGTGAAGGGCGTATTCAGTTGGCGAGTATGCCGTTAAGGAATACGAGACATGAACAGATATGTTTCAAATCTTTGGCCAAAGTATCGCAATTTCTTGATTGCGTTGTCCTAATTCACCTAGTCTAAGGGATGAGATGCCGATGAATAATAGTAACAATTATTCAGTTAGATTCCTTGGACAGAGCATTCTGAATCCCAGATTAGGGAAGAGAACCGCAAGAGTAATGTGTTAAATAAAAACACCGACTCTTATTACTCATGAATAGATCGGTAGATTACCGAGTCATGGAATGAATAGATCGGAGGTACTCCGAGTCATTACAGCTGCATATGGTTGTCTGTTATATGAATGGTTATTTGAATTGTGAGTTCTAAATTATGTATTTAGAACCAGGATGCAATTATCAAAAAAAAAAAAATTCACTTGTTCTAAAGTATAAAATGAGGATGTTACATCTTGGTATCAGAGCTGAAGGTTTGCAGCTCTTGGACCTATTGAGTCCATAATCTGATAAAAACATGAATTTTCTTGTAATGAGAAAATGGTTAGAACAAAGGGGAACGTTGTGAGTAATGCTCCACGAAGGAGGAGCGGCAACAACCGTAAATGGATGAGATCCTTGCTGCCCTGTTGGACACAAGAGATCGCTTAACTGTGCTTGAACAGCAGGTGATGGGAAATGAGGAGGATGAAGAAGCTGATAATAATAATCAGCAACCTCCTGAGGACAACCCCGAAATGGGTGTTGATGTTAATGCTGGAAATGCACCTGTCCAACCAGAAAACAAAAAGGCCAGTTAGCGTGAGAACTCATTAATGATATAAAAGGATAAGTCCACCTAAGTATGATGGCACCACACTAGGAGATGGAGCTGAGCGGCTCGGCGAAATGGAGAAGTACTTTGCAATAAGGAACTTCTCAGAGGAAACCAAAGCTATTTGGGGAGCCTATCAGCTTTCTCACGAAGCGTCTTCGTGGTGGGATAGCCGAAAAGCTGAGCTAAACATTGATGAGACCAATATTACTTGGGATCAATTTAAAGGCTATTTTAGGCAACGTTGGCTGCCACAACTTTTCTATGATCAGAAAATGACAGAATTTCAGAACTTAGCTCAAGGGAAGCTAACGGTAACTGAATACTGGGAGCGGTTTACAAAACTCCTCAAGTATGTACCTTGATATCAAAGCGACGAAAAGTTCGGGATACGGAAATTCATCATGGGATTGAATCTGTGATAGGGGAGAGGTCAATGTTCACGGTCCAACCACTATGGAAGGAGTTGTTGAAAAGGCCATAAGGCAAGAAACAGAAATTAAAGGCTATTTCTACTCATAAGGAGGAAGTGCGGAAGAAGGCTGCAAACCCTTCTTTAACCTCTCTTGCACCTTGAGAGAAAAGGACCATGGAAAAAGTTCGAAACAAGAGTAAGTTTCCAGGAGATAACAATAAGAAAGCAGCAGTAAATAAGCTGCGTGGAAACGTAAAGGATAATTTTGCTAAAAATTATAATAATGGGCAGAAGTCCTATGGAGGACAGCGTGACAATTATAAAACTGGAGGCAACTTTGAGTCTAAAAAGGGACCTGTAGGAGGCTGCTACAATTGTGGTAAAGATCATTACGCAAATCAGTGCCCTTTGAAGAAGGATGATCGTAATCAACAGCATAAGATACATGCTGCAGTAGCGGACAAGCAAGCTGAAAAGCAAGTGACACCTATAGAAGTTCCGGGTAAGTTATTCGGCATACCTGTCACTATTCTTTTTGATACAGGAGCTACTGAATGTTTTATATCTAATAAACTAGCTTCTAAACTTAAAAGAAAAGCTGGAAAAATGGATAAATCTTGGACTGTACAGTATGGTAATAATTCTGTTCATACAGTGAGTATGTGTCTTTTTGGGGCAGTCCTTGACTTACCTAACTTTTCCACGGAAGTTGATCTCTATGTTGCACCTTTGGGATCGTATGACATTGTCATCGGTGTCAATTGGTTAGCTGACCATAAAGCAAAGGTAGATTGCTATGAAAAGAACATAAAATGTTTAGATGATCAGCTGGAATCAGCAGAGATTCAAGGTGTGAAACGAGAAATTTCAGTTAGAAAACTGTCAGCTATGCAGCTTAAAAAGGCTAAAAATAAAGGATGTACCCTTTATGCGGTAAAGATATCTGAATCTCCTGAAGAAGATGATGAATTCATGGAACAATTCCCTCTGCTACAAGGTTTCAGGGATGTTTTTCCTGAGGAATTACCAGGGTTACCACCCAAGAGAGAATTTGATTTTTCCATTGAAATCAAGCCTGGGACGGAACCTATTTCCAAGGCGCCTTATCGGATGACTACTACTGAGTTAGTCGAGCTTAAGGCACAGTTACAAGAACTTTTGTCTAAAGGATTGATTAGACCAAGTGTTTCACCTTGGGGAGCACCTGTGATATTTGTGAAAAAGAAGGATGGAACACTAAGGCTGTGTATTGATTATCGGATGTTGAACAAAGCAACAGTCAAGAACCGATATCCACTTCCTAGGATCGATGATCTGTTTGATCAGATGCGTGGAGCAGCGGTTTATTCTAAGATAGACCTTCGATCTGGTTATCATCAGTTAAGGATTAAAGAGGAAGATATTCATAAAACAGCTTTCTGAACAAGGTACGGACATTATGAATTTACAGTTCTACCCTTTGGGTTAACTAATGCACCCACAGCCTTTATGAATTTAATGAACAATATTTTTCAAGAATACCTGGACAAGTTTGTACTTGTATTCTTGGACGATATTCTCATTTATTCTAAAAGTGTTGAGGAGCACAATGAGCATCTGAAGATAGTTTTGGGAATTTTGAGAAAGAGAAAGTTGTATGGTAAGTTATCCAAATGTTCTTTCTTTGATTCAGAAGTTCACTATTTGGGTCATGTCATAAGTAAAGAAGGAATCGCTGTAGATCCTTCAAAAATAGTGGCAATAACTGAGTGGCCTGCACCAAAGAATGTGCACGAAGTAAGAAGCTTCATGGGTCTTGCTGGTTACTATAGAAAATTTGTAAAGGATTTTTCTAAGGTAGCTGCACCAATAACTTCATTGCAAAAGAAGGATAAGAAATTCATGTGGAATGACAAGTGCGAAGCGGCTTTCAAAAGTCTGAAAGACCAGTTGACTTCTGCACCTATATTGGCTGTACCAGACCCTAATGGGAATTTTACTGTTGTAACGGATGCTTCTGGGGAAGGCCTTGGAGGTGTTTTGTTACAAAATGATCAGGTCATAGCTTATGAAAGTAGAAAACTTAAGTTACATGAGCTGAATTATGCCCCTCATGATTTGGAACTTGCTGCCATTGTTCATGCGCTTCAAGTCTGGAGACACTATTTACTTGGGAAACCTTTTGAGTTGAAAACTGATCACTTAGGACTGAAATATATCTTTACTCTACCAATCGAATGTCGGACAAAGAAGGTGGTTAGAATTTTTATCACAATATGACTTTGATATTAGCTATATCAAAGGGAAGGAGAATAGAGTAGCTGATGCTCTAAGTCGTAGGAGGCACATTTCTGCTCTTATAACATTAAGAACTCAGTTTAAAGATGAGGTAAAAAGTGCCTCAGAATCAGATGCATATTTTCAAAGCAAGTAAAAAAGCGTAGCTAACTGGCGCAGAACCTAAAGATAAAAGGTATGAAGGTTTTCATTTTGATAATGAAGGAATCTTGCGTTATGAAAATAGGGTATATGTACCTGTGCTGAATGATTTGAGAAAGAAGTTGTTAGTTGAATTTCATAATTCACCTTTCTCTGGACACCCAGGTATTACAAAAATGCTTGCTGATATGAAACAACAATACTTCTGGAAAGGTATGAAAAAGGATGTGATAAATTTTGTGACTCATTGTCTGGAATGTCAGCGGGTGAAGGCAGAGCATATGCACCCTGCTGGACTGTTATATCCTCATAGCATACCGCAGTACAAATGGCAAGTAATAACCATGGATTTTGTACAAGGACTACCTATGTCCAGGAATAAGCATGATGTTATCCTGGTAGTTGTAGATAAACTGACTAAGGTAGCTCATTTCATCGCTGGAAATCTAAAGGATGATTCACCAGTGCTGGCCAAGAGGTTCGTACACGAAATTTTCAGATTGCATGGTGTACCAGAACTGATTATATCGATGGGATCCTAGAATGACGTCAAGGTTTTGGCAAACGCTAACGCAGCCCTAGGAACAAAACTAAACTTCGCTTTCGCATATCATCCAAACGGATGGGCAAACCGAGAGGGTAAATTAAGTGTTGGAGGACATGTTGTGAATGTATTGCATGGATCAACAAAGTATAAATGGGAAGAGTATCTTCCATTAGTTGAGTTTGCATACAACAACACTTACCACTCATCTCTTAAGATGGCACCATTTGAAGCACTTTATGGAAGAAAGTGCAGAACCCCTGTTAGTTGGGACAGTGTTGAGGATAGAGAGGTAATTGGACCGAGAGATTCTCACGTAAATGGAACAACAAGTTAAGCTGATTCGTGAACGATTAAAGGAAAGCAGATAGACAGAAGAGCTATGCTTGACCTTAAGCGGGTTGATAGAAAGTTTGAGCTTGGTGATAAGGTTTTTCTACGTGTTAAACCCAGAAAGAGTTCTATAACTTTTGGCAAGGTTGCCAAGTTGTCACCACAATTTGTGGGACCTTTCGAAATTGTCGAAATAATCAATCTTGTAGCTTATCGTTTAGCATTGCCACCTGCTTTATCTCACATGCATGATGTTTTCCATATTTCTTTGTTTAAGAAATACGTTTCAGATCTGTCACATGTTTTAAATTGGAATTCCTTGCAGGTCCAAGACCCAGGAATAATCGTGGTTAAACCCACACGAGTGCTGGAAACTCGCCAATTGCATTTAAGAAATCGTGATATACAGCAATGTAAGGTCCAGTGGGACCAGTTTAGCGAAGAAAGTGCAACTTGGGAAAATCTGGAAGAGATGAAAATTGCTTTTCCTTCTCTTTTTGCAACAGAATGAAAACTGTTGACAAAAATATACTTTTATGAACTGATTGTTTTTAAGTATTTATGAAAGCCAGATTAAGGCAGACTTTATTCAGGTTGAATAAATGTGTTGTGACATTGATTTCTGGAACTATTTATTATGGAAGTAGTCACAGTGTTTGTGAACTAATAAATTGATTGACCTGAAGGTTAATTTAATATGTAATTCATCGGGACGATGAATCTTTTTAGGAGGGAAGCATGTAACACCCTGAACTGTTGTTACTTTCTCCTGGACATACAAGTGTTGATATGTGATTTCTTGTATAAGGATGTGTTCCTCGATTTAGAAATCATGCTTGATATGTATTGTAATTTCCTTGCAGATTGCAGATCTTGACTGAGTCAGAATATGATTAGACTCTTTTATTTATTCCATTTTGTGTCTGAATATTAATCTGATCACGGAATGAATTATAGAGACATTCATCTATAATATCTAGTCTTGGATCAGTGGAATTGATCCAAGTAATGCTTTAAGTTTGTTTGTGATGAATTAGATCACAGACCTTGAACAGGTTGCAAGGTATGGAAGCATTGATTAAGCTGGTCAGGAGTATGACTCAGGCTGATCTTGGTAAATGAATCGGTTCCCGATATCGAAGTATATCTGGAAGGTCTCGGACGTGGACCAAGTAATAATTCTGCCATGTATATTCCTGTAGCCTAACGGCTGTATAGGAGTGAATCCTGTTCGAGAGATGCATGATTTTAGGTCTTTTCTTGGCATATAAAATGTTATACCTAACTGGAATTATTAATGGTTAGTAACCTAAAACTAAAACCTAACCTAGGGGTTAGATTAGTGTTAATCTAACCTAGACCTAGGCTATGTGTTAATATCCTAAGTTAGTATCTATGTGTAAATTGGTTAGTATGGGTATTACCCTAAATTCTAACCTAAGATACTAACCTAACTAATGAGGAGATTATGAAGGGGCCTATGGAGGGGTGCGAACCATGGGCGGCGTTTTCTATGGCAATTAATGCTTGGGATAAGGATGAGGGACAGGTCATGGCGGAGGCTTAAGCGACGGCTAACCTGTTCTGACGTGGCAATTCGCTAAGTTTGGAAATGGGCTTGAATTTTCATTGGACTGTCGCCAATTCTGGCGGTCGGTGGAAGATGAGTTTAAGCGGGAAAGTTGGTTTAATGGCATTCAATATTCTCGGAAGTCGAGCTCGGAACTCGCGAGAAGGCATGCAAACGGGAAATTTGTGGGTTTGTTTGGCTTGTCGCGATTTTCGGTCTTCTCTCTCTCTCTGCTTGTTTACTGGTTCTTCGCACCAGTTCTCTTTGAGTTGCATGGCAAGTATGAACTGCTATAGCTCTTTTCTCTGTCATGGAGGATATATATGTGATGGAGATAGCAAAATTTTGTTGGTCGCTTTATCGTGGAAAAAGAAAAGGAAGTTTGAGCTCTTCCTGTGGTCTGCTTCGGAAATTTGATCAAAAATCCAGGCATGTTAGGCCCTAACCTTTAAATAGCTTGCTGTCTTTCAAGTGATTTCATTAGAACAACTCTGTTCAAATGGTTTGAGAAAATAGATGATTTTCTATGGAGATCTTGTTTGATTTTTGGTACTGTATCTCTTCTGGTTCGATTTTTCAATTTTCCTCTTGATGGGTGTTTATTAAAATCGAATTGTGGCTCTATTCCTTTGTGTATTCTTTCTGGTTTAAATATGTGAGATATTTATATGTAAAGAGCATGAAAGCTCGGCCTGTTTGGCGTGAGCCCATAGGATATACCTGTGTTGTTTATAGACCACTGTATGTTGTTGATTTGTGGTCGCTGTTTCTTGTTGTGGAAACTGTATGGAAGGATTCTGTTAGATACTGTATGTTTGATCAGTTCTACTGCTCCTTTGGAAACTCTGTCGTGGTTTTTGTTGACAGTGACTAATGGTACTTTTTGGGTTTCATTTGTCTTCTAATTTTTGCTGGGAACAGGTAAACTGTTGTATTACCGTAGTCTATACGACCCAGTGGAAGTTGTTCTTCCTTGTTATTGTAGTAACGGGATTATTTGTTGACTGTATACATTATTGATACATCTATAATTTATTTGAACGACTCAAAGGAGTCCTTGATTGAATCGTATATTGCTACCCACCGTTGAGAATATAGATTCATCCTTGAGTTTTGTTATTTGATTTTCGTGGAAGCTTTGGAGGAGGAAACAGGTCTTTTGGCCACCGTTATTTGTAATAAATAAAGGATATAGACTTCAGGTATGCATTTGCATTTCTTTGTGAAAGCTGTTTGAAAGTTTCAAGTGGCTCGGTTGATTTCCTTGCTTGAAATGGGTATTTGATTTTCTTACACTTGTTTCATTCGAATGTTTGCCATGGATGGTATAGAAGGATTTATCAGCTAATTCCATCTTATCTTTTGTTGTTGGGTTTTGCGATTATGGGCGTAAACTCGTTTTCATGTATGTAATGTGTATTTATAGATTTATTTTGGTTGTATTCGAACGACTGCGAGGAGACGATTCAATGATTTATATTTCTATTTGGGCCGCTGTTCAAGTTGAATATGTTTAAATAGTTGGTGAATGATGAACCAGTGGTTGGAAGGAATGACATGTACTAAGACCTCTGTTATTTTCTAGAATTAATTTTGTGTTGCATTGATTTTTGTGGCTGATTCTTTAGGAGAATATTTAGGTCTTCAATCTGTGCAAAATTGTGTAAAAGATGGGCAAGGTACAGCCGGTTTTCTTGTTTTGAATTCGGTAATCGGATTTGCTTGCCTGATGTTTAAATAAGCTCCATTGTTGGGCTCGGATGTAATCGTATGCAATTATTTGTTTTATTGTTGTTCGGATTCATATGAACTTTTGGAAGGTATCTTGTATTGCTTGAACCTTATTGAATCTGATTTACGGGACACTGTCGTTTTGTCACTGTTCCTTGAGTATGGTTGAATATTTCATGTTCTGGCCCTGTTGGGGTGAGTCGCGAGTACCACACCTTAGACTTGCATGCGCCAAGGTAAGAATAGATATGCAATGTTCCTTTCCGTTTAATCAGTCCGATTTAGACTGAGCAAGAATAGATATGCTATGTTCCTTTCCGTTTATTCAGTCCGTTTTTGACTGAGCATGTTTCGGAAATACTGTGTGGACGTCATGGCATAGTCTTTAGGAAACCTCAGATTGCTTGATGCAATGAAGTTTGTTGTAAAACAACAATCTTGCTTGCGGCTTGTCTAACTTGTTCATTTATATACTGGTTGAATGTTTTCATATGTGAAGACGGTTCAGTAATGAACTTATGTGAAAGGAAGTATGAATGGTTTGGTTCTTTCTCTTCCTTTATTTAATATTTGTTGATATTTGTCTAACAGTGGGAAATTGTTTTGTAACATATTGGTGGAATCCCGAATTGTTATGTTATTCCCTTTTTGGAAGAATGAAACAATCTGACCAATGTTGTGATTTTGGATTCAATGATTGTTTGTGTACATTCGTTCCTTGTTTCTTAATATTTGATGAAATATTAGAAAGTGATTAAGACTATTTTGTAACAATGACAGAGTTACATATTTGTAATCATTTTGTATTACAAGGGCATAGTCTGACTATGTTTACTTATGTGAATATCGATCTCATTTAAATAGGGTGTTTAATGAAAACAATTGATGGATTGCAATTGTTTTAAAAGTTAGTGCTTATCATGCTCGGTTCATTGAGCTCGACTCATGTTGACTATTTTTGCAGATGGTTCCATAAGAGGTAAAAGCAATGCAGATCTGACAGGCTGATCAGATTGTTTATTTGATTTGTAATGAATTACAGCTTGATTTTATAGATGTACTATATGTGAAAAGATGTTTCTTTTCCGTTAGCATTGTATCAAGTATGTTGTTGCATAAAATGTAATTGTATAGTTTTGAAAGGAATGGAAATAAGTGTTTGAAACTTATGTGTTGTATTCTATTTCTGAAAGTTGACCTTCTTCGGTTTATGTAACGAAGGGGCATTGTTATCATTGTATAATATGAATGCTTTTGTGATTGACAATGAAAGCTTGCAAGAAAATGAGATTAAATTCTTATGAGTGTTTAGTAGTTCTAATTTGTTCTAGCAAAAGCAATATTGGATTTAAATAATTGTCTTTCTAGAAGATAGGTTAAAAATGAGCCTAAAAGAGAACGCTAAACAAGCTGGATTAAATTACTAATCCCTAGTCCTAAGTATAACAGGACAATATTAAATTGGATTCTTAATCATTTATATCTTTATACCAACAAGTATGATATAAATTCAGTTAAGAGAACTGACATACAATAAAATGGAGTTCAGTTGGCAATCTCAAGCAAAGGTTATGAGATATTGTCCGATTCTGTTGCTTTAGAATCAGGTGTATTCTAATGACTCCTTGATGAAGAACTTGACCTTAATATCTCTACCAAGTAATGGGTTTTATAGAGGAGGGTCGTCTTAAGATGAAGAATCCAGGGATCGGAAAGGCTAAACCTTAGGGAAAAGTCTTTAAAGTAATTTAAACTCAAGTGCGTAACGCCACATTTTTGAGTAGATCTTTTCGAGGCGGATTTAAAGGTTGACGACATAAGTCAACTGCAGAGTTGTACCTCCGAGAAGATTAGGATCTTCTCGAAGTTACAACAATGCAGATGACTTATGGCGACACCCTTTGCATTGATCGCTAAGATTTACACTTGATTTCGCACGAGTTACCCTGGGACCGATTAAGAACGTGGTCATGTTATAAGGCTGCCTAGGAGATTCGGGGTATCATGACACACTGGTTGAACTGCAAGGTTGAACCAGTATGTCATCATATCCCTAATCCTCGTGGGCATCCATATAACATTATCACCTTGTTAATCTGCTTCCGAGTGATTGATTGTGTAAGAAGGAAGGGTGACGATGAGTCAAGTATAAGACATTCTATATAACATATGAATGGGGTGAAGGACGTATTCAGATTGACGAGTATGCCGTTAAGGAATACGAGACATGAACAGTATGTTTCAAATCTTTGGCCAAAGTATCGCAAGCTGCTGATTGCGTTGTCCTAATTCACCTAGTCTAAGGGATGAGATGCCGATGAATAATAGTAACAATTATTCAGTTAGATTCCTTGGACAGAGCATTCTGAATCCCATTAGGGAAGAGAACCGCAAGAGTAATGTGTTAAATAAAAACACCGACTCTTATTACTCATGAATAGATCGGTAGATTACCGAGTCATGGAATGAATAGATCGGAGGTACTCCGAGTCATTACAGCTGCATATGGTTGTCTGTTATATGAATAGTTATTTGAATTGTGAGTTCTAAATTATGTATTTAGAACCAGGATGCAATTATCAAAAAAATAAAAATTTCACTTGTTCTAAAGTATAAAATGAGGATGTTACATCATCATCATAGTCCCTGAAACTTGCATCCGCATCGGGGCAAGTAAGTAGTATGTTATATGTTTCTAAGTACCATTTTCTTGAGCATGTTGATTAATAGTAATCATACGTTTATTCCTAGATCTACTACCAGCCACTACTGCACTTAACATTCACTCACACACCCTGATATTTCCCAGAAGGCCATTTTACCACACTCTGAGTCTTCCCTATCCTCCCATCATTCCCCTCAGCCATCCCCCAATCTCAATAACCCCACAATCACCTTGCAACCAATCTCTACCCAGAAGCACCTAGATTACTGACCCTACCGGTGTCGATTATCCTAAATCGGCAGCAGGTTCTCTAACCGTGGTCGGTTACCCAGTGACCAGCCGTCGGTCACTGTGACTTATACCCCAAAACCTTTTGCTCGCCTATTTGCCACCTAACAACCCCAAATCCAGCCTGGTTTATCCCTATAACTCAACCTGAACGTATCAACGACCAGTAACCGAACAAACAACGTGACGCTTTATTATTGATAGTTTAGTTTCTATTGCTTTGTAACGAGATACCTAAATCGTGATTTTGCAATAGCTTTCTTTATTATCATTTGTGTTAAATCGTATTACAAGGGGAACTGACCACCTTCGAAAGGAAGTTTTTACATTTCCTGGGCCTAAGGCAGATCCCTCATTTATTGTCTAACTCAAATCTGGTGGTCTTGTATTCTTACTTGCAGGTAGTCCTTCCAAGACAAAAAGGAGTTCTTCGCAGTCGATCTGATCTTTCTCTACGGTACGCGCACACCATCTCAACATTCAACAGGTATTCCTCCTATCCCTAACCCTTATCTGTTTCTTAAAGGAATGATAGGATAGAAGCAAGTCTATTCTGTAGAGCCAAAACATTCCGTGCGAAACATTTTGGCACACCCGGTGGGACCCATTTCGGGTTTCTGTTTCTCTTGGTTATTTTCATTTTAGGAAGCATACTTGCTGTTGCTGTTTTTGTTATATATTTAGTAAAGAATTTGTCTTGCTTTCCTAGTTTCACATTAGTGAAAGTCATCTTAATTGCTTCATCGAATATCATTTTCGATTTGGGTTTAAAACACGTGCATTACATTCCTGCTTGTTGTTTTCAATTCTAGTGAACATAGACTAAGTAACAGGTCGTACACGTGGGGGTGATTTCCACGGTATTGACAAGAAATTAATCTTACTTTCACTGCACAACACATACCGAATCACTTCACAATTAACACAACAGCTCAAAACATCCCCCCTTTTCCGCGGTATTCCTCCGCCCGATTGAGGTAACCTTATAAGCCAAAACAAACTTGACATTTCCCCTAAGTCTTTTGTTTAGAATTGACATTATTCCGCATCTAAAGGAATAAGCCCACAATAATTAAAATTAACCCTAGGGTTAATCTCTACGGATTTGCGTGTGCATCTTGTTTGTTTTCGCTGTTTTCTCATATACAACACCTTGTCTTCGTGATTACCTTGGAACAATTTGATAAATGTCTTGAGCGCCATTAACAATCAAATCAGCAAACTTCTTATATTTTCTTATACCAGTCTTATTACACCGACATCGGTTAACGGACCGGCGCGTCGGCTATAGTCTAACCGACATCGATTACATTAGACCGACATCGGTTATTGTCTTTTCAGTTCTCGACAAACCAAAGAACCTACTAATTTCACCGGCCTCCGAGTCTGCATTTCTTTCTCGATGATTGAAACCCTACTGCGTGAACTCCCGTCCATGGTTGTTATCACTCGAAAGCAAGCCACCGCCATGGTTTCACATGCTTGCTCTTTTCCTTTGCTCGAATCACCCCCTTCACATTCTGTGGGGAATCCTATGGATACCAGCGAGGTTCCTAAAATTCCTGTGGGAGATAAAGAATTTGCCAAATTTCTGGATGCTAATCCTAGCGTTGTATAGTACTATTTGTCTCATGCCCTTGACCGTACACCCGACGGTCAACTCCTTGTTGGCATGCCTATCAGTATAGCTGCTCATTTAGCCCCTTCCCCACCTGATAACTCTGCTTTGCCTTCCGCATCCTTAGTCCGTCGCCTACCTCAGCAGCTTCAGGGGTCCATACGGCACAGATTGGCTTTCCTTTGGTTAATCTTGGGCCCAACATGTCATTACCGCCGACTGCTCCTACCTCATCTCTCTTGCAGACTGCTCCGTTCATGACTTGCTCTCTGCCACCTATCCACACGAGCTTTCCTTCTCAAGCTCCGCCCACCTTTTCATTTCCACACACATATCCGGTAACCTCAACAGCTTATATAGGACATCCCTATTCGGTTGCCTCAACACAGTCGTCCTCCATACCTTATCAACATTTAACCCCACCATTGTCTAGTGGTGGCCCTTGGCCCAATTTTCCTCCGTTTACCACAACCACACCATCATCTCATCCAACTACTAATTTAATTAAACAAATGATGGAAAAAATGCAAAATCTGGAAGCTTGCATTTCAGAAGTCGTAGCGCCTTGACATACGAGCAAGTTTGTCAGAGCCTATCCACCCTTCGTCCCCCTTCATTCATATCCTCCTCAATGGGAATTACCAAAATTTACCCGTTTTAACAAAGAAGGAGGACCCTCAACAACACTTGCGATCATTTAGACATGCTCGCTATTTCGATTGCTCACGACGACGCTTTACTACTCCGCACCTTTCCCATGTCCTTATCGGGACCCGCCTTGAGTGGTACAAAAGTACTTTAACCCAAGACTCAATCTTCTCTTTTAACCAGCTAGCCCAATCTTTCTTGGATCATTTCTCCATTAACATTGCAAGAAAGTATCTATCACCGACCTCTATGCCATCCGACACCAATTTGAGGATGAATCTATCTATCGCAGATTTTGTTGGACGATGGCGGGCTTTATCAACCAACTTACGTATGCCTTGCCTCAAACTTATCGAACTTATCGAATATGCGGGCCTGCGCTAAGCACATCTCCCCTACCCTCCAAATTCAAACTTTCCATAAATTTGACGAGGCCTTTACTATGGCTCGAAAACAAGAGATTCGAGCCCTAGAGGAAGAGAAATTGTGGTTGTGCAACAAAAACCCCACTTTCCGAACCCAAGATTCCACCAACAAACCTAACACCACCAATCCTCACCCATCGACCGCGAAATCAAAGGGGCCGTGCACGCGGTGATGGTCAAATCCCAACCACCATCTAATACCCCGCCAAAACCACCTATAAGTATAAAGTAGAACCCATCAACTACACTCCTTGGGAGAAACATATGGTGTGAAATTGGAAAAATTGCTCAAAGCAGAGCCATTACCTTACCTCCGTTAAACCTCATTCCGGGTTTCATTCCACTCGCGCCATACCTTCCCGGGTACAAAGAAAATGACTTCGTAGCTTCCACCACGTGAAGGGACACAGTCATGAAAACTGCAAGATGTTGAAAAACATAGTGTAGGAAATGGTTGATGCGGGGATATAGCCCTCGATAATCCTAACGCCCGCTAATCAAAATTTGAAAATATTCAACAAACCATTCCCGAATCATTCTTCTAACAAGAACATAAACCAAGATATCTTAGCCGAGGAGAGTGTTCATGAGATCCATGCCATCTTTGACTCCCCACCAAACACCTCTATCGAACAAATTCTGAATCAAGCCTCTTCACTAACGCAGAACCCGAACCCCTTCCTCACCATCAAGACAACCTGAAAACCTTGCTGTTCCTTTACCCATCAAGGAATTAACAGCCCAGAGTTCCCTTCTCACAAATGATCCTTCTTACACCACATCATTGCAAGTAAGACCGTGAGTAGATGTTATCTAAATTATCGATTTCCCAAACGTCTCCTTCTACCATTCTTGTTGTACAAGAGGAAGGCTCGCCACTTCTTTTGTCATCCTTAGACGAGAAACCTCTTGAACCAACATCACCACATTCTTTAAACATGACGGATCCTCTCAAACACGCCCTCCTACCTATTAGTTCTTCATCACCTAAATATTTTCAGCGACCGGTTGACCTCTTAACGCCCATTGATACAGTGCCTCATCTACCCCCTGTATCACACCCACAGTGGACCGGAATCACAACCCACCTTTCTTCCATACAAAAGTTCCTATTCATACGTGAATACTGTCATTCCCCAGAAGATAGACGAGTCCTATGGGAATGTTTGAGTACGCCATATTCTACTCAAATGCAGATGACCGATCCAGATGCCTCTACCATATACCCGAAGTGTTTACAGAAGCTTAAAATGCCTATGTCCTCATCTTCACCCCCCTCATCTCTATCAAATACCTCATCCACTTCTATTAACCTAAACAAATCTTCCCCTACACTTGGGACCTTACCAATACCTAGTCTAACACACCCACCTAAGTGACTTGATTTATCTAAAAATAAAGCCGTCCATCCCATTAGGAGATAGACTCAATCTCCTCCATCTATGCCGTTAACACAACTAAAACCCTCGTTGTCACACCTAACTTCCATATTGGGACCCCATCCTCTACCTTACATTAATATATCATACCTCCTGCGTTTTCTTTAAAGTGACCTGCGCCTTTCGCACCCATACAGAAATCCAAGGTTATAAAGCAACACCATCACCCCGCGTATCCTATCCACCTATCAACCCTAAAAAATTCCATCATCAAAAGATTTCTTTTCGGTCACTCCTATTTCCCGTGGTTGTTTTCTCGATACCACATCATCTCGTGTCCTCATCATCCAACATAGCTTCTACATCAAAGAAACCACGCTTAGTTAAAACCCATTAGCAAAACTCCTTAGCTAAACCACCCCCCCATACAAACCAACCACACCACGTCATCACTGCAGAATCGACCCACCAATAGCCTCATTTTCCTCTGACTTTGACCCACTCAAAGGGTCTTACACCAAAATCCTTGCTATGTTGGTAGAGAATGCGACCATTTCCCTACCCCCACTTAGACCTTATGATCCATCTAAACCTCGACCTATAGGTTACGATGAGTCTAAAATCTGCGCTTACCACCGCACACCAGGACATGACGTAGAGGGATGCAAAGCGTTGAAAACCATACTTCATCCGTCACCTCTCTCAGATAGAAAAGTTAAGAAAGACAACTTACAAAGAGAGAGACCTTTAGCTTCAATTCCCTCTCCTATACCACCTGTCCCCACCTCACCAAGATCTATCATCATTACAGCCCCACCTCTCAAAAACCAAGACCTATCCCTACCATCTTCCTCCTCTCGTATTCACGAGATCAATATGATTAGTGTTGCTACTCGAGGGTAGAAAAACAATGGGAAAGCAAAAGAAAACACACCTGCGGCATCTCTTTCTCCATCCACCATCCCGATTGCACCACCACCTAAAGTGGTTATTCGCGGACCCGCCTATCCCGTCTCTAATGGCGTTACCCATCGAACTATGATCAAATAGCTTCACCAATCTCCCGTAAAAATGACACTTTGTATGATCTCATTCAGACTTTCAATCTCATCGACAAGCTCTTGTTGAAATCCTTCAAGGGATAGAGGTTTTACCTAATGAAACCTGCCTCACTGTTACTCTATTCTAACACCCAATCACGTTGCTTTGCTCACCAAACAATCTATCTCCCCAACCACTTCGCCTCTCGTACAACAAGCAAGCCGCGTCGGTTCTCGAAGATGAAATTATCGACTTTGGTGTGTGAAGATCCCGACCACTCGCTCTTTTCATCTCAGCATACGTTCGGGATATTCAGTACGTCGTGTTATGATTGACAGGGGTGCTAGCCTAAACATCATCTCTTCAAAAGCCTTCCAACAAATGAATATCCCTTCTAGTTGCATGTGTGCCAACCCCATCATGTTGCGATCATTCAATGATGCTATTACTTCTACTTTAGGCACCGTGATCCTTAACATTTGTGTAGGACCACGTACTTTACCCGAACTCTTCTATGTCATTGAGGAGAGTTCCAATACAATATGTTGTTAGGCCGCCCTTGGATCCGGGCTATGGGATGCGTTCCCTCCACCTTACATAGATGCATAAAATTTGAGTATGAGGGGAAGTCCTACACCGTAAAATCTGATCCTCCCCCCTTCAAAACTTGCAATATGTTGTATCGCCCTAATGATGTACTTGTACCAGTCAAGACACCCATTCATCCAACCCAGCCATCCACTTCCAACACACCTACACCTTCAACCAATGAAACCACTGTTACAATATTACTTCCTTTCCCGCAGATAACATCCCAACCTCCACCCCTTAGTAGATGTTTTTCAATGCCTTACGCTGGGGGAGTACCACCTATATAACGTTAGTTCTTTCCATACCCCGCAGGAGTACAGACAATTACATGCACATCCCACCTACGACCGTCGCGTGGGGGAGGTAATCTCTTACGGACCACCCCATTGCCACACCAACTCGACATATGGGGGTGTTGACACATCTTCCATTACCCCCGAACCTCCTCTTGGTGTAGTTCCCTTCCAATCTGATTTTCAATACTTGACAAATCGCGTCGTTTCGCCCCTCAACTTATTGACTCGCATTTGTGCTTGGAAAGGCTTTGGTTTTGGTCTTTACGAACAAGTCCGACATACACTCATTCCCGTGACTACATGCAAACACAATGATCGCAGTGGTCTTGGTTTTCCTGAAACACCTACACAGGAGACACCTCGTGTCAGCTGTATCCTGGAAGAAGACGACGTCACCCCTACCAAACCATCATCACCCACTTTTCCATCATCACCCACAGAGTCGATAGACCCTGAATCTATCCCTCCTAACTTTTTTTTTTTTCATAAATGCTATCTTCATAGGTCCTCTCACTTATCAACGTGATAATGAGGATCCATCTTCTCTTCCCCTTCTGTATCCAGACATGATCGAAGAGGATTCACCTTCGATTAATGTTGTTGAGTGCCAGGATGACGACTCCATCCTCACTTACCTTGGGGCGGATGACTCCTATATTCAACGCACCTTACCATCTGAAACTCAAACCATGTTGAATGAGTCGACTATAGAAATCAACATCCACACAGAGGAGGATCCTCATGTTGTGAAGATCAGACAATCCCTTAACACATCGTAACAAACCGCCTTTACTACCTTTCTCCGTACTCCAAGCAAGCTTTTTCTTGGTCCTACGCTGACATGCCAGGAATTGATCCTACCATTGCCGTCCATAACATCACCCTAAACCCCGATTCCAAACCAGTCAAACAAAAACTGAGAAAAATACATCCACGCATTTCCCTCTTGGTCAAAGAAGAGCTTCAACGACTTCTTTCTGTTTCCTTCATCTTGCCTATTGACTATCCTCAATGGATTTCTAACATCGTACCTGTCACTAAAGCGACGGGGGGACTTCGGATATGCACAGATTTCTGAGACCTTAACCTCGCTTGCCCCAAGGATGACTTCCCCCTCCCAAGTATTGATCAACTTGTTGATCTCACTGCGGGCCATGAAATGCTTTCTCTCATGGATGGCTTTTCGGGATACAATCAAATTTTGGTAGCCCCACCGATCAACATAAAACCGCCTTCATAACTCCTTGGGGAACCTTCTGTTATCGTGTCATGCCGTTTGGCCTTAAGAATGCTAGTGCGACCTATCAGCGGGCTATGACTTACATTTTTCATGACATTATGCACACTATCCTTGAGGATTATGTCGATGATCTTCTTGGCAAATCTAAACATCGCAGTGAACATCTCGATGTTTTAACCATTATTTTCGATTGCACATTGCCGCAATATTCAGTCTGGCTTCAACCAAAGAAATGTGTCTTTGGTGTTCTTTTGGGAAAACTTCTTGGCTTTATCGTCTCTTTGCGTGGCATTGAGGTTGATAAATCTAAAGTCAAAGCTATCCTAGAAATGCCCCCACCCAAAAACCTCAAACAATTGCGTAGTTTGCAGGGTAAACTTCAATCCATCCGGCGTTTCATCTCCCAACTCTCGGATCGATGTCAACCTTTCCATCACCTTCTTAAAAAGGACATTGCCTTTCAATGGAGTGAAGAGTGTCACCAAGCCTTTGAAGCTCTCAAATCCTATCTCTTGCAGCCACCCGTGCTTATTCCACCTCAGGATGATCGTCCTTTCTACCTTTACCTTTCTACCACTGACCATGCTATAGGATCCATGCTCGCACATCGGGACTCAAAGCACGCCGAGAACAAGCCATTTATTATATAAGTCATAATCTCATGGATTACGAGACTAGGGATACACATGTAGAAAAATTGTGCCTAGCCCTATCATTCGTAGCCACCAAACTCCGACATTACCTCCTGAATCACAAAACTTTTGTCATCACCAACATAGACCCCATTCATTATATGTATGTCAAACCTCATCTAAACCAACGCATCGCCCGATGGCTTATGCTCCTCACCGACCTCGACCTTGAGTTTGTACAACAGAAGTCAATCAAAGGACAAACTATTGCAGACCAACTTGCAGAGGCCCCTTTACCTGGGGAACAATTCACCAATTTTAATTTCCCTGACGAACTCATCGCCACTCTTTCACTCAGGGAAGAGTCGTATCAAATGACCCTCTTCTTCGATGGATCTAAATGCCAGCGCGGCGGAGGAGCCGGCGTTGTTCTCATCCCTCTTGACGCTGAACCTATGCCTCTTTCATTCCGGCTTGATTTCCCCCTGTACTAATAAATACAAAGAAAATACGAGGCCCTTTTTTGGGTCTCCAGTGTTGTGTTACACTTAGGTTTCAAATCCATTAATATTTTCGGTGACTCTCAATTGGTAGTCAATCAAATTATGGGCATCTACCAATGTAAAAATGGGGAACTTCAAAAATACAAACATTACGTGGATTCACTTTTGACCTCATTTACTCGTATTCTATCTAGACCATTCCCGCTCCACTAACAAATTTGTGGATACTATGGCTTGCTTAGCCTCGCAAATTCCTACCGCACCAACTGACTCTGACATATTCGTCTTGGTCCAACAACTTTTTGCCCCATCCTACTCAGCCCCAGTAGTTTGTATGATAAATACTGTGTCTACTAATTCGCAGGATACCTGGTACCACCAATTTCACGACTACCTTACAACCTCTGTTCTCCCACCTGACCTTACTAGTAATGGAAAACGTGCTTTTCTTAAAAGTGTTTCTCGTTATGTTGTCATGGGGGGACTCCTCTATAAACGTGGCTTTGATGGCATCCTCCTTCGATGTCTAACCGGTGCGGAGGTCACCTATACCATCCAACAAGTCCACGATGGTATTTGTGGCGGCCATTTTAGTGGCCTTGCCATGGCTAAATGAATCCTTCGCCTAGGTTATTATTGGCCTACTCTCAATAATGATTGCTACAAATATGTTAAGCGTTGTGTTATGTGTCAACAACATGCCAACCTTCAACATACTCCTAGCCACCCGCTACAGGTCGCCCGAGATCTTTGGCCTTTCTCACAATGGGGTTTAGACCTTATTGGTGAGATTCATCCATCCTCTTCACAACGTCACCGATGGATAATCACAGCAACCGAATATTACACAAAATGGGTGGAGGCCATTCCACTCATTTCAATCAAAAAAGAAAAAATTGTCGAATTCGTTAACCATCACATTATCTGTCGTTTTAGTATTCCTCATCGCCTAATAACAGATAATGGTAAATCGCTTAAAAATAAGTTGTTACAAGACCTTTGTGGACAACTTTGGTATCAAACTTAGTTTCTCATCACCTTACTATCCGCAGGCCAATGGTCAGGCTGAATCTTCTAATAAAACCCTAACCAAAATCCTCATGAAAGTTGTCAATGAGTCTGGAAGAAATTGGCACGATCACATTCCCTTTTCCCTTTGGGCTTATCGTACTAGCATTTGTACCTCCACTAATGCCACACCATTTTCTTTGGTATATGGTACCGAGGCTGTCTTGCCTCTCGAAGTACAAATACCCTCCCTCAGAATATCTCTTCAGGATATTCTCACCAATGATGATTTCCGCCAAGAGCGATTAGCCCAATTAGAGCTTCTTGATGAGCGTCGTCTTATGGCTCTTGATCACCTTCAAATCTACCAAAAACGCATCAAGCGTGCTTATGATAAACGACTTCATGAGCGTACTTTTAAGGTTGGTGATATTTTCCTCAAAGAGAATCAACATGTAACCAAACTAGAAAAGAGTAAACGTGGAAAATTTGCTCCTAATTGGATTGGGCCTTACATTATCACTCACACTTATGGATCAGGCACTTATCATTTAGCTTCGCTTAATGGTAAACCTGAGCCTGAGCCCCTTAATGCCTTGCATCTTCGACCATTCTACTGTTGAAATTAGTGTTATATCACTTCTTATCTACCTTACGCTCGTCCCTTGAGCTCATTTACCACCGCATACACTTTGTTTCTTACATCTCAAAATCAAATCAAGCTCACATGGTTTGATTATCACCTCCCCTTAAAAGATGCCTTCCCCTTTTTAGTCTAGTCCATGACTTCAAAGTATCAAAATAACACATTCTTAATTAAAACACTTATGGGATTTTCTTGAGTCAAACTTCCTACAAAAACTAGATGATTTATGCTCAATGACATCTAGACCTCTACATTATACAATAGACTGCTCCCTTGAAGGACAGCTATATGCCAAACTATTGCTCTTATTATAGATAGACTGCTCCCCCGAAGGACAGCTATACATAAGCACCGCATCTGCTACTATAAATAGACTGCTCCCTTGAAGGACAGCTATACACAGTTAGCCTTTATTAGAAGCTTCTCGCATTGATCAGCTTCGTGAAGACCTCAAGAACAACAAACTACGTATCCCATGTAGACTTCCCGCATCGATCAGTCTATATCCAGAAAAATAAAAATAAAAGCAATACTTCAAAGCACTTTTGAGTCATGGACTTGTCTATTTAGGTTTGGTTTTCTTTTGTCAGAATCATCATCTTATAATAAGTTCTCTGCACCCTCGCCCACATCAACCACCTCACCTCACCATTTGTCAAAGCACCAAAACTCAAGGGACGTGACGTATATCCGATATATTGTGATCATACCACTCTTTTCACCTATCGACTTCTCGCCTATGCAAGGTACCTAGGGATTCAAGCTCATCCTACATTAATATGTGGTTTGTTTAGCTCTTCTCAACTATGGGACATTCTGGCCTCTTTTTCTCGACTCTAGGATTGTGTGTTGACCTTAATCAGGACACGATTCCCTACTACTTGGGTATGCTAACATTCGCTTTACCTTACCAACACCAACAACATTACCCTACCAACATCAAATTTTTACCAACCAACAAAATTGCCTAACCACAACCAAATTGCCTGAATTCACCTCTCCCTGCTCCTAAGGGAGAACTACATCGGTCTGAGGCCCCTCCTTGCTTTGTGCAATGGGCTATGTAGGCAGCACTTAGGAGACATGGGGTCTCCCAAGGTTAGCTCGACCATCCCCTACCATACCCTATCATGTGTTGTAAATATAAATATTTTTTGTGTATTTCTATTTGCCAACGTTCCTCTTTATCCTTTTTCAAAAAAAAAAAAATAAAAACAACATCCAAAACACAACCATTCTTATTATTATCATCACTCAAAAGAACATACATCTTTAGTTTTATTTTAGATGTTAACCAAATACATCTTCTCTATCATCGACTCGCAGGTCGGCATCCTTATTTATTCTAATATTCCTATAAAATCCACTTAGACCCTTGCACCTCCTCCCGAATCAGGTGGTGATCGTGATCATCGATGCCTCTCAGCTGGCCTCTCCATCCTCAAAGGTGCCACTGCCATTGGTTCCTCCCATTGATCCACCAACATCTCCTGTAACATACGAATACGTCCTCTCGCGTGGAGGAATCTTGCCTCCAGTCTCTCCACTCGTAGCTGTGAAGCCTCTAACATTCCCATTGTCTCATTCACCTGTGTTTGAAGCTGGCGAGCCAAATCCTGCAGACGATCTCTCTCCGCTGTAATCACAGCTATGTCAGGGCACTCACGTGCACCTCGCAGCTCTGCTACCCACCATACTCTATAGGCCTCCGTCGTTCCCGCATCCATAACCCTACGATCGGCTGCTATCTCTTCTGGCCCTTCTGGAGGTGTCGGCCGGGGAGGTGAGAATGCTGCCTCGGCGTCGATCCTCATGTATGGTCTATATGTCATAGGAATATCCTGAACGAACCCAAATTGTCACCGCACGCGATCTAGAGGAATCCTCTCGTACTCGCCCGGCCTATGCCCTGCGATCCACCTCAATCGCTCTACACCCCTCAACTCCTCAGCTATGTGCTCTGTCACCATATAGTTCCCGTACGGCCTCCAACAAATATCCGCAACAGTCACCATTTCCCATACTGTCTATAATACTCGATGTCATCTATATCATGGCACGGGATCTCGCTTCTTTTCTATCTCGGACCCATCGTCTGAATCCCAACCTTTGCACTCCTGTCTCTCCCGACTCAATGGGTCGGCCTATTGGACGCACACAAACAATATGCTCATAGGCCCAACAATGTAATAAGTACGAACAATCCAGTGTCGTCCTGTGTTTTCGCTTGCATGCCCATAAACCCCTATATAACTCTGCCAGATATGCGGGTGCCCATGCGAATGTCACGCTCATTTCTATCATTTCCCAAATAACACTCATCAATGCTTTGGGAAATCTTCCACCTTCCACCCTCGGTAATGCATAATACCCCACCGCTATCATTAATAGCACGGCCAACCTTGTTTCCTCAGGATGTGTTGCATACATTGTACCATACGTAAATGATAAACCTCACTGTGTCAAATCTCGTGCAGCTGACCCAAATACTGTTGTTCTCGTTGCTCGCCCCACGCTGGGCAATGCCTGATACACTGTTTTTCCTATCATTGGGAGTCTCAAAATACGGAACACATCTTCCAATGTCACTGTCATCTCCCCTGTTGGCAGATAGAAGGTATTCTTTTCTGGATTCCATCTCTCAATCAACGCCTGCAACATAGCATGGTTACGCACGATTCTTGAATAATAGCGGATTCCACTTAACCCCAACTGATTTATCAATGCCCATTCAGCTGGTGTTACATCCACTCGGATTCGTGACAACAACGCTGGCATAGTATCATTCATCCTTAACCTTGCTTCTACTGCATACATCAAAATGACACATGATTATTCAAAAGAACAAATCTCTACGGGTTTTTTCTCAAAATCTGGAAACCCTTACAGTAACCGATAGCGGTTATGCATAACCGATACCGGTTTGCTAACCGATACCGGTTACTTATAAACGATACCGGTCACTGTCAAAATATACCTACCCTGCTTCAAACATACACCTTCGATAATTATTTTGCCCGTTTACTCCTATTTCTACCTAAAAACATACATGCCCACCCTATTTACCTGCCCCGTAGCACTCATACCATCCCCAACCCTTGCCTATCACCTTTTTTCTAATCTTTACCCACTTACACTTCTTTCATACTATTTACAAACACATGCAAGAATCAAATTACAACCAAACAATTTACCTCTCCGGATGCAGCAGCTTGGGGCGGAACATGTCTTCCCCCTCGTCCCTGCCTGCTGGATGCTTCTCCTCGTTCAGCCATGTTCACCACCCTCTTCAAATATAACTTATCTTTCTGCCTTCTGGATCTCAGCCCACGCTCACTTCACCTGTCTCTTTCCTCCTTATCACTCAAATTCTTTCATGCAATTACCTGTAGCAGTTGTCAAACAGCGTCGCATTCACATATTTAACGTGTTTCATGACTCTAAAAATAAGAATGCTAAAAATAAGAACTTAAGTTGCCAACCCAGCAGTTCTATTTTTAGGAAAACAATTCTTGCATAACCGATATCGGTTACATAACCGATACCGGTCATATATCTACCGACATCGGTTACATAACCGATATCGGTCAAGTTCCCCCTTGTTGCTTAAACCTAAGTCGTCTCTTCATTTTTGGAAATTTTTGTGGCGCCCGTCCCTTTTTCCTGCATGCACAACACTATTATCCATATTTTTCATTAAATCCACATCTCATTACAATTTCATCACCATCATCTATCTACATTACAAAAACACACAAGCCATCAATAAACGATATCAAAAACCATCAATTTATACACCATTTGGATCCAACTTAACAGCTACATACATTCAATTTCACAAAACCAAAACATACAACATTTCATACTATAACATGTCAATTAAACTCATCATTTATATCTATATACATCCCATCAACAAAAGACATCAACATCATTAATATATAACACCATGTGAATCAAACTCATATCACAAACCATCGACAAAACATTTAACGCTTTTTACGCACAGCATGTGGGTCAAAACATCATATCTATATATATACAAAGTTTCAAATATACAATGTGCCCTGCATAGGGGCCTCTGTGATCTCATAATACAACAAAGCCGACGCAAGCCGCAATAACCGTCAATAATCGACCGGTCTCTCATATCAAAACATACTCGGCTCGCAGCCGGTCAGACAATCAGAGTATATAACCCGTACTCGGCTCGCAGGCCGGTATAATAAATAAATGAATGAATAAATGAATAAATAGGCACGCAGGCCTCTATCAACACAACCGGTTCGCAGACCGGTGCCCATGTCCAATATACAAAATGTGCAGGGACCCCTCAGCTCTCTCCACCTCCCTCTACCTGTCTGCCTGCTGGTCCCTGTCCTACCTCTCGCCTCCTGCCTGTGACGGACCCACCAGCTGTGGCTGCACCTCCCTGAGACCTCTAGCTCCGAGAGGTCTCTACTCTATGTGCCACATAGGGCTGATAATCAGCCCCGGTACCATCAAGAATATCCTGATAGTATCGGGCCTCCGCTCTCGCCTCCATGTAACGCTCTCGAGCCACCGTAGATGCTGGGGCTGGTCCCTTGACACCCTACTACAAAGTGCCCCTCGTGCCGCTGGTGGTGGTGCTCGTGCTCGTACTCGTGCCTGGGGGGCCGTGATTGTGCTACTGGTGCGGTGGTGGTGCTCGTGCTCGTACTCACGTGCTCGGGCCGTGGTTTGCCGCTCGGGCTGGTGGCACTGTGCTCGTGCACTCGAGCCTAGCTAGCTAGCTACCCCTGTAAAACACCTATTCGTACTGCGCAGCAGCAAGTTGCCTCGTAATAACCGTATTCGGCCCCCGAGCTGATCTCACTCTGCTTTGTCACGCCGCTAAGTCTCTGGGCATTTGTGGTGTCTATCTCGCCGCTGCTCTCTGACCAGCCCACCAAACCATATATGCTCCTATATAACTAGCATCATCTACAGTGTCATCCGCTGGCCTCTCAGTAACCCAATCTGGATCCACGGGCTGTGGTGCAGGCACTGGGCCTCTACATCATCCCTCCGGTAGTGAGGGACGCGAGGGGGCTCATCCTGTCGTAGCCCCATCTGCCTGCGTACCCTCTCCAGGGGTATCCTCTCATACTCTCCCGGCCTCCGTCCCGCTATCCAGAATGTGTACTGGATCCCCTGCAACTGTCCTCGGGCTCCTCCGTGAGGGTGATGACCTCTATACGGTCTCCATACAATATCCCGCCTTTGTCAGGCCCTCTAATAAATGCCGGTAATAAGCGACGTCCCGCCCTGCAAGCACTGCTCGTGGCTGGCCCACGACCCCCAACCACCTCTGAAAGCCGTATCTATATATGACTGTGGCCTGGCCGGGCAGCCCTATGTCTCGAGGCATATGATGTGCTCATATGCCCAACAATGCAATAAAAACGTCGAACAAATCCCGAATCACCTCATCCGGCGATAGCCCCACAACTCTCGATACAACTGTACCAGGTATACTGGTGCCCAAGCATAACAGGTGTGCTCCTCCACCATCTCATGTAGCACCCCCATCAAGGCCCGTGGAAAGCGGCCTCCCTCTAAGTCCGGGAGGGCGAAGCAGGTGATCCCGATCATCATCAGCACGGCAAGCCGTGTCTCATGGTGGTGGGCACGGTACATATCCCCGTACGCGATGCTCGCACTGTGATAGGTCAGTAGCGTGGCTGCATCCCCAAAAACCTGTAGGATGCTGTCCATGGTAGTCTCTGCGTCCACCTGAAAGACTTCCTCTCCCTCAATCGACAGTCGAAGGATGTGATACACATCCTCCAATGTGATAGTCATCTCCCCAGTCGGGAGATGGAACACATTGGTCGCCGGATCCCATCTCTTGATGAGGGTGACCATCAAACTATGATCCTATCGATAGCTCTGCATCACTGGACTCCACCGAGTCCCACCTCGCGCATGATACCCCGGGTGCTTTGCGGACACGTCTAACCACATCCGGCTCAATAGTGGGGGCATCCTGTCCCGCATCGTCAGCTGCTGACGTGCCTGCAAAACCAACCCACTACATTAGCCCTACTCTTTATAACAACATCTACTTTACCTCTCTATATCCCCTTTCTTATCCACCTAACCACAACCCGACTCCATACCACACGTCTACGCCCATCTATCTTCCCCTAAAAACTTCTACGTTATCCCCCTCCCTCTTCACCCCCAAACAAACAACCCATACCATACTCAAACGACTCCAATCCATGCCCAAATACCCTAACCACATCTAAAAACTTAAAACAACAACACAACCCAAACCATACTCAAACAACCTACACCATGCCCAAATACCCAAACCACATCCACAAACTCAAAAACAAAATCACAACCCACACCAACAAATTGAAATAAACCTAAGTCAGGACCGCACCTATACTGAAACACCCAAACAATACCACAACACCCCCACCCCAACCCAAACCATACCCAAATCACCACCAAAAACCCAAAAACAACAACATAACCTAAACCAACAAAAATAGCTAAAAATCACTAAGGACCGGTACCGGTCACCCATAACCGACCGAGGTCCCCTTCCCACCGATGCCGGTCCACGACCGACCGACACCGGCCACCCACAACACCCGCCTTTTCCAAAAAAAAAAAAAGCAACCGATGCGTTGCCGGCATTTGTAACTTCCTGAGCCGAACCCCGCGCGGCCCCCCCACCTACATTTTTTCATTTTTTTACCAATTTACCCACCCAAATACCCTAAAAACCTACCCACCCAGCCGCCTTGGCTTATTTCACCTATCTACCCTCTCTCTTTTTCAAATCATTTCCATTTTCTAATTATTTCCTAAAAAATGTACATTCCTACCCAAACCCCAAATATAGCATAATGCAATAAAATACACACAATGAGGGGTTTCGAACCTACCCGTACGACGACACGTCATCGTGGAGGGATGGGTGGTGGTGGTCCAGCTGGTCCAGCCCCTCCTACTCCTCCTGGTTGTGCCATGGCTCCAAATGTCCTCTTCTGGGTCCTCCACCAATCAACTGCTGCCTCCTCCTCACTCGGGCCCACTAACAACTAACTCCTCCAGTCAAATAGCGCCACCTCACGCAACTAATGCTCCAATCTTAACTCTCCACGTCAGACAACTCAAATTGGTTTCCAAATTGCAAAAGTGACAATGACAGGCCGTATTTTTCTTTTTATAGGTTTTTCGCCCATAACCGATATCGGTTTTATTGTGCCCTAAGAAACCGGTATCGGTCCCCTAACCGATATCGGTCATAGATAATCGACATCGGTTTTATCTCACCTCTACCCCAATTTCGGCCCTTATTTACTAATAGCCCTTTCTACCAACATCGCCTATATCCACCTTCGTTGACAACCCCTTGTTAACTTCATTGGCCCGACCCAAGGCCGCAACCAACCTATTCGGCCCGACCCAAGGCCGCAACCAACCTATTCGGCCCGACCCAAGGCCGCAACCAACCTATTCGGCCCGACCCAAGGCCGTAACCAACCTATTTGGCCCGACCCACGGCCACAACCAACCTATTCGGCCCGACCCAAGGCCGCAACCAACCTATTCGGCCCGACCCAAGGCCACAACCAACCTATTTGGCCCGACCCACGGCCACAACCAACCTATTTGGCCCGACCCAAGGCCACAACCAACCTATTTGGCCCGACCCAAGGCCGCAACCAACCTATTTGGCCCGACCCAAGGCCGCAACCCAACCATTTGGCCCGACCCAAGGCCGCAACCACACCATCCGGCCCGACCCAAGGCCGCAACCCAACAACTTGGCCCGACCCAAGGCCTCACCCCAACCATTTGGCCCGACCCACGGCCGCAACCCAACAACTTGGCCCGACCCACGGCCCTCACTCATCAATTAGCCCGACCCAAGGCCGTACCACTTAACTACTTCACCCAACATCAACAACATACACTTTTATCCACCCAGTAGCCTTTTGTTCAATCCAGAGACCCTGTTCGTGTTTTAGCATGATTAGGGTCCTTGACTTGATCTGTCGACCAACTTTGCCTAAGACCTAGACCGTGACGTTTATCTCAACCAAACCAACCATTTGGTACTGCCGAACATGCCTAAATGTTCCTATACCTTACCGTTATATACCCCTGGAGCGACTTCTTATGCCTTGGATACGGATTATATCACCCTTGTTTGGATAAACTATCGACATTTGCCTATGCATTGCTGGTTTGCTAGTCAAATCATGTACCCTGATCGCACTACTGCATTTCAACATGCGTCTGCTTCTTTGGACCTACCCCACCATCTCACCATCATCTCAACACCATTTACCCTTTATCAACCCTATCCCTGATTTCACGCTACCTCAATCTGTGATAGATTTGAGGGGGATTACCTATACCCTTAACAGGAGTAACCACTTCTTATTATTGTCCGTGCAGCTTTACAAAACAAACTACATGACAATAAGGGGCTAATGTAGACACCAAATTTGTGTCTTACGACCCCTTGTGACCCGCATCGCATTTCGCAACCTAACCTCACCACCTAAACCTTACACAATTATTTATTAATTACCTTATAATTAATAAATCCACATCACCATACCTGCCACCTCATGTCGCCACCTCATCATGACCTAGTCTTAACCCTAAACTAACCTAATTAAGACCTATAACTTGGTCCAATTCCACACCTATGACTAATTACTCCTCATCCGCACCTAAAACCAACTTCATAATGACTTGACCAAGCCCGCTACCAATCCTTCGGAAGAAAAGGAGGGAAAGCTGGCTATTTTACTAAAAATAGCCTCGCTTTGACCTGACCAATACCGGTTCCTACTCGACCGCCGTCGGTTGTGTAACCGCCATCGGTTCCCCGTAAATGACCACTTCCAACCAAAAACAAAGGATCGGATTTTCATTTGATCGAGAGAAGGAGAAATCATCGAGAGAATCTAGATTTTGCTTGGCCGAGCAGAGACAAGTGAAGAAACAAGAAGAGATTGCAGAGAAGGACATCAAGCCCAAGACTGCAACTGAATAACCAGAGCCCAGTAACACTCATCCGAGCATCAGAAGAGGAAACTGCATCCAACTTGGGTCCTGTCTTCATCATCACAGTCCTGAAACTTGCATCTGCATCAGGGGCAAGTAAGTAGTATGTTATATGTTTCTAAGCACCATTTTCTTGAGCCTGTTGATTAATAGTAATCATAAGTTTATTCCTAGATCTACTACCAGCCACTACTGCACTTAACCTTCACCCACACACCCTGATATTGCCCAGAAGGCCATTTTACCACACTCTGAGTCTTCCCTATCCTCCCATCATTCCCCTCAGCCATCCCCCAATCTCAATAACCCCACAATCACCTTGCAACCAATCTCTACCCAGAAGCACCTAGATTACTGACCCTACCGGTGTCGATTATCCTATACCGGCAGCGGTTCTCTAACCGTGGTCGGTTACCCAGTGACCGCCGTCGGTCACTGTGACTTATACCCCAAAACCCTTTTGCTCACCTATTTGCCACCTAACAACCCCAAATCCAGCCTGGTTTATCCCTATAACTCAACCTGAACGTATCAACGACCAGTAACCGAACAAACAACGTGACGCTTTATTATTGATAGTTTAGTTTCTATTGCTTTGTAACGAGATACCTAAATCGTGATTTTGCAATAGCTTTCTTTATTATCATTTGTGTTAAATCGTATTAAAAGGGGAACTGACCACCTTCGAAAGGAAGTTTTTACATTTCCTGGGCCTAAGGCAGATCCTCATTTATCATCTAACTCAAATCGGTGGTCTTGTATTCTTACTTGCAGTAGTCCTTCCAAGACAAAAAGGAGATCTTCGCAATCGATCCGATCTTTCTCTACAAGACGCACACACCATCTCAACATTCAACAGGTATTCCTCCTAGCCCTAACCCTTATCTATTTCTCAAAGGAATGATAGGATAGAAGCAAGTCTATTTGCAGAGCCGAAACATTCCGCGCGAAACAAGGACAACAAGGTAATATGTTGAAACCCCCTCCATTCTATTTTTCATTGATCATTGGGAACCAAATAGTACACAATTGCATGATTGATTCCGGGGCAAGTAGTTTAGTAATGCCCAAGTAAATAGCTTATCAGTTGGGAATTCAGTATGCAACCATATCCAAAGGGGTGGTACAATTGGATGGGACAGCAGTAACAACAGTTGCAGTGATTAAAAACTTGAGTCTTACTTTGCATGTCTATCCCAATGTGGTTGTTTTGCAAGATGTATCATTAATAGACCTTCCACCACTCTTTTCCCTATGTTTTTCAAGGGATTTCACAACTAAGATTGGAGGTTACTTGTCTGCCGATTAGTCACACATGCCGTTTCGTAACAAGATATGGAACCAAAGCCACAATCAGTCTCGAACCTATTGCAAACTTTCACATTGAGCTTTATACTCCAAGTTAGATTAATGCCAATTGTTCAGCGTTTGATCAAGAAGATCACCCAAGCACTGATGAAGCTGACACCAAGGTTGGAAGTATCTCAGATCTAACTCTTGATGAATGGGAAAACAAGGTGCATGATTTTAATCCTTATCAAGAAATAGAAAAATCTGAGTTAGGATTCTATTGCATGCATGAATGAAATCAGCCTATCCCAAGCATCACCAAGCGAGACCACAAGGATGACAATGAGGTATGGCGATTTTTTTTGATGGATCAAGGAGTAGACAAGGTGCAGGAGGGGGAGCCATGCTAGTTTCACCTCAAGGAGTTAAGTATTATTCAACTTTTAGATTTCAGTTTGCATGCTCTAATAACACTACTGAATATGAAGCTTTGGTGCAAGAATTACATTGGTCAATCAAGAGAGGAATAAAGAACTTGCAAGTCTTTGGTGACAGTGAGTTGATTGTCAACCAAGTTAAGGGGCAGCATGCTGTTAAGAATGATCTTCTCAAATGTTACAAGAATAGGGTATGGGACCTCATTGAATATTTTGAGGGTTTTAGCATAAAAGCCATCCCTAGAAAAGAGAACCAAGTCTGCTGACAGCTTGCAGCAGCATTGGGGCAGCCTTTGACGTTGTTGAAGCATTCGGGGAAAGACAAGGTACAGTCAAACATCCATGTGATTGTGAGGATTTTAGTGCCAAATAACAATGTAAGTTGGCAAGTGTTTGAAAATGATCAGCAAATCATCCATTTCTTGCAAGAAGAGGGTGAGTTCTCAGCCAAAAATCAAGAAAAGTTGGATCAGCAGTATGGTGACCAAGTGGTGCAGCTAAGAACCATCAAACGACCAAAGGGACTTATTACTTTGGAGTCCATTTTCAATCCTAATGATCAGTTTAGGAAGGAGAAAAGAAGACATCCAAATCAAGGGAGAAGATTCAGTGTCCATCTCGGTGGAAGAAGGTAAATCAATCCAAGTTGGAAAGATGACAACTGAACAAGAAAGGTATGAGTTCATACAGCTTTGTCAAGAATTCCCTGATGTGTTTTCTTGGAGCTATGAAGATTTGAAAGGTTTCAATCCCAAGTTAGCTCAACACACCATTGAATTGAACCCAAGTACTAAGCCCATCGTGCAAAAACAAAGGCCACCAACCCCACATGGAGCCTCTCGATGAGAAAAGAATTGAATAAGTTGATAGAATCAAGAATCATATTCCCTATCAAGCATTCTAGTTGGGTTGCCAACTTGGTTCCAAGTTAGAAAGAAGAGTGGGGAAATCAGATTGTGTTTTGACTTGAGATATTTGAATAGAGCATCTCTCAAGGATCATTATCCACTTCCTTCTATGGAGCAGATTTTGCAAGTTGTTGTCTTGGCTCCGAAGGTTTTCACTACTTGATGGCTATTCAGTTACAATCAGATTATGGTGAAGGAAGAAGATCAGTTCAAGATAGCCTTTAAAACCAAATGGGGAACTTATGCATACAGGAAAATTCCATTTGGGTTGTCCAACGCTGGAGATACCTTCTAAAGAGCGATGGACATGGCATTCAAGGGTTTGATTAACAACATAGTGCTGATATATCTTGATGATATCACTGCGTTTTTCAAAAATATAGCAGAGACCACCTCTCTCATTTGAGACAAGTGTTCCAAAGGTGCGTAAGATTTGGAGTCTCCTTGAATCCTAAAAAATGTATTTTCTTAGCCCATGAAGGAAAGCTCCTTGGTCACATTATCTCCAAAGAAGGATTAACAATTGATCCAGAAAGAGTTGAAGCCATAAGAGCACTACCATTGCCAAGCCACAAGAAGGCCCTTCAAAGTTTCTTGGGGAGAATAAATTTTTTTCGGAGGTTTATCCAATATTTTGCAGCCCTTGTCAAACCTATCACCAAGATGTTAAAGAAAAGCATGGATTTCAAATGGACAACAAAAGGCAAGGAAATTTTTGAAGCAATCAAAGAAGCCATCTCTCAAGCACCAACTCTCACTAACCTGGATTTCTCCAAGGATTTCATCCTCTATGCATTTGGGGGAATGATACTATTTCTGCAATTTTGGTAAAGTAGAAAAAGGACAATGATGAGTAGCCAATTGATTTCTTCAGCCAAATCCTAGAGGACTATGAGGTGAGATATTCTTTCATTGAGAAGCATGTTCTTGCAGTAATCAGAAGCTTGAAGAAGTTCAAGCATTTAGTCTCAAACAACAAGGTTCAATTGTTGGTTTCTCATGCGGGAGTTAAAGACTTCCTCCTCAATAAAGACTTGAATGAAAAGAGAGCAAGTTGGATTACTCGTGTCATGGAATATGACATAGAGATCAAGGTCACCAAGTTGGTCAGAGGAAAAGGATTGTGTGACTAGCTGATTTTGAGCAAACAAAAGGAAGCATGCAATGAAAAAGAGACTATTTTGGCTTTGCAAGATAGCCATGCCCAAGGAAGCACTCAAGAAGAAAATAATGGTGCCCCCACTCCTTGCTAGACCCAAAGTATAATGCAATTCCTAAGCACATGCCTATGCCCTCCAGAAATGAACAAGACCCAAAGAAGACACTTCAGATTGCGGCTATCCCATATGCCCTTGTTGATGGTGTTTTGTTCAAAAAAGATGTGAATGGAGTACTGCTGAGATGCATTGGTACAAACCAGATTCATAGGGTGTTGGAAGAGTTCCATGGTAGACCAGCTGGTGGTCATTTTGTACCAAGAGTGATAGCTCTAAAGATCATGAGGGCTGGCTATTACTAACCCAAGATTTTTAATGATTGTTATGCATGGATCAAGAGGTGCAAGAATTGTGCATTCTTCACAGGTAAAGAGAGGCTAGCTTCCCTTCCATTGCATCCAATTTCAGTTGACCAACCATTCATGCAATGGGGTTTAGACTTCATTGGAGTCATTAATCCCAATTCAAGCCAAGGGCACAAGTGGATTTTAATAGCCACAGATTACTTCACTAAGTGGATCAAGCAAAGTAGCACTCAAGAAAGAAAATGAATCTAGCATCCTAGATTTCTATGAGGGGATAGTAACCAGATTTGGCATACCAACTACAATAATATCAGATAATGCATTGGCATTCATTGGGTCCAAGGTGACTGAGTGGGCTGTCAAGAATGGGATCTATCTAAGTACTTCATCAAACTATTACCCTCAGGGTAATGGCCAGGCTGAGTCTACAAACAAGAACTTGTTGAGGATCATTAAGAGGACTCTTGATGAAAATCAAAGGTCTTGGCATACTAAATTGAAATCAGCCTTATGGGATGATAGGATAACTCCCAAGAGATCTACAGGTAACTCTCCATTCAAGCTTGTTTATGGGAGAGAGGCAATTTTGCCCATGTCACTTGAGTTGCCAACATTGGAACTCATGAAACAGTTGGAGTTGTTGGAGTTTGAGCCCATGGAAGTCAGATATGCAAAATTGATGGAGCTCCAAGAAATCAGAAATCAGGCATCCCAAGTAATGGAGAAGGATCAGGCTTTGATAAAGAAGACCTTTGATAGAAAGGCCAAGGATAGATCCTTCCAAGTTGGAGATCTAGTGTTAAAATGGGATGTAGATAGAGAAAAACTGGGAAAGCATTCAAAATTTGATGCCATTTGGAGTGGCCCATACATGGTCACAAAGTGTAAGGACATCAATGCTTTCCAATTGTCTTCATTGGATGGTGAAGAACTGCAGATTCTAGTCAATGGAATCCATCTAAAGCATTGCTATTAAAGGGAAAATCTCCACCTTGTAAATATTAGCTTAGGTTTTCATTCTTCCAAGTGTTTGTGCACATTGTTCTGTTGTAGGTTAGTTTGTTTTCCCTAAGTGCTTTGGCACAAGCTTGCATTGTTCTTGGGAATGTGTTTGCAGGCCTTGCTCCATCGTGTGATATTCCATCTTCCTCCTTGTAGTATTCTAGTCGGTTAGGGTATCAAACAGAGAATTATATGACTCCATGCTCGATGGATTGCTTCAGAAATTGGTAACTTCATCCAGAGGCGAGATGACCCCTCCGAGTCACCAAAATTGTTATCCAAAATGTGCCCCTGCTCATTTTTGTGGCTAACTCCTCTCATTTTTTCTTCTCTTGTGCCTTAGTCACATACATTTTCTTTTCAAGTGCTCAAAACCTTCTAGAAATGGAACCATTGGATAGAGATATTTCTCAGCTTTCCAGAAAGGTAAATTTTTCCTCCTAACTCCATGTATTTTTAAAGTTATGGCTCGGTGGAGTTTTTGTGGGAAATTTTCCCCTTCAAGGCCCGCAGCCAATGAGATGCCGCCACGTGTCCAAGGAAGTGGTGGGGGTCGGAGGAGAACTTGGTTTTTTACCAAGTGTTTTGGAAAAAAATTTCAAGAGGAAATATTTTCCCTGCAGGCCCACCGACGAATCATGTAATGCCATGTTTCCAAGGGAAATTTGAAAAGTTTGGCTAAGTGTTGCTGCATGGAAATTTTGGAAGAAAATCCCGTGGCCAATAAAAACGTGCCACGTGTCCTAAGGAGCCGGAATTGCGGAGGGCGGAGGAGAAGTTGGAATTTTGGTGAAGTGTTTTGCCAAATTTCAATGAAGAAATTTTTGAGGCCGCATTGCCCGTGACCAATCATGTTTCGACACGTGTCACCGGAGCCTGGAACGGCGGAGTGCGGGAGGAAATGGGAAATTTTCCCAAAGTGTTTGCGCAAAAGTTAAAATGTCATGGAGGGCCCATGACCAATGAAATACCGCAGCGCATCTCGGACCAGCGGAGGGTGGAGAGAATGTGGAAAATTTTCCAATGAGAAAACAAAGGAAAATTCAAAGAGGAAAGCCCGCCCCCCTTATTGCGAGCCAATAGAATCTCGCCACATTTCCAGGTGGCGCCAAAACTTAAGAAAAGCTCGTGAGTAAAATTTTAAGTGGAAAGCCCACATCCAATGGGGTTGGGCCACATGTCCAGGTCAAAAATGATCAAGCGACCCGTGGAAAATAGAGGAAAGAAAGGTCCGCGTCCAATCGGGGCTTGCCACGTGTCCCAAACTCGCCGGCCCGATAGGGAATTTTTGAAAAAAATTTCCAAAGACAAAAACGAAGGAAAATGGAGCAGGATGGGCCTGCGCCCAATAGAAACGTGCCATGTGGCGGTTGGAAAGGTGGAGCATGGGGAAATTTTGGAAAATTTTCCAAATGACTAAAAAGGTTAAAAATTTAAAATTTTGCCCGCCAACCCGATTTGGCCCTGTTTTGCCCTAAAATTTCAAATGGCCATAACTTTCGATCCAGAGCTTAGTTTTTCACGTTCTTTATATCAATGGAAATTTGGTGAAATTCTCTACAATATTTTGGGGTCATTTTTTCATTTTGATGGAGTTTGGAGAGATAAAATTGAAAAACGCCTCTGGCACATGGTCATGGACAGAAATGACGTTTCAACCACCATTTTTAATGAAGAATGGCTCGCATTCTCTCCCAACATGGCTAAAAATGTTAGGGGATGGGTCTGTAAGGATGCCCATGCTATTTTGAATGCATTTTGGTCAATGGTTGAATCCCTTCCATGTTTTCCCATGTTTCTCTCTCCTGGGCTCGTCCCTTGCACTGTAAAAGCTAGATTTGGCTCATTTTCAAAGGGTTGAACATTTTTTTGTATGGCAGGCTCCCTCTCTCACCTTGAAAGTGATTTTGGTGGAATAATGAGACCTTTTATAAGAACTCGTAACTCATTTTTTCCCTCAGGTGTTGTAATGCAAGTGATTTTGATGTTAAAATAACAATACAGGCCTTGTGATTAATCTTCCATCCTCTGCTAGTGTTGTTTGACTAATTTTTGATTCTTCATTACAGCTATCAGTTTGTGCATGTTGTTTTTGTTGCATTCTATGAACTGTGTCAATCTGCAGAAGTGAGAAATGCTCACCACTCCTTTGGTGCATCACCTATTAGCATTAGTTTTAGTTTATCTACATTTTCTATCTCTATCCCTTTGGAATTTAGAGTAGGAATTAGGAATATAGACCTCTGCAACTTGTAAGTGATAATCGATCGAGGAGGAGTTGAGGAACCAGCCTCTAATATGGATATTCCTTTCCCATTTTACAAGTCCCACACTTGGGGAAAGGATTCAATGTTGTGTAATCACATTGGATTCTTAGTATGATCAAATTAGAAATCGATCAACATCCGGGGTGCTACCGATTTGCTACTACAAAGGTCCTCCACCAAAATTCTAGCCAACCTCTTAGAAACCTCAATCATCACATTACCACCACTTCAACCTTACGACCCTCAAACCCAAACCAAAATGGTTTGATGAAACTAAAATTTTTGCCTACTATCATGTGCCAGACATGATGATGTAGAAGGTTATAAGGCTCTCAAAACCATTCTTATCCAACTATGTCCTCCTGAAGAAAATTTTGATGACGATGATCTTCTTAATGAGGACCATGTTCCACCTTCACCTATCACCACAAACCATCATCCCTTACTTCTTCAATGACCTACATCTCCACCCCCATAACCATTTTTTCCACCTCCAAATTTGAGATCAACATGGTCCGTATCAAAGAGTTGGCCAAACCACTGCCTAAATACCAGTAGGTCCTCCTCATTTCAAAAGGATCTTACCCCACATTAGGTTTTTTCCCATCATATCATTATACTACTCATGACATACCTTTTCCATATACCTCTTTCCCTTAGATTAACATGATCCAAGTTGTCACTCGTGCCTAAAAGGACAAAGGAAAAGAAAAAGAAACTATCCCATCAACCAATCCCTTGCCCAATATACCATCTACACCCACACCCAAAATCACCATTCGAGGACCTGCATACCCTATTTTTGACGAGGTCACCCATCATACAATGATAAAACAATTACACCAATCCCCTCTAAAAATGTCTTTGTACAATCTCGTCCAAACCTTTGAATCTCATCGACAAGACCTTATGGAGGTTTTACAATCCATCGAGGTTTTACCTAATGAACCCACACTAGTGGGCTCCATTATCACCCTTCACCATGTGGCCTCGCATAAAAATCATCTCCTTATCTTACCCCCATGTCCACTCATCAAGTAGTCACCCTTAGTTTCTCTCGATGAGAATATTGTACCTCTCAATCAAATGAATTTGATCTCGCCCTTTTCATCTCCGTCTATATCGATAATATATACGTATGACACATTATGATCGATGTTCGTTGTATCATCAACATCATCTCCTCCCACACATATAATCAAATGTGCATCCCTTCAAATTGCATGCATAATAACCCAGTTATGTTGTACTCCTTCAATTATTTCATCACTTCCACCCTTGGCACCATTATTCTTCACGTTCACATAGGCCCTGCAATGTCTAGGAATCATTCTATGTCTTAGAGGGGGAGTTCTAGTATAAATTTTTCCTCTCGACCTTGGATTTGCATCATGGGTTTTTTTCCTTCAAATTTACACTCGCTATGTAAAATTCAAACATGAAGGGAATAACTATACCATCCTAAATTTGACTGTCACCATTCAAAACATGTAACATGTTATCTTGACCTAACAATGTCCTTGTATTAGTTAAGACATCTACCAATACCCCCACTTCTCCTTCACCCATAACCCCATCCAACAATGCTATCGCCACTTCTCCCACACATAACTCTCCTAATCCTACTACTTTCATAGCCTTTGTAGCTGGCCCATCTACTTCCCAACCGACTGATACCCCTCCTACCCAATCACCTAGTAATTCATCTATCCTTGCTACCCACATATCTACTACCGATCCCTTAGAAGGTGTTTTTCAACACCTCACTCGGGGAGTATCACCTCTATAATATCAACACATTCCTCACTCTGTAAGAGTATGACAACCTATGCCAACATCCTCGTTATGACTATCACATAGGAGAGGTTTTCCATTATGGTCCTCCCCACCTTCACAACTTAACATATGGGGACTTGATACTGCCACCTATTCACCCAAACCTCCATCCCAAACATGACCATTTTCATTTGACCTCCAATCTCTCACTAACCACCACTTCACCCACACTTTCCTTCATTGTTGCACATGGAAAGGCTTTGGCTTTGGTTTTTATGAACAAGGTCATCACATCGTCATTGTGTGTACCACACATAAACACAAATATCACAAAGTGACATTGGCTTTGTTACACCATATTCCAAGAAGGCCCGCATCAACCTCATTGAGGATGAAAAACCTTCTCCACCCTATTCAAAATGTCACCACCTTCGCCCACCCCATTCAAAATGTCACCACCTTCACCACGAGTCCATAGATCATGAATCTATTCCTCCTAAAAAAATCATGAACACAATTTCCCTAGGACCTTTGACTTATTAACGCGATGGAAAGGCTCCCTCTTCTCTTCCCTTCATGTATCCTGACATGATCGATGACGATACACCTTCTATTAATGTCATTCAATGTCAAGATGATGATTATATCCTCACCTACCTTGGTGCGGAATATTCTTATATTCATAGGTCATTTTTGTTCGAGACACAAACCATGTTGAATGAATCGACCATCAAAATCAACATTAACACTCAGGATGACCCACACATCTTAAAGATAGGCTAATCTTTAGATGCTTCGAACAAGAAGCTTTTACTTCTTTCCTCTAGGACCATAGCAACGCTTTTGCTTGGTCTTATGCTGATATGCCCGGTATTGACCCAAACATTGTGGTCCACAATATTGTAACCATTCCTGAAGCCAAACCCATAAAACAAAAGCTACGGAAAATTCATCCTCGCATTTCCCTTCTTGTCAAAGAAGAACTTCAACACCTTCTCTTGGTTTCCTTCATCCTTCCCATTGACTATCCCCAATAGATTTCTAATATCATTCTTGTCACAAAAGTGATAGGGGGACTTTGCATTTGCATGGATTTATGTGATCTCAACTTAGCTTTCCCCAAAGATGACTTTCCTCTACAGGTATTGACCAGCTAGTTGATCTCACCGCCGGTCATGAGATGTTATCACTCATGGACAGTTTCTTGGGTTTTAACCAAATATTACGTGCTTTGGAGGATCAACAAAAAAATTCCTTCATCACTCCTTGGGAACCTTTTACTATCTAATCATGTCCTTTGGCCTTAAAAACGTTGGTGCTACATATCTTTGGGCTATGACTTATATCTTATATGAAATAATGCATCGCATATTAGAAGACTACATAGATGATCTTCTTTCCAAATCCAAGTGTCGACCGAACACGTTACGGTCCTTAATTTCATCTTTGACCACTTCATCAAGTATTGTGTTCACCTTCAACCTAAGAAGTGTGTCTTCACGGTGCTCTCGGGAAAGATCCTTAGTTTCATCATTTCTTTGCATGGCATAGAAATTGATCTTGCTAAAGGCTATACTCAAAATTCCTTCACCTACTAATCCTTGTCAACTTCAAATTTTGAAAGGTAAGTTGTAATCTATTCATCAGTTTATTTCACAACTTTCTAGCCACTACCAACCATTTCATCATCTCCTCAAAAAGGATGTTTCCTTCAAATGGGATGATGAATGCCAAAAATATTTTGACACCTTAAAACAATACCTTCTTCAACCACCAGTGCTCATTCCCCCTAAAGACGACCAAACCTTTTACCTATACATTTCTGATACTGATCATTCATTAGGTTCCATTCTCACTCATCACGATGAGAAAACAAGGAGAACGTGGTTTATTACATAAGTCGTACCCTTTTGGACTATGAAACTAGGTACACCCATGCTAAAAAAATTTCTTAGCCTTAGTTTTTGTCGCCACTAAACTTCATCATTACTTACTCAACCACAAAACTTTTGTCATCACTAACACTGACCCCTTACATTACATGTATGCCAAACCCTACCAAAATCAACATGCTACACATTGGCTCATGCTTCTTCCAGACCTTGACCTCAAATTCATCCATCAAAAATATATCAAGGGACAAACCATCTCTGGCCAACTTGTAGATGCACCCTTTTATGGAGATCAACCCTCTAATTTTGATTTTCTAAATAAATCCATTATTACCCTCTCTTTGGACGATACCACTTACCAGGTGACCTTATTCTTTGATGGCTCCAAATGTCGGCATGGAGGTGGTGTAGGCATTATCCTCATTCCTCTTGATGGTGAACCTATGCCTTTATATTTCAAACTATATTTTGATTGTACTAACAACATCACCAAATATTAAGCACTTGTATTAGGCCTTCAAACTGCCATCGCCTAGATGAAAAATCAATTAATATCTTTGGGGACTCTCAATCAAGTTGTCAACAAAGTCAATGGTATATACCAGTTGTCATAAAAAGACTCCAAAAGTATAAACTCCATGTCAACATACTTTTGACTACCTTTGATCAGTTATGAAATTCAAACCACCCCACATTCTACTAACAAATTTACGGATACCATGACTGTCTTGTGTCTCGGATACTTTCTTTCCCTCTAACTCGAAAATATTTGTCATAGTAAAAAGGTTACAATCAACTTATTATTTATTTCGAGATGTCAACCTCATCGTAACAATTTCATTGGACCCACATGACCTTTGGTATAAGAATTTTCTGACTACCTTTCCTTTTCGATTTTATGTCCCAACCTTACTCATAATGGAAAACGTGCCTTTCTAAAAGGCATTTCTTGTTATGTCATCATGGGAGGCCTTATTTATAAACTTGGATTTGATGGTATTCTCTTACGATGTCTTACAAGTTCTGAAAATACCTACACCATCAAGGTAGTTCACGATGGAATTTCGGAGATCACTTCATTGGTTTAGTTGTCGCTAAACATATTCTTCACCTAGGCTATTATTTTCCAACACTAAACCATGAATGTTGTGACTATTTCCAACATTATGTGAAATGCTAAAGCAACATGCTAATATTCATCACACACCTAGTCATGTCGTACAGTCATACTAGACCTTTGGCCCTTCTCTCAATGGGGTTTGGATCTTGTTAGAGAGATTAATCCTCATTCTTCACAATGCCATTAATGGATTATAACCACTACTAAATATTACACTAAATGGGTATAAGCCATCTCCCTCATTTCTACAAAAGATGATAAAATTTTTGAATTCCTCAATCATCACATTATTTTTCACTTTGATGTCCCTTACCACCTCATCACCGATAATGTGAGAAAATAGTTCAAAAATAAAACCCTATGAAAGCTTTGTGACACTTTTGACATAAAACTCAATTTCTCTTCACCTTACTACCCCAAAAAAATGGCCAAGTAGAATCAACCAATAAAACCTTGAACAAAATTCTTATGAAGGTAGTAAACGATCTTTGGGAAGGATTGACATACACACATTCCTTTCGTCTTATGGGCTTATCAAATTTTGACGGATGTCACACCTTTCTCTACGGTCTACAATACCAAGGTTTTATTACCTCTGGAATTCCAAATTCCATCTCTCGCATCTCACTTCAAGACATGCTCAATGGTGATGACTTTCACCAGGACCCTTTGGCACAACTTGAGTTATTAGATGAGTGTCATCTCAATGCTCTTGATCATCTCCAAATATACCAAAATGTATCAAACATGCCTCGAAAAACATGTCCATGAACAAACCTTCTAAGTTAGCAACCTCTGCTCAAGGAAAATCAACATGTAACTAAAGAAGATAAAAGTAAACGGGGAAAAATTTCTCCTAATTGTCTTGGACCCTATATCGTTAGTCATACCTATGGATCAGGTGCTTATCATTTTCTTCACTCAAGGTAAACCCAAACCTAAACCCATGAATGCCTTGCATCTTCGATCATTCTATTGTTGAATCAAATCTTATATCACTTTTTGTCTATTTTAAGCTCATCCTTTGAGTACTCTTCACTTTTCATATCACCTATTCTTGTGGTCAATGAATAAAAAAATCATGTGAATACCCATCACCTTTTAGCCTTATCTTCAATATGAGTATCATGAATCTACTCATGGCATGATTTTCATGTATACTTTTCATCTTTTTCAAGATGGAATCCCATGGTCGTTCATCACTCAAAACCATCTCTTTCATAGTTAATCTATGTGTGCTAGGGTTTTGTCTTCTAAACAAGAGCCTAATCTTCCTCTATAGTCTTGTCCATGACTTAAAAGTCCAAAAAGAAAAATAATTTCAAAAGCACAATGGGATTCAAATATTTGATTCAAACCTCTATAAAAATATGAATCCCTCATAAGGGACATTTTTTTCTCTCTATCTCGCCACTATAAATAGACTACTCCCTCGAAGGACAAATTTATATAAATATTGCCATACTACACATAGTCTAACATAAAAAGGGACTATCCTTGCAAAAAAAAATTAGAAGCTTCCCACATCGATCAATCTATCAAACACAAAAGCAAAAAAGTGAAAATGATAAATTTTTTGTCATGGACTTGCCTATTTTGATCACGGGTTTCTTATCAAGTAACGTTCGCCTTACACTAAGTTATGCTAAAACCATCCATTTTCACCTCATTTCCTTTTCACCCTAATTTCCTATCTTCTCAAGGGAATTTATGTAAAAATGACATTTCGTGATCATGTGAATTTATTCACCCTTAGGATAGTCAATCAAGCAAACATCTTTAAGGTCTTATGTTCATAAGACACTCTTTGGTATGGTAGCATCGTTATGTTTCTCATCAATTAGGTAGCTCTTTTTGTCACATCTTACCATTCTACCTTCTTCATCACATATTGATTCTCCTATACAGGACCAAACCATCAACAACTACATTTTAAAGATTTCCACTTTCACCTAAGACTCAACCATTCCTATGACCTAGACTCAACCATGCCTATGACATATACTTAATCATGTCTAAAACCTACCAACCCATTACTCTACCTCATCATATTATTCCCTCACTTATGGGAGAACTACATCGGCCTAAGGCCCTTTTTTCAAGAGATATGTAGGAAGCACTTCGAGGGCATGGGGCCCTTAGAGGTTAGCTCAACCACTCTTTACCCTAACCCATTTTACCCTAACTTAACTCAACGATGCCTAGATGACCTAAAATCAACCATGCCTAACTCGACCTAACTCAACCATGCCTATACCAAACTCCATCATTCCTAAACCGACCGACCCCACCATGCCTAATCCACCTAGTTTCCATCCATACACAAATAATAATAGAAATTTCAAAAAACAAGTACATCATCCATACCATCAATCTCACCATCTATAAATGAAATTTTTGTATCCATCACATATACACTAATACAAAATAATACAAGTATCTCTTAAGTACAACCTCAAAATATTTGGTAGACAGAGCCAATTATAATAATCAAGTCACAAACACTCTCATGTAAAACCTCACAATCTTTGGCTCATAGGCTAGTATATATACCAAAATCTCAAAAATAAATAACTATACCAAGTGATTAATCATCACCCCACCCGAGAACCTCGGGGCTAGTATCATATCTCCTCCCTCTCTACCTATCTGGTGCCCTACCAACATCTCTCCACCCTCCATGGGTCTCGGCCTAGTCTTCTCGGCCTATGGTGGTCGAGCCTCCATGAACTAGTAGCCTCACCCTGACCCTATCTTGGGGCTTGTCGGACCCCTATACTCTCTACACTATGTGTGTAGGATATCATCCTCTCATTCGATTCCTTTTATACCATGTAATCTATATAGGAGGGGACATCTATCCTAGTGGTCATCAGCTGATCTTGGTAATATCTAGCCTCATTCAGGGCATCCCTAAACCTCGCCATCAGCACTATTTGTGGTGGTGCCATAGGTCTCACAAGTAACCTATGAGCTCTTTCCTACTAATGATGGCCTCACCCTATACCTATGAACCCTGCCATCCTCCCTATACCATGAGACCATGTCCCACTACTACATGTAAAATGGGACCTTGTCCTTGGGCCTGTGGAGGTGCCTATGTTGTTACTCGATCATGTAGGGCAAAAATATGAGTGTGTGCAATGGGAAAATGACCCTACAAACCTGCTATATACACCTGTAAGGTGGCTACATATCCCCATCACCATCCCCACCCTATGTGGGTACTGTCCCTATGCAACATGGGCCTACATGGCTACCACACGTGCCTCATAAAGTGGTAACTGTACCTCCGATCTGTAAGCTACCCTTGCAATACTCCAAGTTGTGTCAAAAGGGTGGCCACCCCTCGTAATATGTCCCTCTAAACCCTAATAGAGGATAAGTCGGGATGCCCTAGCCTTGGTGGTGGTGCCCATAGCTACATCACCCAACACTTCCTATATTTTTCGGTGACCCCAATGTCATCAATTTTCCTATCCACCGCCTTCTCCTCCTACTCTTTCGGCATAGTCGGTTGTGCTAGAGGCATAGGCTTCTCCATGTCATATCTCTTGTACTATGGGAATAGTGGTGGCACATCCCGGGTAGCCCAAATTACCATCCGACTCTTGGTCAACAAGTATCATCTCGTGCTCACTGGCATGGCACCCTCTATCCACAAGAGGAGTTATAGCTCCTCTAACATATGGCCTCCAAATAATGTCAACCCCTGATAATCCCTCTACCAAGTGCCTATAATATGCCACATCATGTGTAACCATAGTTGTCCTGTGTTCTCCCCCAACAGGTACCCAATGCTTGTAACCAAGTCAGACCAAGCCTGCATCAAATGCATCAAGTCATGGAAAACCAACTGGACACACACATACTATGTGCTCATATGCCCAACAATGAATAAGGAAGGTACAACACAAAATGAACCACCATAGCCTCCCATAGGCCCACATCTCTCTGTATAACTGCACCAAGAATTTTGATGCCCAGGAAAAATAGGTCTTATCCTCCATCATGTCCTAGATAACTCCCATCATTGTTTGTGGGAATATCCCACCCTCTCGCATCTAGAAATGTAAAACAACACACTACCTCCATAATCAGGACAACCAACCTCATCTCCTGAGGATAGGCCACGTACATGTCTCCATAGCTCAAGCTCGTGCTATGGTATCTCAGCCTCTGGCATCGCCTCTCTACAAACAAACATTATCAGCTCCTCGAGGCCTCGAATTAATATAATACAAAAGATCTCCAACTATCGGTAGTCACGGGATCCTCTTTACATCCTCTAGGTGACAATAATCTCACTCGTTGGAAAACAAAAAGTTTTGTCGTTGAATCTCATCTATCGATGAGTGAGACCATCAAACATGTACTTTGAGCTACACGCTAGTAACGTCCAATCTCAATTAGTCCTACATTTTTCACATGCCTCCACTCCTTAGCAATCATGCTCAACTGTATCACCTATAATAGAGGTGGTACTTTATCCCGCATCCGAATCGCTCTCTCACCTACACCAATTGAACATAATATTGTTCAGCCTTTACCATACCCAACATACCATTTACCCAACACACTTATTACCTAACATAGCTACTTCCCACCAAAACCCTACCGATTACCCCTTCTTCCTAGTTCTATCGCTACACCTATTATCCCTTATCATCCTTACCCATCCTAGTTCATTTTATCTACTTATCACCCCCCACCATCACCCAAATACCCCTTTTACCATTTTTTCCCTACATACACCTTCCCTTAGCCCTTCCTTGACTATTTTCCTTCCCATACCCATTCCTTACCCCTATTTCTCATCATCCCTAACCGGCACCGGCCTCCTTAACCATCACCGATTTTCCTTAACCGACGCCAATTTCATTTCACCGTTTTCGGTCACTTTAGTCTTGACTGATGCCATTCAAGTCTAATTGATGTCGATCTCGTCATGCAATCAAAACCTGAAACCCCATACCTACCAAAATTTTCTCAAAAACACCCAAAACACCTACTCTACCCTACCCAAACCTACCCTAACTTCATTCCCACCCCTATTTACACTATATTGGACAACCCTACCTCATTTCCTTTCTTTTACCCACAAATTCAAAATTCAACCCCCACCCAAACCTATTTCCACACCCTATTTTTAAACAAATGCAATGATCGGATAAAAGCCTACCTCATCTCGGTGTCATCTCTATGGTGGCATGTCAGCCACCGCATCGGTGGCCCACTTGACCCCTCTCCCACCTCGCCATCACCAAATCAACACCTCACCTCATAACCAATCAATCCACTCTAATCGATCTCGTGGACCCACCTATCGATGCCAATCACACGCTAGTCACTAATCAACTCAACTCATGCACTTCGTGTCATGGCTTTCTACTCTTACTCCACCACTCTTTTGTTTTCCCAAATAACAACACGATAAAATGAATCCGTAAAATATGGATTTTTATTTTTATTAAACCTAACCTAACCTAATCGATGTGTTCATATATAAACCGATGTCGGCTTACTTTATAACTAACATCAGTCACCTAATATTACCATTTTTACCCCATTTTGCCCATTCAACCTTACCTCATTATTCGAGATACCCTTTGACCTCACCCACACTTATTGCAACATATCTACTAGCCCCAACTACCCCTATATTGCCTTAGTTGTGTCTCGAGATTTTTAATTTTACCTATACCTTGGCATTACCTATGCCATGACCTATTTACCTGGACTTGACCTACTTGGTGTGACCATTGACCTTATGTACTCGCTATACCTTACAATGTTGTTACCCATGTTGTTTTATCCTAACAACCATACCTTGCCTATTGTCATGCCGTTTATCCCGACCAAACCTTTGGTGTACCAGAACATACCTAAATTTTTTTATACACGACCTACGTTTTGTTTTGGGACTATATCCTATGCCTTGGATACCTGAATCACTTCACCCTTGTTTAAATAAACATATTGACCTTGGACAATGTTGATTTTGCAAGCTCTTTAACTGGTACCATGTTGCAATCTATACGCATTCGTGTGTTTGATTGTCATTACCCATTAGCCGCTTTTACCTAGCCTATTACCTATTACCTGATTTTAACCTTACCCTTTCCCAAAACACCCATATTCTTCCCAACCGACCTTAACTCACACCAACTACACATTTATCAAACCCCTGACCAATTTTGTATGACACCTCATCGGTTCTTGGTTTGAGGGGATCACCTTCACCCACACTTTAGGTGACTCCGCTCCCACCCACATGGGGAAACCAATTCCTATTTTTTTCATCATCACTTACCAATATAAACTACGTGACAAAAGGGGAAAAATTTAGAAACCAAAATTAGGTTGATCGCCCTTATAGCCCCATTAATTAAATAAACCATACCTCATATATTCATATCCCATAGTGCACATGATTAATTAAATTAATTACTTAAAATAGTTTAATTAATGACCTCATCTAGCCACATCACCTAGACATCTCATCATGAACCTATTTTTAACATGTTCATTCTAACTCTCTACTCTACTTACCATAACTAATCGAGACTTAGTCTAACCCTAACACTAGATGCATATTATTTCTCTAATAACATGCCCACTTACGTGGAAAATACCATTTAAGAATCAAACCAATGGGAAGAACTAGTCAAAAAGATAGCCAAGATCTGTTGTTATGGCAACCTAGGATTTCCCACCTTAACCAATGCCGAGATAACCCTCAACCGATGCGGTTAACCTAAACCATCTTTAATTACCATATATTATTTTTTGTAACCTTTTTCCAAAGGTTGGAACGATTATTCAAGTTTAGAGAGAGAGATAGATGCATGCAAGCACAAACCAGAGTCCTCTTGTACATCCGGACATACCTAGTGGCACCAATATTGATCTAAAGACATTGGCATTCACGGTCGCATTCTCGGGAAGCACTACCGTAGTACTAAACACTAGTATCTCAGATCAACCATCACCCCCATCCAACAACCAATTCTACAAGTACAAGTAATTACATTTGGATATGCATCATTCCATACTTATTTAGATCAGTTTCTTTGTCTTTGTTTATAAGTCCTAGTCTCCTTTACATCCCATCATTTCCCACCTTCCTGTCAATTCATCCACCTAACCACCTACAACCTCCCATCTCTCCATACCTGACTCCAGACATCTATGATCATTGTCAGCTCCTTTAGAAACCTAACCATCATTCTCCCATTCTCTGTGTAATCACAAAGAATTTCCAAAACAAAATTTTATTGAGTTTTTACCATTCCGCCTCTACCAACACCGGTTAACCTAAACCATCATCGATTTCCTCTCAATCGACATCGGTCATACAAGACTTATGTCATTCTCTATTTCTTGTAATCCTTCCCGTAATAAAGCAACCTCATTACCTTTACCCAAATAACCCAAAACCACCCAAAACCTGATCCCGACATGTGCTAGTCACCTTGGCTACACCGCCCAACCTCCATATCCGATCATAACCTTACCTGATAGATTAGATTTTCTTATTTTATTTGAATAAGATACCTAAATCATATCAACTACTACACGATGTTATTTTTTTCTTTGCTTCTGAATTAAATTAAATTGATTAAAAGTGGATCGACGACCATGTAGGAAGTATCACACTTCTCGATCTAGCATATGCTAGGCATTCCACTGACATATATTGTTTAATATTCTTCTTATGGTCTTGTTTTACATTCACAGATAGTTACCCATAAAAAAAGGAATTTCTCACAATTAGCACTAGATCAAGAAATCAAAACGCACGCACTCTACCTTCCACCTTCATTTCATAGGTATTCCTCATCACCCTTACCTTATTTGTTTTGCTCATACATATGTAACTTATTGGTGAAAAATTTGCATTCATTTTTATGAAATCATTATTAATTAACCATTTGTTCATTTAACCCCATAATCCAATCTGATTTAAGTAAGAATAACATCATCAAGTCTTCTTTAATAAGTTTGTCTATGGTACAAATCATATTGAATAACTTAATAGGTTGATTTAATGATTACCTTATCATTTAATTCCCATCCTTATCATATTCCTATTATCTTCTCTCTTTACCATATATTGGTTCATACTTTAAATGAATCACTTTCCTTTTCAACATCATAGATTCAACTTATCAATGTAAGTTAAGGATCATAACTATATCCTTATTATTCTTCCACTTTGTCATGTGTTGATTCATAATTAAATAGATTTGATAACCAACAAGGTTTAGATATAACTATCAACATATGATAAAGACCATATCCTTGTTCATTGTTACTTAAGATAAGTAAGTTCCTTCTTTATCCACTTAGGATCTTATAGTTTCATTTACTAGTTCCAAACACATTCATTTGGTTCAACTCTGATAAGGGATACAATAATAATGTAAATTCTTGTAATACATTATCCTCTCGGTCTTAGTAAAGTAAACTTTATCAGAATTATAATTTAAGTAGTTTACCATTATAACTTTAGAATAAGGACTCCATAAAATAGTTCCCCACTTATTCCGCTCATAACCCAAAGTTATCTATTATGTCATATATACTTTGACATAGATTTACATATCAAATCATCATAGAATATAACTAAATACATTTATCTTACAAATATTAACCAAACAACAAGTCAATTTGACAGGCAAAATTTGATTTACTCAAATAGCTATAAGTATTTCATAAACATTTCAATCATAAAATAATATCATTTTTCAACAATTACTGAGTACAATGGCACTAGGCCTTCATGACTCATAATGAATCATTTCATAACTTTAACACTTTCAAATATCCAAAATAATTGAACATCATCAGTAAAATAAATGCAACTTCCTATAAGTATTTCTCCTTTCACTTTTCACAAAATCCATCTACACATTGTTAGCATGTGTCAGTTCACAAGAACTAAGCATGATAAGAACTATCACATTAGAAAAACATGCTACTATCTATCAATTTCATGAAAGGAATCCTTCTATTTAATGAAATTGTTCTAAGTTACCAATCTCTAATAACTTTTAAAAGCATTGAAAAATGCCATAATGCTAATTTATGAATAGCAGTCACATGTACCCTTTTGAACCTTTTCCCTAAATTGACAAAAATTGAAATTGAACAAATTAATTGGTCCTAAAATTCAAAATAGAATCAAGTGTTTTGAGACTTCAATCAGAGTAATCCAAAATATTACATGATTGAAATCCAAAACTTCTACCATCATTCTTTATTTTCTTACTTTAATAATTTACTTCATACTTGTAATAATGATGTTAAAGGTAAATCAAATAACAAATAAGACATTGCCTTTCAGCCAAGTCACTTGATATACAAAGAAAACTATTCTAATCTGAATCATAAAACTATAAAAATACAAAAATTTCCAAGTATCCAATTGCCCATTCCTTGAATTATCACAACAAACCAAGAAATCAAATTAACAATTCAATGTAACTTATCGTAGAGCAATCAAACTATTTTCCTTTTCTCTCCAATTCGACTAAGTTCCCTTTACAGATAGTACTAATTATTACTTAGTCAATAAAAATAATCAAGGTAAACTGAATACGATACAATATTCTTCAACAAAAGGGAATCAATAAAATATCAATTAAAATTCAATCGACTAAACTCAATCATAACCAAATAAGGACTAGTACACTGTGAAATACGGTGGATTTCCTTTAACTTAATCTTCAAAAATTTATCAACCACATTGGTAATAGGATATTGACTAGACCAAGCACATAGGATTTAAGTTACAAAATATAATTTAACTTTAACAATCGATCTCTTCAGAGGTAAATAATAAAATTAAAATTCCTCTATTTATAGAATAAATAGACTCTATTTAAGCTCAAATTTTCTAGACCATTGTCCCCAAAATTAATATCGAGTTAGAGGTAGACAAATCTCAAAAAATAACCAAGAATACAAAGACTCAAACTTAATTTTATTGAATCCCTTACAACTCAACCAAACCGGTGAGACTAAATGTCCTAAAAGGGAACAACAAAAATATAACAAGGATTTCAGTCCCTACAATATAACAAATCCAAATTAACACCATCCCTCAAGTAGGGTTACCTCAAAGAAAGAAAGAAAAATAAAATAAGCATGCCCATGAATGGTTTACAAAAATATTTTTTCTCCCTAAGATTTGAATCGAGACTACAAAAGTATGGTCAAGAATCCTGAAATAAAAATCTGCAACAAAAATGTCTAGGGAAGTAACAAGCCATGTTTTGCTTAATGGTTACCCATAACCAAATAGTAGTGCACTAAATAATATCACAAAAGGGTATCAACCAGAATAATATTATTTTTCAAAGACCATAAAGATTTCAAATAACCCCAAACTAAACAAACAAAATTAATATCATCACCTTGTTTCTCATACAATAACCTTCGTGCCTTTTTACAACAAAGTCGTGGAAGGAGACCTTAACTAACAATACTAAGGAAAATGATATAAATCTTACTACATGCAACCAAAAGCAAAGTGAAATGAAAATTTTCTAACAAAACCATTTCTAGAACCATACTTGCAAGTAAAATCATTCCTAATCAAATTTTCTAGTTCATATATCAACAAAGCTATAAATACTATACATAATGGTTTAAAAACAACCTGAACCAGAGATTTTAGGTATACATAAAGAATAACCAAAAATATCTACAACATTATTCAACCACAAACTCAACTCAGAAAATAATATCAGCAAATGAGAAGAGTTATTTTTATGAGATTGATAAATAAAGTAGAATATCATAATGGGGTAGAACTGATCATGCATGGTACTAGTCCTACGAAACTCTTCCTGGTTCCTTGAGTTTCCCTTCAATATTTTGCAATAAAATCCATAAAACATTTGCACCCGAATCCACAAAAACCCCATTTTTATTTATAGCTTCAATAATAAATTCCTTCCATTATCTCCACCATGCAATGGAAAATTTAAGAATGCAATTGAATCAAACTATCATCTCAAAAAATGGTAAATGACATGCAGAGCCATTGAGCTCGAACAAACAAAATGAATGGTCAAACAAAACCTATTTCTTTTCCTCCATTCCATCTCGAAGTTTCCCAAGGTGGTTTTCCACTTTTTCGAGATCAATAAATTTCAGGACAGAGTGCCATTCATCCATTAATTCCCTAAACCGACATTTATTTTTAGCAACAACTAAATGTTTAAAAACATGAAAAACTTCCATTTAACTAACTAGAGTTTGATGCCCACCAAATCTATTTTGGCTTCCTCCAAAGGTGGTGCAAGATCTCATTGAATGTTATTTAATTCCTTAGTATAGTGTGGGTTGGTACCCAATAACCATGCTCAAACCCTTAGGGTTTATGTAACCTGAGTCATAGTCTAGGTTAGGTTTAAGTCCCATGTAGGTTTAGGTCCATTTTTTAAATAGTGCCATCCTTAGTCTAGATTAGGATATTAATGAATTCCTCTAGGTATTTTAGGAATTAGAATCCCATTACCAAGAATACATCCAATCTTATCTTAGAATAATATGCATCTAGGATAGTTAGGTTTACGCAAAGAATAATTATCACCATAGTGTAGTTTCTGTTAGGTCACTACTAACATATATATTAACTTAAAACATTAATCATGAACATTACTAACATATAAAAACATCACAAAGTAATCAGATCTCACTGAAAGAGTGTATGCACCAGATGTTATTAGGTGCTCCAATGGCATCATTTCCTTTGAGCCTAGATGAGATGACATGTTTGCAATTAAGACAAAGTCAATCGAATAACATAATGATCATACATCATATCGATCGAAGGCATGCCTTGGATCACTAAAATTGATCCAAGGTATGACTATCCCTTCATTAGCAATGAATAAACCATGGTTTAGTTAAATAATGTAACTTAAGTATCTTACCAGCATAGTCCATAGAACAACATTTACCTCAAATCACCAGGTTTATACAAATTATACCTCCAACTTAGCATAATGAGCATATGGATAAAATCCAACATTAGTATAATTTTGATATAGTATGTGTTTCACGTAGAATGTTTCCGTTCTTAGAATAGAGTTGCTTCTATCTTTTCATTCTCTTGAGAAACAGATAAGGGTTAGGGCTAGGAGAAATACCTATTGAGTGTTGGGAGGGTGTGCGCGTACCGTAGAGAGAGATCAGATCGATTGTAAAGAACTCCTTTTTGTCTGGGAAGGACTACCTGTGAATAAGAATGCAAGACCACCAGATTATAGCTAGATAATAAATGAGGGAAATTCCTTGGGCCCAGGAAATATTAGACTTCCTTTTGAAGGTGGTCAGTTCCCCTTTCAATACGAATTAACACAAATGATAACAAAGAAGTTATTGTGAAATTACAATTTAGTTACCTCGTTAAAAAGCAATAGAGGAAAGGCTGGTTTTGGTTTGAGTCATAGTGACCGATGCCGGTCACTGTATAACCGACTGCGGTTATAACACCGGTACCAGTTGCTGATAACCGATATCGGTAGGGGCAGTGATTTAGGGGCTTTCAATGAAGGTTGGCTGTAAGGCGGTTATGGTGTTTATAAGGTTGGTAAATGATCAGGGGTAGGTAATAGGGTGATGGAGAAGACTCAGAGAGTGTGGGAGCTGTTCTTGGGGCAATGCAAGGGTAGAGGAATGAAAGTTAGATGTAGGGTGCTATCGGGTAGTAGATCTAGGAGTGAGCTTATAATTACTATGAATCAGAAGTTCAAGAAATGGTATTTAAAAACATACAAGACACTACTTACTAGTTCCTGATGAAGGTACAACTCCAAGGACTGTGATGACGAAGACAAGGCTCAGGTGGGATGATCCGACAATCAAAAGTGAGCTTATCTTCTCTCCCAATGCTTGGATGAGTGTCGCTATGCTCTGGTTACTCAGTTACAGTCTTGGGCTCGATGTCCTTCTCTGTAAACTCTTCTCTTTCCTTCACTTGTCTTTGTCCTGCAAAGTGAATTCCAGATCTTTCAAATGAATTTCGATCCCTTGTTTTTGGTTGGGGAAGGTCATTTACTGGGGATCTCAATGAGAGCTTGTCGATGAGATTTGAGAGGTTTGAATGAGATCATACAAGTGTCATTTTTACAGGTGTGATTGGTGAAGCTGTTTGATCAAGGTATGATGGACAACTCCATCAGAGATGGGGTAGGCAGGTCCACGAATAACCACTTTAGGTGGTGGTGCGATTGGGATGGTGGACGGAGAAAGGGATGCCACAGTGTGCTTTCTTTGGTTGTCCCCTTGTTTTTCTGACCTCGAGTAGCAATGCTAATCATGTTGATCTCATGAACACGAGAGGAGGAAGATGGTAGGGATAAGTCATTGTCTTCGAGAGGTGGGGTTACAATAATGATAGATCTTGGTGAGGTGGGGACAGGTGGTATAGGAGAGGGGATTGAAGCTAAGGATTTCTCCCTTTGTAAGTTGTCTTTCTTAACCTTTCTATCTGAGAGAGGTGACTGACGAAGGATGGCTTTCAAAGCTTTGCATCCCTCTACATCATGTCATGGTGTGCGATGGTAAGCACATATTTTAAACTCATCATAACCTATAGGTTGAGGTTTAGATGGATCATAGGGTCTAAGTGGGGGTAGGTAAATGGTCGCATTCTCCACCAACATATCAAGGATATTGGCGTAAGATCCTTTGAGCGGGTCAAAGGCAGAGGAAGATGAGGATATTGATTGGGTGGGTTTTGGTAATGGTTGGGTATGGTTGGTTTGTACGGGTGGTGGTTTAGACAAGGGGTTTTGATAATTGGATTTAACTAAACGTGGCTTCTTCGGCGTAGAAGTCATGTTTAGCTAGTTAGATGAGGAGGCCACAGATGACATGGTGGCAGGAAACAACCACGGAGAAAGAGGAGTGACAACAAACAAATCCTTTGATGATGGAGTTTGTTTAGGGTTGATAGGTGGATAGGATACTTGGGGTGACGGTGTTGATACACCCATGGATCTCTGTATGGGTGCAGAAGGTGCAGGTCATTTTAAAGAAAACGTAGGAGGTATGATGTATTGAGGCAAGGTGGAGGGGTGAGGTCCCAATATAGAAGGTAGGTGTGACGGCGAGGGTTTTAGTTGTGACAGAGGCATAGATTGGACTTGAGGGGATTGGGTTTGTCTCCTAGGTGGATGGACGACTTTATTTTTGGATAAATCTAACCGTTGAGGTGGGTGTGTTAGGCTAGGTATTTGTGAAGTCCTAAGCGTAGGGGAAGGTTTGGTTAGGTTAATAGAGGTGGATGAGGTATTCGGAGAGATGAGAGGGTGAAGATGAGGACATAGGCATTTTAAGATTTTGTAAACACCTCGGGTATATGGTAGAGGTGTCTGGATCGGTCATCCGCATTTGAGTAGAGCATGGTGTACTCAAACGCTCCTATAGGACTCGCCTATCTTCTGAGGGATGACAATATTCACGTATGAAGAAGAAATTTTGTGTGGAAGAGAGGTGGGTTGTGATTCCGGTCCACTATGGGTGTGATACAGGGGGTAAATGAGGCACTGTATCAATGGGTGTTAAGAGGTCAATCGGTCGCTGAAAATATTTAGGCGATGAAGAACTAATAGGTAGGAGAGCATGTTTGAGGGGATCCGTCATGATTAAGGAGTTTTGTGATGTTGGTTCGAGAGGTTTCTCTTCTAAGGATGATAGAAACAGTGGTGATCCTTCTTCTTTTACAGCAAGAGTGACAGAAGGAGATGTTTGGGAAATAGATAAGTTAGATAACATCCGCTCACAATCTTGCGCAGGATGTGGTGTAAGAAGACTCATTCGTGAGAAGAGAAATCTGGGGGGTTAATTCCTTTATGGGTAAAGGAATGGCAAGATTATCATCTTGCCTTGATGGTGGTGAAGTGGGTGCGGATCCCTGCATTAGTGACGAGGCTTGATTCAGAATTTCCTCAATAGAAGCTTTTGGTTGGGAGTCAAAAACTACATGGATTTCATGAACACTCTTGTCGGCTAAGATATCTTGGTTTATGTTACTATTAGATGAGTAGTTTGGGAATGGTTTGTTGAATATTTTCAAATTTTGGTTAGCGGGGGCATTAGGATTATCGAGGGTTATATCCCCTGCATCAACCATTTCCTGCACTATGTTTTTCAACATCTTGCAGTTTTCGTGACTATGTCCCTTCACGCGGTGGAAGTTACAGAAGTCATTTTCTTTGTACTAAGAAGGTATAACACGAGTGGAATAAAACCGGGAGTGAGGTTTAACAGGAGGCAAGGTGATAGCTCCTGCTTTGAGCAATTTTTCCAAGATCACACCATAAGTTTCTCCCAAGGGAGTGTAATTGATGGGCTCGGCTTTATACTTATAGGTGGTTTTTGGCGGGGTACTAGACGATGCTTGGGATTTGACCATCACCGTGTGTACAACTCCTTTTGATTTGAAGCGATCGATGCGTGAGAATTGGTGGTTTTGGGTTTTTTGGTGGAGTTTTGGGTTCGGAAATTAGGGTTTTTGTTGCGCAACCTCAATTTTTCCTCCTCTAAGGCTCGAATCTCTAGTTTCCAAGCCATAGTAAAGGCCTCATCAAAGGTGCAGAAAGTTTGAATTTGGAGGGTGGGAGAAATGTGCTTAAGACAGCCCACGTAAAGAGTTCGATGAGTTCGGCCTGAGGTAAGGCATAAGTGAGTTGGTTGATGAGGCCCCGCCATCGTCCAATGAAATCTACGATAGATTCATCTTCAAATTGTCGGATGGCATAGAGGTCGGTGATGGATACTTTCTTGGCAATATTAATGGAGAAATGATCCAAGAAAGATTGGGCTAATTGGTTAAAAGAGAAGATTGAGTGCTGGGTTAAAGCACTGTACCACTCCAAGGCGGGTCCTGATAAGGACATGGGAAAGGTGCGGAGTAGTAAGGCATCGTCATGAGCAATCAGATAGCAGGCATGTCTAAATGATCGCAAGTGTTGTTGAGGATCCTCCTTACTATTAAAACAAGTAAATTTTGGTAATTCCCATTGAGGAGGATATGAATGAAGGGGGACAGAAGGATGAATAGGCTCTCGACAAACTTGCTCGTATGTCAGGGTGCTACGGCTTCCTGAAACAGAAGCCTCCAAATTTTGCATCTTGTCCATCATTTGTTTGATTAAATCAGTGGTTGGGTAAGATGATGGTGCGGTTGTTGTAAACAGTGGAGGATTAGGCCAAGAGCCACTACTAGACAATGGTGGGGTTAAATGTTGATAAGGTATTGATGACGAATATGTTGAGGTGACCGAATAGGGATGTCCTATATAAGATGTTGAAGCCACCGGATAAGTTTGTGGAAATGAAAAGGTGGGCGGAGCTTGAGAAGGAAAGCTCGTGTGGATAGGTGGCAGAGAGCAAGTTATGAAAGGGGCAGTCTGTGAGAGAGACGAGGTAGGAGCAGTCGGCGGTAATGATATGTGGGGCCCCAAATTAACCAAAGGAAAGCCAATCTGTGCCATATGAACCCCGAAGCCACTGAGTTGGGAGACGGAGCTAAGGATGAAGAAGGTAAGGCAGAGTTATTAGGTGGGGAAGGAGCTAAGAGAGCATCTATACTAATGGGCATACCAACGAGAAGTCGAACTCGGGTGTATGGTCAAGGGTATGAGACAAATAATATACGGCACTAGGATTAGCATCCAAAAATTTGGCAAAGTCCTTATCTCCTATAGGGATCTTGGGAACATCACTGGTGTCTGTAGGATTCCCCATAGGATGTGAAGGGGTGATTCAGGCAAAGGCATGGAACAAGCATGTGAAACCATGGCTGCGGCTTGTTTCCGAGTGATAACAACCATGGACAAGAGTACACAGCAAGGATTCAATCTATTAGGAATAGAAACAGCAACAAAATGTTGGAATTGGTAGGTTGTTGGTTTGTCGGGAACTATGAAAATAAAGAGAAGATGTAAGAAGCTGTTGATTTGGGGTTAACAATGCTTAGTATACCCACCAAACTATTCTGAAGTGATCACTGATACAGGTGGTATGACAGAGAAAAGAACTAAAAACAAGAAAGATGCACAAGCAAATTAAGAGACTAAACCTAGGATTAGTTTTAATTATTGTGGGCTTATGCCTTAGACGCAAGATGATGTCAATCCTAAACAAAAGACACAAGGGAGATGTCAAGTTTGTTTTGGCTTATAAGGTTACCTCAATCGGGCGGAGGAATACCGCGAGAAAAAGGGGGATGTTTGAGCTATTGTGTTGATTATGATGTGATTTGGTATGTGTTGTGCAGTGAAAGTAAGATTAATTTCTTGTCAATACCGTGGATATCACCCCCACGTGTATGACCTGTTACTTAATCTACGTTCACTAGAATTAAAAACAGCAAGCAAGAATGTGATGCACGTGTTTTAAACCCAAATTGAAAATGATATTCGATGAAGCAAAGAAGATGACTTTCACTAATGCAAAGATGAGGAAGAAAGACAAATTCTTTTACCAAAATGACAAAATATCTTGTGAATATTTAGAAGAAGAAAATAGCAAGTATGCTCCTTATATGAAAGCAAGCAAGAATGAAAGAAACCCGAGAAAGGGTCCCACCGGGCGTGCCAAAATGTTTCACGTAGAATGTTTCCGTTCTTAGAATAGAGTTGCTTCTATATTTTCATTCTCTTGAGAAACAGATAAGGGTTAGGGCTAGGAGGAATACCTGTTGAGTGTTGGGAGGGTGTACGCGTACTATAGAGAGAGATCAGATCGATTGCGAAGAACTCCTTTTTGTCTGGGAAGGACTACCTATGAATAAGAATGCAAGACCACCAGATTATAGTTAGACAATAAATGAGGGAACTACCTTGGGCCCAAGAAATATTAGACTTCCTTTCGAAGGTGGTCAGTTCCCCTTTCAATATGAATTAACACAAATGATAACAAAGAAGTTATTGCGAAATTACAATTTAGTTGCCTCGTTAAAAAGCAATAGAGGAAAGGTTGGTTTTGGTTTGAGTCACAGTGACCGATGCCGGTCATTGTATAACCGATCATGTTATAACACCGGTACCGGTTGCTGATAACCGAAATCGGTAGGGGCAGTGATTTAGGAGCTTTCAATGAAGGTTGGCAGTAAGGCAGTTATGGTGTTTATAAGGTTGGTAAATGATTGGAGGGGTAGGCAATAGGGTGATGGAGAAGACTCAGAGAGTGTGGGAGCTGTTCTTGGGGCAATGCAAGGGTAGAGGAATGAAAGTTAGATGTAGGGTGCTATCAGGTAGTAGATCTAGGAGTGAGCTTATAATTACTATGAATCAGAAGTTCAAGAAATGGTATTTAAAAACGTACAAGACACTACTTACTAGTTCCTGATGAAGGTACAGCTCCAAGGACTGTGATGACGAAGACAAGGCTCAGGTGGGATGATCCGACAATCAAAAGTGAGCTTATCTTCTCTCCCAATGCTTGGATGAGTGTCGTTGTGCTCTGGTTACTCAGTTGCAGTCTTGGGCTCGATGTCCTTCTCTATAAACTCTTCTCTTTCCTTCACTTGTCTCTGTCCTGCAAAGTGAATTCCGGATCTTTCAAATGAATTCTGATCCCTTGTTTTTGGTTGGGGAAGGTCATTTACAGGGAACCGATGGCGGTTACGTAACCGACGGCTGGTCGAGTAGGAACCGATGTTGGTTAAGTCAAAGTGGGCTATTTTTAGTAAAATAGCCAACTTTCCCTCCTTTTCTCCCGAGGGATTAGTTGTGGGCTTGGTCAAGTCATTATTAGGTTGGTTTTGGTGCGGGTGAGGAGTAATTAGTCATGGGTGTTGATGTAGACCAAGTTATAGGTCTTAATTAGGTTAGTTTAGGGTTAGGGCTAGGTCATGATGAGGTGGTGAAATGAGGTGGTAGGTTTGGAGATGTGGATTTATTAATTATAAGGTAATTAATAAATAATTGTGTAAGGTTTAGGTGGTGAGGTTAGGTTGCGAATATGAGATGCGGGGCACAGGGTGTCGTAAGACAAAAATTTGGTGTCTACATTATCCCCTTGTTGTCATGTAGCTTGTCTTGTAAAGTTGCACTGATAATAATAAGAAGTGGTTACTCCTGTTAAGGGTATAGGTAATCCTCCTCAAATCTATCACAGATTGAGGTGGCGTGAAATCAGGAATAGGGTTGATAAAGGGTGAATGGTGTTGAGATGATGGTAAGATGGTGGGGTAAGTTCAAGGAAGTAGATGCACGTTGAAATGCAGTAGTGCGACCAGGGTACATGATTTGAAGAGCAAACAAGAAATTCATAGGAAAAGGTTGATAGTTTATCCAAACAAACGTGATATAATCCTGGTATCCAAGGCATATGAAGTAGCTCCAGGGGATATAACGGGTAAGGTATAGGAACGTTTAGGCATGTTCGGCAGTACCAAATGGTTGGTTTGGTTGAGATAAACGTCACGGTCTCGTTCTAGGAAAATTTGGTCACTAATCAATTCAAGTATCCTAATCATGCTAAAAACATGAATAGGTGAGCATGATTAAACAAAAAGCTACATGATGGGTGGATAAAATCATAATTTGTGGGTCTTGGTTGAGGTACTTAATTGGTGTGGCCTTAGGTCGTGGCTGACTAATTGGTGAGGGCCTTGGGTCGGGCTTGATTGGTTGGGTGTGGCCTTGGGTCGGGCCTAGTTGGTTGGTTCGGCCTCGGGTCGGCCTCGATTGGTTGGTGTGACCGTGGGTCGGGCCTGATTGGTTGGTTCCGCCGTGGGTGGGCCTGATTGGTTGGTTATGGCCTTGGGTCATGCCGATTGGTTGGTTGTGGCTTTGGGTTGGGCCGATTGGTTGGTTGCGGCTTTGGGTCGGGCCGATTGGTTGGTTGTGGCCTTGGGTCATGCCGATTGGTTGGTTGCGGCCTTGGGTCGGGCCGATTGAAGTCAAAATAAGGCTAGTCAGCAAAGCCGGGGGTAGGTGATGCGGGAAAAAGTGGAGATTGGTGGATTAGGGTGGGAGTTAGGTTAAGGAAGTAGGTAACCGATATCGGTTATGTGTGACCGATATCGGTTACAAGACCGATACTGGTATTCTAGGGCACGAAATAACTGGTATCGGTTATATGTCAAAACCTATAAAAAGAAAAATACGGCATGTCATTGTCACTTTGTGAAGTTGAGTGCTTATTTTTGTGTTTGTCTCGAGGTGTTAATTGATTGTGTTGAGTTTCAAATGAGGTGGCACTAGTGCGGTGGAGGAATGAGTTATTGGTAGGGGATGGTCGAGCTAACCTTGGGAGACCCCATGTCTCCTAAGTGCTACCTACATAGCCCATTGCACAAAGCAAGGAGGGGCCTCAGACCGATGTAGTTCTCCCTTAGGACCAGGGAGAGGTGAATTTAGGAAATTTGGTTGTGGTTAGGCAATTTGTTGGTTGGTAAAAATATTGATATTGGTAGGGTAATGTTGTTGGTGTTGGTAAGGTATTGGCGGTATTGGTGTAGGTATAGGTGAAGCGAAGATTAGCTTACCCAAGCATAGGAAACCATGTCCTGATTAAGGTCAACACATAATCCTAGATTCGGGTAAAAGAGGCAAAAGTGTCCCATAGTTGGAAAGAGCTAAACAAACCACGTATTATCGTAGGATGAGCTTGAATCCCTAGGTACCTTGCATAGGCGAGAAGTCGATAGGTGAAAAGAGTTGTATAATCACAACATATCGGATATACGTCACGTCCCTTGAGTTTTGTTGTTTTGAAGAATGGTGAGATGAGGTGGATGGTATAGCTGGGGTGCAGAGAACTTGTTACAAGGTGATTATGCTAACGAAAGAGAACCAAACCTGAATAGACAAGTCCATGACTCAAAAGTGCTTTTGAATACTGCTTTTATTTTTTTCGAATATGAGGTCGATCGATGCGGGAAGTCTATATGGGATATGCATTTTTTGTTCTTGAGCTCTTCACGAAGCCGATCAATGCGAGAAGCTTCGATAGAGCTGTCCGAATTTGTATAGCTTTCCTTGAGGGAGTTTAGTCTATTTATAGTATCGAGATGTGGCTTTGCACATAGCTGTCCTTCGAGGGAGTAGTCTATGTATAACTTTGAGGTCTAGATGTCCGTTTGGCATGAAGCATCTAGTTTTGTAGGAAGTTTGACTCAAGAATATCCCATAATTGTATAATTGAGAACGTGTTATTTTGATACTTTTAAGTCATGGACCAGACTAAAAAGGGGAAGGCATCTTTAAGAGGAGATGATGACCAAACCATGTGAGCGTGATTCTATTTTGAGATGTATGAAACAAGGTGTATGAGGTGGTAAATGAGCTCAAGGGACGAGCGCAAGGTAGATAAGAAGTGATATAATACTAAATTCAACAGTAGAATGGTCGAAGATGCAAGGCATTAAGGGGTTCAGGCTCAGGTTTACCATTGAGTGAAGCTAAGCGAAGAAGTGCTCGATCCATAAGTGTGAGTGATAATGTAAGGCCCAATCCAATTTGGAGCAAATTTTCCACGCTTGCTCTTTTCTAGTTTGGTTACATGTTGATTCTCTTTGAGGACAAGATCACCAATCTTAAAGGTACGCTCATGAATTCACTTATCATAAGCACGCTTGATGCGCTTTTGATAGATTTGAAGGTGGTCAAGAGTTGTAAGATGACGCTCGTCAAGAAGCTCCAATTGGGCTAACCGCTCTTGGTGGAAATCATCATTAGTGAGAATATCCTGGAGAGATATTCTTAGGGAGGGTATTTGTATTTCAAGAGGCAAGACAGCCTCGGTACCATATACCAAAGAAAATGGTGTGGCATTAGTGGAGGTACGAATACTAGTATGATAAGCCCAAAGGGCAAAGGGGATGTGATCATGCCAATTTTTCCTAGAATCGTTAACGACTTTCATGAGAATTTTGGTTAGGGTTTTGTTAGAAGATTCAACTTGACCATTTGCTTGTGGATAGTAAGGTGATGAGAAGCTAAGTTTGATACCAAATTTGTCACAAAGGTCTTGTAACAACTTATTTTTGAAAGATTTTCCATTATCTGTTATCAGGTGATGAGGAACACCAAAACGACAGATAATGTGATGGTTAATGAACTCTACGATTTTTTATTTTTTGGTTGAAATGAGTGGAATGGCCTCCACCCATTTAGTGTAATATTCGGTTGCTGTGATTATCCAATGATGACGTTGCAAAGAGGGCGGGTGAATCTCACCAATAAGGTCTAAACCCCATTGTAAGAAAGGCCAAAGATCTCCTGCGACACTGTAGCAGGATGGCTAGGAGTATGTTGAAGGTTGGCATGTTGTTGACACATAACACAATGCTTAACATATTTGTAGAAAGTCGTTATTAAGAGTAGCCCAATAATAGCCTAGGCGAAGGATCCGTTTGGCCATGGAAAGGCTACTAAAATGTTCACCACAAATTCTCGTCATGGACTTGTTGGATGGTATAGGTGACGCCGCGCCGATTAGACATCGAAGGAGGATGCCATCAAAGCCACATTTATAGAGGAGTACCCCCATGATGACATAACGAGAAACACTTTTAAGAAAAGCATGTTTCCGTTACTATTAAGGTCAGGTGGGAGAATAGAGGTTGTAAGGTAGTCATGAAATTGGTGATACGGGTATCTGTGAATTAGCGAGATACATTATTTACCATACAAACATCCGGGACTGAGTAAGATGGGGCAAAGAGTTGTTGGACCAAGACAAATATGTCAGAGTCAGTTGGTGAGGCAGGAATTTGTGAGGCCAAGCAAGCCATAGTATCCGTAAATTTATTAGTTGAGCGGGGAATGGTTTGGATAGAATAATGAGTAAATAAGGTCAAAAGTGAGTCCACGTAATGTTTGTACTTTTGAAGTTCCTCATTTTTACATTGGTAGATGCCCATAACTTGATTGACTACCAGTTGAGAGTCGCCGAAAATGTTAATAGACTTTACACCTAAGTGTAACGCAACTTGGAGACCCAAAACAAGGGCCTCGTATTCCGTTGTATTATTAGTGCAGGGGAAATCAAGCTGGAATGAAAGAGGCATAGGTTCAGCGTCAAGAGGAATGAGAACAACGCCGGCCCCTCCGCTGCGCTGGCATTTGGATCCATCGAAGAAGAGGGTCATTGGATATGACTCCTCACTGAGTGAAAGAGTGGCGATGAGTTTGTCAGGGAAAGTAAAATTGGTAAATTGTTCCCAGGTAAAGGGGCTTCCGCGAGTTGGTCTGCGATAGTTTTTCCTTTGACTGATTTTTGGTGTACAAACTCAAGGTCGAGGTTGGTGAGGAGCATAAGCCATCGGGTGATGCATTGGTTTAGATGAGGTTTGGCATACATATAATGGATGGGGTCCGCATTGGTGATGACAAAAGTTTTGTGATTCAGGAGGTAATGTCGGAGTTTGGTTGCCACGAATGATAGGGCTAGGCACAACTTTTCTACATGTGTATACCTAGTCTTGTAATCCACAAGAGTATGACTTATGTAATAAATGGATTTTTCTCGATGCTCGAGAGTCACGATGTGCGAACATGGCTCCTACAGCATGGTCGGTGGCAGAAAGGTAAAGGTAGAAAGGGCGATCGTCCTGAGGTGGGATAAGCACGGTGGCTGCAAGAGATAGGCTTTAAGAGCCTCAAAGGCTTGGTGGCACTCTTCATTCCATTGAAAGACAATTTCCTTTTTAAGGAGATGATGAAAAGGTTGACATCAATCTAAGAGTTGTGAAATGAAACGCTGGACAGATTGGAGTTTTCCTTGCAAACTATGCAATTGTTTGAGGTTAGTGGGTGGAGGAATTTCTAGGATAGCTTTGACTTTAGCTAGATCGACCTCGATGCCACGTAAAGAGACGATAAAACCAAGGAGTTTTCCTGAAAGGACACCAAAGACACATTTCTTTGGTTGAAGATGAACACAGTATTGTAACAGGTGATCGAAAATAATGGTTAAAACATCGAGATGTTCACTGCAATGTTTAGATTTTCCAAGAAGATCATCGACATAATCCTCAAGGATAGTGTGCATAATGTCATGAAAAATATAATTCATAGCCCACTGATAGGTTGCACCAGCATTCTTAAGGCCAAATGGCATGACACGATAGCAGAAGGTTCCCCAAGGAGTTATGAAGGCGGTTTTATGTTGATCGGCGGGGCTACCAAAATTTGATTGTATCCCGAGAAGCCATCCATGAGAGAAAGCATCTCATGGCCCGCAGTGAGATCAACAAGTTGATCAATACTAGGTAGGGGGAAGTCATCCTTTGGGAAAGTGAGGTTAAGGTCCCGAGAAATCCATACATATCCGAAGTCCCCCGTTGCTTTAGTGACAGGTATGATGTTAGAAATCCATTGAGGATAGTCAATAGGTAAGATGAAGGAAATAGAAAGGAGTCATTGAAGCTCTTCTTTGACCAAGAGGGCAATGCGTGGATGCATTTTTCTCAGTTTCTATTTAACTGGTTTGGAGTCGGGTTTCAGAGTAATGTTATGGACAGCGATGTCAGGATCAATTCCTGGCATGTCAGCGTAGGACCAAGTGAAAGCTTGGTTGTGGGCACAGAGGAAGGTAGTGAAGGCAGTTTGTTCTGATGCGTTAAGAGATTGTCTGATCTTCACAATGTGAGGATCATCCTCTGTGTGGATGTTGATTTCTATAGTCAACTCATTCAACATGGTTTGAGTTTCAGATGGTAAGGCGCATTGAATATAAGAGTCATCCGCACCAAGATAAGTGAGGATGGAGTCATCATCTGGCACTCAACAACATTAATTGAAGGCGAGTCTTCTTTAATCATGTCTAGATACAGAAGGGTAAAAGAATATGGGTCTTCATTATCGCGTTGATAAGTGAGAGGACCCAGGAAGATAGCGTTTATGAAAGAAAAAAAAAAGTTAGGAGGGATATATTCCGGGTCTATCGACTCTGTGGGTGACGATGGGAAAATGGGTGATGATGGTTCAGAAAGGGTGACTTCGTCGTCTTCCTAGATACAACGGCTATGCGGTTTCTTCGGTGTAGGTGGTTTAGAGAATCCAAGACCACGACGATCTTTTTGTTTGCATGTAGTCACAGGAATGATCGTATGTCGGCCTTGTTCATAAAGACCAAAACCGAAGCCCTTCCAAGCACAGCGCATCAGGAAGGTGAGGGCGAAACGATGATTAGTTAGATATTAAAAATCAGATTGGAAGGGAACCACACCAAGGGGAGGTTCAGGGGTGACAAAGGATGCGTCGACACCCCCATATGTTAGGTTGGTGCGGAAATTAGGTGGTCCGTAGGAGATTACTTCCCCCACACGACGGTCGTAGGTAGGATGCGCATGTAACTGTCCGTACTCCTGTGGGGTATGGAAAGTGTTAACGTTATATAGGTGATACTCCCCCAGCATAAGGCGTTGAAAAACATCTACCAAGGGATCTGAGGTTGGGATGTTATCCGCTGGGAAGGAAGTGGTATTTGCGGCGGTGGTTTCATTGGTTGAAGGTGTAAGTGCGGCTAAGGTGGATGGTTGAGGTGTGGTCGAAGTAGATGGTTGGGTTGGATGAATGGGTGTCTTGACTGGTACAAGTACATCATTAGGCGTTATAACATATTGCAGGTTTTGAAGGGGGAAGCGTCAGCTTTTACGGTGTAGCACTTCCCTTCATACTCAAATATTATGCATCTATGTAAGGTGGAGGGAACACATCCCATAGCCCGGATCCAAGGGCGGCATAACAACATGTTGTATTGGAATTCTCCCTCAAGGACATAGAAGAGTTCGGGTAAGGTACGTGGCCCTACACGAATGTTAAGGATCACGGTGCCTAAAGTAGAAGTAATAGCATCATTAAATGAACGCAACATGGTGGGGTTGGCACACATGTAGCTAGAAGGGATATTCATTTGTTGGAAGGCTTTGGAAGAGATGATGTTTAGGCTAGTGCCCCCATCAATCATAACACGACGTACTCGGATGTCCCAGATGTAATCGAGATGAAAAGAGCGGGGTCAAGATCTTCTGCACCAAAGTCGACAATTTCATCTTCGGAGAAACTGACAGCAGCGGCTTGCTGTACAGGGACAGAAGTGGTTGGGGAGGTAGGTTGTTTGGTGAGAGAAGTAACGTGATTGGGTGTTAAAATGGAGGCAACGGGAAAAGTTTCGTTAGGTAGGACCTCTATCCTTGAAGGATCTCAATGAGAACTTGTCGATGAGATTCGAGAGGTTTGAATAAGATCATACGGTGTCATTTTTACAGGTGATTGGTGAAGGTCGATCATGATATGATGGAAAACTCCATCAGAGATGGGGTAGGTAGGTCCACAAATAACCACTTTAGGTGGTGGTGCGATTGGGATGGCAGACGGAGAAAGGGATGCCACAGGTGTGCTTTCTTTGGTTGTCCCCTTGTTTTTCTAACCTCGAGTAGCAATGCTAATCATGTTGATCTCGTGAACACGAGAGGAGGAAGATGGTAGGGATAAGTCATTGTCTTCGAGAGGTGGGGTTGCAATAATGATAGATCTTGGTGAGGTGGGGATAGGTGGTATAGGAGAGGGGATTGAAGCTAAAGGTTTCTCCCTTCGTAAGTTGTCTTTCTTAACCTTTCTATCCGAGAGAGGTGACTGATGAAGGATGGCTTTCAAAGCTTTGCATCCCTCTACATCATGTCCTGGTGTGCGGTGGTAAGCACAAATTTTAGACTCATCATAACCTATAGGTCGAGGTTTAGATGGATCATAGGGTCTAAGTGGGGGTAGGTAAATGGTCGCATTCTCCACCAACATATCAAGGATCTTGGCGTAAGATCCTTTGAGTGGGTCAAATTCAGAGGAAGATGAGGCTATTGATTGGGTGGGTTTTGGTAATGGTTGGGTATGGTTGGTTCGTACGGGTGGTGGTTTAGACAAGGGGTTTTGATAATTGGATTTAACTAAATGTGGCTTCTTTGAGAAGTCATGTTTAGCTAGATATATGAGGAGGCCATAGATGACATGGTGGTAGGAAACAACCATGGAGAAAGAGGAGTGACAACAAACAAATCCTTTGATGATGGAGTTTGTTTAAGGTTGATAGGTGGACAGGATACTTGGGGTGATGGTGTTGATACACCCATGGATCTTTGTATGGGTGTAGAAGGTGTAGGTCATTTTAAAGAAAACACAGGAGGTATGATGTATTGAGGCAAGGTGGAGGGGTGAGGTCCGAATATAGAAGGTAGTTGTGACGGTGAGGGTTTTAGTTGTGACAGAGGCATAGATTGGACTTGAGGGGATTGGGTTTGTCTCCTAGGTGGATGGACGACTTTATTTTTGGATAAATCTAACCATTGAGGTGGGTGTGTTAGGCTAGGTATTGGTGAAGTCCCAAGCATAGGGGAAGGTTTGGTTAGGTTAATAGAGGTGGATGAGGTATTCGGTAGAGATGAGAGGGGTGAAGATGAGGACATAGGCATTTTGAGCTTTTGTAAACACCTCGGGTATATGGTAGAGGTGTCTGGATCGGTCATCTGCATTTGAGTAGAGCATGGTGTACTCAAACGCTCCCATAGGACTCGCCTATCTTCTGAGGGATGACAATATTCACGTGTGAAGAAGAAATTTTGTATGGAAGAGAGGTGGGTTGTGATTCCGGTCCACTGTGGGTGTGATACAGGGGGTAAATGAGGCACTGTATCAATGGGTGTTAAGAGGTCAATCGGTCGCTGAAAATATTTAGGCGATGAAGAACTAATAGGTAGGAGAGCATGTTTGAGGGGATCCATCATGATTAAGGATTTTGGTGATGGTGGATCGAGAGGTTTCTCTTCTAAGGATGATAGAAATAGTGGCGAGCCTTCTTCTTTTACAGCAAGAGTGATGGAAGGTGATGTTTGGGAAATAGATAAGTTAGATAACATCCGCTCACAATCTTGCAGGGATGAGGTGTAAGAAGACTCATTCAAGAAGAGAACTCTGGGTGGTTAATTCCTTTATGGGTAAAGGAATGACAAGGTTATCATCTTGTCTTGATGGTGGTGAAGTGGGTGTGGATCCCTGCATTAGTGACGAGGCTTGATTCAGAATTTCCTCGATAGAAGCTTTTGGTTGGGAGTCGCGCATGGATATCATGAACACTCTCGTCGGCTAAGATATCTTGGTTTATGTTACTATTATGTGAGTAGTTTGGGAATGGTTTGTTGAATATTTTCAAATTTCGGTTAGCAGGGGCATTAGGATTATCGAGGGTTATATCCCCTGCATCAACCATTTCCTGCACTATGTTTTTCAACATCTTGCAGTTTTCGTGACTATGTCCCTTCACGCGGTGGAAGTTACAGAAGTCATTTTCTTTGTACCAAGAAGGTATAGCATGGGTGGAATCAAACCCGGAGTGAGGTTTAACAGGAGGCAAGGTGATAGCTCCTGCTTTGAGCAATTTTTCCAAGATCACACCATAAGTTTCTCCCAAGGGAGTGTTTTGGCGGGTACTAGACGATGCTTGGGATTTGACCATACTGTGTGTACAGCTCCTTTTGATTTCGAAGCAGTCGATGCGTGAGAATTGGTGGTGTTGGGTTTTTGGTGGAGTCTTGGGTTCAGAAATTAGGGTTTTTGTTGTGCAACCTCAATTTTTCCTCCTCTAAGGCTCGAATCTCTAGTTTCCGAGCCATAGTAAAGGCCTCATCAAAGGTGCGGAAAGTTTGAATTTGGAGGGTGGGAGAAATGTGCTTAGCACAGGCCCGCGTAAAGAGTTCGATGAGTTCGGCCTGAGGTAAGGCATAAGTGAGTTGGTTGATGAGGCCCCGCCATCGTCCAACGAAATCTGCGATAGATTCATCTTCAAATTGTCGGATGGCATAGAGGTCGGTGATGGATACTTTCTTGGCAATATTAATGGAGAAATGATCCAAGAAAGATTGGGCTAATTGGTTAAAAGAGAAGATTGAGTGCTGGGTTAAAGCACTGTACCACTCCAAGGTGGGTCCTGATAAGGACATGGGAAAGGTGCAGAGTAGTAAGGCATCGTCATGAGCAATCAGATAGCAGGCATGTCTAAATGATCGCAAGTGTTGTTGAGGATCCTCCTTACTATTAAAACGAGTAAATTTTGGTAATTCCCATTAAGGAGGATATGAATGAAGGGGGACAAAAGGATGAATAGGCTCTTGACAAACTTGCTCGTATGTCAGGTGCTACGGCTTCACGAAAACAAGCCTCCAAATTTTGCATCTTGTCCATCATTTGTTTTATTAAATCGGTGGTTGGGTAAGATGATGGTGTGTTGTTGTCAACGGTGTAGGATTAGGCCAAGAGCCACTACTAGACAATGGTGGGGTTAAATGTTGATAAGGTATTGATGACGGATATGTTGAGGTGACCGAATAGGTATGTTCTATATAAGATGTTGAAGCCACCGGATAAGTTTGTGGAAATGAAAAGGTGGGCAGACCTTGAGAAGGAAATCTCGTAAGGATAGGTGGCAGAGAGAAAGTTATGAAAGGGGTAGTTTGCGAGAGAGATGAGGTAGGAGCAGTCAGCGGTAATGATAAGTGGGGCCCCAGATTAACCAAAGGAAAGCCAATCTATGCCGTATGAACCCCCGAAGCCACTGAGTTGGGAGACGGAGCTAAGGATGAAGAAGGTAAGGCGGAGTTATTAGGTGGGGAAGGATCTAAGTGAGTAGCTATACTAATGGGCATTCCAATGAGAAGCTGACCATCGGGTGTACGGTCAGGGGAATGAGACAAATAATACTATACGGCACTAGGATTAGCATCCAAAAATTTGACAAATTCCTTATCTCCTACAGGGATCTTGGGAACATCACTGGTATCTGTAGCATTCCCCATAGGATGTGAAGGGGGTGATTTAGGAAAAGGCACGGAACAGGCATGTGAAACCATGGCTGCGGCTTGTTTCCGAGTGATAACAACCATGGACAAGAGTACACAGTAGGGATTCAATCTATCAGGAATAGAAACAGCAACAAAATGTTGGAATTGGTAGGTTGCTGGTTTGTCGCGAACTGTGAATGCAAAGAGAAGATGTAAGAAGCTGCTGATTTGGGGTTAACAATGCTTAGTATACCCACCAAACTATTCTGAAGTGATCACTGATACAGGGTATGACAGAGAAACAGAACTAAAAAACAAGCAAGATGCACAAGCAAATTAAGAGACTAACCCTAGGATTAGTTTTAATTATTGTGGGCTTATGCCTTAGATGCAAGATGATGTCAATCCTAAACAAAAGACCTAAGGGAGATGTCAAGTTTGTTTTGGCTTATAAGGTTACCTCAATCGGGTGGAGGAATACCGTGGAAAAAGGGGGGATGTTTGAGTTGTTGTGTTGATTATGATGTGATTTGGTATGTGTTGTGCAGTGAAAGTAAGATTAATTTCTTTTCAATACCATGGATATCACCCCCATGTGTACGACACATTACTTATTCTACATTCACTAGAATTAAAAACAGCAAGCAAGAATGTGATGCACGTGTTTTAAACCCAAATTGAAAATGATATTCGATGAAGCAAAGAAGATGACTTTCACTAATGCAAAGATGAGGAAGAAAGACAAATTATTTTACCAAAATGACAAAATATCTTGTGAATATTTAGAAGAAGAAAATAGCAAGTATGCTCCTTATATGAAAGCAAGCAAGAATGAAAGAAACCCGAGAAAGGGTCCCACCGGGCGTGCCAAAATGTTTCGCGTAGAATGTTTCCGTTCTTAGAATAGAGTTGCTTCTATCTTTTCATTCTCTTGAGAAATAGATAAGGGTTAGGGCTAGGAGGAATACCTATTGAGTGTTGGGAGGGTGTGCGCGTCTTTGTAGAGAGAGAGATCAGATCGATTGCAAAGAACTCATTTTTGTCTGGGAAGGACTACCTATGAATAAGAATGCAAGACCACCAGATTATAGTTAGACAATAAATGAGGGAACTGCCTTGGGCCTAGGAAATATTAGACTTCCTTTCGAAGGTGGTCAGTTCCCCTTTTAATACGAATTAACACAAATGATAACAAAGAAGTTATTGCAAAATTACGATTTAGTTACCTCATTAAAAAGTAATAGAGGAAAGGCTGGTTTTGGTTTGAGTCACAGTGACCGATGTCGGTCACTGTATAACCGACTACGGTTATAACACCGGTACTGGTTGCTGATAACCGATATCGGTAGGGGTAGTGATTTAGGGGCTTTCAATGAAGGTTGGTTGTAAGGTGGTTATGGTGTTTATAAGGTTGGTAAATGATCAGGGGTAGGCAATAGGGTGATGGAGAAGACTCAGAGAGTGTGGGAGCTATTCTTGGGGCAATGTAAGGGTAGAGGAATGAAATTTAGATGTAGGGTGCTATCGGGTAGTAGATCTAGGAGTGAGCTTATAATTACTATGAATCAAAAGTTCAAGAAATGGTATTTAAAAACGTACAAGACACTACTTACTAGTTCCTGATGAAGGTACAGCTCCAAGGACTGTGATGATGAAGACAAGGCTCAGGTGGGATGATCCGACAATCAAAAGTGAGCTTATCTTCTCTCCCAATGCTTGGATGAGTGTCGCTATGCTCTGGTTACTCAGTTGTAGTCTTGGGCTCGATGTCCTTCTCTGTAAACTCTTCTCTTTCCTTCACTTGTCTCTATCCTGCAAAGTGAATTCGGATCTTTCAAATGAATTCGATCCCTTGTTTTTGGTTGGGGAAGGTCATTTACAAGGAACCGATGGTGGTCGAGTAGGAACCGATGTCGGTTAAGTCAAAGTGGGCTATTTTTAGTAAAATAGCAAACTTTCCCTCCTTTTCTCCTGAGGGATTAGTTGTGGGCTTGGTCAAGTCATTATTAGGTTGGTTTTGGTGTGGGTGAGGAGTAATTAGTCATGGGTGTGGATGTAGACCAAGTTATAGGTCTTAATTAGGTTAGTTTAGGGTTAGGGCTAGGTCATGATGAGGTGGCAAAATGAGGTGGCAGGTTTGGAGATGTGGATTTATTAATTATAAGGTAATTAATAAATAATTGTGTAAGGTTTAGGTGGTGAGGTTAGGTTGCGAATATGAGATACGGGGCACGGGGTGTCGTAAGACACAAATTTGGTGTCTGAGATGATTTTAGTAGAGTTAGAAGGTAAACTATTTAATCAACAACAAACATGATCAATCAATCAAGAGAGTAAACCATCTCAGAACAAAAGTCATATATCAACATTTGCAAATTTTAATTAAAGAATTTGGTTAAGATATCATTCATGGAAGAGGAAATTTTAACGCCAATACCTCCGAAAAAAATTCAGATTATAAATATGTAAATGTTCTTTTCTTGCCTAATACTTTGAGCAACAAAGAAGTGCAGGACACACTTACACTTCCATCATGTAATTTAGTTTCCTAGTTGATTACATAGACACATTTAATAAGAAATGTAAGATACTTTTCCCATTGTATATCAAGTTTTGTTTAGCTTCCTTTCCATTTGGTTAGATTAGGAAAAGTTTATATTTACTTATTATGAAACAAGTGCTTGTGCACACTTTACATGTTTCAATTAGAACATGTATGATTTCTATTTTTACATTGTTTATGTGGGCCTTTAGCTGTTGTATATATTCTAATTCTTTCATTTATGGGAAAATTAAAATATTTTGGAGCATTTTCCAAACTTTACTCAAATATCCAAAGATTATTTTCAAAATTAAACTTCAAATTAGTGTTGATTTCATCCAGATTCGGGGTTAGTTATAAAATTTTAAAGATCATTTTTCTAGGTATATGCTTGAATCCATGCCCAATTCATGATTCAAGGCTATTGGTATTCATAATCTAGGAAGAATATGTCCCCTATATGTCACCAAATTTTTGTCTAAAACTTCACCCCATGTAATTTTGAACTACTCATCTAATTTGGGACTTAGAACTTTTACTTAGGAAAGTTGGGGAATACTAAATTAGTCTTTCATAAGATGCATGAATGTATTGTTCCATGGGTTCTCCTAATCCATGAAATAAAGGAATTAAAGCCCAAGAATTAGGAATATTTTTATGGATTTAGTGCTTTGCACAGGTTGAAGTTGGATGTTAAACCTTAGCGACTTTAAGGAAGTCAATATTCGTAAACATCAAATCAGTCTTTCATGGGTTAAAGAAAAATTCAGAGCACCACAAAGTTTTTTGTGCCCACAAAAAATTTGGAAAATTGGCTAAGGATAGGATCCATGGAGTGAAGGAGTAAGAAAGCTTAGTGCTTCATTGCATGGAAAATATAGTGTTACACAGACTTGTAAAATATGATATTCCATGAAGTTGGTCAATTCCATGAGATAAAGGTTATAATACTCTAAGGTTGAAAGTCACAAGGTGAATAAAAGGAACACCATCTTTGTGTGGAAAGTAATGTAAAGTGTGGATTAAATTTCATGTAATTTTAAAACCATATTAATCTTATGGAGTACAGGTGAATGCCACATAATAAGGGAAAGAATTTATGGCATAACGGGAGCGTTAAACGAATAAGTGTGGGAGTTTCAAAATAAGTATAACAAGGAATAGTCATGAAGGAAATAAAATAGGCTATGTAATATGAAAAGAATATAATCAACGGAAAATTCATGCATTAAATTAGAATCATCTAAATCCATGAGGTGTGAAAAACCATACCTATTTTGAACCAAACGTTGATCTACCTCAACGACCAAAATTTAATGAAGTATGGGTGTCATCCTCTTATATTGGTGATCTAATGGAATATAATTGGGACAATTTCAAGTGAATATTATCTCCTCCCTCTTATTCCCTCTCCTTTTTTCTATAAATTCAACTCAGAGACTCATTATTCATCATCCTCTCCCAATTATAATGACACCATGTCAAAATGGTGGCCGACTTCCCACGAGTTTCAGACCTCGGAGTCAACCGTCTGTGGTGTATACAATGCATTCTAAGAACTTATAATGGTCTGTACATATTCATAGTATTGATTTAATGAAGATTGTGGCTCATTTCCACCCTTCTCCTTGCATTGTTTTCTTCTTTCCTCTCCTTTCATGTGTTTTATGTTGTGTATGGATTCTACATGTAGACGCTTCATTTCGACATATTATTAATGCATGGAATGAAAGGTTCAATGCATCTCTCGGTCTATGGAATGTGTATTCCCTCTCATTTTATATTTCCTTTTGTTCCTCCCCTCATGGAGAGTGATCCCCTTTTTATAGTGTTATCACCTTATTCCTTAGCTTAAGTTTCATTTCCTACATTCTGTCTACCATGTTCTCTTGGATTCTTAAATTATCATTAGTTAGTTGTTAGCTTAGTTTACAGGTGGTTTTAGCTCTAGGATAGATTTTTAGAGGAATTTTTCTTCTCTAAAAGATGGTATCTATTTTCACCAAATCACTGCACCCTCCGAATGGCCAAAATGTGAGCAAGACATTTGGTGTGATTGGGGCACATGGGATCACCTCTCAAGTTGTGGAACTTGGGCTCAAGGTGAACCTCTGGAGAAGACTGGCTTCCTCTTCCTAAACTAAGTGTTGTACCACTCCTAGTGTAATAAAATGTTTATCTAGACCTATGCTAACCTTTTCATGGGTTTTAGGGAAAGAGCTTTACACAAATGAAACTATACTAGGGATGGTGATGCACCAAATAAAGGGTTTTTCTAGAAGTAGGAAGGGTTAATTTAAATAGTGTGTGTGCACCACAAGTCAACTTCACCTACTACAACTTAGAGAGGGTAAAAGAATACCATAGACTAGGAAGCATGCGTTCCCTTTGTTAAACTCAATCAGACACAACAATCTATAAGTCTTACAATGAAGAAGGATGAAATTTAGAAGGGTGAATGGGAACCACAACTTAACTACATACAATATTCCACCACTTGATAATCACATAACTCCAAGAACCTGCAACAGAAATGTGGACTTACACATTATACCTGTAAGCATGAGAAAAGAAACAAAGAAGTATATAAGGATGAAAGGACTGAGATTAGTCACAAAACACACACTTTTATTACTTCAACAACGTGCACAATGCATCATACATTTAGAAGAGGCAATGATTTTCATTACAGTCTTGAAAAGGAGGCTTGAAATTTCTCTCAACATACAAGGACAACTTGCAGAAGAGAGGACTCTTGAAAAACTATCCACTTGTCTATGAAGTCCAACTTTTCCAACTGTCGACCAGTTGGAACCTCTTGGAATGAGCTTCCAACTTACATTTATAGAAGAATTTTAGAGAGAGGAGAGGAGTCATAAATTCCCTTCCTAAATTGAAGGCACAAGATGTATTTATTATAGTTAGTTGAACCAGTTTGAGAAGCTTTCATCATGTGTTATTAATACCCAGTTTGACTTAATCCTCAATTAATAAAAAGAATATTTAAATAAATTATTTTAATAATAATAATAATAAATATTATTTGTTTAAATATTTAAATAAAAATATTGATTTAATTAAAATATGTGGTGGGACCCCTTTAGTATTGATTTTAGCTGAATGAGGTTGATGAGAAATGGCCAAAAACACCAACTCAGTGGTTGCATTACCGAGACAACTCACCAAGTTGGGCTATGAGCTCCTCCTTAAACATGCTCTCTAACGCCATGATCAAGCTCGACTCCCATTGAAGGTGTCGGGTTCCTTTATGTTACACTGGCGATTGAGCTACACTAACCCAACCCACTCGTGAGCTCTTTGTTGAGCCCTCCTGTCAAGCTCCCACTACGATCACACTACTTACCCATGACCTGGCTCACCAAAACTATCTCTGTGAGCTCCTATGACATGAGCTCTCTCGGCTCATCTCGAGTGCTAAGTATTTTGGGTTCTACAACCCTAAACTACCACTCAAACAAACTCCAATTACAAACCAATATCCTCTCATTTCAACCCCACCACCTTACCAATAGCTCGACTAGTGCCTTAGCTAACCTACGAGATCCTTCAATTGACTCATCATTTGATCATTTCTTACCATTGCTACTTCACCTCATCCTTTGAGATGAGTTTCCTTGTTATGGGACAAGATGTGTTCAAACATCGATTCAAGATTGTCTTCATTCGGCTCAAATTTGTATTGATCTCACCGCCTTAAACTCACTTCCGACTTGCTCTAAGTATTGGTGAGCACCGAACCCATCACCGAGCTCAAAACATACTACCAACAAATCCCGGACCAAGAACCCTACTGAATTCATCAAGATCCAAAATGATCTCTCCATCGAGAAAGTAAAGATTATCCTCATCGGGCTCCACACTCAGATTTTATTGATCCCTGAGATATTTTTAACTAGTGTAACTCCAGTTCAGTCTTAACTCATCTTGATGAGTTGAGATATTCTTTCTTTTTATGAGCCATTTTGAGGTTCATGAGTCCCAATTCTTCCACAAGCTCCCCCATTGTCTCAGCCCATGCATGCTTCAACATGCGGGTCATCTTTTGAGCTCATCTTAGTAACTCCTCACCGAGTAATATGCTCATTTTGTTAATGTGCGAAACCTTGTGTCATGTCCTTCATCCAAATCAAGTTATATTGGCTCTTTTTTCCCCCATTGTGTCTATGCACCAAGTTAGGATTGTTGTGCATCTTATGTTTTGAGCTCATCGCCTTACCATGAGATACCACCTACATCCACACTCTTGATTGTCGAGATATTTCATGTATTCTACCGAGCACCGAGTTCATACTTTTTTCATAGGATTTATATTATTTTCTTCACATGACATGTTTACAATCCATATCAATTGATCTATTAATCAAACTGTCCTCCCCGAGTCGAGCTACCCGGTTTTTTTTTCAGCCACTTGTTGGGCTTGTGACGCGTCGCTTGGATTTTTCACAAGCCATCATGTGATCATTCTCGAGTTTCTCAAAGTCCCTCTACTTCCTTAGCTTGGTCTGAATCACCCTTCATGGCTCATTAAACATGTGCATGAACTCCCATGAACCCCAAAGTGTGTCTCAATGAGCACATCATGATTTATTCCTACATCAAAACTTTGCAACTATCTCGAGAGCTCACTTTGTGATATCATCTTCACAGGATCACCTTAAACCTAAATACCTCTACAACCTTGATGAAATCTCCTCATTCTTCAACTTTAAACTCACCTTGCACCTTGTGTCCATCATAATTTTCCATTTTATTGAATAAATTTATGGGAGAAGCATAATCTCTCTATGGATTCAAGTTCTTACATCCTCACATGGCCCTGACTCGTTTTATTATCTTGGCTCAACTCAGCTACTACATACCTCCTTGGCTTGACTTGGTTATCTTCCCATGAGTTAATCTCTATCTTAAATGCAGTTATAATCTATCTTGAGCTTCTTACTTTGACTCGGTTCATAGTTTGTAATGAGCTCGTGCTCAAACCAGAATGATTCTCCAACCTTTGAAGTAATTACTCCTTGACCGACTCAAGCTCTACATTGCGAGAGAATTCCATGATGAACTAATTTTAGCTCAACATATTCTTTATGTTCAATACACCACCCTCCACAACATGTTGCATCAACCTTTCCCTACCGATATTCCTATTAACTCAGTCATTGATCGATATCTACTTGTTGAGGCATTACGCATGCACCAAATGGTTTAACTAATAACTCGGCCTCTCCACGAGCATGTTCTTGTTAACCAATCTAACATATTCTAACTTACTTGATGAATATCCTAATATTTTGATGATAGACTCAGACCCCTACATCAATTTTCTGAGTGTGGGATTACTAATCCCGGCTTACCATCATCAAAATTTTGACTTTGGCAATATACTAAATTTTCTCCCATGCGCGGATTACTACAATGGCTTTCCAACATCCAATTTCCACTTGGAAAAACTTTGAACCCTTCCCACTTGATAACATTTCCTTGGGAACCCGTGGAGTTCCTTTCCATCATGGCATGCCATGCTAATATCCCCACTTGGAAATAGGGGAAGTTTCTCCATGTAGTCATTTTTGCACCCACCAAGAATAAGGAAACCTCATGCACGCTAGCCTATCACCGAGCGGGCACTGGGCACTCACCCGAGGCGCGTGAGAGGGAGCCAAGTCTCTATTTTATGTGAGTTCATTGGAAGGCATACTTCATGATCTTGACTTAGTGATTTAAAAGAAATGAAAAAGCTATAGAGCTCAGAATGGCTTCTATACCCCTTCAGTCATAACAAAAGAAAAGCGCGCAATAGAATTAATAGAACTAGGAAGTTGTAAATCCAAAAATAGACTCAACATTCAAGTAAGGTTCATGATTATACAAGATCAAAAGCATAGTAGAAACATGCAGATAATATAGGAAGGAAATCTTAATATAAACGCAGTGGTAACCTTATCATATTCATTCATAGTATTACTACAAAACATCACAAAGAGGTAGACCACGGTCATACACCATATCTGGATCCATACATGTATGCTCACAAAACAAAATTTTCATTCCCCATTCCCTCATTACATTCTTCCTATAATCATCTACCCATTTTATCCCATAGTTCTCATAGTAATTCTATAGAGCTCCGCTACCTCACTTGTGTCTCTTTTTCTTTGCCAAGGGCACGCATATAAATAGGCATCTGAGCTCTAACAAACTCCTCTGTAACCTCAGATCTAGCCCCAAGTGTCAAGGTGTGGGTCACCCCAGGCACATGCCTCTCCATGTCATGATTATCTTTTTGGATCTTCTTATTGCAAGGTATATTCCTTTAGGACACCCTATTGCCAAGCTAGACCCTTATCCAAATGGAACACGTTCTTCATGTGTTTTATCCAAAAGGCTAAAAATGGATAAGTCCCGATTTGTGCTTCATGGGTGCATCCTTGGTTCTCCAAGAACCCTTTTTTAATCCTGCCTTGCACACCTTCACTTGCACGCTCTTTTCGGCTATGTGCACCTACGTGCCTTTAAGATTTGGAAGCTATAATAGGGTCCCAACATTACCCCACACTTCACCTGTTCTCTGCCCTCGGGAATCTCTTCAAAGAATGTAGTACAAAAATGAAATTCCTTTCCTTGGAAAAGAATGAAGGGAAAGAATAAAGAATGGGGGAGAGAAAGAATAGAAGGAAACATGCCTAAAGAAGAAGAAGAGAAAAATTTTTGCTTTGCAGGTCACCTCCAAGGTATTCCAACTACGACATCATCCTGCACTCTTGTGTAGAGGTCACCAACTAATGTGCTCACCTCGTCAAAGGTTAACCCTTCCCCCTTTATGTTTATGGTCTCTACCACAGTCTCCAGTTCCTTTGCGTGATCTTCCAAGGCATCCATCTTCCTCATAATGACCTTATAGAGATCTTTTAGCGAGTTTTGATTGAGACTCACAGGGTCTCAATAGCTTCAGAATTCTTTTCCACTTCAGCTAGGATATTTTTTTAGTCAGATCTATTACCTTTATTCTTTTCCCTAAATTCCTTCAACTCGGCCTCGTCACTGGCAAGCAGCATGCTTGTCACCTTGTCCTAGTCCACGCAATGGTCATATGCAACCCCAGCAGTTTGTGCAGATATTTTTATGTCGACAAGCACCTTGTTGTATTCAACTATGAGCATGACGACTTTCAGCTTGTCCTCCTGCTCCAAGCATGTAGTTACATCCTCTATCGACTCCAACGCCAAAGGCTACCTTTCCATAGTGAGGATCTGATTCAAGTCTTCAAGACACTCCAGGGAGGAACCATATTTTTACACATGGAGGGTTAAGGTCTAGGTGCTTCATGATAATGGCATGGGGGATGAGCTCCATCTTCTTGGAAACTTATCACACTTTATCCTTCTCCTCTTGTAATTATATCTGTAGTTGAGTGCTGATCATATTTTCAAGGCTGAGTTCCTTTGTTAGCTTCACTACTTCCTTCCTCTTCTCCAATAGGTCCTCCAAGACTTTAACCTTGTCATTTCTGTAGAAGAGCCTAGCCTCAATTTCCATGGATAATTTTTTAGCACATTACACACTTTCTCATCTGATAGTTGTTGTGTGTTTATAATGGGGTTGTCCCCCTTTCCCTCAGACAAGCACTAGTACCGCTCCTTGGTTAACCTCGAACTCGGGCTCATCAAGGTGGGAGTCGAATGCCCATGATAGCATCTTCCTTGTGTGCGGGTATCCACCCTTAGGATCAAAGGACTCCATGGTGGTGAGCTCCTTGGTGGGCACGGTACTCTGGAAATGTGTGTGCAAAACTTTGTTGGGGTCATCAACATATCCCATCATTATTCTTCCCCCTTCTGCACATTTACTTCCCATGTGCACGCCTTAGGAATAGTTACTGAAAGAGTTGGGCCTTTTGTGCTACCCACACTCTTCTCCCTTTTCTCTTCCTTGAATTCACTAAGCACGAGCTCCATGTTTTGCTCCAATTCCTCTTCGACCAAGGTATTAATTATCCTCTCTGCCTCCCTTGTCACTTTCTCATTCACCTCCTCCTAAGTGAGCTTGGGCATATCTAGCTCCTTGGTACTTGCCCCCTCACTCCTTTCTTCACTCTGTGTGCCTTCCTCCCCTTGGGTGCCCTTCCTCCTTACAAAGATGAAAGCATCATTTGCATCTTCTACTTCCTCTTCCTCCGAATCATGGACATCAATCAGCTCCTAATCTACCTCTAGCTCTTCCTCTTCATCATCATCCTTTTCACCTATATAGGCATTCGGGTCATTTGTATCTTCGGACTCTAGTTCTTCCATCCCCTTTTCTTCTTCCTCTGCTAAAAACTCTAGAGTCGGGGATGTGGTCTTCTCTTCATCTGAGAGCTCCTCAAGGGATGGTGGCTTCACAGGTTCTAGGGTCTTCTCCCTGACCACCATTCTCTTCTTCTTCCGAGACGTAGGTACTTGTCCCCATGGTACCTACATCCTGCTTCTCCACCACCTTTTGTTCCTCTTTCTCTTCCCTCTCCTTACACTTTGGTGTGGGCTTCCTTCTTCTAATAGAGTCATTTGGGATGAATATATCATTCTCCACGTATGCACCCTTTTCAAACTTTGGCCTTATGCGCAGGTAAATCCTTGCGGCATTGCTCCCAGTAATAGGTAAGGTCAAAGGCCTTACAATATACACATCCTGCGACATGTACCTTTTAATGTACACGCACTTCTCTAGGTAGACCAGCTTCTTCCTCATTTCCCTATGCTCTCTGTTAAGGGTGGACAACTCCAGGTTTAATTTCTTCAATTCCTTGTATATGTTTACCCCCACTTGGAAAAATTGGGCAGTAAATGAGAATGGGAGTTTGCACCATGGACTCCAACTTCCATCCACCAACGTGAACCTACCAATGAAGAAGTGCTGGTAGACCGCAAAATTTTCTTCTCCTTCGGTCACCACGGGGAGTTGTTCAGGGATCCGCCATTTAGCCCCGAATGCATTCCTAAGGCACTTATACCATTTGTCTAAGCACACTTTTTGTAGCCCTATCATTGATTCACATGTGTATTTCTTAAATATCTCCATAGGTAAGGGATCTTCAGTAGGGTACTCCAACATGAATTTATCGGATGCATCCGACACCCGATTTTCGAGAACACAATTGTCAACATAATGTTTCCAAATAGGATCTTTCCTCCCTTCTCCATGCTGCTTATGATTTCATCTACTATGTATTAGGAGATGTTGTATATGGTACCTTCTGTAACCTTCCTATAGACATTCAGCTAGGGCTTTCTTACTTGGGTCCACCTTTCTTTTCCATTCAGCTTGGAGACAAGGCATGCGGCCATCTTCATCACCGGATCACTGATATCCGAGACATCGTAGTACCTTGATCCCTTCTTCAATTCCTAGGATGCTATGGTTTCTTTAATTGCCTCCTCGTCCTGGAGGTCATCTATGAGTGCATCCCCTTTACAGTTTAGGCTTGTGAAGTGTGAAATTAGTTGGGGAGTTATGCACATTTTACACCCTACGAAGTAGAAGAAGTCTTCGTGTATGCACATCATCAGCCATTGGTACAAGTGCTCGAGCTTCCCGAAATATGGAAACTCAAAAAGTTGGAGAAGCCCTACCTTCTCCATTTTCACCTTGACCACGTCGCTATAGATTAGCAACTGATCAAGTGTTCATTTATTTTTGGGGCACACTAGGTCTAATGCTATTTCTTTTGCGATTGTACTTTACTAGTGATTGTAGTTGATCATGGTCATCTATCTTATGTGGGACTCCTACTCTTACCCTAGTAAAACCCCATCCAGGTATTACATCTCTGAGTACCATTTCTCATTTATATCCATGGGTATTTCTTCTTGTTATTATTTCCTTTTCCTTTACCCTTTCCCTTCTTGTATTATTCTATAGGTTTACCAACTAGTTTCGTGGCCGTCATTTCACCTTTTTCTTTCATTCCTAGGTTATCTTGCGAGTTGTTTGAACATTTACCTCATGCACCCCATGCCCTAAAACATAAACCCTAACCTCAAATTTTTCTCCTTTGATCACGGCACTTCTTCAAAACATTCCTCACACCCGTGAATCACTTCTGCTATGGTTTGTAGATCCAACGGACCAATTACGCCTAAGTTTTTGGGATTTTTCTTCACACGAGTCAATTCTCAAAACCATAGCTCTTAAAAGAAAATCACTCTTCTTGTGTTTGCAAAGTGAAATAATGAAATGCCCACTCTTGTATTTATAACTTTTCCCACTTTTACGCATTTAAGGCTAGGCTACCTACCACTGCATACGATAGTGTTTAATGTGGTGTTCTCAAATAACACCCAACTTCAACACTTCTCCTTACGTGCCCAATCCTTGCATGAAAACTTTTCCACCAGTGCCCAATCCTTGCGCGAAAATTTTTCCACTCGTGCCCAATCCTTGCGCGAAAATTTTTCCACTCGTGCCCAATCCTTGCGCGAAAACTTTTCCAACCTTCTGGCACGTAAACAATCCATCTTAATAGAAGACTCTTGCATGCATGTTACCGGTGCCAAAGGCACTTCTTCCATCCTCATGATTATTTCTTTCACCTACCTTGTTTTTTTTGTTTTTTCTCCTTTGTATGTGGATTTCCAATGTAACCTTATTTTGGCATCTATCGCCTTCTTTTCTCCTAATGCATATTTTTAACGGGGCCAATTAAAAGCGGTCTACCAACCCAATCCTCTGGTAGAATAACTCCATGCTTCTCTTTATCACCTCACCCCACACTAAAACGATGCGCGGTCCTCTGCGCATTCATAAGTCAAAAAGTAATAAGGTTACCAGTGCCCAAGGTGTAAAACAAAACAACAACGCAAAAGGAAATACAAGAAAGGAAAAGCATAAAAGGAAATTCTAAACTAATTGGCAAAACTACCTTATTTACAAACACCAAGAAGCATTATTTATAGTAGGGCTTCAACCTACTCCCATTGAAGTGTCCAGGTAATTTTGTTCCATCCAACACTTGTAACTGACACGTTCTGAATCAAGGATGTATGAAATTACATAAGGACCCAACCAATGCACCTTCAACTTTCTAGGATGGCGTAGAAATTTTGAATCATATAGCAGTACCATCTGGCCAACCTCAAACTTTTTGTTCTTAATATGGCGGTCATGCCATGCCTTTTCTTTGCCTTCTCAGTTGTTTGGCTCCATCTTGCTAGTGAGCGCCTTTCATCCAACTTTATCAATTCATCTATTCTTTCTTCCAATGCTTGCTCATCATCCAACCCTTTTGCGCACTATACGCAGAGATGGTAGCATGAATTTGACCGGTAAAACTACTTCTGCATTGAATACCAATTGAGATGGTGTGGCCTTGTTCAATCTTTTATACTTTGTTTTGTATGCCCAAAGAACTGCTAATACTTTGTCATCCCAATCCTGCCTACCCACATCACATATCTTAGTCAATGTGTGACTAAGGATTTTTTTGAATGCCTCTACAGTCCCATTTTCCTGAGGGTGATAAGGGGTATTCTTATGATGGGCTACCATGAAATATTCCAATAGAATCCTGATGGTTTCATTTAAGAAGTGAGTGCCCCTATCACTTGTTAAACTTAATGGGCACCCATACTTGTTGATAATGTTCTCCCATAAAAATCTAGTAGCCGTTCTCTTGGTGCAATCCTTAGAGGGCACAGGATTTGCCCACCTTTTCAAATAATTAGTATAGGTAATGATATACCATGAGTTAGTCCTTGGCGTAGCTAGTGAGATTGGTCCGACAAAATCTATTTCCCATTTCTCAAAAGGTTCCGCACTAGTGATGGGGCACAAGGGCATCTCATCCCTTCTCCTAGGTTTTCCAAGGCCTTTGGGAGTGGTCGCGAGACCTTACAAAACTCAATGTAATCCTGGTGAATCATCTCCCACCATAGTCCGGCAACTAGGATCTTGTGCATGGTTGCATTCCCTGTCACAATGTCCTCCAGTAATCCCACCATGGGCTTCTTCTATTATGGCCACGCATTCATGTTCTAATACACACTAGTGCAAAACCTCATCGCGACCCATTTTATACAAATCCCCATTGATCAACATGAAGGGTGTGGCACGTATGGCTAACCTTTTCCTTTCCAATGCATTCATCCCTTTAGGCACCACACCTTCCTTGAGAAAAATAGCAATGTCTTCTAACTCTAAGGGTGCATGCCACAACCTAAATAGTTGCGCGTCTAGCATGGTTTCCTTGATACTTTATGCATCCTCTCCTGAATCAATCCTTGATAAATGATCTGGCCCACAATTGTTCTTTCCAGGTTTTACCACCACTTTGAATTCAAATTCCTAAAATAAAAGTACCCAACGGCATATGCGCCCTTACAACACTGCTTTGTTTACTAGATACTTCAAGGCCATATGGTCAGTGTAGAATATGAAGGGATTCACCAATGATATTGTCTAAATTTTTAGAGCACGTAGATCATTGAAAATTCCTCGTACTCGGTCATTGTATAATTCTGTTCTGCTGGTGTCAACTTTCTACTTGCAAAACACAAGGGATGATCAACAATCCCCTCTCTTAGTTGAGCAAGAACGGCTCCCATTTCTATACCAGAGGCATCCACATGGACATGGAAAGGTTTATCCCATGATGGGAATCATAGAATAGGTGCATTGATAAGCCTTTCTTTTAGAGTGTTAAATGCCCTCTATTGCACCTCTCCCCACTGAAAGGCACTCTTATGTCTAAGCAATATTTTCAAAGGTGCGGAAATCTTGACGTATCCCTTAATGAACTTTCTGTAGTACCTAGTGTGTCCAAGAAATCCACACATGGTGCTTTGGCTAGTGGGCTCCCCTAATCCCACAATAACTACAACTTTCGCAGGATCTACCAATAAGCCCTCTTTACATATGATATGCCCCAACAATGTTCCAAAAGGGGTTGTAAAGACACATTTCTTGATGTTGAGGGAAATCCTCAACTGTCGAAATCTTTCAAACATCAATCTCAAGTTATCACAATGGTCCCTTACCAATCCATACACTGTCCAATCATCCAAATATACTTGAAGGAACTTGTGGATGAAGTCCTTAAATGCTTGTACCACTATGCGTGAAAATACAATGGGTGCATTCCTCAATCCAAAGGGCATGACCATGTATGCAAAGCTTCCCCACTCGGTGGAAAAATTTGTCTTTTCTTAGTATTCCTTAGCAATCCTTACTTGGTGATATCCCAAGAATCCATCCGTGAAGGAATAGACCTCGCGCCTAGCAACTCCTTAAAAAATTTCTTCGGTGAAGGGGGTGGGAAAAGGATTTATGATACAAAAAACGTTCAACTCCCTATAATCCACACATCCTTCTTTATGTTGATCACCATTGGACTTATCCATTATGATTCCTCCACAAATTCAATGATCTTTGGATGCTATCATTTTGTCTATATCTTCTTTAACCCTTACGCGTGTGTTAGGATTCATCTGTAAGGCCTCTTCCGATTGGGTATGCATCATCTTTCAACTTTATCCTCATTTCCCCAATGAATGGTATATTCCTTTCAACTCATGGTATCCAAACGGGAGTAAATCCTCAAATTCATGCAAGAGATCGATGATCTTTGATACTTCCTTGTCCAAACCGGTAGTCCCCAATGATAGCTTCCTTTGGCTCCTTCTCCGAGCCGATTTTAACTTTCTTTGTTTTGAGTGGTTCATGATACGCGCGCATAAATGCATCCACACCTTTGTTAACTACTTCACACGTCCCAAATGAATGGTCCATCTCCTCTCCATCAATAACGTATACCATCTTTCCTTTCTCCTTTTCAGCACACATGTGCTCGAATTGTATGTCTTCTAGTTCCTCCTCTTGAACCATGCTTCCAAGCTAGGTCCACCAAGTAATTCTACTAATATATCTTCCACCATGGTACAATCCCCTAGAGTGAGGCACTTGACAGCCTATAATGCCTCATCAACTGGTTGCTTGGTACTTCGGTACTCGAATGTGTGAACTAGGTCAGCCGCTAATTCTGCCAATTTCCCGTCTAGCAGCGAGTTTCAGAATGGATGTACCAAGCGCACACACAACCTTGTAGTGTCGAATATAGCTTGTGCACCCAAAGGGAGGGTGGTAAAGCTTCCATGCCTTCTCCCCAGACCCTCTCACATGCCTGGATGTGGGAAGAGGCAGGTTCATTTCCATTATAATCCTTGATAGTGGTGGGTATATTGCCCCTCGAGAATCAGACAGTGAGCACAATTATAACTTCGCGTCACTCCAACAAGTTTTCACTATGCGTAGCCCACCACCTCGCTATTGTGCCTATCAAGACATAACCCAACATACCGCGTCACTTGTCCTCCCTCCATTGAGATTCCATTTCTCTCAAAAATACCTCAAAGTATACATCCCTAGAATACTTTGTTATTTGCTTTCCTCCCAAGCACCGAATCAGTACGCGCCATTGTTACCTTGGTCACTGATCCGTTCATATGTCACCCAATCAATTCATAAGTCCCATGGACCCAATTATCACATGATATATTGGTAATATCACTAACAGATTGAGCATCATCAAGTGGACGTCTTCTTCTATAGGGTGGATGATCTATGGATCTCTTATGGAGCGCACATATATTTTGTCCAGGACTTCCTCTCCAAGGGGTTCAATATAGGGTGTAAAATTTCCATCAGCAAGCGGTATAATAACCCTCTCTTCCTTGTTTTCAAAGCTTATGTACCCCTTGTTAAACTAGAGATCTGCATTATTCTTATAGCACCACGGGTGCCCAAGTAGCACTAGGAAATTATCTACCTCAAAAAGCACCAAGAATTCAAAATCCCCAGTGAACCTAGTCCCCTGAATGGTAATGGCCGCATCCTTCAAGACACCTATGGACATTACCTTTGTCTTATTTACCATATATAACACATTTGAAGATGGTTGTAATGCAAGTCTTCCCATTTGATGCTAGGCATCCAAAGTGAGAACATTAACCTTCACGCCTATGTCAATGAGGATGTTGCTAAGTAGCCATCCATCCACTACTACGTTTAAGGTGATTTCTTTGTCATAATCAAGACTAGGAGGTGAGATGTTTGCATGCAAGATCTACCTTTCATGTTCTTCCCCACGCATGGTACCTTTTCTCTCAACCATGCTCCTAGCAGGGGAATAACATTCTCTTGCCTCAATAGTTTACACACCTCCTTAACCTCATCCAAGTCATCCTTTGGTGCTTCTATTGGTCTTCTTTGCTCATCTTTTCTAGTTTTCTCTTTTAAGCATTGGATCTCCCCTTGTAAACTCGAATTACATCCATGGTTTCCTGGTAGACTTCTTTCTAGTGATTCAGGTTTAGATACTTCCCACATACTACTTCTTCCCTTGAAACAAGAGGTCTCTGCCAGGCGTTTCCCTTGCGCGCACGTGGACTCTACCCTCGCTTTGTTACCATAACAGGCTCTAGTTCTGATTCACGTATTACTTGTGGGAGCCATTACGCGTCAGCCTTCTTAATACTCACCATGGTAGTGCCCTTATCCTTTTGGTGCTGCTGTCTCATATGTTCGTATAACTCCAAGCACTCTTCGTACTTATGTTTTTTTCCACACCAAGGGCATTGTAGAAGATCTGGTCATTTGTGCTTATAATGGTCTGTGGCTCCATAATTAAAGCATGTCCCACGTAGGAACTCACTTCTTTCCCCTGTGGTTTCCATGGCCATGAAATCCTCCACGAAATCCTCTTCCACGTGCACCTCCATCTCCATCCTCTTCATATTGACATTCATCTCCTTTGGAACTACTGGCAATGCCATTCTAGCACACACCAAGATCAATTACCTCATGAATCTGGTCAATCAATCTATAATCCTTGGTGTCATGTGTGGTTGAGGTACATATCTTGTAACAACAAGATATGTGTTTACAAATCACATCGTTGTAAAAGGGGGCACCTACTTGCATCATGGTCCCTATGACATATTTCACAATTTACCACTACGGTGCATACCACCTTTCGAGTACATATCCTGCCATTATCCTTTGTGTGCCCTTCTACATTACAATATGTGCACCACATCCCACTGCGAGTCTCTAGAACTGTGTTGGTAGATAATTTCTCCAACTACTTAGCCATGGCAGCGATCTGAGCCTCCAAAAATGGGCTAACACCAGTGTCAACACTACTAACTACCTCAGCATGCAAAGCAGCTTCCAATGCTTCGTGCGGGTCCCTAAATTTTTATGAGACAAAGCCCTCCTAAAGGGTGTGATCAACCATCCAACAAACCATTGAGCATGTTGTGAAGGGTGGATATCATAAGACATTTTAGACAATAGAGTTTTAAATAGTGAATCATATTCCTACATGCTCTTTGCCATTCCTGCTTTGGATTTATTTGAGAGAGATGATGCTCTTTGTTAAAACTCAAGTATGTGGAATTCTGCCAAGAATGCATTTCTCAGTGCGGTATAATCCACAACATTCTGATGAGGGTCATACTTTATATACCAAATATGCACGCATCCTTGAAAATTTGTCACAAATTGACTGGCCTTTCGATCCAGGGTCATGATCCCCTTCACGCGCCATAGTAGCTCACACTTATGCATGTGCTCTACGACATCTTCTATCCCACTATAATCTAGTAAGTGCAGAGACATCTCAAAAAAGACTTGAAGAGGTGGCTAAGGCCCTTGTTCTCCTGACCCAGTCCCTCAATTTCCTTTAGTGTTTCCTCCTCCACTGACCCACTAGATCCTGAGCCACCACTTCCACCTCCAAATCCTCCTGTGTTAGGTACATGGCCTATGTTTGTCGTGCTAAATGCTCCCATCATCCCACTGAATTACACACCGACATTTTGTGAACTAGTGCCACTCCCAGTTGTATTTCCTCCACCACTTCCTAACACACTCCCAAAACCACCTATATATGTGCCTTGTCCAAACATTCCACCAAATACTAGAATAGTGTGTGAAGCCATAGAAGTCCCAAACGAGAAGTTGTATCTTTAGGCACCGATCGGTTGCTTCTATTGATATCAAATGGATCAACTATACTTTTCCCTTGTTCGAAACAAACCAAGCACCAAGGTTTAGTTGCTAGGTGGGGTTAGATGTGCGCCAACAACTCTTCTTTCTCCATGTGATGGGCTCTCATCAGAATCGAGGGGTTCTCTCTTCCGCGCTTGCCAAGATGGGGTAGCATAGACTGTTCAGGCTCCACATCCTCCATGTGAACCTCTTCTCCCAAAAATTTCTGCCTCCATAAATCCATCATAAATGCAACCTCACACCATCTCACAATCTCCCTCTCATGTGCTTCACCATACTTAATTTGTCTCTCCTCCCTTTCCTTTTCAGTTGTTATATCAGCCATCCTTCCCCAACCTAGCTTCCTCACCAAGTGCTCAAAGTGGTTTAGCCGGCCATTGGGAATGCCTCTAAACTCATGGTTACCATCAAGATTTTTATTTCCAAGGGGATAGCCCGTAAAAATGATCCTCTGGGCTCCCACAAAAATTCAAACTCAGCAACCTCTAGACAAGAATACGTGGAAATTGTGTATTCCAGAGTGTAGCTAGCCAATACTCCCTTCCACCAATGATCTATAGCATGGGTCCACATTAGATCAACATCTTGTAAGTTCTAGTATGTTTCTTGGGTCCAAGGGTGTGATTTATAATACCACCCCGACCTAGATGCATATGCCAAGAGCCACTCAAATAACTCTACTAGGAAACAACAGAAGAAGGTTTCATATAACTCATGATAGAGAGTGTCTTCCACCCATCTTTGCGTATCAAACTCAGGTCCAGTACTGAATCTCTGAGTGAACTCATCCTCCATGATTTTAAACCAATTTTCAACACCTTCAAGTGTTAAGTGCTCGCCATCAATTTTTGCATAGATCATGATGTATGCCATGTTCCACTACAACTTCAAAAAGAGGTCCCAGTAACGGAACCAAGATGTAGTCATTTTTACACCCACAAAGAATAAGGAAACCTCATACATGCCGACCTATCACCAAGCGGGCACCTGGGAACTCACTTGAGGCGCGCGAGAGGGAACCAAATCTCTCTTTATGTGAGTTCGGTGGAAGGCATACTTCATGATCTTGACTTAGTGATTTGAAAGAAATGAAAAAGCTATAGAGCTCAAAAATGGCTTCTATACCCCTTGATCATAAAAAGAGCAAAGCACACAACATAATGAATAGAACTAGGAATTTATAAATCCATAAACAGAATCAACATTCAAGTAAGGTTCATGATTATACAAGATCAAAAGCATAGTAGAAACATGCAGATAATACAGGAAGGAAATCTTAATATAAACGCAGTGGTAACCTTATCATATTCATTCATAGTATTACTACAAAACATCATAGAGAGGCAGACCATGGTCATACACCATATCTAGATCCATACATGTATGCTCACAAAACAAAATTTTCATTCCCCATTCCCTCATTACATTCTTCCTATAATCATGTACCCATTTTATCCCATATTTCTCTCAGTAATTCTATAGATCTCCGCTACCTCACTTGTGTCTCTTTTTATTTGCTAAGGGCATGCATATAAATAGGCATCTGAGCTCTAAAAAACTCCTCTGCAACCTCAGATTTGGCCCCAAGTGTCAAGGTGTGGGTCCTTCCAGGTGCATGCCTCTCCATGTCATGATTAGCTTTTTGGATCTTCTTATCGTAAGGTATATTCCTTCCAGGACACCCTATTGCCAGGATGGACCCTTATCCAAATAGAACACGTTCTTCATGTGTTCTATCTAAAAGGCCAAAAACGGTTAAGTCCTAAATTGTGCTTCATGGGTGTGCATCCTTGGTTCTCCAAGAACCCTTTTTGAATTCTTCCTTGTGCGCCTTCACTTGTGCACTCCCTCTAGCCATGTGTGCCTATGCACCTTTAAGATTTTGAAGCTACAATAGGGTCCCAACACTCCACCGAGATATCAAGCTCCCATCAAGATCCCTTTGAGCTCTCCACCAAGCGATCTCCTTAACTGGCACAAAAATGATGCATTCACATGAGCTCAAACTCCTTACATAAACATCGACGAGCTCAGTCAAGTGAGCTAAGAATTTTTGACTAATCAGTTGCATTGACTAAGCCATCATCCAAACTTGACTCTCCTTTCTTCCATCGAGCTCCATCAACTAGCTCGAACTCCTCCTAGTCTCCTTACCATGAACCTATAATCTAAGTTGAGACCTTGACTCTCCCAAGTTATGTTAGAGGTTTCACTACAACTCACTTACGAGCTCTTTTTTCGAGATGACCATAGATCAAGCTCCCCATTGAGATTAGCACCAAGTTAGTGTGCACCTTTGAGATACACATCGAGTGGAATCGAGTTGAGCTTGATATAGGCTAGGTGAGATCACTTATCAATTTATTAATTATTTTAATCATTTTATCTCCATGATGACTAGAAATGGGTTCTTGGGACCAATTTTGATATTTTATCATAATAGGACCCCATTGTCTAATTTTACCATGTTCATAAAATTGGATAACCTTTTTGAAAACCTCTCGGGGATGATTTCCTATTAAGAATTATCCAAGTATCCTTAAGTCATCCATTGGCCATGAATTCTATGTTGGAATCCTAAAATGGTTTGATCTTCTATGATATATCCTGAGGTCTCCTTGGTATAGGCAAGGAAAATATTGAAACCGACGAATGCTTGACACCTACGTAGCACTACAGAATTTTGAATAAAGAAACATTATGAAACTCGATGGAAAATTTGAACCTTATTCTACTTGAAAAACCTCCAATGATGAAACAATGTGCAAAAAAACAAAAATGACAAAAAGGAAAGCAAAAGAATAACAACACACAACAATGTGCATAAGCACTTGGAGGAAAACACCTAACTAAATTATACGGGGGTAGAATGATCTCAAAAGAAAGCTTTGAGATGTATCCCATTCACATGAATGGGAAATTATTTTCCATTGAGATTGGATAGACAAAATGAATTCTCCTCTTTGCAACTCATGATGATGTATGGGCCGCTCCAGAGAGCATCAAACTTGGCGTGCTTTTCTGGTTTGGCCTTGTCTTCATCCCATTTGAGGACTAAATCTCCCTCTTGAAAATGCCTATCAGATGCCTTCTTGTCAAAATATTTCTTAACCTAAGCCTAATGTTGCTCCAAAGTCTTCATAGCCTTATTTTGTACTTCTTCCAACTCTATGAGTTCTGCAAACCTAACTGTAAAAGGATTGTTCTCCATAACCTCAAGCTGATGAGAAACCTCCAAAGAAGGTAATTCTAGGGAGATTGGAAGTTTTTCTTCTCTTCCATATACAAGAAAAAAAGGATAATTTTCAATGGCCCTTTTAGGTGTGATCGATCTACCCATAAGGTGCTCTTGAGCTATGTATGTCAAGTCCTTCAAATGTCAGTTTCCATTGTGCACTTAATAATCCTTATGAGGTTTTTGTTGCTATACTCAGCAAATCCATTTCCTTGCGGATAGTAATTGGATGAATTCTTAAGGTAGACCCCATTTTTAACATCCCATTCACTCAACTTCATACCAAGAAAAACCATCACGTTGTTCGAAATGACTATAAACGGAACATTGAATCTTGTCATTATAATTTCCAAGAAATCCAAAAATACCTTCTCATTTCTCTCCTTCAATGCTACTGCCTCTTTCCATCAAGTAAAATAGTGTCATTTGTAGTAAGGACCCATTGGAGGATTAATCATTCCGATGAAGTCCAACCCCCATTGAATAAAATGTTGATCCACTTGAATTGGATGTAGTGGAAGAGCTTCCAACTTCTTCTTTCCTATGAAAAATAATATTCCTTACATTTCCTTACACAAATATGGGCATATTTGAACAAATTTGGCCAATATTAGTCGGATCGCATGATCTTAGTAGCATTTTTTTGTGTAGAATAATGTCCTCCAGATAGGCCATTGTGAAACTCTTCTAGTATCTTACTTACCTATTTCGGTCCCATGCACCAAAGGAGAACACCATTCAAATCCCTTTGAAAGAGAACGTTATCTACCAGAACATATGGAATAGAATGAAGATGTAAATTCCTTTGATTTTTATCCATGTTGACAAGATATACTCTGAGAAAAGGAAATTCTTCATTTTGGATAACCAATCAACTTGATCATCACTCTCATCAGTTTTTAGGAGTGTTGTATCCTCATCACCTTTTGATTCCATGTCTGTAGCAAGTTGTTGACACAAACCTTTACCTATGACAAGTTTAGTGACTTTGATGTGCACATCATACTCCATCACCTTCATGATCCATCCAACACGCTTTTCATTCATCTCTTTGTTCAGCAAAAATTCCTTGACACCTAGATGAGACACCATCAAATGAATTCTATTGTTGGATAACATGTGCTTGAATTTATTCAAATCTTGAATAACTGTAAAGACTTTTTTTTCAATGAATGAATATTTGAGCTCGTAGTATTTGAGGGACTGATTGAAGAAAGCAATTGGCTGCTCTATCATATCATCATTTTTCTAGGTGAGGATCCCTGAAATGCTCTCTTGACCTGTAAAAGCATAAAGGATAAAGTATTTATCAAACTTGGGGTTTACTAGCATTGGAGATTGAGAAATGGCCATTTTGATGGCTTCAAATCTCTCTCAACCTTTTGTTTTCCATAAGAATGGAATGTTTCTCTTCATCATGGCTATTAGTGGTTTAGCCAATGTCATGAATTGAGGGATGAATCTCCGCACAAAATTTATGGTTCCCAGAAAACTCTGGAGGCCCTTCCTATGACTTGGGAGGGATAAGGACATAATCAAATGAATCTTGGCTAGATCGATTGATAGTCCTACTAAAACAACATGCTCTAAAAAATTTCCCTTGTGTACTACAAAAATACATTTCTTGGGGTTAAGTGAAACCCCAAATTCCCTACACCTTCAGAAAACCTTCCTTAGATGTGTGATGTGGTCTTCTACATGATTAGAATATAAATTTATGTCATCAAGGTAAACCAAGAAGATATCATTGATTAGTACCTTAAATTCCATGTCCATGGCTCTTTGGAAAGTAGCCCCGATATTAGCCAATCCGAATGGAATTTTTTTATAGGCATATGCACCCCACTCTGTAGTGAAGCCATTTTAAATTGATCAGATTATTGGACTAGAATTTGATTGAAACTTGAATATCCATTGAGAAAAGAAATTTTTTGAGATCCTTCCACTTTTTGAAGGATTTTCTCCATTGATGGAAGAGGATAATGGTCTTTTAATGACGCATGATTTAAATCCTCGAAATCCAAGCACAACTGAATTTCTCTGTTATTCTTCCTTATGGGCACTAGATTGGATACCCCAGAGGAGTGCTTGATGGGAAAAATGATACAAGCCTTGATGATTTTGGTTAGCACCTTTCTCATTAGTGGCTCAATTTTGGGATTGATGGACCCTTTTTCTCGACAAAGCGGCTTGGAATTAGGATCCAGTTCGATGGTATGTTGTGCTAGACCTAGATCAAAACCACACAAGTCTTTATAGCTTTATGCAAAAGTGTCATGATACTCTTGAAAAACTTGTATGAAAGATTATTTCTCTTCAGAAGTACATACTTTTCTGATCTTCATAAACTTTTCATTTTCTACATCGACTTCCTCAAAATATTCTATTTTAACCACCATGTTAGAGATTTGTCTTTTGGCTTGATCATCTGAATTGAAAATGGATTCTAGAGTGACTAATAATTTTAGTAGTTTGTTGATTTTTAGTTATATGATTTGATCACCACATGATTCTTGCAACTTATCTTGATTTTTCGTAACAAACTCTATCACTTCTTGTAGGAAAATGACAATTTTTTGTCACTATCGAAGACTTGCTAGCTACTCACATTATCGGGACTGCGCAGTCAAACCACTATTTTGAAAAAAATTGCTCTTCTCTAATGATATCAGAAGGTATATCTTATTATGAGATAATATTAGCAAGCTCTGTCAAAGCATGTTGATTTTTATTTCTAGGAACTGCATGGATCCCAAAAGCTTCAAAATATTCAATCAAGTCCTGACTCGGTTCTTATATGATTTTAAAAGATCATTTTTAGATGTATTGCATGTCATCACTAATGAACAACTAACTCTTGTCTCTAAAAATAGTGATCTTGATTCCCTTCTTTTGGGCTAGCTGAATTCCTTCCATAAGGGCCTCGTATTCAACAACATTTTTAGTACAACTAAATTGCAACTGGAAAGATGAGAATTACTTATCTCCTCTGGAGAAATTAACATAAAACTAACACTAGATCCATTCTTACTTCTTGAGCTATCAAAGAAAAATTTCCATAGTCCTTTCGAATCACTTGGTATTTTGACAAGTTACAATATGATTGAATCTTCTTCATGAATGCAGTATGTACCCAATCCCATCTCTTCCAACAACAACAAACTAGCTTCTTATTTTTCCAACACATCAGCATAGGGATTGTACTGATGATATCCACTTACTTCATCTAGCATAGTATCGGGGACTTCTTCAATAAGAGTGGTCAGCTCATGATCAACATCTTCTTCTTCTGGATCACCGATGGTATAATTCCCATTTATAGGACTAGCAGTGTAGGGTTCTACATGATTATGGAAGATTGGTTCCACCCTTATAGTTACTTTGGTTCCGTATCGAGTCCTAAGAATCATATGTGACCAATTGGCTGATAGATAACCACCCATCTTGGCAATGAAATATCATGATAGGCAAATGGTGAAGAGAGGAGGGAGATCAATGACTAATATGTCTTGGGTAAATGAAAAAATTGGGCATGCATGGATGGTAAGTTGAATTCCTTTGATAAATCCAACGATTTTAATAGTTATTCCATCCAGCTAAATAGATCCTCTTGCAAATAGAACATATTGTATGCCTATTACATCTACAATTTTTTTGGGCATGACTAAACTATTGGTTCCAGAATCAATCATGCTATTGGTTCCAGAATCAATCATGCAATTGAGCACCAGGTGGTTTCCAATGATCAAGGAAATATATAATGGTGGTGGTTTTTTAGATTTAAGAATACTTTTCCCTTCTGGTTGACACAAACTCATAACAATTGGTGCTCCACGACCGACAATTCATCGGTTGTACCAAAACTATTCAAAGCTTCATGTAGTAAGTTCCTTTGAGAAGGAATTGAAAGTACGTCCCACATAGTAATGCTCAAATTGGTTTCTTCATTTGTTTTACTATGCTGAAGGGAATTACTCCTACTTTTTGAAACTTCTTTGGGTATTGGAATCCTCCTTGAGAAAATTCTTGTTGGGTATTGTGATTCTTGAAGAACCTTATTTCTTCGTAACTTGGCTAACAGGTGTCTCTAGAGGTTTCTTTCCCACATCTTTATCAACCGCCGCTTGTGACTAAGGCTGTGAAGTGGATGCTTGATCAGATTTAGAAATTTTTGGTTCCATTTCTCTCTTCTTGGAACGAGTGTTTTCTACCACTGATGAGAAATTTGTATTCAACCCACAAAAATATTTTTCTTGTCAGTTTAGAAAAGTGGTTTCTTCAGGTGCATGTGGTTGATCTGATGTTTCTTATGTAGATGAATTTTATGTTAGCTCTGAAGGGGAAGATATTCTTTAAACCATAAGGGCTGGGATAATAACTCCATTGCAAAAATATTTTGATTGTGTGGTTGAGAACAAGGATAAAACCATTCATAGTCTTGAACTAGATTATTTTGGATAGGTACTATGGCTCTAGATGAGCTAGCAACAAGAGGGTTCCAAAAGTTCAAAGGCCTAACATTCGCAGCTTGATTTGTAGCTTGATTTTTGGTTGATGTTTTCCTTAAAATGGAGGACAGTTAGCACATCGCTGATTTTTTGGCTGATATGGATGATTGTATTGAAATTGTTTCCTCTTGAGTGCAATGAGCTTGTTTCCAAAAGTTTGTAGCAATGACTTGAATTAAAATAGATCATTTGAAGAGGTAGGGGTAGACTGAGCTAGTTGATTAGAGGATGCTGGAATAGGAGAAATGATAGGCTGATTGTTCGTAAGATCTAGAGACAATGACATTGGCGGTCATGGAGCTATCTTTCTATCCTGAATCAAGGAATTTTTCGCTCTTATGGAAACATCATAGGCATCAGGTAATGTAGTCCCTCCCATGGACTGGATCATAACTGCTACATCACTATTCAAGGATCACAAATAGTATAAGAATGCATTATTTGGAGAAGGTTTTATGAGTGTCGGAATCTTATTCCATGTCCTGTGGAATCAAAAGTTGAAATCACTCATGTATTCTTGGGGAGCTCTCTTCATTGTGGTGAGATGTTCCAAAACTGATAGGTGATCACTCTCATCTTCAAACTATTTACAAATCTTTTCTCCTAACTCATCTGAAGTGGTTATAGTGCCAACACTTAACATTCAAAACCATTAAAGAATTTTTCCCTTAAAAGAGGTAGCAAGAAATCTAACCACACCGTTGTCCTCCGTGATATTATGTAATACACAAATGTTGGCTACATCAAGAATATGTTCCACTAGAGTAAGCTGTTGTAAATATCTTTCCCCGGGTAGATATAGACAAGCGTAAAGAAGTGGAAATCAAAGAAGCTCAAATCCATGACATTTATTGCGTTTCCCAGGTAAGAGGCGCACGACAGAAGGTGTCGACACGAAAATGGATGCGCCCATGACATAGGTAAAGGGCGCATGAAAATGGATGTCGACATGCAAAAGGATGCGCCAAGGCACAGGTAAGAGGTGCTCAATAGGGAATGTCAACATGCAAAAGGATGCGCCAAGGTGTAGGTAAAGGGTGCATGAAAATGGATGTCGACATGAAAAAGGATGCGCCAAGGTGCGGTAAAAGGCGCTCAACAAGGAATGTCAACATGCAAAAGGACGTGCAAGGCGTAGGTAAAGGGCACATGAAAATGGATGTCGACATGAAAAAGGATGCACCAAGGCGCAGGTAAGGGGCGCATGTAAGGGTATGTCGACACATATATGGATGCGCCTATGGCGTACCTTCAGGAGGTGCAACATTTTGAGTGCTAACGGGAAACAGACCCTGGCGCAGATATTGAGATGGCCATAACTTTTGACAAGGAGCTTAGATTAACGCAAGGTTGGACTTTTAGAGAGCTTACGAGGTCCTCTCGTCCAACTACAACTGGATATCTTTAATTGGGTGGGAAAAAGTTCTTAAAAAAGCAAAATACAGTTCGCCACTTTTTGGGTTTGCTAAGTTTATCACCTACCACCATAATGAGATGAATTAAATGCAACCTGGAGGTGGTTGGGGTAGATTTGGTTTTCCTCTCTCTTCCCTCTCTCATTCTTCCTATAAATTGTAAGGAGGGCCTTCTTTCTAAAGGTTGGACATTTTTGTTTTCCCCTCCTTCTTCTCTTTGGCAGTGAACTTGTGGAGTTAAAACCTTCCATTTGAAAGCGTAATGCAACCTTGCCTCTTGGATTTTTCAGTGTGTTGTATCAATCTTTGGAGAAAATTAATGCATGTATGTGGATGATTCTCAACCCTCTCTGTGTTCATTTGCATCCTCCTGATCTTTCACTGTTAACCGCTATCTCGTGCATGATCTCTCATTGCATTTTAATGGTCTCGTGTTTATTGGAAAGACAGTGTTCTTCATTCCTCGGTGCATCACCTTTGTAGTTTAGGTTTTATTTTATGCATTTTCTTACCCTGTCTCCTTGGAAAGTTAGATTAGGTTTTTAGTAAACCCTCTACATTTTATTTGTGCATCTGAACAGAGGAATAGGAACCGACCTTCATCCGGAGAGCTTTTCCGATTTCGCAAGGTCCCACACTTGGGAAAAGCTCCATGTTATGCAATCGTACTGAGAGTCTTAACCCATCGTGTTGCAGACATTCAGGGGTGCTGCGATTCACCATCAACAGTAACATGATTTTCCCCTAGTTCAAAGGGTAAACTTTTGAATGCCGCAACAAGTATAGGGTCATGTTGAGCCAACAAAAGAGGACTTCTTGCATTAAAAGGGGGGAAAATTGGTTTCATGCCATAGCAGCAAGAGGCTAATTATTCCTTGGTGGAGGAAACCTTCCGTATGGAGGATTTGAATGACCCCTACGAGGTAAATTTGCAACTAGTGATGTTGAAACACCTATTCTTCTTCTCTTTAGAGGAGACAAGGAAAGTTCGATATGTTGATAATTTCCTTGATTTGAAGAAGCTCTTAACTGAATTATTCACATAAGTTAACCCACCCATTAACCCACTCATATTTGGAATCTATAGATATAGAGTCGCAGTAATTTTATTTGTGCAAGTGATAAGAGAAGTACCAACTCTTGGCCCCACTTGGGTGTGCCAAAACCTGTTGTCACCAAATCATTATACCCTCTTAATGGCTATAATGTGAATAGGATGTTTGGTGTGATTGGGACACATGGGATCACCTCGAAGATGTGGGACTTGGGCTCAAGGTGAACCTTTGGAGAAGGCCGGCTTCCTCTTCAGTAACTAAGTTTGTACTACTCCTAGTACAATAAAATGTTTATCTAGACCTATTCTAACATTTTCATGGGTTTTAGGGAAAGAGCTTTGCAGAAATGAAACTATACTAGGGATGGTGATGCACCAAATAAAAGGTGTTTCAGATCGGGAATGGTTAATTTGAAGAGGTTGTGTACACCACAAGTCAAATTCACCTATTTCAACTTAGAGAGGGTAACATAATACCATAGACTAGGAAGCATGTGTTCCCTTTGTTAAACTCAATTAAACAGAATAATCTATCAGTCTTTCAGTGAAGAAGGATGAACTTGAGAAGGGTGAATGGGCACCATAACTCAACTGCATGCAATACTCCACCACTTGATAAGAACATAACTCCAAGAACTTGTAACATAAACATGGACTTACACAAGTATACTTGTAAGCTTGAGAAAAGGAAAAAATAAGTATACAAGAATGAAAGGACTGAGATTAGTCACAAAAACACACTTTTATTACTTTAACAACGTGCAAAATACATCATACATTCAGAAGAGGTAATGGTTTCCATTACAGTCTTAAAAAGGAGGCTTGAATTTTCTCTCAACATACAAGGACAACTTGCAGAAGAGAGAGGAATCTTGAAAAACTATCCACTTGTATATGAAGTCCAACCCGTCTACCTATCAGAACCTCTTGGAATGAGCTTCCAACTTACATTTATAGAAGAATTTTAGAGAGAGGAGATAAGGAGTCATAAATTCCCTTCCTAAATTGAAGACATGATGTATTTATTATAGTTGGTTGAACCACTTTGAGAAGCTTCCATCATGTGTCATTAATACCTAATTTGACTTAATCCTCAATTAATTAAAAAATTATTTAAATAAAATATTTTACGAATAATAATAATAAATATTATTAGGTAAAATATTTAAATAAAAATATTAATTTAATTAAAATATGTGGTGGGACCCCTTTAGGATTGATTTGCACTGAATGAGGTTTATGAGAAATGGCTAAAAAGACCAACTCGGTGGATGGATTGCCGAGCCAACTCACCGAGTTGGCCGATGAGATCCTCCTTGAACATGTTATCCAATGCCATGATTGAGATCGACTCCCAATGAATGTTTCAAGTTCCTTTATGCCACACCGACTGAGCTACGCTAACTTAGCCCACTCTGCGAGCTCTTTGTTGAACCCTCATTGTTGAGCTCCCACTACGATCACATTGCTTAAACATGACCTATTTGATCAAGCTCTCGTGACCTCCTATGACATGAGCTCTCTCGGTTCATCTTGAGTGTTAATTCTCGTCGGGTTCTTCAACACTAAACTCCCACTTAAATGAACTCCAATTATGAATTGATTTCCTCTTATTTCGATACCACCACCTTTTCTATGAGCTCAACTAGTGCCTCAGCTCATCTACGAGATCCTTCAATTGACTCAACCTGTGAAAATTTCTTACCATTGTTACTCCATCTCATCCTTTGAGTTAATTTTCCTAGTTATGGGATGATCTATGTTCAAGCATCGAGTCATGTTTGTCTTCATTGGGCTCAAATCTGCATTGATCTCACCGCCTTAAACTCACTACCGACTCGCTTTGAGTATTAACTGAGCACTGAGCTCAACACATACTACCTATGGGCTTGAAGACCAATGACCCTACCAAAGTCTCCAATATCCAAAATGAGCTATTCATCAAGCAAGTCGATATTATCCTCTCGGGATCCACACTCAACTTTTGTTGATCCCAAGCTCTTCTTAACTCATGTAACTCTAGCTCGGTCTTAACTCGGCTTGCTAAGTTGAGCTCTTCTTTCTTCATATGAGGTTTTTTGACATTCATGAGCGTTGATTCTTCCATGAGCTCCCCATTGGCTCGTCCTATGCATGGTTCAACTGCGGGTCATCTCGTTGAGCTCATCTTAAAGCAACTCCTCACCAAGTAATATGCTCATCTCGTCAATGCACAAAAACCTTGTGTCATGTCCTTCAGCCAAATTGAGTCAGATTGGCTCTTGTTATCCTCCCACAATATCCCTTTCTTTTATCTCTATGCACCAAGTTAGGATTCTTGTGCATCTCATGTGTCGAGCTCATCACCTTGCCATGAGCTACCACTTACATCCACACTCCCAATTTTTGAGCTCTTTTGTGTATTCTAACGAGCATTGAGTTCATCCTTTTTGTCATAGGATTTGCATGGTTCACTTCACATGGAATGTTTAAAATCTGTAACAAATGAGCTATTAATCAAAACATCCTCCCCGAGTCAAGATACCTAGTTTATTTTTAGCCGCTTGTTGTTGGGCTTTTCAATGCCACTTAGATTTTCTGCAAGCCATCATGTGATCATTATGAGTTCTTCAAAGTCCCTCTACTCCCTTGGATTAGGCTGACTCACCCTTCAAGGATTATTCAACATGTGCATGAACTCCTAGGAACCCTAAAGTGTGTCTTAATGAGCACATCATGAGTCATTCCCATGTCAAAACTTTGCAACTATCTTAGCAAGCTCATTATGATCTCATCTTCACAAGCTGACCTTGCACCTAAATACTCTCTGCAACCATGATGTAATATCCACACGATATTAAACTTTGAACTCACCTAGCAGCTTGTGGTCATCATACTTCACCCTTTTATTTCCTCATATTTTGGTAGAATCATGATCTCTCTACGGATTCAAGTTCTTGCATCCTCACGTGGCCCTAACTCACTTTATTTTCTAGGATTGACTCAACTACATACCTCCTTGGCTTGACTCGGTTATCTTCTCACGAGTTAATCTATGGCTTGACCGCCATTATAACATATCTTGATATTCTTAATTTGACTTGGTTCATAGTTTGTAATGAGATCGTACTCAAACTAGAATGATTCTCTAACCTTTGAAGTACCTTCACCTTGATAGACTCGGCTAAACTCGCATTGCAACAAATTTTTTGATGAACCAATTTTATCTCTGTCTCGCTTTACGCTCAATACACCACCCTCCACAACATGTTCCATTGACCTTTCCCTACCGATCTTCCTATTAACATGGTGATTGACCGATATATACTTGTTGAGGCATTACGCATGCACTAGATGGTTTAACTAATAACCAAGCCTCTCTACAAGCACCTTCTTATTAACCACTCTAACATACTCTGACTTACTTGGTGAATCATCTGATATTTAGACAATAGATTCGGACCCCTACATCAATTTTATGAGTGTGAGATTACTAAATTGGCTTACCATCATTGAAATTTTGACTTTTGCAATATATTGAATTTTCTCCCATGTGCGGGATTACTACAATGGCTTGCCAACATCCAAGTTCCACTTGGAAAAAATCTGGACCCTTCCCACTTGATAATGTGGCCTTGGGAACCCATGGAGTGTCTTTCCATCATGGCATGCCATGCTAATATCCCCACTTGGCAAGAGGGGAAGTGTCTCCACTGAGCTTCCAAGCTCCCATCAAGCACCCTTTAAGTTCTCCACCAAGTGAGTTCCTTAACCTGTTACAACAATGATGCATTCACATGACCTCAAACTCCTTGCATCAATATCAACAAGCTCAATCAAGAGGTCTATGAACTTTATACTCATTAGTTTCATTGACTAAGACATCATCTAAACCCGACTCTCCTTTCTTCTTTCAAGCTTTGTCGACTAGCTCAAACTCCTCCTGGCCTCCCTTAGCTCAAACCTCTAAGCTGAGTTGAGACCTTGACTCTCCCAAGCTATGTTCCAAAATTTCTCTTGTGAATCACTTATGATATATTTTTTATCGACCATATATCGAGCTCCCCCTTGAGATTAACGAAATTGCACTAGGGTACACATCAGGGTGATCGAGTTGAGCGAGTTGAGCTAGGTGAGCTCACTTATCAATTTATTAATTATTTTAATCATTTTATCTCCATGATGACTATAAATGGGTTCTTGGGACCAATGTCATGATTTTATCGTAATAGGACCCCATTGTCTAATTTTTCCATGTGTGCAAAATTGGATAATAGTATCAATGGTCAAATCCCATATTGAGATATCATCCCATGTTTCACCGAGGTGTGAACCTAGTTTTAGTAGGGTGCAACTTTAGGAATTAACAATATAATGGAGAGGAGGGAATTGACATAGTGGGACACTAGTAGTTATGAGTATCATCCTAGCTCGGTGATGGTTTGATTGAGTTTAATATTTGTTTCTTAGATTTTGGATATTAGAAATGTAGTTATAGGTATGGTTATGGTAGAGATATTATGCCATAAGGTGAATTGAATAATATCATTATTTATTATTGTGGAAGGTAGGGATGCATTGAAGTGTGGGATTCGGTTCAAATGGGGAGTTACCACATAGGTATAACTAGTACAAGATCTATACATTATTTTATTTAGACAATAGATGGTCTTATTCTCTCTCCTTTGTTCTATAAATGTAACTCAAAAACTCATTATTCATCATCCTCTCATAATTGTAATGGAAACATGTCAAAATGGTGGTCGGCTTCCCATGAGTTTTAGATCTCCGATTTGAGAATTTATGGTTTATCCAACACCTTGTAAGCATTTGTATTGGTTTTTACATATTCATAGCAATGATTTAATGAATATTTTGACTCATTTCCACCCTTCTCCTTGTATTGTTTCCTTCTTTCCTCTCCTTTCATGTGGTTATGTTGTGTATGGATTATACCCACAAATGCTTCATTTCTATGTATTGTTAATGTGTTAAATGAAAGGATTTATACAAGGTTGGTCTATGTCACATGTCTACCCTCTCCTCTCTATGTTTCATTTTGTTCAGCCCCTCAAAGGAAATTGATCTCCTTATTTTTGGTGTTATCACCTCCTTCCTTAGATTAGGTTTCATTTCATGCATGCTCTCTTATCATGATCCCTTGGATTCTTAAATTAGAATTAGTTATTAGCTTAGTTTAGGGGTGGTGTTAGCTCTAGGATAGATATGTAGAGGAAGTCATCCTTCTCTAAAGAATGGTCTTAACAAATCAATTCCCAGATTGAGAGAACATCCCATGTTTCACTGAGATGTTGAACCTAGTTTCAATAGGGTACAACTTAAGGCATTAATAGTATAATAGAGAGGAGGTAATTGGCATAGTGGAACACTAGTAGTGATGAGTATCATGCTAACTCATTGGTGGTTTGATTTATTTTCATATTTGTTTCTTAGATTGTAGATATTAGAAATACGGTGATAGGCATGGTTATGAAACAAATCTTGTATCATACGATAGATTGAGTAATATCATTATTTATGATTGTGGCATGTAGGGATGATTTGAAGTGTGGGATTCAGTTTAAGCTGGGGGCTACCACATGGGTATAATTGGTAAAATATCTATAGTGTATGTGACTTGACTCGTCATCACTCGAGGTCTTGTTCACCTCACATAGTGAGTCACCTCACTTAGGTGAGATCATAGGTCATATGGTTATATGAATATGAAAACTTTTGTCACAAAAATTTTCATTGTCTTATACATTTTTGAGTTATGGGATTTACTTTTGATATTTGGAGTATTGACTCCTCGTTTTCTCTCTTAGAGGGAATAAATTTCCAAGAATGGGAGTTACACAACACTCCTATATGTACCCTTTTTTAATCTATGAGAATGAGTAGACCTATTCTTTCTATGCATGATTCTCTGTTGTTCAATTTTTTTTGTTGATTACTTAGAGTTTTCTCTTCACCATTGAAGTATAACCTTATCGATTTGTGTAAGCTACTATTTTGATCCTCACAGAATAATATCTCATGGTATCAAAGTTGTGATTCGGTAACATGCACTCATTTTTTCATCATTGTTAATTACTTCTGGTTTTATTTTTACTTCTTCTCATGCAAGTTTTTAGTCAATTTTGGAATCTTTCTAATTGGATTTAATATTTTTGGTTTTTCGAGTTTCTATTGTATTTTGGGTTATTGTGTTTTTGTGAATTTCAGATGTTTTACAATTGATCTTGTCTTGTAGTAGCTATCTTTGGCAGTAAAGCGTGTTTGGAGGTTTTTTTATGGTTGCTGGTCATTTGATTTTTCATTAAAAAGTTATTTTTGTTGAAAATATTTGTTTCCATTTCCTTTCACCTCCGATTATGTTTTTTTATTCCATTCCCTACACCTCTCATCTCTACTCTTTATGAGTTCATTTATTACTTAGTTAGGTGTGTTGGCTCGGGATAATTTTATTGGTGAGTTTAGTTTTGTATGTTTTTAGGCTTGTCCTTGTTGAAATAATCCTAGCTTGGTCTCGCATGCTTTTCTTTCCCCGTAATCCTTGATTTTCTTCGCTTTCCTCTCGGACACCTCACCATCTGTGTTGGGTTTTACCCTACTCGGTCATTTCCTTGGCCATTTTTTATTTTCCTGTTTGGCGTGCCTTGGTGTCCCAACCCTTGATCTAGTTTGTGGTCCATTGAGTCCTACCTCATCTTCCCCTCAACTCTACCGAGACATCACTTTCGATGGTCATTGAAAACTTTTGTGTTTTACACTATTTGTAAGGCTAGCATCGATAAGTCTAGATATTATGTTGTGTTTTTGCTAGCACTTGGTTGTTCTAATAGGTTAGTAGCTGCTAGGATTTTTCCACCCCTCCACGTGGCTTCACCTACCCTTCGAACTTAATTTGTTAAAAAAATTAATTTAAGTCTCGCGTGTTTTTCCTAATTTTAAAAAGGAGGAAATTAATTATTGAGTAGGTCATTAAGATTAAGTAGTGATAGCATTTTTTGCTAAATTTAAAATTCTTGTTTTTTAACTTATCAATTATTTTTAATAATTAAATTAATAAGGAAAATATATTTACTAGCTAAGGTTATTAGATGTTTCTTTTATCTTTAATATTTTTGGAGGTGTGTAGCATCCTTATTTGTCTATTTTACTTTTTAGAGGCTTTTCTTGTGTTCGGAGGTTTTCATACTTGTTTATGTGTCATCTTTGGATTATATCACTCTCATTATTGCTTGTGGACTAGTGAGTGACATGAGACACTATTTCTCACATAGGACTTGTTTTCTCTCCCCTTCTCTTTTTCGCTTCACTTTGTGTTTTTTTGTGTGTTATTCCTCTACTTTCAATTGAAGTTTATTATGGCCTTCATTGTTGTGTGATTTTTCACCTACTATGAGGTGAGTGGTCAATTGTTTCACATCATATGAACACACCTTACTATAACTAACATATTGTAGATATGGTCATGCTAAGGATAAATGGAGTGGTAGTGGGAGCGGGAGTGGGAGTGGGAGTGGGATTTACTGGAAATTTCAAAAGAAGGAAATGAGTGGGAGAAACAGAGTAAAGCAGAGATGAGCAGGTTTAGAACATAGTAAAGGATCACGTGATTATTGAGCCCAAGGAAAACAAGGATAAGGATGGGGTGGTGAGCACATGGGTGGAACGTTTGGTCAGTAAAATTTTGGACAAGGGGATTTTGGAGGGCCTAGAACCATCTAAAGAGAAAGGTAATTTATCCCTTAAAATTCCTGAGATTCTTATGGCTAGAACCAAAGCCTCCATGGAAGGTGCTTTATTTGCAAAGTTCCTAGGCTCTAGACCAAATATTGACTATTTTAGAGGATGGGTCAAGAGGCATTGGGTGACTAATGGTGTTGTTGAAGTTTCAACATATGTAAATGGTTTTTTCTTAGTCTCTTGGTTTATTAGAAAATCTCATGTGGTTGTTTAGAAATGGGAACTAAATTTTAACCCTTATGTGACATCTATTTTTGAGTTCCCTATCTGGGTCAACCTTCCGGGCTTACCCCTAGAATTTTGGGAGTCAGAAGTCCTTATTGGCATTGCAAAAATCTTGGGTAAGTCGATTGCTCTAGATCCAATCACTAAGGCTAAATATAGACTTACTCATGCCATATTTTGTGTCAATATGGGTCAAGATGTTATTCTGGAAAGTAATATCAAACTCTTGACTTTTGAGGGAGTCTAGGTGCAGAGATTTGACTATGATCTATCTCCCTTTGCTTACATAAAATGTAAGTTAGTAGGTCATGATCATCTTATGATCGAGGAGGTTGTAAAATAAGTGGAACCCTTGGTTCATCTTAATACCCCTTGCAAGGAATTGGTTGTTTCTAGTTTTCATGAAAATGTTAATGAATATGAAGATGAAAATGAAAATGAAGATCTGGTTTTGGAAGAGGTGGTTCTAGAAACAGAGGAAGGGGCTAGCCATGATTCGGAAGGTAATGCTTTTTCTCTACAAGTGGCTTGTGGAACTTTTGCTGGATGAGGTTTCTTCTATTGGTCAGAGTTCCTTTGGCCAGAGACAAGAAGAATTCCTACCCATGTCTAATGTCTTTGGGATTTTAGTGGACTATGTTGCTGATATGTATGATATGGCAACCTCTCCCAAGACTCTAGTAAGTAAATCTAAACTTGTCACTCATAGTAACTCTAGAGCTGATATTGGTAAAGACTCAACTCTTAAGGGTAGGAAAAGTAATAAGGAATTAAGGGAGACTAACTCTAGGAGGGAAGTGGATGCTGGTATTCAGAGTACTTTGGGGAAGTTGTTTCCTCAAAATAAGAAATGTTAAATGATCCTCCTCTCTTGGAACATTAGGGGATTGAATAATCCCAGTAAACACAAAATTGCTAAGGATCTCAGATTTAAAAACAAACTGGATATTTTCATGCTTCAAGAAACCAAAATGAATATGGACAGATTTAAAGAGGTGGGTAGGTTTATTTGGAAAGAAATTTTTGGAGGGGTGTAGTTCCTCAGGAGCCTCAAGAGGTGTTATCACTTTGTGGGATCCTATAATTGTGCAAGGTGTTATGATCCTTTCTTCCCCTAGTCATGTGGTTATGAGTTTCATAGAAATTGTCTCTAAAAAATCTTGGTATGTTTCTAATATTTATGTTCCAAATAAAATATGTGAAGAAGGAAGTTCTAGAAGGATCTCTCGAGTTTTAGACAACTATTTAAAGATAAAGATTGGATTATTGGAGGTGATTTCAATACCCCCTTTCCCCTGGTGAAAAGAAAGGGGGATTGATCTCTTATTCTGAGAGTATGGAGGATTTAGCTGATTTCTGGCCAGTAATGGTCTATTTGATTTAGAATTGGAAGGTTCCAAGTTTACTTGGGAAAACAGGAGGATGGGACTGAGCTCATTCAGATTAGATTGGACAGATTTGTGGTGAGTCATCTTTGTATGATCAATCAACTATATTCTCTAAAAATCTCCCCATAATCGGATCGGATCATAATCCCATTCTTCTTGATTTGGGGATGAATCAATCGAAAAAATATAGACCTTTCAGATTTGAAAATATGTGGTTAGATCACCCTGATATTTTCAATAGAATTCAAGAATGGTGGGATATTCAGGTTCTTGGGGTTGCTAGTTTTAGATTGTGTTTTAAACTGAAGCATATTAAAAGTAACCTTAAAATATGGAATAAGGAGACTTTTGGAAATATTTTCTAGGAAAAAATTAGAATTGCTGAGGATTTAAGAAATATTGAGGAACTTATGGAGAACGATGGTCTTAATACAGTTCTCAAGGATCAAGAACAAAACTCTTGTCTAAGTACCATGAGATCCTGGCTAAAGAAGAGGTTTATTGGAGACAAAAATCTAGGGTGAAATGGCTTAAGGAGGGTGATAGGAATACTAAATTCTTCCATTTCTCTGCCACTTCCAAAGCTAATCTCCTTAAGATTAATGAGATAAGAAGTGAGAATGGTGAGATCTACTCAGAAAGTAAGGATATCAATGTTACTATAATAAATTACTTCAAGGATTTTTTAAGCAGGATAGAGGGCAGAGGAGCTGGTTCAGAATAAAGTCCTAGATATTTTCTATAATGTTATCACCCCTCTTGAAAATAGAGATCTCTTAAGGAGTCCCTTGGAGGAGGAAATTCATTTTGTGGTCTTTGATATGGAACCAGATAAATCTCTAGGCCCGGATGGTTTCCCCACCTTTTTATTTCAAAAATTTTGGGAGGTGATAAAGCATGAGGTCATTGAAATGGTCCAATAATTTTTCAACAATGGTCATCTTCTAAGGAAAATGAATAAACTTTTCTGGTCCTAGTGTAAAAATTGTTGGAGCTAAAGAAGTTAAGGATTTCATACCTATAAGTCTCTTGCAACACCAGTTATAAATTACTAACTAAAATCATAGCTGGGAGGATTAGAATGGTTCTTCTAAACTTCATTTCTAGAAATCAAGGGGCTTTTGTTCCGGGAAGGAAAATTACTGACAACATTATTGTGATTCAAGAATCCATACATTCCATTGAAATATCTGGTAGATCGGCTATGTTTCTTAAGTTGGATATGCATAAATCCTATGATAGGATAACGTGGTCCTTCCTCCAGGCTATCTTGTTAAAGGTTGGTTTTGATAAATTTCTGGTAAATATGATAATGACCTACATATCCACTACTAGTTATTCGGTTTTGGTAAATGGTAAACCAGAAGGTTTTTTCCAAGCAGGTAGAGGGTTGAGACAAGGTGATCCTCTTTCACCCTTCCTTTATGTTATAATGGTTGAATATTTGAGTAGAATCTATCAACATGCTATGCTTTCTAACTGTATCTAGGGTATAAAAATCTCTAATGGTCTCCCCTCTATCTGTCTCAATCAATTTGTGGATGATAAATTTATGATGGGTAAGGCCTTTGTCCATGAAGCCTCCAATTTTAAGGTGGATCTTAATGATTATGAATTGGTTTTGGGACAAATGGTTAATTTCATAAAAGTGTTGTTTTTCATTAATGTGGAGAATCAGGTTCAAGCTAGATTAGCACGCATCCTGGGGTGTAGGATTAAGAATTTTTGGACATTTTGGTTTGGAATTTCTCTTGAGAGATTGAATAGTAAACTTTCATCTTGGAAGGGTCTCTTGCTTTCTCAGGATGGTAAGATTCAATTTCTCTAGATCTCCCTTCAAGGTATTCCCATTTATGTGATGTCACTTTTCAAGCTCCCTGCTAAAATTATTGGGTCCTTGGAGAAAATCCAGAAGAGATTCCTTTGGATGGGAGTTGTGGAGAAGTTTAAATTCCCTCTTGTGGCTTGGGAAAATTCACTAAACCAAAGCTTTGTGGGGGTTTGGGGTTAAAAAATATTTCACTTATGAATGAGGCCTTGATTTCCAAAGCTGGTTGGAGGATTGCTAGAGAGGAAGGTCTTTGGGTGGAAATCATAAAGATGAAATATTTGTGGAATATAGGCAAAATGGAATCCTTTTTAATCAAGACAATATTCCAAGAGGGTCTTCTTTTTGGAACTCTTTTGTGGCCTCTAAATAAATCTTAACCAAAGGTACAATGTGGGAGATAGGAAAAGGTACTAGAATCAATTTTTAGTATGATAGTTGGATCAAGGATTTCCCCTTAGCTAACTTGGAAATCTAGAAAAGGGTTTCTTAGTTCTATGAGGAAAAAGGAAAATTCTAGATAAGAGACTTCTGGATCCAGGAGGATACTATCAGGTGGGAAACCATTTATCCTCCTTCATAATTTGATGGATATATCCAACCCTTTCAAGCTCTCAACAAGAAATTGAGGATTCCATATCCCCATTTTCCAGACCAAGGAGGATTCCATTAAATGGAAAGAGGAAGATTCAGGAATTTTCTCGGTAAAATATGCCTATATGTTAAATTTCAAGGATGATCTACAAAAAGATTATTGGGGTAAGCTTTGGGTGAAGGATCTTATCCCTAAGGTTAATATCTTTTACTGGTTGGCTGTCCAAAATAGAATTCTGACTGTGGATAATCTCAGGAAAAGGGGAATGAAGCTTCCCAATAGATGTTCTCTTTGTAGGAAAGAGGAGGAAAATTTCAACCATCTCCTCCTTCATTGCTCCTTTTCCCATGATGTTTTTTCTTCCATTCTAGATCTATTCAATATCCAATGGATTTTTCCCTTGACTATTGAGGACTGTTGTTTTCAATGGGAGAGTCCCTTCTATTTTCCCATCTTGGTCTGGGCCTGGAATATTGCCCTCCCTCATTTTTTGGGGGTTTATGGAAGGCTAGGAATGATTGTATATTCCAGGACTAGAAATATCTTCTCTTGAAAGTTAAAAGAAAATTTTTGGTTTCCATCAAGGAAAATATCAAACTCTTTAAAGGAAAGGAAAAAAACCATGCCCAAAAAGGGAGCAAAAATTTCTTGATAAGTTTTCCCTTTGACTGATAGAATTACACAAACCTAAAAATAACTCCATTTGGATCAAGCCTGAGGAAAATTTTGTTAAGTTAAATTTTGATGGGGCATCAAAAGGGAATCCAGTCTAGCTGGGAGGTGGAATTTTAAGAAATAGTGAAGGTGATTGGTTGTTTGTTTATGTTGGTCCATTAGGTTGGCAAACAAACAATATGGTGGAAGCTAGAGCTCTCCTTTGGGGGGTTTTGTTGGCAAAAGAAAAAGGTTTCAAGGACATCCAAATTGAGGGTGATTCACTCATCATTATTAATTCTCTTAAAAATTAGGGTTCCATTAATTGGCCCTTAAGAAATATCCTCAATGATGTTAAGGAAACTTTAAAATATTTTGTAAAGGTTTCTTATAATCATACTTTGCATCAAGGGAATAAGTGTGCGAGATAAGATGGCTAATTACGGAGCTCTTAGTAATGATTATAAGATCTAGTGTAAAGGAGATGATTTACCCACGTAGACATTAATGAAATCATTATTAGAGATAGAGGGAACTAAGTTTGATGACGTTGGTACGAGTGAGATCCGAGTCTATCAGAGATTACATAATAAGTTGTATTCCTCTTTTTTTGGTGTGAAAGGGGTCTAAATTTGAGAAGTGTTAGCAAATAGGGGAAGTTTGGTTTTGTGAAGATGGGTGGTGATAGAATCAGGGTTGAACCAGCTAGCTAGAACATTGAAGATTTTAATCAACATTTGTGGAACAAGCTTAAGATTGGGGGTTTCAATAATTTCATTGCTAAATTACATGGTCATGACCCTTCCCTATCAAAGGATTTTGGAAAATCTTGGAAAGAGGGAAAGTCAAGGTTAGAGGAATGGAAATTGAGGTTTTAGAGTCCACCATTTCCCTTATGATGGAGATGAAAATGGATGGGCTCAAAATATTTAAGGATAGAACCCACAAAGAGCATGAAATTGAGTTATTCTTCATGGGTAAGGAAAGGTTCTCTTTCTTTACTGATGGTATTTCCAGGTCATGTATCCCGGGAATATGGAGAGAATTTTTCCTTCAAATCATGAAGTATATCACTATGGAAGGAAAATACCAAAAATTATACTCATCATATGACCCTTCTAAATATGTTTCGCCATAAGGTCATGGTGAGCATTCTTTTCTTTCTGTTTATGTATTTGACAAATTCTTTGATGGCGTTCCCACGGAGAAGGTAGAGATGCATTTACATGAAGGGATCATCCTTCTATTGTTTGAAAATGGGAAACCTATTCTGAATTATTCTCTGAAAGATAAGGTGGAAGAGGATGATCTCACTCTTGTGGAATGCCTTACTAAGATGAAGGTTGGGAAATGTAAAAATGTGGGGGAGGATTCTGAAAAAGAGAAGAGTGAGGAAGGTCATGGTGATGCGAGAACCTCAAGAAAGAGGGGTTGGGATGGTAATTTTAAGGGTTTCGAGGAGTGGAGTAGAAAGGTTTAGTATTTGGAGGGTGCTTCAAGTGATGGAGGAAACCAATGTTGGTCAAAGGGAAAGCATGTTGGATGTCATTAATGTTTCTAAGAAAATTGTCTTAGCCCAGGTGAAGTCCAAACAAAAGGTTCTAGAGCTGGAGTATTAGGTCAAAAAGTTGAGTGATAGGTTGGAAGGGATGGAGGAAGGCACTAAAAGGAGGAATTTCAATTTGTGCATTAGTAGTTCTAAGGATGAGCTGGAGGAAGACATGAATGAAAAGGGTATTGAGGGTGTTGAGATCAAAGACAGTCATGTTGGAAGTAGTGAAGTTTTTCCTAAAAATTAGCTGGGTTTTCTGGACTGTTGGTAGACTTTTGGTGAACTTATGTAGTTTTGATGGTTTAGGGCTAGTTTTTTTTCTTTGTTTTACTGTCTTTGGTTAAATTTATAGTCTTCATTGTATGAGTTAAGCATGTTTAACTCCTTTTGTGGACTTTTCTATTTCTTTCTTTCTCGTTGGTTTTTGTTCCTCCTTTTGTAAGGCCCCTGGGAGCCGATCCCTATTTTTACCTTATCTAATTAAAAATGACATATTGTTTATAAATTACCACAAACATGGGGGTTTTCATTATTCTTTGGTTTTGTAATAGCCTAAAAATGTATTCTCACTGATTCTAGCATCTTGAAACCTTGTGTGTATTCTTATACCCTTATTTTATTGCATTCTAGATGTATTTTCAGCTAAGTTTGATGTCTATTTCAGTGTGTTTGTCCTTATTACTCTTCTACACTTATTTTTCTTTTCGTGGATGCACTATGGAGATTTTTTTCAGACACTGTGCTTCATATGACCATTACTACATTACAACCTCCACCTTTTCTTCTTAGTAGGGATAGTTATGCATTAATGGTGTTGAATCATGGAATTTTTTTCTTATTCACGATGAAATTTATGTCTACTTGTATGGACAAGTACTTTCCCCAATGATCTTGTTCATCTTGAAAACTATTGTAGACACCAAAAATATGTACCCTCATCCTTGTTCAAATGATTACAATGCACCCACCTCCTTGATCAATTAAATACCTCGACATTCCATATTTAATTATTTAAACCTACCTTACACCCCACACCCTTAATAGTTAATTAACACCCCAAATTCTAAATTAATTTAGGAAAATCATTTTTTCCATCCTATTTATCTCATTTAATCTTACATTATCCTATATAATCTTATGATCGTATACCTAATTAATCACTAAATAACCACCTAATACTCATCTTAAAACAAACTTAGCCAAATTGGATAATATCTAACCTATCTTATCATTTCCCTAAACAAATTTGACACATCACTAGACAACTCGACACTTTCAAACAAACCCAACAAATCTATCCCTTGAAAATACAAACAAAAATCTCAAATTAGAAAATTGTTCTAACAATTTACTAAACAAACACAAAATAGGCCGAAATTGCCAACGATTATTTAACCCCATTTTCCAATCTCTTTTCAGGATCATCTTCTCACATTTTTGATCTTGAGTTTCCTATCAAGAGTTCATCATTTTTATACTGCATCAACGTCAATGCATTATTATCCAACATTGGCATTCACAATCATCAATTTTGGGAACCATTTGAAACCATTGGTGATCAACAAATAGTCATTCAACTACAATTTTCATCATCTTCAAGGTCATATATCACTTTACATTTATATTTATATGTTCAGTTTTACTTATCTATTATTTTTTCATCTCATGTTATAATCCAAGTCCTTAGAACATCGTATTTTTAACAATAATTGGTTAGATATTACATTTTTGTCAGTTTGTTATTATCTCCTAGAATCCTTGTGGTTCTGTATACTCTTTTCCTTGTTGCATTACTCAAATTTCATTTATCAATTGTATTGTATCTCTTTTGCTGCTAACATGTTGACCAATATCACTTTTTTATATGGAAATAGATGGTCAAGGTCATGAAATAACTAGCATCAACTCATTACCGATCATCTATCATCCGTTAAATTGGGAGCAATATGACATTCTACATGATCTTGAGTTGTGTGCCATTTACTCAACCCCTTTGCATCATTTGTAACCCATTTTGAATCCACTCAGAGGATTCATGATGCTCAGATGAATTTTGGGAGGCCTACTTTGAGGTTCTATGTATCTAAGTTGATTTGGCTTGGTTTGAGTATCAATATGAAGTTGAATTAGAAGAACTAAGATCCGAGACTCGAATCTGAAAATAAACCGATTCTAAATATTCTAATTCTTATTCTAAATATCAGAACGACACAGAAGAAGAAGATCCATAATACATTTATGACTTCTGTAAGGAAGAGTATATTAAATATGATAGTTCATATTCCTCTGGGAGAAGAAGAATCAAGTCCACCTGGAGAAGATATTTCTCCTTAATTTTAGAATTCGATACTCGATTTGGATTTTGATTTCCAAGCATAGTTCATATCTATCAATTATATTTTTGTAATAAACTTGAAACTTATCAAAACATTTACCACTTATTATTTATCATATATCATAGCTTGTTTTTCAATCACTTGATTATAAAATCGGATTGACACCCTTGTTAGGAATTCCTTTGATTTCTGGGACTGGCCTTTACCAGGAAATCCACCTTATATTCTATTAATCCTATTTTTTAATGGCTATGATCTGTACGTATTTTCACGTAAAAGGAGCTTGTATTAATTTTTATATGGAGCACAAAATTCAAACACCATTCATCCATATCTATGGGTATAGCTAAACCCTGCCATACTAAGGTTAGGTAAGTTTTATTCTCTTTCTTATTCAATTAAGTTAAAGAGGTAAGATTTATTCATAACATCTTGGCATGCCCTATGGGACACTATCCCTAGTTTTTGGCTTCATTTCATCAATAAAATATCATATTTTTTATTTTTCTAGTTCTCTATGTGGATATTTCTAGTGATTTGGCTAATATCCCGTGATTGGGTAAATCGTCGCAATTTTTCTATGCACTTTTATTGCCTTGCAGTTTGCCTTTTTCTTCTAGTTTGTTGCGTTTTATTTTCTGTTTCTCCTAGTCTTTTTATAGGTTGTTGTTCCTTGAGAACTTATTTGTTAGATTGTTGGATTGCTTTCTTTAAAATTTTCTAAAATAAAAAAATAGGAGCATTTAGCAGTGAGTCCTAAAACTTTATTATTTGTTTCCAGTATTGCATTTTGCTTGATTGTCTTCATCGAAAACAATATTTTGATTTGGGTTTTAAAAAATCCATTCATCCTTCTTGTTTCACATAGAATTAATTAGGAAGGTAATCTATTGCATTCAATTTTTCTTCGCACACACAAAAAAACCACTAGAAAATAAAAATTCATTTTAAAAATTCCTACCCAAGTGGATACCTACTTGGATTTGATCACCAAGAGGAGAATCGACTCAGTGTTCTGGCTGAGTATAATCATCTATATGTCGGTATATATCGGCTAAGAACCCGACACCCTTATCGTTATGAGACCATGAAGTGAGGGGGTAGGCCCCAATACCACACCCGTATCAGTAGCAATATAGAGTTTGACCTCACGTACCTTCAAGTATATCAAGGACTCTACCCTTAAACACACTGAAACCATCCATAGCTCACCATTTCCTAGGACCCTTGTTAGCCATCTTACACATTTCACTTTTTGTAATCAAATCAAGAAAATATAAAAATCCATTTTGATTTCTTTTTCTTTTTGTTTGTAATTCACCCATTTAGTAATTTTCATTTTAAGGTGATTGTGTTTCTTTTGTGTGTTTGTTTACAATGGTAAAAACAAGACAATAATCTTGCAACCAAACTTTTGAAAACATGTCTCAACCATTATCCACACCCTTGCAGCAATAAATTTCACTATCTACTCCTCTATATGCACCGTTACAACATCACACTCCCTTATCCTCATCTTTCTCTACACCATTACAACACCAAATACCATTTTATCAACCAATTATGTCTACTCCTCTATCTGATGCTCAACAAACCTGGAATGAAATAGAAGAACAAGTTAATGAGGAAATGAGACAACGAATCTTAGATTCTTCACATCAATTTCGCAATCAAGTTTTCAATACATCTGAACAAGAAGAAACTAAACAACCATACTCCCCCAACTCACAATAAAATCTTTATGAACCCACTTTCTTTGAAAGAGGAGATCCTATTTTCAAATAAATGTTGGATTCAAACCCCATTTCTCTCAATGCATATCTAGTAGCTAGGGGTGTTCAACTCTATCCATTCACACCCAAACCATCCTCAAACATTTTGAATCCTTTGTCTAGTCCTTTACAACAATTTAAACCTAAACCATCCTCAAACATTATAGATCCTTTATCTAGTTCTTCATAACAATTTGAATCTGAACCATTTTCAAGTATTCCTGATTCTTCACATCCTATTGATTCAAACCAACAATCTATACCTAAACCACCACCTTATGTCCTTGATCCTTCATCTAGGGTTTCACATCTTATTGATCCAAACTACCAACCTGTCATTCAACAAATACATCCATATCAACCTTTAAGTCAACCTAAAATGTCATAAGTTATGTCTTCCATTCCTATTCTTAGTCTTCATATGGTTTCCTCTCAAGACACAACTACCCAACAACATACATCCTCACCTGAGCCTTCTACTAGTTCAACACCTCCACAAAATAATACTAGTGCTTCATCATCTACCCCTCCAGCATCCTCAGTTACCTAGTAACCTCCACTAAGTTTTTTTCCATGTCTACTATTATATCTCAACTAGTTAGAAGTATTCAGATAACAAAATGACCATTCCAACATCTATCCCCTTGATCAACACTAGTCTTATTACCACCACTCACCATATTTCACAATATATACCACAACCATCGTAGCCATTAATCTCCATACCACAATATTCTCCTTCTCAAAACATTCCACAATAAGCACCATCTTATGTTGCCTCTGCTATGCCCTTTCAACAACCACCTCCTTATTCACAACCACACCCTTACCAATATATACAATCTTCACAACCTTTAGCATCTCAATAGTACATTCCACAAAAAAATGTCCCACAACAAAACATTCCTTCACAATAAAAATTCCTTCACAACAAAACATCCTCAATAAAATATCCCATAATGAAACATTCCACTTACTTATAATATCCCACAAAAGACTATCCCTTCACAACAGAGCATTCCTTCTCAATACTATATTCCTCATCGTATGTTCCACTTCAACAAAACATTCCACTCACTTATAACATCCCACAACAAAATATCCCACAATAGAATATACCACAACAAAATGTTCCTTATCAACAAAATGTTCCTCAACAAAACATTCCTTACCAATAGAACATCCCTCAACAAGTACCAGATGTACTCACAACCTAGCCAATTTTCATTTCAACTTGGCTCATCCTCACAAACAACCAGCAAAAATTGACCCCCTTTAAGCTCTCATGAATCATATATCCAGTCTAGAAGCTTCCTCATCTACACCTAAAAATGTGCTCTCTTATGATCAAATCTACAACGAACCTATTCATCCCTCAGTCCTATACAAAGCATATCCACCTCATTGGGAACTTCCAAAATTTATTAATTTTTTTAGTAAGGAATATCCTCAACAACATATTCATGATTTTCTCCATGCTTATTATCTAATATCCCATGATCAAGACCTCATGTTGAGGACTTTTCCCATGTCCCTTATTGGTCTTGCATTGGACTGGTACAATAGCATTCTATAATACTCTCTTTTCTCCTTCACACAACTCACACAATTTTTCTTAGAACACTTTTCTATAAACATAGCCTGTAAATTCACTATCAATGACCTTTATGCTATTAAACAGTTTGAGGATGAATCCATTGCTGATTTTTTTGCCCATTGGAGGGGTATAATCAATCAATTATCTTTTTCATTACCACAAGCTGAATTGATTGAAGTTTTATGTCAATCATGTGCCAAACATATTTTGTCAACATTACAAATTAAAGTATTCCATAATTTTTATGAAGCTTTTACTATGGCCCATAAATTGGAATTGTGAGCTCTAGAAGATGGTCGTGTTAAACTTCATTCTAAGAAACCATGAATTGAGTTTCCATATAAGTCATCCTCTAGTCTGAAAAATCCAAATCAGTTGCTAATGTCATAGTATTCAAATCTGATCCTAAGGAAAATCCCACTACTAAACATTCTCTTCCACAATGTAATTACACACCAATAGGAGAAACTTATAACGCAGTCTTTGATAAATTACTCAGCTGCAAATATGATAACTCTCCCACCTATTCGACCCATTAATACATCTATATCTAAACCCTCTTGGTATTGAGATAATGACTATTGTAAATACCATAGGGTCAAAGGACATGACATTGAAAGGTGTCGTATGTTTCACAATGTTCTTCAAGACTTGATTGATAAGGGTGAACTTCATTTGGATAATCCAAATGCACCCCCAAATCAAAACCTTGACATATTCAAACAACCCTTTCCAAATCATCCCCCATCCACTGATCAACCACAAACAAATGTTTTTCATGCTCACCACACCATTAACACCATTACTAAAATGTTACCCATTCCCAAACCAATATCAACATCTACTAAATCAATATCCACATCTAATGAATCAAAACCATACCTACTGAATAAACATCCACATGCACAAAACCAACAAAAATACCCATTGAACCTAAATTTATATCTATTGAATCCCCATCTACTATCAATATTACTAAAACTATCCTTCCATCCTCATCACATGTTATTACCAAATCTATCTCCCCACCAATCATATCCTCTAGTATAGTTACACCTACAACTACACCTTCATTTACAAATATAACTATGATACCTCTCAAACATTTATGACACAAACACCTCCACTTGATGCATCTACGAATTATATTCATCCTCCGTCTACAAAAGTAATTATCTCTACATCAACCAATCCCAAAACTACAAAATCCACAAGTCATTTGGATCTCATCAATCACATTATTCAAACCCCCCTTCCTTCATCAACAACTTCCTCTACATCCATACCTAGCTCATCCAAAACCATGAAAGGACCTCACAAACAAGGTATTGTCCAAGTTTTCAAAAGTCCTTCTTATAATTTTCCCGAACCATATCTATTTCACAGTCCTCGGTCTTTTCTCCCATCTCCTCCTAATGGGTTCATTTCAACTCTTATTAATCATCCTATTTTTCCACGTCCAAGACCTCCTTATCAATATTTCCCACTAGGTCCTTATCCCCATTTACTATACTATCTAGGACTCATCAAAAAAAAATAATTCAATGACCGTAATCAATGTCTTATTTCCACTAGAAGATAAGATACCTAAAACTTCATCCCCATCCACATCAAACCTAAGGGGTGTTATGTAACCATTTTAGATGACCTCCTCCAAAAATCACTCATAACATTACCACCACAAAACTATTAGATCCACAAGGATGGAAACCCGTTTGGTATGATTTCAGTGTCTCATGTGATTATCATAGAACACAAGGACATTCCATTGATAATTGTAAATCCTTCCACCCGAATCACATGCAACATCAACATCAACGTCGTTTTCATATTTTTCTAAATCCAAGGAACCCATGTCTAAAAATCCTTCCCAACAGGTTGATGTTATACATATAACTACTCGTTTACATATTTATGACACAAACCCATCTCGAACGTAAAACGGGTAAAACTCTCATAGCCATACCTTCACCCCAAAAATAGCTCCTCCATTAGATAAACCCAAAATATCCATCCTTGAAACATCTAGCCAAACTAAGTCACCTAGAACCAAGGTTTCCATCCTCACCACACCACCTTCACCATCCACCGTGATGCAAAAGGTTGTCATTAAAAATTACACCAAGCTCCCATTAAAATGTCATTATACAAATTAATACAAACATCACCACTTCATAAACAATCCATGATTGAAGCCCTATGATCAATAACAATACCTTCAAATGATCCTTCATCCTTTACAAACTTTGTAGGATCCCTCAAAGCATCTGTTGCCATATCATTCGAGCCATCCGAAATACCCTCTCTTAAACTAGAAGATCATGACTTACCACTTTTCATCACTACTCAAATTAATGATGTCCATATCAAAAGGGTCATGATTGATAGTGGTTTTGCTATTAACATTATATCCTCCCTCACTTTTGATCAACTTAAGCTACCCAACATTGTTATCACTCAAACTCCAGTCTTACTATGATCCTTCAATGACACTATTGCACCCACATTAGGCACTATTATCTTACCACTTAAAGGTGTTAAAACCTTACCTAAACTCTTCTACATCATAGAAGGAGAGTTTCAATATAATATGTTACTAGGATGCCCATGGATATGCACCATGCATTGCATTCCATCAACTCTTCATCGTTATCTTAAATATGAACATGAAGGTCAAACATTCACCATTCCTACAAATCCAAATCCTTTCGTTGATTGTTACATGATGTATCATCCAAACATCATACTTGTTCTTAAGTCCACATTTAAATCATCTGATGAAGCATCTACTAGTATGTTTATACCTTCCTCTAAACTACCAGATGATTCCTCCCTCAGTGATGTTGTACAATGCCTGACATTAGGGGAATACCATCTCCTCATGCTTAATCACATTCCTTCACCTAAGACTTATGGTCACCTTGACAAAAAAACCCACGTATGACCCTAATGTAGGATATATTATCTCCTACAGTCCCACTTATCTCAAAACAAATATTTTCTATGGGGGACTTGATTATCCTTCATCCCATACAATTGATCAACACCATGCCATGCCTTTTACATCAAATTTCAAATCTTTAGATAATCCAAATTTTTCTCGCATGTATCTTCATTGTTGTATGTGGAGAGGTTTTGGCCTTGGCCGTTATGAATAGGGAATACATGATGTGGTTATCCAACATTCCCTTAAAACTTATGAGAAATATGGTTTAGGTTATAAGAAACCTAACTCTAAAACATTCAAAGCCACTACATCCAAACCTGCTACATCTATGCTCATTACTAAATTATAATTTTTGTCACCCACAACCCCGAAGATCCTATGGACATAGATGATGTTGTATCCATCCTACCTAACTTTTTTTTAGTCAATACCATATCCTTAGGACCGCTCACTTATCAATCCAACCATGCCATTAAACAACTTCCTCTTATTTATCCAGAAATGGTTAAGGAATATTAACCTATCCTTGATAGCATTTAATTCAATGATGAACAAGACATCCTTTCTCATATGGGAGTTGAGGATAAATTCTTCCAAAAATACCTACCATCTAATACACCAACTCTTCTTAATGAATCCACCATTGACGTAAACTTAGGAACCTCTCAAGATCCTTGCATAGTTAAGTTAGATCAATCATTGAATCCATAGGAGTTAAATGACTTCACCACATTTTTATCAAAATATTATCAAGCCTTCACCTATTCATATAGTGATATGCCTAGAATTGATCCTAACATTGTCATACATAATATTGTCACATATCCAAATGCTAATCTAGTTAAACAAAAATCCATAAGATGCATCCATGCATATCTCTCCTTGTCAAAGAAGAGTTATAACACCTTTTATCTACTAATTTTATCATACCCATTGATTATCCACAATGGATCTCTAACATCGTTCCTATAACTAAATCCTTGAGTAAGTTATGTATCTACACAAACTTTAAGGATCTTAACCTTTCTTGTCCTAAGGATGATTTCCCTCTTCCAAACATAGATCAGCTCATTGACCTAACAACTGGCCATGAAATGCTTTCCTTATGGATGGTTTTTCTAGTTATAATAAAATTCTTATTGCCACCAATGACCAACATAAAACCTCTTTCATTACTCCTTGGGGAACCTTCTGCTACCATGTCATGTCATTTGGTCTTAAAAATGTAGGATCTACTTATCAACATGCCATGACTTACATTTTTCATGACCTTATTCACAAAATAGTTGAATACTATGTAGATGACCTTTTAGGAAAATCTAAACAACGTAAAGATCATCTTGATGTCCTTGAATCCATCTTCACTCATCTCATTCAATATTTTCTTTGTCTCAATCCTGTAAAATGTGTTTTTGGTGTCCTCACAAAAAAATTTAGGATTCATCATATCTATTTGAGGTATTGAAGTTGACCCAGAAAAGGTTAAGGCCATCATTGAAATGCCTCCTCCATCTAATCTTACATAATTATGTAGTCTTCGGGGTAAATTACAGTCCATTCGACGTTTTATATCGCAAATTTTTGACCATTGTCAACCATTTCATCATCTTCTCCATAAAGATGTTGATTTTCACTAGGATTCTAATTGTCAAAAATCATTCGATAAGATTAAACAATATCTTCTATCACAACCTATGCTTACACCACCTCATGAAGGGGAGTCATTTTACCTATACATATTTTCTTCAGAACATGCCCTTGGAGCCATGCTTTCTCACCGTGATAATCAGGGTCATGAACAAGCTATATATTATATCAGCCACACACTCCATGAATATGAAACCCATTACACTGAAGTTGAAAATATATGTTGTGCTTTATACTTCGCCACTTCCAAATTACATCATTATCTTCTTAATCACAAAACATATGTTGTCACTAGCTTCAATCCCCTCAGAACTATACACTCTAAACCATACCATAGCGATTATATCACCCAATGGCTTATGCTTATGACTGAATTTGACCTTGAATTCATATCAAAAAAATCTATTAAGGGACAAGCCATTGTAAATCATCTCACCAATGCTCCCTTTCCTTACAATCAACTTCCTCATGAATGCTTCCTAGATGAATCCATTAGTAATTTCGATGAATTTGAACTCATCCCTATCAAAATGACTCTATTATTTGATGGTTCTAAATTCCAAAAAGGGGAGGAGCTGGTGTTTTTATCATACCTCCTTGGAGTATTCCTATTGTTATCTAAATAACTCTCCCAATTATTTAGGTAACTTGTATACACATTCTAGCACTCAGTTCCTCATTGAAGGTTGCGCATTCTCAAGTTTGGTTGGAAAAACTCCTTGGTTGATGTTTCCCCTTGACACCCCTTATTTTCCTCATGCGCCCTCGCATGCTTTCTGTTCTCTCCTTCCATTTTCCTTTTCATCTATTTTCCACTCTTCCCTCATGCCCTCCTTTGCACCTTGAACATGTGTTCTCCACTCACTAGTTTGTCCCATTTCCCCATGCATCCCTCTATGCCTTCCTTTGTTTTCTTCCACATGCCCTTTCCTCATGCCCTCCTTTGCACCCTTCTATGCCAGGTCATCTTCTAACATGCTTGATTGTGTCACACGTAACTAGTCAAAGGGTGTCAATAGGCGCGTAATCCTTACAATAAATTAATGACTAAAACGTGGCAAAAACGACAAATATTTACACATTTGGCCATCATTTCATCCAATCCATGTGCACCACATGTTTTTCATGCTCCGATAACTCGACATCTTTCGTTAGCCATATCTTTTTCTATAGATCTCAAATCGGTGTGCGCATGGACTTGTCAAAGAGTTGTTGACATGACTGATATTGCTAGATATTCAAATTCAAACTCTTGGGGATCTAGTAGGTGAGAAATGGGAAACATCTCTTTGAGCATTAATGAGTAGATATGATTGCTCTAACCACCTGATTTGATATGATCCGCCCTCCTTTCTTCTTCAACATGCCAAACAAGCTTGGGGAAGTGTATTTCATCAGATCTCTAGGTGGATTTTAGGAATTGAATGCTTCTTATTGGTGGTTGTATTTCAAATTTGGGTTTTCACTCCTTCCCTTATTCTTCCATGGATTCATCTATAAATGTAAGAGCTAAGCTCATTTGTTATGTTGGACACTCTAGATCCTTACATATTCTGCAAAGGACTTCATATTTTTGTATTTTGAGTTGCAGACCTTTAGATCTGACTCTTGCATGTGGATATTGGCCTCTTGCAGCATTATAATAGCTCTGTGCAATTCTGGAAGTAATAGAATCATCTTTTTATGACTATTCTCTTTCCTAACGTGCTCACATTCCTTCTTCTTTCCTTTTCTTTTTGCGTTGTGTTTTGTTTGTGATATTTCAGGTCCCTCACAGTTCCTTATTTAGTTGTGTTCCATGAGAATGATCTGGTAACTATGTGTTAAGTTATGTTACTCATGCCTAGCCTCCTTTCATGCATTTCCTTTCATTCCTGCTCAGAACAGATAGTGTTCATCCCTCTTTTTGGTGTTATCACCTTTTAATGTAGTTTTCTTTCATGTTATCCTTCTATCCCTAGTCTATTGGATTTGTAAGCTTAGTTTTCCCTTCCATGAGGACTAGGAGTGACAATAGAAATTGATAGAGGAACTGACCTTCTCAGAAGATCTATCCCAAGAATGCAAGGTCCTACAACTTGGGGATGGTTCCATTGTGTTCTCAAACACCTGGCCCTTCCAAGATACAAGACATAGGTGCATGTTTGAACAACCAAAAATTTTTACACGCTTGGTGGGACCAGCATTGATATCTCAAATTTCTAGTGTGTGAACTTATTATTTCATCCTTAGGAGGCTCATTTCAACACATCTGGTGACTCCCAACATTTTAGATCTCTATTTTAGTAGTCTTAAGCACCTTTCATGAGAAGAGTGCACACAAGAAGAAGTGTAGCAGCTGAAGATTCTTTTGATTACCTCTAGCTATCCCCAAGAAGAGTTCATTCTAGAAATTCTGTGTGCGTATCTCCATCTCTAGTGCGCTATGCCCATTCAACTCCTCAAAATAGATAACATGTGTGCCCTACAATGACACATCAACAACCTCCTCCACTTATAAAATTTTCCAACTTCACAGGAGGAAGTCCCTTGGTGTTGGCCATGTAACATGATATGCCAAATGGCGTGCTCAAAAGTATTCCATACTTTACTGGTGAGAATCAAGTCACCCCTCATGAACATATCCAGGATATAGAAAATGTGTGTTCACTCTATTTGATCACACATGATGATGTAGTAGTCAAGATACTTGTAACCTCTTTCAAAGGTAAAACACTTCAATGGAACCGAGGCTTGAGGCTTGGATCTATCACCACCTAGAATGATCTAGGAACAAATCTTTGTAATTAATTTGAAGATAAGTTAGATCACTTATCTCTAGTGGAGCAACTGACAACAACAAGGAGGGTGCCCAATGAGTAGATGACTGATTTAAACATCATATTTCAAAAGACTTGGGACAGAATCCATCTTATGGTAAGACCTACATCCCAACATGCTTTCCTATATTATCTCGAAGGTACTCAACAACGATATTTCCTTTATGATCCAATCCATGGGAGGTAGGACTTTACCATCGCTTATAATATTGCATAAAGTAAGGGCATAGAATAGTCTTATTTAAGCGAGAAAGATAGCTTCTAGACTTCCTATGCCCTTATTCCTAGAAATTTCACAGAAGTTCCTAGCTTTCTGCATTTGCCCCTATTCATGTTGAGAAAAGCACGCAATCGGTTGCCTCAACATCTTACTCTCTAGCGCAACAAAAGGAGGATGAAGAGTTGAAGGCCCTGATTAGAAAATTATCAAAAAAAGTCATATAATTAGAAAAATAATGGGTGCAAGTCTATAGAGGCAATTCTAATCATGCGCATGGCTAGAGCAATTAGCCTTTGCGTGAAATCAAAGATGGAAATCAAAGATACATGCCCAGCCACAGAATGATAGATGGCATCCAAATGCACATTTTCCCTTGTAAGTTATTCCTCCTATACCTTCTCTTATGGCACCCAATTTAAGTCGTACTTGTCCGATTAATAAAAATTTGGCACAAGAGTTAGAATGGTGCTTCCCTTGCAACATGCATCATAGCCAATATCATTGTGCCAATCTTATGCACACCCAAGCTTTCATGATCAAAATGCTTCAGCTTGTGAGCCTTCAAAAGTTCCCCTGAAGAAGATAACCAAGAGAGACCAGAAGCTCCTCTAGATGCAAATTTGATGTTCTTTGGTGCATTGAAGAATTTTTTGTAATCAACCAAGAAACATATGATACAAACGGACCATTTGCCCAAGTTATGAACAACACTATATAAGAAAAGGATGTTAGAATCAAGCATGTAGGTCACACTCTAAGAACACAAGTAGATCCTCGAAGCATAAATATGCATTCAAGGGGTCCCAAAGAAAAGGAAATCAAGTCCATACATAAGATATCCCACACCAAGCTCCTTTTGAAGCATCACGTACCCCTCCTTTGGTAGATCAAGCCCTCGATCTATCTAAAGTCTAGGCTTATGTGCCTAAACAGTCAATAAGGGATGTTTTTCCCCAAATGCATAAGATAGGGGCCTTCCATTTAGCATTGTTAACTAGATGAAGAAGACAAACATAAATTTCACAATGTGGGATGCCCTAACCATTCCATCTCAATAGGATCTATTGCATGAAGCTCGGCGCAACTCCCTGTGCACATCGATTCAATTATGTAGAAGCCATGCACTTCTATCAATATCTTCCAAGAAGGAGAGGAGAAGAAAGTAAGTAAATTTTTTAAGACCCCACCCTTCTACATGTCCTTGATCATAGGAAAGCACCTAGTGCATAATTACATGATTGACTCAGGTGCTAGTACTTCTGTTATGCCTAAGAAAATTGTTGATGTCTTAGGTCTGAAATATATCCCTTTGTCTAAAGGAGTCCTACAACTTGATGGCTCAATTTTCACCACCTTAGGAGTCATCAAGGATCTTGAGTTAACCCTCCATGCATATCCAATCCTAACCATTACTCAAGATGTGTCAATCATTGACCTACCTACTTTGTTTTCCCTATGTTTGTCAAGAGACTTTATTGCTAAAGTAGGTGGTTATTTGTCTTCTGATTAGTCTCATATGTTACTCAAGACAAGGTATGTTACCTAGTTTACCATACAAGTTGAACCTAGATTTTGGGTAAGTGCAGGAAGTTGATGGACAAATATAGGGTCATCCGTGGACATCATATTGCAAATAACAACATAATATCAACTTGTAGGGATTATTAACAATACATACACTCAAAATTAGACAAAATTATAGTAATATGAATCGTAGCATCCAGAATCTAGTTTCTAAAATACTAATTTTTGTAAAAAATGGACAAGATTAGCTATATTAAACACTCAAAATTCAATGACTTGGTATTTTTTTTTAAAAACGCCGATAAGATTATAGTCCGTTTGCCCACAATTTGGATGACCAAAAATTGATATATATTTTTTTCCTTTGGTGAGAAGTTATATGCCACTATCTATCTTGGGATGGATTTTATTTTGTATTTTTTTGAGTAATATTTTATTTTTTATGATTTTTTCCATGAAAGTGGTATGAAAACATAAAGAAAACAGAGCACTTTCCGTTTTCCTGCCATAACTTCATCAAAAATATTGAAATCAAATAATTTTTTTTTGAACATGTATATAATTTCACCATGGTTGGGATGGTATAAGTTTTATCACATTCTGATAAGTGAAACAAATTTTGCAGTCTTAAACGTAGACATAAACATTCACAGGAAAAAGTGTCTTAAAGACCTACTATTAGTAAAAAATTATAAAATGATATTTATCCTCTTCTATTCACTTTAAAATCAGTATTTCTACAAAGATAATAGTCTCCCCTACGCAATGGTACCATTTTTATGACATAGTTTTTACTTTTCGGCATGGTTCAAGTCCGTGGAAGACTAAATTTGATGTTTTGTTGTTTTTAATGTAAAATTCAGGATTTGATGTCCACTTAATTGTCCCCCAACTTGGTGCACTTACCCTTTTCCTATCATGTAGATTCATATATCCCATGCCCTCTCCAAGACAACTATTTAATATAAGAAGAACAAGTTGTAGTTCCTGAAGAATGGATGGAGAGGCACCATAAATTTGATCCATATGATGAAGAACTAGAAGCTTATGAAATGAGGCTTAGTACTTAATTCATTCTTGAAGAATAATTTGTGTTACCGTGTGTGCTCAAGAAATACAAAGTTGAACTGGGCCTATGGAAGTTGTAATTTGATGCATCTAGGATTAGAAACGGTGTAGGAGCAAGAGTGGTTCTTATTTCTTCTAAGGATGAGAAATTATTCTTTGCACACAAACTATAGTTTGCATGTTCTAAACATGTGGTAGAGTATGAAGCACTACTGAGAAGAAGAAAATTAAGGCATTGCAGATATTTGGGGACACAAAATTGGTTATCCACCAGGTTACCAAAAAATTCTAGACAAAGAATAAGCTTCTCAAAGCTTATAAGCATATATTTTGGGACATCCTTGAGAGATTTGATGCTCTAAATCTACAGGTGGTGCCACAAAAATGAATAAGGAAGATGACCAGATGGCTGCACTTGGTTCATAATTCTATCTTGTTGAGGACTTTGTCAAAAGAAATACTCAACACATCAAGATGGTAATCAGGCCATTCATTCCAGATAACAACACCAGTTGGTAAGTGTTTGATAGTGACACGCAAATCATCTAGTTTATCTAGAATGAAGTTGAGTTCTCATCAAGCATGCAAGCTGACTTGCATGACAACTATGGTGACCAAGTGATACAACTGAAGACAAACAAGTTTCCTAAAGGGTTGGTCACCTTAGAGAAAAATTTATCCATGATGATGAGTTCAAGGGTGAAGAAAGGTACATGCGCATCATGCAAGAGACCATTTCCTAGTCACTATTACATATGGGAAAGAGATGATGCTCAATAAATCTTGTGCACATGATGAAAAGCAAGCCTTCATCTCTCTCGTGTCAAAAATACAGTGATATCTTCTCATGGGAGTATGAAGACCTCAAATGTTTTGATCCAAGTGTTGTTCAACACTCCATTGACCTTGATCCTAGTATAAGCCTGTTAGATAAAAGCAGTGGCTAGTCAATCCAAAGATAGAGCCCCTCATGAGAAAGGAGTTATCTAAACTCATTGAGGAAAAAATCATTTTTCCCATCAAGTACTCTACTTGGGTCACAAATTTAGTTCCAGTGCAAAAAGAATGGTGAAATCAGACTCTGTGTTGATTTTAGATATTTGAATAAGGCATATCTAAAGGATCATTATCCTTTTCCTTCAATGGAGAAGATTCTATAGAATGTGGCTGGCATGCAAAGATTCTCCATGCTAGATGGGTATTCAAGTTTCAATCAGATCTTGGTCAAGGAAGAGGATCAATTCAAAACAATGTTTACAACCAAGTGGGGAACATATGCATATCATAAGATGCCCTTTGTTTTATCAAATGTGAGTGCCACATTTCAGCACACTATGGATATTGCCTTCAAAAGTTACATCAAAGAGTTCATCTTGGTTTACTTTGATGACATAACAGTTTTCTCAAAGTAGAGCATAGATCATATGACGCATCTGGAGAAAGTCTGTAAGAGATGCAAAAAGTATGGGGTGTATTTTAACCCTAATAAGTGTAATTTTTTAGTGGCACAGGGAAATCTTTTGGGCCATGTGGTTTCAAAGGATGGCATCACAATGGATCTTGAGTGCATCTTAGCCATCCTAGCTCTTTCCTTACCATTGCACAAAAAGGGCCTACAATCCTTTCTTGGCAAGATAAATTTTGTTAGGCATATTATCCCTAACTTTGCAGGACTGGTTTGGCCCATCACCTTGATGCTCAAGAAGGACACAAATTTCAAATGGACAACAAAAGGAAGAGAAATCTTCAACAAGATCAAGTAAGAAATTTCTATGGACCAACACTCATCAATCCAGATTACTCAAAGGATTTCATCCTTTATGATTATGGTGTTGATGCGAGTGTTGTTGTTATCCTAACATAAGAAAATGAACAAGGGTTGGAATAACCAGTGGCTTTCTTTAGCCAGTAAATGAAGGATTATGAACTAAAATATAGTCACATGGAGAAGCAGGTCTTTGCCATCATGTGTGTGCTCAAAAAATTCAAGAGCATGCTTTCCACCAATCATATCAAGGTGTTATTATCCCAATTTTCAATCAAATACTTCATCATATGAGAAAAAATTGACGAGAAAATAGAATTATGGGTGACCAAAATCATGGAGTATGATGTGACTATCAAGGCCAAAAATATGGCAAAGAGGTAGCGTTCTATAGCAAGTAGATTGCAAAGGATGCAGAGTGAACCCGAGGTTTCATTATTTCTAGATGAAGACCTCTATCACGTAGAACTTGATTAGAATATAGACCCTAGTGTGCATGACTGGATGAAGGACATGATCACATTCCTTTCTAAGGGAGCATACCCTCCTAGTTTAAATAAAGAAAATATAAGACATCTAAGGTTATAATTTATCCCTTATGTGTTGATTGATGGACTTATCTTCAAGAAAAATCTTGATGGCATGTTGTTAAGGTGTATCAATGGAACACAAAATGAAAAAGTGTTGGAAGAATTTCACAATGGTTTCTCTAGTGGGCACTACTCTAAAAAAACTACAACAATGAAGATTATAATGGTAGGTATCTTCTAGCCTACCCTATTTGGAGATGTACATAGGTAGATCACGAAATGCAAAGAATGCACTTTCTTTGCAGGTAATAAAATATTAATAGTGCTTCCACTCCAACCAATCTAGATAGATTAGCCTTTTTTGTGCAATGGGGTCTCGAATTCATAGGCATGATCAATCTACCTTAAAGCGTTGGACATAAGTGGGTGTTGACAACTACAGATTACTTCACTAGATGGACAAATCTTTCGCACTCAAGGAATCAACCGAGTTAGTCATCATTGACTTTCTCAAAGGTATAGTCACAAGGTTTGGTTTTCCTCAAACCGTTATCTTTGATAATGCGAAATCCTTCCTTGATACTAAAATCACTCATTGGGCTCTAAATCTAGGAATTTATCTAAAAAAATCTTCCAACTATTACCCATAAGAAAATGGTTCCATAGAGTCAAAAAATGAGAACTTGATCAAAAATATGAAGTGCATAATGAACATCAACCAAAGAAAGTGGCATATAAAGGTCTCACTCATGCTCTGGGCAAATAGAATCACAATTAAAAAGGAAATAGGAAATTCACCTTACAAGCTTGTCTATGGTAAAGAGTCTACCCTTCCTTTGACACTTGATTTGAATTCATTATCCCTTACCCAAAGAGTGGAGTTTGAATGCCTAGACTAGAGAGAAATAATAATGTTAGATTTGGTTGATCTTGAAGAACTAAGGAACTCTGTCATGATCAAGTTATAACATCATCAAAGTAAGAAATAAAGAAATGGTTCAATAGAAAGGCTAATCCCTCGGCCTTTCAAATTTGGGGACTTGGTTTTAAAATGAAATGCTGACAGAGCTAAACCAGGGTACCATTCAAAGTTTGATGCACTTTGGAGTGGCCCATACATCATCAGTTCCTACAAGGAGGCTAACTCTTTCGAGTTGACTCATCTTGATGGAGGATCACTATAAATCCTAGTAAATGGGATCCATCTCAAACCCTTCCATTAATTTTTCTACATCATTTTGTATATATTAGAGTAGTTTTCATTCCTCCAAGTGCATTGCATGCACATTGTTTGTTTGTACATAGTTCTTTCTTCTCATGTGTTTCTTGTGTGAGCTATTTTGTTACTTCTAGAATGTAGAGCTATTTTCAGAAGTTGCAAGATTTAGAATAGATTCAAGAAATGATTGTTTAAGTGATTACAGAGGTAGTTTCACAATTTCATAAGTAGACTCCATGCCCAATGGATGCTCTAGGATATTGATCTTCTTCATCTAGTAGGTAGATGGCCCCAAAAGTTTCCAAAATTGTTATCCAAATAACTCTCCTAGTTATTTGGGTAACTTGCATACACATTATGGCTCTCATTTTATCATTAAAGGTTATGCGCAATCAATTTCAGTTGAACAACTCCTTGGTTGCATTTTCCTTTAACTCCCCTTCTTTCCTCACGTGCCCTCGCGCACTTTCTATCCTCTCCTTCCATTTTCCTTTTCCTCTTTGTTCCACTATTCCCTCGCACCCTCCTTTTGCCTTGACCATGTGTTCTCCACTCACCAATTTGTCCCATTTCCCGCACGTGTTACACACGCATCCCTCTACACCTTCCTCTATTTTCTTTCGTGCACCGTTTCTCACGTCCTCCTTTACGCCCTTATGTACCAGGTCATATTCTAACATGCTTGAGTGTGTCACACATAACTATTCAAAGTGCACCAATAGGGTGCAAAATCCTTACAAAACAATAATGGTTAAAACATGGTAGAAATGACACATTTTTCCATCATTTCAGCCTAATCTCGTGTGTGCCGACGATTCGACATCTTCGAAAGCCATATATTTTTCTATAGAGCTCATATTGGCACATGCTTAGACTTGTCAGAGAAATGTTGACATCAACTATAGTGCTAGATATTCAAATTCAAATTCTTGGTGGATCTGGTAGGTGAGAAATGGGAAAATGTATCTCTAAGCATTGATGAGAAGATCTGATTACTCCAACCACCTGATTTGATATGATGTGCCCTCTTTCCTTCTTTAACACACCAAACAGCTTAGGGAATCATATTTCACTAGATCTCTAGGTTGATTTGTAGGCATTTAATGCTTCTTTTTGGTGGTTGTATTTGAAATTCAGGTTTTCCCTCCTTCTTCCCTTCTTCTTCCATGGATTCATTTGTTATGTTGGACACTCTAGATCCTTACGCATTCTACTAAAGACTTCATATTTTCTATATTTTGAGTTGCAAACCTCTAGATATGGCTCTTGCATGTGGATATTGGCCTCCTATGCCATTATAATAGCTCTATGCATTTTTGGAAGTAATAGAAGCACCACTTTGTGACTATTCTATATTTTAACATGTTTGCATTCCTTCTTCTTGCCTTTTATTCTATGTTGTGTATTAGTTGTCCCATTTTAGGTCCCTCATAGTTCCTTATTTAGGTTTGTTCCATGAGAACGATATGGTAAATGTGTGTTTAACTATGTTACTCATGCTTAGCCTCTTTTCACACATTTCCTTTCATTCCGACTGTAACAAATAGTGTTCATCCCTCTTTTCTGGTGCTATGGCCTTTTAGTGTAGTTTCCTTTCATGTTATCATTATATCCCTGGTCCCTTGGATTTGTTAGCTTAGTTTTCCCTTCCAACACTAGGAGTAGCAGTAGTAGTAGAAATAGATAGAGGAATCGGCCTTCTCCAGAGATCCATCCCAAGCACGCAATGTCCCAAAACTTGGGGACGGTTCCATTGTGGTCTCAAACACCTAGACCCTTCCAAGATCTGAGATGTGGGTGCACATTTGAGAAACAAACACCTATTCCAAGATAATTCAAACTTAACTTTCACCGCACTAATAATATGATAGAATATGAGGCTTTAATCATGGGTCTCACGACCACTATTCTCCTAGGTGTTCACATCTTAGACATCTATGGAGATTCACAACTCATTATTAGTCAATTCAAAGGATAATATCAGTGTAAAAATGAAATCTTACAAAAATATAAAGCCAATGTTGACTTTATGCTCAAGTGCTTTTGATCACTACACTATCCAAACCATCCCATAATCCTCTAATAAGTTCACGTTGCAATGGCCTCTTTAAGAGTCCTCATCTCATTAGAAATAGAAGAGTCAAAAGAAAACACTAAATTATTTTTCATCGTTCAACGATTGGATCACCCTTCATATTGAAATAAACTTCCTCTTATCAACATCATTGATGATAACCCAATTGATTTTGGTATACTCATATTTATGACTATCTTTCCAAATCAAAAATTCCAATCGACTTATCACGTAATGTTAAACAATCATTTCTTCAATGTGCCACTCACTTTTTCATCATTGGCAGTATCCTTTACAAATGTAGTTTTGATGGTATCCTATTAAGGTGCCTTAAATCACATGAGTCAGCTAAATAAATTGAATAATTCCATGATGGAGTTTGTGGAGGAAATTTTAGTGGAAATTCCATCGCTAAACATGTCATACGGTTAGGATATTACTGGCCTACTATCACCAAGGATTGTTGTGAATATGTCAAGAAATGTGTTAAATGTCAACTTCACTCAAATCTCATCCATGTCCCCAGTTAAGCATTACAACCTGCTCAGGACCTATGGCCTTTCTCGCAGTGGGGTTTAGACCTTATTGGTGTTATTAATCATGATTCATCTCAACAACATCACTCTATTATCGCATCTACCGATTACTTCACTAAATGGGTTCAAGCTATCCCTTTAATATCCACTAAATCAAGAATTATTATCAATACATTATATGTCATTTTGGAATCCAATATAAACTTATCACAGATAATGGAAAATATTTTTAAAATAAAGAAGTTAAAAATCTCTGTGATACCTTCAACATTAAACTCATCTTTTCATCACCATATTATCCCCAAGAAAATGGATAGGTTGAGGCCTCAAATAAAAACTTAATAAAATCCTCATGAAAATAGTAAATGATGTAGGAAGGAATTGACATCTCCAAATCCCATTTTCTCTCTAGGCCTATCAAAATAGCATCCGCACTCCTATGGGAGCTACACCATATTCACTCATCTACAGCTCTGAAGCCATATTACCTCTTGAAATTCAAATTCCATCATTTAATGTATCACTTAAGGACTTCATCCCCGATAAATAATATCGACAAGACCATTTAGCAAAACTTGAATTGTTAGATGAAAAATTTCAACTGGCCCTTGAACATCATCAAGTTTATCAAGAGAACATTAAACGAGCATATAACAAACGTATAAAATAAAGTGAATTTAAAATTGGTGATATTTTACTTAAAGATAATCAAAATTTCACTCAATTAAAATGAAATAAACATATAAATATTTCCTTAAATGGATTTTTCCATATGTCATCACTCACAAGTATTGGTTGGGAGCGTATCATGTCACTTCCCTTGATGATGAACCTGAAAAGGAACCATTGAATGCCTTGCACTTACATCCATTTTTTATTGTTAAATTTTTTATCATCATAATGGTATTCACATTTAAAATTCGGTTACTTTGTTATATCATCCATCTTCTCATAGTAATGATTTGAAAGCATGTGGTAATCCTTCATTACCTTATATATACCTTAAAAATAAACACCACGGATCTTTTTTCACGTATTTCACTTTAGATAAGTTCCTCTCTTGTGGGAACCCCTTAATCATTACACTCACCTATCATGTAAAATGTATGATATGGGGAATGAATGTATAGATCATAGATATCTTCTCCTCCCTTTGAAATGGTTTACTAGGCTTTTTTCCTCGGCTTAAAATATACATATTAGAATCATTTGGATGTATTTTTCAAAAGACAAAAATAAATGATATGATGATCCCTTAAAGGACAATTATCTATAAAAATCAAAAGTAAAAAGTAGACTGATCCCTCAAAGGACAACTACCAGTCAAAAATGTAGACCATACCCTTGAAGGATGGCTACCCATAAAAAAAGCTTCTGCATTGATCAACCTTCAAAATAAATACATCAATATCAAAATCATCCAAGAAAGCTTCCCACATTGATCAACTTTCCCTCATAGAAAAATTCTTGCATTGATCAATTTTCTTTAAAATCAAATATGAAAAGCTAGGGAATTTCTCTATGAGCCCATGGAAAAGAAAAGCCTTGTTCCTATCTCAACCTACACATGTTAAAACCCATTTCATGTCCTAGAAAGAAACATTTAATTAATCCCACATTTTATTAAGATTTGTGTAACTATCCATTGATAATCTCATTTAACTTTCATTAAGGTTGCTAGTGCAAGTGTATTCAAGATTTCAAAACCCATCGTATATGTGTCAAATCCATCATGGGGAAATCATTTCATTTTACTTGGTTCATTTCAGATCACATTTTAAAATCATTTAATTAATTAAACAATTCAACATTTTATCAAACATATTCATAAACCATAATATCACAACTAATGCATTCATCAAACATTAATTAAAAACATACACATGAAAGTCAAACAACATAGGTAATAAAACCTCATCATCATCATCATCATCATATAAATCAAGTCCATATACATCATGATCATCATCATATCAAAATGGGCTTCTAAGAGTCATACATCAAAATACATCATATCAATGTCATACAAAAATGGCTTCAATGAGTTGTATATCAAATATGCAATATTCTAGTAAATTGGAAACCTCCAAGGGATTGACTAGAAGGGGTTATATTTCCCTCTCCTCCCTAAAAATATCCACCTCCAACTTCTCCTAGATCACCAACAACACCGGAATATACTCTAGATCCTCCCTCATTATCACCTACTCACTCTAGTCTCCAAGGTGGGTGACCCACACTTGTTGAACTAGTATTCGGGCTTGTCGCCTTAGTGACCAAGTGATCAGCATACAGAGTGATGTCAGGATAATCATGCATAATCATATCAATGTAATAATCATGATATTCTCATAATGCCTCATAATGAACCCTAGAAACCATCTTGGACCCTGCAGGTGGCCTCTGTCCACTAGCATGTGGCCTCGATCAACTAACCACCGGTATTTTCCCATTAGCATGTTCGCTAGCCCGAGATTTCTATCTACTAGCTCGGGCCATCTTTGCCAATCGCACATCATAAATAGAAGGCCCGGTAATCCCTAAGGCCTTCCTCATCCCATCTCTCTGTCCTTTATACCAATATCTATCTATAATAGCCTAAGCTACCTCTACTTTGAGTCCATCTCACTCAAGTAATCAAACTATCATGCTCAACAATCAATGTGTCCCAAACTCCTAGGAGATCATCTCTCTCTCCTAACCACATCTCTCTCCCCTCTACTATAGTCTTCTCAGTTATCACTATTCCAATAGCTACAGCTAAATCATCATCAACTTCATCCTCACTATCATCCTTAGCACCATCCATTACCTCCTGTGTTGGTGCTCCTCCTATCATCCAAGCATGTACCCATCTAACTCTTTGTATTGCTCTTTGTGTAACCCAAGTCCTGTCAAAACCCCTCAATGCTTGAGTCCACCATGTTGTATATTGAGGGGTAACCCCTGCATCATCAATAGGCACAATCACACCCTCATCATTGGGACCCATGACCCCTTGTTGATAGATGATAATCTCGTGCCCTATCGAACTACCCTTGGATTCTCTCTATCTTCGTCTTCTCACCTATATTATACAGGATCCTTAGGAACTCCATGTACCAACCTAAATTATCTCCTAACATGATCAAAGAAGATTAACTCATTCTCACCCGGTCGGTTAGCCCGAACCCACATAGCTTGTTATGAACCCATCAACTCATGTGAATACTCATGCTAGAACGGAAAATATATGTAAGGCCTCCAAATCACATCCCCACCTACAACCCAGATAATAACTCCCGATAGTATCATGTCCTCCTCCTCTTCAACCCATAACCTATGTCCTCCCTCCATCTCAAAAAGCTAGGATGCCCATCACCAATCCCCCATGACAACCCCACTGGTCGAGCAACAACAATATGCTCAAAGGCCCAAGCCTATAATAAGAACCCAATATCAATACCATACCTCTTGTGGGCCTTCCATGCCCACAACTCTCTAAATATTTGTGCAAGTAGGGTTAAACCCACTCAAAAATAGTATGATGCTCCATCATTTTGACCACAACCCCTGTCATCATCCGTGGAAATTGGCCATCTCTGTAACACCCTGAACTGTTGTTACTTCCTCCTAAGCATACAAGTGTTGATATGTGATTTCTTTGTAAAAGGATGTGTTCCTTGATTGAGAAGTCATGCTTGATATGTACTGTATTTTCTTTGCAGATTGCAGATCTTTGACTGAGTCGGATTATGATTGGACTCTTTTATTTATTTCATTTTGCATCTGAGTTTAATCTGATCTCGGAACGAATTATGAAGTTATTCATCTATAAGACCTAGCCTTGGATCAGTGGTATTGATCCAAGTGGTGCTTTAAGTTATTCGTGATGAATTAAAAATTATAAACCTTTCACAGGTTGCAAGGTCTGAATTCGTTGAATAAAGCCAATCCCGAGTCTAACTCAGGTTGATCGTGTGAAATGGAATGGTTCCCGATATCGAAGTATATCTGGAAGGTCTTGGTCGTGGACCAGGTAATAATTCTGTTGCATATAATTCTGTAGCCTAATGGCAGTACAGGAGTGAACCCTGTTCGAGAATGCATGTTGTAGGTCTTTTTCTGAGTATATGAAATGTTAGACCTAACTGGAATTATTAATGTTAGTAACCTAAAACTAAACTTAACCTAGGGGTTAGATTAGTGTTAATCTAACCTAGACCTAGGCTAAGAGCTAATGTTCTAAGTTAGTATCTATGTGCTAAGTGGTTAGACTAGGTGTTATCCTAAATCCTAACCTAAGTTACTAACCTAACTATTGAGCAAAGAATAAGGGGACCTATGGAAGGGGTGTGAACCATGGGCGGCAGTTTCTATGTTATTAAATGCGTGGATAAGTATGAAAGACAGGTAATTTGGTGGAGGTTTTATAACGGCTATCTTGAGCCGACGTGGCAGGTCGCCAAAATTGGAAATGGTCTTGGAATTTCATTTGTCTATCGCCAACTATGGCGGTCGGTGGCAGTGGAGTTTGAGCGGGAAACTGGGAATTAATGCAATCAATGCACTCGGGCTTCGAGCTCGGATTTCTTGGGGAAGCATGCAAAATGGAAAGTTGATTGTTTGTTTGGTTTTGCATGCGCTCCAGTTTTCCTTCTGTCTGTTCACTGGTTCTTCGCACCAGTCTTCTTGGTGTTGCATGGCAAGTATGAGCGTAACTAGCTCTTTCCTCTGGCAAGGAAAATATATAAGTCATGGAAATAGTAAATTTCTGTTGGTGGATCTAACTTGGAAAAGAAGGAGAAGGTTTGAGCTCTTTCAGTGGTTTGCTTCAAAATTTTAAGCAAATATCCAGGCATGTTAGGCCCTAACCTTTAAAAATCTTGTTGTCTTTCAAGTGATTTCATTAGAACAACTCTGTTCAAATGATTTATGGGTTTAGATGATTTTATGGCAGTTACGGGTGATTTTGTTACTGTATCTTCTTGCTGTTCGATTTTCAAATTTAACCCTTGAAGGGTGTGTGTTGTATTTCGAACTGTTATTCTGTTTTATTACGTTTTACATTCCGGCGTAAGCCTGTGAAACGTATGCTTGAAGGGTACTTATCCTGCTCTGTGAGAACCCGTGCATGATTCCCTTGCTGGGTTCAGGCTACTGTGATGCTTGTTGATTGATTCTCGTAGTCGATGCTTGTTGTTGATACTTGCCGTCAATGTTGGTTGTGGTTATAGATTCTTGTTGGGTTTCGTTTGAAATTTAAAGTTATTTGTTAATAAATAACTTGCTGTGTTATTGTATCTCATCGCGACCCTGTTGAGGTTGTTTTTCCTTGCATTGTGGTTATGGGTTTCAACCCGTTGACAGTATGCAATATGTATATATTTATGTTTGTTGTAATCGAAACGACTCTGTGGAGTCGATTGAATGATTCATATATTTGGACCACTGTTGAAGCTAAATATAATTGAATATTGGTAATTGATGTGCCAGAGACTTGAAGGAATAACATGTATTACGACCTCTGTTATTTTGTAAGAATACCTTCGTGTTGCAAGGATTTTGTGGTACAGACTCTTTGGGTGTATTTTTACGTTTACATTCTGTGCAAACTTGTGCGAAAAATTGATAAGGGTTCAGTCGGATTCCTTGTTTTGAAATCAGTATTTAGATTTACTTTTGCCTGATTTTTAAATGTGTACCATTGATTGGCACAGATGGAATCATTTAATTTATTATCTTGTTACTGTTGTTCGGATTCAGTTGAATCTTGGAAGGTAACCTGTATTTTTGCCTCAAATTAAACCTGATTTGGTACACTGTTGTTTTTGTCACTGTGGAAGTTCCTTGAGTATGGATAGTTATCATGTGTCCTGGCTCTGTTGAAGTGAGACGCGAATACCATACTTTAAACTCTGAATGCGTCCAGATGAGAATAGACATGTTATGTTTACTTTCTGTATATTCCAGTCAGTTTGAGGCTGTGCTTGTTGCGGGAATTCTGTGTGATTACCTCGGCATTGTCTTAGGGAAACATCAATTGCTCAATGCTAGGGAGTCTATTGTTGACTGCGAATAATTGAAGCTCTTTGATTTTGACCTTGGGTCCGAAAGCCTTGTAGTGTTTATTATGAACTAGAAGGGGACTGTAGGTTAATGTATGGGATTGTAGTCGTGTTTACGTATTCTGTTGCATGACTATCCTGCCTTGAGCTTGACTGAACTATGAGCCGTCGACTGCACCTCGACGGGCGATGTGGGGAATATCTTCTTGTTGGCTGTTTCATGTGGAAGGTCATGTGGAGTCTGTTTGGTAGATAGTCATCACTGTTGGCGTGATAGCTACTGTACAGAAGTTTTGTTATATTTGATGTTAACAAAACAGTGATTCTTCTTGTGACTCGTCTGACTTTTTCGTATGCATGTAAGGTGAATGTTTTCCATTTAAGGAGATGGTACAGTCATGAGCTTGTTGAAGGGAAATTTGAATGACTTGTTTTCTTTCTCTTCTGTTATGAAAATATATGATGATATTTTTATCTAACCGTTGGAACTGTTTTGAACCTATGTACGGAATCATGATTTATTATGATATTCCTTTTACTGTTGAATGAAATGATCTGTCTGAAGTTTGTTGTTTTCGGAATTCAGATGGATAGATGATATGGATACTTTCGTTCTTCTTGATTTCTAATATTGTGATGAAATATTTGGGAAGTATTTAGGACTATTTTGTAATGATAATAGAGTTACACGTTTGTGGTCATTTTTGTATTACATCAGCATAAATCAAATATGTATACTAGTTTGGTGAAATGATCTCATTTAAACAGCTTGTTTAATGAAAACATTGGTGGATTGCAATTGTTTTAAGAGTTAGTGCTTATCATTCTCAGTTCATCGAACTGACCCATGTTGACTATTTTTGCAGATGGTTTCCGTAAGTGGTAAAAGCATGCAGATCTGATAGGATGATCAGATTGTTTAGATTTGATTTTAAGTAGAATTTCAGTTTGAATTTCTTTAAATGTACTATAAGAGGAAAGATGTTCTTCTTCCGTTGAGTATTGTATCAAGTATGTTGAATGCATAAAATGTATTTGATTAGTTCTGAAAGGAATGGAAATTGATATTGTTACTTATGTGTTTGTATTCTTATCTTGATAGTTTGACCTTCTTCGGTTCAAATGATCTAAAGAGCATTGTTATTATTATATAATTTGGAGACTTTGGTGATTATCAATGTAAGCTTTACAAGAATATGTGATTGAATTCTTATGATTGTTTAGCAGTTCCAGTATGTTCTATCAGAAGCTAAATGGAAATTTAGGTAACTGTCTTTTTGGAAGATAGGGTTAAAATATACCTAAGCAGAACGCTAAACAAACTGAATTAAATTATTAATCCCTAGTCCTGATTATGACAGGACAACATTTAATTGGATTTTGAATCATTTATATTTGATACTAATAAGTATGATATAAATTCAGTTATGAGAACTGATATAAACCTAATGGGGTTCAGATGGCAATCTCATGTGAAGTTTATGAGATATTGTCCAATTCCATTGTTTTAGAATTATGTATATTCTATGAACTCCTTGATGAGACCTTGGCCTTAATAACTCCTCTGTGTAATGGGTTTTATTGAGAAAGGTCATCCTAGGATGAGGAATCCAGGGATCGGGAAAGGCTAACCTTAGGGGAACGTCTTTAATGTAATTTAAACTTAGTGTGCATAACACTTATTAATAAGTAGATCTTTTCGAGGCAGATTTAAAGGTTGACGGCACAAGTCAACTGCAGGGTTGTACCTCCGAGAAGATTAGGATCTTCTCGAAGTTACAACAATGCAGGTGACTTATGACGACACCCTTTGCATTGATCACTAAGATTTACATCTTGATCTCGAACGAGTTACTCAGGGACCGATTAGGAATGTGGTCACGTTATATGGCTGCCTAGGAGACTCGGGGTATCTTGACACACTGGTTTAATTAGGATTGACCCAGTATGTCATCTTATCCCTAGTCCTCGGGAGCATCCATATAATGTTGTCACCTTACTAATCCGTTCCCGAGTGATTAACTTGGGATAATAGGGACTGACAGAAGTCGGTATAAGACATTCTACATAACATAGGAATGGGGTGAAGGACGTATTCCAGATTGACGAGTATGCCGTTAAGGAATACGAGACATAAGCAGTATGTTTCAAATCTTTGGCCAAAGTATCGCAAGCTGCTGATTGCGTTGTCCTGAGTCACCTGGTCTAAGGGATGAGATGCCGATGAATAATGGTAATAGTTATTCAGTTAGGTTCCTTGGACAGAGCATTCTGAATCCCAGAATAGGGAAGAGAACCACAAGAGTGATGTGTTAAATAAAAACGCCAACTCTTATTACTCATGAATAGATCGGTAGATTACCGAGTCATGGAATGAATAGATCGGAGGTACTCCGAGTCATTACAGCTACATATGGTTATCTGTTATATGAATGGTTATTTGATTTGTGAGTTCTAAATTATGTATTTAGAACCAGGAAGCATTTATCAAAAAAAAATTGACTTGTTCTATTGTCTAAAATGAGGATGTTACAATCTCTAAAATCTAGAAAAGCATAAAAATGATGGCCATCATCATCATGGTCATCTGAGTACAACCCTTTATATCATCTTAATATAATTTTCCATAAGAAAAAACCCCTAACTCATATCGGCCTCCTTAGTATCCTCCCCATATAATTTAGTCATCACAACATGCCCTCTCCTCATCATTAATAATACATAAACCCACTCCATGGATAGGGAGTCTCATGATACAGTGTAAATCCTCTAAAATAATCGTGATCTCCCTAGTAGGTAACCAAAAAGTACAGGTAGAAGGATTCCACCACTCTAACAAATCCAACATAAAAATTTGATATCTATGTAACCATCGATAATATCTCATGGCACCAAAACCAATGGCCTCAATGTGCTCCCAATTAGAATCTATCATATTCGCCATGTGTTTGAAAAATAGATAGGTTAAGGGTGAGGAGGAATACCTTTGAATGAAGGTGGAAGGTAAAGTGTGTGCATTCGATTTCCTAATCTAGTGCTTTGATTGAGAGAAATTCATTTTTTCTAGGAGGAACTACTGTGAAAGTAAAAAGAGACCACAAGAGGAATATTAAACAATATATGTCAGTGGACTGCCTAGCGTGTGCTAGATCTCGAGAAGTGTGATACTTCCTAGATGGTTGTCAATCCACTATTTAATACAATTCAATGTAAGAAATAACATAAATAAATAACATCCTACTGTATTTGATATGATTTAGGTATCTCATTCAAATACAATAAGAAAATTTAATCTAGCGGGTAAGGTTATGATCAGATCTGGAGGTTGGGTAGGTAGCCAAGGTGACTAGGATAGGTCAGGATTAGGTTTTGGGTGGTTTGGTTTATTTGGGTGAATGTTATGAGGTTTTTGTTACATGTAGAATTACCATATACAAAGACCGACGTTGGTCTGATATGACTGATGTCGATTGAGAGGAAACTGACGACGGTTTGGGTTAACCAGCATTAATAGGGGTAGACTAATAAAAAATTAATAGAAATTGGTTTTGAAAATTCTCTCGTGATTGCACAAAGAATGGGATGATGAGTGTTAGGTTGTAAAAGATGTCCGGTAGTCGAGTTATAGAGATCCAAGAGGTTGTAGGTGGTTAGGTGTAGGTATTATAACAAGAAGGTGGGAGGTGATGAGATGCAAAGGAGACTATGACTCTCAAAGAGAGATAAAGAATTTGATCTAAATAAGTGTGGAAATATGTAGATCCAAATGCACTTACTTCTCCTAGGTTTTTCCAAGATCCTAACAACCTTCTTACATCACTCCCGCCTACTAAATCGAGAGAGATGAGGGTGATGGTTGATCTATGAAACTAGTGGTCAGTGTTATGGAAATGCTTCCCGGAATGTTATCATGAACACTTAATCTTTAGATCAATCTTGGTGCTTGACTCGGGATGTCTAGATATGCAAGAGGCCTCTGGTTCATACTTGCATGTACATCTCTCCCTTCTCAGACTCAAATCATTCTTCCAACCCCTGGAATAAGGTTACCAAAGTGAATATATGGTAACCAACAATGGTTTAAGTTAACTAGGGTCAATTTAGGGTTAACTAGCGTCAGTTACGGCGGGAAATCCTAGGTTTCTAAAACAACAGATCTTGGCTATCATTTTACCAGTTCTTCCCATTGGTTCAGGTCTAAAATGGTATTTTCCGTGTAAGTAAATGGGAATATTGTTAGAGAAAGAATAGGCATCTAGTGTTAGGGTTAGACTAAGTCTCAGTTAGTAATGGTAAGTAGAGATTGAGTCCTAGTTAAATTTAAACATGCCAAGAATAGTTCTATGATGAGGCGTCTACGTAATGTGGCTAGGTGAGGTCGTCAAGTGAGGACATTAATTAAATTAATTAATCATGTGCACTATGGGATATGAATATGTACGGTATGGTTTATTTAATTAAAGGGGCTATAAGGGTGGTACAACCTAATTTGGTGTCTAAATTTTGCCCCCTTTTATCGCGTAGCTTGTATTAGTAAGTGGCTTTGAGAAAAATAGGAAATGATTGTCCTATGTGTTGTTGAGAGCGAGGTTTCCCTAGGTATAGGTGAAGGTGATCCCCCTTAAACTAGGAACTGATGAGGTGTTATACAAAATCGGTGAGTGGTTTGATAAATGTGTAGTTGGTGGAAGTGAAGGTAGGTGGGGAAGGGTGATGGCTGACTTAGGTTATTAGTAATAGGCCATGGTTAAATTGGGAATGTGTAATGGTCAAATTGGGTAATAGGTTATGGTCCAGGGTCAAATTGGGTAATGGGTAATGGAAATCAAACACACACACACACACGTATATACTGTAACACGGTACTAGGTTGAAGAGATTGCAAACTCTACATCATCCAAGGTCAATAGGTTTATCCAAACAAGGGTGAAGTGATTTTGGTATCCAAGGCATAGGATATGGTCTAGAAACACAATGTGGGTCAGGTGTAGGAAATTTTAGGTATGTTCTAGTACACTAAAGGGTTGGTCGGGATAAACAACATGATAATAGGCAAGATATGGTTTTTTAGGATAAAACATGGGTAACATCATCGCAAGGAATAGCAAGTACACAAGTTCAAGGGTCCTAAAAAGTGGTTGAGTCCGATTACATAGGTCATGGCATAGGTAAGGCCAAGGTATAGGTAAAATAACAAATCTTGAGACACAACTAAGGAAATGTAGGGGTAGTTTGAGCTTGTAGGTAGGTTTCCATAAGTGTGGGTGAGGTCAAAGGGTATCGATCAATAAGGAATTGAGGTCAGAATGGGAAAATTGGTGTAAAAATGATAGTAGCAGGTAACCGATGTCAATTTATTATGAAACGCGTCGGTCATGTCGGGTAGGGTTAATAAAAAGAAAAATCTATATTTTATGGATTCATTTTAATGTGTTGCTATTTGGGAAAATTAAAGAGCGGTGGGTACGAGGAGAAAGCGACAGTGATGAGGTGTTTGAGTGAGATGGAGAGTGACTAGTGTGTGGTAGGCATTTGATAGGCGGGTCCACAAGATCGATCAGATCCATTTGATTGGTTGCAAGGTGAGGAGTGGATTTGGTGATTGCGGAGGTGGAGAAGGCTCGTGTCGACCACCAAAGATAGCGGTAGATGTACCACCATGCCAATGGTAGTGAGATGAGGTAGGATTCAATCCTCATTGTTATCTTTAGGTTAAAAATAATGTTTTAAATTGGTTTGGGTAAAAGGGGTTTGGGTGGAAATGATTTTTTCATTTATAGGTAAAAATGCATGAAATAAGGGAGGGAGAGTTCTAAATAGGGGTGTGAATGAATTTAGGGTAGGTTTGGGTATGGTAGATTAGGTTTTTTAGGGTGTTTTTGAGAAAATTTTGATAGGATGGGGGATTTTTTGTTTTGATTGTATGATAGAGACAGATTTCGGTTAGGGGTTGGCCGACATTGGTTGGCCTTGGCTAGCATTGGTCAAGGTTGAGGTGACCAAAACTAGTGAAATTGAACCGACGTCGATCGAGGAAAATTAGTGTCGGTTAAGGTGTTTGGCATCGATTAGGGATGATGAGAAATGGGGGGAAGGAAATTAGAGAAGAGAGGGCTAAAGGAAGGTGTATGTAGGGAAAAAATGGGAAAAGGGGTGTTTGGGTGATGGTGGGGGTGGCAACTAGAATAAGGGAGAATAGGTGTACCAAGACACTAGGAAAAAGGAGCGATCGATAGGGTTATGGTTTGGGTAGGGTGTGGTGGGAAATAGTTATGTCATATAATAGGTGGGTTGGGTAAAAGGTATGATGGGTATGGTTAAGGATGAACAATTTTCTAGTTTGTTGGATGCGAGACTAGTGACCGGTATGGATGAGGGATAGAGTATTACCTCTATTGCTAGTAGTACAATCAAGCATGACCACAAATGAGTGGAGGCACATGACGGATGTTATCCTGATCAGGATCGACGCTACAGAGATATATCTTGAGATCTGAGTTTGATGGTCGCACTCATTGATAGATGGGATTCAAGCAACCAATACATTCCACCTACCAACAAGTGAGATCACTGTCACCCAAGAGGATGTATATAGGATCCTGCGCTACCTATAATGGGAGAGAAGGTTTATTATATTTTTCAAAGGCATCAGAGGAGCTGATAGTCACATTTTTTAGAGAGGTGATGGTGGAGTTGAGATACCATAGGATGATACTTGAGCTATGGGGACATGTACGCGGCCCATCCTCAGGAGATGAGGTTGGTTGTCCTGATCATGGAGGTAGTGTGTTGCTTTGTGTTTCCAGATGTGAAGGGTGGGATATTCCCATGAGCACTGATGGGAGTTCTCTAGGATATGATGGAGGATAAGACCTATTTTTCTTGGGCACTAGCATTCTTGGTGCAGTTATACAAAGAGATGTGGGCCTATGGGAGGCTACAAAGGTTTAGTTTGTGTTGTACCTTTCTTCTTCACTGTTGGGCATATGAGAACATCATATGTGTGTGTCTAGTTAGTTTTCCCCAACCTGATGCATTTGATGTGGGCTTGGTCTAAGTTGGTTACAGGCATTGGGTACTTGTTAGGGGAGAGCACATGGTTACTAGGGTTACACATGATGTGGCATATTACATGCACATGCTAGAGGGATTGTCAAGGGTTGACATCATTTGGAGGCCATATGTTGGCTTCCCTTCCTATAGACACATGGCAATGGATTTGGATGAGCTATAGCTATTTAGGTGGATAGAGGGAGGTCGTGGTCTTTGGTGAGAATGAGATGATACCCATTAATAGGGTCAGACGGTAGTTTGGGCTGCCCCAAGACGTTCCTCCGCCAATCCCATAGTACATGAGAGATGATGTGGAGAGGCATATGCCTCTACCACAACCGATTGTGCCAACAAGGAAGGAGGAGAAGGTGTGGACAGGAATATTGATGATGATGGCATCATTTATAGATACAGTAGTGGTTGGCGGCGTAGCAGAGACGCACAGCCCACCAAGGCTAGGAATCCCGACTTAGCCACTATTACAATTCAGAGTGACACATTACGGGCGTAGGTTGTCACCCTTTTGACACAACTTAGAGCATTTAAAGTTAAACTTACTGGATCAAAGGCATAGGTTACCACATTACAGTGCGGTGGTAGCCTTGCGGGCATAGGTTACACAGAGTAGGTACCCACATAGGGTGGGGATCATGATGGGGGACAGGTAGTCACCTTACAGGCGTAGATAGCAAGGTTACAAGGTTAGTTGGCCATTGCACAAGCATAGATTTTTTCCTTATAGGCCCAAATCATAGTGCAAGTACCCTCACATGCCTAGGGATAGGGTCCCATATTATAGGTAGTAGTGGGACAAGGTCCCATGGTACAGAGAGGAGGGAAACCTCCATAGGTATAAGGGTCGAGGCCATCATTAGTAGGATAGAGGTCACATGTTGTTGTGAGATATATGACACCACCATAGATAGTGTCGATGGTGAGATTCAAGGATACCCGAATGTGGCCAAATATTATCAAGATCAGCTAACGATTATAGGGATATATGTCTACTCCTATGTAGAGTACAGGGCACAAAAATCCTTGAGTGAGAGGATGAGATCTTGCATGGATAGTGACAAGAGTATATGGGTTCAAAGATCCCTGAGATAGGGTTAGGGTGAGGCTACTAGTGTCCTGGGAGGCTAGATCGACCACGGGCTAGGCAAAGATTAGATCAAGACCCATGGGGGAGATATGTTGGTAGGGTGTGATACAATTAGAGAGGAGGAGATAGATGATATCGGCCCGAGGGTCTCAGGTGGGGTGATGATTAGTCACCTAGTATGGTTATTTATTTTTTGAGATTTTGATATATATACCGGCTTATATGCCGATGATAGTGAGGTTATACATGAGATTTTTGTGAGTTGATTATAATCATCGGCTCATGCGTCTTTGAAGATGGTGAGTTGTAGATCGAGATTTTCTAGATACTTACTTGTATTTGTATCTATGTATATGTGTAGTGATACACATACTTTTTCCTAGTGATATAGATGATGATATTTATGGTATGGATGATGTACTTGTGTTTTGAAATTTCTATTAGTATTTGTGTATGGATGGAAAATAGGTGGATTAGGCATGGTGGAATCAAGGTTAGTTTAGGCATGATGGAGTCAAGTTGGTTTAGGCATGGTGGAGTTAGGTCGGTTTAAGCATGGTGGAGTTAGGTCAGTTAGGCATGGTTGAGTTAGGTCGGTTTAGGCATGGTGGAGTTAGGTCATTTTAGGCATGGTGGAGTTAGGTCGGTTTAGGCATGGTTGAGTTAGGTCGGTTTAGGCATGGTGGAGTCAGTCGGTTTAGGCATGGTTGATCATGTTTTTGGTTTTGATTTAATTTCTAAGTTATTGGTAACATGGGAAATAAATGATGAGTTATATGTATGTTATGGTGTAAATTTCCAAAATTTGTGATATTATAGAAATGTGGAATGATTAATTAGATGTTTTGAAGATATGATAAAATGGTAGGTATGTATGAATGATAAATTTCCCAATTTAATGAGAAATTTAAAATAATTAAGGGTGAATGTCAATAGAAAACATGTGGGAAAAATGGGTAAGATAAAGAGTGGCCGAGCTAACCTCCAAAGGACCCATGCCCTCGAAGTGTTGCCTACATAGGCCCAGAAAAAAGGGGCCTCAGGCTGATGTAGTTCTCCCATAAGCTAGGGAAGAATATGATGAGGTAGAGGGATGGGTTGGTCGGTTTTAGGCATGATTTAGCCTAGGTCATATGCATGGTTGATTCTAGGTCATAGGGATGGTTGAGTCTTAGGTGAAAGTGGAAATCTTTAAAATCTATATATCGATGGTTTGGTCCTGTATATGGTAATAAATAAGTAATGAAGAAGGTGAATGGTAAGAGGTGACAAAAAGAGGCACCTAATTGATAAGAACCATAACGATTCTTCCATACCAGAGTTTGGCTTATGAACATAAGACTCTAAAGTTTTGAGTGATTGACTATGCTAAGGTTGAAGAAAGTCACATGATCACAAAATGTCATGTTTGTGGCAAGTCCCTTGAGGAGATAGGAAATTAGGGTGAAAAAGGTAATGAGGTGAAAATGGGTGGTTTTAGCGTAACTTAGTGTATGATAGAATGTTTACCTCGTAACAAACCCATGATCATAAATAGACAAGTACATGAAGAATAAGTTATCATTTCGACTTTGTTTTTGTTTTTAATAGACTAATCGATGTGGGATGAGTATATTAACTCCTTGAGGTATTCGTGAAGCTGATCAATGCAGAAGCTTCTGATTTTTTTTTTTTTGCAAGGATAGTCCCCCTTTTTATGATAGACTACGTGTAGTATGGTAAGTTTTGTATAGTTGTCCTTTGAGGGAGCAGTCTATTTATAGCGGAGAGATAGAGAGAAGAGATGTCCCTTTTGAGGGAGTCATATTTTTGCTAGAATTTTGAATCAAGGAGTTGAATCCCATTTTTATTTTGGACGTTTAATTTATGGACAATACTATAGAGGAAGATGAGGTTATTGTTTAGAAGACAAAGCCATAACACACAGAGGTTAACTATGAAAGAGATGCTTTCAAGTGATGAATGACCACAGGATTCCATTATTGAAAAAGATGAAAAGTATCCATGAGAATCATGCCATGAGTAGAGTCATGGTACTCATATTGAAGATAAGGTTGAAAGGTGACAAGTAATCACATGATTCTTGTTTAGTCATTAATCCTCAAAACAAGTAACATGGAAGGTGAATGGTGCTCAAGGGATGATCGGTCAATAGAAAAAAGTGATATAGCACTAGATTTCAACAATAAAATGGTCAAAGATGTAAGGAATTGAGGGGCTTAGGTTTGGGTTTAACTTTGAGTGAAGATTAATCATAAGCACATGTTCAATAGGTATGAGTAACAATACGGGTTCTAAGCCAATTAGGAGTAAATTTGCCCGTTTACGTTTTTGTTCTTTGGTTACATGTTGATTTTCCTTCATGATGAGGTTGCCAACCTGAAAGGTGTTGATGAGTGTGACTATCCAATGTCCACATCACCTAGGTGAGTCATCAATCATCGTCCACATCACCTGTGAGTCAGTCAGTCAGGTCTTAGGAAGTCAAATGACAAGTGTCAGATTCTGTCATAGAATCTGACATTGTCATTTGTGTCAATGCGTCATAGGAGTTACATTCCTTATTTGGAATTGCAACTCCTCTTCTAGTGGTGTCATATGCGCTACCAACGTCATATGCGCGGTGGCGTCATTGATTTCTTTCCATGTTTAGGCATGGGGGTTACACAACACCCCTATTTGTACTTCCTATTTTTCGATCTATGAGTATGAGTAGACCCATTCTTCTTACTTGCAATCTTCTTTCCATTATTTCGAATCTTGCATATTGCGTTGGCTTGACGTTACCATCGGAGTGCAACTTCATTGTGGTGCATCACTTTTTGACATCGGTTCTCGTGAATCCCTCTTTCATGGTATCAGAGCTGGTTTCAGTAAACGTGCACTCTTCGTTTCTCAGTTGTTTATTACTTCTGGTTTCTTCTCATTTCCTCGTGTGCAATTTTTTTTTATTATCATTTTGGAATTATTGCTCACCTCGTATTGAGGTTTCAGCAGTTGCAAGTTAAGGTATTTGGTTGGTTTGTTTATCAGCTGAGTTCATATTTGGATATTTCTAGATCTTTGTGGTTGTTGTTTCTGGGTTATTTCTTGTTGGTTGTGTTCAGATTCAGCTGCATGGTAAAAGAAGAGCTTGTTTTTTGGCATGGACCTATGATTACTGGTTGCGATCGTTGTTTTTCTTCACCGGTGTATACTCGCGACTATTCCGAGCTTCTTCCCCATCGCTGTGGTTCCTTGCTGTCTCAAAACATTTTTGCAAACCTCTCACATTTTTTGCAAAACCTCTCACATTTTTGCCTTGTCTCTCATGTTTTTTGCAAAGCTACTCACATTTTTCCTCTGTTCTGAGCATTTTCAACTGTTCCAGATGTTTTTGGGCCTTTCTGACTGTTTTCTCCCTTCCAGGGATTTTTTTGCCTGTCCTCAGGCATTTTTCTCCCCTGGCTGCGTTTTCTCCTTTGTTCCAGGTGCGTTTAAACCTGTTCCAGGCATTTTTCTATCACCTGGCTGCATTTTCAACTGTTCCAGGTGTTTTTTTAACTGTCCTAAGGTGTTTTTTCTCCTTTCCTGTGTTTTTGCATGCTGTTCTGGCGTTTTTGGACTGTTGAGGCGTTTTTTTTTGGACTGGTAAGGTGTTTTTTTCCTTGATTGGCATTTTTGGACTGTTACATTTCGCATTTACCGACAAAGTGGGCAAGTCACTACATTATCTATTTTTACCTGCCTTTCATCCCCACATGGCTTTCTCACTTTTAACGCTGCCAGGTAAGATCTCTCTAAAAATACGTTTTTTATTCACTTTTCTAAAAAATGTGGTTGCATTCTTTTTATCTTATCACTCTTCTAAAAAAACGTGTTGTTTCATTATTTTTAAAAGGTATAAGGTAAAAACATTACATTTTATTGGCATTGTAAGTTTTTTGGCTTGTTTTATTAACCTTCCGTCGAGTGCCGAAGACGAAGGGTGAGGTCCGGATTGGCAGGTGGCTAATCCCCCCTCGCAATACAAACAAACCCTATCTCAAATTCCATGCCATTTCCAACGAGCATACATACAACACCCTTTGCATGCGTTTAGGGCACTTTTTTAATCCGTTTGCAGGCTTATTGGCTTTTTCCTCATCAATTGCGGGAATTGGTTTTTGCTATAACTTTTGACTCGTTGCTCGGTTTTGAGCACTTCTTTAGTCAAAGTTGCATGTTTTTTCACACTCTAGATGATGGGATCATTAGTTTTGTAAACACACTAATTTTATAAAGTGCCGCATTCTGGGGGGTGTCTTTGTATTGCTTAATTCAGCTCATTTTTTCTTGAGCTTTGTTCTATTCCTTTTTTGTGGACTTGTGAGCGTGTCTCCACAATCTTACAACAAAGGGATTCTTTTGTGTGACGTGAGATGTTGTTTCTCACAAAGCTCTTTCTTCCCCCTCTTGCTTCTCTCTTTCGTGCTTTCTTGCAGTTGTTGATCTTGTGCCCTACGAACCTTGATTGTTGTCTCCACCATTGCGTTATTACGCTAATTGCAAGGTGAGTGACAAACTGGTTCTCGAAACACAGTCACATCTGGTTGTAATCAACGCATTGAATTATAAAGTGCCAAACTCGGGGGGGTGTAATTTTGTTCTGGGGTGGTTGTTTCTTTTCTCTCTCCTTCCTTCTGCATTCCTTGGTTCTATCTCTTCATTATGGATATCTCTAAAGTACCAGTGCTCACACCTTTTAATTTCTTTGAATGGAAATATAAAATTATATTGGTTTTTCGAATTAAAGGGTTATACCAAGTTACCATGGGGTTAGAGATCGAACCTACCTGATGAACCCGAAAAATCTAAATGGTTCAACCGTTGTGATGAAGCCTTAGGTATTATCTGTATGTCCGTCTCTCCCGACTTGCTCTTCCACATCGAAACTTCCTCAACACCCGATCAAGCATGGAAAACGCTCGATGATATGTTTGGGAAGCAAGATGACATGAGAGCGCATGAGTTGGAGAATGAACTACTAGGGTTAAACCCTAGTGACTTTGAAAACCTACAGGCCTTCTTCTCAAAAAATTTCCGCACTAGAATGCTTCTAAAGGAATGTAAAGTGGATAAGAAAGACTCTCAATTGATCTTGTCGATTCTTTCTAAGTTAGGTCCTAAATACTCTGTTTTCATTTCAACTTTTCACGCCATGAAAGCCGCCTTGGGTAGTACTTGGACTATGCCCTCCTTTGACATTTTTTCGTCCCAACTCATTCGAGAACAGGACAAACTCATTCAAATGGGGACTCTAAAATCCAAGTCACATGCTCTTGTGGTGAATAAGGGAAAGAAAAAAGAAAAGAATAAAGAAACTAAGGACCAACCTAAGAAAGAAACCAAGACCAACCAACCCCCAGTTAAGCCCATCACTCATACTTCGACTTCTGAGCCTAAAGCAAAGAAGGAAAAGTATAAATGCTCCTATTGTAAGAATTCTAGCCATGACGAGCAACATTGTTTTCAGAAACAAATTGATCACTTAACTCATTTACTTGAGAAGAATAAAATAAGTGTTCATGAATACGTTAAACAAAATGCTCAGAAAGGTGAGTCTTCTAATGCAAAGGAGACTAAAAATGAAAAGAAGAAAGGTAAGGCCCTCATAGCTAGATCAGCTCCATCATCAACTTGGATTATCGATTCGTGCCTCGCACCACATGGCTTCTTCAGAGGTTGAATTCTCTAGCATTGAACCATGTGGCATGTCCCAAATCACGTTGGGTGATGACACTCATGTGTCGGTTTCCAGTAGTGGATCGGTAGAGATTGAAGGTGGAACATTTAACCAAGTGTTGAGTGTTCCCAATCTCTCTACCAATCTCCTATCAGGTTTACCAAATCACCCACCTTGGTGAAGGAATGCAAGTGGAATTTGGTCCTAACTCGGTGATTATTCATGAGCTTAACTCTGACTGCACTGTGGCTGAGGGAAAGGCAGATCACCATTCACGGTTGTATACCTTTTCCCACTTTTCTTCTGATTCAACGCCCAATGCCTTTCTCACTCATGCAAATGAGGTTAGCAAGTTATGGCATGAGCGTTTTGGGCATCTAAATTATCACTACCTTGAACAATTGAGCCAAAATGAAATGGTCAATGGGCTACCCCGAGTTAAGTTTTCTAAGGGTTTGTGAGGGTTGTACTTGAAAGCACCCTAAAAAAGCTTTGACAAGGGAAAATCCCGGAGAGCTACTTGTCCCTTGGATCTTGTTCATAGTGATGTTTCTGGCCCTTTTCCATCTCCTTCTTTTACTAGATCTCTATATATACTAACCTTCATTGATGACTTTTCACGTTATACTTGGGTATATTTTCTTAAGCTTAAGTCTGAAGTTTTTGAGCATTTTCAAAACTTTAAGGCTCTTGCTGAGAAACAAGCGGAACAGTCTATCAAGGTTCTTCGAACCGACAATGGAGGTGAGTATGTGAGCAACAAGTTTGAGGATTTCTACACTTCTGAGGGGATTGCTTTGCAAAGCATACAGTTGCTTACAACCCTTCCCAAAATGGAGTTGCAGAAAGAAAGAACCGAACTTTAAAGGAGATGGCTACTTGTATGGTTCACTCAAAATCTCTTCCTCCACAATATTGGGCTAAAGCAGTGAATTGTGCTTGTTATATTCAGAACCGTGTCCCACACAAGGTAGTAAGAGGGATGACACCCTTTGAAGCCTGGTTTGGACACAAGCCTGATGTTGAGCACTTTTGAGTCTTCAGATCCAAGGCTATGGCTCAGATTCCCAAAAAGAAATGCAAGGCATGCGATCCACAATCCAAACCTGTATCTTTGTCGGGTATCCCGATGGCATGAACGGATATCGATTGTTGAACCCTACCACCCATGAGCTTTATATTGAGAGGAGTGTGAAGTTTGATGAGTCATCCTTGACTTCAACTTCCACTGAGGTCCTTTTGCCCACTGATTCAGATTCTGACTCTTCAGATGATGATGTTGTTGAGTGAGTTCCACCTCTCCCAGCTCCTCCCGATCCTCAAACTTCGAGTCTTCTCGATTCTCGACAAAGAGTGATGATGAGGACTATGTCCCTTCTCACTCAAGTGAAGAATCTTTGACTGAGCCCGAGCCTTCCGGGACCTCTTTGGGCCAGGAAAAATTTACAGAGTGCTGGAGATTTAGTTGGAGATCCTTTGGATGAGAGATGTACTCGCTCAGACTTCACTAGACCTCACTCCTTCTTCACCTCTGCTTCTGATCCACCATCCTTCCATGAAGCTTCTGGGATTCCTGAGTGGGATTCTGCCATGGATGAGGAGTATTCCTCACTCATAAAGAATGACACTTGGGATCTTACCCTTCTTCCGAAAGGAAGAAAATATTGTTGTAGGTAGGGGTATATCGAACAAAGTATGGAGCTAATGGAAAAGTTGAGAAGTATAAAGTGACTTGTAGCTAAGGGTTTCTCCCAAGTAGCTAGGGTTGATTACTCGGAAACCTTTGCTCCAGTTACAAAGATGACTTCCATTCGACTGACCCTTGCCATCGCTGCCACTAACAGATGGGAAGTCCACCAAATGGATGTTAAGAGTGCCTTCCTTCATGGGGACCTAGAGGAGGAGATCTATATGGAACAACCTCCGGGTTATGTCCATGATCCATCCTCGTTTGCAAATTAAAGAAGTCTCTACGGCCTTAAACAAGCCCCCGGGCTTGGTATGCCAAGATGGACTCCTTTTACTTGCATCAGGGTTCACTCGGTGTCACTCTGACCCAAATGTGTATATTCTGTGATAGGATGACTCCATGCTTATTCTTGTTCTCTATGTTGATGACTTGTTGATCACCGGTAGCTCTTCCTCTATCATTGATTCTGTGAAGATATCCTTGGCCAACAAGTTCTCCATGTCTGACTTAGGATTGCTTCATTACTTTCTTGGGATCCAAATTTCACAATCTGACTCAGGAATTATGATCTCGTAGCCTAAGTACTCTCTTGATTTGCTTGCTCGGTTTCACATGTCCGATTGCAAGTCCTCACCTACTCCTTTTCTTTCGGGATTAAGTTGGTTTCTGATTGCTCTTCCCCCTTGGTTGACGGTACCCTTTATCGACAATTGGTGGGAAGCTTGATCTACCTTACTCACACTCGGCCAGATCTATCGTATGCCGTCGGGATCGTGTCTAGATTTATGCAGGAGCCTCATGAGCTGCACTTAAAAGCAGCAAAGTGGATCCTTCACTATGTTCATGGCACTCACACAGATGGTATTCATTACTTAGGAGGGACTGAGATTGACTTGGTTGGATTTACAGACTCAGATTGGGCCGTGATCTAGATCATCGGAAGTCTACCTCAGGCTATAGTTTCACTCTTGGTTCAGGTCCTGTCAGTTGGTCCAGCAAGAAACAGAATGCCATTGCCATATCATCGACAGAAGTAGAATACAGAGGAGCAGTTAACGCTGCCACAGAAGTTGTTTGGTTACAGGGTATTATGACAGAGTTTGGCATCCACTTTCGGCGGCCTACCATTATCTACTGTGACAACATGAGCACTATCTTGATTTGTAGAAATCTAGTTCAGCATCGGACGAAGCACATTGAGATTCATATGCACTTCATATGGGAGCTGATACATGAAAACATCATCGACATACAAGTATGTTCAGATAACTGATCAGGTTGCAGACATTTTCACCAAGCCCTTCACTGAGGTGAAGTTTCTTCACTTGCGGTCTCTTCTTGGGGTGAGGTCTACTGTAGCCACCCATCTTCTTCGGGCTATATAGTCCTCCTCCTCCTCTTCTTCTTTCCATAAAGATGTTGTTTGTACATGGGCACCTTATCAGGCCTTTAGTTGTCGGGGCCCATTGACACATCTTTCTTAGTTGTCTAGGGGAGTCTTCTTTTTTCTGCTGGCTTACCTTGACCTCTTCCTCGGCTTCGATGAAGGGGGGGTGTTGGTGTGTGTGACTATCCAGTCATCGTCCACATCACCTAGGTGAGTCATCTCGCCTTGTGAGAGTCATAGGTCTTAGGAAGTCAAATGACAAGTGTCAGATTCTGTCATAGAATCTGACATTGTCATTTGCGTCAATGCGTCATAGGAGTTACATTCCTTATTTGGAATTGTAACTCCTCTTCTAGTGGCGTCATATGCGTTAGTCAACGTCATATGCGTCAGTGGCATCATTGATTTCTTTCCATGTTTAGGCATGGGGGTTACACAACACCCCTATTTGTACTTCCTATTTTTCAATCTATGAGTATGAGTAGACCCATTCTTCTTACTTGCAATCTTCTTTCCATTGTTTCGAATCTTGCATATTGCGTTGGCTTGACGTTACCATCGGAGTGCAACTTCGTTGTGGTGCATCGATTTTCAACATCGGTTCTCACGAATCCCTCTTTCAAAAGGTTCATTCATGGACACATTTATCATAGGCACATTTGATATGTTTCTCGGTAGATTTGAAGATGATCAATAGCATTGAGACGGTGTTCATCTAACAACTCAAGTTGTGCTAAATAGTCCCGTTGAAATTCATCATCGTTGAGCATGTCTTGTAGTGAGATGTGGAGAGATGGCATCTAGACTTCAAGAGGAAAGAAAACCTTGGTACCATAGACCGAGAGAAAGGTGTCATAGTAGTCAAGTGCGATTACTAGTGCGTTAAGCCCAAAAGACGAATAGAATGTGCATATGCCAATCCTTCCCATTATCGTCAATTACTTTCATAAGAATTTTGTTCAAGGTTTTATTGGTTAATTTTTCTTGGCCATTTGTTTGTGTGGAGTAAGGTGAAGAGAAACTGAGTTGAATTCCAAAATAATTTCAAAGATTTTGTAGGTTTTTGTTTTTGAATTACTTTTCTTTATCAAAGTGATGAGGTGATGAGAGACTCCAAAGCGAAAAATAATGTGATGGTTGATGAATTCACAAATTTTCTTGACTATTGTAGAAATGAGGGGATGGCTTCTACCCATTTAGTGTAGTATTTAGTAGTAGTTATAATCCATTGATAGTGTTGTGAAGAATTAGAATTGATATCTCCAACAAAATCCAAACCCCATTGAGAGAAAGTCCAAATGTATCATGTGACCTATAAGGCATGACTAGGTGTGTGATGAATATTAACATGTTGCTGGAATTTCACACAATGTTTGACATAGTCACAATAGTCATGGTTTAGGGTTGGCCAATAATATCCTAGGCGAAGAATGCATTTAGTGACAACTAAGCCACTAAATTGACCTCCAATTTTTTTTTGTGAACTTCCTTTAGAGTGTAGGGAATTTTAGAACTTGTAAGGCATCATAAAAGAATATCGTCAAAGTAGCATTTATAAAGAAGACCACCCATGATGACATAGTGAGAGGCACCTTTAAAAATGGCACATTGTCCATTATGAGTAAGATCAAGAGGCAGAATGGAAAGGGAGAGGTAGTCTACAAACTGCTTATACCAAAGGTCATGTGGGTTAGATGTAATGGTTCCATGGACTTGACATCTCAAGATAAATAAGAAGGTGATTGCAACCTTTGTATTGTGACAAATATTTTGGAGTCGGAAGACAAAGCGGGTATCTAAGAAGCCAGGAAGGCCATGGTATCCATAAATTTATTAGTAGAACATGGGGTGGTTTGAAGTTCATAACGGTCAAAGGTAGTCAAAAGTATGTTGACATGACGTTTGTACTTTTTATTATTTCATTACAACAATGGTATATACCATTGAATTGGTTTACAACTAGTTGGGAATCACCAAAGATATTAATTGATTTAACATCTAGGGTGATGGCGGTTTGAAGGCCTAATATGAGTGCTTCATATTTGGTGATGTTTTTAGTATAATCAAAATCTAGTTTGAAAGATAAAGGCATAGGTTCACCATCAAGAGGAATGAGGATAACGCCTGCACCACCTCCACGTTGACATTTGGAACCATCGAAGAATAATTTCATTTGGTAAGGGCTATCGTTTAAAGAGAGGGTAATAATGGATTTGTCTGGAAAATTGAAGTTAGAGGGTTGATCTCCAGAAAGAGGTGTGTCTGCTAGTTGGTCAATGATGGTTTGGCCCTTGATATATTTTTGGTGGATGAATTCAAGGTCAAGGTCTGTAAGAAGCATGAGCCAATGTGCAACACATTGATGCTGGTAGGGTTTGGCATACATGTAATGTAAGGGATCAGTGTTAGTGACGACAAAGGTTTTGTGGTTAAGTAGGTAATGATGAAGTTTAGTGGTGACAAAAACTAAGGCTAAGAAAAATATTTCAGCATGGGTGTACCTAGTTTCGTAGTATAAAAGGGTAAGACTTGTGTAATAAATCATTTGGTCCCTGTGTTGCTCATTCGATGAGCGAGTGTGGTACCTAAGGAATGATCAGTAGCAGAAATGTATAGGTAAAAGGGTTGATCATCTTTAGGGGGAATGAGAATTGGTGGTTGAAGGTATTATTTTAAGGTGTCAAAGGCTTTGTGGCATTCATCATCCCATTTAAAGGAAACGTCCTTTTTGAGGAGATGATGAAATGGTTGACAATGGTCGAAAAGTTGTGAAATAAAATGATGAATATATTGCAACTTACCTTGCAAAATTTTAAGATGAAGATTATTAGGATGAGGCATTTCAAAAATAGCCTTTACTTTAGTAGGACCAACTTCTATGCCATGCAAAAATAATGAAACCAAGGAGCTTTCTGAAAGCACCGTAAAGACACACTTCTTAGGTTAAAGGTGAACACAATACCTGATGAGGTGATCAAAGATGAGCTTAAGGACTATCGGGGTTTGGCCTAATGTTTGGATTTTTCAATAAGAACATCTACGTAATCTTCCAATATGTGATGCATTATTTCAGTGGAAGATATAAGTCATGGCTCACCGATATGTAGCATAAGAAAAATTTAAGGCCAAAAGGCATGACTCGATAGCAAAAGGTCCCCTAATGAGTGATGAAGGAAATTTTTCATTAATCTTATAGAGTGAATAATATTTGATTATAACTCGAAAAACCATCCATGAGTGATAGCATCTCATGGTCGGAAACAAGCTCAACCAATTGGTCAATTCCTAGTAGAGGAAAGTCATCTTTGGGGCAAGCTAAGTTAAGGTTGTGGAAATCCATGCAAATGTGGAGTCCCCCTATCACTTTTGTGATAGGAACAATATTAGAAATCCATTGGGGATAATCAATGGGTAGGATGAAGGAAACTGAGAGAAGGCGTTGAATTTCTTCTTTGACAAGAAGGGAAATGCGAGGATACATTTTTTGTTTCTATTTTATGGGTTTGGTATTAGGAATGGTTACAATATTGTGGACCACAATGTTTGGGTCAATACTAGGCATATCAGCATAAGACCAAGAAAAATCTTTGCTATGGTCCCATAGGAAAGAAGTAAAAGCTTCCTATTCAGCAACATCTAAAGATTGACCTTTCTTTAAGATGTGTGGTTCATCCTGAGTTTTAATGTTTATTTTGATATTTGATTCATTTAACATGGTTTGTGTCTTAGAAGTAAATTACCGGTGAATATACGAATATTCAACACCAAGGTAGGTGAGGATAGACTCATCATCCTAACATTGAATGACATTAATAGGTGTATCATCATCGATCATGTCAGGATACATGAAGGGAAAAGATGAAGGATCCTCGCCATTGTGTTGATAAGTCAGAGGTCCCAAGGAAATTATGTTCATGAAAAAAAAATGGAATAGATTTGGGATCTATGGAATCCTTGGGTGAAGGTGATGACATTGGTGAATGGGGTGGAGAAGGTTTTTCATCCTCAATAAGGTCGATGCAGCCTTCTTGGAAGATGGTGTGGAAAAGCCAATGCCACTGCGATCTTTGTGTTTATAAGTGGTACATGGGATTACAGTATGATGGCCTTGTTCATACAAACCGAAGCCAAATCCTTTCCATGCGCAGCGGTGAAGAAAAGTGTGGGTGAAGAGGCAGTTACTAAGATATTGGAGGTTAGATGAAAAGGGGCGTGTTTGCAATGGAGGTTCAAGTGAATAGGTGGTAGTATCAAGTCCCCCATACATTAAGTTAGTGTGAAGGTGGGGAGGACCATAAGGGAAAACCTCTCCTATGTGATAGTCATAACGAGGATGTTGGCGTAGGTTTCCATACTCTTTTGGAGTGAGGAATGTGTTAATATTGTAGAGGCGGTACTCCCCTAGAGTGAGGCATTGAAAAACACCTTCTAAGGGATTGGTAGTAGATATATGGGTAGTGGGGATAGATAAATTACTAGGTGATTGGGAAGGAGGGGTATCGGTTGGTTGGGAAGTAGATGGGCCAGCTGCAAAGGTTGTGGCAGTAGTAGGAATAGAAGAGTTAGGTGTGGGAGAGGTGGTGGAAACATTGGTGGATGGGGTTGTGGGTGAAGGATAATTGGGTGTAGTGATAGATGCCTTAACTAGTAAAAGGACATTGTTAGGTCCATACAACATGTTACATGTTTTAAAGGGTGATAATTCAGCTTACATAGTATAGTTATGCCCTTCATGTTTGAATTTTACACACTACCGTAAATTTGAAGGAACACAACCCATGACGTGAATCCAAGGTCGGTTGAGCAACTGGTTATACTAGAACTCCCCCTTTAAGATGTATAATAATTATGGGACATTGTAAGAGCCTACATGAAGGTGAATAATAATGGTGCCAAGGGTGGAGGTGATGGTGTCATTGAAGGAGCACAACATAATTGGGTTATTATGCATACAATTTGAAGGGATGCGCATTTGATTGTATGTGTGGGAGGATATGATGTTGATGCTAGCACCACCATCGATCATAACATGTTGTATGTGTATGTTATCAATATAGATAGAGATAAAGAGGGTGGGGTCAGGGTCATCTTATTGGAGAGGTACAATCTTCTCATCAGAGAAATTGAGGGTGGTGACTTGATGAGTGGGCATGGGGTAGAAGAAGGAGATGATTTGGTAAGTGATGCCACATGGTGAGGGATGATAATGGAGGTTATTGGTGTGGGGTCATTAGGTAAAACCTTGATGGATTACAAAACCTCCATAAGGGATTGTCTATGAGATTTAGAAGTTTAGACGAGATCATATAAAGACATTTTTAAAGGGGATTGATGTAATTATTTTATCATTGTATGATGGGTGACCCCGTCAAAAATAGGGTGTGTGGGTCCTTGAATGGTGATTTTAGGCACGGGTGAAGATGGTATATTGGGAATGGGATTGTTTGATGGAATATTTTATTTTTCTTTTCCTTTGTCCTTTTGGGCATGGGTGGTAACTTGGACCATGTTAATCGAGGGAAGGAGGTAGATGGATAAGGTACATCATGAGTAGTGTAATAGCATGATGGGAAAAAATCTAATGCAGGTAAGAAGCTTGTTGCTACTAACATTTGGGCAAAGTGGTTTGGGCGGTGGTTTGGACAACTCTCTTATACTAACCATGTTGATCTTATATTTTGAAGGTGGAAAAAAGGGTTGTGGGGGTGGAGATGCAGGTCGTTGAAGAAGCAAGGGACGATGATGTGTGGTGATAGGTGAAGGTGGAACATGGTCCTCATCAAGAAGATCATCATCGTCAAAATTTTCTTCAGGAGGACATAATTGTAGGAGAATGGTTTTGAGAGCCTTACAACCTTCTACATCATGTCCTAGCACATGATGATAGGAACAAATTTTAGTTTCATCAAACCATTTTGGTTTGGGTTTGAGGGGGTCATAAGGTTGAAGCAACGGTAATGTGATGACGAAATTCTCTAAGAGGTTGGTTAGAATGTTGGCGTAGGACCCTACCAATGGATCACAATGGGAAGTGAGTGTGGGTTTGGGTAAAGGTGTGGATGATCATGAGGGAAGAGGTGTTATAGGAGGGGGAATGGGTTGGACCATTGGTTTGGTAGGTGGTATTGTCTTAGGCTTTGATGGCATCCACTTGGGTAAAGGTGTGATAGAAGAGCTAGCAATGGAAGGTTTTGTTGGTTTAAATACCTTGTTGGATGGTAGTGGGTTCTTGTCTTTAGATTGCACCTTATTGGGTAAAGGTGATATTGGAGTACATGATGCAGAAGGGAAATCAGATGGTGGAAGAGGATAGGTTACCCATGGGGACAATAGATTTGTAGAAGAAGTGGTTAGTAGAGGAAATTTGGGTGGATAGTATGGGTTGAAGTCATATAGGAAAAGTTAGGGTTATAGTAATTGGTGGTAAGAAATGCATGAGTGGGGGCGAGGGTGTTTTTGTGCGGAGTAAATGAGGTGTAGCGAAGGATTGTGATGAAGTAGTAGCTTTCTTATCTTTTGATTGGATTTTTAGTAGGAGGTTACTTGGATAGGTTTGATGGGTGAGGTACTAGGATGAATAGAAGGGAAGAAGGTGACAAAGGTGCAAAGACGTGAGACTAGTGTATGAGACCTGCGCAGTAAATTGGTAAGGTGTGACATTAGCATGACACCCAAGGTAGTGATGGGTCTAGATACAGACGAAGATATAGGTGTGGGTAGGTTCTTAGGCATTAGAATGGTTTTATTCATGGGTAAAGGTTCGGATGTAGGTAGAGGTGATGAAGAAGAAGTCATTTTGATAGGCATGGCTAGGGTCGATCCGGTCGCTAGGAATACCTTTGGATAGATTGTTGAGGTATCTTCAAGAACTATTTGTATTTGAGTCAAAAAGGGGATCCAAAGATGTCCCCAAAGCATGGAATTATCCATGTAATCCAAGTGATCGGCCAGTCACAAAAATGAGACTATTGTAAGAGGAGATGCAGTTGGTTTCATGGAAATCCCTATAAAATATGTTTGTGAGACAGGGAATTGGCTAGCTTCGGACTCTGTGGGTAAAAGAGTTGAGATCAGGTCAACGGAATACCGAGGAGAATTTTTCACCAACAAGTTGTGGCATCTCGAAGAATCTCCTATGGGTAGGAGAGATGGTAGGTGGGGTGAGGTAGACTTATCCTTTAGTGGAGGAGAAGGTGATGATGATTCTCCTATTGATTTTTAGTAGGTTGTGAGGTAGAAGGTAAAATGACATCACTTGAAATAATGGATTCCCCATGGTTGAAGGAGTGGAAGAGGTATGCTCCTTTATGGGTAGAGGAGCTCATGCCATAATTTCCTCGATAGACGAATTATGTGGAATTTGAGGAATAAATGGTACGATATCGAAAATGGAATGGATTTCATGGAAATTATTGTCATTGGTTGAAGGTTCCCTATTTTTATTAGATGATGGTGTATGATTAGGGAACGACTTCTTAAATATGTGTAAATTTTTATTTTTCAATGCATTCGAGTTTTCCATGATGAGATCTCCATTATCTATCATCTCTTGGACAAAGTTCTTATAAGTTATTCAATTACCATCGTTTTGGCCTTTAATGCAATGATAATTACAATAGTCATGTTCCTTATACCATACAGGCATAGGGCAAGTAGGATCAAAACTAGGATTATGTTTCATGGGGGGAAGTGTAATGGCTCTAGCTGTAAGAAGCTTTTCCAATTATAAAGAATAGGCCTCTCCAATTCAAGTGTACTTTCGTTGTTCCTGATGGAACCGAAAACTCGAAGCGGGGAAATATTGGAGGAAGGTTTGTATTTATAAGAGGGATGAGATGGACCAAATTTGAGAACTACCACATTGGTAGATCCTTTGGATTTTGAATAATTATTTTGGGGTTTTGAAGACGAAGAAGAATCATTTGATTTGAACGGGGTGTTCTTGTTTTGTAATTGGATTTTCTTTTCTTCAATGGTGTGAATTTCCAGATTTTTGCCATGGTGAATGCTTCGTCGAAGGTACAGAAGGTTTGTATCTATAGATTTGGTGAGATGTGTCTAGCACAAGCTCTAGTGAACAACTCAATAAGTTCATCTTGAGGTAACTGGAATGTTAATTGGTTGATAAGACTTCACCAATGAGCAACTAAATCTACGATAATTTCTTCGTCATATTGTCATGTCAAATATAGGTTGATCATGGTGACTTTTTTGACTACAATGATTGAGAAATGGTTCAGAATGCTTAAGCCACTTGGTTAAAGGAGTAGATGGAATGTCTAGGTAAACTTTTGTACCAATCTAAGGTGGGTCCTATTAGGGACATGGGTAATGTTTGTAAGAGAAAAGCATCATCATGGGAAATTAGATAGCACCCATATTTGAATGACCGCAAGTACTGTTGTGGGTCTTATTTACTATTGAAGTGGTTGAACTTGGGAATTTTCCAATACACAGGGTATGTGTGAATAGGAATAGATGGATGAATAAGATCATTATAAATTTCGTCATAAGTTAAGAAGTTACAAGATCCAGAAACTAATTCTTTTAATGTCGCATCTTTTCCATCATCATCCTCATGAGATCATTGGTGGGTTGTGAGGAATGGGTACCTCCTACAAAGTAAAGGGAGGTTAATGATGGGTGTATGATGTGGATGACATCCCGAAGATACATGGGAGTGCCGAATATGAATATTGCGAAGGGGGATAGATACGGGTAGAAGATACCCGAAATAAGTGATAGACGAGATTGGGGGTTCTTTGGTGATGTGTATAAACAGGTGGAGTAGTCATAGCAAGAACTCTCATGGTAATCGGGGTAGAGATTGAGGGATGGAAAGGACTATATTTTTAAATGGGGTATGGGTTTCCGACACCAAGTGCTACATCCTTAATCATATATCTTATATTGGTTGTATATAGCTGACTTGTGGCTATCATAACTTCTTATCATTATGTCTCTCTTTCATATATGTTATATTTTCATTAGTGGGTTGGCCTTGGTGTTGGCCATAACATAGGAATAGTATATATAGGGGTTATTAGGTAGTAGTTCATGATCATATTCAACATTTGAGTCTTATTGTCTGGTTTGGAGGTTGCCCCCTCGAAGTGGCTAAGCTATTCTTCTTGCACATTGAGATCATTTATCTGAAATATTGTGTTCATTGGTGTTATATTTCTACTGATAATCAGATTTATACAAGTAATTACATTACAAGTGGTATCAGAGCTTGAACTCGGCCAGCACTATGTCAAACCCTAATTGTGAAGGTTCATCCATATCTCAAAATAGGTAGTGAATTTTTCTACAATTTTTTCTTTGGTGTGGCGAAATCAGTCAAGTAAGCTTCCCTAAAAAATTAAGAATTTTTGACTTGATTTGAAAAATTTATAGTGGTTTTATGTTTTTTCATAATTCGGCTACCTAGGGTGCAATTTGTGGAATTTTTCAAAGTTATTTACATTTCCAGAAATAATATTAAAAGTTATTTTGAGTTTTATAAAATTTAGCTGAATTCCTATTGAAATCCCAAACCCTAAATTTTGACCTTGATCTTTAAATCTTACCATTTTGGGGCATCATGGTTGGGCCTTCGACAAGAAGAAAAAAATTCCATCACTCCAAGTAAAACACCGATAAGGATGAGATAATAGTTGAGGAGCTAGAGTCGAAGGGGTATCTATAGAGCCCTCGGTGGTTAGGGTTTACTTCAACCATAAGGTTAGCTATCTTGAGTTAGAGTTGTGAAACCTCGAGGGTAGAGTGGTCAAGCAAAGAAGATGTAGAAAAGATTAGACAATGATTGGAGGATTTCATTCTCCAATTAGCTTCTACAATATCATGGGTCATCATATCCTTCCTAATCAGCCACAACTCAATCATACTCATATTAACCAGGGTGGATCTTTAGGTCAAACTAATAGACAAACTAGCCAAGGTGGATCTGCAAACATGACCAATCCAAATAAAAACACTCTGCACACCCCTAACATGATTCCAAAAGTGGAAATGTGTAAGTTTGATGGAAAGGATCCACTCAATTGGATTAACCATATGGAGAATTTCTTTGATCTTCATCAGATTCCATCGGGACAAAAGGTTACCATGGCATTGTTGTATCTTGAACCTGACCAATTCATTTGGTATCAATGGTTATGTGCTCAAAGGAAAAAGAGTGGCCTCACTATTACATGGACATTATTCACTTAAGAGTTGCAATTGCACTATCATTCTATTGTTTCAAAGAATTATTTCATCAATAAGCAAAGCGAGACAAATAGGAATCAAATATTACATCCATCAATTCTAAAACCTTTCCTTACGGGTGGAAAATATTCTGAAGATAATTTTAATGACTTATTTATTGGGGGTTTTAAAGAAAAAATTGATACATAGGTGCATATGTTTAATCCTCATAAGGTTTTAGACTATATGATCATGGCACATAGGGCAGAGGAAAAATTTATTTCCAGTAGGAAACAAAATGTCACTAATATCAGAGATCATAGCACCCTTCCACCATCATTCCCTCGGCAAAGTAAGACCGACACCTCAACAAATTAAAGAAAAGAGAGCCAAAGGGTTATGTTTTAACAATGACAACAAATTTGGACCAGGACATAAGTGTGTTGAAAAGAAGTTGTTCTACATTGAGGGACCTACTGGAGAAGAAAAAAATGAAGACGATGAAGAGGTAGAGCCAGTGGAGGAATTAGGAGATCCCCAACCAACAATATCATGCCATGTAATTTCTTGTATTAGCACTCCCCAAACTCTCAAATTAGTTGGATTCTTAAAAAAACACGGGGTAACAATGTTGATTGATTCGGGAATTACTCACAATTTCATCAATCATAAGTTGGTGGTATGCTTGAACTTCTTTGTTTATCTAGATCCCGAATGTCAAATCATGATTCTTTGACAGAAAAGCTGTTAGTTGTTGAGTAAAATGCCATAAGATTAATCTCGCCATGGTATATTACTTGCTAACTAGCAATATGTATGCCATTTCCATGGGAGGAGTAGACATTGTGTTAGGAGTTTAGTGGCTTACCACCTTGGGAACCATTGAAATGAATTTCCAAGAGTTTTTCATGCAATTTCAAATCGGAGAAGGAGGACTTTTAAACTAAAAGGACCGAGAGTAAAGTCCCCACAGATGGTAAGTTCTCATCGGATGCAAAAATTTCTTGGAAAGGGTGCGAGAAGGGTTTGTGGCACAACTATTTTCATTGGAAGCACATCATTCCAATACATTTATACATGTAGATATGTAAGTAGTTATAGATGAGCACTCAGTAGTGTTTGGATAAATTCCCAAGGGCCTACCTTCAAAAAGAGACCGGGGCCATGTCATCCAGCTAGTACCAAGGATTCAACCACCCAACATCAAACCTTATAGGTACCCCTATATGCAAAAGAGTGAGATTGAGAAGATAGTTCAAGAGATGTTAGAAGCAGGAATTATTCGTCATAGTCAAAGTGCTTACTCTTCTCCTGTAGTGATGGTACAAAAAATATGATAATTGGTGCATATGTGTAGATTACAGGGAACTCAATAAGTACACATTTAAAGATAAGTTTCCTATTCTTGTAATTGATGATTTTCTAGATGAGTTACATGGTGATGTTTACTTTACAAAACTTGATCTTCGTTCTGGATATCATCAGATTAGAATCGGGGATGAAGATATTCATAAAATAGCCTTTAGGACACATGAAGGACACTATGAGTTCTTGGTAATGCCTTTTGGACTAAAAAATGCACCCTCTACATTTCAAAACTTGATGAATTCCATCTTTAAGACATTTCTTTGAAAGTTTGTTTTAGTGTTCTTTGATGATATATTAATCTATAGCAAAACATGGGAGGAGCACCTGCATCATGTAAATAAGGTGTTGGAAACTCTTGAACACCATCAAATTTATGTAAAGCCTTCTAAGTGTTCTTTTGGTGTAAAGGAAGTTGAATATCTGGGTCATATTGTCTCTTATGAAGGTGTTAAAGTGGATCCTAACAAGATAAAAGCCATGCTTGAATGAAGGTTCCCAAAACCCTAAAAAATCTCTGAGGATTTTTAGGGCTTACAGGTTATTATCATAGATTTGTAAGGAATTATGGAAGCATCGCAACACCACTCACAACTTTATTGAATAAGGAATCTTTCCATTGGGAACGAGCAAGCTACTATGGCCTTTGAGAAGTTAAAGGAGGCCATGTGCACCACTCCAATTCTAGGCACCCCAAATTTTTCAAAAACATTCATTGTTGAATGTTATGCTTGAGGGTATGGTATGGGGAAATACTCATGCAAGAAGGGCAATCCATTGCCTTCAAGATATGCCAATTCAAAGATAAGAATATCTCTAAACCAGTTTATGAGAAAGAAATGTTAGCAATACTTCATGCAGTGAAGTAATGGAGACCATATCTAATGGGATGACATTTCAAAGTAAAGACAGATCATGATAGTCTAAAATACTTCTTATAGCAATGTTTATCATCAGAAGAACAATAGAAATGGGTCTAAAAAATGTTGGGGTATGATTTTGAGATAATATACAAGAAAGGGAAAGAGAATGTAGTTTTGGATGCTTTATCTCAAAAGGATGAATCTACCTAGGCATTTTTGTGTGCCATATATGTATTACAGGAGGATTGGATAGAGGATGCAAGGTCTAAATGGAAAAATGACTGAAGTACACAAAATCTCATTCAAAATATCCAACAAGATCTAAGAATGCAAAAAAATTTGTATGGAAATGAAATGTTTTATGGTATAAAGATAGATTATATCTATGTAAGAATTCACTCCTTACAAACAGGGTTCTATCTCGAGCTCCATGCTTCTCAAGAGGGGGTCATTCGGCTTATTAAAGACTTATCATCAAATCAAGTATGATTTTTTCTAGGAAGGGCTAAAAGGAGATGTCTAAAAGTTTTTGGAAAAATGCATGGTTTTTCAACAAAATAAGGGTGAAACAATTAAATCCCTAGGTCTTTTACAACCTCTATCTATTCCTAGCCAAAGGTGGGAAGAGGTGTCCATGGAATTCATCACAGGATTGCCTAAATCAGAAGGTAAAAATGTAATCATGGTGGTGGTGGACAGACTCACCAAATATGCCCATTTTTTTGCTTTATCACATCCATTTTTGTGAGTACAGTAAGTTATGGCCTTCAGGGATAAAATTAAAAGCTACATGGGACACCAAAGATTATAGTAAATGATCGAGACCCTATCTTTACTAGGAATTTTGGACTGACTTGTTCTCATGCTTGGGCACACAACTAGCTCGTAGTTCCTCTTATCACCCCAGTTTGTTGGGAAAATAGAAGTGGTAAACAAGTTCTTGGAGGGATATCTTTGTTGTTTTACATCGAGATAAGCAAGTGAGATGGGTCCAATGGTTACCTTTGGAAAAATAGTGGTATAACACCTCCTTTCATTCTACATCTAAAATTTATCCTTTCTTGGCATTATATGGGTACCATCTACCATCTATCACTTCATCTTTGAGAGTCCATTAAAGGTTCGGGTAGTTGAAGAACATATTCAACACCAACAAGAGGTTCTTTGTATTCTCAGGGAGAATTTGGCCATGTCACAAAAATTCATGAAGCAATAGGTATACCAACATCACAGTGAAAGACATTTTGAAGTTGGTGATTGGGTTTTTGTGCGTTTACAACCATATAAGCAAATGTCCTTAAAACAACAGAAAAATGATAACAATATTTCACCTAAGTATTATGGTCCTTATCAATTGTTACTGAGAATATTGGAAATGTAGCATACAAACCTGGAACTTCCTTTGGATACTTGAATTCATCTAGGCTTCCATGTATATTTCCTAAAGAAGGTAATCGGGACAGACAGTATCAACCCTGCATTGTGTTACCCGAGCTTGATGAAGAGGGTAGAATCATCCTAGAACTGAATGCATCCTTTAGCACACATACTAAGTGATTGACGACAAGGGTCATCACTGATTATTTGATCAAGTGGAAAAATCTAAACAATGAAGATGCAACTTGGGAGGATGCAAATTTCCTACAGTAGCATCCAGATCTTCTCAACATTGGGGACAATGTTTCTTGGAAGGGGAGGGGCATGCTACGCCCTTAATCATATATCTTATATTGGATGTATATATCCAACTTATGGATATCATAACTTCTTATCATTATGTATCTCTTTCATAAATGTTATATTTTCATTAGTGGGTTGGCCTTGGTGTTGGCCATAGCATAGGAATAGTATATATAGGGGTTATTAGGTAGTAGTTCATGATCATATTCAGCATTTGAGTCTTATTGTCTTGTTTGTAAGTTTCCCCCTTGAAGTGGCTAAGATATTCTTCTTGCACATTGAGATTATCTAAAATATTGTGTTCATTGGTGTTATAATTATATCGATAATCAAATCTATACAAGTAATTACATTACACCAAGGGTGGTTGTCATGTGGTGGTATATACGAGGAAAAGGGGGCAGATGGGGCCATGCTCAAGGTGGTTGGTGAAGGAATGGTTGACACCACGGGTGCAATAGATGTCATTGGGGCAGCAATTATAGAAGAGGTGGGACCTAACTAAGATACCACAGGGGTAATGTGGATGAGGGTAGCATCGAGCTAGTGGTAGCTGATGTGGAAGTGGGGGTAATGGTAGGAGGAATAGATATAGGCATGTCGTATACTAGCTATCCTGAGGAGTATCAGGTAGATTAGTAGGAAATATAGTGTTATAAAGTCTGTTGGATTCTAGTCAAGGAGTCTTGTGAACTCCTTTTCACCAGTAGAAATGGTGATAGGTTAAGTTGGATCCATAGATGACAAGATGGAAAGCGGTGATGGGCTAGATGGGAGTGGCTGAAGTATAGCATGAAATATAAGGGCATTAGCTTGGTTGTGAGTCAACACCATGTGAATTAGTGTGTATCAGGTTAACTGTATTCTATAGATGACACATAAAACAACAGGAATGGAAAAGAACAAATACCGGTAGGTGGACTTGGTCAATGTTTCAATTAAAAATCAAAACAGGGAAATTGACACCGATTTATCTTACCGATGACGGTTGAAGTGGACCGATGAAAATTACGAGTAACCAATACCGATGAATTACATAAGAATCGATACGATTCTGATAAAAACACCGATCGAGAAAATGAAGTAGAATTGATGAAAGATGAAATGGGGAAACTGTATTTGATAGTGATATCATAATGTTATGAATATGATGATGTCCAGATGACTTCAAATAGAAAAGAGAAGGTGATGAAAGTTGTTTTGGGTAAAATAACCAAAAGAGCTAATGAATCGACATCGGTTAGGTAAACCAATGATGGTCGGATGGAATGATGATAGTCACTGGACCAACTCCAGTTCTTGTGAAATATGAAGAAATGAAGAAAAATATATTTTTATGAAATAAATCAGATAGAAAACAACCCATAAGACACGAGGATGATAATATGAGGACCGACACACTCGAAACGGTCGAAATACTCAAACTATGATGGGGGAGTGCGAGAGTAAGAATAAAATGAAGAAACATAATCCTCATTACTAAAAATGCAATTCAGGAAGAAAGCTAAGAAAAACACATAATCCTAGGAGTGGATTTTATGTTACTTTAGCTTATGTTATTTGAGAGTGACTTGTGAATTTAGAACAAAGTTTTTTTGGTTAGGAAGGCATCCTATGAAGAGGAAATCTAAAGGGGAGGTTTCAGGTTATGTTTTGGTAGGGGCGGTCCTTTCTCTGAGATAATGAATGGATAGAGAAACCAGCTGGGTGCCCACTATCAATCCTCTGATTATGTGATCATTGACAACTTCTTCTAGGTAAGGTGTTGTTTAAGAATATGTGTAAATTCATATTTTTGTAGTTTAGCAAAGAGAGAGAAGAGATAAAGTTCTTTCTACGATTCAATTGTGTCAACCATCAGTTGGGCATGACTTCCAGCGTATAGGTTTCCCTTAGTTTTAAATGTGAGCTAATAATGCAGCATACAAGGATGAAATGCAACAAATTTTATAACCCAAATTGACTATTGTATTCGATGTAACAAATTATGAATAAAAATTTAGAAAGGAAACACACAAGATGCAACCTATATGAATAGAAAGAACCCACAAATGAGGGTCCCACCGGGCATGCCAAAATGTTTCACCAATAAGTTGCGTATGTATGAGAAAAATAGATAGGGTAAGGGTGAGGACAATTACCGTGAATGATTGTAGAAGGTAGAGTTCACACATTATGATTTCCCAATCTAGTGTTGATTGTAAGAAATTCCTTTTTACTAGGAGGAACTACCTATGAATTCAAAAAGAGACCACAATAGGAATATTAAACAATATATATCAGTGGACTACCTAGCGTGTGCTAGATCCAAGAAGTGTGATACTTCCTGGATGGATTTCAATCCACTGTTTAATACAATTCAATGCAAGAAATAACGTAGATAAATAATATCCTAATGCGTTTTATATGATTTAGGTATCTCATTCAAATACAAGTAAGAAAATTTAATCTAGTGGGTAAGGTTATGATCAGATCTAGAGGTTGGACAAGTAGCCAAGGTGACTAGGACAGGTCGGGATAGAGTTTATTTAGGTGAATGTTATGAGGTTTCTATTACGGGAAAATGTACTAGATATAGAGACTAGCGTTGGTCTGATATGGTGATGTCGGTTGAGAGGAAACGATGATGGTTTGGGTTAATTGACATCGGTAGGGGTGGACTGATAGAAACTCAATAAAAATTAGTTTTGAAGATTCTCTGTGATTACACAGAGAATGGTATAATTAGGGTTAGGTTACCAAATATGTTCATAATTCTCGAGAGATGTCGGTAGTTAGGTATGGAGAGCCAGAGGTTTTAGGTGGTTAGGTGGAGGGATTGACAAGAAGGTGGGAGGTGATGAGATGCAAAGGAGACTAGGACTCTCAAACAGAGATAAAGAAACTGATCTAAATAAGTGTGGAAAGATGTAGATCCAAATGCACTTACTTGTATTTGCAGACTGGTGGTTGGATGAGGGTGATGGTTGATCTATGAAACTAGTGGTCAGTGTTGTGGAAGTGCTTCCCAGAATGTTACCGTTAATGTTTAACCTTCATATCAGTCTTGGTGTTGATTTAAGATGTCTGGATATGCAAGAGGGCTCTAGTTCGTACTTACATGTAAATATCTCGCTTCTCATACTCTAAACATTCTTCCAACCATTCAAACAAGTTTACCAAAGTGAATATATGGTAACCAAAGATTGTTTAGGTTAACTGGCATCAGTTTAGGGTTAACTGATGTCAATTGCGGTGGGAAATCCTAGGTTGCCAAAATAGCAAATCTTAGCTATCTTTTTACCATTCGCCATTGGTTCGAGTCTAAAAGGAATTTTCCACGTAAGTAAATGGGAATACTATTAGAGAAAGAATAGAAATCTAGTATTATGGTTAGAATAAGTCTCATTTTGTTATGGTAAGTAGATATTGAGTCGTAGTTAAAAAGAAACATGCTAAGAATATGTCTATTATGAGGTGTCGAGGTGATGTGGCTAGGTGAGGTGATCAAGTGAGGACATTAATTAAATTAATTAAAGAAATTAATTCAATTAATCATGTGCACCGTGGTATATGAATATATAAGGTATGGTTTATTTAATTAACGAGGCTATAAGGATGGTTCAACCTAATTTTGGTGCCTACACCCTCACCTCATCCAAGATTGATGGTATACAATCATGGATAGTCAAATTAGCATCCACTTGAAAACGAAAAAAAAAACACAAACAAATATTAGTATCATTGTCACAAAATATCAAAAATATCATCCACAACATATCAAAAATTTCTTTACATCAACATCAACATCATCACCTAAAAATACCAACAACATCTAAAACATCAAAAAGTTGTGATGGCACATCATTGTCCAAAGTCAGAATTCTTCATTCGTAAACAAAAGTAACTATAAAAAATACTTAAACAATAATCAATATCGATGTCAACTATAAATACATACACCAATGATTAGAATGGAATCACAAACACCATATAAACCTAGAAACATTCCTTAAAAACATGTCAATAATCACAAATGCAAACTATCCACATTATAGATGAATTTATGGAGATTCACTTCATTCACTTTGGTGATTACATGAATCTCTAGTGATTCCCTATGATTTTAACCTAGGGCATCCGTACCACCCCAAAATGGTGAAAAAACCTTTTAAAAAAAAAGGATAAATCACCTACCTCAACCATCGTGGGCTTGCATTGTCTACTAGAAGATGCCATTTTGTCCAAATCTTCACCCGTTCGCCCAAAAACACTTTTTTCACATTCTCTTTCTTTCCAAAAATCATTTTTAACCATGATAATAATGATGCCAATGAATTTGCAATTGGATATTTATAGCCCCATTTTTTACCTTCGAGGAATCGTCGACGTTTTCCTTAATCGTCATCAATTTTGTCAATCGCTAGCGATTAGCCCCTATTTTATCCATTATTCTCTCTTTTCCCTAAAAACATGTCAATCATCACTTTTTCACAAAGTGTGTCTTACTTTCAATGGACCCTAGTCCTTGAAACATTAAATTGAACAAACAAAATCAACATTGGGATTCATCATTCATCTATGGGACATGTTCCCTTTGGCCCCCATCACTTGACTTTCCCCATCAATTTAGCCTACCTTTGCGAATCATACATCTATAGGTGTCGAACCCTTTGGTTCCCCTATCATTTTAATCCTTGGTATCACATATTATTTTGGTATCCCACGGTGGGAAACTCTTATGAAACACATCATGGTGTTCTCTGTATGGGGAAAATGTAGACACCAAAAATCTACACCCCTCATCCTTGTCCAAACCATTACAATGCACCCACCTCCTTGATCAATTAAATACATCGACATTCCACATTTAATTAGTTAAACCTACCTTACACCCCACACCCTCATTAGTTAATTAACACCCCGAATTCTAAATTAATTAAATATATTAATTAATTTAGGACCATCATTATTTTCCATCCTATTTATCTCATTTTATCTTACATTATCCTATATAATCTTATGATCATACACCTAATTAATCACTAAATAACCACCTAATACTCATCTTAAAACAAACTTAGCCAAATTGGATAATATCTAACCTATCTTATCATTTCCCTAAACAAATTTGACACATCACTAGCCAACTTGACACTTTCAAACAAAACCAACAAAATAATCCCTCAAAAATGTGACAAAAATCTCAAATTAGCAAATTTTTCTAACAATTTACTAAACAAACATAAAACAAGCCAAAATCACCAACAATTTGGTAAATTGCCAACGATTATTTAACCCCATTTTCCAATCTATTTTCGGGATGATCTTCTCACATTTTTGGAGCCTAAGTTTCCTATCAAGAGTTCATCATTTTTATACTACATCAATGTCAATGCATTATTATCCAACATTGGCATTCACAATCATCAGTTTTGGGAACCATTTCAAAGCCTATCGGTGATCAAAAAATCATCATTCAACTACAAGTTTCATCAATTTCATTCATCATATTCAAGGTCATATATCACTTTACATTTCTATTTATACATTCAGGTATACTTATCTGTTAGTTCTTCATCTCATGTTATAATCCAAGTCCTTGGAAAATCACATTTTCAACAATAATTAGTTAGATATTACATTTTTTCAGTTTGTTATTATCTCCAAAATCACCAAGTGATTGTTAGAATCACTTAGGATTTATGTCTACTATGTTTCTGTAACATTACTCATATTTCATTTATCAATTACATTATATCTCTTTTGTTCTAACATTTTTACTAGTATTGTTTTTTTATATGGAAATATGTGATCAAGGTCATGAAATAATTAGAATCAGCTCATTACTTGTCATCTGTCATCCATTGCATTGGGAAAAATACAACATTCTCGCATGATATTGAGTTGTGTGTCATTCACTCAACCCCTTTGGATCAACTTCAAACCATTTTTGAATCTACTCAGAGGATTCCTGATGTTACAAACAAATTTTGGGAAGCCTCATTTGAGTTTTTAAGTATCCAAGCTAATTTGGCTTGCTTTGAGTATCAATATGAAGCTGAATTAGAAGAATTGAGATGTGAGACTTAATCGAAGATAAAATTAATTATAAACATTCTAATTATGATTTTGAATATTAGAACAACGCATAAGAAGAAGAGTCTAAATACATTTCGACTTCTTTAAGGAAGAGTATATTGGATATGAGAGTTTAGATTCCTCTACAGAAGAATAACCAGAGTCTAGTGGAGAAGGGATTTCTCTTTCCTATGAGAATTATGATCTTGATTTGGATTCTAATTTCTAAGAATAGTTCATATCTATCAATTATATGTTTTTAATAAACTTGAAACTTATCACAACATTTACCATTTATTATTTATCATATATCATAGCTTGTTTTTCAATCACTTGATTGTAAAAGTGGATTGACACCCTTGTCAAGAAGTCCTTTGATTTCAGGGACTGGCCTTTGCTAGGAAATCTACCTAATATTATATTAATCCTATTTTTTTAGTGGTTGTGATCTGCAGGTATTTTTCACGGGAAAGGAGCTTGTATTATTTTGTATACGGAGTGCAACAATCAAACACCATTCATCCACATCTACGGGTATCTCTAAACCCCATCATATTGAGGTTAGGTAAGTTTTATTCTCTTGCTTATTAGATTGAGTTGAAGAGGTAAGATTTATTCATAACAACTATCTTGATATTTGTACCATGGTCATTATTCATTTGTTGATGTATATATCCATGCCTCTCTACCATCATAAGGCACACATGGATTTTCTTCTCATAATTTAGAGCATTCTTAATTATTTATTTAGAGACCCTTCGAGATATTTCCATCATTATTTCTTCTTTATATACAATTGTTTCTTCTCCTTTTTCATGCGATGATAGTTCGTAGACATATATTTTTGGTTTTGATTCTGGTGACGAGGTTTGTTCTTCTAGTTATAAAGACGAGAATACTAATGAGGAATTATATCCTCCTAAAAATCTTTTAGATAATGATGAACATCCTCTTTACCCATCAAACATTACGAAAACATGTTCCCTGCCTCATATTCTCATTGTAAATACCAATGTTCCATATCCATTATGTGAGGATTTTTCCACTCCTCTTCCTTCTACAGTTGTTTCAGAGGAATCTTTCATATCATTTTTTAGGAGTTCCCCTTCTTGGACCTTCATCACTTCCACTATTTTGGAGACCATCACTGACCCACCTCCTCTTGTGGATCCTCTTTCTATGATTGTGGGGGTTGTTTCTTTGCCTTTACTTATTATGGACATTCCTTCAACGAGATGTTCCCTTATCATACTCCGACAATTCTAATTTCATGAAATTACCTTCGGTTCCTTTGCACGTGTTTGTTAGACCTATGTCACACTTTAGTGGAATAGATTCAAATTTATTTCTACTTATACCTTCAATTTCCTTCACAAAGTGGGACGAATTCGAGTAAGTAATTAATTTTTGTTCTTCCTAAGGGAAAAACATTTTTGGATGTGGATAGACCTTTTTTTGGTCTACACAGAAGACCACATCATCGACACTCTTCTTGGGGACTTCACGAGTTGTATATTTCAAATCTATTTGCAGGATTCTTTACCAAACCCTTCACTGAGTCCAAGTATCCTTTTCCTCTCATTTTAGGTGAGGTATATTGTGTATTTAGATCTTCTTCAATGTCTCTAGTATCCTTCCTTATTCTCTTCTTCTCTTCTTCTTCTAGAAAGATTATATTTTGTACATGGGTAAATTATCAGGCCTTTAGTTTTTAGGACCCATTTGATGCATCTTTCTTAGTTGTTTAGGGAGTATTTTATCTCTTATAAGTGTATGTTTTTCCCTTTAGGTTTTCCTCCATTACTTGAGATCCTTCCCTCATCAAAGCGTAGCTATTGGGACCAATTTCTTTGTCTATATTGCCTTGCCTCATCCTAAGTTATGATTAAGGGGGATGTTGGTGTATGTGACTTACCTCATCATCACTTGAGGTCTTGTCTACCTCACATGGTGAGTCATCTCACTTAGGTGAGATCATATGTCATAGGTTTATATGACATATGAAAAAAAAATTCATTATCAAATTTGTTTTGGAGTCATAGGATTTATTTTCCATATTTGGAATAATAACTCCTGTCTTTTCTCTCTTGGAAGGAATTTTTTTTAGGCACGAGAGTCACATATAACTCCTATATGTATCCTTTTTTAATCTATGAGAACAAGTAGACTTGTTATTTCTATGAATGATTCTTTGTTTAATTTTTCTTATTGATTACTTGGAGCTTTCTCATCACCATTGGAGTGCAACCTTGTTGATGTGCATGGGCTACCATTTTGATCCTTGTAGAATAATATATCGGTATGGGTGTCGTCATCTTGTAATATTGATCGATGGCATAAAATTAGTACATTGTCGAGTGCCTCTTCTCTCCTACCTCTTATTATCTCTCTCATGTTCTATAAATGCAACTCGAAACTCATTATTCATCATCCTCTCCCAATTGTAATGGAACCATGTGAAAATGGTGGCTGACTTTCCGTGTATTTCAAACCTTAGATTTGAGCATCTATGGTGTATCAAATACATTTTGAGCATTTGTAATGGTATTTCATATTCATAACAATGATTTAATGAATATTATGGCTCATTTCTACCATTATCCTTGTATTGTTTCATTATTTCCCCTCCTTTCATGTGTTTTATGATGTTTATGGATTCTACCCATGGATGTTTTGTTTCTATGTGTTCTTAATATATGGAATGAAAGGGTCAACGTAGGGTTGGTTTTTGGCATATGTGTTCCCTCTCCTCTTTGTATTTCCTTTTGTTCTTCCCCTCATGGATATCGACCCCCTTTCTTCTAGTGTTATCACCTCCTTCCTTAGCTTAGGTTTCATTTTCTACATTATCTCTTACCATGGTCCCTTGGATTTTTAAATTAGGATTAGTTAGTTGTCATTTTATTTTAGGGGTAGTGATATCTCTAGTTCTTAATCTATGGAATGAAAGGGTCGATGTAGGGTTGGTTTTTGGCATATGTGTTCCCTCTCCTCTTTGTGTTTCCTTTTGTTCTTCCCCTCATGGAGATCGATCCCCTTTTTTCTAGTGTTATCACCTCTTTCCTTATCTTAGGTTTCATTTCCTACATTATCTCTTACCATGGTCACTTGGATTTTTAAATTAGGATTAGTTAGTGCTCATCTTATGTTAGGGGTAGTGATGTCTCTAGTATAGATAGGTAGAGGAAGTTTTCCTTCTCTCGAAGGATTGATGCGCCTAGAATTTAGTGTTACAAATCCAATAAGACCCTAGATGCACTAGAACATCACTCATATTTGATTGAGTTCTCACCTAAAGTGCTTGTGCAAAGGTACTAGGTCCCTATTTAGGGTTACTATTGCAGGATGTTAGCATGATGAAGATTTAACATATATAGTTCCATTACTAACACATAATTCTACAAAGCATAGTAGATCTATCTCTAAGGGAGAACAAAACTAATTATTAAACATGATGAGATCAAAGACATACTAGATTCATCTACACACAGAACTAACACTTAGATTCAGCCAATATCCTCCATCATATTAACTACAATAAGTTTACAAAAGCTTCATTACAATAATAGTAGTATGTGCATAACATATTTAGCAGCATAATATTACTATGTATATATATCTCTATATATGTCAATCTCTCTATTACACAGTTTACTACATACTTATAAGGGTGGGGACTTTCCCTTCACCACTTATCAGTTCTCAAAATAGGTCGCATGCTATTACTAGCCATGTGTCGTTACAAAACTAGCCACACATGCAAGTGTGCTACAATAGACTACTGGTAGTTAACTAACAAAGTAGTAGATCTATTTCTAGCTTGTGTCCATGTAAAGTGATTTGTAGCTAATCCTCCAAAAATAGCCAATGCATGGCATGCACATCTCTGCCTCATTTTTATGCCTTGCACGCCATCTCTAAAAATAGACCTCCATGAGAAAAAAATGGATAAGTCCCAAAATTTGAACTTCTACTCCACACGCATGTTCTCCCTATCCATTCGCGTCATTGAATATGATTTGCTTTCCGTGTGGACTTCTTGTGTGATTTCTTCCCAATGGTCTCGATCAACATTTCCCCACACTAATTTCATTTTCACCCCGACAATGGTCATCTCCAAAAGTAAAGTAAATAATTCAAAGAATGGAAAGAATTTTGATAAATGAAAGAATGTTTTTAATCTACAGTCTCTTCTTCTATAGCCTGAACAACTAATTGGGGTATTCTTGTTTTATTTCAGCCTCCAAGGTCTGCCACTCAATGAGTGCTTCCTCTTATTTTTTTGGAATGTCCACAACAATGGACTCCATTTCATCCTTCACAATCTCCCCTTTCTCATTCGCAAGACCAACAAAATACCGGACATTGAGGTCATCCTTCCCTCCAAAGCAAATCCATCTTCTTCATAATGAGCTTCCCAAACTCTTCTAGACAATTTTTATGTGGTTCTTAAATGCTGCTTTACCAAGGCCTCACACTTCTATTTAACCACTGATAACCTTTCTGTATGGCCCATTGATTCATCCTTCATCACTTTCTGGACCTCATTTTTCTCCTCCGGGTTTTTTATGTCGATGAGTGCCTCTGGAGCTGCCCAGATGTTCAAGGCTTGGTCTAGTTTCTTCAATTCTTCTTGCAGCACTTGTAGCAGTCCTTCATAGGATGCAATCTTCCACATCATTGAAGCCTTCTCTCATTTTGCATCTTGCATTGGATCTTTTGGCACTGGCATGTGCAGAGGTTCATCTTCAAGCACTAGGTCCACAAAATTTCCTACGTAGTGTATCGCTGAAGGAAATTTATTTGGTACCTTTGTCTCTAAGTGTGGCCTAGCTCTTATGACATTATCACAAATTTCCTCTGTGATGCTAATAAATACAGAGTTATTCTACACTAAGTCTCTTTCCTATGTTAGGCACACTATTTCCCCATCCTTAGTTTTAATCTCTTCCCTAAGTGCCCTAATTGTGGTATCCTTGTCCATATTCCTCCTTGCCACCTCCATTGAGACTTTCACCAATGCATTTCTCACCTGTTCATCTGACATAATAGTAGGATTTATTGTCATGTGTCTAGCCTGAGGTGTCTTTTTCAACCTCCTCGATACACATGACTCCTCACACACATCAAAATCCAGTTCATCCATGTGTGTGTGCATTTACCATGATAATCTGCTTCCTTGTGCGCACTATAGCCATATCTTCATCCATTAATTCCCAGCCATATAATTCATTTTTCATTAGTGTGCTCTAGAACCGGGCATGAAAAATTTTACCTCGCATCCTCAACATAACCCATGGCTGGTGGAATGTGCTCTCCACTTTTTCTTCTAGACCTAGGCTTCTTAGGAACTTGAGATTCCATATTTAGAACTTGTTTCTCCATATCGTGAGTAGTCCCTATAGCTATCTAATTTGTTCCCTTTTCCTCCTCTTCTCCTTCCTTCATTTCCTCATCTTTTTGTTCTTTATGTTTTCCCGGAGGTGTAGGAGAATTACTCGTGCTTTCCTCGACTCTTCCGCCTCCTCATTCAACTTTAGTTTCCTTCTACTTTTTATGGTTATCTCCTTCTATGGAGAGAGTCTGGGTGATTTTCACACTATTTGTAGAGTAGTAATTTGGTTCCTTTTTCTCTTGAACACTCTCTTAAATCGTGCTCTCCTTGTCCTTGACCGCATCTAAGTCCTTGTCATCCCCCTCTTGTGGCTTAGGTGGTGTAGTGGCATGCTCAGCTTCATCCTTATTCATAGGATGTCTTCTACCTTTATGTTCCAAACCACCACTATCTTCGTGCTCATTCTCCTCATCCTCTACCTCAATTGGCTCTATGGGATTAGGCCTCGAGATGTTCTCCATTATATGCTTACCCGTTGGTGGTTATGGAAGTGCAAACTCATCTTCCACATACTTGTTATTCTCCAACTTGGGCTTTAGTTGGAGGTACACCAGTGCTATTCCAATATCTCCCATAGCTAAAATTACAAGTTTAATGCTCAATACATTTGAAATGAGCCTTTTAATATATGCACCCCACCCTAGATACACATATTTCTTCCTTAGCATGTGGTAGTCACAATCTACCTTGTCCGTATTGAACATTAGGCGCCTGGGCATCGAGAAACTTTGTACTAAAGCCTATAAGTACCTTCTTTGTGAAGGCATCGATAACTTACACCAAGGGCTCCATGCTCCATCCTTCATGGAAAACCATGCTATGCAAAAGTCTTTGGTATACTGATAAATTGAACTACCTTTCTTTAACATTCCCATTTTAAGACTATAGAAACAAGGAAAGTTTTTTTGAAACACAATGTTCTCTATTCTAAATAAAACATTATTTAGAACACACATTCCATGTGAATCAATCTCATAATAGATAACCATATGCAGCTGTAATGACTTGGTTACCAACTGATCTCTCATGTTTGACTTAAAGTATCGAATACTTTATGTATACTACGTATACTTGTTTTTCCTACCCTATTCAGGTACCTTGAGTGATTTTTTTAAAGAACCTATATGAATATTTGTTACCAACATTCATCTAACATTATGTTGCTTTAAACTAGGTGACATAGAACAACGTAACCAACATCTTGCGATACTTTGGCCAAATATTTTCAACATACTCGTCATTGCGGAATACGTCCTTCACCTCACTCTTTTGTTATCTAGAATGGTATTTACTGACTACCGTCAATCCACTTGCCCAAGGTTTGGTTAGCAACATAAATTCTTATAGGTAGATGCTCATGATGACTTAGGGTATATGGGAATACTCGATTGACCTAATTCAACCGAATGTGCCAAGGTACCCTGAGTCATAGAAAGCTATTCCCTATCCTAAACATGTTACTAACTTGACCTAGAGAGAAACTAAGTTTAAGTCCAGATGTGTGTAGATCTAGATGAATAAATACATGAGGGTGTTGCCACATTTCAATCGCAACACTATATCCTTGAGAATCCCTTGGTCTTATCAAAGGTATGACCCCGTAGTTGGCATGTTCCAACATCCATTATGACTGATTCATCATGATGTACATACCCCTTAGTGGTCATTATATTTAATTTAATTAGATTAAGATCCAAATTACAACAACCCTGCATAACCCTAATTCCAACATTCATTAAGTTCTTTAACCCTAATTAATCTGATTAGATATCAAGAAATTCATTAACTCATGCTTGCATTGATGTTTATTAACTTGGCTTAACAAGTAGTTATCCCCGAAAATAGGGCAGCAAACATCAAACGGTTAATTCTTAATGTAACCTAGTTGTCCAAGAAGGTGTATCATTCACCTAAATTCAGCTAGTGTTTAATTTTTATAAACGAAGCACAAGGATTAAATATCATAACCACCATTCCATTTATTTTTCATTATTTTGAGAGAGGAAGAGTCTTCCTCTACATGGTTAGATGTTAGGGTTAACATAACCTTTTTATCATTCTTTACTCATATAGTTTAATTGTATGACCAATGCATATTTCATTATTAAACTATAGTTGTGTAGTTAGAGAACAACATCTTTTACAATTTATAAAGTTTCATTGTAGTAAGGGAGATTATACTATCCCCTTTAATCCAACTTATCAATTGATAAAAGTAATAGTATACAAACAAATATAAATAATATTGACAAGATATCACTACTATTTCCATCATATAAAGTACAAGAGAATTTACACAACAAATTGGATTCAGTCTCCAAACCTTTCAATTCATCATGATAAAATATACATTTACAAGACTATGCATTTGAAATACCGCATGTCAATCGTCATTAAGATCATAAAATAACATCACTTCTCTTTTCCAATACAACTCAAGAATGAATCAAAATTCTTTACATAAGATCTAGAATTAAATAAGCCAATGCATCATAAATTTTTTTCCTTCTTTTATCACTTACGATGTCCATCTACAAAAATTGCTAGCACGGGTCAATTCAATGAACTAAGCATGATAAGCACTAAGCATTAAAACAAAGTGTATTCCACTAATTGTTCCATTAAAACAACTCTGCTTTAATGAAATAATTAATATATCATACAAATAAGCATAAGTAATAACAACTTAAAAGAAGAAAAAATAAAGAGTCCGAATTCACTTTTAAGAAAAGAGCATAATATAATCCATGCAACATCTACATTATAACATATAGTTTAATTGATCCTATCAATTACTTTTAAACAAACAATAGATCTTGTCATCTAATTGTTCCATAATTCTATCAAAATAGAAATACAACATTTATCTTTACTATGTAGCAAACGAAGTTATTTATAGCATAGCTCATATTTGACGATTCATCCTACAACGTAAGCAAAGAAGAATAATCTTTACATATTGTTTCCCATTTACTAATCATCTGAAAGACATAAATAGGTTTAGAACACACATAATTGCTTCAGTTCAAGGATGACAATATAAGGATTTAACATTAAAGAGACAACATCTAAAAATAATCCCAAATCAATCGAAAAAGGGGTAGAGAGTCAAAACATTCTACCTACAAGTCTTAAGTAACTTCTACATGTTAGAAGATATAATTCAAAGATCTGAAACCAGACATTCCACAAATCAAAGCTAGACTCACACAAGATTAATCTCTTCTCGTGTCCATCCAAGAGAATATTCATAATAAGATAGAGTATAAAAAGAGAAAACCTTCCAATAACAAATCCAAATGGAGTATGACTCAGTCAAACAAAGCAGTTGGTCAAAACATGTTTACATTTTCTCTTCTACAAAACCGACTTAGTTGTTCTCTTTCCACATCATTACAAAAATGACTAGTATAAAGTAGACTAAACAATCCACAAGGAAATTTCCATCTCAGAAGAGTGGTTTCTCACTATTTCCTATAAGACAAAAAGGAAAGAAAGCTGAACCCAAAAGTCGAGCAGGCCTAAGAGAACAATCACTCTACAACCAAGAAGAGAGTCGTGCTACAAAGAAGTTCAATCAAATGAACTTATCTTTTCAAAAGTTAAAGGATCTCAAATGGAAAAGGTCTAATAAATAATTCATTTCATTTCTAATATCAAATGAATTCCATTTCTATTTCCAAAATCAGAAGTTATTTTACTAGTTCCCAAAGGAGAATACAAAACCAAACTCACAATTTAAAGAAAGCACATTTCTAGTTTCCCTTACAAATTAATACAACCTAGTTTATATATTCCAATTCATTAAACACAATTTTGAGTTCAATTCTCATAAAGGAGTACATAGTACAGTCCCAAGGCTGAAGATAAACAAAATATTGTCCATAAGAGAAATCCATTCTTTTCTCCTTTTTAAAGACCCAAAGATTCCTTCAATGAATCTAACAAAGGATACAAAACCCAAATCAGTATAAGCTAAACAAGTTTAAAATACTCATAAACTCAAAAGAATTGAAATCCCAATTACAAGGGCTTCAATAGCTCAATATAAAAGAGAAAGTAGTCCATGATTCAAAATAAGAACAAATTAAAGAAACAATCCCGAACCAGAGGTAATATATCTTTTCATACAAGATTATGTACATGAGAGTGTTCAACTCTTCTTTCCTTAAAACCAAAAATCAATTAAAAGGATCTGAAGAGAGTAAGAAGACCCAAAACACAATAAGTCAAGCAAGGTCCCAACGTTACCTCAAACTTGATCGAAATAGAATTCACAAAAATACTTGCACAACTCCATCTATAAAGATTACGATAAAGAAGGTGTTTGTTTCAAACATCGATCACAAGGAGTATGTATACTACATTTCTATAATCCTCTAAAACCGATAACGATTGTTTCAAATGAACTCTATATCAAACCAAAGAGTAAATAACAATACAATAACTAACCACAGTTTCCTCATTCTTTCAATAAATTTGAGTTCTAATCCATTAACCTTCAAACAAAATAGTCAAGCCTTCAACAAGACGTAGGTTTTCTCATAGTAGAGGAGAGAAGAATATCCTCCATATTTACACACCCTTACAAGTTCAAAGAAGGTGGTACAGTCTCAAAAATAGAAGTACCATAACCATTCCAACTCAAGAATCTACAAGGAGAAGATCTCAAAAGAGATAACCAAATCAACTCAAACCAAAACTATTCTCCCAAGATTTTTCGAGCAGACAGTCCCATAAACAAGTTCTAATTATTTCAAAACCTTGAATACGAGTAAAACTCAAGCTCAGAATACAAGTACAAAACTAAACACAACAACTCGAATACAAGTTCAGAACACACAAGTATTGAATATGATTACAGTGCTAAACATGAATCTTTGAACACAAGTTTTGAGCAACACAAAGCTCCAATACAAGCTCAGAATGAAACACAAGGATCCAATATAAGTTTAGAACAAAACACAAGGCTCCAATTTAAGTTCGAGAATGAAACACAAGGCATCGAATACCAATTTAGAATAACACCAACCTCGAACACAATATCGAACGAAATATAAAGCTCGAATACAAGTTCCACATGCATGTCACCACTGAACTTGCACAAAGAGAGTTTCCAAAGGCTAACATTATTTAGCAATGGATTTATATCCAAAAACCCCAGAGGTTCATAAAACCATGAAAGTAAATAACCAGAAAAATCAAGAAAACATTTATCTCATAAGAGTAGAATTGTTTTAATGAATCATTTATAAGAAATCATGAAATCTTAATGGGTAGAGCCTATCTTGCCCGATAGTTCTTCCGCCAATTTGAAGGACACTTCACCAAGCTTCCAACTCTTTTTCTTTTCCACGAAAGATCAACAACCAAACATCTTTTCTTCCAATGCCTCATATACTTTCCCTCGATCAAAAATAAACCAGAGAAACCAAAAATAGCCATAAAGTAGAAGTAAAACTACTTGTTTGAAGAACTATATAGCTCCATGTAGAACAAAAATTGCAATGCATGCAAGATCAAAAAACCTCCAACAAATATGCCTTCCTTGTTTCCAAGATGGTTTGCACATAAAAATTGAGGTTCATTAATGCAATTACTCCCAAATCTCCCACTTATCTCTCCTTGCCACCACCTCCCAAAACTGGTGAATGCCATTTCTAATTTAACATGCATTTCCATCTTTAGTAAATCCTCCACGTATGCTTCCACTAAATTCTATTTGCCTTTGCCAAACTGGTTGGACCTCCATTCATTTAACCAAATCAAATCAATTAAATTCCATTGGAACCATCACCATAATGTCATGCAACCCTTAGGTTCCCTTTTAATAGTTTAGGATAGATTTCCCAAAACTTAGGTTAGTCTAACAATAATTACCTTAGGTCTTAAAACATGTCCATAGGTAATTTTCACCTTAGGTTAGATCAAATTCATAACCATATAGTATTCAGTATTAGGTTAATATAGCCTAGCCTTACTTTAGTAATTTCTCCCTTATTCACTTAGCATAATAACTTAGGTTAGGACGTCATCCCAACAAAATAGAATAAGAAGATTATGTTAGATTGAAACCCAAATAAGTAGACATAGTTAGGAAGTAGGTGCTTTTACCTAGTTTAGGATACCGTTAGGAGAATCCTTTAGTTTTTTTAGGATTTAGATTCCCTTCATTTTCATGAAGCAGACTATATTTCATTTACACCATTAATGTCCTAAAGAGATCAATCCTAAACACCCAAGCACAAACATACAACAAAATTAAGGAATGTTCATACAACACCAAAGAATTTGTAACATACAAAGTTTGGTCCCGTATGTCTCTCCACCTATGAATGTAAATTTTACCATTCAGTCTGGTAAGGAGATTTAAAACATTCCTCGGATCATTGGAATTGATCCAAGGATGAGTCAGTAAAAGAGATAAGTTTGCAACTCTCAAAACTAGATTGCAACTTACCTATAAGAAGTGAAAATGGATTCTTGCAAGCCATATCATTTCAATCTAATGAATCTAAGAGTAGAAATGATTTATCCATAACAAGCATGATTTTCAACAATCAAGGAAATATACCTCATTCAATAAAATCACATGCCAATGCTTTTAATGCAAAAATGAAATATAACTATTTTTCAAAGATGTTACATACTTCCATCTTAAAAGAATCATAATCCCAATGATTATCTTATTTTGACCATTGCATTAAGGAAAATCAATTTATTCACTTTCTTAACATATGTTTATAACAATATTAGAATTTAAAGTTCTAGAAATCAGCATTCACATAGTTGTTTATTCAAAAATAAATAGTCATCTCGCCAAAAATGGGTGGACTTATTGACATATAAAGATAAAATCAAAAAAATATCAATCATCATAGTCAATTTTGATCAAATAAATATGGAAAATTAGTTTTCATATCCTCCGGAGTTTTCTGGGTTGCACTTTCTTCGTTGAACTAGTCCCACTGGACCTTACATTGACTTATTTCATGATTTCGTAAATGCAACTGAAAAGTTTCCAGAACTCGTATGGGTTTAACCATGATTATTCCTAGGTATTGGACCTACAAGGAATTCCAATTTAACACATGTGATAAATCTGAAACGTATTTCTTAAGTAAAGAAATATGGAAAACATCATGCATTCATGACAAAGCAGGAGGTAATGCTAAACGGTAAGCTACAGGGTTATTCACTTCAACTATCTCAAAGGGTCCCACATAATGAGGTGATAACTTGGAAGCCTTGCCAAAAGTTATAGAACTCTTTTTCAGTTTAACCCAAAGAAAGACCTTCTCACCAAGTTCAAATTTTTCTGTCAACCCGCTTTAAATCAGCATAACTCTTTTTCCTATCTGTTGTTTCTTTCAAGCGTTCACGAATCATTTTAACTTGTTGTTCCATTTCCATAAGGATTTTAGGTCCAATTACCTCTCTATCCTCAATGATATCCCAACTAACGGGGTTCCACATTTTCTTCCGTATAGTTCTTCGAAAGGTGCCATCTTAAGAGAGGCATGATATGTGTTATTATAAGAAAACTCAATGAGTGGAAGGTACTCTTCCCACTTATATTGCTGATCCATACAATACAAGTAACATATCCTCTAAAACTTGATTAACCTTTTCATTCTATACATCCATTTCTAGATGATACGTAGAACTAAAATTCTTCTTAGTTCCTAGAAGCTGTATTAAGTGTTTTCTAAAGCCTTGATGTCATTCTAGGATCTCTATCGATATTATTAATTCAGCTCCTCCATGTAATCTAAAAATTTTATGTACAAATATTTTTCGCCAATATAGGAGAATCATCCATCGATTACCAAGTAAAATGTGCTACTTTTTTTAGTTTATCAACAACTACTAAAATAACATCATGTTTATTTCTTAACATAGGCAACCCTTGTACAAAATACATACTTATTACTTGCCATTTGTACTGCAGCATGCTATGAGGATACAATAAACCGGCTGGGTGCATATGTTCAGCTTTAACATGTTGACATTCAAGGCAATGTGTCATAAAATCAATAACATTCTTTTTCATCCCATTCTAGAAATATTGTCATTTTATATCAACAAGCATATTTGTAATACTAGGGTGTCTCGAAAAAGGTGAATTGTGAAATTCTTCTAACAATTTCTTTCTTAAATAATTTATCAAAGGTATGTATACTCTATTTTCAAATCTTAAGATTCCTTCATTGTCAAAGTAAAAACCTTTATACCTCACATCATTTGAATCTGCAACAAGTGTTGTTTTTACTTGTTGAAAGTAAGAATCATATTCCATAGCACTTTTTACTTCATTCTTAAACCGAGTTCTCAATGTGCTTCCTATGACTTAGAGCATCAGCCACTCTATTTTCCTTACCTTTGATGTAATTTATATCAAAATCATATTGAGACAAAAACTCTAACCATCTTTGTTGTCTTGCTTTAAGATTTGGCTAAGTGAAAATATACTTCATCCCAAGATGATCATCTTTTAATTCAAAAGGTTTACCAAGCGAGATAATTCAATGGCAACAAGCTCTAAATCATGTGTAGCATAATTCAACTCATGTAACTTTAGTTTCTACTTTTGTAAGCTATGACATGATCATTTTGTAACAAAATACCTCCTAGACCTTCCCCAGATGCATCTGTTACAACCGTGAAGTCTCCATTAGGATCTGGTATAGCTAGAATAGGTGGTGAAGTTAACTATTCCTTTAAAGTTCTAAATATAGATTCACATTTCTTATTTGAAACAAACTTATTATCCTTTTACGTGATGAAGTTATTAGTGCAGCCACTTTAGAAAAATATTTTACAAATTTTCTATAGTAACCAGTAAGTCCCATGAAACTTCTAACTTCAAGTACATTCTTTCATTCAGGCCACTCAGTTATAGCTACAATTTTAGAAGGATCTACAACAATTCCATTCTTACTTATTACATGTCCCAAATAGTGCACTTATATGTCATAGAAAGAACATTTAGATAGCTTACCATATAACCGTCTCTTTCTCAAAATTTCTAAAACTATCTTCAAATGCTCATGATGTTCCTCAATACTTTTAGAATATATGAGAATGTCATCCAAGAATATGAGCACAAATTTTTCCAAGTATTCTTGAAAGATATTATTCATTAAATTCATAAAAGTTGCAGGGGCATTTGTTAATCTAAAAGGTAAAACAGTTGAACTCATAATGTTCATACCTTGTTTACGAAAGTTTTTTTAGGAATATCCTCATCCTTAATCCATAATTGATGATGTCCAAATCTAAGATCTATCTTAGAATTTACTGATGCTCCATGCATCTAATAAAATATATCATCAATTCTAGGAGTGGGTATCTATTCTTGATTGTCTCTTTGTTTAACATTTTGTAATCAATGCACAATCTAAGTGTTCCATCTTTCTTTTCACATAAATTAATGGTGCTCCTCGAGGTGAAACACTTGGTCTAATCAAACCTTTAGAAAAAAATTCTTGCAATTGAGCCTTAATCTCTATTAATTCTATAGTATTCATTCGATATGGTGCTTTAAAAATAGGCCCAGTTCCAGACTTGATTTCAATTGTGAAGTCAAATTCCCTTTTAGGTGGAAGACCTAGTAATTCTTCCATAAACATGTCACTGAAGTTTCGTAACAACGGATATCGTTCCATGACATCGTTCTTCTCTTCAGATTTTCTACAATTTTTACTGCATATAAGGTACAACCTTTGTTTTTGGCCTTTTTAAGTTGCATAACTTACAGTTTTCTAATAGAAATCTCACATTTCACACCCCGAATCTCTATTGTTTTCTCGCTGAACATATAAACAACTAATATGTTTTTTAAAACAAACCAATTTTGTCTTATGTTCAGCTAACCAATTAACATCTATGAATACATCATAAGACCCCAAAGGTGCAACATAAATATTAGCTTCGTGGAAAAACTAGGTAAGTCAAAGATGCTCCAAAAATACACGTACTAATAGTATGAACATCATTGTTTCCATAATGTACAGTCCATGTTTTATCCATGTTTCCATTTTTTCCTTTTATTTTTTATGATAATTTACTAGAAATAAAACATTCAAGAGCTTCGGTATCAAAAAAATAGTTATAGGTATGCCAAATAACTTACCTAACCTCTATGGGTGTGGCCTATTTTTCATCCCGCATTGCCGACTCTTTTGCAACGTGTATCTTGTCTTTTGCTAATTACGATCATCCTTTTTAAAGGAAATTTATTTGCATAATAATCTTTTCCACAATTATAAAATCCTCCTACAGGTCCCTTTCTAGGATTAGATTTATTTTCAGCCCTAGAATTATCATTCTAACCTCCATAGGACTTCATTCGTTATTATTATTCTTGGAAAAGTTGTTACATGCATTAGTAGAAGTCTTATTTGTTGTTGCTTTCTTACTATTATCAGCTAAAAACTTACATTTCATTCCAAATTTATTCCATGGTCCTTTCTTAGGGGAAACAGATAATGAAGAGGAGTTGGGAACTTTCTTCCTTACTTCCTCCTTATGAGCATAAATTGCCTTCAATTTTTGTTCTGCGTTATGGATTTTTCAACAACCCCATCCATCGTTAGAGAGAACGACATATTTTGCAATTTAACAAGTTTCATTATAGTAAGGGATATTTTACTATTCCCTTTGAATCTAACTTATCAATCGATAAAAGCAATAGAATACAAAAAGATATAAAGAATATCGACAAGATATCACTACTATTTCCATCATATAAAGTACAAGATAATTTACACAACAAATTGGATTCAGTCTCCAAACCTTTCAATTCATCATGATAAAATATACATTTACAAGACTATGCATTTCAGACATACTGCATGTCAATCATCATTAAGATCATAAAATAACATCACTTCTCTTTTCCAATATAACTCAAGAATGAATCGAAATTCTTTACATAAGATCCAGAATTAAATAATCCAATGCATCATAAATTGTTTACCTTCTTTTATCACTTACGAAGTCCATCTACAAAAGTTGCAGGCATGGGTTAGTTCAATGAACTAAGCATTATAAGCACTAAGCATTAAAGTGAAGTGGATTCCACTAATTGTTCCATTAAAACAAATCGCTTTAATGAAACAATTAACATATCATATAAATAAGCATAAGTAATAACAACCAAAGAAGAAGAAAAAATAAAGAGTCTGAATTCAATTTTAAGAAAAGAGCATAATATAATATGCAACATCTGCATTATAACATATAGTTTAATTGATCATATCAATTACTTTTAAATAAACAAAAGATTTTGTCATCCAATTGTTCCATAATTCTATTAGAATAGAAATACAACATTTATCTTTACTATGTATCAAAAGAAGTTATTTACAGAATTGCTCATATTAGGATGATTCATCCTACAACTTAAGCAAAGAAGAAGAATCAATTCATATTTTTCCCATACAATAATCATCTGAAAGATAGAAATAAGTTCGAACACTCATAATCGCTTTGGTTCAAGGATAACAATGTAAGGATTCAACATTAAAGAGACAATATCTAACAAGAATCCCAAATCAATCCAAGAAGGGGTAGAGAGTCAAAATAGTCTACTGCAAGTCTTAACTAACTTCTACATGTTAGAAGATATCATTCAAAGATCTAAAACCAGATGTTCCACAAATCAAAGATAGACTCACATAAGGTTAATCTCTTCTTGTGTCCATCCAAGGAGGATTCATAATAAGATAGAGTGAAAAAGAGAAAACCTTCCAATACCAAATCCAAATGAAGTATGACTCAGTCAAACAAAGCAGTCGGTCTAAACATGTTTACATTTTCTCTTCTAAGAACCAAATTTGTTGTTCTTTTTCCACATCATTACAACTAATGACTAATAAAAGTATACTAAACAATCCATAAGGAAATTTCCATCTAGAAGAGTGGTTTCTCACTATTTCCTATAAGATAGAAAGGATAGAAAGCCAAACCCAAAAGTCGAGCAGGCCTAAGAGAACAATCACTCTATAGCCAAGAAGAGAGTCGTGCCACAGAGAAGTTTGATCAAATGAACCTATCTTTTCAAAAGTTAAAGGATCTCAAATGGAAAGGTCCAATAAAGAATTCATTTCATTTCTAATATCAAATGAATTCCATTTCTATTTCCAAAATCATAAGTTCTTTTACTAGTTCCCAAAGGATAATACAAAACCAAACTCATAGTTTAAAGAAAGCACATTTCTAGTTTCCCTTACAAATCAATACAACCTAGTTTATATATTCCAATTCATTAAACACAAGTTCAAGTTCAATTCTCATAAAGGAGTACACAAGATCTGAGTCCCAAGGATGAAGATAAACAAAATCATGTCCATAAGAGAAATCCATTTTTTCTCCTTTTTAAAGACCAGAAATTCCTTCAATGAATCTAAGGATACAAAACCCAAATCAGTATAAGCTAAACAAAGTTTAAAATACTCACGAACTCAAAAGAACTGAAATCCCAATTACAAGGGCTTCAACAACTCAATACAAAAGAGCAAGTAGTTCGTGATCCAAAATAAGAACAAATTAAAGAAACAATCCCAAACTAGAGGTAATACATCCTTCCATACAAGATTTTTTACATGAGAGTGTTCAAGTCTTCTTTCCTTAAAACCCAAAAATCAATTAAAAGGATCTGAAGAGAGTAAGAAGACTCAAAACACAATAAGTCAAAGCATGGTCCCAAAGTTACTGTTGATACAAAATCACAGCACCCCTGGATGCAGATCAAGCTTCTAGGTTGATCACTTAGGCATCCAATGTGATTGCATAACATTGAATCCTTTCTCCAAGTGTGGGACTTGAAAAATGAGAAAGGATTCTCCAGAGAAAGGCTGGTTCCTATTCCTCTGTTCAGATGCACCAATGAAACGCAGAGGTTTACCCAAAAAACCTAAACTAACTACCAAGGAGACAGGGAGAGAGAAATGCATATAAATAAACCTAAGCTAAGGGGGTGATGCACCGAGGAATGAAGAACATAAGTTTTGCAAAAATAAACACAGACCATATAGATGCAATATCACACCATGCACAGGTAACCGAAATGCAATGAGAGATCAAAATGACAACAATGAATACATGAGAGGATTTAAATTTAATCACAGACATATATATTGCTCAAAGGGTCGATTCAATACATTGCAATGGCCAAGAGGCACAATGGCATTACAGTCCATGTGGGAGGCTTGAAAACTCCACGAATTCTCTTGCAAGCAGGAGAGAAGGGAGGGGTTGCAAAACAAAAATGTCCAACATTAGAAAGAAGCCCCTCCTTACAATTTATAGGAAGAATGAGAGAGAAAAGAGAGAGGAATTCGAAATCTGCCCCAACCACCTCCAGAATGCACTTAACTCATCTCATCATGGCAGAAGCGGTGGATCATGTCAAAACGGCGGGCTGCCTAACAGAAGCGGCGAACTGTCTGCTGCATTAAAGTTGTTCGTTGAAGCATTACTTCTGCTTATTATTTCGTGCCAGAGGCGTCTTCTTGATTTTCTCTCTCCAAACTGAACCAAAATGCAAGATTGACCCTGGAAACGTGTAGAGAATCTCACAAGCTTTCCGTTGATATAAAGAACGCACAAATCTGAGCTCTGGATCGAAAGTTATGTCGATCCGAAGATTTAGGCACGCAACAAAGTAAAACAGATTTTTTGAATTTCTTCCGCACTCGCCACTGGATGACACGTGGCAAGCTCTGATTCCGCTGAATGATTCTCTCTCCTCTACTTTTTGGCGGGCTTTCCTTTGAAATCTCCTTGTGGGCCCTAGCTAGGACACATGGCATTATTTCATTGGTTTGGATCGGTGCTCGAAAACTCACCCTTTGACTTTTTGACTTTTCTCTTGTGAGGACACGTGGCAGCTTCTGATTAGTCCGCGGGCCTGCCAGCTCTTTCGCGCCCTTCGCGTCTTTTTGTCCCGGATGTCCCAAACCGTTTGGGACAAAAACCTCCGATCCGCCCGAAATGGGCTTCCTTGTCCCTCATTTGGTCGATGACACGTGGCACAATTTTATTGGCTTTCGGCTTTTTTGGCAATCTACATCCCACGCGTCCCTTTGTCCCATTTTGCTTAGTGCTCCTTGTGTTGATTTCAGGCGAACCGGCCGGTTCGCGTCCATTTGTCCCACTTGTCCCATTTTGCTTTGGACTGTCTGGCCCTTTTTCGCCCGGTTCGGCCGGTTCGCGCCTTTTTGGCCCGCTTGTCCCATTTGCTTTGGGACTGCTCTGCCCTTCTTCGCCGGTTAGTAGCGGTTCGCGCCTTTTGGCCCGCTTGTCCCAGTGACCCTCTCAGCAGTTGGCCAATTTTTCCTCTCTTTCGGCCGGATCGGCTTTTCGCGCCCGCCGCGTACTTTTCTCCCAGATGTCCCGATTGCTCCTTGGGCTGCTCGGAGGCTTACTTGGCCGATCCGGCGGTTCGGGCCTTTTGTCCCAAATGTCCCGATTGCTCCTAGGACTAGGACTTAGTCATTTTTATGATTTTTCCTGGATCAACCTATTTGCCTTTCTGCAACTTTTGATGCATGTTATCGAAATTTACCCCGGGGGTGAAATTTTGACAACAGTTTTGACGACTCAGCGGGGTTACCTGCCTGCTAGGTAGAAGATCAGTGGCCTTTTAGCGATCCATTGGGCATGGAGTTATAAGCAATAACCCGAAACCAGCCTGATACTGCAACTTCTTCTCCAGCAACACTCCGAACTGTAGAAAACGACCCGAGAGCAGCGAAACCTGTGCCAAAGCACTTAGGGAAATAGAAACCTAACTACAACAGGACAATGTGCATACGCACTTAGAGGAATTAAGGGAAATCTAAACTAATATTTACAAGGGAAAACCTTTCTTAGTAGCAATGTTTAAGATAGATTCCGTTAACCGGAATCTGAAGTTCCTCTCCATCCAATGCAGACAATTGGAAGGCATTACTATTTTTACATCCCGTGACCATGTAGGGACCACTCCAGATGGCATCAAACTTGGAATGCCTTCCTGGTTTTGCCCGATCTGCATCCCATTTCAGAACTAGGTCCCCTTCCTGGAAGGTCCTTGCTCTAGCTCTCTTATCAAACCATCTTTTTACTACGGCCTGATCCTTTTCAATCGTCTGAACCGCATGTTCTCTGATTTCTTCTAATTCTATCAATTCTGCATACCTGACCTCCATTGGTTCGAACTCGGATAACTCAAACTCGCTTCATGAGCTCCAAGGTCGGGTAATTCTAATGATATAGGCACATCGCTCCTTCCCATAGACCAACGTGTAGGGAGAATTACCCGTAGACCTCTTTGGTGTTATTCTCACATGCCCCATAACGCTGATTTTAGCCTTGTATGCCATGTTCTTTGATTTTCATCCAGAGTCCTTCTGATGATTTTTAGCAAATTCTTGTTTGTGGACTCTGCCTGTCCATTACCCTGTGGGTAATAATTTGAAGAGGTGCTCAAATAGATTCCATTCTTGACAGCCCATTCTGTAATTTTTGAACCTATGAATGCTAATGCATTATCTGATATGATGGTGGCCGGCACACCGAACCTGGTTACTATACCTTCATAAAAGTCTAGTATGTTAGATTCACTTGCCTCTTTGAGCGCTACTGCTTCGGTCCACTTGGTGAAATAGTCTGTCGCTGTAAGAATCCACTTGTGGCCTTGACTCGAATTGGGATTGATGACTCCAATGAAGTCCAATCCCCATTGCATGAATGGATGATCTACTGAAATTGGACGAAGGGGCAGTGCTGCTAACCTTCCTTTCCCTGTGAAGAATGCACATTTCTTGCATTTCTTAACCCATGAGTAGCAATCATTGAATACAGAGGCCAATAGTAACCATCTTTCATGATTTTAAGAGCTGTTACTCGTGGGGTGAAATGGCCTCCTGCCTCCCCGTCATGGAACTCTTGTAAGATCCTCTCAATCTGACCTGTCCCAACGCATCTCAATAGAACACCGTTGATGTCTTTTTTAAACAAAATACCATCAATAAGCACATAAGGAACTGCTTGTAGTCTGAAGTACCTTCTTTTTGCTTTGCTCATTTCTAGAGGGCACATGCCTGTCTGTAGGAAATGTATCATATTCTGAGTCCAACAGGGAGTGGACACATCATCATTTTCCTGTTTTTGATCATCTTGTAACAGCAGGACAGCGTCTTTTTCATTACCTGTTTCAACTTGTTGACTTAATGCTAGCTGCTCACATAGCCCCTTCCCACGTACTAGTTTGGTGACCCTGATCTCGATGTCATATTCCATGACACGGGTTATCCATCCTGCACGTTTCTCATTCAGATCCTTGTTCAGAAGGAAGTCCTTAACCCCAGCATGTGAGACTAATAATTGGATCTTGTTGTTTGAGACTAGGTGCTTGAATTTCTTTAAGCTTCTGATTACCGCAAGGACATGCTTTTCAATGAAAGAGTACCTAGTTTCGTATTCCTCCAAGCCTTGACTGAAGAAAGCAACTGGTTGTTCTAATCCTCCTTTGTTTTGTTGTACCAGGATTGCAGAAATCGTTTCCCCACCACCAAAGGCATATAGCATGAAGTCTTTGGAGAAGTCTGGATTGACGAGAGTCGGAGCTTGAGATATAGCCTCTTTTATTGCCTCAAAACTTGCCTTGCCTTCAGATGTCCACTTAAATGCCATGCTCTTCTTTAACATCAGCGTTATTGGCTTCACAAGAGCAGCAAAATTTGGGACAAATCTACGGACAAAATTGATCCTTCCCAAGAAGCTTTGAAGAGCCTTCTTGTGACTTGGCAATGGCAATGCTCGAATTGCTTCAACTCTTTCTGGGTCAATCGTCAACCCCTCCTTTGAAACAATATGGCCTAGAAGTTTTCCCTCGTGAGCCAAGAATATGCATTTTTTGGGATTCAATGATACCCCAAATCTTCTACATCTCTGAAATACTTGCCTCAAATGACAGAGGTGATCCGCTGCATTTTTTGAGAATACAGTGATATCGTCAAGATATATCAAAACTATTTTATTGATCAACCCCTTGAATGCCATATCCATTGCCCTTTGGAAGGTGGCTCCAGCATTTGATAGCCCAAATGGCATTTTCTTGTAGGCATAGGTCCCCCATTTGGTGGTGAAAGCCGTCTTGAATTGGTCATCTTCTTTCACCATCACCTGATTATACCCTGAGTAGCCATCTAGGAGAGAGAATCTCTCTGAACCGGATACTACTTGCAATATTTGTTCCATTGAAGGGAGCGGGTAATGGTCTTTGAGAGATGCCCTATTGAGGTCTCGGAAGTCCACGCACAACCTGATTTCTCCACTCTTCTTCCTGACCGGAACCAAGTTTGCAACCCAGCTTGAGTGCTTGATCGGGAATATAATACTCGCCTCTATTAGCTTGTTAAGCTCTTTCTTCATTAGAGGCTCAATGTGAGGGTTAACTGGTCTCTGCTTCTGCCTGACGGGCTTAGCATCTGGATCCAATTCTATGGTATGTTGTGCCAAATTTGGATCGAATCCTCTTAAGTCTTCGTAGCTCCAAGCGAAGACATCTGGAAATTCTTGGCAAAGTTGTATGAAATCTGATTTCTCCTGCTCAGTGGCCACTTTGCCAATTTGAAGTGTTTTGCCTTCCCCAACCGGAATTGGCTCTGAATCTTCTCTCTTGACCTGTATATTAGCCTTTTCTTTACGAAACTGGTCGTTAGGGTTGAAGATAGACTCCAATGTTACCAAACCCTTAGGAAGCTTGTTTGTCCGCAGCTGCACTACTTGATCCCCATACTGCTGCTCTAATCTGTCCTGATTCCTAGCTGAAAATTCAGCCTCTTCTTGTAAGAAATTGACGATCTGTTGATCGTTCTCAAACACCTGCCAGCTTGTGTTATTATCTGGAACTGCTGGCCTCACAACCACATGGATGTGTGGCTGTGTTTTTCTCTTCTGATGTTGTCAACCACATCAAACGTTGCTCCAACTGCTGCGAGCCTATCTGCGGCTTCATTTTCCTTCCTGGGTATGGACACAATGTTGAAAGCTTTGAAATCCTCAATGAGGTCCCATACCCTATTCTTGTAGCTCCTCAGCAAGTCGTTCTTTGTAGCATGTTGTCCCCTAACTTGGTTGACGATTAGCTCGCTATCTCCAAACACCTGCAAGTTCTTTATGCCCTTTTTCCTAGCCCAATGAAGTCCATGAATCAATGCTTCATATTCGGCGGTGTTATTTGAACAAGAAAACTGGAAACGAAAAGCTGAATAATACTTGATGTCTTGTGGTGAAATTAACATTGCACCACCTCCAACACCTTGTCTGCTTCTCGAACCATCGAAGAATAATCTCCAAACTTTGTTTTCATCTTTTTGCTCAGGCTGAATGATGTCAGGAATGGGTGAATTTTCCTCGTGTATACAATACACGCCCAATTCAGATTCTTTAATTTCCTTGTATGGGTCAAATTCATGACTTTTGTTTGCCCATTCATCCAAAGTTAAATCAGGAATTCCTTCGACCTTAGTACCTGCTTCTAGATCACTTGAACACTCCTCCAGATCAAAGGCTGAGCAATTTGCATTGATAGGACCTGGTACATAAGGCTCAATATGGAAATTGGCAATTAGTTCGACCTGATTGTTACTTTGGCTCCGTACCTTGTCCTAAAAATCATGTGTGACCAATCTGTAGATAAATATCCACCGATTTTCGCAGTGAAGTCTCTTGATAGACATAATGCAAAGAGTGGTGGAAGGTCAATCACAGACACATCTTGCAAAATTGTAACATTAGGACATGAATGTAGTTTTAGGCTTAACCCCTTGATGACTCCAACAGTCCCTATTGCCGCTCCATCTAGTGTATTTACTCCTTTCAAAGACTAGCTCATATTTCAAACCCACTAATCCGCTATTTGCTTCGGCACATCGAACTATCGCCCCTCGAATCTAACATGCAGTTGTGCACCAAGTGGTTTCCAACAATCAATGAAACATAGAAAGGCGGAGGCTTCAAATTTTTCCTTGTCTGGTCCCCATCATGTTGCACTGCATTAGTGAGAACTTTCTCATGTCCCTGGTTTGATACATTCGTGGCAGACCAATTAGCCATTGCAGCTTGCAGTAAGTCTCGTTGTCCTGGGATCGCCAGTGATTCCCACATGGAAATGTTCACATGTGTCTTCTTCATTTGATCGATGATGTTGAAAGGGGATGAACTGTCCTTTTGCTGCCCCTTACTTGGTACAACCTTTTCTGGAACTTGAACGGGTGCATGTGTTGCTACAACAGGGACCTTGGGTTGATTTTGCAGGTTTGGAGCTGCGTTTGGTCTACTGACCCCTTGTTGTGTAAGAGTGGGTTGAGAAACAACTGGATTAGACGGTTGTCCCTCTTCTATGCTTCTCTTCTTTGACCGTGTATTGGCAGCCATGCCTTGAAAAGGCTGTTGGTTAACTCCACAGAAGTCTTCCGTTTGCCAATTTGCCAATGTGGTTTCTGTTAGAGGTCCTTCTTGTTGCTGTTGATTCTCCTCCTGGCTTGGATCTTGAGCAACACCAATGGTTTGCACCATCAAGGCCTGATTTAGTGCACCATTGAAACATGCTGACTGATTGTGAGGTAGATTGCAAGGGTAACACCAGTCGTACTCCTGTGCCATGTTATTTTGTGCTGGTACTAATGCCTTAGAGGCAGATATGGCATTTGGATTATAGGGCTGGAATGGTCTATTGACAGGAGGCCTTGTTTGATTCATATTTGCAGCTGGATTAGGTGGTCTTTGAGGCTGATATGGCTGCCTATTAGGTTGAGCTTGAGGCTGATACGAAGGTCTAAAACCTTGAGCTTGCTGTCTCTTGAGTGTGACCAGCTCATTACCTAAATTTTGCAGTTGCTTCATGACTTCTTGAAGCTCATTTGGGGCACTTGGAGATGAAGTGGAAGCTTCATTTGAACTCTGATTCCTAGGAGTGGGAATAGGAGCTAAGACAGGTGCTTGACTAGCACTTGGGCTCTCTAAACTTGGATATAATGGCATTGGAGGCCTAGGAGCTAGCTTGCCAGCTTGAATCAGACAATTTTCAGCTCTAATGGCAATACTATAAGCAGCAGGGATAGTTGTGCCTCCCATAGATTGAACCAACATAGAAATATCAGAATTTAAAGCTTTAAGGTAGTATAGAAAAGCACCTCCTGCTGTTGGCCTGACTGCTACTGGAATTCTATCCCAAGATCTTTGAAATCTGAAGTTGAAGTCAGTTAGCTGCTCATTAGAGGCTCTCTTGATGGTTGTCAGCTGCTCCAAAAGAGACAAGTTGTCTCCCTTCTCTCCAAATTGATCATGAAGTGCAATACACAGCTGATTCCAGTTTGTGATAGAGCCAGCTCCAAGGCTCCTAAACCATTGCAATGCTTTCCCCTTGAATGAAGACGCCAGCAATTTGACAGCTACTTGCATCTCATCGATCTCATGGATTGCACAAATGTTAGCAATGTCCTTGACATGATCACCAGGAGTGGTCTGATTTTCCCAGTAAAGTATGGAATGTTCTTCAGTGCTGCAACTGGGATTGGATTTTGTGCATTGAGAGCAAGTGGGCTGCTGCCCGTGAAGTTGACATAGGGGTTCACTGGTTGTGCCATTCTGATTGGTCTTAAAACCCTTGTATATTGAAAGAAAGGCCTCGTCGGTGGAGGGGTTGAGAGAGTTCTGTTTGGTGGAGATGGAGACCTTTGAATCCTTCTTCCTCTTTGCCTTCTTCTTGGAGATAATTGCAGGTATTCAAACAGCACTTCTTCTTCTCTAGCTCTTGACCTTGTGATTCTTCTCATAAGCTTTCAGGCCTGCACTGCTGAAACCAGTTGATTCTTCCCCTTGGAGTCACCAGATATGCAAATAATAGCTCTTTTCAAGCAATAAAATTGCAGCAGATGCACATCAACTTTGCTGCAATAAAAATGAGACCTCTGGTCCCACCGGGCGTGCCAAACCTGTTGATGCAAAATCACAGCACCCCTGGATGCAGATCAAGTTTCTAGGTTGATCACTTAGGCATCCAGTGTGATTGCATAACATTGAATCCTTTCTCCAAGTGTGGGACTTGAAAAATGAGAAAGGATTCTCCAGAGAAAGGCTGGTTCCTATTCCTCTGTTCAGATGCACCAATGAAATGCAGAGGTTTACCCAAAAAACCTAAACTAACTACCAAGGAGACAGGGAGAGAGAAATGCATATAAATAAACCTAAGCTAAGGGGGTGATGCACCGAGGAATGAAGAACATAAGCTTTGCAAAAATAAACACAGACCATATAGATGCAATACCACACCATGCACAGGTAACCGAAATGCAATGAGAGATCAAAATGACAACAATGAATACATGAGAGGATTTAAATTTAATCACAGACATATATATTGCTCAAAGGGTCGATTCAATACATTGCAATGGCCAAGAGGCACAATGGCATTACAGTCCATGTGGGAGGCTTGAAAACTCCACGAATTCTCTTGCAAGCAGGAGAGAAGGGAGGGGTTGCAAAACAAAAATGTCCAACATTAGAAAGAAGCCCTCCTTGCAATTTATAGGAAGAATGAGAGAGAAAAGAGAGAGGAATTTGAAATTTGCCCCAACCACCTCTAGAATGCACTTAACTCATCTCATCATGGCAGAAGCGGCGGATCATGTCAAAACGGCGGGCTGCCCAATGTAATAAATAATCGTCTCGCTGCATTAAAGTTGTTCGTTGAAGCATTACTTCTGCTTATTATTTCGTGCCAGAGGCGTCTTCTTGATTTTCTCTCTCCAAACTGAACCAAAATGCAAGATTGACCTTAGAAACGTGTAGAGAATCTCACAAACTTTCCGTTGATATAAAGAACGGCAAATCTCGAGCTCTGGATCGAAAGTTATGTCGATCCAAGATTTAGGCACGTAATGTGTGAAAATGGATTTTTTGAATTTCTTCCCGCACTCTACCCACTGGATGACACGTGGCAAGCTCGATTCACCGAATGATTCTCTCTCTCTGCTTCGCTGACGGGATTTCCTTTGAAATCTCCTTGTCAGGCCCTAAAGCTAGGACACGTGGCATTATTTCATTGGTTTGGATCGGTGCTCGAAAACTCACCCTTTGACTTTTTGACTTTTCTCTTGTGAGGACACGTGGCAGCTTCTGATTAGTCCGCGGGCCTGCCAGCTCTTTCGCGCCCTTCGCATCTTTTTGTCCCGAGATGTCCCAAACCGTTTGGGACAAAAACCTCCGATCCACCCGAAATGGGCTTCCTTGTCCCTCATTTGGCCGATGACACGTGGCGCAATTTTATTGGCTTTCGGCTTTTCGGCGATCCGCGTCCCGCGCATCCCTTTGTCCCATTTTGCTCAGTGCTCCTTGTGTTGATTTCAGGTGAACTGGCCAGTTCGCATCCATTTGTCCCGCTTGTCCCATTTTTCTTTGGACTGTCTGGCCCTTTTTCGCCCGGTTCGGCCGGTTCGCGCCTTTTTGGCCCGCTTGTCCCATTTTGCTTTGGACTGTCTGGCCCTTTTTCGCCGGTTCGGCCGGTTCGCACCTTTTTGGCCCGCTTGTCCCAGAGGTGTCCCTCTCAGCAGTTGGCCAATTTTTCCTCTCTTTCGGCCGGATCGGTTTTCACGCCCGCCGCATACTTTTCTCCCAGATGTCCCGATTGCTCCTTGGGTTGCCCGGAGGCATTTTTCGGCCGAATCCGGCCGGTTCGGGCCTTTTTGTCCCAAATGTCCCGACTGCCCCTAGGACTAGGACTTAGTCATTTTTATGATTTTCCTGGATCAACCTATTTGCCTTTCTACAACTTTTGATGCATGTTATCGAAATTTACCCTGGGGGGGTGAAATTTTGACAACAGATTACCTCAAACCCGATCGAAAGAAAATTCATAAAAAATACTTTCCCAACTCCATCTATAAAGATTGCGACAGAGAAGGTGTTCATTTCAAACATCGATCACAAGAAGGAGTATGCATACTACATTTCTATAATCCTCTAAAACCGATAATGTTTGTTTCAAATGAACTCTATAACAAACGAAAGAGTAAATAACAATACAATAACTAACCATAGGTTCCTTAGTCTTTCAACATGTTACATTTCCAATCCATTAACTTTCAATCAAAATTGTGAAGCCTTCAAAAAGACGTAGGTTTTCTTAGAGCAGAGGAGAGAATAATATCCTCCATATTTACACACCCTTACAAGTTCAAAGAAGGCGTACAGTCTCAAAAAAAAAAGTACCATAACCATTCCAACTCAAGAAGCTACAAGGAGAAGATCTCAAAAGAGATAACCAAATCAACTCAAACCAAAACTATTCTCCCAAGATTTTTTGAGTAAAAAGTCCCATAAATGAGTTCTAAGTATTTCAAAACCTTGAATACAAGTAAAAATCAAGCTCAGAATACAAGTACAGAACCAAACATAATGACTCAAATACAAGTTCAGAACACGTAAGTATTGAATACGAGTACAAGTGTTAAACACAAAGCTTCGAACACAAGTTCTATGCAATAAAAATATCCAATACAAGCTCAGAATGAAACACAAGGCTCCAATATAAGTTCAGAATGAAACACAAGGTTCCAATATAAGTTCAAAATTAAACACAAGGCATCAAATACCAGTTCAGAACAACACCAGCCTCAAACACAAGTTCAGAATGAAATACAAAGATTTGAATATAAGTTTCACATGCATGGCACCACTGAAATTGAAGAGAGAGAGTTTCCAAAGGATAACATTATTTAGCAATGGATTTATATCCAAAAACAAGAGATTCATAAAACCATGAAAGTAAATAACCAGACAAATCAAGAAAACATTTATCTCATAAGAGTAGAATTGTTTTAATGAATCATATAGAAGAAAGAAAGAAATATTAATGGGTAGAGCCTATCGCTTCGATATTGCTTTTACCAATTCGAAGGAGACTTCCCGTTGAGCTTCCACTCTTTTTATTCTCCATGAAATATCAATAACCAAACATATTTTCTTCCAATGCCTCATATATTTTCCCTCGATCGAAAATAAACCAGAGAAACCAAAAATAGCCATAAATTAGAATTCAAACCCTGGTTCAAAGAACCATATAGCTCCATGTAGATCAAAAATTGCAATGCATGCAAGATCAAAAAACCTTCAAAAAATCCACCTTTTTGTTTCTAAGATGTTTTATACACAAAACCGAGGTTCATTATTGTAATTACTCCCAAATCTCTCACTTATCTCTCCTTGCCACCACCTCCCAAACCTGGCAAATGTCATTTCTAATTTAAGATGCATTTCCATATTTAGTGAAGCCTCCACGTATACTTCCACTAAAGTTTATTTGCCTTTGCAAAACTAGCTATACCTCCATTCATTTAACAAAATCAAATCAATTAAATGTCATTAGAACCGTCACCATAATTTCATGCAACCCTTAGGTTCCCTTTTAATAGTTTAGGATAGATTTCCCAAAACTTAGGTTAGTCTAACAATAATTACCTTAGGTCTTAAAACATTTCCATAGGTAATTTCCACCTTAGGTTAGATCAAATTCACAACCAAATAGTATTAGGTATTAGGTTAAAATAGCCTAGTATTACTTTAGTAATTTCTCCCTTATTCACTTAGCACAAGAACTTAGGTTAGGACACCATCCAAACAAAATAGAATAAGAAGCTTAGGTTTGATTGAAACCCAAATAAGTAGACATAGCTAGGAAGTATGTGATTTTACCTAGGTTAGGATACCGTTAGGATAATTCTTTAGTTTTTTTATTTAGATTCCTTCATCGTCATGAAGTAGACTATATTTCATTTACGCCATTAATGTCCTGAAGAGATCAATCCTAAAGACCCAAGCACAAACATACAACTGAATGAAGGCACGTTCATACAAGACCAAAGAATTTGTAACATACAAAGTTCATTCCACTACGTCTCTCCACCTATGAATGTCAATTTTACCATTCAGTCTGGTAAGGAGATTTAAAACATTCCTTGGATCACTGGAATTGATCCAAGGATGAGTCAGTAAAAGAGATAAGTTTGCAACTCTCAAAACTAGATTGCAACTTACCTACAAGAAGTGAAAGTGGATTCTTGCAAGCCATATCATTTCAGTCTAATGAATCCAAGAGTAGAAATTATTTATCCATAACAAGCATGATTTTTAACAATCAAGGAAACACACCTCATTCAAGAAAATCACATGCCAATGCTTGTAATGCAAAAGAGAAATATAACTGTTTGTCAAAGGTGTTACATACTTCCCTCTTAAAAAGAATCATCATCTAGATGATAATCTTATTTTGACCATTTCATTAAGGAAAATCATTTTATTCACTTTCTTAACATATGTTTGCAACAATATCATAATTTAAAGTTCTAGAAATCAGCATTCACATAGCTGTTTATTCAAAAATAAATAGTCATCTGCCCAAAATTTGAAGACTTATTGACATATAAATATAAAATCACAAATTTTTATCAATCATCATAGTCAATTTGATTAAATAAATATGGAAAAGCAATTTTCATATCCTCTAGGTTTTCCCAGTTGCACTTTCTTCTATAAACCGGTCCCACTGGACCTTACATTGAGTTATTTCATGATTTCTTAAATGAAATGGTGAGTTTCCAACACTCATATGGGTTTAACCATGATTATTCCTGGGTCTTGGACCTGCAAGGAATTCCAATTTAACACATGTGATAAATCTGAAATGTATTTCTTAAGCAAAGAAATATGGAAAATATCATGCATTCGTGACAAAGCAGGAGGTAATGCTAAATGGTAAGCTACATGGTTTATTACTTCAACTATCTCAAAGGGTCCCACATAATGAGGTGATAACTTAGCAGCCTTGCCAAAAGTTATAGAACTCTTTTTCGATTTAACCCGAAGAAAGACCTTCTCACCAAGTTCAAATTTCCTGTCAACCCACTTTAAATCAACATAACTATTTTTCCTATCTGCTACTTCTTTCAAGCGTTCATGAATCATTTTAACTTGTTGTTCCATTTCCGTAAGGATTTTAGGTACAATTAACTCTCTATCCTTAATGTTATCCCAACTAACGGGGGTTCTAGATTTTCTTCCGTATAGTGCTTCGAAAGGTGTCATCTTAATAGAGGCATGATATGTGTTATTATAAGAAAACTCAACTAGCGGAAGGTACTCTTCCCACTTATACTGCTGATCCATACAATATATTTGTAGCATATCCTCTAAAACTATATTAACCCTTTCCGGTCTATCCATCGATTTCTAGATGATACGCAGAACTGAAATTTAACTTAGTTCCTAGAGCTGCATTAAGTGTTTGCCAAAACATTGATGTCATTCTACGATCTCTATCAGATATGATTAATTCAGGTACTCCATGTAATCTGAAAATTTCATGTATAAATATTTTAGCCAATACAAGAGAATCATCCTTCATATTACCAGCAATAAAATGTGCTACCTTTGTTAGTTTATCAACAACTACTAAAATAACATCATGTTTATTTCTTGACATAGGAAACCCTTGTACAAAATCCATGCTTATTACTTTCCATTTTTACTGCGGTATGTTATGAGGATACAATAAACAAGTTGGGTGCATATGTTCAACTTTAACACGTTGACATTCAAGGCAATGTGTCACAAAATCAATAACATCCTTTTTAATCCCCTTCCAGAAATATTGTTGTCTTATATTAGCAAGCATCTTTGTAATTCCAGGGTGTCGCAAAAAAGGTGAATTGTGAAATTCTTCTAACAATTTCTTTCCTAAATCATTTATCAAAGGTATGTATACTTTGTTTTCAAATCTTAAGATTACTTCATTGTCAAAGTGAAAACCTTATACCTCACATCATTTAAATCTACAGCAAATGCTATTTTTACTTGTTGAAAGTAATAATCGATTCCATAACACTTTTTACCTCATCCTTAAACTGATTTCGAATGTTATAAGAGAGAAAAAATGTGCTTCCTATGACTTAGAGCATCAACCACTCTATTTTCCTTACCTTTTATGTAATTGATATCAAAATCATATTCAGACCAAAACTCTAACCATCTTCATTGTCTTGCATTAATATTTGGCTGAGTGAAAATATACTTCATCCCAAGATGATCAATTTTTAATTCAAAAGGTTTACCAAGTTGATAATGCCTCTAAACTTGTAGTGCATGAACAATGTGGAGCATAATTCAACTCATGTAACTTTATTTTTCTACTTTTGTAAGCTATGACATGATCATTTTGTAACAAAATACCTCCTAGACCTTCCTCGGATGTATCTCTGTTACAACCGTGAAGTCTCCATTAGGATCCGTACATGCTAGAATAGGTGGTGAAGTTAACCGTTCCTTCAAAGTTCTAAATACTGATTCACATTTCTCATTCCAAACAAACTTCTTATCCTTTTTCTGTGATGAAGTTATTGGTGTGGCCACTTTAGAAAAATATTTTACAAATTTTCTATAGTAACAAGCAAGTCCCATGAAACTTCTAACTTCAAGTACATTCTTTCATTCAGGCCACTCGGTTATAGCTACAATTTTAGAAGGATCTACAACAATTCTATTCTTACTTATTACATGTCCCAAATAGTGCACTTTTGTGTCATAGAAAGAACATTTAGATAGCTTACCATATAACCGTCTCTTTCTCAAAATTTCCAAAACTATCTTCAAATGCTCATGATGTTCCTCAATACTTTTAGAATATATGAGAATTTCATCCAAGAATATGAGCACAAATTTTCCAAGTATTCTTGAAAGATATTATTCATTAAATTCATAAAAGTTGTAGGGAATTTGTTAATCCAAAAGGTAAAACCGTGAACTCATAATGTCCATACCTTGTTCTAAAAGTTGTTTTATGAATGTCCTCATCCTTAATCCATAATTGATGATATCCAGATCGAAGATCTATCTTAGAATATATTGATGCTCCACGCATCTAATAAAATAGATCATCAATTATAGGGAGTGGGTATCTATTCTTGATTGTTTCTTTGTTTAATTTCCTGTAATCAATGCACAATTTAATTGTTCCATATTTCTTTTTCACAAAAATTAATGGTGCTCCCCAAGGTGAAACACTTGGTCTAATCAAACCTTTAGAAAAAAATCTTGCAATTGATCCTTAATCTCTACTAATTCTACAGTATTCATTTGATATGGTGCTTTAAAAATAGGCTTGGTTCTAGGCTTGATTTCAATTGTGAAGTTAAATTCCCTTTTGGGTGGAAGACCTAGTAATTCTTCTAGAAATACATCACTGAAGTTTCGTAATGGTGGATATCGTTCCATGACATCGTTGTTCTCTTCAGTTGTTTTTGTAATTTTTACTGCATATAAAGTACAACCTTTGTTTTTGGCCTTTTTAAGTTGCATACCTAAAAGTTTCCTAACAGAAATCTCACGTTTCACACCCTAAATCTTTGCTATTTTCTACAAATCATCTAAATAAATAATATGTTTTTCAAAACAATCCACTTTTGCCTTATGTTTAGTTAACCAATTAACACCTATGATTACATCATAAGGCCCCAAAGGTGTAACATAAAGATCAACTTATGTGGAAAAACTAGGTAAGTCAAGGACTACTCCAAAAAGACACATACTAACAGTATGAACAACATTGTTTCCATAATGTACAATCCATGTTTTATCCATGTTTCCATCTTTTCATTTTCGTTTTGATGTTAATTTACTAGAAATAAAACATTCAGTAGCTCGATATCAAAAATAATAGTTATAGGTATGCCAAATAACTTACCCAAAACCTCTATGGGCATGGCCTATTTTTCAACCTACTTGTCAGCTACTGCAACATGTATCTTATGTTGTTGATTATGATCATCCTTTTTCAAAGGACATTGATTTGCATAATGATCTTTGTCATAGTTATAACAGCCTCCTACAGGTCCCTTTCTAGGCTTAGATTTATTTCCATCCCTAGAATTATCATTCTAACCTCCATAAGACTTATGTCCGTTATTATTATTCTTGAAAAAGTTGTTCCGTGCATTACTAGCAGTCTTATTTGTTATTGCTTTCTTACTATTATCAGCTGAAAACTTACTTTTCATTCCAAATTTCTTCCATGGTCCTTTCTTAGGGGCAAGAGATGATGAAGAGGAGTTGGGAACTTTCTTCCTTACTTCCTCCTTATGAGTAGAAATTGCCTTCAATTTATGTTCCTACCTTATGGATTTTTCAACAACCCCTTCCATTGTGGTTGGGTTGTGAACATCCACCTCTCCTCCTATAACGGGATTCAATCCCATGATGAATTTTTGTATCCTGAACTTCTCGTCAATTTGATACTGAGGTACATACTTAAGGATTTTAGTAAACCATTGCCAATACTCAATTATAGACAACTTTCCTTGAGCTAAGTTCTAGAATTCAGTCACTTTCTGATCATAACAAAGTTGTGGCAGCCAACGTTGCCTAAAGTAACCTTAAATTGATCCCATGTGATATTAGTTTCATCAATGTTTAACTCAACCTTATGGTTTTCCCGCCATGAAGATGCCTCATGGGAAAGTTGATATGCTCCCCATATCACCTTGTTTCTTCCGAGAATTCCTTATTGCAAAGTAATTCTCCATTTTTCCGAGCCAATTCTCAGCTTCATCTCCTAATGTGGTTCCATCAAACTTGGGTGGACTTATCCTTTTTATATCATTAGTGAGTTCAGTTGCCAACCTAGCCTTTTTATTCTCAAGTTGATCAGGTATGTTCACATTGTTATTATCAACACCTAAATTGGCGTTGTCATTAGGAGGTGGCTGATTATTATTACCAACATCTTCTTCCTCCTCATTTCCCATTACTTTTTGTTCAAGTACAGCTAAACAATCTCTTGTGTCCAACAGGCAACAAGGATCTCATTAAGTTTTTGGGTAGTTGTTGCTCCTTCCTTAGGTGGAGGATTATTTGTAACATTTCCTCTTGTTCTAACCATTTTTTGTTAACAAGAAAATTTAAGTTTCATTATATTATGGACACAATAGGTCCAAGAGTTGCAACCTTTAGCTCTGATACCAAGATGTAACATTCCCATTTTAAGACTTTAGAAACAAGGGAAATTTTTTTTTTAAAACACAATATTCTCTGTTCTAAATAAAACATCATTTAGAACACACATTCTATGCCAATCAATCATCATTAAGATCATAAAATATCCTATCAATTTATTTTAAAAAAACAACAGATCTTGTCATCCAATTGTTCCATAATTCTATCAGAATAGAAATACAACATTTATCTTTACTATGTAGTAAATAAATTTATTTATAGCATAGCTCATATTAGGATGATTCATCCTACAAATTAAGCAAAGAAGAAGAATTAATACATATTGTTTCCCATACACTAATCATTTGAAAGACAGAAACAAGTTTAGAACACTCATAAATACTTCATTTCAAGGATAACAATATAAGGATTCAACATTAAAGAGAAAACATCTAACAAGAATCCCAAATCAATCCAAGAAGGGGTCAAGATTCAAAACAATCTACCTGCAAGTCTTAACTAACTTCTACATGTTAGAAGATATAACTCAAAGATCTAAAACTAGACGTTCCATAACTCAAAGCTAGACTCCCACAAGATTAATCTCTTCTCGTGCCCATCCAAGAGAGGATTCATAATAATATAGAGTGCAAAAAGAGAAAACCTTCCAATACCAAATCCAAATGAAGTATGACTCAGTTAAAAAAAGCAGTCGATCAAAACATGTTTACATTTTCTCTTCTAATGAATGACTCAATTTGTTCTTTTTCCATATCATTACAACAATGACTAGTACAAAGTAGACTAAACAATCCACAAGGAATTTTCCATCAAGAAGAGTGGTTTCTCACTATTTCCTTTAAGATAGAAAGGACAGAAAGCTGAACCCAAAATTTGAGCATTCCTAAGAGAACAATCGCTCTGACCAAGAAGAGAGTCATGCCACAAAAAAGTTTGATAAAATTAACTTATCTTTTCAAAATTTAAAGGATCTCAAATGGAAAATGTCTAATAAAGAATTAATTTCATTTCTAATATCAAATGAATTCCATTTCTATTTCCAAAATCTCAGAAGTTCTTTTACTAGTTCCCAAAGGAGAATACAAAACCAAACTCATAGTTTAAAGAAAGCACATTTCTAGTTTCCCTTAAAAATCAATACAACCTAGCTTATATATTCCAATTCAGTAAACACAAGTTTGAGTTCAATTCTTATAAAGGAGTTCATGATACAGTCCCAAGGTGAAGATAAACAAAATACTATCCATAAGAGAAATCCATTCTTTTCTCCTTTTTAATTCAATGAATCTAACTAGTGATACAAAACCCAAATCATTATAAGCTAAACAAGTTTGAAATACTCATGAACTCAAAAGAACTAAAATCCCAATTACAAGGGCTTCAATTGCTCAATACAAAAGAGCAAGTAGTTCATGATCCAAAATAAGAACAAATTAAAGAAACAATCTCGAACCGGAGAGGTAATAAATCCTTCCAAACAAGATTTTGTACATGAGAGTGTTCAACTCTTCTTTCCTTAAGACCTAAAAATCAATTAAAAGGATCTTAAGAGAGTAAGAAAAAAAAACACAATAATTCAAGCATGGTCCCAAAGTTACCTCAAACTTGATCGAAACAAAATTGACAACAAAAAGACTTGTGATAGAGAAGGTGTTCGTTTCAAACATCGATCACAAGGATTATGTATACTATACTTCTATAATCCTCTAAAACCAATAATGAATATTTCAAACGAACTCTATAACAAACCAAAGAGTAAATAATAGTACAGTAACTAACTAGAGGTTTCTTAGTCCCTCAAAAAGTTATAGTTCCAGTCCATTAACCTTCAAACAAAACTATCAAGCCTTAAACAAGATGCATGTTTTCTCAGAGAAGAGGAGAGAAGAATATCCTCCATATTTACACGCCCTTACAAGTTCAAAGAAGGCGAGTATAGTCTCAAAAATAGAATTACCATAACCATTCCAACTCAAGAAGCTACAAGGGGAAGATCTCAAAAGAGATAACCAAATCAACTCAAACCAAAACTATTCTCCCAAGAATTTTCATGTAGACAGTCCCATAAAAATTTCTAAGTATTTCAAAACCTTGAATACGAATAAAACTCAAGCTCAGAATACAAGTACAGAACCAAACACAGTGACTTGAATACAAGTTCATAACACACAAGTATTGAATATAAGCACAGTGCTAAACACGAAGCTTCGAACACAAGTTATAAGCATCACAAAGCTCCAATACAAGCTTAGAATGAAACACAATGCTCTAATATAAGTTTAGAATGAAACAAAAGGCTCCAATATAAGTTCAGAATGAAACACAAGGCATCGAATACCAGTTCAAAACAACACCAACCTTGAACACAAGTTCAGAACGAAATATAAAGCTTTGAATATAAGTTTCACATGCATGGCACCACTGGACTTACACAAAGAGAGCTTCCAAAGGCTAACATTATTTAGCAATGGATTTATATCCAAAAACCACAGATATTCATAAAACCATGAAAGTAAATAACTAGATAAATTAAGAAAACATTTATCTCATGAGAGAAGATTTTTTTAATGAATCATTTAGAAGAAAAGCAAGAAATCTTAATGGGTAGATCCTATCATTCCGATATTGATTTTTCCGATTCAAAGGATACTTCTAGTCGAGCTTCCAACTCTTTTTCTTCTCCAAAAAGATAAAAACCAAACATATTTTCTTCCAATGCCTCATATACTTTCCCTTGATCAAAAATAAACCAAGGAAACCAAAAATAGCCATAAAGTAGAAGTCAAACTTCTTATTCGAAGAACCAAGTAGCTCCATACAGAGTAAAAATCACAATGCATGCAAGATCAAATAGCCTCCAAAAATCCTCCTTCCTTGTTTCCAAGATGGTTTACACAAAAAAACCAAGGTTCATTAATGCAATTACTCCCAATCTCCCACTTATCTCTCATTTCCACCACCTCCCAAATGGCGCAAATGCCATTTCTAATTTAACATGCATTTCCATCTTTAGTGAAGCCTCCACGTATTCTTCCACTAAATTCTATTTTCCTTTGCCAAAACTGGTTGTACCTCCATTCATTTAACCAAATCAAATCAATTAAATTCCATTGGAACCATCACCATAATTTTATGCGACCCTTAGGTTCCCTTTTAATATTTTAGGATAGATTTCCCAAAACTTAGGTTAGTCTAACAATAATTACCTTACGTCTTAAAACAATTCCATAGGTAATTTCCACATTAGGTTAGATCAAATTCACAACCATATAGTATTAGATATTAGGTTAAAATAGCATGGCATTACTTTATTAATTTCTCCCTTACTCACTTAGCACAAGAACTAAGGTTAGGGCGTCATCCCAACAAAATAGAATAAGAAGCTTAGGTTAGATTGAAACCCAAATAAGTAGACAGAGATAGGAAGTAGGTGATTTTACCTAGTTTAGGATATCATTAGGATAATTCTTTAGTTTTTTTAGGATTTATATTCCCTTCATTGTCATGAAGAAAAATATATTTCGTTTACACCATTAATGTCCTAGAGAGATCAATCCCAAAGACCCAAGCACAAACATATAACCGAATGAAGGCACGTTCATACAAGACTAAAGAATTTGTAACATACAAAGTTCAATCCACTACGTCTCTCCACCTATGAATGCCAATTTTACCATTCAGTCCGGTAAGGAGATTTAAAGCATTCCTTGTATCACTGGAATTGATCCAAGGATGAGTCAATTAAAAGAGATAAGTTTGCAACTCTTAAAACCAGATTACAACTTACCTACAAGATGTGAAAGTGGATTCTTACAAGCCATATCATTTTAGTCTAATGAATCCAAGAGCAGAAATTATTTATCCATAAAAAGAATGATTTTCAACAATCAAGGAAACACACCTCATTCAAAAAAATCACATGCCAACGCTTGTAATGTAAAAGAGAAATATAATTGTTTGTCAAAGGTGTTACACTTTCCAACCACCAAAGGCAAGTCCTTCGGGATGTGCCATTCTTCTTCAAATGACGCATAGAGCCTATCGTACCATTTCTCATCCCTTTTCTTGACCTATTCTATCATGGATCCTTCACACAAATACTTTTTGAAGTGTTTTATAGGTGACTTGTGCTCCATGGTATACTCCCATATCTTATCTTTTGGTCCATCAAATACTCTGATCTCCATGAACACCAGTGATAATAGAACAAATCCAAAGCTGATCTTTCCTCCTATGTGCACCTCCTCAATGATAGTTTCTGCAATGTAACGTGAAATGTTGTAAACTACCCCTTCAAACATGTTTTTAGCAATGTGCAGTGACATGGTATTCACTTATGACCACCTTTCCTGGTCATTTATCTTCGTAACAAGATGTGTGGTTGCTTGTACAACTAGATACTTATTTAGTTTATCTATATCCATGTCATGTGGACCCTTTGTGTACCCCAGCTCCTTTCTAGTCTCAATATTGTGGCCTTTTCTATTAAATCATCTCTCAAATCTTCTCTTGTGCCCTTCAATCCCATTACTATGGAGATTAGTGCAACTGAGATTCTAGCTCTGCATCTTGCAAAGTAGAAAAAATATTCATGCACTCTGCTCATGAGCCACTGGTACAAGGGATCATATTTCTTGAAGTAAGGGAGCTCATATAGTTGGTAAACTCCAATCTTATTCAAGATATTCTTTCCAACATCGTCATACATCGGCATTTTTTCCATCATGTGTTTATTTGTATTTATGTTCAACAAGGCATCAAGATCCTTCTTATTCTCTATGGTATGGTGATTATACTCACTCACCTTGCTTTTCCTTATGTGAGAATCCCACTCCTAGCCTACGATAACCCCCTCTGGATATTACATTTTTGAAAAATTGCTTTCGGGAGCCATCTCCTCTTCTTCTACAACTACCTTCTTCCTTCCCTTCACTCCTCTCGCAACTACTTTATTGGGTGTCATTTCTATCTTGCAATCCTTTATAGATACTCACCTCTTAAATTCTGAAATGTTTGGATCAAACCCAAGCTTGATTCAACATGTCCTAGGTGAAATCACATGCCCTAGATCCTTTCTTTTTCCTTGCTTCTTTGAAAACCTTCACCACCAGGGACATAAGCTCTTTCTATGCACATATATCTTCATCACGACTGGTTACACACCTTTCACACCTCAATTCGATCACTCAGCTCTTCGCACTTAGCTCTTTTTTAAATACTCTTAATCACAATGGTAAAAATGAACTTGCATCCCATCCTTATATATATTTTCAAATTTTTGATGCATTCATTTCTCCTTCACCTACCAAATATCCTCTCATTAATTGACCAATTCCATCCTTTCCATGTGTTACATCTTCATGCCTCAGTTATAACCTTCTAGCATGCCTTCCTACCCTCTAGTCACAAACTTCTCTTCACTTGCTTCCTTGCACCGAGTTGCTTGTCCGCACCTTCCACTAGTAGTTGTTATGGCCTCTGATTAACTCGTGTTATACTATCCCTTCATTCATCTCCATCTTTTGTCATCTTTTAGGAGTAATCCTTTGACTTGAAAAGCACCCGTAGCAACTTATTCCTTTCACCATTTAATTCCAACAATTTTGTACCTGGATACCAACAATCCTATCCACCCCACACTAAAAATATGTGTAGTCATCTGTGCATAAACATGATTCATATGGTAATTAGCTTCATGCATGCAAGTGTGATTATTACACAAGAATAATAACTAAATTGACAAAGCATAGCAACAAACAAGGAAACACATTAAGGGTATGTAAAATATAAAACCTAATCTAAATGGCAATACTTCCTTATTACAAAAACTATGAAGGCTTATTTATAGTAGGGCTTTAGCCTACTCCCATTGAAGTAACCGGGTAGTCGTGTTCCATCAAGTGCTTCTAACTAGAAAGTGCATGTTTTAAGGATGTAAGTGATAACATACTACCCCAACCAATATACCTTAAGTTTTCTGGATGGTGCAAGAAATTAGAGTCATAGAGAAGTACCATTTTTCCAATCTCAAACCTCTTTTCCCTTATGTTTCATTCATTCCATGCTTTATGCTTGGCCTTTTCTTTCTTCTGAATCCAACGTGTTATGGCTCATCGCTCATCTAGCTGAATTTTCTTGTCAATCTGTTCTTCTAAATCTTGCTTATCACCTAAACCTCTAGAGTGCGCAATACATAAAGAAGGTAACATAAATTCCATAGGAAGAACATCTTCTGTGCCAAACACTAACTGAAATGGTGTGGCTTTTTTCAACCTTTTGTATGTTGTTCTATATTCCTAAAGTACTACAAATTATTTATCATCCCAATCCTTTCTTCCAACATCACATATTTTTGTCAATGTCTCGGCTCAAAATTTTATTAAAAGCTTCAACAATTTCATTTACCCGAGGATGGTAGGGTGTAGTCTTATGGTGTGCAATCATGAACTCATCTAATAAAATTATGATTATCTCATTAAGAAAATGTGTGCCCCTATCACCAGTCAAACTTAAAGGACATCCATACCTTATAATAACATTTTTCCATAGAAATTGGGATGTTGTAACCATTGTACGCTTCTTTATAGGTGTTGCTTCTGCCCACCTTGTCAGATAGTCTATGCAAGTTATGATGTAGCACGATCCAGTTCTACACGCAGTTGGTGAAATATGATCCAAAAAATCTATATCCCATTTCTCAAATGGTTTGGCACTAGTACTAGGTCTAAAATTCATTTCATCTTATTGACTTGATTTTCTAAGACATTGACAATGATCACATGCCTTACAATATTCCTTATAGTATTTATAGATGGTTTCCCACCATAATCCAATGAGTAGAATCTTGTGTGTTGTGGCATCACCTACATAGTGGCCACTTGTAATTCCACCATGAGCTTCTTTCATAATACCCTTGCACTCATGTTCTAATACACAATGGCATAATACTTCATGTTGGCCAAATTTATACAAGTCACCACTGATTAACATATAAGGTACGACACATATAGAAATTTGTTTCTTCTTTAAGGATTTCATTCCTTTTGGTGTCATCCGTGTGCGTAGAAAGATAGCAATGTCCTCTATTTCTTATGGTGTGTGTTATAACTGTATAACTATGCATCTAGCATGGTGTCTGTACGTACCCAAAATTGTAAGGTATTGTACTACGGAACAGCGTAATAAGTTCCCCAATGATGATACAGGTCTCCTCGCAAGGTGTTCGGGATCCGGAAAAGCCCTCGGAGTATGCGTTAACATCCCGCATGCCCGCTTAGCCCCGCGCCCTTTGTTTTCCCCTTTTTCCCTCTTTCCTTGGCCTCTTGATCTTCAGTGACGAAACCGCCGCCCTGCAGGCGGCGGTCTCGTGACCGCCGCCCTGATCGGGCGGCGGTCCTGTAACCACCGCCCTGCTCAGAGCGGCGGTCCTGTGCACATTTTCCAGAATGTTCTTTTGACGCGACTCGCATGAAATATCACGATTCACCAGCTTTCTTTTCCGACTTGAGCATGCATTTATGTTTTTGGTCCCCTGGAATAGTGTTTTTCCTTTGTTTATTGTTTAGGAGTTCCATTTGGTTTTGGTTTTTGGGTGATTGAATTCCTATAAATGCATGGTTTGTGCACAAGCAAATGGTCTGAAGTTTGGCTGGATTTGGAAGACTGATCTTTGCTCTCCTCATTTTAGTATTTTAGCTTGTTATCTTGTTTAGAAGCCATAGCTTGAATTCACTTGCATCTTTAGTTAGATTGCTCAGCTGTTGGTAAGCCACATACCCATCTTGTGCAGGCAGTGCTGTCATTTCATCCAATCGGCCTTGAAGCTTGCCTCTGAATTTCTCTTTGCTGTAGATTTAATTTTATTGTTGCTTAGAGTTCTTAGTTCAGTCCATTATATGCTTGGTTAGCTTTATTCAGCTGTTGGTAAGCCACATATCCAGCTTGTGCAAACAGTGTTGTTATTTTATCCAATCCATTGGAACGGAATAGCTTAGGAAGCCATTAAAGTTGCAGGTTTTGCTCTTTGAATAAGATAGTTATAGGTTCTGGTCGCTTCACGTTGCATGACTCGCAGTAAAATCCCGCTAGGAATCGCATAAGCCAAGCTCTGTACTCTTGCGCTGTCCCTCTCCTACTCGCATTTTCGGTCTGCATTCTGAGCTGTCCTTGTCCTAAAATCTACTCTTATCAGTGCTAGCATTACACGCTTTTCTGGATCCACGTGAACACGAAAGAACGAGGAGATCATACTGAGGGGACAAGATCACACACACCATCGGATTCGCCACTGTTCTGCGGAATCCAGGTTTTAAATTTCAAAGTTCTAGTTAGAATCATATCAAATAGAGTAGATAATTGCTTCATTTCAGTGAATTCTATTCTCGATATTGCCAGGGAAGCTGTGAGGATTGATAGTTTCTGAGAAACTATGATTCACTCCTCACTTCTGAGGTAGGATCGAGAATCTTGCAGATAGATTAGACGAGCTATTTAGAATAATTCTACAAATCACACAGGCAAATAACTATACTCGGTTATCTTGTCTGTTTTAAAATATTGTTTATTATTCCTAGATACGTTTAAAATAGTTTGCTTTCCTTAAAATTGTTAAAAGATTTCTTAGAAGAATAAAAGTTATATATGTTAGATTTATTTCACGTAGTTAGAATTTGCTTCGTTACAGTTAGATTTGCATTTTGTTTCGTATGACAATCACGGGACCTCAGGAGCCCAGGGAATATATATTTGAGCCAATCATACCTCAACCAAATCTCGTTACAGCAATAGTTGACATAGACCAAAATCTCAGAATACAAGTATTCCGAACAACAACAGATTTACAACTGATCAGTTCTCAGTTGAGAGGGTTAAACATAGAGGACGACCAAGCACACACGTTTTGGTCAAACCAACCAAATTACAGATTTCCCTAGGTAAACACTCACATGACTGTAGAAGGGTTTGAAAGAGAACAAACCTTTGGTTGTGATCCTTTGGTCCCACAGCCAGGTGCAGGAGATACTCTCACAGATATAGATACCAGTCTAAGGATCCAGGTTGCACGAACGCCTGTGAGATATTCTGAGAAGATCACGCAGTTGTTGGTTCTAAACATAGAAGCTGAGAAAGCATATGATTACTGGATACTAGGGATTAGAACTTGATTTCACGCATGACCATAACAGGACCGCAACAACCAAGAGTCTATGGTTGCGATCCACAGATCCCACAGCCCAACGAGTCCACAAGTCAATCAGATATAGACACTGGCCTACGCACACTAGTATTTCAGTCCACTCCACTTCCACCCATCATCATCGAACAATTGTCCTTATTAGATATAGCGGCTAACGAAGCTAGAGAATTCTGGACTAGGCCAGAGAATCATCCATAGAGTCAATTGTTTTCACCATCCACTATATGACCTTATCAGGAGATATACACGAAACTATCCCAGGTCATTTTCCACGTATTCCACAACCCATAGATCGAATCACGCCAGAGCTCGATATTGATTGGAGCCTTCAAGCAGTCATCATGCTGACCAATCTATCACACCAGTCCAAGTTAGAAGGGCCTTCTTTGCCTTAGATTCACAAATTCCATTAGTGTGTGTCGAAGACATTAGACTGCCTAACTAGTTTGTTTGCATCCCACGCATATTCTTCCCCACCGGCTATCTCGGCACGACCTCGAGAGGTTAGGTACGCGAAAGAGTCACTTGTAGATTCCCATGCTCGCTTTGTCACTTTTCTCGGCATACAAAGTGTCCTCAATTGCCTGTGTTTCTTCTCTTGGTTTGTATTCTTGATAGATAGTCTGGTCCAAAATTAATTTTTCCTAGTTTTACCAAAAATGTGAAATCAAATTCTTGAAATAAAAGCACCCATCGACATATGCACCCTTGTAAAAACAGGTTTATTTACCAAATACTTCAATGCCATGTGATCTATATAAAATATGAATGGTGTAGCTAGTAGGTTCTAGTGAAATTTATGCAGTGCATAGATCATTGACAAAGATTCACACTCTATAGTTGTGTAATTCTATTCTACAGTATTAATATTTCTACTAGCAAAACAGATGGGATGATCTATAAGACCTTCTCCAGGCTGAGCCAACACCGTGCCAATGGCCATGCTAGAGGCGCCAACATGTACATGAAATGGTTTGTACCATGAAGGAAAACACAGAATATGTGTGGTAGTAATCTTCTCCTTCAATGTCGCGAATGCGCGTTGCTAATATTCTACCCAGTAGAACATACCTTTCCCTTTCAGTAACTCTTATAATGGTGCAGCAACTTTGGCATAGCCTTTGATAAACTTTCTATAATATCATGTATGATCCAAAAATTTGCACACCTCACTTTGACTAGAGGCTCCCTTAGTCCTATAATGACTTCAACATTTTCTGGATTAACCAACAAACCCTCCTTGTAGATTATGTGTCCTAAAATTATCCCAAATGGTGTAGCAAATATGCACTTCTTGATGTTCAAAGAGATAATCAATTGTCTACATCATTCAAACATTAAGCGTAGGTTGTCATAGTGATCCTTAACTAATCCAAACACCATCTAATTGTCTAAATATACCTGTAAGAAGTTGTGAATAAATTCCTTGAATGCTTGGACAACTATGCGTGAAAATACAACAGGCACATTTTTCAGACTGAAGGGCATTACAGTATAGGAAAAGCTACCCCATTCAGTAGTAAATGTAGTATTTTCTTGATCCTCTTGGGAAATCCTAACCTAATGATACCCAAAGAACCCATCTATAAATGAATATATTTCACGCCCTACAACTCCTTCTAGTATTTCCTCAGTGAATGGTGTAGGGAATGGATCAGTTACACATGTAGAATTCAGCTCCCTGTAGTCCACGCATATTCTAATTTGTCCATCCTTCTTGATATTGATCACCTTTGGAATAACCCATTCCAACTCATCGAGGGGCTTGATAATTCCAAATTTTAACATGTTATCAATCTCTTCTTTGACTTTTTCACACAAATTGGGGTTCATTCTATAAGGTCTCTTTCTAACCGGGCATGCACTCTCTTTAAGATTTCTCTTCATCTCCCCGAGGATTCATGCATGCCTTTAAGTTCATGGTACCCTTTAGGAAATAGGTCCTAGTAATCCCTTAGTAACTCTATGATTTTTTGCCACTTCAGAGTCTAACCAATAGTCTCCAATTATTGCTTCCTTAGGCTCAGTATCTATTCCAATATTCACTCGCTTTGTCTTCATTGGTTCATGATAGGCATGCGTGGTCTTATCCACACTGTCTAATACCTCACGCCCCCTATTGAATGGTTTACATCCAGATTATCTACTTCTTCGTCATCCACTACGTAGACCATTTTTCCTTTCTCTTTCTCAAGGAAAACGTGGTGAAGTAATGTTGCATCGGCCTCTGGTTCATCATCAAGATGTGCTCCGAGTCTTCTTTATCTAATAACTCCTGAAGGAGTTCTTTATCCTTAGCACTATCCCCCATAGTTAAGAACTTTATAACTTTTAATGCTTCTTCCACCAGAGGCTTTGTAGAGAAGAATTCAAATGTCTGGGCCATTCCTGCAATTAAATTCTGCCAATTTCCAGTTTCTCTATGGAGTTATGCATATACATACCAAGCATGCACGTAGCCTTGTAAAGTGGAATAAAACTGGTGCACCCATAGTGAAGGTGGTAAAGCTTCCTTACCTTCTGTCCAAAGTCTCTCACACTTCTGAACGTGGTTCGAACATGATGATTACCATGATAAATACATATTTGAGTAGGTGCATTTCTCCTAAAGAACCTAGTAGTAAGAGCAATCCCAATTTCATTCCATCCGACAAGATTATCCCTATGGACCACCCACCAAAGCATGTGTTTGTCCCACATAGTGTATATGCTAGCATATTTATTCTTTCTAGTGGGTCTATCCATTTTTATTCCATGGCACGCAAGAATACCATGGGATCCCCTTCTCCTATGTAACAAGGTACCAAGTTGTTACCTATCCTCCTAAAATAACATGTTTTTGTGCCTTGAGGATATGCTCTTTAATTTGTGCCCTACTAACTCATAAGTGTTGGGAGCCCAATTATCACATGCAACAATTGTAGTATCACTAATGGACTATGCATCCTCGCATTGAATTAGTCCTTCTTTGGTTGGTTCAATTATTTCGGATCTCGTATAGCACATACATAAATCCTATTTAGATCTTATTCACCTAAAGGATCAACATAGGGCACAAACTTTTCATATGTTAAAGGAATAATACATCTTTCCTCTTTATTTTCAAAACTGATATAGCCCTTTTGAAGCTGAAGATCGGCATTATTTTCATAGCACCAAGGAAGCCCCAATAGAGCTGGGAAGCTATCTGATTCTTCCAACGCTAAAACTTCAAAGTCTCTTATGAACTTTCCTCCTTGTATGGTAATGGATGCATCTTTTAAAACTCCTATGGGAGTGGCCTTAGTCCGATTAGCCATGAATAATAAATTAGAGGATGGTTGTAATGGGGGTCTTCCCATTTGTACCCATGCATCCAAGGTAAGAACATTGACTTTCACACCTATGTCAATCAAGTATATTACTCAATAGCCACCCATCCACAATAGCATTCAAAGTGATTTCCTTATCATAATCTAGGCTATGAGGAGGGATATTTGCATGCAGGATCTTCCATCTAGTCTCAATACTTGCGCATGGAGTGTTTCCTTTTAACCAACTCCCTAATAGTGGAATGATGTTCTCCTTGCACAACATTTTACACACTTCTCTCAAGTCATCTATATCAGTTTAGACCGTCTCTGATGCTTTCTTTTGCTCCTTTAAGTATTGTATCTCACCCTGAATATTCCTTAGAACTTCCATGGTATCCTGATAAACCTCCTTCTGATAGGTAGGATCTAGGTACCGTGCATGAATAAATTCTTCTTTAGTGATGGTAGGTTTCTGCTATAATGCTTCTCTGGCACGTGCCACCTCAGCACGGGTTGTGATCTTCACTTGTAGTGCCCCTAATTCCTCCTCCAACTTAGGCATCCATTGAATTTCAACAGCGCATTGTATCCTAACCATCCCTACACCTTTGTTTTCTTGTTTATGTTGCTTACTCAGATGCTCATATAATTCTAGGCACTCTTCAATGCTATGGTTCTTTCCACATAAAGAACATGTAATATTCGAGGACATTCACATGAATAACATGTTCCACAAGGAAACTCACCTCTTCCACCACCATGGCCTCATCCTCGAATCCACCATGGTATCCTCAACCTATGCCATGATTTGCCTTCAAAATGCCCTTCATTCCGATCATAGTGCGCTTGATTGTGATCCCAATCCTAATGCTCATTCTTGCCCTTAGAGTTATCTGAAACTCTTGTTTGTCGTACACCAATATCTATAGCATCATGGATCTTTCCAATCAGTCGGTAGTAATTTGTGTCAAGATTCATGGACCTGCAGATTTTGGTGAGCTTGAAACATTCTTCCTTATCACACATTGTAATAATGGGAAGCAATTAGCATCATGGTTTAAGTGGCATATTTCACAATCCATCAGCAACGAGTGTATTGTTCTGTGAGGAAAACTATCCTTTGTGTGACCTTCTACTTCACAATCTATGCACCAAATCCATGTGCGCGTCTCATGTGCTGAATTTGCTAATAGTTTCTCCAACTATTTTACCATTGTTGTTATTTGTGCTTCTAAAAATGGGCTCACCCAGTATCTATGCTCCCAACTGCCTCAGCACGCTAGTCGGCCTCAAGTGATTCGCATGGATCAGTGTATGTCTTATGTGATAATGCCCTCCTAAAAGGGGTAATCAATCCCCCAATGAACCATTATACATGTTGGCTTGCATTTATGTCATAAGAAAGCTTTCATAATAGTGTTTTAAACCATGCATCATACTACCTAACAATTTTAGTAGTGCATTGCTTAATATCCTTGAGTGCACTTATACTCTTCTCGCTCAAAATTAGGGATATGAAATTCTTTAAGGAATGAATCCTATAAAGATTTGTAATCTACACAGTCCGATCAAGGTCAAAATTCTCGTACCAGGTGTGGGCGCACCTTGTAACGTAGTAGCAAATTGGCTTTCCCTACGCTCATAAGCTATAATTCCTTTTACACACCACAATATCTCACACATATGCACATGTTCAAGTAGCATCTTCTATGCCCCTATACGGAAGACAAAGAGACATTTCCATGTAAATATTCAAGGGTTGGTGCAGACGTTTCCCACCTAATCCAAAACTTCCCGTATTTCCCTTGCCTCCAAAACCTCTAGATCCTTCGAACCAAAGCTACATATGCCTCCCGATCTCGAACATGTAGGTGGGGTTGGGCCAAAAGATGTACTTCCTTATGTCCCAATAATAGAATTGAATTGTACCCCAACAAACTGTGAAGCGTTACTACTCCCATAATTTAATCCAAAAATTAGCGCACTTGTATCATGTTCTCATGATACACCTGAAAAGGTACTCCCGTATAAAAATGAAGTGGTTTGTGTTGCCATTGTTGTGCCTCTTATAAGGCTCACTCCTTCTCTCCCACTACTTCAACTAGCTTATTAACTACTTTTTGTACTAGATCTTAAAAAACAAACACAAGGGCAAGATTACTAGGTGGATTCAGATGCACACCCATGGCCCAAGTAATCTTTATTGGCGTGCTTCGTGTGAGGATGAGGGGGTATTGTATGTACCCAAAATTGTAGGGTATTGCACCACCGAAACAATGTTACATGTGCCCCAATGATGATACAGGTCTCCTCACAAGGTGTTCGGGATCTCGGAAAAGCTCTCCAAGTATGCGTTAACATCCCGCATGCCCCACTTAGCCCCTGCATGCTTTACTTTTCCTCCCCCTATTTTCTTTTCTTTTTGGTCTTCAGTGACGAAACCGCTTCCCTCGCTAGGCGGTGGTCTCATGACAACCGCCGGGAAGGGCGGCGGTTGTATAACCACCACCCCCGCTCCAGTGGCAACAAATCCTTCACACATTTTCTAGAATGCTCTTTTAACGTGACTCATGTAAATTTTCAACATTTACCAGCTTTTTTCACCACCTTTGCTTGTATTTATGATTTTGGTTCCCTGGAATAGTGTTTTGGCATTGTTTATGGTTTAAGAGATCAATTTGGTTTTCACCTTTGGGTAAATGGGATTCTATAAATAGCTAGCTTGTGCTCAAGCAAATGGCCCCTCAAATTTGCCTCTGAATTTCTCATTTCAATAGCTTAGCCTTTCAATTTTGCTTAGGATTCATAGTTTCATTTGTTATATGCATGGTTAGTGTTGTTTAGCTATTAGAAAGCCACATATTCTCCTTGTGCAAGTGTTGTTATTATTTCATCCAATCAATTGGAGTAGGATAGTTTGATTTTCAGTAGGAATCCATTAAAGTTGTAGGTTCTGCTCGTCAAATAGGATAGTTTCAGGTTCTGGACGTTTTATGTTGCATGACTCGCAATAAATCCCGCTAGGAATTGCATAAGCCAAGCTCTGTTCTCTTGCGCTATCCCTCTCCTACTCGCATTGTATTCGGTCTGCATCCTAAGCTGCCATTGTTCCAATATCTACTTCTGTTGATGCTAGCATTACACGCTTTTCTGGATCCATGTGAGCACGAAAGAATGAGGAAATCACTCTGAGGGGATAAGGCCACACACCATCGGATTCGCCACTAGTCTACAAAATCTAGGTTCAAGCTTTCAAAGTTCTAGTTAAAAGCATATAAAATAGAGTAGTCAATAATTTCATTTGATTAATTTTACTTTCGGTATTGCTGTGGAAGTTTGTGGGGATTGATAGTTTCGAGAAAATATGATTCACTCCTCACTTTTGAGGTAGGATCAAGAGTCTTTCAAATGGATTAGATCAGTTATCCAAGTTATTTAGAATAGATTCATAACTGAACAAATAAGTAGTTATACTCGGTTGTTTTGTTTGTTTTAATTTCATTACTAGTTTAGTTGTCAATTTCTAGATATATTGGATAATTGCTTTCTTTTAGTTTATCAAAATATCAGATTTAGGAATATACATAGATATTATGTAGTTGATTTATTCTGTCATTAATTAGCTTTATATCACTTCCTTTTGCATGACAATCATGGGACCTAGGGAGCCTAGAGAATATGTATTCGAGCCTATCATGCCTCAACCCAATCTTGTCACAACAATAACCGATATAGACCAGAACCTTAGAATCCAAGTCTTCCAAACAACAACAGACTTACAACAGATCAGCTCATAGTTAAGAGGGTTAAACATAGAAGATGACCAAGCACACACATTCTGGTCAAACCAACCACACTACAAATTACCCTAGATAAGAATCCATATGACTGTAGAAGGGCTTGAAAGAGAAAACATTTGGTTGTGATCCTTTGGTCCCACAGCCAGATGCAAGAGACATTCTCACTAATATAGATACTAGCTTAAGAATTCAGGTTGCCAGAACACCTGTAAGGTACTCTGAGAAGATTGCACAACTTGTAATTCTAAATATAGAGGCTGAAAAGGCATACGACTATTGGATACTAGGGATTAGGGACTGATTCCGCACATGACCATAGTAGGTCCACAACAACCATGAATCTACGGTTGTGATTCACAAATCCCACAACCCAACGAGTCCACAGGTCAATCCGACGTTGACGCTGGTTTATGCACATTAGTATTTAGATCCACTCCACTTCCGCCTATTATCATCACACAGTTATCCCTGTTGGATATAGTAGCTAACGAAGCTAAGGATTTCTAGACTAGGCTGGAGAATCACCGTAGAATCCACCATATCCATCATCCATCCTATGACCCTATCTGGAGATATACACGAAACAATCCCAGGTCATTTTCCCGTATCCCACAACCTATAGACCGGATTACACCAGAGCTCGATATTGATTGGAGCCTTCGAGCAGTCATCCTCACTGACTGATCTATCATGCTAGTTCAGGTTAGGAGGGCCTTCTTTGCCTTAGATTCACAGATTCCATTAGTGTGTGTCAAAGATATAAGATTGCCTAACTAGTTTACCCATACCCCACGTATAATCCATCCCCACCGGCTGTCTCAGCACGACCTCGAGAGGTCGGGTGTGAGGAAGAGTTACTTGTAGATTCCCATGCTTGCTTGTCACTTTTCCATCGCATGTATCCCTATTATTCTTTCCAAGATGGTGGAGTTCCCGATGCTATGGCTCCACTTCTTCCATGTGAGCTTTAAATCCTTCATGAGCCATTTCTCTCCTCAACACCATACTTTCTATAATTTTATGTTGCTTCTCTATATCCCTCTCGTACACCTCGTTATACTTAAGCCGCCTTTCCTCTATCTTCCTTTCTACCACTAGGTCTACCATATTTCACCAAACCTTCTCCTGCCCCCGCATGTGGTGAGGTTTAGTTAGCCATCGGTTTACTCTCCAGATTTAAAGTTACCATCAAGATTTTGATCACCAGTGGAATGCCTTGTAGGTAAGCTCCCCTTGGATATCATAAAAACTGAAATTCAGCTACTTCTGGACACAAATAAGTGGAAATTGAGTATTCTAAGATATAACTATTCAAGACACCATGAAACCATGTATCCATAGCTCAATTCCAAATTATATCAACATCATAAAGGGCCTGAAATTCTTCCTACGTCTAGACAAGTGCGTGATACCTCCAATTCCACTTAGATGCATAAGAAATCAACCACTTGTATAATTCTACTAGAAAGATAGTGAAAAAAATCTCATATAAATTGTCATACATATTTTGTTCCACCCATATGTGTGCACTAAACTCGATCCAAAGGCTTTGAACCTACATGTGTATTCTTCCTCTAGATTGTGTATCCACTCTTCAATACTTGCTAGAGTTAACTGGTATGTCTTCATCGTGAACCATCCTAAAAACAACTGAAAAAGAGGTCCTGGCAATGGAACCAATGATGCAGCCTAGAATTTAGTGTTACAAATCCAATAAGACCCTAGATACACTTGTACATCACTCAACTTTGACTAAGCACTCACCTGAAACACGTAAAGGTACCAAGTCCCTCTTTAGGGTTGTTGTTGTAGGATGTTAGCATGATGAATATTTAACATATATAGTTCCATTACTAACACATCATTCTACAGAGCATAGCAGATCTATCTCTAAGGGAGAACAAAACTAATTATTAACCATGATGAGATTAAAGGCATACTAGATTCAGCTACACACAGAACTAACACTTAGATTTAGTCAATATCCTCCATCATATTAACTACAACAAGTTTATAGAAGCTTCATTACAATAACAGTAGTATGCATGTAATGATTTAGCAGCATAATCTCACTATGTATGCATATCTCTGTATATGTCAATCTCTCTATTACATAGTTTACTACATACTTATAAGGGTGGGGACTTTCCCTTCACCGCTTATCAGTTCTCAAAATAGGTCACATGTTATTACTAGTCACACGTCGTTACAAAAATAGCCACACATGCAAGTGCGCTATAATAGACTATAAGTAGTTAACTAACAATAGTAGATCTATTTCTATCCTATGTCCATACAAAGTGCTTTGTAGCCAATCCTCCAAAAATATCCAATGTGTGGTGTGCATGTATCGACCTTATTTGTGTTCCCTGCACGCCATCTCTAAAATTAGACCTCCATGAGAAAAAATGGCTAAGTCCTGAAATTTGAACTTCTACTCCACGTGCATGTCCTCCCTATCTGTTCACGCCTTTGAATATGACCTGCTTTCCCACGCAGACTTCTTGTGTGCTTTCTTCAAAATGTTCTCGATCAACAAGGATGGTCCCAATAGTCAAGTCCCACATTAAGAAATCATCCCATGTTTCACTGAGGTGTTGAACCTAGTTTCGAGTAGGGTACAATTTCGGTGTTAAAATGGAGAGGAGGAAATTGGCACAATGGGCCACTAGCAATGATGAGTATCATCCTAGCTCACCGATGGTTTGATTGAGTTTCATATTTATTTCTTATATTCTTGATATTTGAAATGTGGTGATAGGTATGGTTATGGCATAGATCTTTTACCATAAGTTATATTGATTAATATCATTATTTATGATTATGACAAGTAAGGATGCATTAGAGTGTGGTATTAAATTCAATTGGGGGCTACCATAATAATATAACTAGTACAAGATCTATACACCATTTGATTGAGACACTAGAGACTCGTAGGTATGATTATTCTTTTGGATGCATGGATATATGATTATTTCTTGATGGACAATCTTACTAGGATGTTTTTATAGGTAGCGTGGGATTATTTGAGTTTATTATAATGGGATATATTTTCAATACTGGGGGAATTAGTGGGATACACATATTTGATTATGTTACACAAGATCATATAGTATGGGATCCCTATAGAGGGATAGTACACCGGTGGCCTAGTTGGAAAATTCTACATTGGAGATTATATGTTATTATGTGTGGTGGGTGGAGGTGCACCCGGTTGATAGAGTTCCTTTATAGTTTGGGAACCCGTTTCATGTACTAGTATTATCCTCATAGAGTATCAATGATGACATGCTAGAGAGAGAGGATGGAGAGTAGGGACAATAGAATATTCTCCACCACTAAGACCACATTGAATTAAGCATTCCACACAAATATGTTCTAGGTGGTAGTGATGGAGGAGAGTGGGAGGAAAAAGGGGCCATAGATGATAGAGGTGTGAGACATCCCTAATAGATAATTTTTCTAGGAGGTGGAGAGATTAGAGATACCTAGAGGATGGAATCATGAATAGTGGTTGTGAATAGCTATATGAGGATATCCATCATTTATAAGTGTTTAGGCTACAACTTACATGATGCAGCAACTAAAGAAGAGAGTAGATACTCCAAGTAGGTGTGAGTGATATTGGTTCCTTAAGATAGGATATCACAATTAGTAGGATATTTTTATTGATATTTTATGATGGGTAAGTTATGAGAGGTCAACAAGACATAATGGTTTAGAGACTCGGTGATCTCACGTGAGCCTAAAATTAATTTAGGTAGAATTGTTATAAGTGTGTTATGATAGAGTATATTAGAATTTGGTATAGATTGTTAATGGCTTATATGGGTTTTTTTGCAGATCATACCAATGTCAATTGGAACTCATTAATTAAGGGTACACACTATGATTCAATATTTTGGGAGAGGTAGTGTTGTCACCAAATCACTACACCCCGAATGGTATAAAATGAATCATGAAATTCGGTGTGATTGGGACACATGGGATCACCTCTCAAGCTATGGGACTTGGGCTCAAAGTGAACCTATGGAGAAGGTCGGCTTCCTTTTGCTAGACTAAACACAACACTACTTTTGATGTAAGAGAGATGGCAAACTAGTCTTATGCTAGAATTTCATGGGATTTAGGGAAGAATAATACAAGGAAATAAAATCTATTCTAGAAGTGGTGATGCACCAAGAAAAGGGATATTTAACTTCTAGAAGGGTTAATGTGGGTATGATGATTTAAACATTTACCACCCTCACCTATTACTACACTGGAAAGGATATATAATATCACAGACTAGAAGCACACGTTCCTCTATTAAACCTTAAACATACACAATAGAGGGATCAGCTTTGATTTAACACACAAATAATTTATCAAAGGAATAATCACAAGCACATGTCCATTATTCACTTGAATGATAATAATAATGTAACTCTTGATCAACAGAAGGAAAATATTTTCTCACAACTGATAGGAAGTAATCACACTATTCTTTTCTCAATATGAAACAAATAATCTGAAATAAAGGTAAATTAATCAAATAATGCTAAGGAATCACATTCACAAGGCATGAAATGATTAATCATTCAACACAATAAAACAGATCTTCAAGTGCAAGGAACAACCTTTAATAAATTTAAAAGATTTTGACAAAGCTCTGAAACCACTCTTACAAGCTTGAAAAGAAACTTTTCTCCAAATCTCTCCAAAAATATATGTATATCAAATAATGAAGAGCACTCCATTATTTATAAGTTCCTAGGCTGAGCCATTATAGTTGGGCCTTTAACTAAAAACTAACTAAAAATAGTAATGTCATTTATAAAAGGGAACAGACTCCCATAAAAATAGCAAATTTTTTGCAAAGGGTTGACCAAGTCAACCTTACAACTTTGACAATTTCCAGAGCTTAAACATGTCCTTTCATGGTCAATTAGCTTTGGTCCGATTAACCCTCTCTCTCTTCTCTCGCATCTTTTTGTTTTCCTTCTTCCCATATGGCCATGCAAAGTGTCTATATTCGAAGAAACATTTGAAAATACCCTGAGTTTCTTCATCTCTAGGTCCACACGCATAGTGATTCACCACATCCCTTTGTTTCGATCTCTTTTGTGATCCTGGGGAAACCTTCAAAGCTTACTTACTACTTTCTTTAGTCTCCCTATAAAGTTCTTGTATAGAACCAATCAATCAATGGAGTCACTATTGAAAGTCTTTGCAACATTATCATCCTGCTTCACCAAATCTTTGAAATTTTCTTTGATCTGGTCCTCGGGAAGAGCATCGATATTCTCATTGAAAAACTTGTAGTGGGCGTTGTCGAACTCTTCAGAGATATCATTGAGGGAATCCATAATTTCTACCCACTTATCCTCCAATTTCTTAATTAGATCTTGTAGCACCTAACACCAGAATTCCATAGCTTTTTGATATTCAAAAAATTTTAAGGCATCATCAATTACCTCTTCCTACAGAAGTAAGTCAAAATCTTCCTCTCTTATGTCACTCCACGTTGCCAAGGTTAGATTAAAGTTATTATTATCTTCAGAGAGGGATTTATCCATCTTAGAGATAGTGGTTTTTGTAATCTATAAATCAGCATAAATCTCCACAGCGTCCTTGATCAAAGGGTTCGCCTCCTGCAAGATCCACTCCATCCATCCATTAACTGTTCTCCCTTTCTGACCTATCTTCTCAAGCTCATGACAAGAGATATCATCGATTGTAGATGAAAGCTGTCATGGCCATAGTAGTTGAGATGTCGGTGGATGGAGTGGGCTAAGTTACTCTACGCAAAAATGCAGTTAGTTGTTCATCCTTGTCCTTAAGCTCATCCTTGGTGGCCTTGTCTTTATCGTATTTCTCCAAAAGGGACCCAAGAGTAGTATGTACATCTTATTTTGTTTCTTCATGTGTAGCCTTCCCCGATGATAACTTCAAGATCCGGTAGTATGCTACTATGATAGTCTCTTTATTTTCCCCTTAATAGGGATAGCCACTTCTATCACACGTTCTCCTAATGAATTAACCATTAGACTCGATACGGTTCTCGGTCTCTTGGCTTGTATTTTTAGTATGGACTCCAAAATAATGAGATCTATCACATCTCCCGTGAGGAACCTTTTTCTTCTGCTTGGGATTTTTTCTAAACAGCCACTTTGGTATGGCTAGAGCTGAGGAAGATGGAGTAGTAGATCCGATACCTCAAGTACCAATTAAGGAAATATTGCTAAACATGCCAGATGATATCTAAGAAGAGGTGGAAATGATGGAAGGTGTGGGAGTGAGGAGATCCATAGGAATTGACAAGGTGATGTTGGGGGTTGAGATTGAAGAAAATGGGAGTGTCAAAGGAAGTGAGGAGGAAATGGGTGACCCAATATTTTCCCCAGCTGATAAAACTGGAAGTGATGAAAATACCTAGGCCATAGAAGGAGATGGGAAAGAGGAAATGGTAGAAGTGGAGGGAACTGATATTGGAAGTGATAATGGAGGAAGGGGAAGATGGGATGGATCCTAAATGATACTTGGGAATCACTTACTTCCACAACCTCAAAGAACTGATATTGTAGATGTTGTAACCTGGAAGCAGCAAACCTAGAAAGAGATGAGCCACCAACCACAAATGAGATCTTCTTTAGAACCGTGGGAACCCTTTGAGTTGATCTCTTTCCTTTTGTAGGTGTTGGTTGGTTTACTGCTGATGTGGACCCTGTATTTGAAGGTTGATTTTCACCTTTGGGTGATATTCCCAAGGTATCCAACTAACTGAAAGTTTTCCTTAGAATGGGCCCCACCCTTTCTTTGGTATTGCTGCACTTTTCAACATACCAATCAACCCATGACAGTGGTTGATTGGTAACATCATCATCCCTTAATGATGCATCTAGGACCTCATCATTATCCTGTAAGTCCTTTAGCACATCAGCCAACCCAAACTGCCACACTACATCAAGGGTTAATCTTTTGTAATATCTTTGTCGCACGATGAATTCGTCTCAACAATGGATCCATATGTCTTCTAATTGTGGAATATGTGCACTGGACTTCCCTGTCTCCCGAACTTACCCCAATAATCAAATTTAGTTCGTAGATTGAAGGTCTATAGGGTTACCTCAGCCATTTCAGCATCCACATTTCTTGCCTTGTGGATATTTGGGCAAGAATACCTGCCAATTGTAACAAGGAAATGCATTCCCTCTTTATGACATTTGTTTTGGATTTTATGGTAATCCAACAAGCGCAAACCAATTCGAAAAGAACCCACTTGTCGGTGGGAACCTTTACAACTTATTGGGGGTGCCTATAAAACCCATAATCTTAAGGTAGGTGAATGTGGGAAATTGAAGGTAGATTTCTCCCCATTCTTGTACCTCTTGGAAAGCCTCATCGGAAATCTGCATCGATTATATAGCTCCTTATCGAAGTGATAGAGGAAAACAGTGAAGAAAGTGTCACTGATTATTTGGAAGTGCTTGCTCCCCTCATCCAGAGTAAGCCAGATAAAATTCGTATATTTGGGATGGACTCCAAATACCCCTAGTGTTTAATCCTATAAAATCCCCCATAGCAGTAGTTGCATACACTAGGAAAGATGTCATGTAGAAGGATTTAGTTTCTTCCACCTTGCCCAATTGGTAGTGAATGTTGCTACTGATATGTTCACCCCATCAAATAAACTCGCCATTCTTCTTAATCATTGCTATGTACAAGGACATCTAGTCTTTGCATTCCTTAGTAGAAGGAAGACCGAAAATATGCTCAAGAGTATAATGAGGTCGTTGACCTCCTAAATAAAATATGATCGATGTATAGTCTTGGGCAATTTGGAAAAATTCTTAGTTAGGTAAGACTTCATCATAACCTTTGAGCATACTTCCTACTTTTTATCCCAGTGCTCAACTACTATTTCAGGTGAGATAGTGGCATAATATTATACATCTAGAATTTTGAACAAGTCCTCGAAGAAATGGGTCCAGACGGATTACCACCTTATCGTCACTATCTCTTATCGACATAGAGTCTTCGTCATAGTGAGCTGCTGCAGCTAGGACAAATTCTGGGCATTACACAGATGCGGGAAAACCAGTGGCAAGAGCAAGACCACTGTCGAAGATGGCCTGCATCCATGGATTTTTATTTGGGGCCTTTAATCTTTCCCAGAACTCGGGAAGATCAATCTACCTAAGATTAGTGTCCCTGATATTTCCTAAATTAGAGGTTAAGTAGGATTGGGGAGAAACTCCAAGAAATGTGTACTTCATCTTTTCTTTCCCCTTTGAAGTAGAGGTAGACATCAAACCTATGTTTTGGGAGTTTGAATGTTATAGAAATCTAAAAATCTGAGAGCAGGAAAACTCAAAACCCGAACCGAAAAAGTCCAAAAGAAAACACTGAAAGAAATCTCCGAAAAGTTTTTCAAGTGGGGGACACGAAAACCTAAAAGCTGGAATCTCAAAAACCCAAAACTAGAATCTCTAAAAACCTGAAGCTAAAATCTCTGAAAACCTGAACCTTAAATATTCGAAAACCCGAAACTAGAATCTCGAAATCTCAAACTGGAATCTCGAAAACTGAAACTAAAATCTCTGAAAACCCAAAACTAAAATCTACGAAAAACCGAAACTAGAATATCTCGAAAGCTCTGAAACTGGAATCTCTGAAAGCTAGTTCTCTGAAATTCTGAAAGTTTGAAAGAAATATTTGAAGCAGTAGTTCTTCAAAATTCCAAAGTTTGAAAACTTTGAAGATTTTTTGCCAAAAATTTCCTCCCACGTAGTTTCCCACCTTGTGATCTTTGAAGGAATTATTTGAAATGAATTTTCCGAAAACAAACTCTGAATGATCTTTGAAGTAACTACAAAAAAGAAGTGTTAAGAAACCAAAGTGGATTTTGAGAAATAGGAGGAAGTATGAGGGACTCAAAAAGATCCCCATACTTGAAAACCTAGAAAAATGTCCACAAAAAAACAAGGTGAAAAAGAAGGACATAACAAGAAAATAAAGAGGGAAAATGAAACCCAAATGGGGGAAAAAGGGAGAAAAGACCTAAAAACCAAAAGAAAGTAAAACCAAAAACATACCTTGAAAAGGACACCGAAAAGGACAAGAATGAGATGTCAGAGCGAATGTGTCAGGTAAAAATGAAAAGTAAAAATCCACGTTTATATAGAAATCCTGACATTAATGGTAAAAAATCTGATCCGTACGGAGGTAGGTGAGAATTAATCATGCATAGAAACTCTAAATTTCGATAACTGAAATTCCAAAAATTCGGGATTCGGACTTTGGAAAAAAAGGAAAGCAAAAAAATAAATTGGCAACTAAAAGTACAAAACCCAAAAAACCTGAAAGTCAAAAATTCAAACTTTCAAAGTTTTAGACTTTGGAAAAAATCAAGTGAAAATCCTAAAATGACTCAAAGAACTCCAAAACTTGAAACCGAAAGTCTAAATTTTTAGACTTTCTGAATTTCAAACTTTGGAAGTCCAAGTCGGATTTAAACAAAAAGAGCCAAAAGTTCTAAAATTTGAAAACTTGAAAGTCCAAAAATTTAGACTTTCAGAGTTTCGGACTTTGGCAAATCTCAAATGCAATTCTGAAATTTACCTTTTAAAACTCTGAAAAGGAAAAACCCTAAATTCCAAAAATTGAAAATTTTCAGACTCTTGCTTTTAACAAAATTCATTCGAGATGATTTCCTAAAAACATAAGTCGACATACATAATTCTTTCGGGTAGGTTAAATGGTTAAAATTTTTGGTGATCTCCAGGAAATATTTCTGTTAAGCTTCTAGATCACTAGCCTTTAAGAAAAACATTGGGCAAAGGAGTATAAAACAAAAGACCAAAATAGAAAAAACACACTATGTGCAGAGCACTTGGAGGAAAATAGAAAAAAATGTACAAGGTGGAACCTCCTCAAAAGTAAGCTTTGAGGTGTATCAAATTCACTTGAATGGGAAGTTCTTCTCCATTGAGTTTGGATAGGCAAAATTAATTTGGCTCCTTACGACTTGTAATAACATAGGGCCCACTCCAGAGAGCATCGAACTTGGTGTGCTTGCCTGGTTTGGCACAATCTTCATCCCATTTTAGAACCAAATATCCTTCCCTAAACAACCTATCAAAGGATTTCTTGTCAAAATATTTCTTAGCTGAGCTTGATGCTCTATCAACATATTCATGGTAGTGTTTCAAATATCCTCTAGCTCCATGAGTTCTGAAAACCTCACTATCAAGGCTTCATCCTCCATAACTTCTAGCCAATAAGCCAAATCTAAGGAAGGAATTTCTAAGGAAAGTGGCAACTTTTCTTCCCTTCCATATATGAGCATAAAAGGTGAAACCCCAATGGCCTTTTTAGGTGTTATTCGATCTTCCCATAGAGCAACCTTAAGTTGTATATGCGGGTATGTTTGTTGGCCACCATTGTGTGATTGATGATTCTTATCGAGTTCTTATTCTTTGGACTCACTAACCCATTTCCCTATGGATAGTAATTAGACGAAGTCTTGAGATAGACCCGTTCTTTATGTCCCATTCACTTATTCTCATCCTGAGGAATTCCATTGCGAACACCGAACCTTGTCATGATATTCTCCAAGAATTCAAGGACCGCTATTTCATTGCTTTCCTTCAAGGCCAAAGCACTTGTCTAGTGGGTGAAATAATCTGTCGCAGTAAGGACCCATTTATGTCCTTCACTGGATGGAGGGTTGATCATACCAATAAAATCCAACCCCATTGAACAAAAGGTTGATCCACCTGAACAGGATGCAATGGGAGAGCTGCCATCTTTTGTTTGCCTGCAAAAAGAGCACACTTCTTACATTTCCGTACCCAAAAATGTGCATCTTTGAACAATTCTGGCCAATGGTAACCATCCCACATGATCTTGGTAGTATTCGTTCATGCCAAATAATGTCCTCCTAATGCCCATTGTGGAATTCCTCTAATATCTTGTTTACTTGCTCTAGTTTGATGTAGCATAAAAGAACATCATTCAAATCCTTTTGAAAAATAATGCCATCTACCACAACATATGGAATAGACCGAGAGACGGAAAGTACGTCGTTGAATATTATCCATATTTGGGGGATATACTCCCAAGAGGAGGAAATTTTCCATTATAGTAAACCAATCAATCTGACCATTTCCTTCATCAATGTTGAGGAGTGCAACATCCTTATCATTCTTTATCTCCATGTTCGTGACCAACTGCTAGCATAACCCCTTACCTCTGACAAGTTTAGTGACTTTAATGTGTACATCATACTCCATTACTTTCGTGATCCACCTAGCACGTTTCTCATTCATCTCCTTATTCAACAAAAACTCTTTAATGCTAGGATGAGAAACCATTAATTGTATCTTGTTGTTGGGTAGCATATGACTGAATTTTTTCAAAGCTTGAATGACCGCAAAAACCTACTTTTCGAAAAAATAATACTTTATCTCGTATTCCTTGAGAGACTAACTGAAGAAGGCAATAGGTTGCTCCATCTAGATCATCATTTTGCTAAGTGAGGATACCTGAAATACTCTCATGACCCACAAAAGCATAGAGAATAAAATCCTTGTCAAACCGGGGTTTACCAGCGTAGGAGCTTGGGAAATAGCAGCTTTGATAGCCTTAAATCTTTCTCTCCCCTCTTTTGTCCATGAGAAAGGAATGTTATTTTTAAGCATGGCCGTCAGCAGCTTGGATAACACTATAAATTGGGGAATGAATCTCGAACAAAGTTTATAGTTCCTAGGAAGCTCTGGAGACCCTTCTTGTGACTTGGGAGGGATAGAGACAAAATTGACTAAATCCTAGTTGGGTTGATTGAGATTCCTTCATCTGAAATAATATGCCCCAATAGCTTGCCTTCCTACACTGAGAAAATGCATTTTTGGGGGTTTAGTGAGATCCCAAAATCCCTACACCTTTGGAAAACTTTCCTTAGGTGAGAAATATGATCTTCAGAATGTTTTGAATAGACAGTAATATCATCAAGGCAAACCAAGATCATATCATTGATGAGTCCTTTAAACGCCACGCTCATGGCTCTTTGAAAATTAGCCCCCACATTAAACAATCCAAATGGCATTTTGTTGTATGCATATGTGCCCCACTTAATGGTGAAAGCCGTTTTGAATTGATTAGATTCTTTGACCAAAATCTGATTTTACCTTGAATAGTCATCCAACAGAGAAAACCTTTGAGCACCTGCCACTTTTTGGAGGATCTGTTCCATTGACAAAAGAGGGTAGTGATCCTTAAACGAGGCATAGTTCAAATCCCTGAAATATACGCAAAGTCGGATCTCCTGTTCTTTTTCCTCACGGGCACTAGATTAGCTACCCATGATGAATGCTTGATGGGAAAAATTATGCAAGCTTCAATAATATTGCTTAGCTCTTTCCTCATTAGTGGCTCAACCTTGGGATTGATTGGCCTTTGTTTTTGACGAACTAGTTTAGAGTTTGGATCCGAGTTCAATCATGTGTTGAGCTAGGCCTAGGTCAAAACCACACAAGTCTTTGTAGCTCCATGTAAAAATATCATGATATTCCTGACACAACTCAATGAAAGCTTCCTTTTCCTGAGTAGTGCATATCTTACCAATCTTTAAACATTTCTCACTGGCCACCTCGACTTCCTTAAAATCTTCTTCTTTTACCACCATATTTGTGTTTTGTCATTTAGCCTTGTCATCTGAATTGAAGATAGATTCAAGCGTGACCAAGCCTTTTGGTAATTTGTTTCCTCTCAACTGAATGACTGGTCACCATAGGATTCCTACAATTTACCTTGTTGTTTGGTAGCAAACTCTACTTCTTGTTGTAGAAAGAGAACAATTTTCTCATCACTATCAAAAACCTGCCAACTACTTACATTATCTGGTACTATGGGACGGACAACCATTTTGACTATTTTCTACCCTTCCTTCATGATATCCATAGGTATATCATACTGAGATCTCGATGGTGGCAAGCCTATCAACATCTTGATTTTGAGTTCTAGGAACCAAACAAATTCTAAAAGCTTCAAAGTCTTCTATTAGGTCCCAAACTCGATTCTTATATGATCTTAAGAGATCATTATTTGATGTGCTATGGGTTGTTACTTGATGAACCACCAATTTTCTATCACCAAAAGTGATCAGAGATTTGATTCCTCTTTGTTGGGCCAATTACAACCCTTGTATAAGAGTCTCATACTCAACAACATTATTGGTACAACTGAACTGCAACCTAAAAGACAAGAAATATTTATCCCCTCTTGGAGAAATTAACATGACTCCTGCACCAGATCCATTCTTACTCCTTAAACCATCGAAGAAAATCTTCCATATTCCTTCGAAATTATTGGGCGTCTTAATCAACTGAGGTATGGTTATACCTTCTTCATGTATATAATAAGTTCCTAAGCCGTCTCATCCAAAAACAACAGACCAGATTCTTCGTTAGCCAATAAATTAGCATACGGGTCGTATTGATGGTCTATACTTACCTCATCAAGCATTGTATCAAGCACCTCTTCTACAAGAGTAGTTGGTTCATGATCCGTGATCTCTTCTTCTGGGTCACAAATGACGTAGTTACCTTCTATGGGTTTGGACATGTATGGTTCCACATGGGTAGGAGAAATTGGTTCTACTCTTATGGTTACCTTCGTCCCATAATGAGTTCTCAAGATCATATGTGACCAGTTTGATGAAAAATATCCTCCTAGTTTTGCAATGAAATCCCATGATAAGCAGATGGCAAAGAGGGGAGGTAGATCAATGAAGGATATATCCTGTGTGAATTTCAAACTAGGACATGCGTGGATAGTGAGCTGAAGCCCCTTTATAACCCCCACAGCTTTGACTACGGTACCATCTAGTTGAACAACTACTCTTGAAATTGTAGCATGTGGAATTTGTAGTACATCCGTAATCTGCTTAGGCATCATGGAACTACTAGCTCTAGAATCATTCATATAATTGTGCACCAAATGGTCACTAATGATCAGTGAGATATAAAATGGTGGAGGCTAGGTTGTCTTAGCCTATAATTTTGTTTCAGTTGGCACAAGCTGGTCACTACTGCAAATTCCTCGACTCGATGGTCATTATTAGTGTAAAAGCTATTTAAAGCTTCTCGTAAAAAGTTCCTTTGAGAAGGAATTGAAAGTGTATCCCACATTGTGACGTTCAAATTGGTCTTCTTCATTTGTTCCACTATGCTGAATGATTTCTCCCACTTTGCTAATACCTTTTGGGACGTTGGGGTCTTCCTTCGGATAATGCTTATTGGGTATCGTGATACTAGATGTCCCATCTTTCTTTGTATTCTGATCAGCGGATATTTCTAGTGATTTCTTTCTCGTGCCTTTATCATCTGGTATCTATGTTAGGGCTTGATAGGTGGATGCCTATTATTATTGGAAGACTTTATGTCTATTTCCCTTTTCTTAGAATGGGTGTTAGATGCTATGGTGGAGGAATTAGTATTCAAACCACAAAATTCCTCTGCTTTCCAATTTAATAATGTGGTTTCATCAGGAGCTTGATCTTGACCTTCTGAAGTGGATGGTCCAACAGATGATTCAGGCAGAGTTGTTATGCTTTGAACCATGAGATCTTGACTCAAAACTCCATTTGGGAAAAGATTCTTATTATGGGGTTGAGAACATGGATAACACCATTCATAGTCTTGGATGAGGTTGTTCTGTCCAGGACTATGGCTTTGGATGAGCTGGTAGTGAGGGATTCTAGAAGTTCAAAGGCTTCACATTTGCAGCTTGGGTTATGGCTTGGCTCTGTGGCTGACCATTTCCTTGAAATGGAGGACAGTTTGTTTGATATTGGGGTTGAAAGGGGCAAGCATATTGGGACTGCTGCCTCTTCATTGCTATGAGTTCATTCCCAAAGGTCTATAATAGTGAATTTACCTCAGCCAAATCATTTGAGGTATTGGAAGCATGCGTAGCTATTGGGGATGAAGCAACCAGATTGGAGCGATGATCGGGTGTTGTCCATGCAAACTCTACAAAAACAGAATGGGAGGTCTAGGAGCAATTTTACTTGCTTGAATCAGGCAGTTCTCAGCTCGTACGGCCACTTCGTAAGCATCAGGGATCACATTCCCCCATGGATTGGATCATGATAGCAACATCACTGTTCAATGCCCGTAAGTAATATAGAAAAGCACTTTCTGGGGATGGCCTTACGAGTGTTGGGATCCATTTCCAAGTCCTATCAAAATGGAGGTTGAAGTTGCTCATATACTCTTCGGGAGATTGGTTGATAGTATGAAACTGCTCCACAATTGAAATATTATCACTCTTGTCTTCAAATTTTTTACACATCTTTATGCCTAAATCATTCCAATTGGTAATGGATCCAAGACTAAACTCCAGAACCATTGAAGTGCCCTACCTTTGAATGAATTAGTAAGGAGTCAAACTGCCACGTTATCTTCTGTAATATTGTGTACTACATAGATGTTGGCTACATCCAGTATATGCTCCTGAGGTGATACATAAGTCTCCCCCGTGTAAAATGGTAAAATTTTCAAAGAAGTTGTTGTTATTGCATCTTTTTGTGGTAACAACAAAGGACTGCTAGCATTAAATGGAGGAAAAAATTGGCTACCATGACATTCACAAACTGGTTGTACCTTGGTAATTGGCAATGTCCTTCAGGAGGAGTTGAATGTCCCCTACAAGGTAAAGTGATTGATGGTATCGAAAGATTTCTTCCCCTTCTTCTTGGAGGAGACAAAGAAAGATTTGTATGACAATAATTATCCTACCTTGAAGAATATATTGTGAGAATCCTTTGCATGAGTTAATGTACTAAACTTTGAAATCTAGAGAGATGGATTCACTGTACCTTGTGTCAATGAAATGAGAAGAAAGTTACCAACTCGCTCCCACCGGGTGTGCTAAAAGCTGTTGTCACCAAATCTTTGCACCCCGAATGGAATGAAATGAATCATGAAATTTGGTGTGATTGGGACACATGGAATCACCTCTCAAGTTGTGGGACTTGGGCTTGAGGTGAACCTCTCGGAGAAGGCTGGATTCCTTTTCCTAGACTAAACACAACACTACTTCTGATGTAAGAGAGATGGAAAACTAGTCCTATGCTAGCATTTCATGGATTTTAAGGAAGGAGAATACAAGGAAATAAAGTCTACTCTATAAGTGGTGATGCACCAAGAAAATGGATATTTAACTTCTGGAAGGGTTAATGTGGGTATGATTATTTCATTGTTAACCACCCTCACATATGCAACTTGGAAAGGATATAAAATACCACAGACTAGAAGCACACGTTCCTATTTTGAACCTTAAACATACACAATAGAGGGATTAGCTTTGATTTAACACACAAATAATTTATCAAGGAATAATCACAAGCACATGTTCATTATTCGCTTGAATGATAATAATAATGTAATTCTTGAAAAACATAAGGAAAATATTTTCTCACAATTGATAGGAAGTAATCACACTATTCTTTTCTCAATATGAAACAAATAATCTGAAATAAAGGTAAATTAATCAAATAATGCTAAGGAATCACATTCACAAGGCATGAAATGATTAATCATTCAACACAATAAAAAATATCTTCAAGTGTAAGGAATAACTTTGAATAAAATTAAAAGGTTTCAACAAATCTCTGAAAGCACTCTTCCAAGCTTGAAAAGAAACTTTTCTCCAAATATCTCCAAAATATATGTATATCGAATAATGGAGAGCACTCCACTATTTATAAGTTCCTAGGCTGAGCCATTATAGTTGGGCCTTTAACTAACAACTAACTAAAAATAGTAATGTCATTTATAAAAGGGAACATGCTCCCATAAAAATAGCAAATTTGTTGCAGAGGATGACCAAGTCAACCCTACAACTTTGACAATTTCTAGAGCTTGAACTGTCCTTTCATGGCCGCTCAACTTTGGCCCGAGTTCGCTCTCCTCTATTTTCTCTACATCTTTTTGTTGCCCTTCTTTCCATATGGCCATGCAAAGGTGTCTGTATTCAAATAAATGCTTGAAAATACCCTAAGTTTCTTCATCTCTAGGTCCACATACATAGTGATTCACCACATCCGTTGTTTCGATCTCTTTTTGATCCTGTCCAGCAACCTTCAAAGCTTACTTACAACTTTCTTTAGTCTCCCTATAAATTTCGGCATAGAACTAGTCGATCAATGGAGTCACTATTGAAATTCTTCACAACATTGTCATCCCACTTCACCAAGTCTTTGAAATTCTCTTTGATCTGGTCCTCGGGAAGAGCATCGATATTCTCATTGAAAAACTTGTAGTGGGTGTTGTTGAACTCTTTAGAGATATCATTGAGGGCATCCATAATTTCCACCCGCTTATCCTCTAATTTCTTAATTAGATCTTGTAGCACCTGACACTAGAATTCCATAGCTTTTTGATATTCAAAAATTTTGAGGCATCATCAATTACCTCTTCCTATAGAATTAATTCAGAGTATTCCTCTCTTATGTTACTCCACATTGCAAAGGTTAGATTCAAGTTATTATTATCTTTGGAGAGGGATTCATCCATCTTAGCGATAGTGGTTTTTGCAATTTGTAAATCAGCATAAATCTCCACAACCTCCTTGATCAAAGGGTTGGCCTCCTGCAAGATCCTCTCCACCATCCATTCATTGTTTTCCCTTTCTATCCTAGCTTCTCAAGCTCATGATAAGAGATATCATCGATTATAGATGAAAAGCGTCATGGCCATAGTAGTTGAGATGTTAGTGGATGAAGTGGGTTGAGTTACTCTACGTAGAAATGCGGTGAGTTGTCTAACCTTGGCCTTAAGCTCGTCCTTAGTGGCCTTGTCTTTATCTTATTTCTCTAAAAGGGCCCCAAGAGTAGTATGTACATCATGTTTGGCTCCTTCATGTTTAGCCTTACCCAATGAGAACTTTGAGATCTCGGTAGTCATTCTTTATGATAGTCTCTTTAGTTTTCCGTCGCCAATAGGGGTAGCCACTTCTATCATGCATTCTCCGATGGATTAACCGTTAGACTCGATATGGTTCTCGGTCTCTTGGCTTGTCTTTTGGGTATGGACTCCAAAATACCGAGATCTATCACGTCTCCCGTGAGGAACCTTTTTCTTTTACTCGAGTTTGTATAAATAGCCACTCTGGTATGGTTAGAGCTGAGGAAGATAGATTAGTAGATCTAATACCTAAAGTACTAGTTAAGGAAATATCGCTAGACATGTCGTTGATATCTGAGAAGAGGTGGTAATGATGGAAGGTGTGGGGGTTAGGAGAGCCATAGGAATTGACAAGGTGATGTTGGGGGTTGAGTTTGAATAAAATGGGAGTGTCAAAGGAAGTGAGGAGGAAATAGGTGACCCAATATTTTCCCCAGCTGATAAAACTGGAAGTGATGAAAATACATGGGCCATAGAAGGAGATGGGAAAGAGGAAATAGTAGAAGTGGAGGGAATTAATATTGGAAATGATAATGGAGGAAGGGGAAGATGGGATGTATCCTAAATGATACTTGAGGAATCACTTACTTCCAAAACCTCAGAATCGATACTACAGATGGTGTAACCCTAGAAGCAGAAGACCTAGAAAGAGATGAGCCACCAACCACAAATGAGATCTTCTTTGGAACCGTGGGAACCAATTGATTCGATCTCTTTCCTTTTATAGGTGTTGGTTGGTTTACCAGCTGATGTGGGCCCCTGTATTTGAAGGTTGATTTTCACCTTTGGATGATATTCATAAGGTAGCCAACCAAGTGAAAGTTCTCCTTAGAATGAGCCCCGCCCTTTGTTTGGTATTGCTGCACTCTTCCACATACCAATCAACCCATATGAGTGGTTGATTAGTAACATCATCATGCTTGTATGATACATTTAGGACCTCATCATTATCCTATAACTCCTTTAGCACATCAGCCAACCCGAACTCTTGCACTCCATCAAGGGTTAATATTTCATAATCTCTTTGCCGCACAATAAATTCGTCTCAACAATGGATCCATATGTCTTCTAATTGTGGCATATGAGCACTGGAATTCCCTATCTCCCGAACTTACCCCAATAGTAAAAGTTAGTTCATGGATGGAAGGTTCGTAATGTTACCTCAGCCATTTTAGCATCCACGTTTCTTGCCTTGTGGATAGTTGGGCAAGAATATTTACCAATTATAATAGGGAAATGCATTCCCACCTTGTGACGTTTGTTTTGGATTTTTGGTAATCCAACAACTGCCGAACCAATTCTAAAAGAACTCCCTTATCGGTGGGGCACCTTTGCAACTTGTTGGGGTGCCTATGAAACTTAGAATCTTCAAGTAGGTGAATATGGGAAATTGAAGGTAGATTGATCCCCATTCTCACTTGTAGACACCAAATTTGTGTCTTACGACCCCTTGTGACCCGCATCTCATCTCGCAATCTAACCTCATTACCTAAACCTTACACAATTATTTATTAATTACCTTGTAATTGATAAATCCACATCACCTTACCCGCCACCTCACTTTGCCACCTCATCATGACCTAGCCCTAACCCTAAACTAACCTAATTAGGACCCATGACTTGGTCTAGACTCACATCCATAACTAATGCCTCCTTACTCGCACCCAAAGCCGACCTTCTAGCCACTTGACCAAGCCCGCAACTGATCTCTCGGGAGAAAAGCAGGGAAGGTGGGCTATTTTACTAAAAATAGCCTACTTTTTCCTTACCGATGCGGTTCTACTCGAGCCCCGCCGTCGGTTACGCAACCGCCATCGGTTCCCTGTAAATGGGCTCCCCAAACCAAAACAACGGATCGGAATTTCATTTTGGAGATCAGTAAAAGGATTTCTGGATCAACAGAGAGCATTGCGAGCGAGGAACAGAGTCCAGATCTTCACTTGACAGAGCAGAGACGAGTAAAGAAACCAGAAGTGTTTACAACCAAGGAGATCAACTTGCATCTCGGTCAAAACCAGTAAGTCACATCTTGCATGTCCTTTGTTATAACATTGCTTATGCTTCTTGAATCTCAGTCCTCCTAAATCCGTTTCTGAATCCACTACCCAACGTGCCATTGCATCTAACTGTCATTCTTTTGCTTCTAATCATCCCATTTCCTAATACCATCCAAAAACCAGCCATTACAAACACCATAGCTACCAAGAAGATCGTAGAACCCACCGGTATCGGTTATCAGTAACCGCCATCGGTTATCAGTGACCGCCATCGGTTATCAGTAACCGCCATCGGTTCCTCTGATCAAAAACCAGAAAACCAGCCTTTCCCCCTACCCAGTTTAACGAAATAATTTAATTGATATTTTGCAAGTCTTTTGTGTTAATTCATATTAGCAGGGGAACTGACCACCTTCGAAAGGAAGTTTTATATTTCCTGGGCCCAAGGCAGTTTCCTCATTTATTGTTTAATCAAAATCTTGTGGTCTTGTGTTCTTATTTGCAGGTAGTCCTTCCAAGACAAAAAGGAGTCTCTGCAGTCAGCCTGATCTTTCTCTACGGTACGCGCACACCATCTCGACATTCAACAGGTATTCCTCCTAACCCTAACCTCATCTGTTTCTAAAAGGAATGAAAGGATAGAAGCAACTCTATTCCCAGAAGCTGAAACATTCCGAGCGAAACATTTTGGCACGCCCGGTGGGACCCATTTTGGGTTTCTTTCTCTTGCTTATTTTCATTTTAGGAAGCATATTTGCTGTTGCTTTTGTTATATATTTCGTAAAGAATTTGTCTTGCTTTCCTAGTTTCGCATTAGTGAAAGTCATCTCTCTTGCTTCATCGAATATAATTTTTGATTTGGGTTTAAAACACGTGCATTGCATTCCTGCTTGTTGTTCTTCAATTCTAGTGAACATAGATTAAGTAACAGGTCATACACGTGGGGGTGATATCCACGGTATTGACAGGAAATTAACCTTAGTTTCACTGCACAACACATACCGAATCACTTCACAATTAACACAACAGCTCAAACATCCCCCCTTTTCCGCGGTATTCCTCCGCCCGATTGAGGTAACCTTATAAGCCAAAACAAACTTGACATTTCCCCTAGGTCTTGTTGTTTAGGATTCTGACATCATCTTACATCTAAAGGCATAAGCCCACGATAACTAAAATTAACCCTAGGATTAGTCTCTAGATTTGCGTGTGCCTCTTGCTTGTTTCCAAATTCTGTTTTCTCTGTCATACTTTGTCTTCTGTGATCAATAAGTTGATAAATATACTCAACGTTGCTAAAAATCAAATTAGCAGCCTTTTATATCTTCTTATCCTAGACTTTTGACACCGGCATCGGTTAAGGGACCGACGTCGTTTTCTCGTGACCACGGTTACTAAACCGATTCTTGTCTTCATCAGCCCCTGACAAACCAGCAACTTGCCAAATTCATCATTCTGAGGTTGTTTTTGTTCTTGATAGATTAAAACTTTCCTATGTGTTCTTGTCTATGGTTTTCATCACTCGGAAGCAAGCCGCCGCCATGGTTTCACATGCCTGCTCTGTGTCTTTGCCTGAATCACCCCCTTCACATTCTATAGGGAACCCTACGGACACCAGTGAGATCCCCCAAATTCCTGTAGGAGACAAGGACTTTGCCAAATTTCTGGATGCTAATCCCAGCGCTGTACAATACTATTTGTCTCATGCCCCTGACCGTACGCCTGATGGTCAGCTCCTTATTGGCATGCCTATTAGTATAGCTGCTCATTTAGCTCCCACTCCTCCTGATAACAATGCCTTACTTCCTGCATCTCTAGCCCCATCTCCCAATCCGACAGCTTCAGAGGTTCATACGACCCCGATTAGCTTTCCTTTGGTTAACCTTGGACCCCACGTATCGTTACCACCAACTGCCCCTATCTCATCTCTCTTTCAGACCACTCCATTCATGACTTACTCTCTGCCACCTATTCACACGAGCTTTCCTTCTCAAGCTCCGCCTACCTTTTCATTCCCATACACGTATCCAGTAACCTCAACACCTTATATGGGACATCCCTATTCTGTGGCACCATCATCTCATCCAACCATAGATTTCATCAAACAAATGATGGACAAAATGCAAAACCTGGAGGCTTCCGTTTCAGGAAGTCGTAGCGCCTTGACATACGAGCAAGTTTTTCGGGAGCCCATTCACCCTTCTGTCCCCCTTCATTCATATCCTCCTCAATGGGAGTTGCCAAAGTTTACTCGTTTTAACAGTAAAGAGGATCCTCAACAACACTTGCGATCATTTAGACATGCTTGTTATTTGATTGCCCATGATGATGCCTTGTTACTCCGCACCTTTCCCATGTCCTTATCGGGACTGCTTGCTTGAGTGGTATAGTGCTTTAACCCAAAGACTCAATCTTCTCTTTTAACAACTAGCCCAATCTTTCTTGGATCATTTCTCCATTAACATTGCCAAGAAAGTATCTATCACTGACCTCTATGCCATCCAACAATTTGAAGACGAATCTATCGCAGATTTTGTTGGACGATGGCGGGGCCTTATCAACCAACTTACGTATGCCTTGCCTCAAACCGAACTCATTGAACTATTTACGCGGGCCTGCGCTAAGCACATCTCCCCTACCCTCCAAATTCAAACTTTCCACACATTCGACGAGGCCTTTACCATGGCTCGGAAACTTGAAATTCGAGCCTTAGAAGAAGAGAAATTGCGGTTGCGTAACAAAAACCCCAATTTCCGAACTCCTGATTCTACCAACAAGCCAAACACCACCACTCCTCACGCGTCCACTTCTTCTAAATCAAAAGGAGCTGTCCACGCGGTAATGGTCAAATCTCAAACACCGTCCAATACTCCGCCGAAAACCACTTATAAGTACAAAGCCGAGCCCACCAATTACACTCCCTTGGGAGAAACTTATGGCGTCATCCTGGAGAAATTGCTCAAAGCTGGGGCTATCACCTTGCCCCCTGTTAAACCTCACTCTGGGTTTGACTCCACCCGCGCAATACCTTCCTGGTACAAAGAAAATGACTTTTGTAACTTTCACCGCGTAAAAGGACATAGTCATGAAAACTGCAAGATGTTGAAAAACATAGTGCGGGGAGGGGAAATGGTTGACGCAGGGATATAACCCTCGATAATCCTAACGCCCCTGCTAACCGAAATCTGAAAATTTTCAACAAGCCATTTCTGAATCACTCGTCCAACAGTAACGTGAACCAAGATATCTTAGCCGAGGAGAGTGTTCATGAGATCCATGCAGTCTTCGATTCTCAGCCAAAAGCCTCTATTGAAAAAAATTTTAAATCAAGCCTCTCCACCAACACAGAGTTTGAACCTCCTTCACCACCATCAAGCCAAAGTGAAATCATTCCTTTACCCATAGAAGAGTTAAGCGCCAGGACTTCTCTTCTCATCGACGAGTCTTCTTACACCACATCCCTACAAGACTGTGAGCGGATGCTATCTAATTTATCTATTTCCCAAACGTCCCCTTCTACCACTCTTGCTACACAAGAGGAAGGCTCGCCACTCCTTTTGACATCCTTAGATGAGAAATCTCTTACACTAACATCACCACATTCTTTAAACGTGACAGATCCCCTCGAACACGCCCTCCTACCTATTAGTCCCTCATCGCCTAAATCTTTTCAACGACCGGTTGACCTCTTAACATCTATTGATACAGTGCCTCATCTACCTCCTGTGTCACACCCACAGTGGACTGGAATTACAACCCACCTTTCTTCCGTACAAAAATTACAAATCACACCTGGAGACTGTCATTCCACAGAAGATAGACAGGCCCTATGGGAACGTTTGAGTACCCCTTTTTCTACTCAAATGCAAATGGTGATCCCGATGTCTCCACCATATACCCGAAGTGCTTACTGAAGCTTAAAATGCCCCTGTTCTCACCTTCACCCCCTCACCTCTACCAAATTCCCGTCCACTTCTATCAACTTAACCAGATCTTCCCCTACGCTTGGGACCTCACCAATGCCCAGTCTAACGCACCCGCCTAAGCGACTCGATCTATCCAAAAATAAATCCGCTCCGCCACCTAGGAGACAAACTCAATCCATGCCCCTATCCCAATCAAAACCATCATCGTCATACCTACCTTCCATATTGGGACCCCATCCCTCTACCTTACATCAATATATCATACCTCCTACGTTTTCTTTAGAACAACCTACGCCTTCCGCACCTATACAGAAATTCCAGGGTATAGCAACACCGTCACTCCGCGTATCCTGTCCACCTATCAACCCTAAACAAATTCCATCATCAAAAGATTTGTTTTCAGTCACTCCTATTTCCCCGTGGTTGTTTTCTGATACCACATCATCTGCGGCCTCATCATCCAACATAGCTTCTGCGCCAAAGAAATCACGTTTAGTAAAAACCATGTATCAACACCCCTCGGCTAAACCACCACCCATACGAACTAACCACGCCCAAACATTACCAAAACCCGCGCAATCAATACCCTCATCCTCTCCTGATTTTGACCCACTCAAAGGATCTTACGCCAAAATCCTTGCTATGTTGGTGGAGAATGCGACCATTTCCCTACCTCCACTTAGACCTTATGACCCGTCTAAGCCCCGACCTATGGGTTACGATGAGTCTAAAATCTGCGCTTATCACCGCACACCAGGACATGATGTGGAGGGATGCAAAGCTCTAAAAACCATCCTTCGTCAGTCACCTCTCCCGGATAGAAAGATTAAGAAAGACAACTTACGAAGGGAGAGACCTTTAGTTTCCATTCCCTCTCCTATACCATCTGTCCCCGCCTCACCAAGATCTGTCATTATTACAACCCCACCTCTTGAAGACCATGAGTTATCCCAACCATCTTCCTCATCTCAGGTCTACGAGATTAATATGATTAGTGTCGCTACTCGAGGGTAGAAAAACAATGGGAAAGCAAAAGAAAACACACCTGCGGCATCTCTTTCTCCGTCAAACATCCCGATTGCACCACCACCTAAAGTGGTCATTCGCGGACCCGCCTATCCCGTCTCTAATGGCATTGCCCACCGAAATATGATTAAACAGCTTCACCAATCGCCCGTAAAAATGACACTGTATGATCTCATTCAGACTTCTGAATCTCATCGACAAGCTCTCGTTGAGATCCTTCAAGGGATAGAGGTTTTACCTAATGAAACCCTGCCTGTCACCTCCATTCTAACACCCAATCACGTTGCCTCTCTCACTAAACAGCCCACTACTCCAATCACTTCTGTCTCTATACCACAAGCTGCTGCAGTCAGTTTCTCTGAAGATGAAATTGTTGACTTTGGTACAGAAGACCCTGACCCTGCCCTTTTCATTTCCGCTTACGTCCGAGACATTCGAGTACGTCGGGTTATGATTGACGGGGGTGCTAGCCTAAACATCATCTCTTCAAAAGCCTTCCAACAGATGAACATCCCTTCTAGTTGCATGTGTGCCAACCCCATCATGTTGCGGTCATTCAATGACGCTATTACTTCTACCTTAGGCACCGTGATCCTCAACATTCGCGTAGGACCACGTACTTTACCCGAACTCTTCTATGTCCTTGAGGGAGAGTTCCAATATAATATATTGCTGGGTCATCCTTGGATCCGAGCCATGGGATGCGTTCCCTCAACATTACATAGATGCATAAAATTTGAGTACGAGGGGAAGTCTTACACCGTAAAAGCTGACCCTCCCCCCTTTAAAACCTGCAATATGTTATACCACCCTAACGATGTGCTTATACCAATCAAGACACCCATACATTCAACCCAACCATCCTCCTCAAATGTACCTCAACCATCCACCTCAACCGCGCCTACGCCTTCAATTGATGAAACCACCATCGCAAAAACCACTTCCCTTCCCGCAGACTAACATTCCAACCTCCGACCCCTTAGTAGATGTTTTTCAGCGCCTTACGCTGGGGGAGTACCGCCTATATAACGTTAGTTCTTTCCCTACCCCGCAGGAGTACGGACAATTACATGCACATCCCACCTACGACCGTCGCGTGGGGGAGATAATCTCTTACGGACCACCCCATTGCCGCACTAACCTAACGTATGGGGGTGTTGACGCATCCTCCATTACCCCTGAACCTCCTCTTGGTGTGGTTCCTTTCCAATCCGATTTTCAATACTTGACAAATCGTCGTTTCGCCCTCACCTTCTTGACTCGCTGTGTGTGGAAAGGCTTTGGTTTTGGCCTTTACGAACAAGGCCGACATACACTCATTCCCGTGACTACCCGTAAACATAATGATCGCAGTGGTCTCGGTTTTCCCGAAACACCTACACAGGAGACACCTCCTGTCAGCTGTATCCTGGAAGAAGAAGACGTCGCCCCTACCAAACCATCATCACCCACTTTGCCATCATCACCCACAGAATCTATAGACCCTGAATCCATCCCTCCTAACTTTTTTTTTTCATAAATGCTATCTTCATAGGTCCTCTCACTTATCAATGCGATAATGACGACCCATCTTCTTTTCCCCTTCTTTATCCAGACATGATCGAAGAGGATTCACCTTTGATTAATGTTGTTGAATGCCAGGATGACGATTCCATCCTCACTTACCTTAGTGCGGATGATTCTTATATTCAACGAGCCTTACCATCTGAAACCCAAACTATCTTTGAAACGAATCTACCATAGAAATCAATATCCACACGGAGGAGGATCCTCACATTGTGAAGATTGGACAATCCCTTAACACATCAGAACAAGCCGCCTTTACTACCTTTCTCCGTGCTCGCAACCAAGCTTTCGCATGGTCTTACGCTGACATGCCAGGAATTGATCCTACCATCGCCGTCCATAACATCACCCTAAACCCCAATTCCAAACCAGTTAAATGAAATTGAGAAAATGCATCCACGCATTGCTCTCTTGGTCAAAGAGGAGCTCCAAGCGACTCCTTTCTCGTTTCCTTCATCTTGCCTATTGACTATCCTCAATGGATTTCTAACATCGCACTCGCTCACTAAAGCGGCAGGGGGACTTGAGATATGCATGTATTTTCGGGATCTTAACCTCGCTTGCCCTAAGGATGACTTCCCTTACCTAGCATTGACCAACTTGTTGATCTAACTGCAGGTCATGAGATGCTCTCTCTCATGGATGGCTTTTCAAGATACAACCAAATTTTGGTTGCCCCTGCCGATCAACACAAAACTACCTTCATAACTCCTTGGGGAACCTTCTGTTATCGTGTCATGCCATTTGGCCTTAAGAATGCTGGTGCTACCTATCAGCGGGCTATGACCTACATTTTTCATGACATTATGCACACTATCCTTGAAGACTATGTCGACGATCTTCTCGGCAAGTCTAAACATCGTAGTGAACATCTCGATGTGTTAACCATTATTTTTGATCGCTTGATTCAATATTCTGTCCGCCTTCAACCAAAGAAATGTGTCTTTGGTGTTCTTTCGGGAAAACTTCTTGGCTTTATTGTCTCTTTGCGTGGCATTGAGGTCGATCCATCTAAATTTAAAGCTATCCTAGAAATGCCCCCACCTACCAATCTCAAACAATTGCGTAGTTTACAAGGTAAGCTCCAATCTATCCAACGTTTCATCTCCCAACTTTCCGATCGATGTCAACCTTTCCATCACCTCCTTAAGAAGGATGTTGATTTCCAATGGAGCGAAGAATGCCACCAAGCCTTTGACGCTCTCAAAACTTATCTCTGCAACCACCTGTGCTTATCCCACCTCAAGACGACCGCCCTTTCTACCTTTACCTTTCCACCACCGACCACGCTGTAGGAGCCATGCTTGCACATCGTGACTCTGAGAATCGCGAACAAGCCGTTTATTATATAAGTCATACTTTGGTGGACTATGAGACTAGGTACACACATGTAGAAAAATTGTGCCTTGCCCTATCATTCGTGGCCACCAAACTCCGACACTACCTTCTAAATCACAAGACTTTCGTCATCACCAATACAGACCCCATCCATTACATGTATGCCAAACCTCATCTGAACCAACGCATTGCTAGATGGCTCATGCTTCTCGCCGACCTCGACCTTGAGTTTGTCCACCAGAAATCAATCAAAGGACAAACCATCGCAGACCAACTTGCGGAAGCTCCTTTACCGGGGGAACAATTTACCAATTTCACATTTCCCGACGAACTCATCGCTACTCTTTCCCTCACGGAGGAGTCGTACCCAATGACCCTCTTCTTCGATGGATCTAAATGCCAGCGCGGCGGAGGAGCCGGCATTGTTCTCATTCCTCTCAACGCTGAACCTATGCCTCTTTCATTCCGACTTGATTTCCCTTGCACTAATAATACAGCGGAATACGAGGCCCTTGTTCTGGGTCTCCAAGTTGCGTTACACTTAGGTATCAAATCTATCAACATTTTTGGTGACTCTCAATTGGTAGTCAATCAAGTTATGGGCATCTACCAATGCAAAAATGAGGAACTTCAAAAATACAAACACTACGTGGATTCACTTCTAGCCTTATTTACCCACTATTCTATACAAACCATTCCCCGCTCCACTAACAAATTTGCGGATACTATGGCTTGCTTAGCCTCGCAAATTCCCGCCGCGCCAACTGACTCTGAATTATTCGTCGTGGTCCAACAACTTTTTGCCCCATCCTATTCAACCCCGGTAGTTTGTATGATAAATACTGTGTCTACTAATTCACAGGATACCTGGTACCACCAATTTCACGACTACCTTACAATCTCTGTCCTCCCACCTGACCTTACTAGTAACGGCAAACGTGCTTTTCTTAAAAGTGTTTCGCGTTATGTTGTCATGGGGGGACTCCTCTATAAACGTGGCTTTGATGGCATCCTCCTTCGCTGTCTAACTGGCGCGGAGGCCACTCATACCATCCAACAGGTCCATGATGGTATTTGTGGTGGACATTTTAGCGGCCTTGCCGTGGCCAAACGAATCCTTCGCCTTGGTTATTATTGGCCTACTCTCAATAACGACTGCTACGAATATGTTAAGCGTTGTGTTATGTGTCAACAACATGCCAACCTTCAACATACTCCTAGCCATCCGCTGCAGGTCGCACGAGATCTTTGGCCTTTCTCACAATGGGGTTTAGACCTTATTGGTGAGATTCACCCGACCTCTTCACAACGTCACCATTGGATAATCACAGAGAACTGAATATTACACAAAATGGGTGGAGGCTATTCCACTCATTTCAATCAAAAAAGAAAAAATTGTCGAGTTCATTAACCACCACATTATCTGTCGTTTTGGTGTTCCTCATCGCCTGATAACAGATAATGGAAAATCTTTCAAAAACAAGTTGTTGCAAGACCTTTGTGACAACTTTGGTATCAAACTTAGTTTCTCATCACCTTACTATCCACAAGCCAATGGGCAAGCCGAGTCCTGTAATAAAACACTAACCAAAATCCTCATGAAAGTTGCCAATGAATCCGGAAGAAATTGGCACGATCACATTCCCTTTGCCCTTTGGGCTTATCATACTAGCATTCGTACCTCTACTAATGCCACACCTTTTTCTTTGGTATACGGTACCGAGGTTGTTTTGCCTCTCGAAATACAAATACCCTCCCTTAGAATATCTCTTCAGGATATTCTCACCAACGATGATTTCCGCCAAGAGCGGTTAGCCCAATTGGAGCTTCTTGACGAACGCCGTCTTACAGCTCTTGATCACCTTCAAATCTATCAAAAATGCATTAAACGTGCTTATGATAAGCGACTTCATGAGCGTACCTTTAAGGTTGGTGATCTTGTTCTCAAAGAGAATCAACATGTAACCAAACTAGAAAAGAGCAAACGTGGAAAATTTGCTCCCAATTGGATTGGGCCTTATATAATCACTCATACCTATGGATCTGGTACTTATCGTTTAGCTTCGCTTAATGGTAAACCTGAGCCTGAACCCCTTAATGCCTTGCATCTTCGACCATTCTACTGTTGAAATTAGTGTTATATCACTTCTTATCTACCTGCCGCTCGTCCCTTGAGCTCACTTACCACTACATACACTCTGTTTCCTACACTTCATAATAACAATCAAGCTCACATAGTTTGATCCTCACCTCCCCTTGATGATGCCTTCCCCTTTTTAGTCTAGTCCATGACTTCAAAGTATTAAAATAAGCCGTATTCTTATGGGATTTTCTTGAGTCAAACTTCCTACTAAACTAGATGCTTCACGCCAAATGAACATCTAGTCATCTAAATTAAATATAGACTGCTCCCTCGAAGGACAGCTATATGCCAAACTATTGCTGCTATTATATATAGATTGCTCCCCGAAGGACATGACTATGCATTACAATCATATCGCTACTATAAATAAACTCGCTCCCTCGAAGGACGATTTATACACATCGACCTTTATCGAAGCTTCTCACATTGATTAGCTTCGTGAAGACCTCAAGAATAATACAATCAATATCCCTTGTAGACTTCCCGCATCGATCAGTCTGTATTCAGTAAAATAAAAGCCTCATTCAAAAAGAACTTTTTGGGTCATGGACTTGTCTATTTAGGGTAGGTTCTCTTTCGTCAGAACACTCACTTTGTAATAAATTCTTTGTACCTCAGCTATATCATCCACCTCACCTCACCATTTGTTTCAACTCAAGGGATGTAACGTTCACCCGATATATTGTGATCATACAACTCTTTTCACCTATGGACTTCTCGTCTATGCACGGTACCTAGGGCTTCAAGCTCGTTCTACGTTTGGTGGTTTGTTTAGCTCTTTTCACCTATGGAGCACTCTTTCCGCTTTACCTCGCATCTAGGATTGTGTGTTGATCTTGATCAGGACATGGTTCCCTACCACTTGGGTAGGCTAACTTTCGCTTCCCTTATACCTTTTACAACATCACCAATTCATTTCCGACACCAACAACCTTACCTTACCAATATTAATATCAATATTCTTACCAATCAACCAATTGCCTAAACCGTACCAAATTGCCTGAATTCGCCTCTCCCTGATCCTAAGGGAGAACTACATCGGTCTGAGGCCCCTCCTTGCTTTGTGCAATGGGCTATGTAGGCAGCACTTCGGAGACATGGGGTCTCCCAAGGTTAGCTCGACCATCCCCTACCATAACCTATCATGTGTGGTAAATATAAATATTTTTGGTGTATTTCTATTTAATCACATTCCTCTTTATCCTTTTTTCAAAACAAAACGAAAACATTCTTATTATTATCATAACTCAAATCAACATACATATTCAGTTTTATTTAGATGTTAAACAAATACATCTTCTCTATCATCGACACGCAGGTCGGCATCCTTATTTATTCTTATACCTCGATAACATTTACTTAGACCCTCACGCCTCATCCCGAACCAGGTGATGATCGTGATCGTCGACGCCTCTCGCCGGGCCTCCCTGTCCTCAAAGGTACCACGGCTATTGGTACCGCCCACTGATCTGCCAATCTCTCCTGTAACATGTGAATACGCTCTCTCGCATGGAGGTATCTAGCCTCTAGTCCCTCCGCTCGTGACTCACAAACATCGCAAATATCTACCTTTGCTGCAAACCCCTTGTTAACCATTTGGCCCGACCCAAGGCCGCACCCAACCACTTGGCCCGACCCAAGGCCGCACCCAACCACTTGGCCCGACCCAAGGCCGCAACCAACCTATTTGGCCCGACCCAAGGCCGCAACCAACCTATTTGGCCCGACCCAAGGCCGCACCCAACCATTTGGCCCGACCCGAGGCCGCAACCAACCTATTTGGCCCGACCCAAGGCCTCACCCCAACCATTTGGCCCGACCCAAGGCCTCACACCACCCATTTGGCCCGACCCAAGGCCTCACCCCAACCATTTGGCCCAACCTAAGGCCGCAACCCAACAATTTGGCCCGACCCAAGGCCTCACCCCAACCATTTGGCCCGACCCAAGGCCGCAACCCAACAACTTGGCCCGACCCACGGCCCTCACTCATCAATCAGCCCGACCCAAGGCCGTACCACTTAACTACCTTGCCCAACATCAACAACATACACTTTTATCCACCCATCACGTAGCTTTTTGTTCAATCGAGCTCACCTGTTCATGTTTTAGCATGACTAGGGTCCTTGACTTGATCTGTCGACCAACTTTGCCTAGACCTAGACCGTGACGTTTATCTCAACCAAACCAACCATTTTGCATCGCTTTGAACATGCCTAAACGCCTCGTACCTTACCCGTTATATACCCGGAGCTACTTCCTATACCTTGGATACCAGGATTATATCACCCTTATTTGGATAAACTATCGACCTTTGCCTATGCATTGCTGGTTTGCTCGTCACAAATCATGTACCCTAGTTGTATTTATTACATTTCAACATGCGTCGCTTCCTGGACCTACCACCTTACCATCCTCTCTACAACATATACCCTTTATCAACCCTATCCCCGATTTCCCATTCACTTAATCTGTGATAGATTTGAGGGGGATTACCTATATCCTTAACATGAGAAACCACTTCATATTATTGTCGCGCAGCCTTTGCTGAGTAACAAGCTACACGACATAAAGGGGCTAATGTAGACACCAAATTTGTGTCTTACGACCCTTGTGACCCGCATCTCATCTCGCAATCTAACCTCATTACCTAAACCTTACACAATTATTTATTAATTACCTCATAATTGATAAATCCACATCACCTTACCCGCCACCTCACTTTGCCACCTCATCATGACCTAGCCCTAACCCTAAACTAACCTAATTAGGACCCATGACTTGGTCTAGACTCACATCCATAACTAATGCCTCCTTACTCGCACCCAAAGCCGACCTTCTAGCCACTTGACCAAGCCCGCAATTGATCTCTCGGGAGAAAAGCAGGGAAGGTGGGCTATTTTACTAAAAATAGCCTACTTTTTCCTTACCGATGCCGGTTCTACTCGACGCCGTCGGTTACGCAACCGCCATCGGTTGCCCACGTAAATGGGCTCCCAAACCAAAACAAAGGATCGGAATTTCATTTTGGAGATCGGTAAAAGGATTTTGGATCAGAGAGAGCATTGCGAGCGAACAGAGTCCAGATCTTCACTTGACAGAGCGAGAGACGAGTAAAGAAACCGAAGTGTTTTACAACCAAGGAGATCAACTTGCATCTCGGTCAAAACCAAGTAAGTCACATCTTGCATGTCCTTTGTTATAACATTGCTTATGCTTCTTGAATCTCGGTCCTCCTAAATCCGTTCTGAATCCACTACCCAACGTGCCATTGCATCTAAGCTGTCATTCTTTTGCTTCTAATCATCCCATTTCCTAATACCATCCAAAAACCAGCCATTACAAACACCATAGCTACCAAGAAGATCCTAGAACCCACCGGTATCGGTTATCAGTAACCGGCATCGGTTATCAGTAACCGGCATCGGTTATCGAACCGGCATCGGTTCCTCTGATCAAAACCAGAAAACCAGCATTTCCCCCTACCCAGTTTAACGAAACAATTTAATTGATATTTTGCAAGTCTTTTGTGTTAATTCATATTAGCAGGGGAACTGACCACCTTCGAAAGGAAGTTTTATATTTCCTAGGCCCAAGGTAGTTTCCTCATTTATTGTTTAATCAAAATCTTGTGGTCTTGTGTTCTTATTTGCAGGTAGTCCTTCCAAGACAAAAAGGAGTCTCTGCAGTCAGCCTGATCTTTCTCTACGGTACGCGCACACCATCTCGACATTCAACAGGTATTCCTCCTAACCCTAACCTCATCTGTTTCTAAAAGGAATGAAAGGATAGAAGCAACTCTATTCCCAGAAGCTGAAACATTCCGAGCGAAACACTCACACCTATTGGAAAGCCGCATCGTAAATCCATCGATTATATAGCTCCTGTCAAAGTGATAGAGGACAACAATGAAGAAAGCATCGCTGATTCTTCGAAGTGCTTGCTCCCCTTGTCTAGAGTAAGTGGAGATAAAATTTGTATATTTTGATGCACTACAAATACCCCCGGTGTTCAATCCTACAAAATCCCCATAAGAAGAATCGCATACACTAGGAAATATGTCATGTAGAAGGATTTAGTTTCGCTACCTTGCTCAATTGGTAGTGAATGTTGTTTCGATATGTTCACCCCATCGGATAAACTCATCATTCTTCTTGATCATTGTTATGTACAAGAACATTGATTCTTTGAATTCCTTAGAAGAAGGAAGACTGAAACTCGCTCAAGAATATAATGAAGTTGTTGACCTCCTAAATAAAATATTACCGATGTATAGTCTTGGGAAATTTGGAAAAATTATTAGTTAGGTAAGACTTCATCATAACCTTCGAGCATACTTCTTGCTTTTTATCCCAGTGCTCAACTACTATTTCAGGTGAGATAGTGGTGTAATCTTGAATGTATAAAAGGTTGAACAAGTCCTCAAAGAAATCTGGGTCCAGGCAGATTACCACCTTATCATTGCTATCTCTTATCGACATAGAGTCTTTGTCGTAGTGAGCTGTTGCATCTAGGATAAATTCCGAGAATTGCACGGATGTGGGAAAACTAGCGGCAAGAGCAAGACCACTGTCAAAGATGGCCTACATCCATGGATTTTTATTTGGGGCCTTTAATCTTTCCCAAAACTCGGGAAGATCAATCTACCCGAGATCAATGTCCCCGATATTTCCTAAATCAGAGGTTAAGCAGGATTAGGGGAAACTCCAAGAAATGTGTACTTCATATTTTATTTCCCCTTTGAAGTAGAGGCAAACATCAAACCTATGTTTCAAGATTTTGAATGTTACGAAATCCAAAATTCGAGAGTAGGAAAACTCAAAAACTCAAGTGAAAAATTCCAAAAGAAAACACGAAAGAAATCTAAAAAAAAATTTCAAAGTCAAGGGGCCCAAAAAACTGAAACTAGAATCTCTGAAAACCCAAAACTGAAATCTCTGAAAACCGAAACTTAAATCTCCGAAAACCCGAAATCAAATCTTTGAAAACTTGAAACTAGAATCTCTAAAATCACGAAACTAGAATCCCCAAAAACTGAAACTAAAATCTCTCAAAACCCGAAATGGAATCTCTGAAATCCCAAAATTGGAATCTCTAAAAGCTAATTCTCCAAAATTTTGAAAGTCTAAAAGAAATTTCCAAAGTAGCGAGCTTCTAAAATTTTGAAGTCTAAAAACTTCAAATATTTTTTGCTGAAATTCTGAATTCTCCAAAATAAATTTTCGAAAAGAAACTCTGAATGATCTCTGAAGTAACTGCAAACAAGAAGTGTTAAGAAACCAAAGTGGATTTTGAGAAACAAGAGGAAGTATGAGGGACTCAGAAAGATCCCCATACTTGAAAACCTAGAAAAACCTCCACAGCAAAACAAGGTGAAAAAGAAGGACATCACAAGAAAATACAGAGGGAAAATGAAACCCAAATGGGGGGAAAAGGGAGAAAAGACCTAAAAAGCAAAAGAAAGTAAAACAGAAACATACCTTGAAAAGGATACCAAAAAGGTCAAGAAGCAGATGTCAAAGTGAATGTGTCAGGTAAAAATGAAAAGTAAAAATCCACATTTATATAGAAATCCCGACATTAATGGTAAAAATCCAATCCGTATGGAGGTAGGTGAGAATTAATCACACATAGAACCTATGAATTTATGAAAACCCAAAATTCTAAAAATTTGGGATTTTGGAGTTTGGAAAAAAGGAAAGCAAAAAAAAATGGCAACTAAAAGTCAAAACGAAAACCTGAAATTCTAAAAATTGGACTTTCGGAGTTTCAGACTTTGGAAAAAATCATGTGAAAATAATAAAATGACTCAGAGAACTCTGAAAACCCGAAACCCGAAAGTCTGAATTTTTGGAGTTTCAGAATTTCATACTTCAAGTTCGAGTTGGATTTAAACAAAAAGAGCCAAAAGTTCCAAAATTCGAAAACCTAAAAGTCTAAAAATTTGGACTTTCAAAGTTTCGTACTTCAGAAAATCTCAAATGTAATTCCGAAATTTATCTTTTAAAACTCTGAAAAGGAAAAACCCTGAAGTCTGAAAATTGAAAATTTTCAGACTCTTGTTTTTAGCAAAATTCATTGTGCAAGGATTTCCTAAAAACCATAAGTCTAACATACATCCTTCTTCCGGGTAGGTTAAATGGTTAACATGTAGATCACAAGATTTAGAGATATTATATTTTTAGATAGTCACTAAAGTAGGATACATAATAACAATATTAGAAGATCGTTTCCAAGTATAGGAAGCACTTTTGTTAGAGAAAGTAGTGAGATTTTGGATGCAAAGGTAGAGGTTGTGTTCCAATTGATCAATATCATACGCATTTCAAATTTGTAGGTTTTCACTAAAAGATAAAAGAGAGAGGTTGTAGGGACCCATTTTAGAGCTACATCACTAGAACATTCCCTCCGTGCTACTAGTCAAACACATAAATATTCATTTTGGGATATATATATATATATATATATATATATATATATATATATATATGAGATAACATTATTATGATGATATGTGTATTTATTTGTGTGATGTTTATATATGATTACTTTAATGATTTCATTATTTTATTTGTGAAAAAAATTAGGAACATTTATGGATAAGAAAAATGAAATGATAAAATGCGTAAGATGATAATATAGTATGTAATGTGTGCTTGTAAGATAAAGGTTAGATTAATGAGACAGGGACTAAGTAGAGATACATCCTAAGTGATAAAAGGTAGAACCAAGTGGGATATGATGGATACAATACCAAAATATATAAGTTAGGGTATAATTGTCATATAAACCCAAGTTGGAAGGAGAAACCCAAGTGGGAGAAAGAAACCCAAGTAGAAAAGATAAACCCAAATGAGAAATATAAACCCAAGAAGGAGAGATAAACCTAGGTAGGAGAGATAAACCCAAGAAAGAGAGATAGACCCAAGAGGGAGATAAAATCCAAGTAGGAAATATAAAACCAAGTGGGAAATATAAACCCAAGTGGGAGAGATAAATATAGATATAAGAGATATGTCAATTAAATCGAGTGAATCAATGAGAATGTGAAATATTGACATGTGTAATTTTTAATGTCATATACTTGATGCAAAATTTGATGTTGATTTTGAATCATGAGGTCCTCTAAGTTATCTTGAATAATGGTGATACCATGATGAGCCTCATATTAGGTTGTAAATAAAGACGCATTGATCCATTTATAGATTTTTGTGGGAACATGATGGAGGATGTCATAAAGGGAGGGAATTGGGGGAAGAATAAGTATGGTGAGAACTATATGATAGGATTGAAGGTGGTTTTCATAGTGGAGGAGATTGCACCATCACTTAGTCACATGAGGATATGGTTCTCGAGAATCAATGCTTGTGATAAATAACTTGACAAGTATCATAAATATGTGATAATTCATGATGAGAGCAATAGATTGGTATAGAAGAAGAAGGTTGAGAGGATTTATTTTATTGATATCACCTAACCTCAACTTAAATAATATCCATTTGTCATTTATAGGCTCTACAATCCACAAAATCATGAATAAGTGCCTCATGTCATGTGCATTATGGTTTAGCCATAAGGTTACATGAGCCATAATGGTAAGAATAATGAGAGGTTATTTCATGGAGGATAAATTTGTAGCAACATGTGGAGAAGGAGAAAGGGGGGGTAGAAGGGGAGATTTCACAAGAGGTGTTACAATAGTATATGAGCTAACCAAGGGAGAAAATTTTGGCTTATGCATTAGGTTTTTTATCAAAGGAGTGTAGTGCATTAGCTCATCCTTAGATTAAAATTCAGATAAATCATCATCTTTATTCATGAGGTCATCTTTTTCGGGTCAAAATCAGTAATTTTATCTCATGAGGAAACAATGATAGTTTTCATTCTATGAGTAAGGTGGGATTGTAATGATTCTTGGTATTGCATAATCTATGTATTCTTAGCATGGACGTAACCTACTAATAAGGTGTTGTTCAGATCATAACCATCATCATAATTAGGGATAGTAATTTCAATAGCACATGAGTTAACAATAATATTTTTTGAACTATATTCTCTACAAGATGATGACTGGTGTTAGTAATAATTATGAGCACCTTGTTGGCATACTTCTTGTGAGAGAGAGGCTTTAAGGAATGAGATAATTACTTTATAATGGTGTCAAGAAGGTTAGAATTGTTAATACCGAGGTTGATTTCATTAGGATTATAATCATCTAATTCAATAAGGTTGGGTGGAGTATATCCCATGACCTCAATATGACTAATATGGTCATGAAAGGAGTCCATGGGATAGTTAAAGCCTTGGTATTTATGAAATGGAATAGTAGGAAGCTATTCCAAAGTGGTAATTTTAAAATTTTCTTTGTGTTGAAAGAGGTGAATGTTCTAAGGGTTAATGTCAACTTGTAGTTTATAAATATCCTCCGAGTGAAATTAATGCATTGGTAGGTGGATGGGGTGATTTTGTGCATGCAATAGTTCCAAATTAAACTAAGAGAATATTATATCACAAGGGGAAATTAAAGATTATAAATTGGACATGAACATTGTGAGGAATTAGGTTAAAAGTGTTTTAATAATATTAAGGAGGTAACCCAAGTACTATAACCATTATCTATGAAAGATCTCTTAACTACGGTTTCACCAATTGTTACTAAGATAAATATGGGAGGGTCATCTGCACAAAATATAAGCTCATTAGAAATCATGGAATCAAAAGGGAATGAATGCATGAACAATCACTAGAAAGGTTGATTTAAATGGATAGGTATTTAAATTGGAACGATATCCTCTTTATTGAGCCATGTAAGGTACGTTCCTACCCCAAAGTGGGTGGTAGAGGGATATTTGTGGTGAAGATGGATGACACAATATGCTCATAATGATTAAGTGAGGTATGAATGGGATCTAAAAATTGGATCTAACTTGGGATTATAGATACTTCCATAAGGGGTCCTGATATTCGAGGTTTAACTATGTAGCATTCTAAACATATGAGGTACCAGTCTAAAGAGGTTCTTAAGTATTAGGTTTTTAGAGAGCTCCAAGTTTTAATTTTTATGATGTCTCCATTGGATAGTCACAAGTAGAGGAATCTTAATATGGTTCGATGACATAGGGAACAAATGAAGTGATATCATAAGGGATCAGTCATGCGCAGGGGCATAGAGGTTGATGTCATCAAGAGATGATGATAAATCCACAAATATAATCACCTAGGACCACACAGATGAAATTTGCAAGTTAGGTTGTAGGAATGCTTAGAGACACCTAGGACCACATAGATGAAATTTGTAGTGGCATCTCCCTCCACTACATCCCTAGGTCGTGGACATGCTACTTCTAGTAGGGCGAAGAGAGGGAAGATGTTTCATGAGTAGATTTATAGTCCACCTGGATGTACATATGTGGTCATGAGTAGATTCATAGTCCATTGTATATATATAGCCTTTTGTGATCCGCATGTGGTCCCATATGTACATTATGACACGTGCTTAGTTCGAGATGTACACATACATTATGAACTTATACATATATATTTTCAGAGACGTGCGTCTGGAGCACACTTTGTTTGATTCTTATATATATATCCATGTGTGTTGGTTTTCATAACGATAAATCTGAACTATATATGTTTGATTTGATTTCATTGCATGTATGATATCCTTCTATTTATATCATTATAAAGAACAATTGATAAATAAAGAACATGATTCTAGAATAAATTATGTTTTTGAGTACACATTAGTAACCAGATCAGAGGGAAGAAGCAAGGGCCACTCCTCTCCGATGTGAATGGAAGTTTTATTTATTTCTTGTTTAGCTATTCTAATGCTTTTTACTTATAGTATTAATGTGCTTGAATTATCTAGACAATATTTTCATTCATGTATGTTTATGTTTTCATGATCATAGAATTAGAAGTATTGTCCCTGGCAGTTCTTACTATCTTAAATAAATTCATAATAGATCCTTTAATCATGGAAGTTGTGTTATTTCCAATTTTATTAAGTTTACATTCTTAATATGTTCCAAATCCTCTCTTCATTGCAAATAGGCTTGGACACAACATTGATATTGACAAAGTATTAAATTATTAAAGCATGAGTATGATCCAAAAAATAGATCTAGAAGTACCAAATTATATGTATTTAAACTTTTTGAAACTTGAAAAATATACCCTCAACATGTTCATCGTTATGGAAAATGGCGAAGTAGGCACCAACGATTAGCGTAATTATCTGTGGTGATTATGCAAACAAGTGATGCAAGTAGAGAGATCTTAAATCCTTGTTAAAGGACATATTTTGGAAGTGATCTTGTATTTTATTGTATTGGAGATTTATATAGTGAAGTGAATAAATTTCTTACCTAGCTAGAGTTTTTCCCACATTGGGTTTCTCTAGGATAAAATTCTTGTCTCCTTGTCTTGCATATCTAAATTTCAGTATTGTTATACGAATGATTATTTCATAACATACCGTCCATAATAATAACTTTGGTAATTGTTCATTTATCATCACTAAGATAAGATCCATGTTTATTGTTTAAAAGATGCAGTTTATGGATCAGAGATTTTAAGATCAAGTGTTTTTTTGTGGTTTAACTTGTGTTGACATTTTTAGTTAGATACCCTCACCCGGAAGGGTAGTGAAAGTGATGAAGGTATCCTCATTCCTTTTGAATAAGATATTTCCACCAAGAAGTGGAAGCAAGGAATACGAAACATTACTCGTAGTGAGATGCACATGAGACTCGAAGAAGAACATTTCACATTGATGGAGGCAGATGTGGAAAGTCTATCATTCAAGCATAGTCCCTTAAGAGCCCTGAGACCAAAATATCGTTCAACTTTGACTGGTGACTACTTAGACTCCATGGCACCTAGAGAGGCCTCTTCTGATCCGGCATGTCGGTGTAGAGACCCTCTACAATAGCCTCTCTTGGTTTTTTCCTTCTCATTTCGGTGCACACACATAGGTATGGTCTTGTAAACACTTGGGGAGGAGTCGTTTTCAAAATTTACAACATTTTCAAAATTTACAACTTTTTCAAAATTTACAACATTTTCAAAATTTACAACTTTTTCAAACAATGAAAGCTTCTCTTAGCTTCAAGAATTTTAAATTCTCTACTGATTACAACCATGTGAAGGTGGGAGATTTTCTGGCACCACTAACCTAAACATAAAAGTGTTAGTCAAAGAAATTTAAGTTTCAAATCAAAACCATATACTATCTATATATGTACAAAATACACAAATTTAAAATAAAATATATTCAAACTTAAATCTAGATCTTTAAACTAAAAAATTTTTATATATATATATATATATATATATTGAAAATAAATTATATATACTAGACATGATCATTGTAAATTCATTCCCATGAACCATCAGGATCGGATCTACTCGAATAGCAGACAAGATTTCTTCATGCTCGACTCTCGAACCTTCCAAAGAATCTTGTTAGTAGGCCTTCCTTGATATCTATACACTGAATATTTGTTGCTAGAACTAGATGTGAATATAAGAGTATTTTCATGTGTCTCAAAGTCTTCAAACACCCAAACAGAGGAGTTTTTAATGGATACCATCGAAGCCAAGTTCCAGTAACTACCATTGACCCTATAGGATACTCAATATCTTCGCCATCTATAATAGGAGAAGTCAACTTCTTTCTTTCCTCGATGCAACGGCATAAGAAATAGTCTGTTCCTTCTTCATTGTCTTCTATCACAATTACTGCAAAAACATGTCCTACAAAAAAATAACCAAGGTTGAACAACTCAAATTTAAATTACATATTAAAATTTCAATGGACATAACTCAATACAAAAATTAAATAAATAACCATAAATACCTTGTTGCACCAAAATCAAAATTTCATCAAATTCCTTGGATGTTGTAACTTTATCTGCAGAAACAAGTCGTAATGCTTGTGGAGGTTGATAACTAGGAAGCGGAGTTAGAGGCCTACAAATCCATCCTTCTACCCATTCTTGTGAATCACACTCAGCAGTGACAAATTCGATATAAGATACACAAAAACATGTCAACTTTCTTGTCCATACGGCCCATGAAGTAGTGTCTGAGCTACAAAATGAGTGCATATCACTGGACCCAGTGAGTGTCATACAATCCTCATAGCTAGCAATATGTTGTTCCTCTATCAACCAAAAATATCTATGAACTATGGAATTTTCTTGAGAACCTCAGGCCATGTTGTCAGTACATCATTCCACTATGTTCTTTGCATCTTTTAATTTAGCACCATCTTTATACTTCAACTCTTCTCTTGCAAGAGCTCTTTTCACACATGCCCCGCTGCAGTCATGCTCTCCTTTTCCATGTCCAAACCTCGGTGAAACTCAAAATATGTTGCACACCCATCTTGACGTGCATTCTTCTCATCCAATATAATATTTGTGCATTCTTAAACTGAGACGTGTAATTATCTAACCATATAATGTTGTTTGAAGTGGATGTCCCTATCAAACAAGTTTCCATAAAATAACTGGAAACACCCTTACATAAATTCAATAGAATGACTACAATCATCATTGATATAAAAGTGGTACTCTCTGAAAAAAAATTGATCATTCTTTGTACTATCAGGAGAATGTAGAAATGCTATATGCACAAAAATGGCAACTTGTACTGAGTTGTAATATTACAATTTAACCTCCATTTGTGGTTGTAATGTGTAATTCTCTACAAAATTGACCACTGAAACAATAGTACCAATAGGAAATGTGTCTTTGCATAGCTTTAATTGTTCATCCAACCATCGAGCTCTATGTGTATGTCTCGCATACTCATAAACAATTTCATCTTTAAATTTTCTCATAAACTAAAAATGGGCATTTGTTCTGAACTAGCTCACACCATTTCGACTCTTTTCCATCTTTCAACTGGTATGCAACTGATTTATATTTATCAAACTCAACTAAATTATGTCCTATTGTACCTTCAATTTTCTCATGGATGTAACTTTTCAATTTAGGTAATCCGTCGCATGTACTACAACTTCCATCTAAACAATCCTAACTATAAAAAAATTGTCCAACTTCTTTTCACAAAATATAGTAGGAATGAAATCCCTGGAAGATATTGGTGGAACTTGAACACCACATTCTGATAACATAGTTTTAGAATGAAAATTAGAATGAATACATAAAAATTTAGCATAATGCATCACAAATTCAACATGTTGCCTACAACAAGTGGTGCGAGCATGGTTAATTTTCAAATAGAATGGTTTCAACATTTCAAAAAAACGTTGACTAATTTTAATTTCCATTCTCTTGTTCAAACTTACGAAAAAATTGAGTTTGAGTCATATCTAAGAAATACTTTGGATGTGGTTCATGATTAGTAGAACCAACTCTCCATTTTATAACATCTCTTGTATTAGGTGAAACTCTAGTGTTATCATGCCAAAATTTAATAACAACTTCTCTTATAGCATCATAATTATTTTTGTCCTTACGCGGTGCTCTAGTAGAAAATTCCCAAAAATCGGCATTATTGAGTGATTGAAGGATATTACATCTTTCAATTGCTTTCATTAGAGTTTTTCGATTAACTTGCAACATTTGACTTGTTTGCGTAATCAAACGCTTTTTTTTATTGATTCACTTACAATACTAGTAGCAAGTACACAACGCACAATATTACTATCCATAGTGCATCTCGACGCCAACAAATGTGATATGCATCATGAAGGTTTTCAACAATTGTAGAGGTTTGACCATGTATATTAGATGTTATCAATCCTAAGGTGTTTAATGTAGGTCTCATTTTAATCAATTTCATCAAACTAACCAACAATTGACATCTTTGGGAATCATTTAAAATTTCAAAATGATTATCCCAAATTTTAGTGGTTTTTCTTCTGATTTGTCGTTCAGAAAGTTTGTCAGACATTGGTTTCAAAATGTTTTCATCAATTTCAATAAAAAATTAGGTTTCTTACGTAAAATCCTAGGAGGTGTTTTTGTCAAATTTTGCTTGTCTACAGTTTCAACATGAATTTCCTTATTCACATTTTCATTGTCTCCTTCAATTTCAACATTTTCTACATCATGAGTATTTAATTCTTCTTCAACATTGATAGTAAAAACTTCTTCATCACGAGTATTTAATTCAACTTCAACATTGATGAGAAACATTACCTAGTTCTTCATTGCTTATAATAGTTGGGATTGAAGATAAACCTCTTCTAGATTCACAAAGTTTCCGTATTTGCTCAGCATTTTGAATTTTGTTGGCCTCTAATTTGTTTGGTGTTTTTTTACTTAATGACTTCCTTTTTGAATTTGTTTTTGTCTCCCATGATGTTTTGCTTCCGGTGATAAGAAAAACGTGTAGAAAAAGATAGAATTTCGTAGTAATTCATACGGTAAGGTCAGAGAGTAAAAATCACATGGTAATTCAGACATTGGGATGTGTGTAAATATGATTTATGAACCGTGAGTGCGCTTTATAAACCGCGATCACAGTTTATAAAGCGCTCTCTGCTTATGTTAAAAAACCGCGATCGCACTTTATAAACCGCGATCGCGAATCTATCTACCGAACCTAAGCCTTGGAAGATATTTGTTTTCCCCAACCAAAGCTATAGAAGGTCATTATGAAGTGTAAAAGGTCAAAAAACCTAAAATCTGCTCTTCCAAAGACTCTAACCATGCTAAAAACTGAAAACATTTCACAAAAATAATTCCATCATGTAGGGGAGACTCTTAGCTTCGTAGAAATATTGTTTTTAAAGTGAATAGAATAAGATAAATATCATTTTATATTTTTTTACTAACAATAGGTCTTTAAGAATTTTTTTCCGTGAATGTTCATGTCTATGTTTAAGACTATAACTTTTATTTTGCTTATCAAAATATGATAAAACTTATACCATCCCAAGCATGGACAAATTCTATACACGTTAAAATATATATATATATATATATATATATATATATATATATGATTTTGATATTTTTGATATAGTTATAAAGGAAAATGGAAAGTGCTCCGTTTTCTAAATATTTTCATACCACTTTCACGGAAAAAATCATAAAAAAATATTGCTAAAAAAATACAAAAAAATCCATCCCAAGATAGACAACTACATCTAACATTTCACCAAAGGAAAAAAAAATAACAAGATTTGGTCATCCAAAATGCGGGCAAACGGACTACAATCTTATAAGTTTTTTCAAAAAAAAACTAAATCATATAATTTTAAGTGTTTAATATAGCTAAACTTGTCCATTTTTTAAAAAAATAGTATTTTAGAAACTATATTCCGAATGCTACGATTCATATTTATATAAATTTTTCTAATTTAGAGTGCGTGTATAGCTAATAATCCCTACAAGTTGATATTTCGCTATTTTTTGCAATATGACGTCCACAGATGACCCTATATTTGTCCATCAACTTCTTGCACTTACCCTATCAATATCTGGGTTTGTATCCCCATTTGCATATCTCCGTATGAGGTGGTTGACTTATCCTATGAGCTATGTAACTTGTCTTTTTATCTCACGTATATACCTATTCATCTAGGAATAACCTCTTCTCCCACATCTAGCTATGTTTATATAAAATAAAGGTAATAAATCACAAATAAAAATGTAATATATGATGGGTTGTTGTATTACCATTCATTTAACCAACTCATAGAAAATTTGGTGTCATTATAACCAAGGTGGTGTCTAAAGCTATATGCAAAAGGAGAAAGAAAATCTTATTCAAAAATACTTCTTCCTAAGAAAACATACTGAAATTAAACGTGCATGAAAAGGAAACACACAACTAAATTATTGAAATAAATCTGTAGTAAATAAACTATGCTAGGAAATAATATAAAAATCCTCCTCCTTTGGGAAGAGATGCTTTTGGCCATTCTCTTCCCTTCGGATTTGGAGCAAATACAATTAACTTCACTTCTCTTAATTCAAAACTTATTTACAAAATATGCCCCCCTTTCTAAATATATGGAAGAGGTATTTATAGACATTACTCCTAGTTTACTTAGCCCACACTCCAAGAAATAACTACCTATTCTTGGGTGGATTTATTCAAAGAAATAAATACTAAACAAACTTGACTACAACAACCCACTTATCGTGGAGAATATTTCTACAACTCATCCCTTTAATCTAGGAACACAAAGTGGGAGAGTACTTATTCAACATTCCTAATACTATTCCACTATTTTCTCATCCTTGAAACATGGAGAGAAAATGGAGGAGTGTTAAGTCTATGACTTTGAATTCTTCTTGGAACGCCACATGCATGCATGAATTTGGATTGCCACATGTTTGGATCTATATTCTTAGTTGATGATGTGGAAGCAAAGAGTGGGTTGAATAGTTCGGTGTTCCTTTACATTATTTTGGAACAAATCAAAAGAATTTCACTAGTTGGACGTTTTTGTAGTTGTGCTTGGCATTTCCGTAGTTGCGTGTAAGTTTTTCGTAGAAGAAATCTAGTAGCAATGTATGAATAACTCATTTTTTCATATTTGTGTGAAGACTTTTGATAGCTTTGATCTATGAACTTGGAGTAGAGTTTCTTATGACCTGTTTTCTACACACTATTGCATTCCAACTTTAGAAGAAATATCAAGAAATAACAAAAATTAGATTGCAAATAGATTCCTAAAGAGATGATAAGATAAATCCTATATTCTACCTTAAATATGCTATCCGTTATTAAAACTACATCTAAATTCACTTGAAATCTTTATTTTAAGAGAGAGAATAAGAGTGTTATTTGGTGATATAATGAGACATATTTTGGTCTCATCAATATATATTACCTTCACCATTCTTGCAAGATCCAAATCCTTCTCGATACCACTTTATGTGGATCCAACTACAAGAGGTAAAACATCCTCAATGACACACACATGATTTTACAAAAACTCCAAAATCTTCAAAATAGTTTTTACCTTATTCTTGAATCCACACTAATCTTTTACATCATTATAATCTTCCATTTATTTCTTAGTAGCTCTAAAAACCCCTTAAATGTAAAAAAACTACTAGTAAAACACCTTGGATGTGCCCAAAATTTTACGTACAAAATATTCCTTCATAGATGAAAGTGCTAAATGATGGTTTATTCTATAAATTGGAGAAAATATATTAAAACTATAAGTTCTATTCAAAACCAAAAAGATTCAAAACCAATTTTAGACCACTAGACAAAGGAATTATGCCCCAAAAATATGCTAAAATGGGATTCAAAATTTGTGAAAAATTATCCATATAATATTAATAATCAAGATCTAACACCCTAGAAAATTTCAAGACAATTTGATGGTCGGATCAAAAGTTATGGTCTCCGTAAGTTATGCTCCCACACCATTCTCCCCTGGTTGAAAATAATTCTGCCCCTATGAATTTGTTTGATGGAATTCATCCAATTTTCCATTGTCAATATTTTTCAACTCCCATTCAAGAATCCATGTACTTCATTTTTTCCACAAACCTTCCCATTGTACTAAATATCTATTGTAGCTCACATGCCTAGTAGTGATTATCTTTTTGTCCAAGGCACTCATTACCCTCTCTTTTTACTTCTTTGAGATCTGTTTCTCCCAGCTTGACTTCTTCTTCCTCCTCAACATTTTCATCATGAAATGGATACTTGTACATGTTATCAACATTAAAAATTGGTGTTGTAACACTACCTACAAAATTATCTCAAAAGCCATTGCCACAAGAATAAGCCCTCTACTTTCTAAATTAGTGGCACATGAACAAAGTGGATTCATTCCAGGGAGGTCTATTACTGATGGGATCATTATCTCACATGAATTGATTCATACTCTTCACTCCTCCTCTAGAGCTGGCATGATGTTGAAACTAGACTTTAGTAAAGCCTATGACCGTATCAACTGGAGATTCCTTATTAAGTCACTTCATGCGATGGGATTTAGTTGGCACTTCTGCAACTGGATTTTTAACTGCATTGCCTCACCACATTTCTCAGTCTTGGTCAATGGTTCGGTAGAAGGTTTTTTCAGCAGTAGTAGGGGACTGAGACAAGGTGACCCTCTTTCCTCTTTTCTCTTTATTCTAGTCACGGAAGCTCTCAGTCGGAGCATCAAATTTTCTTTACTGGATGGCTCCCTCAAAGGTATTCGTATAACTTCCAATCTCCCACCTCTCTCGCACCAACAATTCACTGATGATACATTCTTATTTGGTCAAGCGTCTATTCCTGAAGCAAGATGCTTCTCTTCTCTACTGAATTCTTATTCTTTAGCGACGGGACAGGTAATCAACTTCCACAAATCTGTCATTTTCTTTTTTAATGTTGCTCCCAGAATTCAGCGCAGGATCAAAGCTATTCTTGGCTTTACCATGGGTGTCCTCCCGTCCAAATATCTTGGCATACCTCTTTTCTCTGGGCATGGTAAAGTTGTGTTATGGGATGGGCTCACTAATTCTCTCTGCTCTAGATTGCTCTCTTGGAGAGGTAAATGGCTATCCCTGGCAGGGAGGGCCATGTTGATAAACTCTGTTCTTTTAGCCATTCCTATCTATATGTTGTCTATCCTGAAAATCCCCAAGACATAGTGCTTCACAAAATTGAGAAGATCATCAGAACATTCTTATGGCAAGGGAACAATGAAGAACAAAAATTCCACTTGGTTAAATGGGACATGGTCAAAACTTGTATGGAATTTTATTTCTGATGCTAAAAGGCTTGCCTTTCAAGTTCTTTCTCATAAGTATCTTGAGGGTGGTTGTCCCAAGCTCTTGCTATCAAGTTCGAGCTTCCTAAAGGTTCACATATTTGGAACTTTTTTTGTAATTCTAGATCCCTGATCGCAAACTTGGTCTCTTGGAAAATCAATAATGGACAACATGCCAACTTTTGGGAGGACAGCTAGAATGGGTTACCTCCTATTAATCTAAAGCCTGAACTTAACAGAGTTATGAATGAGACCAAATTTTCATGGGGCTCTTTGGTTGCTGCCTATGGAGATCAACATCAGAATGGGTCGCCTTCTTGGAATTGGAAAGATCTTTCTAATTTTGTGCCCTCCGTTCAAGAATCTGCACTTTATAAGGAAGCCATTCATGTCAGAAATCCTCATTTCCTTGGTAGCGAGGACCAACTGCTATGGCTGGGGGATGACATGGGCTCCTTCACCGTGAAAGCGGGTTATGATCTTCTCTTCTCTTGGTCCGGCCAAGGCCTTCCTAGTTCTTTTGGTTGTTGGCACAATAGTATTTCCCCCAAAGTGGCCATCTTTGGGTGGTTGGTTTTGAAAAAGAAAATTCGACACAAGCGAGGAGAAGGTCTTGGGGATATGAGGGTCCCACAAAGTGTGTGCTTTGTGGAGCTGATGAGGAAGACCTGGACCACCTTTTTCTTTTCTATCCTTTCACTTCCAGATGTTGGGATTGGCTTCTTTGTAAATTAAATCTTGCTTGGGTTCCATGCAAAAATATCAGCGAAACCCTCCTCTCATGGCCGAAATTCAATTTCAAAAGCTCTTTTTGTTCTATTTGGTCCATTGCTCCATTCTTCCTCCTTTGGCATATTTGGTGGGAATGCAATCTTTGGCTCTTCCGGGATCAAAAGGCCGAGCAACATGTTTTCCTCAACAAGTTGGAAGTGGCCATATCAGAAAAAGTTAGTATCAATAGTCTGTCAAACTCCAATTTCTCATCCAGAGATGTTGAAATCTCTAATTCTTGGCCTCTCATCAAGTTGCCTTACCCGGGTTCTATCATTAAAAAAGGTCTCTCTCAGGTTGAAAAACTAATTTGGCGAGAAAAGGGCCAGGTGGAGACCCCCCCCGAAGGGTATGTGGAAACTTAATTTCGATGGTGCTTCTAGAGGAAATCCAGGTAAATCAGGGGCTGGATGTATTCTTAGAGATGATTTAGGATCTCTTATTAAGGCTGGATCATTTCCCCTTCGGGATGGTTCGTGCAATGTTGCAGAAGCACAAGCACTTTTAGAAGGGGTGAAGATGGTTGTTTCTTTAGGTTGCTCTCAACTTTTTATTGAAGGTGACTCACAATTAATTATCCACGCCATATCTAGAGGATCTTCCCCCTCATGGAAAATCAACTCTTTCTTACCACATATTTTCTTTTGGCTGGGTAAGATTGGTACTTGGCAAATCATGCACAATTACCGGAAACTAATTATGCCACTAATCTACTAGAGAAGTTTGAAATCGATCACCTTTCCATGAGTGTCATTTCTTATACAATTGAGGATGTGGTCCTCTGTTTGCTTTGTGTTTCCCTGTTTTGGCTCTTTCGTTGTCGTCTATCAAAGCAACACAATGGCATTTCTTGGTTTCCCGTTTGTTATTTTTAAAGCTCTGTGCAAGATGTTTCCAAAAATTTGGTGATTGATCACTCTCGCCTTTCGAGATATCTTCCTTTTCTTCTCGGATCAAGAAGCCGAGGCCATTGAAACTGTGTTGGGTGATTCTTACAGGTTTCAGTCTCGACGTGCATGCTCCAATGTGGGCATGGTGGTTACTTTCATCTCCTTCTGCTTGCTTTTGGAGGAGGATCTGATCGTTGTTGAGTTCCTGTGCAACTTTTTCATTCGTGTTGTTCATCGCGTGGGTCTAGGGGGAATTAGTCAACTTCTCCCTGTCGGATCCTCTCCTTTGGATTGAAGAGGTCGAAAAGCTTGCGAGTCACTCTAGACATGGTATTCAATGGATATGTGGTCAGAATAGATCTCTCTTTCACCACACACAAATTTTGACACCCTCTTCACGTTGGGTGGATCGATCATCGTCTCCTACCCTGCAAGTGGACATTGAGGTTGTTGGCTTCCCTATCAACTTTGCAATTGATCAATGGAATGAATTAAGGGATAGGGCACACGATGCATGCCACCTTCTTCGAGGGAGGCCAATCGATGTCTTGGTATAGGCTTTGGTTGAGGTTTAGGTCCCTGCGGTGATGGTTTGGTTTTTTGCGCTGCGTGGGTTTTGGTTCTGTGTTTGCGGTGTGGGCAGTCACCTTTTTTCCTCTCTCCTTCCTTCTTCCTTCTTTCTTCCTATTGTTTTCTCTCCTCTTCTTCTTCTTCTCTCTTATTAGGTTGGGGCTTAACCCTCCGATTCAAATCTCCAGTCAAAATCATTAAATTATAAAAAAACATTAAAAATTGGTGAAATATCAAAGTTATCAAGTAACTCCACCTTATAGGCATTATTATTCATTTTCTTCACAATCCTACATGGCCCAGTCTTCTTATACTTTAGTTTATTATGTTCCCTTTGGAAAATTATCCTTTATAAAATTAACCATCACCTCTTCAAATTAATTTACTCTCGTACTTGCATTCACATCCACTTTATATTTCACATTACAATTTTTCTTCTTCTCCCTCAATTCTTCTTGTAATTGTAGCATGTGTTATGTAAATTATTCTACATCATCATTCATTTTATATTCACCTGGAAACATAATTAGATCTACCACTTCTTTTTGGTTCCTACCATAGACAATATAGAAATGATACCTCCCCATTGACTTGTTTACCAAGCTATTATAAGAAAATTTAGCCTTTGGTAAAGCTAAATCCCATTTTTGGATTTTCTCCAACTACTTTTTGCGTTTCCATCAGTCTAGGGTGATATGCACTATTGAATTGTAATTGTGTTTGTATTTTCCTCCACATTGTCTTGAAATATGACTGAATTTTTTTTTCCCGATCTTAAATGATAATTCTTAGAACTCCATGCAACAAAACCACTTCTAAAAAAAATAAATTTGCAACTCAATAAACATCATTAGTTTTTCTACAAGCAATGAAATGTGCCATTTTAGAGAATCAATCTACCACAAAAATATTGAATTATTTTCTCATTTTGTTAAGAAGTCGACATAAAATCCATACTCAAATCAACCCATGGTTGATCCATAGGGATCCATAAAAAATACACCACTTCATGAGTTCCATCAGCACCAAGAAGGAGAATTGAAGAAAGAGAAGAAAAATGAGTAAAAGGAGGTTTTGTCATATTTTCAACATGAACCACCACTCGAGAAGAGTGGCGGTTACATAACCACCACCTAACACGGGTAGTGGTCTGAAACCATCGGTCTATACAAGGTGGTGGTCCTGACAGTTTTGACAAAAAAAAATCAGGAACAAACATTTCCAGAATTCACAGAGATGGTTGTGTCTCTTCCCTTCGATGCCCTTTCACATCCTCTAGTGCATTTGAGGATATGATAAGGACAATAAATTCGTGAAAGGATAAATATAATTCATCATTTAGAGATCCAAAGAGATTAAAGAGAAAAGGTTTAAGTTTAATGAGAGAAAGTGAGCAAGATCTTTAGTGTTGGAGTGGAATTGTAGGAGCAAGGTGTAGAAACAAAGCAAGCAAGCATAGGAAGGGAGAGGTTTACATTATTGTCTCCATTTTCTACTTCTTATAATTTTTAATTGTCTATAATTGACCAATAAAAGTGGGAAGAAAGAGTGTTTTTCCCTTCCCGACTGGTTTTCCTCCATTGGGGGTTTCAAGATAAAATTTTTGGTGTTGGAGTTTGAATTATTTCCTATTCTCTACAATTTCCTTTCTATAGCACTAGATAATCAGTCACTAAGCTCTAATTTTCAAGAAAATATTTCATTTTCCAAAGTTGAAAGTAGAACAACATAATTGTGTGATTTTGTAGAGTTCTAAAGTAGAAGTTTAGGGATCAATGACCCTATAGGGATAGGTGATGGCATATATAGCCATGTATTATTTATATGGACCTTATCTATTTGGCGCACTCAAAGCATCTTGATATGATCCTACTTATATCCTACTTTACCTTGAGTTGATGATCCTTCTCTCTTTGTAAGATCGGTTGTTTTACTTATACCAAAGCATTTCTAGCTAAACCCCCATTATGCCACCATCTAATAATATTGTCTCTCATTGAACCAAAAGGGACAAAAAAGTTTCCCCTAAATAAATATTCATCCTAGATCAAATAATCACAATAAACACTACCCGAGTGTAGGGTCCTTACATTGTCTCACAACATTACTAAAATTAGGACCACCTTCATATAATTCCTTAACTACCTCAAACCCTACAATTTCATTTTCCATTGTTATCAACAATGCCACACGTCTACCCAAGGAATCAAGTAACTTGATTATGCTTACCGATTTATGATTTAAGATAAAAGTATATTCTGTAAAAATGAAACCCAAAAAAATAGGCTTTTCTAAATAAATCTACACTTCTTTAAGTTTTCACACAAACTCTCTTTTCATAACAATTCCAACACCCATTTTCAATGCAACAAGTTTTCTTCCTATTAGGAATTAATTAATTAGTGCTCATGGTTGTTAGTTAAATTTGTAAAATGTAAAAAGTAATGGTATGTTTAATCACATTATAGTTAGTAGGTATATTATTCTTGTGAATAACAATAATATTGGTGTATATATGTACGAGTGTTCATAGTAGATATTCGTGCATTGTTTAATTGGAGAAACCTCCCTATTTATAGGAGTACATCTACCTATAAATGTATTGTGTTTGAAGATAATATAAAAATATAAATTATTATTGTTGTGTTTACATTTCTTCAATTTGACCCAAAATAATATTTAGTATCGGAGAAATTTTCTTCCCTAGTTAATCTATGTTTGCAATGGAGAGTTAGAAGGAAATTAGGGGAATTCATTTAGTTCTTCACACTGTTTGTTATTAAAAGTCTTTTTATCTATGCTAGCTTGTTATAATTCAAAGTGAGTGTTATACTCCAAGTATGAATCAGTAGCATCTCGGGAGTGTTTTGTTAACCATTCTTCAAAGCATCTTATTGTAGTTTCCATCATAAGAAAAGAGATTTGTATTAGAAACGCGGTGCTTGTGTTGGGTTTGAAATTTTAGTTGGTGTCTAGATTTAGCTTCTTTCATGGCATTCAATCAATGAGAAGACATCATTTTCTCAAGTATTCATCATATTTTAAGTGAAAATTTGTTTAAGAACTTGTGCAAACTAGTCTTTACATATGTTTTCACCCGCATCATATCTTCTAATGTTTGAATTTTTTTAATATATGGTGTTCTGTATGTTATATGTTGTTGCATGGTTGAATTACCTATTTTAAGCCACACACTAAGTTTTGTGGTGTGTGCAAGAAGTATGGGACATCACATGAAGGTTCACATTTGAGCAGGTTAATTTGGGACTTAGCCATTTTGTCGACCCAAATCTAAAAATAGAATAACAAAGGAAGAGTAGCATCTAAGAAAGATCTATATATAGAAACCATCAGGATGACTTGGGATGCACATAAAGAGGCTAAAACTAATAAAATCACATGAATAGATTATGAGAACATCATGCATGGGTCAATCAAATAATAGGATTAAATTAGGAGCTATAATTAGGATAGTCTATTATTAGGATTACTATAAAATCATGCACGCTTTATAGCTATTTTTGGATGTATTACATGTTGCCTATTTTAAGATCATGCCTATTATTAGGAGAGTGTATGGGCAGTGAAGGTAAATTCCCTACTCCTATTTATATATCATGAATCTATTGTAGGGAATATCATGTGTATGTGTGGATGAAGGATACAGTCATTACTATGTTGTAGGATTTTGTGCATAGATCGCAAACCAATGTAATATTTATTCATGTATCCATATTCCATGTGATGTAATGAATTTTATTTATAATGGATAATTATGAATGGATTTTTTTGGTTGATGTGTTTGGGTATGGTAATTTAACAATTCATTTTATCTTGATTATTGTTTGAACTGATATATTTCTTATTATATGTGTTTCCAAAGTGATCTCATGTAATGGTTAGGTATAATTGATAGATTACTTGGTTAAATAACATTATGGTTATGCATGCTATATTATTGAAAAACACAAAAGAGGGATCTGGTAGTTACGTGTGCTTGGTGAGAATTCAATTCTCACTTAATGAGGTGCCAACATGCAAAGCACTTTAGGGAAATTAAAGACTACATTTTGGTTCTATTTCCAAGACCTCTTTTCAAACTATTGTTAGTGCAGAATCACAACACCCCCAAATTGACCTCTTATATTTGCACTCCAGAAGTGGGTCATTTGGTGTGATTGCACAACATTGATCTTTTCCCAAAGTGTGGGACTTTGCAGAATTGGAAAAGCTCTAGATTAAGGTTGGTTCCTACTCCTCTATTTAGGTGTATGCATGAAATTGTAGAGGATATATCCTAAATCCTACTCTAATTTTCCAAGGAGACAGAGTTAAAGAAGGGATGCAAAGCAAATAAAACTTAAGCTACAAGGTGATACACCAAAGGAGTGATGAAGAACAATTTTTTTCTGGTAGACACAAACCAGAAGAATGCAACACAAAAACATGCACAAATAACCAAATTTGTAATGAAGGATCAGAAGACAACAATTAACATAAAAAGGGATGAAGATCACCCATAGAACATGTATTATTGATCTCATGGCTTGATATAATGCATTACAATAGTAATAAGGAAAATTTGCATTTACAGTCTATATGGGAGGTCTAAAACTCCATGAATTCACTTGCCAAGGGGAAGAGGGGAGCCTATAAAAACCAAAAATTTCTAATGCTTTACAATGAGTTTCGACCTGACTTTTATAGATTCAACATAGAAGGGAGAAAGAGAGAGAAGCGAGAAAAAACAAGTCGAAGCTCAACCTTTGCTATTAATTCCTCCTATAAAATCTTCCCCAAATCTATCTTGACTGCATCAATTTTATTATTTGGTGCCTCGAAGGAGGAAGAAACAGTGGAGCAGATCAAATCCGATCTAGTTGTTGGGGCAAAAATAGATCCTAAATTAATGGCCCCAACAACATTTCTCCATTTTTCTCCCACTTGACCTCCCTAAAATTAAATTCTTAGATCTCCATGGTGTAGAAGAGGCTGATATCTTTCCAATGGTATCACATTTTCAATATTTTAAGCCTTAAGTTGAAAGATATGCCCCTTAAAAGTTTGTATCGGGTCCATACAAAAGGGCGGGAAAACCAGTTTGAAAAATGGCCCCCCTTTTTAATATGGGACACGTGGAGGGTTGGCGCTTGTTCAAAGGTGGCCTCTATATTTTTCTCTTGGAATGGCATGGGGCTGACACATGGCTTCCTCCACTGGCCTACTCAATTTCTATGTTTTTGGCTAAGTCCTTTACTTTGCAGGTCATATTTCTTGGACCTGGGACATGCGGTGGTCTGGCACTCATCTGGAAACCCTCTCTTTATTTGACCCTTGAATTCATGTCATGTTCACACTTGACACTCTCCACTTCCTTCCATAATACATTGACTATTCAACCTGACTCTGTCCCCTTTTTTGAGATTGGATGCGTGGAGGCTCCATGCTCACTTGAAAGCCCGATCAAGATTTGCCTTTGAAGGAGCGTCGGGTTGACACTTGGAAGCCTCTGCAAGTCTTTTGACTTTTCAATGACCTCTCCCTTACCTTTTCATACCTTGGGCTACATGGAAAATTGGCACTTATTTGAGCCTCCACTTTTGGATCTACCCTTGGAGATGTGCCACTTAGACACGTGGCGACCTCCTCCGCAAACACTTCTATACTTAGCCTTTTTTAGGCCTGCCTTGTCCACCTTTTGACTTCTATTGACTTTGTCCTGCTAGGCCTAGGGCACTTGGCAACTTGGTGCTAGTTTGGGTCTACTTCTTGGGATTTAATCCTTGGAGATGCGTCACTTTGACACTTGGCAGCATCTATTGTCTTCTCCATACTTAGCCAATTTTGGGCCCGTTCTGAGTCGTTTGAGAGCCCGATGACTTCAAACCTTCATTGTCTCTTTTCCTTGAGCCTCTGGCTTCTTTGACACTACTCGACCTCCTTCCTTGACCCTGCTACTCCATTTTAGAGTCTACTCGAGTCTGTTTGCTAGATTTGAAGCATGGATTCACTTGACAGAGTCGTTTCTTTAATTCCTTCCTATGTGGGGTCATTTGATCTTTCGTGAGTCCTGCCACCTCATTTTAGAGTCTTTCGTGACTGTTTACAAGATTTAACATGTTTTCTCTAGTTTTTTTCTTTACAGTGGTCGTGGCTGATCCAATACTTTGATCGGGGTGAAATATGGATAACAACTATCTTTCAGGATGTTGCATTCAAATGGTGTATAGATTATCTTTGGATAGTATTGAAACTTGGGTAAAAGACAAACAAGATAAGTTTAAACAAAGGTATAACATTGGACCTAATTTCAATGCATTGAAGTGGGTGGAAGATAATTTTTATCATGAAATATATAAGACTTTCTTCAGCTTATTTCTACTATAATTGTACCAAGTGCTTGACAACGTACGCATCAAACAAAGCTTAGGTTAATAGGCCAAGGGTTTGGAAAAAATAATATTAGTAGAATCTCTTTTATGCAAATGAGGAGTGGACCAGAGTGATAGATCACTATTGGTATGGTGTGTTATACAACTATATATTGGAATGGGCTATTTCTACGTATTCATGTCTAGAGGAAGCTAAGTTTAAGTTCTTGCACTAGCCAAGAGGATCCTATTTGCGCGTTATACCCTTAGTAAACAATATCTTGGTGGTAGAACTCAATTTGGAGAGATTACCCATGGCTAGATAAACCCCACCACATGTGAGGGCAGGAGAAAGTGTGGAGGATGGAGGCCCTGGAAGAAGATATAGAGAGAGGAAAGATGTCTCAAATTTAATGAAGCGTGCGAAAGGGAAATTGAGGTAGCGTTATAGTCGAGGATAATGATGGCTCGTGAAGGTTTTGAATCTATCATAGAAGAAGAGGAACCATAGCATCAAGTAATCCTAACTTTGGGAAAATTCAATAGAGAGTTCCCATCATCTTTGAATGAGAGTGTGTTAGATGAGAGGATAAGAACAATGAGTGCACATCTAACTCAACCTAGAAACCTATCCCTTGGGTTTGGTGTTTCAGATCTAAAGATACTTGAAGAACATAGTAGTCAAGGTAAATAGATATATATGGGTAGATATAATTTTTGTTGAATCAAGAACAACATCAGATAAGTAATGCACCCATGGCAATAGAGCATGTGCCAGTGTTTGGGAGTACTCTTGCAGGATTATTTTTAGGCGCTTCAATAGGACATAGTATTTAGACAATTATAAGTAATTTTATAGGTGTTGTGACAGCGTAGATAGTGGGTTTCCATTTTAGTACTACAAATGGGACACAAGGAAGTTCATCATTTGGGCCGCATCCTATAGTAGGAGGCGTGGGAGGAACTTGGTGGAGGTTCTAGTTCTTGATACGGTGGACGGGGCCCATGACCACCACCACATCAGCCTCTCTCAAGTAAAAATAACCTCAACAACAACTTCAAACACCTCAAGTCTATTTTTATATGTCTCTCCACTTACGAGTGCAAAGGTGTGGAAGATGCGGTAGAGCACATTTACAAGTGTGAATTACTATGGCACACTAAGGGAATTACATATCCAGAGAAGAAGGAAATTTTATTTTTCACTACACTTCAAGGGTGCGTACATACTTGGTACAGAAATTATAACCCCCACAAGACTACAGTAGATTATTATTCTCTACATACAACATTCTTAGTTGAGTTTCACATTCCATAATTTGAGCAGCAAAGTATTAGTGTGCTCAAGGATATCAAGTGGGGTCTATCGAGAGAGGGTAAGAGAGTATGACGTGCACTTTAAGATGTTTATTTCCAAATTATCTTATAATATACATCCTGTTAGTATGCACAAAGTGGTTTTTGGAGGATTTTTACTTCCTCCAAAGGTATTTGTCTCATAAGACATATGTGGATCCACATGAGGTGTTGGAAGCAACACTTGTGCATTAAAGCAGATTGGGATTACGATCCGGAGTGAGCCCATTTTTGGAGGCACAAATAGAATATATGTCCAAGTAGTTAGATTACCCCTTTTCCAGCTCCACACATGAGAACAAAAGTGCATTATGGTACACAGTTGCAATGTGGAGGGACACACTAAATATAGTTGTCTTAACCATAATATACCTACATTATTACAGTCTTGTGATATTTTTCATAAGAATTATGATGTATAGAATTTCCCACTCTTGTAGTGTGTGATTAAAAATAACATGTCCATGTATTATAAATTTTTAATGCCCATACCCATAATACATTTTATTGTAGACTAGTTGACCATATCCAAGAATCCACTAAAACAAGAGTGTGTCAAACTAGTGTGGAAAGTGGGTCAAATGAGTGAGAAAGAAAAAAATAATATTGAGTGCAATAATGGGGAAAATATTAATGGATGCTTAGAGGAGGATATCAAGTCCTAGATTATAGTGGAGATAGAGGAATATTTTCATGAGGAACTTGTTACACTTGAGGGTCCTCGATCATTACAAGCATGAGTGCCCACATAATATAGTCTGCACATTGAGTGAGAAGTAACATAAGTTAGAGGATTATCTAGATCTGTATGAGCACATATGTAAGACTAAGAAGAAGGAAAAGGGCATGGGTATTATCAAGGTACAACATGTGAATGTTGAGGAATGGATTTCTAAGAAGAATCCTAATTTAGAGTTACATCCCGTGTTGGTGACTACGCATGTAGAGGCAACACACATGTGTAAACCCCTAAAGGATAAGCCTCTCATCTAGAAATAATATATTATATATAATAATTATCCAAATGATACACATTATAATAAGGTCAATTAGGAGACTATGGGAGTGATCGAGAGAGCTACAAGGTAACATACAATACTTAAAATAATAGCGCAAATGAGAGAGCGCATGAAGAATTTTGAGATCTTGCAGAAGGATGTGGACGACTTAAAGGAGATTTACAAGATGTTGTGACAAAATAATATCATCCCATTATTACGAGAATGTATGCAACAAAAGGTACCACGTGCGGGAGTTAAGTGTGTGCGATGGATACTACATGTAAACCTACTACCGCAAGATCATGAATTTGACAAGGAGATAAAACTTGATGTAGTGATTGATGGATGGTTAGTACACAATATTCTAATAGACATAGATGTTGAGGTGAAATTTCTAACTCGGATTCATGGAACTAGATGGGGAGACCAACATTGTAGTCATCTTCTAATTTTTTTATATTGCAAAAAAACTAGGGCCATGCCTATTAGGCTTGAAGGATGTTGTTTCGCACAAAAATTTGTTCCGAATAGAGTTATTTCTATCTTTTCATTCTCTTGAGAAACAGATAAGGGTTAGGGCTAGGAGGAATACTGTTGAATTTTGGGAAGGTGTGTGCGTACCATTGAGAGATTAGACTGATTGTGAAGAGATCCTTTTTGTCTAGGAAGGACTACCTATGAATAAGAATGTAAGACCATCAGATTTTCGTTAAACAATAAGTGAGGGAACTTCCTTAGGCTCAGGAAATACTATACTTCCTTTCGAAGGTGGTCAGTTCCCTTTTAATACAAATTAATGCAAATGACAATAAAGAAGCTATTGCGAAATCATGATCTTGGTACCTCATTACTAAAAGCAATAGAGACTAAACTACCAATAATAAAATGTCATGTTGTTTGTTTGGTCACTGGTTATTTATACGTTCAGATCGAGTCACAGGGATTGACAAGGCTGGATATGAGATTGTTTGGAGGTAAATGGGTGAAAGGTTGGTTTTTGGTATAAGTCACAGTGACCGATGCCTACCACTGGATAACCGACCGTGGTTATAAAACCGATACTGGTAGGGGATGACCGATATTGGTAGGGGCAGTGATTTAGGTATTTTAAATGGAGGTTGATTATAAGGTGGTTATGGAGTTCAGAAGGTTGGTAGATGGTTGAGGGGAGTTGTAGGGTGATAGAGAAGACTCAGAGAGTGAGAAAGTTGTCTTTGGGGCAATATAGGGATGGATGAATGGAGGTTAGGTGCGGTGGTACTACCGAGTGGTAGATCCAAGAGTGATCTTATAATCACTTGTGAATCAAAAGTTCACAAACTAGTTTCTAGGAGCATACAAGGTAATAAAAGAGACTACTTACTAGTTTCTGATGCGAATGTAGGTCCAAGGAATGTAGTGGTGAAGGAAAGGCTCAGTTGGGATGATCCAGAAATCAGAAGTGAGCTGATGAAGCTATCCTCCGACTCTCCCAATGTTTGGATGAGTGCAATAGTGATCTAGTTGCTCAGCTACAATCTTGGGCTCAATACCCTTCTCTACAATCTCTTCTCTCTTTCTCACTTGTCTCTCTCCTGCCAATCAATTCCGATCTTTTCCAATGAATCTCCTCCCTAGTTTTGGTTGGGGGAGGTCATTTACAGGGAACCGATGGCGGTTGCCTAACCGACGCCGGTCGAGTAGGGACCGGCGTCGGTTAAGCCAAAGTTGGCTATTTTTAGTAAAATAGCCAACTTTCCCTCCTTTTCTCCTGAGGGGTCAGTTGTGGGCTTGGTCAAGTCATTATTAGGTTTGTTTTGGTGTGGGTGAGGGGCGATGAGTCATGGGTGTGGGTCTAGACCAAGTTATAGGTCTTAATTAGGTTAGTTAAGGGTTAGGGCTAGGTCATGGTGAGGTGGCGAGGTGAGGTGGCGGGGTTGAAGATGTGGATTTATTAATTATAAGGTAATTAATAAATAATTAAGTGTGTAAGGTTTAGGTGGTGAGGTAAGGTTAGATTACGAGACAAGATGTGAGGCATAGGGTGTCGTAAGACCCAAATTTGGTGTCTATATTTTCCCCTTGTTGTTGTGTAGCTTGTCGTGTAAAGCTACACTGACAATAATAAGAAGTGGTTGCCCCAGTTAAGGGTATAGGTAATCCCCCTCAAATCTATCACTGATTGAGGTGACGTGAAATTAGGGATAGGGTTGATAAAGGGTGAATGATGATGAGATGATGATAAGATGGTGGGGTAAGCTCAAGGAAGCAGACACATGTTGAAATGTAGTAGTGCGACCAGGGTACATGATTTGAAGAGCAAACAAGCAATTCATAGGAAAAGGTCGATAGTTTATCCAAACAAGGTTGATATAATCCTAGTATCCAAGGCATAGAAAGTAGCTCCAGGGGATATAATGGGTAAGGTACCGGAACGTTTAGGCATGTTCGGAAGTACCAAATGGTTGGTTTGGTTGAGATAAATGTCATGATCTCGGTCTAAGAAAAGCTGGTCAGCTAATCAATTCAAGTATCCTAGTCATGCTAAAACAAGAACAAGTGAGCTTGATTGAACAAACAGCCACATGATGGGTGGATAGAATCATAATTTGTGGGCCTCGGTCGAGGTACTTAATTGGTGTGGCCTTGGGTCGGGCTAATTGGTTGGGTGCGGCCGTGGGTCGGGCCGATTGGTTGGTTGTGGCCTTAAGTCGGGCCGATTGGCTGGTTGTGGCCTTGGGTTAGGACGATTGATTGGTTGCAGCCTTAGGTCGGGCCGATTGGGTGGTTGCGGCCTTGGGTCGGGCTGATTGGCTGGTTGCGGCCTTCGGTCGGGCCGATTAATTGGGTACGGCCTTGGGTCGGGCCGGGTGGTTGGTTACGGCCTTGGGTTGGGCCAATTGATTGGTTACGGCCTTCGGTCGGGCCGGGTGGTTTGTTGCAACCTTCGGTCGGACCGATTGATTGGTTGCGGCCTTGGGTCGGGCCGGTTGAATTCAAAATAAGGCTATTTAGCAAAGCCGAGGGTAGGTGATGTGGTGAAAAATGGAGATTGGTGGATAAGGGTAGGAGTTAGGTGAAGATAAGTAGGTAACCGATATCGGTTATGGGTGACCGATATCGGTTAGAAGACCGATATCGGTCTTCTAGGGCGCGCCCTAACCGATATCGGTTAGAGGTCAAAACCTATAAAAAGAAAAAATGTGGCATGTCATTTTCACATTGTGAATTTGAGTGCCAAAATATCTCTTGTTGAGTTTTGAATTGATTGGGGTGAGTGTTTGGGCTGAGTTGGCACTAGTTGAGTGGGTGAGTGAGTTATTAGTAGGCCCCAGAGATCGGGAGGCAGAGCTTGATTGGTTAAGGACTCTGCTGAGGAGATTTGGAGCCATAGCACAAAGCTAGAGGAGAAGGAGGTCTTTGGAGGTGCTGGAGGAGCTGGACCACCACCACCTATCCCACCATGACGATGTGTAGTCGTACCGGTAGGCTCTGAACCCCTATTTCTGTCAATTTTATGAATTTAGCTGGGATTTGGGTATTGGGGTAGGAACCCAAAATTTGATAAAATAATGAATAAATGAAGGTAAACAGTAAAATGGATTGGGTAGATATGTTAGGTAGGTAAAAACATCAGGGTGGGTAAGGTTTTAGGCAATTGTGGTGGGTAAATTGGGAGAAATAGGAAAAAGGGGGTTGGGGGCCATTTTGGGTTCGGCCCCTAAACCCCACAGTGACCGATGTTGGTCACTAGTCAACCGACATCGGTCACAGTTTTTAGGTGTAGATTACTAGGTGTAGAGACCGGCATCGGTCATGTAGGGACCGATGGCGGTCGAAGGTGACCGATAGTGGTCACCATGGGGAGGAGGTAGGTTTTGTAAAATTGCTTGGTTTTAGGTGTTGTTTTAGGCGGTTAGGATAGATTATAGGGTTGAGGGGGGAGAAGGTAGATTGGTTGGGTGAGGTGGGTGAATTGGGAATGGGGATTAGGTGGGATAAGTTGATTGGGGTAGGAAAGGTTATTGGGGTGGGGGGTAATTGGGTGGTTGGGGTCGGTTCGGGTAGGATAGGTTATGGGTTGTGTATGGATTGGGAGGGGTTAAATTGGTTGGGGTATGTTTAAAGGGCGAGAGTAGAGTGGGTGGAGTATTGTTGGGATGGTTGGTAGGGTGTGGGATAGGTGAAGGGGATAGTTTGATTAGCACACCAGATTTTTGCTGGGTGGGGTTATTGATGCTGAGGGAAATTAGGTGAGATAGGTTTGATTGGAGTGGGTGGGATATTTAAAGATGGATTGTAGGAGTGAGAGGGATTTATAGATGGATAGGGTAAGATAGGTGGGTGTAGATGTGTTTACGAGTTGGGTTGTGATTGGGTGGGTGAGTAAGTATAGAGGGTTAGATTGGTTGTTTTGTTAAGGGTAGGCCTAATGGAGTGGTTTATTTTGTAGGCACGCCAGTAGTTGACCATGCGAGATCGGATGCCGCCCCTATTGGAGTGGATGCGGCCACATGTGACCGCAGAGCAGTGGGCAGTTATGTGGGAGGTTGGACTCGGCATGAGTCCAGAGGTATAGGGTTGTGGATAGGGACCACAGCCTGATGGTTGCCCTCATTGAGAGATGGGATCCGGCAACCAATGCCTTCCATCTCCCTACTGGAGAGATGACAGTCACCCTAGAGGATGTGTATCACATCCTGAGACTGCCGATCATAGGTGAGGAGGTGTTCCAGGTGGATGCCAAGACAGCGATGGATAGCATCCTATAGGTATTCGGGGATGCGACCCCATTGATTACGTATCATAGTGCGAGCATCGGTTATGGCGAGATGTATCGTGCTCATCGATGGGAGACACGGCTTGCCGTGCTGATGATGGTCGGTATCAGTTGCTTTGCCCTCCCTGACTCAGAGGGAGGCCACTTCCCATGGGCTCTGATGGGATTTTTACATGAGATGGTGGAGGAGCACACCTGCTATGCTTGGGCACCAGTGTATCTGGTGCAGCTATATAGAGAGCTCTGGGGCTATCACCGTATGAGGTGATTCAGTATATGTTCGACATTCTTGTTACACTGTTGGGCATATGAGTACATCATGTGTATACGACTAGTAGGGTTGCCCCAATAGCTGGGCCTGGCAGTCTACAGATATGGGTTTCAGAGATGGTTGGGGGTCATGGGCCAGCCACGAGCAGTGGTCACAGGGCGGGATGTCACTTTTTACAAGCATATGTTAGGGGTTATAACTATAGTAGATATTATATGGAGGCCATATAGAGGCCATCAGCCCCGTGGAGGAGCCCGAGCATAGCTACGATGGATCCAGTACATCTTCTAGATAGCTGGACAGAGACCCAAGGAGTATGAGTAGATTCCCCTAGAGAGGGTATGACGATAGCTAGGACTACAGCAGGATGTGCCACCTCCCTTCCCACAGTATTGGAGGGAGGATGTAGAGGCACCACTGCCTCTACCACAGCCATTTGACCTGTCTGGGTAGCCGAGAGACCGAGAGATGATACAGTGGATGATGCCGGGGTTACAAGCTCATTTTTGGTTTGGTGGGTAGAGGGAGGGCGGTGTGAGGGCACGGCTTAGCACATCCAGATTTGCATTGGTGCTGTTATAGCGGAGAGGGACCGTCTCTGGGTAGGTGCAGTTACTACAGGGGCAACTTGCTACTACACAGGCACATATTGGGGTGTTATAGGGGTAGTTAGCCTAAACACAGCGCAGCACATGCACGTGGATAGCCTCAAGTCCCTATTCAGGCTCCGATGGCAGCTCCACCACCACCACAAGTATCGGCTCGTGGTCGAGCATACAGAGAAGAGCAGTCCCACTTCTATTAGGAGTCGGGGACCAGCCCCACTAGCCATGGTTGCATGGGCCCATTACATGGAGGCTAGAGTGGAGGCCCATTACTATCAGGACGTACTAGATGGTATCGGTGCAGATCATCAGCCATATGCAGCTCATAGAGCCGATACTTCCCAGAGTCACAGGTCACAAGTGGCCGCAGCCACAGCTAGTGAGTCAGTTACCGGTAGGAGGTGAGACCCGACACAAGGGCCAGCTGAGAGACAGGCCGAGGGAGGAGGAGAGAGTTGAGTCACCCTAGGAGCAGAGACATTTTTGGTCAAGGTGGATAGATGATTTTTAATAGAGACACCGGTCTGCAAACCGAGTGTGTATATAGGGGCCTGCGTGCCCACATAGGATTTATGTATTCATTGTTGTTGTATATACGAGTACTGCGAGACGCGTATATTTTTGACATAGGAGACGGCTGCGAGCGAGTCGAGATTTTGCGAGAGACAACGACACTGCGTGCGAATTTTTATTTTTGATTACTGAGAGAGGCCCGTGCAAGGAGTCAATTTTTATATTTTGAGATTGATTGGATGATATATATATTATGAGTTTGATCCACATGGTGTGTTATAATTTTTGATTTGATGCATATAGTATAATGTTGCATGTGTTTTGTCGATCGTATTGGAATGTGATGTATATAGATGATGTTGATGATGGTTTGCTGATATGCATATGTTTTGAAATGTTGATGTTATGATGATGATGGAGTTGAATAGTGATGTCGTTATGCAGGGAAAAGAGGCGGGCTCCGCCAAAAATTTGTAAAAAACAAAGAAAAGGCCTAGGTATAAGCAAAAGGAGATAGGTGACCGATATCGGTTAGCTAACCGATGTCGGTCACTATGTGACCGATACCGGTTAGGTAACCGATATCGGTTATGCTAAAACGAACTTTTCTAAAAAAATAGAAAGGCTTGGGAGACAACTCAAATTCTTATTTTTAGAGTCATGCAACATGTTAAATACAAGGATGCGAGGCTGTTGACATCCATACAGGTTAATTGCATGGGAGAATTGAGTGATAAGGAGGAAAAATATAGGTAAAGTGATCGTGGGTTTGGATTAAGAAGGCGTAAAGGCAAGTTATAGTGAAGGGGGTGGTGAACATGGCTGAACAAGGAGAAGCATCCAGCAGGCAAAGAGGAGAGGGAAGACAGGTTCCACCTCTAGTTGCTGCATCACAAGAGGTATAATTTTTGGTTGGAATTAGATTTTGCATGGTTATGAATAGGATGTGGTAAGGTAAGTGGGTAGAGATGAAAAGAAAGGTGATAGGCAAGGGTTGGGTTATGCGTATTTATATTTTTAAGGAAGACACAACACATGATAGGTTATGGTAGGGGATGGTCGAGCTAACCTTGGGAGACCCCATTGTCTCCTAAGTGCTACCTACATAGCCCATTGCACAAAGCAAGGAGGGGCCTCAGACTGATTTAGTTCTCCCTTAGGACTAGGGAGGGGTGAATTCAGGCAATTTGGTTGTGGTTAGGCAATTTTTGGTTGGTAAAAGTTTGATGTTGGTAGGGTAATGTTGTTGGTGTTGGTGTGGGTATAGGTGAAGCGAGGGTTAGCCTACCCAAGCCTAGGAAACCATGTCCTGATTAAGGTCAACACATAATCCTAGATTCAGGTAAAAGAGGCAAAAGTGTCCCATAGTTGGAAAGAGCTAAACAAACCACGCATTATCGTAGGATGAGCTTGAATCCCTAGGTACCTTGCATAGGCGAGAAGTCGACAGGTGACAAGAGTTGTATAATCACAATATATCAGATATATGTCACATCCCTTGAGTTTTTTGTTTTGAAGAATGGTGAGGTGAGGTGGATGGTATAGCTGGGGTGTAGAGAACTTGTTATAAGGTGATTATTCTGATGAAAGAGAACCAAACCTAAATAGACAAGTCCATGACTCAAAAGTGCTTTTGAATATTGTTTTTATTTTCTTGAGGTCTTCATGAAGCATTTTGATCAATGTGAGAAGCTTTTGATAGAGGCTAACTTTGTATAGCTGTCCTTCAAGGGAGCAGTCTATTTATAGTAACAGATGTGGCATTTGCACATAGCTATCCTTCGAGGGAGCAGTCTACGTATAGTAGCAGATGCGGCTTTACACATAGCTATCCTTCGAGGGAACAGTCTAGTTTATAGCTTAGAGGTCTAGATGTCCATTTGGCATGAAGCATCTAGTTTTGTAGGAAGTTTGAATTAAGAATATTCCAGAATTATATAATTGAGAACTTGTTATTTTGATACTTTTAAGTCATGGACCAGACTAAAAAGGGGAAGGATATTTAAGAGGAGGTGATGATCAAGCCACATGAGTTTGATCTTACTTTGAGATGCACAAAACAAGGTGTATGAGGTGGTAAATGAGTTCAAGGGACGAGCGCAAGGTAGATAAGAAGTGATGTAACACTAAATTCAACAGTAGAATGGTCGGAGATGCAAGGCATTAAGGGGTTTAGGCTCAGGTTTACCATTAAGTGAAGCTAAATGATAAGTACCTGATCTGTAAGTGTGAGTGATAATGTAAGGCCCAATCCAATTAGGAGTAAATTTTCCACGTTTACTCTTTTCTAGTTTGGTTACGTGTTGATTCTATTTGAGGACAAGATCACCAATCTTAAAGGTACGCTCATGAATTTTCTTATCATAAGCACGCTTGATGTGCTTTTGATAAATTTGAAGGTGGTCAAGAGCTATAAGACGATGCTCGTCAAGAAGCTCCAATTGGGCTAACCGCTCTTGGCGGAAGTCATCATTGGTGAGAATATCCTAGAGAGATATTCTGAGGGAAGGGATTTGTATTTTGAGAGGCAAGATAGCCTCGGTACCATACACCAAAGAAAATGGTGTGGCATTAGTGGAAGTACAAATGCTGGTACAATAAGCCCAAAGGGCAAAGGGGATGTGATCATGCCAGTTTTTCCTAGAATTGTTAACGAATTTCATGAGAATTTTGGTTAAGGTTTTGTTAGAAGATTCAGCTTGACCATTTGCTTGTGGATAGTAGGGTGACGAGAAGCTAAGTTTGATACCAAAGTTGTCACAAAGGGCTCATAACAGCTTATTTTTGAAATATTTTCCATTATTTGTTATCAGGCGATGAGGAACACCAAAATGACAGATAATGTGATGATTGATGAACTCAACGATTTTCTCTTTTTTGGTTGAAATGAGTGGAATGGCCTCCACCCATTTAGTGTAATATTCGGTGGCCATGATGATCCAATGGTGACTCGTGAAGAAGGTGGGTGAATCTCACCAATAAGGTCTAAACCCCATTGTGAGAAAGGCCAAAGATCTCGTGTGACCTGTAGCGGGTGGCTGGGAGTATGTTGAAGGTTGGCATGTTGTTGACACATAACACAATGCTTAACATATTCATAGCAGTCTTTATTAAGAGTAGGCCAATAATATCCTAGGCGAAGGATCCGCTTGGCCACAGCAAGGCCACTAAAGTGCCCACCACAAATTCCATCATGGACTTGTTGGATGGTATGGGTGACTTCAGCGCCGGTTAGACATCGAAGGAGGATACCATCAAAGCCACATTTATAGAGGAGTCCCCCATGATGACATAATGAGAAACACTTTTAAGAAAAGTGCGTTTGCCATTACTAGTAAGGTTAGGTGGGAGAACAGAGGTTGTAAGGTAGTCGTGAAATTGGTGATACCAGGTATCCTGTGAATCAGCCGATACATTATTTACCATACAAACATCTTGGACTAAGTAAGATGGGGAAAAGAGTTGTTGGACCAAGACAAATATGTTAGAGTCAGTTGGTGAGGCAGGAATTTGTGAGGCCAAGCAAGCCATAGTATCCGCAAATTTATTAGTTGAGCATGGAACGGTTTGGATAGAATAATGAGTAAATAAGGTCAAAAGTGAATCCACGTAACGTTTGTACTTTTGAAGTTCCTCATTTTTACATTGGTAGATGCCAGTAACTTGATTGATGACCAATTAAGAGTCACCAAAAATGTTAATAGACTTCACACCTAAGTGTAACGCAACATGGAGACCCAAAACAAGGGCCTCGTATTCCGCTATATTGTTAGTGCAGGGGAAATCAAGCCTAAATGAAAGAGGCATAGGTTCACCATCAAGAGGAATGAGAACAACGCCCACCCCTCCACCACGCTAACATTTAGATCCATCGAAGAAGAGGGTCATCGGATAAGACACATCACTGAGCGAAAGGGTGGCGATGAGTTCATCAGGGAAAGTAAAATTGGTAAATTGTTCCCCAGGTAAAGGGGCTTCCACGAGTTGATCCGTGATAGTTTTTCCTTTGACTGATTTCTGGTGTACAAACTCAAGGTCGAGGTTGGTGAGGAGCATAAGCCATCGGGTGATGCATTGGTTTAGATGAGGTTTGGCGTACATATAATGTATGGGGTCAGTGTTGGTGATGACAAAAGTTTTGTGATTTAGGAGGTAATGTCGGAGTTTGGTGGCCACAAATGATAGGGCTAGGCACAACTTTTCTACGTGTGTATACCTAGTCTCGTAATCCACAAGAGTACGGCTTATGTAATAAACTGCTTTCTCTCGATGCTCGAGTCACGATGTACGAGCATGGCTCCTATAAGCATGGTCGGTGGCAGAAAGGTAAAGGTAGAAAGGGCGATCGTCCTAAGGTGGGATAAGCATGGGTGGCTGTAAGAGATAAGTTTTAAGAGCCTCAAAGGCTTGGTGGCACTCCTCGCTCCATTGAAAGACAATGTCCTTTTTAAGGAGATGATGGAAAGGTTGACATCGATCCGAGAGTTGTGAGATGAAACGCCGGATAGATTGGAGTTTTCCCTGCAAACTACGCAATTGTTTTAGGTTAGTGGGTGGGGGAATTTCTAAGATAGCTTTTAATTTAGCTACGTTGACCTCAATGCCATGTAAAGAGATGATAAATCCAAGGAGTTTTCCTGAAAGGACGCCAAAGACACATTTCTTTGGTTGAAGATGAACACAGTATTGTAACAGGTGATCGAAAATAATGGTTAAAACATCGAGATGTTCACTACGATGTTTGGATTTTCCAAGAAGATCATCGACATAATCCTCGAGGATAGTGTGCATAATGTCATGAAAAACATAAATCATAGCCCACTAAAAGGTCACACCGGCATTATTAAGGCCAAACGGCATGACACAATAGCAGAAGGTCCCCCAGGGGGTAATGAAGGCGGTTTTATGTTGATCGGCGGGCTACTAAAATTTGATTGTATCCGAGAAACCATCCATGAGAGAAAGCATCTCATGGCCCGTAGTGAGATCAACAAGTTGATCAATGCTAGGTAGGGGGAAGTCATCCTTTGGGCAAGCGAGGTTAAGATCCTAGAAATCCGTACATATCCGAAGTCCCCCATTGCTTTAGTGACAGGTACAACATTAGAAATCCATTGAGGATAGTCAATAGGTAAGATGAAAGAAACAGAAAGGAGTCATTGAAGCTCTTCTTTAACCAAGAGGGAAATGTGTGGATGCATTTTTCTTAGTTTCTATTTAACTAGTTTGGAGTCTGGTTTCAAAGTGATGTTATGGACAGCAATGTCAAGATCGATTCCTGGCATGTCGGCGTAGGACCAAGTGAAAGCTTGATTGTGGGCACGGAGGAAGGTAGTGAAGGCATCTTGTTCTGATGCGTCGAGGGATTTTCTGATCTTTACAATGTGAGGATCATCCTCCATGTGGATGTTGATTTCTATATTCGAATCATTCAACATGGTTTGGGTTTCATATGGTAAGGCACGTTGAATATAAGAGTCATCTGCACCAAGGTAAGTGAGGATGGAGTCGTCATCCTGGTACTCCACAACATTAATTGAAGGTGAGTCTTCTTTGATCATGTCCGGATATAAAACGGAGAGAGAATATGGTTCTTCACCATCGCGTTAATAAGTGAGAGGACCTAGGAAGATAGAATTTACGAAAAAAAAAAGTTAGGAGGGATAGATTCCGGGTCTATCGACTCCGCGGGTGAAGATGGCAAAGTGGGCATTGATGGTTGGAAGGGGTGACTTCGTCATCTTCCTGGATACAATTGACATGAGGTTTCTTTGGTGTAGGTGGTTCAAAAAATCCAAGACCACTATGATCTTTGTGTTTGCGTGTAGTCATGGGAATGATCATATGTCGGCCTGTTCATAAAGACCAAAACCAAAACCTTTCCAAGCACAGTGAGTCAGGAAGGTGAGGGTGAAATGACAGGTTGGTTAGATATTGAAAATCAGATTGGAAGGGAACCACACCAAGAGAAGATTCAGGGGTGATAGAGGATGCGTCGACACCCCCATACGTTAGGTTGGTGCGGAAATTAGGTGGTCCGTAGGAGATCACCTCCCCCACATGACGGTCATAGGTAGGATGCGCATGTAACTGTCCATACTCTTGTGGGGTATGGAAGGTGCTAACGTTGTATAGGTAGTACTCCCCTAGTGTAAGGCATTGAAAAACACCTACCAAGGGATCCGAGGTTGGGATGTTGTCCGCGGGGAAGGAAGAGGTATTCGCGTTAGTGGATTCATTGGTCGAAGGTGTGTGTGCGGCTAAGGTGGATGGTTGAGGCGTGGTTGAAAGAGATGGTTGGGTCAGATCAATGGGTGCCTTGACTGGTACAAGCACATCATTAGGGTGGTATAACATATTACAGGTTTTGAAGGGGGAGTGTCAGCTGTGACGGTGTATGACTTCCCCTCATACTCGAATTTTATGCATCTATGTAAGGTGGAGGGAACGCATCCCATAGCCTAGATCAAGGGTGGCCTAACAACATGTTGTATTGGAACTCTCCCTCAAGGACATAGAAGAGTTCGGGCAAGGTACGTGGCCCTACATGAATGTTAAGGATCACGGTACCTAGGGTATAAGTAATAGCATCGTTGAATGAATGCAACATGGTGGGGTTGGCACACATGCAGCTAAGAGGGATAGTCATCTGTTGGAAGGATTTGGAAGAGATGATGTTTAGGCTAGTGCCCCGTTGATCATAACACGATGTACCCGGATGTTCTAGACATAAGCCAAAATGAAAAGAGCGGGGTCAAGATCTTCTGCACCAAAGACGACAATTTCTTCTTCGAAAAAGCGACAAAGAACGGCTTGCGTGCGAGGACGAGAGGTGTTGTGGAGGTAGGTTGTTTGGTGAGAGAAGCGATGTGGTTGGGTGTGAAGATGGAGGCGACGGGTAGGGTTTCATTAGGTAGGACCTCTATCCCTTGGAGGATCTCAATTAGAGCTTGTCGATGAGATTCAAATGTTTGAATGAGATCATAGAGTGTCATTTTTATAGGAGATTGGTGAAGTTGTTTGATCATGGTGTGATGGGAAACTCCATCAGAGACTGGATAGGCAGGTCTATAAATAACCACTTTAGGTGGTGGTGCGATTGGGATGGCGGAAGGAGAAAGAGAAGTCGCAGGTGTGCTCTCTTTAGCTTTTCCATTGTTTTTCTGACCTCGAGTAGCAATGCTAATCATGTTGATCTCATGAATACGAGATGAGGAAGATGGTAGGGATAAGTCATTGTTCTCAAGAGGCGGGGTTGCAATGATGATAGATTTTGGTGAGGTAGGGATAGGTGGTATAGGAGAAGGGATCGAAGCTAAGGGATTTTCCCTCCGTAAGTTGTCTTTTTAGATTTTCCATCCGAGATAGGCAACTGGTGAAGGATGGCTTTCAAAGCTTTGCATCCTTCTACATTGTGTCCTGGTGTGTGGTGGTAGGCACATATTTTAGATTCATCATAACCTATAGGTCGAGGTTTAGATGGATCATAGGGTCTGAGTGGGGGTAAGGAAATGGTCGCATCCCCTACCAACATATCTAGGATCTTGGCGTAAGATCCTTTGAGGGGGTCAAATTCAGATGAAGATGAGGCTATTGATTGAGTGGGTGAGATAATTGATTGTTTTGGTAATGGTTGGGTATGAGTGGTTCGTATGGGTGGTGGTTTAGGCAAGGGATTTTGATGATTGGGTTTAACTAGGCATGGCTTCTTCTATGTAGAAGTCATGTTTAGCTAGTTAGATGATGAGGCCACAGATGACGTGGTGGCAGGAAACAACCATGGGGAAAGAGGAGTGACAAAGCAAACAATTCCTTCGATGATCGAGTTTTCTTAGGGTTGGTAGGTAGGCAGGATACGTGGGGCGACGGTGTTGAGATGCTCGTGGATTTTTGTATGGGTGCAGAAGGTGTAGGTCATGTTAAAGAAGACGTGGGAGGCATGGTGTATTGAGGCAAGGTGGAGGGGTGAGGACCCAATATAGAAGGTAGGTGTGATGGCGAGGGTTGAAACCGTGTCTTCTGCACCGGTGTGATTGGGGCAAGGGTTTTAGTTGTGATGGAGGCATAGATTGGACTCGAGGAGACTGGGTCTGTCTCCTAGGTGGATTGATGACTTTATTTGTGGATAAATCTAACCATTTAGGTGGATGTGTCAGGCTGGGTATTAGTGAAGTCCCAAGCGTAGGGGAAGGTTTGGTTAGGTTGATAGAATTGGATGAGGTATTCGGTAGAGATGAGGGGGGTGAAGGTGAGGACATAGGAATTTTGAGATTTTGTAAAAACTTTGGGCATATGGTAGAGGTATCTGGATTAGTCATCTGCATTTGAGTAGAGCATGGTGTACTCAAACATTCCCATAAGACTCGTCTATCTTCTGGGGGATGACAATCTTCACGTGTGGATGGGAATTTTGGTATGGAAGAGAAGTGGGCTATGATTCGGTCCACTGTGGGTGTGATACAGGGGGCGAATGAGGCACTGTATCAATGGGTGTTAAGAGGTCAACCGGTCACTGGAAATATTTAGGCGATGAAGAACTGATAGGGAGGAGGGCATGTTCTAGAGGATCCGTCATGGTTAAGGAGTTTGGTGATGTAGGCTCAAGGGGTTTCTCCTCTAAGGATGACAGAAAAAATGGCGATCCTTCTTCTTGTGCAGCAAGAGTGGTGGAAGGAGATGTTTGGGAAATAGATAGGTTGGATAACATCCTCTCACAGTCTTGCAGGGATGTGGTGTAAGAAGGTTCTTTTGTGAGAAAAGAACTTTGGGCGGTTGATTCCTTTATGGGTAAAGGAATAACCGGCGGGGCTGTCCTCTTTTCCTGATGAAGGAGAAGGGGGAGGACCCCTGCATTGGTGAAGAGGCTTGATTCAGAATTTCCTCGATGGAAGCCCTTGGTTGGGAGTCGAAAACCGCATGGATCTCATGCACACTCTTCTCTTCGGCTGAGGTTTCTTGGTTTGTGTTACTGTTAGATGAATGGTTTGGAAATGGTTTGTTGAAGATTTTTAAATTTCGATTAGCAGGGGCATTAGGATTATCAAGGGTTATATCCCCTACATCAACCATTTCCTGCACTATATTTTTCAACATCTTGCAGTTTTCGTGGTTGTGTCCCTTCACGCGATGGAAGTTACAGAAGTCATTTTATTTATACCAAGAAGGTATAGCACGGGTGGAATCAAACCCGGAGTGAGGTTTAATAGGAGGCAAGGTGATAGCTCCTGCTTTAAGCAATTTTTCCAAGATCACATCATAAGTTTCTCCCAAGGGAGTGTACTTGATGGGCTCGGCTTTATACCTATAGGTGGGTTTCGGCTAGGTATTAGACGGTGCTTGAGATTTGACCGTCACCACATGTACGGATCCTTTTGATTTGAAGCAGCTGATGCATGAGAGTTGGTGGTGTTGGGTTTATTGGTGGAGTCTTGAGTTCAAAAATTTGAGTTTTTGTTTTGCAACTTCAATTTCTCCTCCTCGAAGGCTCGAATCTCTAGTTTCTAAGCCATAGTAAATGCTTCATCAAAGGTGCGAAAATTTTGAATTTGGAGGGTGGGAGAAATGTGTTTAGTGCAGGCCCACGTAAAGAGTTTGATGAGCTCAGCTTGAGGTAAGGCATAAGTAAGTTGGTTAATGAGGCCCCGCCATCATCCAACAAAATCTGCGATAGACTCATCTTCAAATTTTCGGATGGCATAGAGGTCTGTAATGGATACTTTCTTGGAAATATTGATGGAGAAGTGATCCAAGAAATATTGGGCTAACTGGTTAAAGGAGAAGATTGAGTCTTTGGGCTAAAGCACTTGTACCACTCTAAGGCGAGATCTTGATAAGGACATGCGGAAGGTACGGAGTAGTAAGGCATCGTCATGAGCAATCAGATAGCATGCATGTCTAAATGATCGCAAGTGTTGTTGAGGGTCCTCCTTACTACTAAAGCGAGTAAATTTTGGTAATTCCCATTGAGGAGGATATGTATGAAGGGGGACAGAAGGATGAATAGGCTCGACAAACTTTCTCATATGTTAGGGTGTTACGGCTTCCTGAAACATAAGCCTCAAGATTTTGCATTTTGTCCATCATCTGTTTGATTAAATCATTGGTTGGGTTAAATGATGGTGATGTCGTAAGTAAACGGATGAGGATTGGGTGAGAGTCACTACTAGACAATGGTGGGGTTAAATGTTGATAAGGTATCGATGATGAATGTGTTGGGGTGGCCAAATAAGGATGTCCTATATAAGATGTTGAGGCCACCGGATGAGTTTGTGGAAATGAAAAGGTGGGCGGAGTTTGAGAGGGAAAGCTTGTGTGAATAGATGGTAGAGAGTGAGTTATGAAAGAGGCAATCTGCAGGAGAGATGAGGTAGGGGCAGTGGATGGTAGTGATATGTGGGGCCCTAGATTAACCAAAGGAAGGCCAATTGGTGTAGTATGAACCACCGAAGCCACTGAGCTGGGAGACGGGGCTAAGGATGAAGACGGTGAGGTGGAGTTATTAGGTGGGGAAGGGGCTAAGTGAGCGGCTATACTAATAGGCATACCCAAGAGGAGCTGACCATTGGGTGTACGGTCAGGGGTATGAGATAAATAATGCTGTACGGCGCTAGGATTAGCATCCAAAAATTTGGCAAAGTCCGGATCTCCTATAAAGATCTTGGGAAAAGCACTGGTGTCCATAGGATTCCCCATAGGATGCGAAGGGGTGACTCAGGCAAAGACACGGAACAAGCATGTGAAACCATGGTTGCGGCTTGTTACAGGTGATAACAACCATGGACAAGAGGATACAGTAGGGAATTAGTCAATCAGAATAGAAACAACAACTATTGGAATTGGTAGGTCTTTGGTTTGTTAGAACTATGAAACAAATAATGCAGAATCGATATCGTCACAGTAATCGATGTCGATCAATGTTGTAAAGGCAAGGAGAGAATGTAAGAGGCTACTAGTTTGGGGATAACAAGGCTTAGTATACCCACCAAACCGCCTAACATGATCATCGAGATAGGGTATAAGAGAGAAACAGATTGAAAGAAAAACAAAAAAAAAAAACAAGCAAGGTGCACAAGTAAATCAAGAGACTAACCCTAGGATTAGTTTTAATCACTTTGGGCTTATGCCTTAGACGCAAGATGATGTCAATCCTAAACAAAAGACCTAAGGGAGATGTCAAGTTTGTTTTGGCTTATAAGGCTACCTCAATCGGGCGGAGGAATACCGTGGGAAGGGGGGATGTTTGAGATGTTGTGTAGCTTATGATGTGATTTGGTATGTGTTGTGAAGTGAGAGTAAGATTAATTTCTCATCAATACCGTGGATATCACCCCCACGTGTACGACCTGTTACTTAATCTACATTCACTGGAATTTTAAGACAGCAAGAAAGAATATGATTCACGTGTTTTAAACCCAAATCAAAAATGATATTCGATGAAGCAAAGAAAGAGAAGAGGTTAAGAAGATGACTTTCACTAATGTAAAGATGTGAAAGAAAGATAACTTCTTTTACCAAAATGACAAAATATTTTGTGAATATTTATAAGAAAGAAATAACAAGTGTGCTCCCTATATGAAAACAAGCAAGAAAGAAAGAAACCCGAGAAGGGTCCCACCAGGCGTGCCAAAATGTTTCACACATAATTTTGTTCCAGAATAGAGTTATTTCTATCTTTTCATTCTCTTGAGAAACAGATAAGGGTTAGGGCTAGGAGGAATACCTGTTGAATGTTGGGAAGGTGTGTGCGTACCGTCGAGAGATCAAACCGATTGTGAAGAACTCCTTTTTGTCTAGGAAGGACTATCCGTGAATAAGAATGCAAGACCACCGATTTTTGTTAAACAATAAGTGAGGGAACTACCTTAGCCCCAGAAATACTAGACTTCCTTTTGAAGGTGGTCAGTTCCCTTTTAATACAAATTAATGCAAATGATAATAAAGAAGCTATTGCGAAATCACGATTTAGGTACCTCGTTACTAAAAGCAATAGAGACTAAACTACCAATAATAAAATGTCATGTTGTTTGTTTGGTCACTGGTTATTGATACGTTCAGATCGAGTCACAGGGATTGACAAGGCTGGATATGAGATTGTTTGGAGGTAAATGGGTGAAAGGTTGGTTTTTGGTATAAGTCACAGTGACCGACGCCGGCCACTGGATAACCGACCAGCAGGTTATAAAACCGATACCGGTAGGGGATGACCAATATCGGTAGGGGCAGTGATTTAGGGGCTTTTAAATGGAGGTTGGTTATAAGGTGGTTATGGAGTTCAGAAGGTTGGTAGATGGTTGAGGGGAGTTGTAGGGTGATAGAGAAGACTCAGAGAGCGAGAAAGCTATCTTTGGGGCAATATAGGGATGGATGAATGGAGGTTAGGTGTAGGGTACTGCCGGGTGGTAGATCCAGGAGTGAGCTTATAATCACTATGAATCAAAAGTTCACAAAGCAGTGTCTAGGAGCATACAAGGTAATAAAAGAGACTACTTACTAGTTTCTGATGTGAATGTAGGTCCAAGGAATGCAGTGGTGAAGGCAAGGCTTAGTTGGGATGATACGGTAATCAAAAGTGAGTTGATGAAGCTATCCTCCAACTCTCCCAATGTTTGGATGAGTGCGATAGTGATCTAGTTGCTCAGCTACAGTCTTGGGCTCAATACCCTTCTCTGCAATCTCTTCTCTCTTTCTCACTTGTCTCTCTCCTGCAAATCAATTCTGATCTTTTGGTTTTGGTTGGGGGAGGTCATTTACAGGGAACCGATGGTGGTTACCTAACCGACGCCGATCGAGTAGGGACCAACGTCGTTTAAGTGAAAGTTGGCTATTTTTAGTAAAATAGCCAACTTTCCCTCCTTTTCTCGTAAGGGGTCAGTTGTGGGCTTGGTCAAGTCATTATTAGGTTCATTTTGGTGCGGGTGAGGGGCGATGAGTCATGGGTGTGGGTCTAGACCAAGTTATAGGTCTTAATTAGGTTAGTTTAGGGTTAGGGATAGGTCATGGTGAGGTGGCGAGGTGAGTTGGTAGGGTTGGAGATGTGGATTTATTAATTATAAGGTAATTAATAAATAATTAAGTGTGTAAGGTTTAGGTGGTGAGGTAAGGCTAGATTGTGAGATGAGATGTGGGGCACGGGCGTTGTAAGACCCAAATTTGGTGTCTACAAATGCATCCATTACTATTCAGGGAGCCAAGTTTACTAGATACTTTGAGGTATTGGAGCTTTGAAGTAGAAAACTTTCCATCATTTCTTGGGTGGCCCTGGTGTTATGTAGATAATGTGGATATGTGCTTTAACAAGAGTTACATCAATTTTGGGAACAAATATGAGCGTGTGATCATACCTCTAAATGATGTGAAGGTAGAGCCTTATGTTGATCCCTTAAGTGAAGAAGAGATTAATAGAATCTATGCACAGAAAATGCATGATCCAAAACATGTGGAACCATCAAAGGTGTACTTCGGTGGGAAGACTCGTATCACGTAAGTGACACCACTAGTGTTGCTTGTGTTAACTAGTGATGGCACGTGATGGCACGTATGATATGGTTTGGCAAGAAGTTAAGGGATGAGTCACCATGATGATCAGGTAGCACATGGTGAGGCGGTTAGGCTCAACTCAAGTACCATGGTATACTAGTGAAGGAAGCCCGATACATTCTTACGTGCAATGGAAACTCAATGTAAGAGTGAGGGGATATAAGAAACATGTTGGTCTATACCTTGCACGGGATAATAGCGCTCTAGTGGGAAACACATAGAGATAACATTTTGGACTGGCAAGAAGTGAGAATAAATTTTTATACAAATTTTCACTTAAAACAATGTACCTACGCACATATGTGAATTTCATGGGAAGAATCTTGCTTTTACCACCATCTATATGTGTACATAATCTCTACTCCACATTGTGCACACATGTGTGTGCATGGTACATCCATGTTGAGCTAAAAAGGGAGACTACAAACTTTCGTGAGATGACTGCAGGTATTGTTCAAACCTTTGATTATTTTTCCAAGAAGCCACTTGTACATGAGGATTTACAGATTAGGAAGTGCATTACTTTTGGGTATATCATGAAAGAAGAAGATCTTATGTTGGAATTACTAGGGGAACCTAATATTGAGGTGTGCAAAGACATATTAGAGATATAGGAATTACAGTGGGGATGTGCCTAGAAGGAAAAAGAAAAAGGAAAGCTAGTGTACATGATTGATGATGAAGAAGTGGAAAACCTAGATGTTAGCCAGACTTAAGGTGCGTGTGAAGTAATGGAAATGGCAGATGAAAAGGCTCGTGCATACCATTCCCCTATGAAAACTAAGAAGGTTAACATTGGCAAAGAGGATGTGCCTAAAGAAGTAATCATTGGTGATTATTGGTTAGAGGAAGAAGTGGAAAAGATAATTGAACTCTTATGTGACTTTCAAAATCTCATCCCAAGAGGTTACAATAAACCTGGAGGGTGTGCATCCTTCTTTTTGTGAGATGAAGATTAATTTGAAAGAATGTGTGCAACCTATCGAAATATACCTTATAGGATGAACCCACTCTTACACATCAAGGTAAAAGAAGAAATTAATAAGATGTTCAAGTCTAGAATCATTGAGCGAATTGAAGATTCCGAGTGGGTTATCCCTATGGTTATAAGCATCAAGAAGGATGGGAGGATTAGGATTTTTTTACATTATAGGGAACTCAATATTGCATGTGTTATAGGGAACTCAATTTTGCACTTCGTAATTTTTGATAGTACTTGTTGACAACCTCGTTTATCTTTTATACATATCATATGGCATTCAAAAATTTGGTCAATAAGCCTATTTTGCAAGGGTGCATCTGTAGGTGGATACTTATTTTTTAGAAGTTTGATTTCACAGTTGTTTTCAAACTAGGAAAGAGAAATTCAGGGCTTGATCATCTATCAAGAATCAATTCTAGAGAGGATGCACAGATAATTGAAAACACTATGCCAAATGCATAGCTATTTAGTTTGAATCATGTGGCCACATATTTGGAAGACATAGCATTTTTCTTGTGCATTGGGTTGGCTTTGAAGGGATGAAAACATTTGAGAAAAAATAGCTTGTTATATGTGCATCATCACATCAATTTATTGGTGAATATTTATACAAGATGGGTAGAGATGAGGTCTTGCACCTTTGGTGTTTGCTTGAACATGAGCATGAAGCCATCATGGAGGAGGATCATGGAGGTATTGCAGGAGGAATATATATAATTGATGCAATCGCGCACAAGATTCTTATCACTAGAATTTAGTGGGAAACTTTTCCTAAGGATGTTAAGGCTTTCATGAAAGCATTTTATCATTATCAATGCCTTATAAATCCTATACATAGAGATGAAAAGCCACTTAGACCTATTACAAATGTGGAACCTTATGAGAAGTATGCTATTGACTGTGTAGGACCTATTGCACCACTCGAGCCTTTGGACTAGAGTGCGCTATATAATCACTTATACTAACTATTTGAAAAGGTGGGAAGAGGTTGCACCTACAAAGGATTTCACTACAACCACAGCAGTAAGGTTCCTTTTGGAAAACATCATTAGCAAGTATGGTTGTCCATTAATCTTGACAAGTGATATAAGAACTCATTTCTTAAATGAGACAATCATAATTTTATTACCAGAGTTTATGGTGGCACACCATAAGACCATCCTTTTTCACCCTCAAGTTAATGGTACTGCATAACCTTTTAATAATATTTTGGGCCAAATATTGACAAATATTTGTGATTTTAGAAGAAAGGATTGGGATGATAAAGAATCTCTGTACTTTGGGATTACAAGAACACCTATAAAAGATTGAATAAAGAAAAATTATTTTAGTTGGTTTTTTCGGTACAAAGGTGGTACTACCAAGTGGAATTCATGTTACCATCCCTCTGTATTGTGTGAGTAGGAGGGTTAGATATGAAAAAAATATTCAAGAGCACATTGAAAAACTTAAGAAATTACATGAGCGGCATGCTATTTCACGTTGGAGCCGAAGACCGAGAAGGAAATACGAAGGCGACATGATAGGAATATTAAGAATAAGACATTTACAATTGGAAATATGGTCCTTCTTTATGACTCCAAGTTTGTGCACCATCCAGGGAAGTTGAAGGTGCATTGGTTGGGACCTTTTTAGTAACCAAGATACTTGAATTAGGTGCATGTCAATTATAGGCCGTTGGATGGAACCATATTGTCTCCAGTTACTTCAATGGGAGTAGGCTAAAGCCCTACTATAAATAAGCTTCTTGGTGTTTGTAATAAGGTAGTATTTCCACTTATATTAGGTTTCCCTTTCATGTTTTTCTTTCCAGTTATTGTTGTATCATTCCTTTTTTTTTTGTAATAATCACACTTGCATGTAGGAAGATTTTTACTACATATTGAGTTCATACACAGAGGACTATGCATAGTTTTAGTGTGGGGTGGATGCAAGTGTATAAAAGTAGGTATCTATTAGAGAGGACAAGGTGATTGTTATAAGGTACTCTAGAGAAGATATGGTGATACACATGACATGATTAAAAATTTAGGTACTTAGGAAATAAGAATCATTAAGGTGTGAAGGTAAAGGAAGATGTTGCGAGGTTCCTAAAAATAAGGTGAAAAATAGGAGTTAATAATATGGGAAACCATGCAATAATACAAGGTAGCGTAATATAACGTGAGGGAGGATGCATTAGGATATACTATTTTGAATGTGGCATAGAGGAAGAATGCTTGTTGTTCAAAGATGAGCACGCATGGATTTCTATAATCTTGGGAAGTATTAAGCATGCTATAAGGTTATGGTTGTTGTGCGCAAAGAAAAAGCATGTAGGAAAGTAAAATGTGCCTTAGATAGAAAAGGGATCTTTTAAGTGGAACATGTAATTTAACACTTTAAAGCGATAAAAATTTGATTTAAAAGAAAAAAATAAAATAGAAGAATTTTTTTAAAGTACAAGAAAAAGCTATTAAAAGGGGGTAGACCAACTCATTTGTTACCTTGCATCAAAGAGAAGAGAAACCGAAAGTGACCTAATGCGATAGAGAAAGCTAAGTAATGATCAAACCAACACTACATGCAAAATTTGTTTATGTAAGGCTCCTTCGTGGAAAAGAGGAAATTTGAGCGGGTTGAGTGTAAAGTTTTGGCACGGGTAGATAGGGTTTGCAAGGATTGCAATTTGAGCGGTTAAGGTTCCCAAGGTTCAAAGAAGGATTATAAAACATGGTGAAATTGAGAAGAATGGATTTGAAGAAATTAAATTCTTCATCACCGAAGGGTAGAGGAAAGGGTCGAATGAAGAGGGTTGAGGTTGAAGACCCTCTCAAGGATATTTACTCGAGATGAAGTACCCCTAGGAGTGATTAAGTCATAGACATGGAATTCCTAGGTCCGGAAATGCAAAATAAGTGAGTTCAATCATAGGGATTTATGAAATTAGAAAAATTTAAAGGCAAACATGCTACAAGAACTTCAGATAAAAATGAGGAATGGAAGGTATTGGTCGATAACTCGATGAGAAGACTTTTAAGAAAGTAGGGTCCTCTAACTATTTTAGCTACCTTTCTTTTCTAAACTTGCACATATTTTCCAATGGCTCATGTCCAAGGTACATGAAGACTATTTTTACTTATAAGGATCACAACCCATATCATCGGGAAGGTCACATGGTTTCATGAGATAAGAGAATATCTAGATTTTCATCTATGTGATGACACAAAGATTAATTAATTGGCCATTAAGTTACAATACGAGAAAGGAGGAAGGGCCATGAGTATAGAGAATATTACGAGACCCATGACTAGGGTTGCATCTAGGCTCATAATTTGTAAACTAGGTGCCTTAGAGAGATGGGGTGATATAAACAAGAAGTTTATTTACATTGTAAATAAGATGGCCCATAAGACACAATACAACATAACCCAACATATTACCAATGGGATCATTGAAGATGCCAGGGAACAGAATGAAGAAGGGGTGAAAATTACATGGGGCTCAATCCTCATATTAATTATCTTCTAAGAGATTGGTGTCACAGATGGTCTAGATAAGGACATGTGAGTTCACCCACCAGAAAACAAATCCCCTGTATTATAGTTTGCAGGTTATACTTGTGATAGTGCAATCAATAATGTGTACAAGGCTAGAGTGGACAAGTGGTACATGAGGATGTGCACAAATTTTGAAAATTAATGGCACATTCCAAGTGAGAATCCCGAGGAGGTCGAGAGAATATTTGAAGCTTGTGGTAATGAAACACAACATCCTTTCACGTTTCAAGATGGAAAATGGATAAATGGGGCCATGGTGAGAGTTTTCATTTAAATTTATTGTAAGGTATTTCAAGTGCACGGTTAATCAAATCAAATACACACATAAATTGGTGTTTGATTCTGACAAGGTGAATTCATATTGGCACACATTGTACTCCACCTACAGGTATGAATCTAGGCACGTGTACTTGGAGACTTGATTGTACACGCTGGCTTGAACCCCAATTGAATTTTAGAATTAAGGGGATAATATGCATATTCTTCATAATTTTATGACCGAAGGTGTAGGACGGTGTGGTGATAGAAGTTTTGGATACTTACCTTCCGCATCAAAAAATAACTATTGTGCCACTACCAAAGAGGATGCGCAAGGAATATCCTTATGAGGAAGAAGAGGAATAAGGAGGACTTGATCATACACATAGGAAGGAGATGTATTACAAAAGGAGAAAACATGATGGTGGCATGGGACCTTCCCAAAGAAGTGAATGAGATTTTAGAGAACACAAAGAGCAAGTGTGGAGACACCAAAGTAGTCTCTAGCGATGAGGAAAGGGAATAAAATATGTTAGAAGAGTTGGAGCATGAGTGGGCCATAAATCAGGTAGAAAAGGGGTGCAAAAACATGTAGATAATATCCGGAGAAGGAAGAGTTTAATAGTATTCTGCGTAAGGATAAGTCACTGAGTGCATGAGGAGGAGAAAGAGGTGAGGATGCCTATGTTATTAAGGAACATAATGACACGACGGAGGAACTATCACAGAGCCCCTTCACTCCAAGGAAAAATAGGATGAAGGTTAAGGTAGTATGAAGAAAAAGGGATCCCCGGTCACCACACATGGACTTTGTTCATGATCTAACAAAGGTGTTAAGGGTGAGATTCTAGAGCACACCATCACAATAGAGAAATTTTTTTTTTTTTTTTGTATGTGTATGGAGGGATCTCACACATGAAGAAAGTGTTGTCTTGTAACATCACACACATTTTGAAGATCTAGAGTTTGAAATAAATGACAAGTCTCTTACCACTGGAGTGAAGAAAGAGCTTGGTAGTAAGCATAAACATGTGGACCCGATGTTCCTCCCTAATGATTAGGCATGCAATGCCTCAAATAATTTTGTTTCCAATATAACAAGGAGGAATTTAGATCAAAGGAGGGTGATTATGGAGGATAAGAAGAATAAAGAAATATAATAGAGAGCATGAAGGATGATCTAAAGGGATAGCATAAGCAAACCAAAGAAGCATGTGATAGCTCGTGCTCATTTAGTAAAGAAAATTTTAGGCACATGCCTAACCTTGGTGACCCAGAACCAAGTGATTATAATGATGAAATCTATTATCTTGAAGATCTAGTAAGAATTTGATTGGTAAACATTAATATTGGTGAGGGGACATTAGCTAAGGAGTCGGCTGATGAAAAGAGAAAGAAAAGGGTAGTTGAGGATGCAAGAATAAATTAACTTGAAGGTCTATTCATGACGGTAGTAAATCTGACTTGGATTTTGATATATGCTAAAAGTGTGACCCTATCCTCAATGTGACGGTAATTAATCAAGAAGAATAACTTTGGGCCATACATGTGAATACACCAACCAAAAAAATTGAGCCTACTAAAGTGATAGTAGATTTATTGAAATAGAAATAGCTCGTCAAGAAAAAGAAGAAAACCCTCAAGTTTCGAATTAAGAAACTTCAAACCTTGGTGATGGAGCACATGGACATGATAGAGGGGGTGATTACAGAATTAAGTGTCTTCATCTAGGATCTAAAGGAAAATTTTGATGAACTGATGAGTGACGGATACAAGAAATTGTAGAAACGGTGCTCGAGATGGCCATAGAGGAGTTATGTGAATGGAAGAAGTTATCAAGGGTGCTAGATGCTAAATTTCTAGAGCTATTCCAACATCTTGAAATATAAATAAGTATGTGTGGAGGCTGAACTTATTATTTTTGGGACCATGGTATTTGATCGTTATTCTTTATTTTTTCATGATTCTTTCATTTATATATTCTTTGGAGGAACAAGTTGGGAAAACCACTTCCAAGGATAGAAATACAATTAGTGTGGGGTACTTTCCAAGAGTGAATTACCTAATATAAGCCACATACAAAGGTTTGGGATTCTCCCAAGAAGTATGGGACATCATGCGAAGGTCCACTCCTAAGCAAGTTAATTTGGGACTTAGCCATTTTTTCGACCCAAGGCTAAAAATAGAAGAACAAAGGAAGAGTATCGTATAAGCAAGATCTATATCTAGACACCATCAGGATGGCTTGGGATACATGTAAAGAGGCTAAAATGATAATAAATTCACATGCATAGCTTATGATAAGATTATGCATGAGTCAATCTAATAAATATAATATATTATTAGGACTACTTTGTAAAATCATGCACGCTTTATGGCTATTTTTGATGTATCTGCATGTTGTCTATTTTGGATGTACTACATGTCTATTTTAATAGCATCCATATTATTAGGAGAGTGCATAGGAATTGAAGGAAACTCCCAGTCCTATTTATATGTCATGAATCTATTGTAGGGAATATCGTGTGTATGTGCGGATGAAGGATACGATCAATGCTACTAAGTTGTAGGATTTTATGCATAGATCTACAAACCAATGTAATAATTATTCATATATTAAACTTCCTTGTGATGTAATGAATTATATTCATAATGGATAATTATGGATGGATCTTGGTGGTCTATATGTTTGGGTATGGTAATTAAATAGTTCAATTGATCTTTATTATTGTTTGAACAAATATATTTCTTATTATATGTGTTTCCAAAGTGATCTCATGCAATAGTTAGGTATAATTGATAGATTACTTGGTTAAATAACATTATGCTTATTCATGTTAACTTCTTGATAAGAAAACACAAAGAGGGGCCTGGTAGTTGTGTACACTTTGGGTGAGCATTAAATTTTGACTAAATGAGGTGTTAGTGTACATATCACTTAATGGGAAATTGAAGACTACATATGTGCATATAAATACACGCATTTGAATTGACATATATTGTTGTCTAATTTTCTAATTATTCCCACATGGATTGCTTAACTATAAAAAACTATATAGGGTCGGTCTTCATTGATAAGCACATACATCACCCTATTGGTTCTTTATAAAAATAATCAATGTAATGCATGAAGTGGTGAAATTAGAACTTACCCAAGTGTACTTTTCTTCTGGTTCAACACTTGGCATTTGAAGTAGTCCCACCATCATAGGACTATCGAAATTAGTTCCAAACTAGGCTCGTGGTTTCAACAAACATGTGTATTTTATTTGACCGTATAAGTGATATTTAGGCTTGTAGGTTTATCTTTTCTTATAAGTGTCAATTTTTTGTTAATGACATATAAGGAGTGGTCATTGTAAGTGTCCAAGTAGAAGAATGTAGTTGAGTCTTTTAGGAATTTTCATATTATTTTTTTAGTATAGTCATTTTTCAAGTGTTGAAGTTATTATATGTTTCTTTGTTATTTATAAATGTAACTTTTTCATAAGGCATAAAGTGGTGTTGAATAATTAAATATTAATTCTTTAGGTTTTTGGTATAATATGCTATGTAAAAAGTAATTAAATATTACTTTTTATTTGTTTATATTTTAAGTCATTAAATATTTTTTTCTATTGTTCAAATAATCAATTAGTTTTGTTCAAAGTCCATAGTCGACAATAAAATAGGGTGGGACTTTTCAAAATTATATTTTCATTCTTATTTTTTTGTCAAATATTATTTTAAAAATTTGAAAATTGCCTTATAAAAGCATTTTTGGTGTACCACGACATCCTAAAATAATTTTTTTCACATTACGTGGAGGTAAAAATAGAAACAATGTGAAAACTAATGACCATCATGATCACATTCTGCTGAATTAGTAGTGTCACATCAAAAGAAAAATGCATCAAAGGTTGGAGCTCGATCAATGACCTGTTATTCATCAATGATGGGGCCGCATGAAGGTCCTGGTGGCATCTTTTTCAAAGTGTGTTTGCTTTCATTTTTCAAAGTGTACTTCAGATTTAAGTGTTCCCATTATTCCTATGTGATTTTAATAAGTGAAAATTTCACATTATAGGGGAACGTGACACCAATATTCCATTTCTAATTTTTAATGTGTGAGCACAATTCCTGTGTAATCCCTTGATAGAAGAATATGATGAGAGCTGATGATAATAATGTGACATCATGATATTATGGTTGTTGGTTATCCATTTTTAAAATAATCCCAAAGGTTTTAGGTTATTCTCAAATTATAACCATCTTTTGTGGTTGTTGGTTTACCACTTGAAAAACCATCCAAGAGGTTGTTGGATATCCTAAAAACAAAACCATCTATATCATGGGAAAGCGTCAAAGAAACACATTGTAGTACAAGGCAGGTTTTTCCCATGTTTACATTAAGAGATGAATGTTAGGAATTAATTAATTAGGTTTCACGATTATTGGTTAGTTACATTGGTAAAATGTAAAAATTAATGTTGGGATGATAAAATGACTAAGTATTGGATAAGCACAAAGTTTTAATAGTACAACAGCGATTACGCATGCGAAGCATGAATGAACATGTGCAAAGGTCATCAAGACAAGATAGAAATAGAACGAGCATGGACTAGAGTTAGTCTATAATATGATAGGAACATGCATGACTAATTATAGGCATGGATCATGTATGAAAAATATTAGAGCTATTTATAAGATGGGATAGAAATAAATAATATCTATTTATAGAGCTTAGGAAGAAATTTGACCGCATGCAGAGACCCGTGGATTTATATCTAATCATAGGAAAGTGCTAGTTGCAGAAGCATGCAATCTATGTATATGATTAGTCTATTCTTCAATTGTATCTTGATCTAGTGGTGAAGGATAAGTTCTCGCCCTTTATATACTTATAAATATCCATGTAATTGATAGTCTCAATTAGTATTTAATCAATAGTCCTAGTCTAGTCATGTTTTATGTCCGAGTTTATATGAAGCTCTTGGAGTGTATTTGAGAAGATGATGTATTTTCGTGTCATGTCATGAAGCTATGCTACTAGTTAATATATTCTATAAAAGCATAATGATTACAAGTGAATATAAAACTCTTTTTGGTCATACACCATTGTCTCTTGCATATGATATGCTTTTGTGAACACATATATATTCACCATATGGTATGTTTCTATGTTTTCATAACCATAGGTGCAGGAGCTACACTTTGATAGCTAACACGGGAAGGGACTTGGTAGGTTTGCATAAAATTTGGGTGAGCATTCAAGATTCCATCTGGGTGAATTTATAGTGCACATAACTATGTTCGTTAAACCTAGACTACGACACAACATTTTGGTTTCATTTTTAGTCCTTCTTTAATTTATATTCTCAAGATATGATACGCATTACGAGTTTTGATTATCCTTGGATAATATTGATCATTGGATATGTGAGGACTAACATGAGTTTACATTAATATACTATATTAGTGATAATTTTAATCCACATAAATGGGTCAAGGACAACCTTTATGATGTTCTTTATGAGATGTTCTTTAGATTCTTTCTAAGGGAGTTACATGTAGTTAGAGCACATGTATGAAGAGAACCCCCGAGTAAAGAAAAGGGCCACATGACTATGTCCCCCGATATTGGGAAAGTACAAAAGGACCCTCTCGGAATCCATTGAAATTAAGTCTAGTGAATATTTGGGAACCATTTGAGTGCATATGGACCACCTTAGACCCTTATCCCTTGCACATGGTGATAAATATTTAGAAGTTCACATAGAATATTATCATATCAAAGGTGAAGAACATGAAGGAAATATATCATCACCACATTGGGAAGGTGATACATGAAGAATTTTGTTAGTAACTATTTAGGAGACTTATAGGATAAAAGCAATGTAAATGGATTTAGAAAATGTTATAAAGAGGGCTTTGATAGTCAGAAGCCAAAAAAATTCAAGATCAATACAATAGGAACAACACGGGGCATAGTTTTGGTGCACAAAATAGATCTATTGTAGACATGTAGACTAGCTTTAGCACCATCATGAAGAATAGTTCAACCACATGCGTGCGAGATAGGAATTCTAAAAATATGGGGCTCGTGAGGCTCTAATCCTCCCTTGAGTGAAGGAAATCCTAGTAGAGGTTCGGTGGTCAAGACCAGTCCCAATCCAGACAAGGTAATATCCCTCCATAACAGCCTCAAATTTATTACAAGATGTCACTCCACTTTCTTGAATATAGAGGAGTTGAGGATGTAGGTGAACATATACACAAATGTGAACTTTCTAGAGATTGGTGGATCACCACTTCATATATAAATTTCAATCAATTCGTGACTATATTATAGGGTTAATCACATAGTTAATACCAAAATTATGATCCGCACTAGACAACAAAGTGGATTACAAAATTTTACGCATCTACTTCTTGGCGAGTTATATATCCCCGAGTTTTAACAATAGAGTATCAAGTGTGCTAAAGGACATTAAGCAAGGACTTTTCGAAAGTGTCTAATAATATGATGTGTGGTTCAAAACTTTATTGTCAAATATTTCATATGATAGCCACTAACTTTAGCGCATGCAAGGGTTTGTAGGTGGAATATTGACACCCAGAGGGCGCTATCGTATAAGAAATTTATTAACCATGAGAATATGTAGAGGCATCTCTGCGCATTGAAGTAGTTAGTAGTGTAGACACTGGGGTGAGCCCATTTTTCGAAGAAAAAGTACGATTATTGCCACACATTTGGATATTCTATCTGCTAGCTCAAAGCACATGACACTCGAAGTAGATTATAGTGTATAGACTATGAAATAGAGGGGCATACTAAAAATATTTTCCCACATAGGAATGTGTGTACTCTACTATCATCTTGTGAAATATGTAAAAATACCATGATTTCTAGGAATTATCACTTCTTCAACATGTTAAATAGAAGAATGTATTAATCTATTGTAATATTTTCAATTCATACATGCATGATACCACTCATTGTTGATTAATTGATCAAATTCTTGAATCCTATGAAACAGGGGTTGTATGAAACTAAGTAGCACAGAGGGAAATTCACATGTGTACAAAGTTGAAAGTAATGGTTCCAAATCAAAATGGGAATGGAGGCTCTAGATGAGACTATCGAGGTAGAGATCATGGTGGTCATGGAGGATAGGTTCATCCTTGGTAATTTTTATTCGTGTGGAAGATTGTCTTGATTTATATGAGCACATGTGCAAAAACAAAAATGATATGGGCATGGTGATGATATAAGTTGAGTGCATCAAAAAGGTAGTGGAAGCTTAAGGAGTTAGTAGTAGCTAAGAAAGAACCATTTTTGGTCACCACACGTGTGGAGGCTTCACACATGTGGGAACAAGTGAGAACTAAAGCACTCATCGATGGGAAGATAGTGCACAATTGAATAAGTATCATGATATGGGTCAAGGAAGGAATTTTTCAAGAAACCATAAGCCCGATTAAATATTTACATGGGAAATAAAGTGCTTAAAATAAAAATTATAGGATAAAGATCACATGAAACATACAACATTACCTAATAAGGACGTTGATGAAATTGGGGAATTATGTTGGAATCTTAGATAAGAGAACATCATACTCTTGTTAGGTGAAGGCTTATATGAGAAGGTTATACGCATGGAAAAGGATAAGGATAGATAGATGTTACATGTGAATTTTACACAAGAACACCATGAATATGATAAGGAGATCACCTTGGATATAGTTATTGATGGTTTGATGATGAGTAACATCATGATTGATATTGGCGCAAAGGTAAATGTTCTTACTTTGGATGCATGGAACAGTATGGGTAGGACACCTCTATAGCCTTCTTCTAATGTTATTTATATGGGTATGGGTTGAACTATTGTGTGAATTTCATGATCTCTTTCATATGGGATGACACAAGATAAAAGGTGTCCATCCTTCACTGTGAGAGATGAATATCAACCTAAAATAGGGTGTGTGACTAGTTCGTAAAAGACCATATTGGATGAATCCCAATTTACTTATCAAGGTAAAAGATGATATTGACAAGATGCTAGAACCTGGAATTATTGATCACATAGAATAATCCGGATGGATTAGCCATATGGTCATAATTATAAATAAAGATGGACGATCGAATATGTGTGGAATACATGAGTGTTAAATGTTTCTTGTGCCATAGTTCCATTCCCTACACAATATACTAAAAAAATTATTGAGGTTGTAGCAGCCACAAAATATACTCATTAACAAATGTTTTATTATGATACCATCAAGTTCGCATTGCACATGAAGATCAGACAAGACTATTTTTTCTATTGAATAGGGTTTCTTTTCTTATAAAGTCATGCATTTTAGACTTAGGAATGCACTAGCATTGTTTTCGTGCATTATTGTAAAAGATTTTGAGGAGACAATCCATCACTTTATTCAAGTGTATCTATATGATTGAACCATGTATGCCTTAGTTAAGGATAATTACGATTGCTTGAGGATAATGTTTGAGAGATGTAGAAAATTAAGTATATCCTTCAATATTAAGAAGTGCATCTTTTCATACCATTTGGAAATTTTTTAGGGCATATGATCTATAATAAGGGTATTCTTGTTGATCCGGCTAAAATAGCGATTATATTAGGATTGGAATATCCCACTAATAAAATTGAGGTGAACAATTTCCTTGGACATATAAGTTATTACAGAAATTCATCCAAGTATATACCAAGATAGTTATGCCTTTGGAGAAACTCTTGAAAGATAAGGGAAATTTTATTATAAGGATGTTTAATAGTAGGATTTTGAAAGACTAAAGGAGAGATTGACCACTACTCTTATCCTTTATTTCCTTCATGTAATTTTCCCTTTAATGTCCACATAGATGCCTCAAGAACTATAATTGGAGCTATGCTAGATAATCCTGTTGAAGGAAATATTGATCATCCCCTTTTCTTTACAAGTAGGAAACTAACACCTATGGAACATAATTATACAACTATAAAGCATGAGGCTTTATCTATGGTGTATGAACTCCATAAGTTATGGTAGTACCTTCGAGAAAATCCTTTTGTACTTTATATTGATAATGTGGATCTCAAATACTTGGTTAATAATCATGTGTTATAAGGTTAGATTTGCAAATGGATCATATTATTCCAATAGTTTGAATTCTTGGTGTAAATCCTAGTAATATAAATTTAGGCACGATCACTTTTGTGCATAAATTCTAAGGTGGATGCACAAAATATTAAATATACCTTATCGATTCCCATTTTTCATATTGCATTGTGCACCCATGGACTTGGAATATATAGTTGTATTTTTACGCATGCGTATTGTGCCTCAAGGTATGAAGGCTATAGAAAATAAGTAGTTATCTATACGGGTGTCTCCTTATTAGTTGGTTAGTGGAGACCTTTACAAAATGGGCCATGATGAATTATTATGTAGATGAATCTTGGAGCATGAATTCCAAGCAATAATGGAATAGATATATGGTGGTATTTCTATAGGACACTTTGTTGGAGAGGTCACCATGCACAAGATACTTCTAATTGGAATTCGGTGGGAAACAATTTATAATGATACCAAATATTTTTTCAAAACTTATGACCTTTGCCAAAGGATTGGGAAGCCGGGATAGACATATGAGATGTCATTACGCCCCATATCATCTACAAAACCTTTTGAAAAATGGGCCATAGATTTTGTTGGACCAATTACAACAATTGCACGATGAACTGACACATGATATAATATTACTTTTAAATATTACTTGATGCAATGAGTAGAGGCTACACTAACCAAGGATTTGTACAAGTTCTAAGGCTACATGTTTACAATGGGAGAATATTATAAGCAAGTATGGCTGCCCATTAAGCCTTACAAGTGATAGGGGTACTCATTTCCTTAATGAGACCATCAGGATATTGTTAGCATAATTCATGGTGGCACATCACAAGACAACTCCTTATCACCCACAAAGGCTAATGGAACAATAGAGGCCTTTAAAAAAATCTTAAGCTAGACATTAGCCAAGATATGTGATGATAAGTTATCAATTGTACTTTGGGAATACATAACTACATACAAGATGTTGAATAAAGCCACCCCCTTTCAATTGGTGTTCGACATGGAAGCAATGTTTCCTATGGAATTTATGTTACCATCCCTATGCATTGCACATGTAGAAGGACTTATGGATGAACATGTATTGGAAGCACACATAAGGTGGTTAATACAACTAGATGAACAGAACACCATTACGAGATGGAATAAAAAAAAAAGATAAGGAAAGGCTAAAGGCTTGACATGACAAGCATATTTGGAACAAGTATTTTTCAGTTGGTGGGTTGGTACTTCTCTATTATTTTAGGTTTACACGCGCTCTAGTGAGCATTCAGATTCCATCTAGGTGAATTTCTAAAGCATGCCTAACTATGTTGTGTTGAACCTATAATACATCATGACATTTTGGTTCCATGAGCTCGAACATTGAATAAGTTTGTGTGACACCCTAAAAACTAAAGGTCCATTGGTTGGGACCATTTAAAGTAACCAATATTTTGGAATCTAGTGCATGTCAATTACATGTGCTTGATGATACAATGTTATCAGTTACTTCAATGGGAGTAGGTTAAATCCCTACTATAAATAAAACTTATTTCTAAATTATTTTATAATAAGGTAGTATTGTCATTTAGCCTAGGTTTTTATTTCAATTTTTATTCCGTTGGTTTTGTTATAAGTGTTTTCACGTGTAGGATCTGATCTAGTTTTTCAATTCGATGTGTCGAAAACCATGCATACTTTTAGTGTGGGGTAGCAGGTAAATTTGACCTTTTTTATGTTGAATGGAACAATGTTGCCAATGGTAGACTATTTTTCTCAAAGATATATAAAGAAGCTTAGTGGGGATGAAAACATGTGGAATACCATGTAGGATAATGCAAGGAAGGTATCACGGGAAGATATCTACTTGGTATGTGGCATAGAAGAAGAAAAGGTACAGCATAAGATGACATGTCTAAGAAGGATCTAAATCTTAGGAAATAGTGACATGCCAGAAGGTTTTCAATGTTACACATGGAGAGGAGACATAAGACCCGAGACTTAGTGAATAAAAGGGAAAACAATTGCTTTAAATACATGTATGGTGGATTATCAAATGCACTCAAAACTTAAAAATATATGTAAAGGGGTGAGCATTAGTTGTGTTTCTCACTTGTAAATTGAGAGATCTTGCAAACTTGTGTGATTTGGTGAATAGAAGCAGCAACAATCTAGGAAAACCATGAAACTAATATCCAAAGATTGAGAGATCCTTGTATTTGGAAGGATTGAAGTCCATATATCAAAGTGGTAGTTGAAGAAGGATTTTAAAGGATGGGGTAAAAATTCAAAGTAGTGAGAAAATATTGAGAGCTAGGGTTATATGGTTGGAATATGTAGAGCTATAGAATGACGGGTTAAAGATAATCACCAAGTTAAATTTTTGTTTTTAGTGTATTGAGTAATTAAATATTATCCAAGTAATACACCATGTAATTCATGAGGAAGAGCAACTAAGAGTAAGAAAGGGTTTTGAACTTAGGGCACGTGGTTTTAGGGTGTTTGATTTGAATATTTTAAGTTACAAAGTCAAGAAATGATTGTTATGTCAAAAAAGTAGCACCCTAGGATTTTTACGTTAAAAATACCTACTTTTGACTAACATGGGATTGTCTCAAGGCGTGGGACCTCTTCGATTTGAGACAAACCTATAGAGAAGGTTGGTTAATTTACCTATCCTAGTGCCAACTTCTCCAAAGTATAGAGAATGAAAATTAATCTAATCCTACCCTAATTCTTTCCAAGGAGACAGGGATAGAAGAATGCATAAAAAGTAAATCTACTCTAAATGAAGGTGATGCACCAAGAAAGGGTGAAACAATCTAAGTGAGTGAAAAATAGGGAGTAAACAAGGTAAGAGAGGGCTAGGTGGAGGTGCCACAATCTAAGATAGTATTTAATTCCCTATATTCATAAAGCACAACAAATTAAAGGTCCTATAAAGAGATATAAACATGCACAATATACCTACAAACATAATGGAAGGAAAAAGATGCAATACAACTCAAATTAGGGCAAGAAATCCATAAAATACCAATTTTATTGCTCAAAAACATGCACAATCCATTACAATATAGGAACAAGGAAAAATCCTTTACAATAAACCCAAATTCAAGGCATTTAGCTCACAATAGCTTTGGAACAATTTGACAGAGTTCATTGCGTTACAGAAAGTCTCCCCTCAAAATGAGGTGCATTTTACACTATATAGGCAATTTGGGTCACCAACCTGGTAGGGTATATTAAAGGGGTATGGGGAGCCATATAATTTGGTCCTTTTCTTGTATGGACAGTAATGGGTGTCATGCCTCATTAAATTTTGTTATTGAGTTGTCATTCATCCACCTACCCTTTCTGGTTTGGTACTCATCCATCCATGTGGGTCACCCAACCATGTGGGGTTGCGTGGCATCTAACCATATGGTTCATACAAAATATGAGTGGAATTTATAGCCTCATTCTTGTCTAACCTAGGAAGGTTAAACAGCATCAAACTTCATGACCATACATGCTTCTAGTCATTGACCAACCTGGGAGTTTCCATCTTCAGACCATGGGCCATCCATCCTAAGTTGGAAATTTGTCTCTCTGTTCATAAACTTGTGTGGATTAGATGGTCATCCAACCTTACATCGTACACCAGTCACTTGTCAATATCTATAGCCGTCTAACCATGGCTTCCATTTGATCTTTGGCCTCCCATCTGTCTTGTCATCTAACTTCAAGGGTTGGGACAGTTTTCCATCTCTCGACCATACCATATGATTTTTGACCATCCAATAAAGGGGTTGGATTATGTCTAACACTATGACATCCAACCCAAGGGGGTTAGATGCAATCCATCTTATCCATGTGTTGTTAACATGTCCAACCATGAGCTTTTCATCACGCTACCACAATAGTCAACCGGTAATCTCGGCCGACTAACCTATCCGACCATCTCAACTAAAAAAGTGAACTCGACACACCCATCCGACCAACCTAGTGACCAAACTTTTGGGTTGTCCATCTCATCCGACTATCTTAGGTGTCTAACCTAGGCATCTAACTTAAGCATCCAGCCTAAGTTGGACTTATCAATTTCCAAAATGATCCTGACCACCAACTTAAACATTCACGTCATTTCTCCATTCTACAAGTAAAGACCAAATCAGATGAGCTAAAGCATGAGCTAGCCTAAAGATTGTAAAGCATTTCCTTTTTCATTAACTTTCAATGCTTCAACTCGCTAAGTTTTTCATTTTACAGGGGGTGTGAAAAATGGATAACAATTGGTGATTTGAGGGATGATTTTCCTGGTATATCTGAAATACCAGTGACCCTAGATTATCCATTAGGCATGGATTCAACTGATTGCTGAAGCTAGTCTAACACTTGAGGATTTATCCTTTAAGATTTTGAAGCACTTTGTTAGGGATTTTCCTTCTAAAATATATCCTAGGTTGAGGACATGTTATTTCTTCACCAAACTTTACCTTAATGTGGAGAGTACAAGAGTAAAAATTCACAGTTATGTACAAAGATAAAAATCATACACATCCCAAATGGAACATACAAAGAGTGCACAAGCACTTATTACAAATCAAACCTAAACTAAAACAAAGAAATGTGTTGAAAGCACTTGGAGGAATTACAACTCTAAAATAATATGTACAAGAAGGATATTTCACTCAATAACAATGCTTGAGATAGATTCCATTGACTAGAATCTATAGTTCTTCTCCATCCAACCTTGATAGCTGGAAAGAATTTTTTTCTTTGTATCTTGAAATCATATAAGGGCCACTCCATATTACATCAAACTTGGAGTGCCTTCCCGGTTTTTCCCTATCTGTATCCCATTTTAAGACCAAGTCTCCTTCTTGGAATTTTTGTTTCTGGCCTTCCTATCAAAGCTCATCTTGATTTGAGCTTGGTATTTTTCCATTGTCTTCATGGTCTAATTTCTCATCTCCTCTAGCTCCATAAGCTCTGCATACCTCACTTCCATGGGCTAAAACATGAATAGATCTAGTTTCTTCATGAGCTCCAATGTCGACAACTCAAGTGATATAGGAAGCCTTGCCTCCCTTCCATAGACTAACCTATAAGGAGAGTTCCCTATTGACTTCTTGGGAGTAATCCTATCATCCCACAAGGCTGATTTCAACTTGGTGTGCCATGTTCTTTGATTCTCATCTAGATTCCTCCTTATAATCCTCAAAATAATTTTTTTGTATACTTTGTCTTCCGTTATCTAGGGAATAATAATTTGAGGAGGTGCTCAAATAGATGTCATTTTTCACTACCCATCCAGATATTTTTGTCCCAAGAAAAGCCCAAGGCATTATCGATATTATAGTTGAAGGGACTCCAAATCTAGCTACAATACCCTCATAAAAATCCAAGATGTTGGCCTCATTTACCTCCTTGAGTGCAACCACCTCCATCCACTTGGTGAAATAATCTATGGCTATAAGGATCCACTTATGACCCAAGCTAGAATTTGGGTTAATCACCCCAATAAATTCCAACCCCATTGCATGAATGGTTCATTTATAGAAATGGGGTGGAGTGGAAGGGTTGTTAGCTTCTCTTTACCTGTGAAGAAGGCACATTTTTTGCATTTCCTAATCCATGCATAACAATCATTAAAAAGGTTAGGCTAGTAATAACCAGCCTTCATGATCCTAAGAGTAATAATGTAAGTAAACAAATTCCTACTGTAGTTGATATGATTTAGGTATCTCATTCAAATACAATAAGACAAATTGAATATAACAAGCTAGGTTATAATCAGATCTAGAGGTGGGGTAGTTGGTCAGGGTTTTAGTATTGGTTAGGGTCAGATTCTAGGTCACTTAGGTTGTTTGGGTGAATATTCTTAGGTTCTATTATTGATAGGATGGCCAACACATAGATATCGATATCGATCAGATATAACTAATGAAGGTTTAAAGAGAACCGATGATGGTCATGGGTAACCAGCGTCAGTATGGTCGGGATGATAAGAACTCAATAAGATCTGATTGTGGAAATTGTCGAGGTTAGATAGAGATGAAAATGGGAATGGTGAGGTCTATGTGGGGATCTTAGGAACACTCAGAGATGTATAAAGGTCATGTATAGATGATCAAATGGTATGGTGGTGAAGGGTTGAGTTTTAGAAAGTGAATGGTGGGGAATGGAGATGCTAATAGAAAATGATAACAGAGATGACAAAAACCTTTAAAAATAGAATAAGGATGGAATGACACAGGTGATAAATGCACTTACTGATGTTGCAGGTCCAATGGTTGGGTGGTGGTGATGATTGATTGGTGGGATGGAGCTTGGTGTCATGGCGGTGCTTCCCGGAATGCTACCATGAGAGTGATACCTCTGGATCTGTCTTGATGTTGGCTATGGCTGCTTGGATGTGTGAAAGAGCTCTGGTTCTTGCTTGCATGCAGATCTCCTTTGCTCCCAAAACTTGAGAATGTGGTCTAACCTCTCAAACAAGGTTACCAAAATGGTTATATGGTAACCGATGATGGTTTTTGGTTGACCGGCGTCGGTTTCGGGATGACTAGCATCGGTTAAGGTGGGATTCCCTAGGTTTACTAAAAATGATAGATCTTGGCAATCATTTGGGCTAGGTCTATCCATTTTTCATGGATCAAAAAATGGATGTTATCTTTTAATGAGTGGGAATGTGGTTAGAGGAATAATAGGCATTGATTTTTAGAGTTGAACTAAGTCTTAGTTAGTTATGGTGAGTGGATAGATACTAAAAATAGGTTTATAATGAGGTGTCTAGGTGAGGTGGTGGGGTGAGGTGTCTAGGTGAGGTGGAAATTGGTTTAATTAAGATAATTAAATAATGAATAAAGTGAGGATGAGTATTAATTTAATTAAAGTGATTAAATTAATATTAATGTGTGATGTAAGGGTCATGGTTAGGTAAAAGTGTTTAAGTTAGTTATTCGAAAGGGGACCAAGGGGAGTGTGACCCAATTTTGGTGTCTACATTTTCCCCTTTTTATTGTGTAGCTTGTATTGGTAAGCGACACTGACAAAAATAGGAAGTGAATGCCCCATGTGTGGGTGAAGGTGATCCCCTCAAACCGGGAACTGATGAGGTGGAAGATGGAATCGGTGAGTGGTTTGATAAAGGTGTAGGTGGGAAGATAGGTGGGGAAAGGTTTGAGTATTGAGGGAAAAGGTGATGGTCAACTGGGTAATGGGTAGTAGGTCATGGTCAAAATTGGGTCATGGGTAATGGAAATCAAATGCACACACACATGTATAGATTGCAACACAAAACCAGGTTGAAGAGCTTGCAAACTCTACATCATCCAAGGTCGATAGGTTTATCCAAACAAGGGTGAAGTGATTCAGGTATCCAAGGTATAGGATATGGTCTAGAAAACACAACATAGGTCAGGTGTAGGAATGTTTAGGTATGTTCCAGTACACCAAAGGTTTTGTTGGGATAAACAACATGCAATAGGAAAGGTATGGTTGTTAGGATAAAACAACATAGGTAATAACATCACAAGGTATAGTGAGTACATAAGGTCAATGGTCACACCAAGTAGGTCAAGTTTTAGGAAAATAGGTCATGGCATGGGTAAGGCCAAGGTATAGGTAAAATAACAACTCCTAAGATGCAACAAAGGAAATGTAGGGGTAGGTTGGGTTTGTAGGTATGTTTCAATGGGTGGCTGAAATGATAAAAAGTGGGTGAGCATGAGTGGCAATAGGTGAAAAGGAGAGGGTAAGGGAAACTAGTTTGAAGTGTGACCGACATCGGTTACATGTTGACCGACGATGGTTGGCTAGGGCACCAAAATGACCGACGTCGGTCATAGCGGATTGGGATTAAAAAGGAAAATTCCACTTTTTGTGGAATCATTTTTCATTTTCCAATAATAGAAAATGACAAAGGAGTAGTGGAAAAGTGGAAAGTGATGAGAGTGAGATGGAGAGTTGAGTTGGTGAGCCTCGGAGTGGGTAATCGGCATTCGATAGGTGGGTCCACGAGATGGTGTGATCGATTTGATTAGGTGGAGGTGAGGAGGGCATTTGGTGATGGAAGAGGTAGGAGAGGGATCGGGTGGACCACCGGTGTAGTGGCTGACATGTGCCACCATGAGAGATGTGCATCATGATGAGGTAAGATTTGATCTCCTTCTACGTTGGTTAGGTAAATTGATTTGTAGAAATTGGGTTAGGGTAAAATGGGTTTTTAGGGGGGAAATTAAATTTAAATTGGGGAAGAAAATGGATGAAATAGGAATGGGGGAAGGTGATGTAGGGTGAGAAGGAGTGGGGTTGGGTGAGGGAGATTTGAGAAGGGAAGGGTAGGTAGGGAGGGTAGAATATGGGATTTTTAGAGAAAATGGGTAGGGTTTCATGGATTTTTCATCGACAAATGACCGACGTCGATCAAGGGTTGGCCACGACATCGGTGGGAGTTTAGCCAAAGCATCGGTCATGAATGAGGTGACGATGCTATTTTTTTGGGAGACCATTTTTGGTCAATAAGAACCGATGTCAATCGGCATTATGGAGGAAAATGGGCCAAAAAAGGGAGGAGGTGGGTGGGGGAGATAGGTCATGAGATAGGAAGATATTGTTGATGGAAAATAGCTTGGGTAAGAGGTATAAATAGGAATGTTTGAGGTGTGGAAATGAGAGGGGGAGAGAAGGTAGGTTTTAGGGTTGGGGGTGGGGAGATAGGTCAGTAGTAGGGATCTGGGAATAGGTTAGGTGGGTCAAGGGTGGTGAAGTGGAGTATGGTCGAGGTCTAATGATGTTATGATTTTTGGATGCAGGTGAGGGATTAGTTATGGATGTGAGATAGGGTACCACCCCTTATTATTAGAGTGGAGGGAGCATGACAACTGAGGAGTGGTGCCATGTGGCAGAGGTTGGCCTGATTGGGGTTAGATGTTACATCACATGTATAGGAGAGAGCTGAGTTTTGATGGTCACCCTCATCGATAGATGGGATTCGGTGACCAACACATTTTTTTCCACGACAGTGAGATGACCATCACCTTGGAGGATGTTTATAGGATCTGTGGCTATCGATAGTAGGGATGCATAAGTGTATTCCATTTCCTTAGAGGCATCTGAGGAGTTGATGTTGATAGTGTTCGGTGAGGGGCTAGCAGAGTTGAGGTTCCATAGTGCACCAGCATGAGTTATGGAGATATGTATTAGGCCCATCCAGAGGAGATGAGGTTAGTGGTGTTGATGATGGAGGTAGTTTGTTGTTTTGCACTACCAGATGTGGAGGGTGGGAGATTCCCATGGGCATTGATGGGGTTCTTCATGACATGATGGAGGATAGGACCTGGTTTGCATGGGCACCAAACATTCTTGGTGTAACTATACAGAGAGTTATGGGCCTATGGGTGGTTATGACGGTGGTTCATCCTATGTTATACATTCCTACTACATTGGGCATATGAGCACATCGTGTGTGTGCATCTAGTGGGCATGCCCCAACCTGATGCATTTGAGGTGGGCATGGTTTGGGTGGGCTACAAGTGATGGGTACCTATTATTGGAGAGTGTCGAGCTACTAGGGCTACACATGATGTAGCATATTACATGAGCATGCATTAGAGGGGTTGTCCGGTGTGGACATCATTTGGAGGTCGTATGTGGGCTTCCCATCATATAGGAAGATGGCTGAGGAGCTACAAGGAGCTATAATTTCTCTGATGGATAGAGGGGTGGTGTGCAGGAGAGCACATGAGATGATACCATATATGACAGGTGGTTAGATGGTAGTTTGGGTTACCGCTGCAGGATGTACCTCCACCATTTCCATAGTATAGAGGGATGACGTGGAGAGGCCTATGCCTCTACCATAGCCGATGGTGCCTATAGGGTAGGAGGAGTAGGTGGTAGACGGTGGATTGATGATGTCGAGGTTACATATAGGTACAGACATGGTGGGGGGAACAAACTATGGGTAGTACACCGAGGCAGGTAGCCAACCCGACTTAGCCACTATCACAGTTCAGAGGGATGCCCTATAGGGGCAGGTGACTACCCTAGTGACATAGTTGGGGATAGTGAGGGGCAATCCGATAGGTCAGAGGCACAGGTGGCCACACTACATGCATAGTAGTAGTAGCCTACATAGCCCAGTGTAGCAGATAGGGACAGTACCCACACAGGGTGGGATGGAGATGGGGTACAGGTGGCCACCCCATGCTGTATGTAGTAGTAGTTTTTGTAGGGCCAGTTGGCCACTACACAGGCACATATTATGGCCCTTCAGGCCCAGGTACAAGCACAAGCACCTACACATGCTCAAGGATAGGGTCCCATTTTTTACAAGAAGGGTGGGATAGGTCCCATGGTACAGGTACAAGGTCAGAGGCCAATGGCACCACCATAGACAATACCCATGGCAGGGTTCAAGGATGCCCTAGGTGAGGTGAGATATTATCAAGATCACCTGATGGCCGTCAGGATAGATGTCCCTACCTATGTAGAGTATAGAGCACAACAGGCCTCGAGTGAGAGGACCAAGTCTCACACTCACAAGTGTGGAGAGTACAGGGGGCCGGTGAGCCCCGAGACATAGGTCAGGGTGAGGCCACTAGTTCATGGAGGCCAAGCTCCAGGTGAGGTACCAACAGAGGTTAGCCGAGGCCCATGGAGGGTGGTGAGATGCTAGTGGGATGCCGCATGGGAGAGAGGAGGAGGAGGAGGAGGAGATAGGTGAGACAGGCATGGAGGATATCCGATGGGGGATGCCTGATAGTTATGCATACTTCCATTTTTTTGTGTTTTTTTATATATATACCTGGCCTACGTGCCAAAGAGAGTGAGGTTGTATATGAGAGTTTTGAGATTTTTGATCATATACCGCCTACGTGCCGAAGATGGTGAGGATGTATCTGAGTGATTTGAGATATTTGTATTTATTTGTATCTATGTACATATGTATGTATACACAGACTTTCTCATTTATATAGATGATGATATTTATAGTATGGATGGTGTACTTGTTTTAATTTCCATTATTATTTGTGTATGTGATGGAAACTAGGTGAATTAGGCATGATTGAGTTGAGGTCTTGTAGGCATGGTTAAGTTAGTTAGAGTTAGGCATAGGCATGTTAGAGTCATATAGCATGATGAGTCAGTCATAGGCATGATGGAGTTAGGTCATAGGCATGATGGAGTCAAGTCATAAGGTCATGATGGAGCAAGTCATGATGGGATTCAAAGTTATAATTTTGATTTTAATGTCCAAGTCATTGGTAACATGGGAAATAAATGATGATGTATATGCATGTTATGGTTTAAGTTTCCAAATATTTTCTATAGTGGAAATGTGAAAATGATAAATGAACGATGTGATGATGTGGTAAAAATGTTTATCAATTGTTGCTTGTTTGGTTTAATTTCCAATTGTTGATATAAAATGGAAATGAACTAAGGTAGGATGAATAGGAAATGAAGGGGAAAATAGGTTAGGGTGAAGAGTGGCCGAGCTAACCTTCAAGGGCCCCATGCCCTCGAAGTGCTGCCTACATAGCCCCGATGAAAAGGGGCCTCAGGCCGATGTAGTTCTCCCATAAGCTAGGGAAGAATATGATGAATTAGGGGAATGGGTTGGTAATTTTAGGAAATATCATAGGCAATTTAGGTCATAGGCATGGCATGAGTTAGGTCATAGGCATGGTTGAGGTCATAGGTCATAGGCATTGAGTAGGTCATAGGCATAGTTAGGCATGGTCAGTTAGGTCATAGGCATGGTTGAGTTCATTTAAAATTTAGGTGTCGATGATCTGGTCCTGTATAGGATAATCAATAAGTAATGAGGAAGGTGAATGGTAAGAGGTGGAAAAAGAGCCACTTAATTGATAAGAACCCTAATGAGTCTACCATACCCTAGATGGGCTTATGAATGTAAGACCCTAAAGGCTTGCATAATGGACTATTCTAAGGGTGAAGAAAGTCACATGATCATGAAATGTCACATTTATGGCAAGTCCCTTGAGTAGAGAGGAAATTAGGATGAAAAGGCAATGAGGTGAGAGTGGGTGGTTTAGCATAACTTAGTGTACGACAACATGTTTTTCTTAGCAAGAAACCCAAGATCAAAAATAGGCAAGTCCATGATGAAAAAAATTTTTTCATTTTTTCATTTTTTTTTTTTTTTTTAATAGACTGATCGATGTGGGAAGTCTATATGGGATGAGTATATTATCTCCTTGAGGTCTTCATGAAGTTGATCGATGTGGGAAGCTTCTGGATATTTTTATTGTATTTTTGCAATGACTTTATATAGTTGTCCTTCAAGGGAGCAGTCTATTTATAGTGAAAAATAGAGAGAAGAGATGTCCCTTTTTGAGGGAGTCATCTTTTGTTGGAATTTTGACTCAAGGAGTTGAATCCCTTTTTGTTTTTAGACATTTAAGTCATGGACAAGACTATATAGGAAGATTAGGTTCTTGTTTAGAAGACAAGACCATAGCACAGAGGTTAATTATGAAAGAGGTGGTTTTGAGTGATGAATGACCATGGGATTCCATCTTTAAGAAGATGAAAAGTATCCATGAGAATCATGCTATGAGTAGAGCCATGGTACTCATATTGAAGATGAGGCTAAAAGGTGATGGGTAATCACATGATTCTTGTTTAGTCGTGGATCCTCAAAAATGGGTAATATGGAAGGTGAACAATGCTCAAGGGATGAGCGATCAACTGACAAAAAGTGATATAGGACTTGATGTCAACAATAAAATGGTCAAAGATGTAAGGCATTGAGAGGCTCAGGTTTGGGTTTACCTTTGAGTGAAGATAAATGATAAGCACCTGATCCATAGGCATGGGTAATGATATAGGGTCCAAGCCAATTAGGAGAAAATTTTCCCATTTACTTTTTTCTTCTTTAGTTACATGTTGATTTTCCTTCAGGATGAGGTCACGACCGAAAGGTTCATTCATGGACACATTTTTTAGTAGGCACGTTTGATACATTTTTGGTAGATTTGGAGATGGTCAAGAGCATTAAGATGACGTTCATCTAATAACTCAAGTTCACCAAATGATCCTGGTGAAATTCATCATCATTGAGCATGTCTTGTAGTGAGATGTGAGAGAGATGGAATCTAGACTTTGAGAGGCAAGACAACCTCAGTACCGTAGACCAGAGAAAAAGGTGTGGTAGTATTCAAAGTGTGAATACTAGTGTGATAAGCCCACAAGGTGAAAGGAATGTGTGAATGCCAATCCTTTCCAGTATCATCAACTACTTTCATAAGAATTTTGTTCAAGGTTTTATTGGTGATTCTACTTGGCCATTGGTTTGTGGGTAATAAGGTGATGAGAAACTGAGTTGGATGCCAAAAGTGTCGCACAAGCTTACGTAGGGTTTGTTTTTGAATTTCTTTCCATTATTAGTGATGAGGCGGTGAGGAACACCAAAGTGACAAATGATGTGATGGTTGATGAATTCACATATTTTCTCAGCTTTTGTAGAAATGAGGGGAATGGCTTCTACCCATTTAGTATAATATTTAGTAGTAGTTATAATCCATTGGTGGCATTGTGAAGAATGGGGATTGATCTCACCAACAAGATCCAAGCCCCATTGAGAGAAAGGCCAAAGGTCTCGTGTGACCTGTAAGGCATGACTAGGTGTGTGATGAAGATTAGCATGTTGTTGGCATTTCACACAATGTTTGACATAGTCACAACAATCATGGTTTAGGTTGGCACAATAATAGCCAAGGTGAAGAATGTTTTGACAACTAAACCACTAAAGTGACCTCCACAAATTCCATCGTGAACTTCCTTGATGGTGTAGGGAATTTTAGAACTTGTAAGGCATCGTAAGAGAATACCATCAAAGCCATGCTTATAAAGGAGACCACCCATGATGACATAATGAGAGACACTTTTAAGAAAGGCACGTTGTCCATTACGAGTGAGATCATGGGTAGAATGGAAAGGGAAAGATAGTCTACAAAACTGCTTATACCAAAGGTCACGTGGGTCAGGTGCAATGGTTCGATGGAGTAGACCTCATGAGGTAAGTAAGAGGGTGATTGTAACCTTTGTATTGTGAAAAATATTTTAGAGATTTGGTAGGCGAAGTGGGTATCTGAGAAGCCAAGTAGGCCATGGTATCCACAAACTTATTGGTAGAACGTGGGGTGGTTTGAAGTTTGTAATGGTCAAAGGTGGTCAAAAGTATGTCTACATGATGTTTATACTTTTGAAGTATCTCATTATGACACTGGTATATACCATTGACTTGGTTTATGACCAAGATGGGAATCACCAAAGATATTGATTGACTTAACATCTAAGGCATAAGCTCCTGAGACCCAATATGAGTGCTTCATATTCGGTGATATTGTTTGTATACAATCAAAATCTAGTTTAAAAGATAAAGGCATAGGTTCACCATCAAGAGGAATGAGGATAACACCAGCCCCACCTCCACGCTAACACTTGGAGCCATCAAAGAAGAGTGTCATTTGGTAAGTGGGTTCATCTAAGGAGAGGGTAGCTATGGATTCATCTGGGAAATCAAAGTTAGAGGGTTGATTCCTAGAAAGAGGTGCATCTGCTAGTTGGTCAATGATAGCTTGGCCCTTGATGGAATTTTTGATGAATGAATTTGAGGTCGAGGTCGGAAAGAAGCATAAGCCAATGTGTGTGCAACATGTTGATGTTGGTAGGGTTTGGCGTACATATAGTGTAAGGGGTCAAGTATTGGTAACAACAAAGGTTTTGTGGTTGAGGAGGTAATGGAAGAGTTTGGTGGTGATGAAAACTAAGGCTAAGCAGAGTTTTTGGCATGGGTGTATCTAGTTTCGTAGTCCATAAGGGTATGGCTTATGTAATAAACCACTTTTCTCTCTATGTGTTTCTCATTGTGATGAGTGAGCATGGACACCTAAAGAATGGTCAAGTGGTGGAAATATATAGGTAAAAGGGTTGGTCATCCTTAGGAGGAATGAGCACTAGTGGTTGAAGAAGGTATTTTTAAGGATTCAAAGGCTTTATGGCATTCATCATCCCATTTGAATGAAACTTCCTTCTTGAGAAGATGATGAAATGGTTGATAAATGGTTGGAAAGTTGTGAGATAAAATGATGAATGGATTACAACTTACCTTGTAGGCTTCAAAGTTGATGGAGATTAGTAGGTGGAGGCATTTCTAGAATAGCCTTTACTTTATTAGGATCAACTTCTATGCCATGCAAAGAAATGATGAAACCAAGGAGTTTTCCTAAAAGTACCACAAAGACACACTTCTTTGGTTGAAGACAAACACAATACTTGATGAGGTGGTCAAAGATGACCTTAAGGATGGTCAGTAGGTGTTGGCTCGATGTTTGGATTTGGAAAGAAGATCATCTACGTAATCTTCCAATATGTGATGCATGATGTCATGGAAGATGTAAGTCATGGCTGTTGATATGTAGCACCAAGCATTTTTAAGGCCAAAAGGCATGACTCGATAAAGAAGGTCCCCAAGGAGTGATGAAGGAAATAGTTTGTGTTGATCTTCTGGAGCAAGTAATATTTGATTATAACCCAAGAAACCATCCATGAGTGATAGCATTTCATGGCCAGTGGTGAGATCAACTAGTTGGTCAATGCCTGGTAGGGAAAATCATCTTTGGGACAAGCTAGGTTGAGGTCACGGAAGTCCATGCAAATGTGGAGTCCCCCTGTCACCTTTGTGATAGGAATGATGTTAGAAATCCATTGGGGATAGTCAATGGGTAGGATGAAGGAAATTGAGAGAAGGCACTGAAGTTCTTCTTTGACCAGAAGAGCAATGCGAGGATGCATTTTCCATAGCTTTTGTTTGATGGGTTTGGCATTAGGAATGGTTATGATATTGTGGACCATGATTTTTGGGTCAATACTGGGCATATCGGCATAGGACCAGAAAAAGCATTGCTATGGTCCCAAAGGAAAGAGAGTAAAAGCTTCTTGTTTAGCAAGCATCTAAAGATTGGCCTATCTTTAGAATGTGTGGGTCATCCTGAGTATTAATGTTGATTTCAATAGTCGATTCATTCAACATGGTTTGCATCTCAGAAGGTAATGACCGGTGAATATAAGAATCTTCCACACCAAGGTAGGTGAGGATGGACTCATCATCCTGACATTAAACAACATTAATAGAAGGTGTATCATCATCGATCATGTCAAGATATAGGAAGGGGAGAGAAGAGGGAATCTCACCATCGCATTGATAGGTTAGAGGTCCTAGGGAAATTGTGTTTATGAAAAAAAGTTAGGAGGAATAGATTCGGGATCTATGGACTCCATGGGTGAAGATGGTGACATGGGTGAATGAGGTGGAGAAGGTTTGTCTTCCTCAATGAGGTCGACATGGGCCTTCTTGGGAGGTGGTGTGAAAATCCAATGCCACTATGGTCATTGTGTTTATGAGTGGTACAGGAAATGATAGTATGGCGGCCTTGTTCATAAAAAACCGAAGCCAAAGCCTTTCCAAAAAATGGTGGAGGAAAGTGTGAGAAAAGTGGTGATTAGTAAGGGAGTGTAAGTTAGATGAAAATGGTCATGTTTGGGATGGAGGTTTGGGTGAATAAGTGGAAATATCAAGTCCCCCATATGTTAGATTAGTGTGAAGGTGGGGAGGACCATAAGGAAAACCTCACCTACATGGTAGTCATAACTAGGGTGCTGGCGCAGGTTCCCATACTCTTGCAGGAGTGAGGAATGTGTCGATATTGTATAGGTGGTACTCCCCTAGAGTGAGGCATTGAAAAACACCTTCTAAGGGATTAGTAGTCGATATGTGGGTAGTGGGGATAGACAACTCGCTAGATGATTGGGAAGTAGATGAGTCACCAGAGAGGTTCACGTGAAATAGTAGAATAGCAGGGTTAGATGTGGGAGAGGTGGTAGTGTGGCACCTGGTGGATGGGCTTGTGGGTGAAGGTGAAGTGGGGTAGTGGCAAATGCCTTGACTGGTGGTAAGTACACATCATTGGGTCGGTACAACATGTTATAGTCTTGAATGGTGAAGGGTCGGAGGGGATGGTGTAGTTATGTCCTTCATGCTCAAATTTTACACAAGTGGTGTAAAGTTGAAGGGACACAACCCATGACGTGAATCCAAGGTCTCCAAGTAATAGGTTATACTAGAATTCCCCTCTAAGATGTAGAATAGTTTCATGGGACAATGTGAGGGCCTACGCAAACATGAAGGATAATAGTGCCAAGGGTGGAGGTGATGGTGTCATTGAAGGAGCAACATAACTAGGTTATTATGCATAATTAGAAGGAATACACATTTGATTGTATGCATGGGAGGAGATGATGTTAATGCTAGCACCACCATCAATCATGACATGTCGTATGTGTATGTTATCGATATAGACATAAATGAATAGGGTGGGATCAGGGTCATCTGACTAGAGAGGTACAATCTCCTCATCAGAGAAGCTGAGGGTGGTGACTTGAGGAGTGGTCATGGGGGTAGAAGGAGGAGCTGATTTGGTTAGCAAGGCCACATGGTGAGGGGTGATAATCGAGGCCACTGGTGTGGGGTCATTGGGTAGAACTTCAATGGATTGTAAAACCTCGATAAGGGCTTGTCTATGGGATTCGTAAGTCTGGATGAGATCATACAAAGACATCTTTAGAGGAGACTTGATGTAATTGTTTTATCATCATGCGATGGGTGACCCATTAGAGATAGGGTATGTAGGTCCATGGATGGTGATTTTGGGAGTGGGTGCAGATGGTATATTGGGTATAGGGTTGGTTGATGGGCTAGTTGCTTTTTCTTTTCCTTTGTCTTTTTGAGTGCGGGTAGCAACGTGAACCATGTTAATCTGAGGGGAGGTGGATGGAGAGGGTGTGTCATGAAAGGTATAATGGACATGAGGGGAAAAAAATAGTAGGTGGATAAGAGCCTTGTGAAATGAGTAGGGTGCATTGACATTTGGGTGGTGGTTTGGCCAACTCTCTTATACGGACCATGTTGATCTCAAATTTTGGAGGTGGGAAAATGGTTGTGGGGTGGAGATACTGGTCACTGAATGGGTAAAGGATGATGATGTATGGTGACAGGTGATGGTGGAGCATGGTCCTCATCAAGAAGGTCATCATCATCAAAATTTTGTTTAGAGGAAAATTTGAAGAAGAATGGTCTTTAGAGCCTTATAATTTTCAACATCATGTCCTGGCACATGATGATAGGCACAAATTGGTTTCATCAAACCCTTTTGGTTTGGGTTTGAGAGGATTATAAGGTCAAAGTGGTGGTAATGTGATGATGGAAGTCTCCAAGAGATTGGTTAAAATGTTGGCGTAGGACCCCGCTAATGGATCACAATGGGAGGTGAGTGTGGGTTTGGGTACATGTGTGGCTGATTGTGAAGGAAGAGGCTTTACAGAGGGGGAATGGGTTGGTCTACTAGTTTGGTATGTGGAGTGGTCTTAGGTCTTGCTATTGGCATCTATTTGGGTAAAGGTGGGGTAGAAGAGCTAGCGATGGAAGGTTTGGTTGGTTTGACTACCTTAGTGGAGGGTAGTGGATTCTTAGCTTTGAGTTGCACCTTCTTGGGTAAAGGTGACATGGAGTATGGGATGAAGAAGGAAAAAAGATGGTGGAAGAGGATGGGTTACCCATGGGGAAACCAAGTTGGTGGAGGTGGTTGGTAGAGGTGGGGTAGGTGGAATTGGTTGGAGTTGTATAGGCAAGGTTGGGGTTATAGTAACTGGTGGAGGTATAGGTGGCAAGAAGTGCATGGGTGAGGGTGAGGGAGTTTGGTTTTTGGGTGAATGAGGTGTAACAAAGGCTGTGATGTAGTAGTAGGTTGTTTAGCTTTTAACTAGCCTTGGGTATGAGATTTTTTGGTCAAGGTTGATGGATGAGGTCCCTAGGATGGATGGAAGGGGGGAGGGTGACAATGGTGTAGTAGGTGAGACCGGTGTATGTGGCCTAGAGGGTTGGGTTTTCTTTTTAGGGGAGGATAATGCTACTTCACGGTATTTGGAAGATGTGGCTAAGTCCAATCTGATAGGTGGGTGAGTAAGGCTTGATGTTGGCATAACACCCAAAGTAGTGATGGGTCTAGATACGGGTGGGGGATAAGTGTGGGTAGGTTTTTAGGTTTGGGAATAGTTGTAGTGATGGGTAGAAGTTTGGATGGAAGTAGGGATGATGAAGAGGAAGTCATTTCAATCGCATGGTAGTGTAGTTTTGGTTGCCAAAAATACCTTTGGGTAGATCATGGAAGTATCTTAAAGGAAAATTTTCATTTGGTCAAAACGGGAGAGTCAAGACATCCCCAGAGCATGGAATAATCAACGTAATCCAAATGATCGACCAATAGTGAAAATGAGACTACTGAAGAAGAGGATGGAATAGGTTGGGTGGTAATCCTGTAAAAATGTGTCTATGAGATGAGGAATTGGTTGGCCTTGGATTTTGTAGGTAAAAGAGAGCCGAGATCATGTCAATAGGGTCCTGGGATGCTAGGGAGAACTATCCCCGATAGGTAGTGACATGTCTAAAGCATCTCCCATGGGTAGGAGAGATAATAGGTGGGTGAGGTAGACTTCTCTCTTGATGGAGGAGAAGGTGATGATGATTCTCTTATGGATGGGAGAATAACAAGTGTTGATGGTTCATAAGGTTGGGAAGCAGATGATGACATGACATCGATAGAAAGTGTGGGTTCCTCCATGAGAGCAAGGGGAGATGAGGGGACTGGAGGAGTAGAAGAGGTATGCTCCTTGGGTGGAGGATCTCATGCCAATATTTCCTCAATAGATGAAGTAGGTAGGTTTTGAGGAATAGTTGGCATGATATCAAAAAATGTGAACCTCACGGATGTTTTGTCACTGGATGAAGGTTCTTTATTTTGATTAGATGATGGTTTATGATTAGGGAATGGATTTTTGAAGATGTGCAGATTTTGATTTGTTGGCACTTCAGGTTGTCTACAACAAGGTCTCCATTTTCTATCATCTCTTGAACAATGTTTTTAAAATTTATGCAATTACCATCACTATGTCCTTTAACATGATGATAATTATAGTAGTCGTGTTCTTTATACCATGTGGGCATGTGGGCATAGGAAAAGAGGGATAAAAACTTGTATGAGGTTTTATGGGAGGAAGTGTAATGGCTCCAAATTTAAGAAGTTTTTCCAAGACCGAAGAATAGGATCTCTCGATTGAAGTGTACTTCCATTATTCCCACCAAAGCTGAAAGGCTTGGATAGGAGAAAGATTGGAAGAAGGTTAGGCCTGATTAGAAGGATGAGGTGGACCCACCTTGAGGAATACTACATTGGAAAATCCTTTGGGCTTTGAATAGTTATTTTGGGGTTTTGAAGATGAAGAAGAATCATTTGATTTGAATGGGGTGTTCTTGTTCCGTAATTGGATCTTCTTTTCTTTAATGGCATGAATTTCTAGTTTTTGGGCCATGGTGAATGCTTCATCAAAGGTTCAGAAGGTTTGGACTTATAGAGTTGGTGAGATGTGTCTGGCACAAGCTCTAGTGAACAAATCAATAAGTTTAGTCTGAGGTATTTGGAATGTCAATTGGTTAATGAGACTCACCAGTGGGAAATGAAATCTGTGATAGATTCATCTTCATACTTGCCAAGTTGAATAGAGATCGGTCATGGTGACTTTCTTGGTAACATTGATTGAAAAATGATCTAGAAAATCTTGGGCTACTTGATTAAAGGAATAAATAGAATGTTGAGGTATCCACTATACCAATCCAATGCTGGTCATGTAAGGGACATTGGGAAAGTTTTAGAGAGAAAAGTGTCATTGTGGGTAATTAGGTAACACCCATGTTTGAATGACCGCAAGTTTTGTTGTGGGTCTTCTTTACTATTGAAGTGATTGAATTTAGGCATTTCCCAATGTACAGGGTAAGGAAGAATGGGAATAGATGGATGGATAGGCTCATTATAGATTTCATCATATGTTAAAGAATTACAAGAGCCAGAAAATAGATGCTTCTAAGGTTTGCATCTTCTCCATCATCATTTTAATGAGGTCGTTAGTAGGTTGGGATGAATGGGTGCCCCTTGTAGAAAAAGGGGTTGATGCTGAATGTATGAGGTAGGTGAAATATTGGTGTATGGTGGCACTGAGTATGAGAACTGCGTAGGAGGAATAGATGTGGGTGGAATATAGCTAGCATAAGTAATAGATGAGGTAGGGGTTGTTGGTAGTATGTGTATGCGGGTGGGGTAGTCATAACAACTCTAGTGGTGATTGGGGGTAAGGATTGTGGGATAGAAAGGATGAGGTTTTGGAAAGGGGTGTAAGTTTCTAACACTAGAGGTGGTTGTGATGCAATGGGTATATGGGAAGTGGTGGGTGTAGATGGAGCTAGACTCATAGGGGCTGTCGGAGGGACAATCGATGTCGTGGGTGTGATCGATGATGTATAGATGTTGTGGTTATAGTGGCTGTGGGATTTAGTTGAGACACCATAGGTGATAAATTGGATGACAGTAGCTCAAACTGGTGTTAGTTGATGTAGAAGTGGGGGTTAGAGCTAGAGGGATAGATATAGGCATGTCGTATATTAATTATCCTGAGGAATCCTAGGTGGAAGAATGAGCAAGGTAGTACTAGAGGGAAAGCGGATTTTGGTAGAGGAGTCTGCAAACTCCTCATCATCGGTAGTGATGGGGATAAGCCGAGTAGGATCCATAGGTGACAGGAATGGATGGAAGTGATGGACTAGGTGGGAGTGGTGATGGCTAGCATGAAACATGAGGGTGTTAGTTTGGTTGCAAGTCAACACCATGTGAATCAACATAAATCATGTGAACTATACTCTGTAAATGACACAGGGAAAACAGAGATGGGACAAAATATATTTGAGAGGAAAATTGGGTAAATATTTTGATAAAAATAAAAACAGGGTGACTAATGCTGGTTGCAAGAACCGATGTTGGTTAAGGTGTGACCGATGTCGGTCACAAGATGACCGATGATGGTTACTGTGAAGAATAACAATTTCAAAAAAATAAATGCAAACTGGTGATTTTAGATAGGGAGCTGGTATTGGAGGACTATGATTAGAATACAAAGAGTATGGTGACACATAGAAACTTTTAGACAGAAAATAAGGTGAGATGAGTGTTCTCTGGATAAACTAATCCAACAAAACAAGGAACCGATGCCGGTTTGGTAAACCGATGCCAGTCATATGTAAATCAATGTTGGTTACTATGAAATATGAAAAATGAAGAAAAATGAGGTGTTGTGAATTTAGATTGTATGAAGAATCAACCCAAAATCCTGGGTATGATAGGATGAGGCCCTGACACACTCAAAGAAATTCAGAATACTCCAACTATGATGGTAGAGTGTGAAAGGAAAAATAAAGATGAAGAAAATGTATCCTCTCACCTCAAAACGTAAGTCAAGCACAAAGCTATGAAAACACGCAGTCCTAAAAGTGAATTTTATATTTGTTGTAGCTTATGCTATTTATGACTGACACGTGAATTTAGAATAGATTTTTTGGTTGGGAAGGGTCCTACAAAAAGGAAATCTAAAGGGTGAGGTTTCAGGTTATGTTATGGTGGGGGCGGTCCTTCCTCTGATGGGGTACTAGACAGAGATAACTAGTTGGGATTACCTATCAATCCTCTGATTGTGTGATCGTTGACAGGAATTCCTAGGTAAGATGTCATTTAAGAAGGTGTGTATATTTAAATTTTTGTGTAGTTTGGCAAGAGAAAGAGAGAGAAGCAAGTGTTTTCTATGGTTTAATTGTGTCAACCATTAGCTGGGCATGACTTCCAGCATATAGGTTGCCCTCATTTTTAATGTGAGCTATAATGCACAAAATCATAATGCAATGCAAGTGTTTTAATACCCAAATTGAAATATGATATTCGATGTAGCAAATGATGAAATGAGAAGAGGGATGCTTTTTCACTAATACAATGCAAGAAAGAAGAAGTGGTTCATTTTAAGCCCCAAATGAAAAATGTTATTTAGACAATTAGAAGAAAGGAATATTACCAGGGATAATATTAAATGTGTAATTTTGAAATGAAAGAAACACACAAAAACTTTTTCCCTATATGAAGAAAATGTAATGAACCCAAGAGAGGGTCCCACCAAGCATGCCAAAATTTTCACTTTTTTTTACGTTTTGAATGTGATTAAATATATAAGGGTGTGGGCCAAGGAGGAATACCTATTGCGATGGTTGGTTTGAAGGTTGTGCACACGTTCTAACTTCTTGATCTAATGTAATCGTGAGAGATTTATTTTGGCTAGGAGGAACTACCTGAAATAGAAAACAAGACCACAAAAGAGAGTTAAACAATATATGGCAGTGGACTGCCTAGCATGTGCTAGATCCAGAAGTACGATACTTCCTAGATGGTTGTCAATCCACTATTTAATACAAATTAATGCAAGAAATAATGTAAGTAAAAAAATCCTACTGTAGTTGATATGATTTAGGTATCTCATTCAAATACAATAAGCAAATTGAATATAATAGGCTAGGTTATAATCAGATCTGGAGGTGGGGTAGTTGGTTAGGGTTCTAGTATTAGTTAGGGTCAGATTCTAGGTCACTTAGGTTGCTTGGGTGAAGATTCTTAGGTTCTGTTATTGATAGGATGGCCAACACACAGAGACCGGGTAGTTAGATATAACCGATGATGGTTTAAAGAGAGAACGATGAAGGTCATTGGTAATGAGTAATCAATATACAATCGAGATGATAGGAACTCAATAAGATCGATTGTGGAAATTGGTCGAGGTTAGAAAGATATAAAAATGGGAATGGTGGTGTCTCCATGGGGATCTTAGGAACACTCAAATATGTATAAAGGTCATGTATAGATGATCAAATGGTATGGTGGTGAAGGGTTGAGTTTGCAGAAAGTGAATGGTGGGGGAATGGAGATGCTAATAGAAAATGATAACATAGAGATGAAAAACAATTAAAATAGAATAAGGATGGAATGACATAGGTGATAAACACACTTACTAATGTTGCAGGTCCAATGGATAGGTGGTGATGATGATTGATCGGTGGGATGGAGCTTGGTGTCACGGCGGTGCTTCCCGAGTGCTACCATGAGAGAGATACCTTTGGATCTGTCTTGATGTTAGCTATGGCTACTTGGATGTGTGAAAGAGCTCTAGTTTTTGCTTGCATGCAGATCTCCTTTTCTCCTAAAACTCAAGAATGTGTCTAACCTCTCAAACAAGGTTACCAAAATGGTTATATGGTAACCAGCGATGGTTTTGTTGACCATCGTTGGGTAAGGCGAGATTCCTTAGGTTTACTAAAAATGACAGATCTTAGCAATCATTTAGGTAAGGTGGGATTCGCAAATGAAAATAGGTTTACTAAAAATGAGAGATCTTAGCAATCATTTTTAGGGTGAACTAAGTCTTAGTTAGTTATGGTGAGTCCAGTTTTAATGAGGTGTCTAGGTGAGGTGGAAATTGGTTTAATTAAGATAATTAAATGATGAATAAAGTTATCTTTTAATGAGTGGGAATGTGGTTTAGAGGAATAATAGGCATTGATGACCCAATAATTTTCAGTGGATAGATACTAAAAATAAGTTTATAATGTGATATGAGGTGGAAATTGGTTTAATTAAGATAATTAAATGATGAATAAAGTTGATGAGTAATTTAAGTGATTAAATTAATAGTTGTGATATAAGGGTCATGGTTAGGTAAAAGTGTTTAAGTTAGTTGGAAAAGGGGGAGGGAGTGTGACCAATTTTCATGTACACATGAAACTCATGTAATACCCTCTCCACCTGATCTATTTTGATGCATCTTAGGAGGACACCATTCACATATATTTTGAACAAGATGTCGTCAATAAGAACATATGGAATGGATTGTAATCTAAAATATCTCCTCTTTTCTTTTCTTAACCCTTGAGGTCTTTGACTTGTTTGAAGGAAACAGACTATATCTCGAGTCCAACATGGATCGGTTGAGGCATCGGTTGATTGATGTTGATCATCATGTAGCACCAAAATAGCCTCTTCTTTACCACTTGACTTGGTATGATGTTTCGGAGCTAGCTTATCTCATAATCCCTTTCCCGATTAGCTTGGTCACCTTAATATCAATTTCATATTCCATGACCCATGTTATCCAAAGCCCAAAGACTTTTTCATTAAGGTCCTTTTTAAAAGAAATTCTTTTATACCATCATGTGTGACTAGAAGATGAATCCTACTATTTGACATTAAATTCCTTAACTTCTTCAAACTTCTAATAATAGAAAGGACATGTTTCTCAATGAATGAATATCTTACCTCATAGTCCACAAGGCCTTGATGAAGAATGCAATAGGTTATTCCCCTCATTCTTGGTTCTGCTACACCAAGATTTTGGCGATGGTGTCTGAACCACTAAGGTCATAGAGAAATAATTCTTTGGAGAATTCTGGATTAATGAGAGTTGGAGCTTGAGATATGGAATGCTTGATAGCTTCAAAACTCCCTTTTCCTTCCGTTGTCCATTTGAATGCAAAATTATTTTTCAACATCATCGTTAATGGCTTTACAAGAGTAGAAAAATCCGGCATGAACCTTTGTACAAAGTTAATCCTCCCCAAGAATATTTAGAGAGCCTTCTTATGGCTTGGCAATGGTAGAGCACGGATGGATTCTACCCTCTCCGAGATCAATCATAAATCCTTATTTCAACACGATGTGGCCTAGGATCTGACCTTCATGTGCCAATAATATGTATTTTTGGGATTCAAGGACACTCCAAACCTCCTACACCTTTAGAATACCTTCTTAAGGTGAAAGAGGTGGATTTTTGAATTCTTGGAAAATAAAGTGATGTCATCAAGATAGAAAATCATTATTTTGTTACATGACTCCTTGAATATCATATCTATAGCCCTCTCGAAATGTGGCTCTAGCATTTGACAACCTGAATAGCATTTTCCTATAGGCATAAGTGCCACATTTTGTGGTGAAATCCATTTTAAATTGATCTTCCTCCTTCACCATGATCTAATTATAGCCCAAATATCCATCCAAGAGGGAGAATATTTCTAAATATATGCTCTAATATCTACTCAATGGAGGGCAAAAGATAGTGATCTTTGAGGGAGGACTGTTTAAATCCCAAAAATCCACGCATAACCTGATTTTTCCATTCTTTTTCTAAGCGGCACCAAATTCGCTACCCAACTTGGAGAGTGCTTGATCAGGAAAATGATGCTCACCTCAATGATCTTGTTCAACTCCTTCATGAGAGGCACAATATATGGGGTTAACCGGTATTTATTTTTTTCCTTATGGGTTTAGCTTCTTGATTTAGCTTTATGGTATGTTGTTCCAATCTAGGATTAAATCCCTTCAAATCCTCATAGCTCCAAGTGAAGACATCCAGAACTCTTGGAAAAGTTATATGAATTTAGATTTTTCTTGATCTATGCTCACCTTTCCAATTTGGAGCATTTTACCCTCTCTAACCAAAATGGGCTCTAAATCTTCCCTTTTGACTTGAATGTTGGCCTTCTCTTTTTAGAATTGATCATTTGGGTTGAATATTGAATCTAGAGTCACCAAACCCTTTGGAAATTTATTTGTATGCTGTGATTGCACCATTTTATCCCCGTACTATTGCTCCAATGCCTCTTCATTTTTGCTAAGAAATCAGCCTCCTCTTGTAAAAAATAAATGATTTGTTGATCATTCTCAAACACCTGCTAGCTTGTGTTATTGTTTGGTATAGTTGGCCTCACAATTACATGAATATGTGGTTGTGTTTTATCTCTCTTGATATTTTCCACCACATCAAATTTTTCTCCAATTGTTGGAAGCTTGTCCGCACCTCATTCTTCTTCCTCGATATGGCTTGAATTTTGAATGCTTCAAGGTCTTCAATTTGATCTCATACTCAATGGTTGTAGGATTTGAGCATATCATTCTTAATAACATGTCTTCCTCTAACTTGGTTGAAAATTAACTCACTATCCCCAAACACTTGCAAGTTTTGATACCCCTTTTTCTTTCCCAATGTAATCTATGGATCAAAGCCTCATACTTGGTTGTATTGTTTGAACATGCAAACCTGAAAAATGTAAATTTGAGTAGTACTTCATACCTTGTGGTGAAAAAATCATTGCACCTCCTCTAGCACCATGCCTGCTCCTCAAACTGTCACAAATAATAGTTGTCATACCCCTGAATTGACTAAGTACCTAAGGATTGAAGCCTTATGGCACCCATAAATAGGGCATGAAGGCATGCGCAGAAGTAATTTTCGAGAGAGGCATGAAGGATCTTACCAGAAAGAATGGAATCGAGTATTAGTAAGTTTTGGACAACAGGAAAAAGATGTGCATAGGGAGCAAATGAAAAAGTGACCAGATATAGATGTGGATAAGCTATGGAGACTTACAGATCAAGGAAATGATATTCTAGGGAATCAATATGGTTATGATGAAAGGATAAGGAGTCAAGGTTGTTAAGGATTAGCTAACACATGCATTCTAGAAGGCACTTGATTGAGGGAAATGCATGGCAACACCTGGCATATTCCTAGGTAGTGGTAGAGAAATGATGAAAATATTCCATTAGGCCTTCACATGTGATGATGAGAATGATTATTCTATGGGTATGATGAATTTTAAAAATAAAAATGGATAGATGGGGAAAATGAGATGGGTGAGAAATATATGTAATGGTGAGCTCTGTGATGTAAAGTAAGCTCTACTAGTATGAACATTTCGCATATGGAAATTTCTTGATGTAATCTTGGCTGCCATATTTTGGCTTATGAATATAATGAAGTGATTCTAAAACACTCATGTGATGGATCTTGATTTGTGTATTTTTCCTTTATGTTCATGTGTGTGTTATGGGTTTTCTTGATGATGCTCATGGGTTGATTCTACTTTCCTTTAGTTGATCATGTTAATCTATGCTTGGAATGCATTAGGCTAGGAGTTAGTGCTTACATCTTAAATTCCATGAATGAATGCACTTGTTTCTGGTTATATTACATCCTTGTGTTAAGAAGGAACATTCTCATGAAGCTCACATAAAGGAGGGACTTGGTGCTTGTGTGTGCCTCGGGTGAGCTTCCAGACTAAGATTGGATGATATGTCGATGCGCTTGGGATTGGTTGCTGAAATATGCGGTGATAATAGAGACTACATTTTGGTTCCATTGTCCGGGACCTCTTTTCAAATCTGTTGTGAGAATGGTGCATGATGATAGAGAGATTGGCCTTTAATAATGTCGAAACATGGCTTAAAATAATGGAGGATGAGTTTGATCAAATATTTACTCTCTGGACTGAGTTCAAGTCACATAAATAGGTAGAAGAACATTTTTATCATGAGTTCTACGAGACATTATTTTGTTACTTTTCGGTGGATTTGTATGAATGGCTTTCGGTGTATGCATCTAGATCGAGCTAGTACTATAGACCTTGTATATAGACCCAAGAGGATTATCATAGGTGCATGATGTTGATCGACTTGCACATGTGTTTTTGATCATTGGTGGAGTAGAGTTTTGATGAGTTACACTTTGGAGTACGTAATTTCTATGTATTCATGTCCAGAGATTGATGAGTTAGAGTTTTGAGATATCTAAGAGGATTGTTCTTGCATGCTATACCCTTAGCTATAAAGATCCTAATCCTTACATTGAGTTTGGAATCATTTCCTATGGCTATCTAAGCTTCTTCCGAGAGGCTGGGAGAGGAATCTAGGGTGGAGGAAGATGGCGGACCTTACAGTTGAAAAGGAGAGGGAAGAGAGATGAATCAAGTATAATGAAGCTCATGAGAGGGAGTTAGATAGACAACGCAAAAAGTTACAAGAGCAATGGATTTATGGAGGAAGATGTTATGAGAATGAATTGAGGTTTGTGCGGAGGAATTGGAGCCTAAGCATTTTGTGCTACCCCATCTTGGCAAGCACGGAAGAGAAACCCCCTCGGCTTCTAGAGAAGGCTCGTCATATGAAGAAAGGAGAGGAGTCATTGGCATGCATCTGAATCCACCTAGTGACCAACCCCTGGCGCTTATTTTTCCAAATCTATAGATAAGTATTACTAATCCAGTTGATATTGGTGGAAGTAACCGATCAAAGCACCCTAAGAGGTATAACTTTTCATTTGACATATATATGGTTGCACAATCATTTCTGTGTTTGGAGGTAAATTTTGGAGCGACATTTGGGAAAATTTTAGGTACACAAGGCTTGGGTATCAAATCTAGGAGTAGCACAGGACACACATTTGGTAGTGGTGTAATATCATAGACTATTGGCGTGTAGTTCGGGCGTGATCATGGGGACACAAGGCATAACCACTTCAAGACATTTACCTACTATGGTATGTGGATCTAGTGGAATAGGAACTAGCATACCTAGTGGACCTAGAAGATATGGAGGATCCGGTGGCTCAAGAGGGACAGAGACGCTAGTGGATCCGGTGGATCTAGTGTTGGAGGAAACACCGAGAGGGAATCAAGGATCTGGATCGGGTATACTGAGGGCCTTAACCACCTCACCAAGAATTTTTGAAAATTTTTTTCATCTACTAGATTACAAAGGTGTTGAGGATACATCGAGCATGTACACAAATGTGATCTGCTATAGCACACGGAGGATCACTACCCCGAGAATAGAAGACAAGTCAGCTTTACAAAAATTTTACGAGGATGCGTGCACGGTTGGTACTGAAGTATGACCCCCACCGGATAGTAGTAGAGTATGCCACGCTACATAATTCCTTCTTAGTTGAATTCCATATTCTTGAGTTTGTACAAAAGATCATTAGTGCATTGAAGGAAATTCAACAAGGTATGACAGAGAGTGTGTGGGAGTATGATGCACATTTTAAGACTCTCTTATCAAAATTGTCTTATGATATTCATCCTTCTCAACATGCTCAGTGGTTCATTAGAGGACTAATAACGCCTTTCAGGAGAGCATTGTCACATAATACTTTCACAGACCCGCATGAGGCCTTGGAGGCTTCCCTACGCATTGAGGCTATAGGAAGTGTGGATATTGGTGTTAGTCCTTTTCTTAAAGCTCAAATTGCTGCAATGGAAAAGTAGTTGGAGAAGCTATCTACGAAATCATCCCATGAGACTCGTAGTGGCATGTGGTGCATGAACTTCAAGGTAGAGGAGCATACAAAGGATAGTTTTCTCGAGAGATTGGTAAGCACCATAATGGTAGATTGTGATATTTTCCATGGGGATCATGATGCATGTATGTATCCACTATTGCACTATGTGATCCGTAAGAATCTATTTTTCTACTACAATATTTTCACCTCTACTACTCATGACACCAAGGATTGTTGATTGATTGAACAGATACATGATGTTATTGATATTGGTGTGCACCAAACCAGCATTACAAATAATTCCAACAATGATGGTCATCACTATGAAGGACATGTGGATGGAGGAGTTCTTGTAATAGGCTTTCATGGATGATTTAGAGGTCATGGAAACTACGGATGTGGAATAAGTGAGTTACCACATGGAACTTTTTACAATTTTGGATCTATGGAGCACTATAAGCACGAATGTCCTTACCTACTACAATGATCTTAGTGTGGAAAGAAGCAAAATTATGAGGAGTACCCGAGATATATTTGAACATATGAGCTAGTAGCATCAAAAATACAAGGGTGTTGGTATGGTAAGCGTTAAGAATGATGACTCATAATGGATGTCAAGGGTGGTGCGTGAGTCAGAGTTAGAACTGTACTGGTGACAACATGAGCTAAGGCTGCACGTACCAAGGAAATACCAAAGAAAATGCCCATTGGTTACTAGAGAAGAGGTGGTGCATGGGAAGTATCCATACCCTACTCATTAGAAAGAGGTTTATCAAGAGACCATGGATGTAATTCAAAGCCTACAAGGAGAGATCCAATGCCTAAAGGAGCATTCATGGTAGTTAGAGCAAAGGAAGAGCGAGGCTCCACAGAAGGATCTAGATGAGGTCAGGGAAGTATGTAAAATGTTGAGGTAGGAGAATATCATCCCTTTTCTAGGGGAATGGTTATGAGATAAATTATTATGCGCTAGAGGAGAACGCAAGTAATAGGTCCGCATGCTAACCTTCCCCCTCACACCATTGATTATGATAAGGATATTACCTTGAATGCAGTAGTCGACGGATGGCTCCTAAGAAATATTCTAATAGATACGGGTGTAGAAGTTAATGTTCTTACCCTGGACACGGAATCAAATGGGAAGGCCCCCATTACAACCATCTTCAAATGTGTTGTAAATGGCTAACAATAAAAAAGTGATACCCATTGGCATCTTGAAGGATGCTTCGATCACTAGATCCAAGGGGAAAAATTCACTGGAGACTTCGAGGGCTTAGCGATAGTTGATGTGGATAACTTTCCAGTGTTACTTATGTGCCCCTAGTGTTATAATAATAATGTTGACCTACAATTCAATAAGGGTATATAAGTTTTGAGAACAAGGAAGAACAATTTATTATCCCTTTAACTAATGGGAAGTCAACACCCTATACTAAGCCCATGGGAGAAGAAGTCCTCAATAGAATTTGTGTGCACTATCAGATATCCTAAGGTCTTAATCCTATGGAGCGAGTTATTCATTTTGAAGATGCTCAATCTTTGAGTGATACCACTAGTGCGGCATGTGACGATTGCGCACATGGGACTTATGTGTTAATTGGGCAGAAATTTGAGGCTCCATTATAAGAGTGACAAGGGTGTGCCCACTTAGGCACCTAAGAGGGGAGTAGTTACCAAGCTACACTAGGGATGCAACCATGATGTTTTCCTATGAGCCATGGAAGCTCAATGGATATGTGATATTTAAAGAAGGAGCATGCTTGTCTACACTTTGTGTAAAACCATAGCATGTTGGTGGATGGTGCATCAGGACAATCTTCTAGGGTGACGTGAGGTGAGGATTTCACTCTCTATTATATTCTTCAGGAGCAATGTGCCAACTAAAATTTTTTTTATGATGGGAAATGATCCACCTCAGATCATGTCTAGGAGTGTGAGAGGATTTGGATGGAAGGCACAAAGGCTTTACCTCCTTCCCTCTGGGTGTAAAATTTTTATTCCACACTACAAGGTTGTGTACACACATGGTACATTCATTCAAAATTATGCCATCATACAAGGAACTAGTGGGAGTTAATAGATGAATTGATTCAAACCTTTGAATATCAAATTACTAAGCCATTGGTGAATGAGGCGTTGTAGGTTGTTAAGTGCCTAACTATGGGAGACAGTGTCATGGAAGAGGATAGAATATTGGAATTATTGGGTGAACCTAGCTTAGAAGTATGCTCTAATGAGGGAGAATCAGATGAGATACATCTTGAGCACACTTTCATGGAGAAAGAGAAGGGAAATTTGGTCTATGTGATAGATGGCGAGGAAGTGGAGAACTTGGATGCTAAGCATACTATGGGTATGCTCAAAGTAATGAGATAGTGCTGATGAGCAAGTGTACACCTACCATGAACCTCTCAAAACAAATAATATTAACATTGGATCAAAAAAAAAATCGAGGCTACTATTGGGGACTATTGGTCAGAAAAGGAGGTTTCAAAGATCATTGATCTATTGCATGAGTTTCAAGATTTATTTCCGCGTGGGTACCATGATCTTAAGGGAGTTCACCACTCTTTAGGAGAGATGTGGATCAAACTAAAGGAGGGAGTGCACCCGATTCGGAAGATACCTTACCGAATGAATCCAAATCTACGTGTCTGGGTCAAGGAAGAGATAGAAAAGATGATTACTTTAGGTATCATTGAAGCTATTGAGGAATTAGAATGGATAATCCCAATGGTCATTAGTATTAAAAAGGATGGGAGGATAAGGATCTATGTTGATTATAGAGATTTGAATGTAGTATGTGTCATTGATCCCTTCCTAACTCCTTTCACCGAGGAGATCTGGAAGGAGTAGTTGGGCGTGAGATCTATTCTTTCATAGATGGATTCTCGGGGTATCATCAAGTTAGAATTGCAAAGGAGGACCAATAAAAGATAACTTTCACCACTAAGTGGGGAAGTTTTTCCTACATAGTCATGCATTTTGGATTGAAGAACGTGCTCTGTTGTTTTTCATGCATTATGGTGCAACATTTTAAGACTTCATCCATAAGTTTCTTCAAGTCTACCTTGATGAATGGACAATGTATAGACTATTTAAATACCATTGTGACAATTTGTGGTTTATGTTCAAGAGATATCTGAAATCTTCGCATATCCCTCAACATCAAGAAATGTATCTTCGCTACTCCAGTGGGAACCCTTTTGGGGAATATCATATGTAAGAAAGGCTTCTTGCGGTGGATCTTTCCAAAGTTTCCATTATTGTTGGATTGGGGGAATCTACCAGCCAGAGCATAGTGTGTGGATTCCTTGGGAATATGGGGTATTACCAGAAATTTATTAAGGGGTATGCCAAAATTGCTACGCCAATGGAAGGATTGTTGAAGCACGAGATGTACATTACATTAGGGAGAGTCACAGCGAGATGGCATTGGATACATTGAAGAATAAGTTTATCATTGTGCCCATATTATTCTTTCCTTCTTGGAATAATCCATTCCATTTACATGTTGATGCTTCAGGATAGCCATTATGTAACAATCGAATTTTAAGACTTTAGAAATAAGGAATTTTTTTATTTTTATTTTTTTTTTTGTTCTCTATTTTTTTGTTCTCTATTCTAAATGCATAATTTAGAACACACATTTCATAACAACCATTCTTATAATAGATAACCATATGTAGCTGTAATGACTTGGTGAGCAACCAATCTATTCATTTCATGACTCGGTGAACTACCAATCTATTCATGTGTAACATTGAGTTTTTGAGTATTCTCCTAAATACTTGGTTTTCTTACCCTACTCTAGGTATTGAGTGATCTGTCTAAGGAACCTAACTGAATATTTGTTACCAATATTCATCAGCATCATGATCCTTAGCCTAGGTGACATAGGACAACGCAATCAAGCAGCTTGCAATACTTTGGCCAAAGATTTCTAACATATTGTTCATATATCTTATTCCTTGACGGACATACTCGTCAATCTAGAATACGTCCTTCACCCCACTCCATTGTTATCTAGAATGCCTTATACTGACTTCTGTCAGTTCCCTTGCCCAAGGTTTACTCTAGTTTAGGGTAACAACATAGGTCATGATATGAAGAGGCTCACAAAGACTTAGGATAAATTGGCATACTGGGTCAACCTGGGTTAACCCCGTGTGCCAAGGTACCCTGAGTCCTAGAGGGCTACTTCATATCCTAACTATGTTACTATCCAAACCTAGAAGGAAAACTTGTTCAAGTTCAAAGGTGTGTAGGTCCTGACGATCAATGCAGAAGGGTGTTACCACATGTTAACTGTATTGTTGTATCCTCGAGAAGATCCTAATATTCTCGAAGGTACAACCTTACAGTTGACGTGTGCCAACATCCTACAGAACAGCCTCATTAGGATGTACATACCTCCAAGAGTTTACTTATGTTAAGTTAAATTGGGTTAATAGACGACATGTTCGGCAGCCCATCTAACCCCGAGTCCAACCCTCTTTAAGTCCTTATTAAGAGTCAGATTTTAATTAATCCTAAGAACTTAATTAACTAAAGGTTGCTTCCAGATTGGTTAGTTTTGGCATAACATCCCGTTATCCAAAAACAGGACAGCAACAACACAAGTTCCTTTCTTATAAAATGATTTAACCACTTAAGGAGTTGTAACAACCTAATAGGCTGAAACTTATCAGACTTATTACAATTAAGTCTTAATGTTTTGCAATCATATCTTCCTCTTTTAAGTATATCTTTGTTAGAGAGGAAGAGTCTTCCTCCTATAGTAAAATGCTAGGGTATAACACACCCCATTTATGTCCTTTATAATCTCAACAATTTTCATTATAGTTTTACTTCACATCACATGATATAATGAAATACTTAGATAAGAATGTTGCATTCTGCCCCTTATTTAACTATAGCTTACTTAGGGAATTCCTCTAAGTCCCTTTTACAATTTATTTATCAAAATTCACATCCAACCATATAGATAATAAGTAGAATATCCTCAAGACAAGATACCATCCTACCAACAAAGGTACAAGAGAATTTATACAACCAATGCCAAAAAATTCTCAACTTTCAATTCATAGTCAAACTTATACATTTACAAAATCTATGCATCTTAGACACACAACATAACAACAACCTTTCCTCAAAAGAATATAACTTTTCTTTTCTAGTACAATCTATGCCAATCAGATTTCTTTAAAAGAATCAGATTTAGAACACCAATGCATCATATAAGTTTGTGCCTTCTTTTATCACTTACGTTGTCCATCTGCAAAAATTACTAGCATGAGTCAGTTCAATGAACTGAGCATGACAAGCACTAAACCTTAAAACGAGATGCACTCAACTAATTGTTTCCATAAAACAACCCTGCTTTAAGGATCAGTTAGTATATCATACAATAGGCGTAAGTAATTACAATCAGTTAAGAAGAGCAATAACATCCTGAATCACTTCAAAAGGGGAAGAGTAGAATATGTTAAATATCATCGATCCTAACATTTTAACATGATATTTATTCCATTGATTCCCTTTAAAAACAACAGATCATACTATCACCTTATATTCCAACTTCACCACAATAGAATAGGATACTAAGTTATTTATCTTAAGATAAAAAGGTTTCTTACATCATGATCTAAATTAAGATGATTCATCTAACATTAATTAAGATGTTCATCGCAATAGGATAAAATAAGAATACCCAATAAGGAGAAAGAGAATATCACCCAGTCCCCAGTTTGTATTCCCCATTCAATAGCTAGTCATCATTCACCTTCTTTTCTATTACAATGCGAATAAGTAAAAGAAGGCTAACCAACAATGTTCAACTTTATCCTAAGAACATTCCATCGTAAGTCCTTACAGCTGAATTCATTCCAACTGTTTGTAAAAGAAGCAAAGCAGTAGTGTACCTACCACAACAATCATCTATTTTACTATCATTAATAATAGTTCCTTTTTCAATCCAATAACAATTTTACAGATGAATAAAAGGGTTCCAAGGAAGAGATCCAAACACTTTTAAAGCAAAAAGGAGAAACTTATAACCCTGTTCAAAACCAAATCTCCCAATCAAACAAGTATTCCCTCTCATTCATTCATTAAAATAGTGAAGGCTATACACAGCCATAAGAGTTATAATAATTTCATATAAACTCTATATTAATTCAATGAACCCAGTCAAGAATTGAAACCGAGTAAGAACTCGTACTCAGAATTTACCCAGGTGTTTAGTCAAGATAGAATTAAATGATTACTTCTCAACTTGTCACTCCTGAAGTAAAAGATTGAATTCCTAACAGGATTAGAAACTACGAAATGATTTCAAGTCAAACCTTTCACGGTTACCTGGAAATTTAGGCAAAACTATCATTTCCAGTTTCATCCCAAATACATTCAACTAATCCTTTAGCATGTGATGGAGAATGATAACTACTAAACAATCTAAAGTCAACATTAAATGTTTACCAAACAATTTGTAGACTATCATTTCCAGTTTCCTTCATACACATGCAATTATCCAAACATGCAACTATCTCATTTCGGGTTCAGAGTTTACCGAAGTTCATTCAAAATAGGCTATATTCAAACGAAGATCTTGTAATATTTTCAACCAATTCCTTTGTGTTCTAGTCTCAAATTACAACCCGAGCATCTTGTTCAGCACGTGTTCTCATCAATTCAAACATTCAACCGAATGCATCCAATACAGTAGTTAAATCCCTTAACAATTAACAATTATACAAAGAAAACTAGACGGTTTCTCAGCTTGGCCGACACCATGCCTAGTCGTCATTACAATCAATATGAAACAAGTTCTTTGAATAGCCTTTCAATATATTACCCACATTGAACTAATAGAAACTTCCACATCGAAGAACAAGAATGGAGTAGTGAGTAAACATTAAAAACTTCCTTAGTTAAAGAAAAGTTTACATAATCATCTTTCAACCCTTAGTTAACAACAAGGATGAATTGAAAGATTATAAACAGAGAGTCCAGTCTATACTCCATAGCTATCAAACCATTTTCATTAAGAACTCCCTTTAAAACTTATAGGGTCACATAAAACATTTACTCCAACCAAATACGGGTTCACTACAGGCCCAAGTTTTCTTGTGTATAACACACAACAAACAGAGTTTTAACAAGTTGGAAAACAAGAACAACCCATCTACAACACATCCCAATTATTACAACTAAGAAACAAGTCACAAAATCATAGAATCTTGAAACCCAATCAACAGAGCTCATAAGACAACAAGTATCAACTAAACTCTAGTTGCAGGTAAGGTTCCTTAAACAAAAACATGGGTCTATCCAGTTTTAACATTCATTTCAATAGAAACAGAGGAACCCACGATTCTTCCAAGAAAACTCAGTGAGAAACAACAATATGTTTTAAACAAGAAAACCAGTACCAATGATTACCAGATCACATTATGCTAAGAAACTTACAGAGTTCCCTTTTTGCATAGATTTTCATGTGCTAACACTAACATAACGAAAAGTCTAATCAAGATTATTCTTTGTAAAGGATTTCAAACCAAGAAGAGCAAGATTTATAAACCCAATAACAAATAACCAGGCAACATGCAATGTTCTAAACTAACGAGATCGAGTTGTTTCAATGAAATCATTTAGAAGAGAGCAAAAGATTTTAACAGTCAGAGCCTATCATGCCTGATAGTGTCACTGTAAAATCGAAGAAGACCATGAGCCAAACTTATTTCTTCTCCTCTTCTCCACGAAAGATCCAACAACCATATGCTTCTTCCACAATGCCTTTTATAAATTCCAAGAAATGAAAATAGATTGGAAACCTCAAAAATAGTCATGAAGTGCAGTTTAATCTGCTGGTTCGAAAAACCAGAGTTCATGCAGAGTAAAAATTGGAGACCATGCACAATGAAACAACCCTTGTGAAATCTACTGGCATGCCTACCAAAGTAGTTTAGGCTCAAAAACCAAACGCAATTAATTTCATTAATCCCAAATCTCCCGCTCAATCCTATTTGCCACCGCCCGCCAAGTCTGGCTATTGCCAAGTCGCATTCAACAAGCATTTCAAATTTTAGTGACACTGCCACCTAGGCTTCCACCAACCTAATTTTCCCCTACCAAAGTTGGCAGTACCACCAGTCCTTCCATCCTTATCAACATCTTAAATGCCCTAGGAACCATCACCCAACACTTGCGACCCTTAGTTTCCCTTTCATGCCAATAACTTAGGATAGATAAATGGCTTAGGTTAGATCTTAGGTAACTTAAATTTTATACCTTAGGATATAACACTAACCACTAACCCCTAACATAGGTCCTTAGCAATTAGGTTAGATAATTCCACATAGGTAAGTAACAAAAATGCCATAGTTTAAAGCACTAAGTTAGATCATCATATAGCCTTGTAGTATTAGGTTCTAGTTTTAATACTTAGCAACCCCTTCCAACTCCTTAGTACCGAGTTTAGGTCAGAATCAGAATTACATCAAGTAATCATAGCTTAGGTAGGAGATACTTTCACCTAGCTTAGGGTTCTAGTTTTCTCCAATGCCATGAATAGGTTGAAATCCCAATTACGCAGTAATGACCTATCAGGGCTGATTTCCAAAGATCCAATGAAACTTTCCCTGAATGGAAATATTTTCACACAAAAAGAGAATTAAAGAGCTTACATCTACTAAGTTCAGTCCATATGCTCTTAGTTCATGGAATGCCAATTCATCAGTTGTTCATTCTAAACAGATTTAAAACATTCCTTGGATCACTGAAATTGATCCAAGGGTGAGTCATATAAACAGATAAGTTTACAATTTTCCTTAAATCAGAATGCACACACATCTATAAGAAGTGAAAAATGAATCTAGGAAACATTCCAGTTCAATCAAAATATCTAAAGAGTAGAAAAGACTTAACCATATCAAGCATGATTTCCCATAATCAAGAGAACATATCCTCATAGGAAAAATCACATATCAACACTTGAATGCAAAGGAGGAAAATAACAATAGTCAAGGGTGTTACAGATTATGGAAATATTAGCACAACCTGGAGAAGGAATTTTTGACCACCCCTTGTGTTTTTCTTGTAGAAAGCTAACCCTAGTAGAACAGAACTATACAACTATTGAGCACGGAGCATTATCAATGATGTACGCATTGGATAAATTTACGAAGTATCTATTGGAAAAACCCTTTATTTTCTACACAAACCACATGGCACTAAATTAATTGGTAAACAAGATCATTTTACAAGGGTGCATATGCCAATGGGTCATGTTGTTTAAATAGTTTGAGTTTACATTTGTTGTGAAACCAAGAAATTGTAACTCAGGACCTAGCCATTTATCCAAGATTTACTCAAGGGAGGACACATAGAGCATTAAGGATATAATGTCAGATGTACAACTATTTAGATTGTAGCACACACCCTCTGACTTGGAATATATTGTTGTATTTCTCAAAATGGGTGTGGCAATCTTTGAAGGGAATGAAGACATTGGAAAGGAATAATTTAGCCATACGCATTGCACCCCACGTGTTAATTAGTGTAGACTTATACAAACTAGGCCACAATGAGGTTTTGTGTTGGTGTGTGTTAGAACATGAGCACATTGTATTCATGGAGGAAGCACATGGTGAGATTTTAGGAGGAAAATATGCATGAAATTCCACCACATAGAAAATTCTATTGGTAGGGCTCTTGTGGGAAAGCATCTACCAGGATTGTATTGAGTTTTACAAGGCTTGTGACCATTTCCAGTGCCTTAGAAAACTAGGAAGAAGAGATGAGATGCCCTTGAGACCGATATCTATTGCAAAATCACTTTAGAAGTGGGAAAACTATTTTGTAGGACCAATTTCACCTATCGCACAAAGGACTCGGTTCACATTTATATCATTACATACATAGATTATCTTATGAGGTGGGTAGAAGTAGTGCCTACAAAGGATTGCACAACAACCACAACAACAAAATTCATGTGGGAAAACATACTCAAGTAGGTATGGGTAGCCTTTAAGCATAATTAGTGATAAAGGCACACACTTTTTAAATTATACGGTCAGGATTTTTTGATAGATTTTATGGTGGCCCATCACAAGACCACCCTATATCACCCCCAAGATAATGGAATTACTAAGGCATTTAACAAGATACTGAGTCACATGGTGACCAAAATTTGTGATCTGGTAAAATAGGATTGGGATGAAAAATTCTCAGCAATACTATGGGTGTATAGGAAAACCTACAAGATATTTAACAAGGCCACACCATTTCAATTAGTGTTTGGCATGGAAGTTGTTTTACCAAAGAGAATTTATGCTACCATCCCTATGTATTGCATGCATAAGCAGATTAGATGATGAGAAAGCACTACAGGAGCACATGGATAATTTAATGCAGTTGGATGAAAGGTGATCACTTTCTAGGTGGAGTCAGAAGAATGAGAAGGCATGAAAAAAATCATGACATGATCATCATATAAAAAAATAATAATTTGAGGTTGGGAAGATGGTCTTACTTTATGACTCCAAATTTTTGCGCCATCCTAGGAAACTAAAATTCCATTGGTTAGGACCATACATCATCTTGTACATCCTTGATTCAAGTGTGTTTCAGTTACAAACACTAGATGGGATGAGGTTACCAGGTTACTTCAATGGGAGTAGGTTGAAGCCCTACTATAAATAAGGCTTCGTATAGTCAAAAATAAGGTAGTTTTACCAATTAGTTTAGATTTCTTTTAGTCCTTTTGGTTGTTTCGTTGTCATCATTTTTGGATTTTTGTTTTGCATTGGTGCATCGGTAGCTAATTGCATTGTAATATGTTCTATGCGCAGGGGTATTGTTCATACATTTTCTGTGGGGTTAGGTAGAAGATGTATTGAACATGGAGGCCAACAACTTTGATAGTGGACTATTAGGAAAATTAATGTGAAGATAGAGGAACAAGCAATGTAATGGATAAAATGTGTAAATTTGTGTAGTTATGAAGGTGGGTTGAAAGAATCTAAAGACCATAAGGGAAGGATCACGTAGTATGACATAAGATAGGTAGAATTATAGGGAACTACTTAGTAGACAGTGCAAACATTATGTAATTTGGAGTGGAGATGGGTACAAAGGAGGTATGTGGCATTTTAAGTGGTATTGGAGCACCTAAAGGTTATAGTTGCAAAGTGCAAGGGGAATTCGTGAAATTTGACTTAAGTGAAATAAAGTGTTTTATTAAAAAGAAACATTAGGACATGGTTGGAGGAACTCTAAGGCATTGATAAATTATAAATAAGAGGTAAGAATAGTCATTTAAACTACTTTTTCCTTAAGGAATTTCTTTTGTTCTCCCAATCTCAAAGTGCAATGAAGTTTTTTTGAATAAGAGTGACACGAAGTACTATTACGAACCGGTGGACTTATACAAAGTTGTAAAATTTTTACATAGCATGAAGGGAAGAAGAAAGAAGAGTAGGAATGAGGTGGTGTGAAAGAAGTAGTGGAATATGTTGAGTTAGGGAAGTTGAAAGAGAGGAACATAACACCTAGGGCACAAACAAAAAGGAGAGGTATATGGCACCAAAGAAGGCTCAAACAAAGAAACCAATGGTGGAAAAGGAGGATCCTGTGGAGATCTACTCAAGATGCAATACCCTCCTGGAGTTATTAAGGCTGAAAAATGGATCTCGAAGCTATATAAATGTAAGAACAGTGAATACAACAACCAAACATCATATAATGAAAATTCAATGCGGGCGGACCTATTTTCGGACACTCTAATGGTGGATGAGCTCGGAAACCCTAAGGTTGATGACTCGGTGTTGCAAGTGTTGTAAAATACTAGAGCTTTGTAGCTATGGAAGCTTCCTTCTTTTCCAAACCCGCCCCCACTTTTCGGTGGTTAATGTTGTGGGTGCACGAATATTTTTTCTACTTTGCGGGAAGAAGAATGAGGATTACAAGCCAATTGATTCAGATGGTTATGGGCCTGTGGAACACTAGAGAGGATATTGCACTTGATTTATCTACCATGGATAAGATTGAGGAGCTGGTGAAAAAGTTAAACTATGAGAAGGGGGTAGGGCATAGGTAATTATATATCTCTTAGACCTAATATTGAGAATCACCTCCTAGCTCATTAGCTTGAAATTGGGTACATCAGAAAAGTGGACAGAAATTAACTGGAGGTTCTTATATGTGGCCTATAGGGTATCCAAGAGGGCACACTACAATTTTTCCCAATTCATTGTGAATGGCATCATCGAAGAGGCATGGGTACAGAATGAGGCAGGAGAAAAGATCACTTGGGGCTCCATCCTATTATTGATCATGTTCTGGGAGATTGGTGTCCCAGATGGACCAGATGAGAACATGTGGGTTCACTCACCCACGCATGCATCCCATGTAATCCAATTTACAAAGTTCACCTATGATGGGACCATCTCGAGCACTTATAAGGCTTAGATGAATAAATGGTTTGAGCATTTTCATGGGGATTTTGAGAATGAGTGGTGCATCCCCCACGAGTTACCACAAGTTGTGGAGACAAGGTAAAATTTTCCGTTACCCAACATTTTTGTCTAGCAAATTTTATGATGGCCAAAGGAGAGATGGGGCCCATGGTGCAAACTCCCCTTCACATTCATAGAAAAATACATGAAGTGCACCATTAACCGGATCAAGGACATGTGGAAGTTGATTTTGATGCATACAAGGTGGATGTTGATGTCCACACATTCCGAGATATATATAATTATGGCACTCGACCTACCTAGATCGAAGTTTTGGAACTATATTTCATGGACTTACACCCACAAGTCAGCGTTACCATCAAGGGGTATGTCCATCGGGTGTTCATGTAACTGTGCTCCAAAACTCAAGGAGGGTTTGAGATGGAGGTTACAGAATCTCCTTTTCCAAATCCATGGGATATGTCAATCCCTCCCATGAAAGTAGTGTAAGAGGAAGAGGAAGAGGAAGAGGAAGAAGAACAAGATGAAGGAGGGTTGGATACTTCCAAAAGAGGAATTACTACATGTGACAAATCGGTAGCAAGGGCATTAGCACTTCAGTATAGGGTGGGAGGAGGAGGAGGAAGAGAAGTAAGAGCCTAAAGAAAAGAGACAAAAAAATGCCCGACGCATAAAGCCCCACTACAGACTCGGAGGAAAAAGACCCCACCACTTTCAAATCAGAATTGAAAGTAGAACAAGAGGTCGGGAGGTGATATGGAGACCAAAGATGCATGTGAGGCATGGGGAGAAGGATAAGAACACTTTGTAGGGGCTGAGAAGAGTCCAACACATGGGGCCACTACACCACAGAAAATTGGCCCAAAGGGCGATAAAGGGGACTCCTTTACTATAAAGGAGGATGATGTAGCCTAGAATTTATTATATAAAACCCAAAAAAACCCATGCACATTGGCACATCACCCATCTTGAGTTGAGCACTCACCTAAAGCATGCAAAGGTACCAATCGATCTTTAGAGTTTCTTGTGTAGGATGTTAGTGTAATGAAGATACAACATATTCAGAACCATAAGTAAGCATAAACATTCCACAGAGAATAACCAGATCTAGATCTTAGAGAATCATGAATTAAATAATAACCATAATAATATTAACCATATAAGAACCAGTTATAGTCATGTTTAACACCATTATCCATCCAATATACTCCATTATATTAAACATTGAATTACATAGAATCTTCTTACATTACAAAGCATTACCATAAGTTATGTGTGCATCAGATCCAACAACATAACTCTATAATAATTCACTATTCTAACCTCTCTCTAACTACACATTTCACTACATATTTATAGGGGTGGGGACTTTCCCTTCACTACCTACACACTTCCCAAAATAAGTCACATGTTGATAATAGCCATGTACCTTTATAATAACATGCACACATACAAGTGCGCTAATAATAGACATCCTATAGTTAACTAGAAGAAGTAATCCTATTATTATCTTGAACTCATGCATGGTGCTTATCAGATGCTCATTCCCAAAATAGAATTTTCATGTCGTGTAAGTCTCCATCCCAATGTGTGCTCCACACGTTATCTTCCAAAAATATCCCACATCCATGAAAATGGCTAAGTCTCAAATCAGCTTGTCTTGGCACGCGTTTCCTTCCCTATCCTTTCGTGCCTTCAAGTATGCCTTGTTCCTACACGTGAATCCTATGTGTGTCTTCTCCTTATAAAATATTGTCTTCTCAACATTACCCCACACTAAAGTACATTTCTATCCTGAAAATGGGGATTCTTTCTGATGTTCTCAAAGAATAAAGAATAAGAATGGAAATAATATAATGAATCACTATACAAAAGAATAGACCTCTACTCTGTAGCACCTTCTTCTTCAACCAAGAGGATCAATTTTGGATATTCTATTTTAATCTTAGCCTCCAATGTCTGCCATTCATCCAGCATGGTCCTTGTCTTCTCTAGAATTTTTGTGGCAATGGCTTCCAATTCGTCCTGAGTAATATTTTCCTTCTCATTTTATAGTACTTGGACAACATTGGCCATAGCAGTCATCATTCCCTCTAGAAGATCCATTTTCTGCACTATGTGCTTCCCAATCTCATCTATTCTCTCCTTATGTGGGTCTTGAGATACTGTAAGGGCTTTGCACTTTTGTTTCACAAGAGCCAATCCTTTACATGTCCCAATGTCACATCTTTCATGGCCTTTAGAACATCATTGTATTCAACCAAAGTTCTGATCCTTATCATTGCTTATGGGGTTACAAAAGTGTTAAAAGCTTAGTTGGATTTATTTAATTCATCCTTCATATTTTAGAGCAATGCCTCATAACTTGATATTTTCCTAACCATGGAGGCCCTTGCTCTTTTATCTTCTTATTCGATCGATCCTTTGACACTGGCATTCAAATTGGTCCATCTTCTAGCACCAAATAAACTAATGTGCGCACATAATACATAGCCAAAGGAAACTTCTTAGGTACCTTAGACTCAAGATGAGGTCTTTCTTTCAGAACATATTCACCAATTTCTTCTGCCATGTTAATGAAGGCCTCATTCTTCTTTTTCGGGTCCTTTTCTCCTTTTAAACACGTTATTTCTATAGCTTTTTTCCTTGTTGTCTTCAAGTAGCACTCTAACGGTGGATTATTTATACACGTTCCTCTATGAAACCTCTATAGATACCTTAACCAAAGCATTTCTTACCTACTCATCAAACATTAGAGTGGGCTTGATTGTCATGTGTCTACTTTGGGATGCCTTCTACACTCTCCTTGATATAAAATATTCCTCAAAGACTTCAAAATTTGGCTCCTCCATATGGGTTTGCATGGACCAGGATAATTTTTTCCTTGTGCATGCGGTGACCATGTCTGGATCCATCAGCTCCCATGCATACAACTCCTTAAGGCCTACTGTGCTCTAAAACTAGGCATGGATTTTTTTTTCTTATGTCCTCAACATAGCCCATACTTGGCACAACATATTCTTCATTGGTTCTCTTCATTCTTGGTCCCTTAGGAACCCGAGCACCGAAGTTTGGAGCTGGCCTTTCTCCTTCCTTAGTAGTAACATGAGCTTTGGGTTTCTCTTACACTGTCTCTTCTACTTCCTTCATCCCTTCCTCTTCATCTCTCACTTCTTCATATTTGGGTTCCTCCATATCTGCTCGTTACATAGCCATGGTGAGGAACCTAAGTTCTAGGTCAACGATCATGTAATTGATACCATTCACTTGAAGAAGAAGGGAGGAGATACATACAAAGTGGTGGATCCTAACCACCTAATAGATGAGCAGCATGCAATGCTCTATAAAATATGTCGTTAGAAGTAATTCGACATAGTCGAATACGGGGACATTGTTCATACCTTGATCGTAGAGAGGAAGAGCAAGGAGAAGGAAATAGATAGGTTGCATAGGGGTTAAGGGGAGAGAAGGCACGAGACAAAGGAGGTGTATGACCAAGCGGCGCCCTCATGAAGAACATTATGGGACAATTTATGGTGTTGTTGAGCCATGTCGACTAATTATGGGGATGAGATGGAGTACCTTGAGGACCTTATAGGGATGTTACTTGTTAACATTAAGGATGGTGTGGGCCCCATAGCTACAGAGCTCGAAAAGGAGAAATAAGAAAACATGTTCATAATTGAAGCCCGGATCATGGAGTTGGAATATTTGCTCTCCCAACTCAAGGAAGTGAAGAATGCAATAGGTTTTTCCAACCCTTCTTGTTTCGTTGCACCAAGATTGTAGAGATGGTGTCTAAACCACTGAAGGCATAGAGAAATAAGTCTTTGGAGAAGTCTAGATTAATGAGATTTGGAGCTTGAGATATGAAATGCTTGATAGCTTTGAAACTCCCTTTTCCTTCCATTTTCATTTGAATACCAAATTATTTTTTAGACATTGTTAGTTCCTTTACAAGAGTGGAAAAATATGGCATGAACCTTCGTATAAAGTTAATCCTCCTCAATAAGATTTTCAGAGCCTTATTATGGCTTGGAAATGGTAGAGCATAGATGGCTTCTACCCTCTCAAGATCAATTATCAATCCTTATTTCTACACGATGTGGCCTAGGAGCTTGCCTTCATGTGCCAATAATATGCACTTTTTGGGATTCAAGGACACTCCAAACCTCCTACACCTTTGGAATACCTTCTTGAGGTGAAAGAGGTGGCTTTTTGCATTCTTGGAAAACATAGTGATGTCATCAAGATAGAAAAGCACTATTTTGTTCAACAGCTCCTTGAATGCCATACTTATAGCCCTCTAAAATTTGGCTCTAGCATTTGACAACCCAAATGAAATTTTCCTGTAGGCATAAGTGCCCCATTTTGTGGTGAAATCCATTTTAAATTGATCTTCCTCCTTCACCATGATCTGATTGTAGCCTGAATATCCATCCAAGAGGGAGAATCTTTCCGAGTTAGCAACTACCTACAATATTTTCTCCATGGAGGGAAGCGGATAGTGATCTTTGAGGGAGGCCCTATTTAAATCTTGAAAATCCACGCATAACCTGATTTCCCCATTCTTTTCCGACCGGCACTGATTCACTACCTAACTTGATTGCATGATCAAGAAAATGATGCTCACCTCAATGAGCTTGTTTAGCTTCTTCTTCATGAGAGGCTCAATATGGGGTTAACCAGTCTACCATTTTACCCGACGGGTTTATCTTCCAGATTTAGCTTTATGGTATATTGTTCAAATCTATGATTAAATCCTTTCAAATTCTCATAGCTCTAAGTGAAGACATCCAGAACTCTTGGAAAAGCTGTATGAATTCATATTTTTCTTTATCTATGCTCACCTTTCCAATTTGGAGCATTTTACCCTCTCTAATTGAAATGGGATCTGAATCTTCCCTTTTGACTTGAATTTTGGCCTTCTCTTTTTGGAATTGATCATTTGGGTTTAATATTGACTCTAGAGTCACCAAACCCTTTGGCAATTTATTTTTCCGTAGTTACACCACTTGATCCCCTTTGTTGCTCCAATTTCTCTTGATTTTTTGCTAAGAACTCAGCCTCCTCTTATAAAAAATTAATGATTTGTTGATCATTCTCAAACACCTACCAGATTGTGTTATTGTCTGGTATAGTTGGCCTCATAATTATATGAATATGTGGTTGTGCTTTATCTCTCTTGATACTATCCACCACATCAAATTTTTCTCCAATTGTTGCAATCCCATCCACAACCTCATTCTTCTTCCTCGGTATGGCTTGAATGTTGAATGCTTCAAGGTCTTCAATTTGATCCCATACCCAATGCTTGTAGGCTTTGAGAAGATCATTCTTAGTAGCATGTTTTCCTCTAACCTGGTTGACAATTAACTCACTATCCCCAAACACTTGGAAGTTTTTATACCCCTTTTCTAGCCCAATACAATTTATGGATCAAAGACTCATACTTTACTATATTTTTGAATATACAAACTGAAAATGGAAATTTGAGTAGTACTTCATACGTTTTGGTGAAAAAGCATTTCACCTCCTCAAAGACCCTACCTACTCCTTGAACCATTAGTGAACAGGTTGTCAAACCTCTGAAAGTAACTAAGTACCTAAGGCGCAAAGCCTTGTGGCATGTAGAAATAGGGCGTGAAGGCATGCACAAAAGTAATTCTTAGAGAGGCTTAAAGGATCGTGCGTGGGAATAATGGAGTCGGGACTTAGTAAGTTTTGGAAAATAGGAAAAAGATGCACATAGGGAGTGAATGGAAAAGTGACCAGATACAGATGTGGATAAGTTATGGAGACTTAGATCAAGGAAAGGATATTCTAGGGCATCAATATGGTTATGATGAAAGGATAAGGATTCAAGGTTGTTAAGGATTAGGTGACATATGTATTATAGAAGGCACTTGATTAAGGGATTTTGGTACCATGATTTCTTGGCTAAGTACACGAAGGCGCATGGGCGCGTAAGGCCTGGATAAAGGAGAAAGCACGCAAGAAAGGGGTTATAGGGAGGTTTAAAAGAACAAGGTGCGTGCACGCAAGACAAAGTAGGATTTTGAGACTTAGCCATATTTGGCATATCAGGAAGGACATGTGAAAAGCATGACCCAACTGTGCATGTAGAGTGGATAAGGTGTCATCTTGGCAACAAGTTGGCCTAGGAAGGAATATTCCCTATGATGGAAGTTTCTAGAAGACCATCATGGCAAGGAGTGGAGAGCTTGGGACCGGAGGAGCATGCTCCCATGGAGGACCACATTTGGACACTTAGAAATGGATCTGAAGCCTTAGAAAGAAGAGTTAGTAGTTTAAGAGGCCTATAAATATAAGCACCCACAAGAAAAGAAGGGAGAGAGATAAAAAAAATAGGAGCTCTCGTGAAATACTACGAGGAGTTGTATTAGGTTGGGTAGATAATATATAGGAGAAGGATGCATCAAAGGGGCTTGGGACTGTAAACTTTCTTTCTTTTTGAGAGCTAAGGAATGTAAATCTAGTTATGATGTATGACTTCAGTCTGCCATACTGTGATGTCTTGTAATGGATCTAATGGATGTAATGAGGTTACCAAACCATTTTGAATATGATCATTAATGATTCTAGTCCATGCATATATCTTCATGGTTCTATTTTATGTCTGTTTATGAAATTAGTGTGAATCCTTAAGCATTTTCCTTTCTGTTTTGGTTCATTCCTATAATCTATTAAGTATCTTTCTATTCGTAATGACCGCATTGGTCTCAAATTTGTTCGAGCTCTATGTTGATTACATGTCTAAATTCCACTCACTCTCTTTAATTCCCTATCATAGATGATGCTTCCCACTAAACTCACATAAAGGAGAGACTCAACACCCACACGTGCCTTGGTGAGTGCCCAAAGCACCTACTAGATGATAGGTCGGTGCAAATGAGATTCCCTTGTTCTTTGGTGGGTGTAAAAATGACTACATATTAGTTCCATTTCTCGGGACCTCTTTTGAAATTTGTAGTGGGAAATAACATCCATCATTATCTATGCAATGAGTGATAACAAAGTATTTAACTTTGGAAGGTGTTGAAACATGGTTTAAGATCACAGAGGATGAATTTTTTTAGAGACTCAAAGACTAGACCCGAGTTTGATACACATGGATGGGTAGAAGAGAACATCTACCATGAGTTGTATAAAACGTTTTTCTATTACTTCTCGGTAGAGATGTATTAATGGCTCTCAAAGATATTTGTCTAGATCAAGTTGGTATTATAGATCACATGTGTGGACCTAAGAAGAGTACCAGATCTGCAAGATGCAAATCTGATGTGTACTCATCTTGTGGATCATTGGTGGAAAGGAGTGTTGGCTAGCTACACCTTGGAATACACTATTTCCATGTATTCTTGTCCAGAAGTTGCTGATTTTGAGTTTTTGTAGAGCCCAAAGGATCATTTCTACATGTTATCCCTCTAGAAATGAATATCTTTATTATTACCTATAGTTTAGAGGCATTTTTGATGGCGGATAAACCACTCGAGTGTGGGGAAAGGAAGCTAGAGTGGAGGAAGATGGAAAAGATTATGACCGAGAAAGAAATGGAGGATAGACAACTCAAGTATAGTGAACCGCGTGAAAGGGGTATTGCTAGACAATGTGAGGTTGCAAGTGTGATGGATTTATGGAGGTAGACATTACAGGAAGGATTTTAGGTTCACAAAAAGGATGTGGAACCTAATAAGTCTATCCTACCCCATCTTGGCAAGTACGTAAGAGATACCCCTTCGGCTTCTAATGAGAGTTTGTTGTGCAGAGAGAGAAGATTCGTTGGCATGCATCTGAACCCACCTAGTGACCAAACCTTGGCGCTTGGTTTTCCATATCAAGGAAGGAGTATCGTTAACCCAGTTGGTATTGGTGGAAGTGATAGATATATGCCTAGGAGATACAATTTTTCATTTCCTACTCTTTATGGATGCACATACTATTCCAAAGATTCAAAGGAATTTTGGACTAGGAGAAAATACACAAGGCTTTGGTAACACATCGAGAAGTGGCACAGGACACACATCTGGTAGTGGTACAATCTCACAGATGATTGGCATGTAATTCAGCAAGACATTGGGGACCCTAGGTGTAACCACATCAAGCCCATTACTGGTGGCAGGAGGATCTAGAGGTGGATTTGGTGGATCGGGAGGCACAAGACCTGGTGGATCCAGTGGATCTGGTGAAGGAAACACCAGAGGAAACCAAGGATCTGGACCAAGAGGATAGGGGCCTCAGCCACCTCCTCAAGTAATCTTTGAAATTTCTTTACACTTGCCAGACTACCAAGGCATAGAGGATGTTGTGGAGCATGTTCAAAAGTGTTAATTACTATGGTGCACGAAGGGGGTCACAACCTAGGAGTGAAAGGCCAATCGAGTTTTCAATGACGTTGTAAGATCACACGCATCTCTAGTATATGAAGTATGACCCCCATCAGATAGTGGTAGATTACACTGCATTAAAAAATACCTTCCTAATGAGTTCCACATCCCTGAGTTTGAGAAGAATAGCATCAGTACCCTTAAGGAGATTCAATAAGGAATGGCGGAGAGTGTGCGGGAGTATGGCATGTGGTTTAAAACTCTCCTATCAAAATTATCATATGACATTCACCCTTCACATCATGCTCAATGGTTTTTGGAGGGTTGATAACCCCATTTAGAAGAGCTTTATCTCATAAAACTTTCACAGATCCATGCGAGGCATTAGAAGCTACCCTACGTGCTGAAGCTGTTGGAAGTTTTAATACTACAGTTAGCCCATTCTGGAAGCTCAAATCATTTCTATGGCTAATCAGCTGGAAACATTATCTGCAAACTTAGCTCATGAGACTCGTAGTGGAATGTGGTGTACAGATTTTGAATTAGAAGGGCATGTCAAGGATATTTTCCCCCAGAAGACAATACGCATCGTATCAATAGATTGTGAGATTTGTCACGGGGACCATGATGCAAGTATATGTCCCTTATTGCAGCATGTAATTTGGAAGAATGTATCTTTTTACTATAATATCTACACCTCTATAACACATGATACTAAGGATTGTATGCTAATTGATCAGATCCATGAGGTCATTGATCATGGTGTGTGCTAGACCAATATTGCCAGTAGTTCTAAGGGTGATGACCACCATTATGAGGAGTGTGCATATGGGGGCACGCGTGGAAGAAGTTCTCGTGGAGGATTCCATGGTCATGGTAGCTACAGAGGAGGAAGAAGTGAGTTCCCATAGGTAACATATTATAATTTTGGATCCACATAACATTATAAATGAGAGTGCTCGAACCTATTACAATGCTCATGGTGTGGGAAAAAGCACAAGTATGAACAATTTTTAGAACTCTATGAGCATATTAACGTGAGTAGCACCGAAAATATAAGGGCACCTGTTATGGTAAGCGTAAAAAGGGATTATTTGTAATGGATGCCAAGAGTGGTGTGTGAGTCGACCTAGAGCTGTCTTTGGTGACAACAAGAGCGAGAATCCACGCGTGTAAAGGAAATACCAAGATAGAAGAACCTGGTTTCAAGGGAAGAAGTGGTACATGGGAAGTACCTAGACCCTGCACATCAAAAGGAGGTATATCAAGAAACCATGGACGTCATTCTAAGTTTATAAGGAGAAATCCAGTGTCTAAAGGAGCAATCTAGGAGGGAGGAGCAAAGAAGGAAGGTCGAGGCACCAAATGATGATCTGGATGAAGTCAAGGAAGTATGTAAAATGTTAAGGCAAGAGAATATTATTCCCTTGCTAGGAGAATGGCTAAGGGAGAAAGTACCATGCACTAAAAACAGAGCACGAGAGGTAGGTTTTACATACAAACCTTACCCCTCATAGCCTTGACTATGATAAGGATATCATGCTAAATGTAGTCATGGATGGGTGGCTCCTTAGTAATATCCTCATTAACATAGGTGCATAAGTGAATGTTCTTACCTTAGATGCTTGGCATCAGATGGGAAGGCCCACATTACATCCATCTACGAATGTGTTATATATGGCGAACAAGATGAAGGAAATTCCTATCAGTTTCTTAAGAGAATTGGTTATCACCATTCAGGGGGCCAAGTTTACTAGGGACTTTGAGGTCTTGGTGCTCGATGAAATTTGATAAATTCCCAAAGCATTGTTTGGGTGCCCATGGTGTTATAAGAATAATGCTTGACATTAGGTTTAACAAATGGTATATTAGTTTCAAAAAAAAAAAGGAAGAATGGGTAATTTTCCCCTTGATAGATGGGAAGTTGGCACCCTACACAGAGCCATTGGGAGAAGAAGTCCTTGATAGAATATACGTGCACTCAATTAAGGATCCTGAGATAATCCATCCCACAGAAGGATTTATCCAATTTGAGGATGCCCAGTCTGTGAGTGATACCACAAGCATAGCATGTGACAATTGGGTACACAGGACCTATGAATTTATCAAACAAAAATTAAGAGGATCGGTGACCAACGTGACAAAGGCGTGTATAGTTCGGTGCCTAGGAGGAAGAAAAATACCAAGTTACTCGAGAGGGGCTAATCAAGAATATTTCTTGCGAGAAATGGAGGCCCATTGGAGAAATGAAAAGGAAATAAGAGAAAATATGAAATAAGAGAAAATCTTAATTATAACCTACTCGTAACTATTCATGCGTTTGGTGGGTAACACATCAGGACAACCTCTTGGAATGGCGTGAGGTGAGAATTGTCTTCTCCATAACGTTTTGCAGGAGTAACATGCCCACGGCTATAAAATACTACCATGGTAAGGAGACCACTTCCTTCCATATCCAAGCATGTGAGACAAAGCATGGATGGGGAGTGTAGAGGCATTTCCACCTTCAACATGGTTGACAAGTTGTACTCTACCCTACAAGGTTATGCATGTGCATGGTACATCCACTTGGAGACACATCGTCAAACTGGTAATTAGCAAGAATTGGTGGCTGACCTCATTCAAAAATTTGAGTACCGAGTACAAATCCATCAGTACATAAGGCATTGTAGGTTGTCAAGCACCTTACAACAGGGGATAGTGCTATGGTAGAAGAAAAAATACAAGAGTTTCTAGGTGAACCTGGCCTGGAGGTGCACTTTGAGGAAGAAGAAACATAAGAGATATAGTTTAAGTGCATATGTATAGAGAAAGAAAAGGGGAAGATGGTGTATGTTATTGATGGAGAAGAGGCAGAGAACTTGGATGTTAACCACTTTGTAGGGATGTGCAAAGTCATAGATAGTGCTTGATGAATGGGTGTGCGCCTACCATAAACCTTTAAAGAAAAAAATTTTAATATCAGCTCGGAAGAAGAGCCTAAAGAGGCTATCATCAAAGACTATTGGTCGGAGAGGGAAGTCTCCAAGATCATTGATCTTTTATGTGAGTTTGAGGATTTATTCTGTGTGGGTACCATGAGCTTAAAGGCATCCACCATTCCTTGGGGGAGATGAGGATAAATTTGAAGGAAGGTGTACACCCAATCAAGAAAAGACCATACTTGATGAATACCAATTTATGCATAAAGATCAAGGAGGAAATAGAAAAAATGATAGCATCAAGTATTATCGAGGTTGTGGAAGAGTCAGAATGGATAAGTCCAATGGTGATTAGTAATAAAAAGGATGGAAGGATAAGGATCTACGTTGATTACATGGACCTAAATGCATTGTGTGTCATTGATCCTTTCCCAACCCCATTTACTGAAGAAATATTAGAGGGAGTGGCAGGATGTGAGGTCTACTCTTTCACAGATGGATTCTCGGGCTATCACCAGGTAAGGATTGTGAAGGACTAGAGAAAGATGACTTTTACCACTAAGTGGGGAATTTTTACCTATATAGTCATGCCTTTTGGGTTGAAGAATGCGCTGTTGTGTTCTCGCGCATTGTGGTACAAGCTTTCCAGGACTTCATCCATAAATTTCTTCAAGTCTACTTGGATGATTGGACAGTATATGGGCTAGTGAAGGACCATTGTGAAAACTTAAGGCTGATGTTTGAAAGGTTTCGGTAATGGAGGATATCCCTCAACATTAAGAAGTGTGTCTTTGTTACCCCATTTGGAACATTATTAGGGCACATCATATGTAAGGAGGGCCTACTAGTAGATCTTGCAAAAGTTGCATTAATTATGGGATTAAGGGAATCTACTATTCAAATTGTAGTGTGTGGATTTCTTGGGCATACAGAGTACTACAGAAGTACATCAAGGGATATTCCAAGATCACCGAACCTTTAGAAGAGTTACTTAGGCATTAAAGTGTCTTTCATTGGGGAGAGGCACAGAAAAGGCATTCTACACTTTAAAGGATAGGCTTGTCACCGTGCCCATCCTATGTTTTCCTTCTTGGGATAATCATTTCCATGTTCATGTGGATGCCTCAAGAACCGCCATTGGAGCAGTACTTACATAGCCAAGTGAAGGTATTATTGATCATCCTTTGTGCTTTGCAAGTAGGAAGTTGACACTAGCATAGTAGAATTATACTACAACTAAGCGCAAGGCATTGTCAATGATCTATGTGCTTCACAAGTTCAGACAGTATTTACTAGCAACCCCTTTTATATTTTACACTGACCATATGACATTGAAATATTTAGTAAATAAGCCCATTCTACAAGGGCGCATATGTCATGGGTACTATTGTTTCAAGAATCGAGTTCACAAAGTGGTTGTCAATCCAGAAAAATTAATTCCAGACTTGATCATTTGTCTAGAATAAATTTAGGGAGAATTCACAAAGCATTGAGGATACCATGCCAGATGCACAACTATTTATGTTGTGGCACATGCCCTCATACTTAGAAGATATTGCAGTATTTCTCAAGACAGGTGTAGCGTCGTAAGGGATGAAGGTATTGGATAAAAATCAGTTAGCTATACGCTTCACACCCTACATGTTGATTAGTGGGGATTTATACAAATTAGGATGTGATGAGATTCTATGCCGTTGTGTGCTGGAACATGAGCACCTAACCATAATAGAAGAGGCACACAAAGGTAGTGCAGGTGGACACTATGTAAGCGACACCACTACACACAAGATATTAATGGCTAGATTATGGTGGGAGACAATATATCAAGACTGCAAGAAATATTGCAAGGCGTGTGACCATTATCATTCCATGGAAAAACCAGGGCAAAGAGATGAAATGCCTTTGCACCCTATTCCCAGCACCGAGCCATTCAAAAAGTAGGCTATAGACTTCATAGGCCCTATTTCACCAACCACACATAGGACTAGATCATGGTATATAATCACTTACACAAATTACTTGACAAGGTGGGTAGAAGAAGCACCTACTAAGGATTTTATAGCAGCTATTACAGCAAGGTTTCTATGGGAAAACATTATTACAAGGTATGGATTCCCTTTGAGTTTGACTAGTGACAAGGGTACACATTTCTTGAATGAGACAGTAAGGATTTTGTTAGCATAATTCATGGTGGCTCATCACAAGACTACCCCTTACCATCCATAAGCAAATGGAACTGTTGAGGCATTTAACAAAATACTTAGTCACACGTTGACTAAGATATATGATGTTGGTAGACAATATTGGGATGACAAAGTATCATCCATTCTTTGGGCATATAGGACAACCTACAAGAGGTTGGATAAGGCCACACCATTTCAATTAGTGTTTGGAGTGGAGGGTGTCCTACCATTTGAATTCATGTTACCATCTCTATGTATAGTGCGCACAGGAGGATTGGTGGATGAACAAGCACTAGAAAAAATAATTGACAAGTTAATGCAATTGGACGAAAGATGATCACTTACTAGGTGGATCCAGAAGACTAAAAAAGTAAAACAAAAGGCATGGCATGATCATCACATTAAGAAAAACAATTAAATTTGGGCGGATGGTTTTCTTTATGATTCCAAGTTTATGTACCATCTTGGGAAGTTAAAATTCCATTGGTTAGGCCCCTAAATCATTTCATACATCCTTGATTGAGAACGTTCTAGTTATAAGAACTGGATGGGACGAGATTGCTAGGAAACTTCAATGGGAGTAGGTTGAAGCCCTACTATAAATAAGTCTTCTTAGTGTTTGTAATAAGGTAGTATTTCCAGTTAGTTTAGGATTTCCTTTAATGATTTTCCTTTTCTTATGTTTCCCTTTTCGTTGATGTTTTGTATTGCACCTTGGGTGCCAATAACCTCATTACTTTTTCAAAGGTTGTGAATGCATAGAGGACCACACATCATTTTAGTGTGGGGTAGAATAATGTGGAGGAAAGTGCAAAGTGTGAAGAACTAGGAAGGATTGCATTGGAAATCCCGGTGAATGGCCCTAGGAAAGGAAGTGCATGGAAGGAAAGGTGAAAAAGGATGGTTGGTGTTAGGGTAAGGCTACATTGTGGATCCACGTACAAAAGAGGAAGAAGTGTAAAAGAAAACACGAGGTAGGCGAGAGCAAAAATCATGACGGAAGTACCTTCAGTACTAGTGACATGCACACAAGAGTCTCCTATCAAGATGGATTGGTTACATGCTAGAAGGTTGGGGGATTTTTCTGTACAAGATTGGGCACATGAGTTAAGGAACTAAAGTCAGGTTTTGTTGAGAAAGCTACATTAAGTGTTGAAGTACAGTGATAGGTGAGGTAGCATTTAATGCTAAAAAGTGGGAAAAACTACAAATAGAAGGTCGATAATTTCATTATTTACTTTGCAAATACGAAGAAGGAAGAGCTTTTCCGAACTAGGGTTTCAAAATTTGATTCATGTGAAGAAAAATTTAACTATGAGTGACTAGTTTGGATCTGCAAACCAAAAGGGAATTAGTTCTTTGGTGTAGCAAGGTTTTGGAGAAGCATCTTGTTGTGAAAGGGATATTCCAGTTAGGGTTTGGTAGTTAGGTCACGGGTAGGAAAGGATTTTCTTCAAAAGTTTGAGATCTAAGCTTGGAAAGGGTAGAGAAGCAGGAAAGAGAAGTTGAAGTGCAAAGATAACATACACAATGGCACCCAAGAAACCAGTTATAACACCTAAGAAGGGAAAAGGAAAGGGAAAGGGAAAACAACAAGAAACTACCACAAGTACCAATGAAGAATGGTATGCAGAAATGCAAGTACCCATATGGGGTTTTTCTTGGAAAGGAGTGGGAGTCCCATTTAAGAAAAATGACTATAAGCGATTATAACCATCACACAAATGTGACTGAAAAGGAAATGGTGCTAGATTTATTGCATTTGAAAAACAAGAGGACACCAGAAGGGTTACCCATTTATAGCAACGAAGTAAAAGTGAAGTTGGGGAAGGTGGGACTCTTGTAACTCTATGAGTTTCCCTACTTTGGAAAGCCTAATTGCCTCTATTAGTGGCTGATGTCGCACGTACACAAAGATCACTTTCACTTCACAGGTGCAACATATGTATAACCCTCGAGTTGATTTCAAAATTCACAGGTCTCATATGTGAAGGAGAAAGTATAGAGGATGACCTATGTGACAAAGAAGCCATCAAAGAAATTGTCACCACATATGCATACAAGAAGGGGTCAAGGTACTTTGATATTGTAGATATCTAATACCTAGTGATGAGAATGGCCACACACCTAGTAACCAAATTTAATGACCAAGAGAGGTGGACACAAGTGAACAAGTCAAGGATCAATGTTTGTAGAAGGATATTAGAGAGTGCCATCTACAACTTATCTCTTACATCATGGATAAGATTATCCATATCATGCAGAAGGTGACAAGATAATTTTCAGAAATTTCCTCTTGACTATTGTGTTTTCAAAGATCAGAGTGCCAGATGCAGCTAGATAAGTTTGTTTGGGAGTACCCAAAGGAAGACCCCTCACCCACAAAGAGATTCAAAAATACACTTGTGATAGCATGACGACCATTCACAAGGCGTGTCTTGAGAAGTGGTATACACACTTGAGGAATGCATTCAGTCGAGTGGAGGATCCCAGAACAACTTCCAGTGCTCACAAAGGGAGAGGTTGAATTCACAGTATACCAACACTTTTGCATTGGTAGATTTAGGTTGGTTGATGAAAACATGAGCCCTTGGTGTAAACTTCCATTTTCCTTCACCACTCAAGTATTTTCAAGTAGGGGTAAATAGGTTTAAAGAGGCCAAAAGGCTAAGGTTTGACCTTAGTGAGGTGGATCGGGACCACAGGGAGATGCACAGGATGTTGGTCTACCCCAACAAGCATGCGTATGTGGAAAAGTATGTATCACATGAAGTTCAGATGATAAAACCATGACTCGCCCATTACAGGAGGTTTGTGGTGTGTGTATACCTTCACATAAGGCCAAAGTTTGAGAAGGGTTCTTACCTTGAGAATGAGATATCTATACCTGAAGACCCAACAGGTAGAAAGAGGACCGTATCCAAGAAAAAGGAGATGGAAGAAATAAATAAAAAGGTACCTAGTGTCCAAGGTACAAAAACAATGGGAACCCCATGAACAAGTAGTAGAACAGGTACTTACACATGCAGGAAGAGGTCCCCACTCAAAGAGGAGGTGCCGAATAAGGAGAGCCTATTGCAGAGGAGAAATCACCATAGCAAGAAGAGAAATCCAAATCCCTTATACTGGAATCCTCAGTTAGGAAGAGGCAGAAGGTTATAAATGAGGTTGATTCAAAGGATACAGAAAGCTTGGAGAACTACAGGGGTGAGAGGGATGATGATGAAGATGATGAACCTAAAGGAGACCAAGAACCACTTTTTTAGCATGCACAATTCAGAAGAAGAGGGCGGAGAAGAAGAAAATGAGTTCCTTTTCATACGGTGCAAGGGTAGCCAGGAGGAGAAAGGCACCCAGGACATGGGAGGTAGTGAAGAGGTTAGCTTGCAATATCAAAGAAATCCAAGCCTCACGAAGGAATAGATAAACAAGGCAAGAGAAAGAGAAGCAACGAAAATCATTAAGGCCTTGGTGGAACAAGAGTTGGAGTGCAGCACTAAGATAGTCATGAATGAAGATAAGGAAGAGAGTGTAGGAAAAGATCATGGAAGCATAGGAGGCCCTATTCTAATGGTAATTATTCCTAAGGGCACATGCACAAGAGGAAAGTGCATGGAGATTCTAGAGGCCAAGAATGGGTTATACTGATGACCCAAACAAGGTGTTGAGCGTGTGCTTCCAAATCACGGTCCCAACAAATCAACTCTTGGAAATAAAGTCATTTGATGAAAAATGTGCATACCCTTGCACGAGGAAAATGTTGTCATGGGTAATTGAGTCCCACATTGATGATCCAGATTTCAAGGTAAGCCAAGGGTAGTAGTGAAGTTGTATCGATTCAAAAGGAGACAACCCTTGGTGAGCACCCAACATATTTTGGATGAACAAGTCTATAATGCATTGAATAAGGTCTCGGTTGAATTGGAATACGAGGTTATGATGTAATGGATCTAATGGATGCAATGATGTTACCAAACCATTTTGAATATGATCATTAATGATTACGGTCCATGCATATATCTTCATGGTTCTGTTTTATGTATGTTTATGAAATGAGTGTGAATCCTTAAGCATTTTCCTTTTGTTTTGGTTCAGTCTTATAATCTGTTAAGTATCTTTCTGTCTAGAATGACTACATTGGTCTAGAATCCATTCTAAGCTCTATGATGATTGCATGTCTCATTTCCACTCACTCTCTTTAAGTTCCTATCATAGATGATGTTTCCCACTAAACTCACATAAATGAGAGACTCGGCACCGCGTGTGCCTCGGGTGAGCACTCAGCACCCACTAGGTGATAGTTCGGTGCTCATGGGATTCCCTTATTCTTTTGTGGGTGTAAAAATGACTACAAGGGAAATACATGGTGACACTTGGTATATTCCTAGGTAGTGGTAAATTAATGATGAAAAGATTCCATCAAGCCTTCATAGGTGATGATGAGAATGATTATTTTATGGGTATGATGAATTTTAAAAAGAAAAAGGGGTAGATAAGTAAGGATAGATAGGGAATAGGAGATGGGTGAGAAAGATATGTAATTGCAAACTCTTTGATGTAAAGTAAGCTCTTTTAGTATGAACATTTCCACATATGGAACTCTCTTGATGTAATCTTGGCTACCATATTTTGTCTTATGAATATAATGAAGTGATTCGAAACACTCATGTGATGGATCTTGATCTGTGTATTTTTCCTTTATGTTCATGTGTGTGTTATGGGTTTTCTTGATGATGCTCATGGGTTGATTCTACTTTCCTTTAGTTGATCATGTTAATCTATGTTTGGAATGCATTAGGCTAGGATTTAGTCTTTACATCTTAAATTCCATAAATGAATACACTTGTTTTGGTTATATTACATCCTCGTGTTAAGAAGGAACATTCTCATGAAGTTCACATAGAGGAGGAACTCAGCACCTACATGTTTTTTAGGTGAGATTCTAGGCTAAGACTGGATGATATGTCGGTGTTCTTGAGATTGGTTTCTTAAACGAGAAGGTGATAATAGAGACTACACTTCCTCAGTTGGCTCTTGGTCCACCCCAATGGTCTACACCATCAAGGCTTGATTCAGTGTGTCGTTAAAGCAAGTTGATTGATTATGAGGTAGATTGTAGGGGTACTACCATTCATACTCTTCTGCAATGTTATTTTGGACTGGAACCAAGGCTTGGGATGTTAAAGGTGCATTAGGATTATATGAATGAAACGGCCTAGTAGTTTTAGAATGCGCCCTTGATTTTTTTTTGTAGCTTGAATAGGAGGACTGTTAGGCTAATATGGAGGCCTATTCACTTGAGTTTGGGGATGGTATAGTATGGAGCTCGATATTTCTTCTTTTTTCATCACCAAATCATTCCCTAAATTTTGTAGTTGTTTCATGACTTCCTAGAGTTCCTTGGAAGTACTAGAAGAAGTGGAGGCCTCACTATTGCTCTGATTTCTAGGAGTTGGAATGGGGGCTATTTCAGGTGCTTGACTAGTAGAGGGGTTTCCCAACTCTAGATATAGGGGCATAGGTGGCCTAGGTGCTAGTTTACCAGCTTGGATTAGATAATTCTCAGCTCTAATAGTCATGGCATAAGCATCTGGTAAGGTTATCCCCCTATATATTGTATCATAACAGATATATCAGAATTTAAAGCTTTAAGGAAATAGAGGAATGAACCTTCACTAACTGGTCTTACAAGAATTGGGATCTGATCCCATATCCACTGAAATTGAAAATTAAAGTTTGTCATTTTTTCATTGGGAGCCCTCTTGATTGTAGTCAGTTGCTCCAATAGGGACAGATTATCTCCTCTTTCTCCAAACTGGTTGCAGAGGGTTGTGCATATTTGATCCCAATTTGTAATGAACCCCGCTACTAAGCTCTTGAACCACTGCAAGGCCTTTCCTTTAAAATAAGAAGCCAACAATTTAACTACAACATCTACTTCATTGATCTCATGAATGGTACAAATATTTGTAATATCCTAAATATGGTCAGCAGGAGTCATGTGGTTCTCCCCCATGAAGTAGGGAATATTTTTAATGTTGTAACCTAAATAGTGTTCTAGGCATTGAGGAAAACTAGACTACTTCCCGTGAATTGGACATAGGGATTTTGTGGTCCTTGTGGTGGTTTTGGATAATGCGCCATCTAGATTGGCTTGAGAACCCTAGTTAATTGAAGGAAGGGTCGACCAGTTAGAGGTGTAGATAAAATTTTGTTTGGTGGAGATGGAGACCTTTATACTCTTCTTCATCTCCATCCATTGACTAGTTTTAACTTCAAGTATTCAAAGACACCTTCTTCTCTTTCTTTGTCCGAGTTTGGATCCTTCTCATGTACTTGGTCCACTAGTACTACTGAAACAAATGAGACCTGGCCTAGAGTCACCAAATGTGTTGCTACAAAGCCTCCAAAGGCTGAAAATTCACCAAGATGCACATCCAATCTTGATAAACCTAAAAATATTGACCTCTTGGTCCCACCATGCGTGCCAAAAATGTTATGTCAAAAATTATCACCCTAGGATTTGTGCATTACAAATCTATACTTTTTACTAACATGGGATTATCTCAAGGCACGGGACCTTTGCAATTTGAGACAAACCTCCGGAGAAGGTTGGTTCCTTAACTTATCCTAGTGCCAACTTATCTAAAGCATAGATAATGGAAACTAATCTAATCCTACCCTCATGCTTTCCAAGGAGACAGGGATAGAATAATTCATAAAAGTAAATCTACTCTAAAGGAAGGTGATGCACCAAGAAAGGGTGAAACAATATAAGTGAGTGAAAAAATAGGGAGTAAATAAGGAAAGAGAGGGTAGGTGGAGGTGCCACAGTATAAGACAGTATTTAATTCCCTATATTCATAAACCACAACAAATTAAAGGTCTGTAAAGAGATATAAACATGCATAATATACCTGCAAACATAATGGAAGGAAAAAGATGCAATACAACTTGAATTAGGGAAAGAAAAGCCACAAAATACCAATTTTATTTCTTAGAAACATGCATAATCCATTACAATGTAGGCACAAGGAAAAATCCTTTTCAATAAACCCAAATTCGAGGCTTTTAGCTCACAGTAGCTCGAAATAATTTTTACAGAGTTATTTTACATTACATAAAGTCTCACCTCAAAATGAGGCAAATTTTACACTATATAGGAAATTTGGGTCACCAACCAGTAGGGTATTTTAAATAGGTATGGGGAGCCATAACATTTGGTCCTTTTCTTACATGAGTAATAATGGGCATCATGGCTCATTAAATCTGGTTGTTGAGTTTTCATTCATCCACCTACCCTTGTCAGGTCTAGTACTTGTCCATCCATGTGGGTTGCCCAACCATGTGGGGTTTGGCTGTGTCTAACCATATGGTTCATAAAAAATATGAGTGGTATGTCTAACCTCATTACTATCCAACACTGGGAAGATTAGACATCAAACTTCATTACCATATATGCTTCTCGGTCACCGACCAACCTAGGAGTTACCATTTTCACACCATGGGCTGTCCATCTTGAGTTGGATAGACATATTTCTCTATTCATACACTTGTGGGGATTGGATGGTCATCTAACCTTCCGTCATACACAAATCACCCATCAATCTCGATATCTATCTAGCCATGTCTTTTGTGTGATTCTAAGTTGCCCATTTATCTTTGATCGTCAACTTTAGGGGTTGGATGGTCATCCATCTTTGACTGTACTATATGCTTTTTGACCATCCTCATGGCCATCCAACCAAGGAATTGGATGGAATCTAAATCTATGATTTCCAACCTAAGGGGGGTTGGACATTTTCCATCTTATCCATACATTGTTGACCTGTCCAACCATGAGCTCGTCACCGTGTAGCCACAATAGTCAATTGACCAACCTGGCCAACTAACCTATCCGACCATCTCAACTGACCAACCCAGCTAACACACCCATCTGACCAACCTGGCCAACCAAATTGACTAACAAAACCCCTGGGACGTCCATCTCATCTGAATATCTTAGGAATCAAACCTAGGTGTCCAACCTAAGTTGGAATTTTTAATTTCCAAAATGAGCCCAACCACCAACTCAAACATTCGTTGCAGCGAGCTAGCCAAATCATGAGATACCATGAACATTTCAAAGCATTTCCCTTTTCATTAACTATCAATTTTTCTACCTACTAAGTTTTCCATTTTGTAGGGGGTGTGAAAAATGGATAAAAATGACACCACCGAAGAAGGCAGCAAAGAGAAAGAAAACAAGGGATAATTCCCTAGATGATTGGTTCTCTAAGATGTAATACCCACAAGAGGTCATCATTGGAAAATAATGGGAGTCGAATTTATGGAAATGCAAAATCAATGAGTAAAATCATTGTGCTTTGGGACACGAGGAGATATAAGAAATTATATGTTAATGGAAATAGGTCAGCGCGTGAAGAAGTGTCAAATTGTGATAAATGATTGGGTGCACAAGATGTTGGAGACTTTTGGTACATTACAACTATTTGAGTTACCTTTATTTGGAAAAAAATTTGACTTTATCTTTGGTTGGTTTCAAAAGTGCATGAAGATTATTTTTACTTTACAGGAAGAAGAATGAACACCACCGTATAATTAATCAGCAAAGTAAAATAATTACGTGACATGGGTGAAGATATTTTGATAGATATAGATGATAAGGTGGTGGTAGAATAAATAGCCACTAAATTTCACTACGGAGGGGGGTCGATTGTTTAATATTTCCAACATCTCAAACCTGCAAAAAGAATAGCCACACACTTAGTAAGGTACAAACTAGGAGACTCGAAAGATAATTTGAGGTGAATAAGAAGTTTTTACATATTGCACATAAGATGGCGCCTGACACAAAATACAATATTTCTCTATACATTGTAGATATTATTGTGGAATAGTACCATAACCAACATGAAAAGGGTGAGAAAATAATATGGGGATCAATTTTTCTCCTCATTTTATCTGGGAGATTGGAGTCACGGATGGACCACCAAGGCGTGGGTGGGAACACCAAGTAATCGTATGATCCCTAGAAAAAACAAATCCAAGTATACTTTTGATCGGGAAATCACTAACACATATAAGATGCATTTTTATTTGTGGTATAAATAGATTTATGATGCATTTGAGAATTAATGCCACATACCGAGGGAGTTGCCAACTGTATTGAATGGAAAGTCAAATTTTTGTAATATAATATTTTTGTCTCACTTGTTTTTTATTGTTAATTTGAGATATGTGTCCTTGGTACAAACTATCATTTTCATTCACATCCAAGTACTTTAGGAACATGGTAAGATGAAGAAAGGACATGTAGCTACTGAAATTTAATTCAAATAAATTGGGAGTGGAGAATCATCTTTGTTTGCAAGACCCTCTACTACGCGGAGAGGCAGCCATATGAAGATACCATGGAATCGATGGGATGCACCTCAATCCAATAATAACTTTGGTAGTTAGTAAAGATTCTTATAGATTTTATATCTATTTGTACCCAAATTTTAAGGATGGGAAATTGGTGGAGGATCACGATACATCCATTATACTACCACCTTCAAGAAGGAAATCTGTGAGACAAAAGAATCACAAACTTGGGCTTGTTTGAAGAAGAAGAAGAAACCAAAGGGAAGTTAGATCATAGTAGAAGGAAGATGAGTAGGACACAACAAGAGGAAATTTTAGAGTGCATCCCTCCTTAAACCCCTCCAACTATCACAACTTAAGGAATGCACATTACAAGTCCGAAGAAGAGTGAGATGATGAAGAATATCTAAGGATAGGAGAGGACTCAAGAGAAAGGAGTCCACATGTTATACACATTGGAGAAGAAGATCCAGATCAATCTAATAAGTGTGAACAAGGGGGAATACCTTTCACTACCATAATTCATATGGATTTGGATCAAGAGGATAAGCACAAACATGAGGAGGCCAACAAAGAAGAGGAAGAGGACACTTTGGACAAATGTATGAGGATGTTGCACAAGAATCACTTTGCATGAACAACGTGAAGAAGGGCCAGGACTGGACCATCACATGAAACACGGTCAAAAATACATTCCCCTCCTTGACCATTTATTTATTTTTTCAATGACCCAACAAAGGTCATTAGGGAAATATTCTAGCACGAACAAATCCAAAAGATCTATATTGTTGGGATATGTTATAAAATTCATAGTCCCATGTCCGCACACGTAAGGTGATATATTTTGCAATGTAGACTCATATAGAGGATCTCGAATTTGAATTAATCCTACACGTTATTCATGAGTTATAGGGAAGGAGAGACCTAATAAAAATTCTTCCAATTTTTTAATCTACATAATTGACAAATGTGCAAGCTAGAAAACAATTAATAAAGTTGGCTATTGAAGTCACATGCATAAATATAAACAAATGAGTCGCATTGTGCAATGTGGAGAAACATTGTGTGGATGCGAGCAAAAATAATAAGAATATTATGGAAAATCTAAATAAAGTAAAGAGGCATGCCAAATTTAATGCCAAAGTGACCGAATTTATTATAATTATTGCACATTCCTTCCCGGAAATAATTTTAGGGGCCAAACTTGACCAAAATAGGGAAATTGATAACCTAGAAGAATTGATTACCCTATTGATAGCAAAATTAAATGTAAGACAGAACTAACTCTAGATGATTTAGAAAATGTGAGGTAGGACGATATCGAGGGAAAAAATAATGAATATGAAAACCTTGGCCCCAGAGGTGAAGGAAAATTCACAAAATGTAGAGAAAATATTCCTAAAGTTTGCATATAGTTCCTGTAGTCACAAAACTATGAACTTAGACATTATTTATCTCGGTCTCTTACTATTATTTAGAAGGTTCTTAACTGAAAAAAGTACTAACTAAACCCCCATCTTTTGGCAATCTTATTTTAATTTATTTTTTCATTGTTAGCCTCTTACACCCACATGCCCAATCAACTTCTATCTTCCCATTTTATTTTAGCCTCGATTTGGGGCACCTATATTAGTATTGGGGCACCCGTGGGCACCTTGGTCCCACCAAGGGCACCCCGGTCCTTTTTTCACTCTCTCGCCACTTTTTGGGCTCTTTCTAGCCATTTAAGGTCTTTATATTTCTTATGGTTGACATTTTCGAGGTAAATTATGAAATTAGATCAAGAGAACCCTATAAATATAAAGTTATGATACCATAATGAAGGACCTAGCATCACTTACCACTATCACTCATCCGGAGTTGCATCCATCTATTATATTGAAGATCATTTACATCCACATAGCTCCATCATCAAGGCACAAGGCTAGGAAATCTACATCCCACTTCATAGAGGAAGATTCTATTCTATTCCATGCACACATTCTATTACATTTTCTACATTTAGCTATTGCTCGCTACTTCACACTGCATGCACAACTAGAACAAGAGCACATAGGAAACATTATGCACACACTCACCGAACTACATTTCGGTCTGAAATTTAGTGCAAGTGCTCGATTAGTAATCCCATTTTTGTTGCATCTCGAGGTCATTCGGCCCCTTCATATGCATTTTTCTTTTTTAGGGTTTGTTTTTTGTTTTGCGGTCTTGTAGGTCTTTATTCAATCTTGGATTATTGGTGACATATGAAGGAGCACGTTGAATCTGATATGACATACATAGAAGGTTCTAAATCACCTCTCATCCCTGTGAATATTAGTTTCAAAGCTTTTACATAGACCATGGTGCCCAGTTTCTAGACCATAGTACCCGCAGGAGCCCCGGTCCCTCTTCAAGCACTTCAATCCACTAGATCCTCCAGATCCATCCTTTTCGGGACTTCTACACAATTGGTCTTGCTTCTAATTTTTCCATTGATCACTACGATACTATCCTATGAGCATCTGTTATTTAGTTGATTTCTTTCCTCTTCCTTCTTGCATATTAGGGTTATAATTTCCTTTTGCATAGTTTTTTAGATCATTCACATACTTTTTTACTACTTTTATTTATTTATTATAACTATTCATATATTAGATTAATTATCCCCATAATACATAGTTTAGTAAATTTTAGATAATCATTTTGGTGAACTCGAATCAATCATGCATGCTTCAAAATTCTTCATTCCTATGGTTAAGTCATAATGAGTATCTCAATCAATGATTACTTGTTTTCCAATCCTGATTTACTACATAGAGTCCAACAATTTCTTGCTACTACTCACATTCATGCTGACATGCACCCAGACATGGTTTATTAAGCCTTTTCCGACACCTTTTCCTCACATATAGTATTTAATTCTAACCTTCCCTCGATGTTCACACTTTTGATAATGACCCGCCTTTACATATCATCTCTCATATTTATAATGTCGTTGTTAAGTGTACTTTGATTGATAATGGATCTAAACTTAACTTGTGTCCTATGTCATTTCTCAAAGTTTTAGGTCTTACCACTTGTGACATTAGCCCCTCTAGCGTTTCTGCATGCTTATGATGGTTCCATCCATACATGTTTTTGTCACATTACATTTCCCATCTCTAGTCACAAAATCATGCACTAACTATTACATTTATAGCGCTAAGTATGTTATTTTATATATGAATATCGTGTAATAAAAGTATTCACTAATGACCTATCCCCTAGTGTTTTCTTCATTTATTCAGTCATCTTCATTATTTTTCTTGCACAATCATCAATTATTTACATGGTTCTTGTGGTCTCTTAGGGAGTATCAGGTGTCATTATTTAGTCATTTTTCATCTCTAGTCTCTAACTAGGGTGCCTAGGGTAGTGATGGGGTGCCCATTGGCGCATGAGTCCATAATTTTAGGTGCCCTAGTCCCCATAACACTTGGGTCTAATTTAATTATTCAAGGTTGGTATTTTTCATTTTACCTCTCATTCCCTAAGTACTAGTCACCATTTCAATTCATAATTTTTGCAATTTGAACAAGATATCCCTATATAAACATAACATACTCATTATTCTATGGGCGGACTATCTACTATCAAGAGATAACTATCTACTAAGGCAAAGGACTGCATTTGGGCATCATTTACATCTGCATCACACAAGCATAGGGGGAAGGGTTGTATTCATTCTATTCCACCCACCATTTACATCTTACATCTAGTTATTGCCCCCTACTTCTACATCATTAACGATAGGGCACCCTAGGCACACAATTTCACACACAAGGAAATAGAACTACATTGTCTAGAATGTAGTGAAGCACTTAGTTATAAATCCACCATTATGGTAGCTAAGGTCATTTCGACCCCTTCATATGCATTTTTTTTTTTTTTTTTGGGATATGATGCTTTGTATGGGGTATTACATGTAGATCTTCATATCAGATTTACGGTGACATAAGAGAACATACTATGACAAAGATAAAGACACTATGAATACCTAGCGACGATATGATTCAAATCATGAGATTTTTCGCATACCAGAGTGCCTAGATCTCGAGACCGGGGTTCCCCAAGCACCCTATCCTCTCCCAAGTGCCCCAATCTAATCGGATCTTCATCTCGCTGCAATTTCTAGGGTAACACCTTCACATTGTTCAAGTCTAGACACACAGACAAGGTAAGTCACTTTCAGTTTAGTACCTTATTCTTCCTTTTTTTCATTATTTCATTTCATTTGAATATTAATTAAAATTATCTAGCATCATTATTTTGTTTACATAATTTATTGCAGTTTTTTTTACCTACTTAGATTAACTTAGAATATATATTCCAAATTCATATTTTAGTTAATCATTTTGGTGAACCCGCCTTCTTTTGAATAGCTTTCCCTAGGATCCAATCAAACCCTAATGGCTAAAAATAGCTCATCTTCTTCACCCATCATGTCTCATTTTAGCATTAACCCTATCTATGATGAGGCTGTCATAGCTGAGCTCAAAGCTCTATATAGTACTCCTGTTACTACACCCGATCATATCAAACAACAACTTTAGATGGCCAACAACATTTGCCTACTTGTTTTGAATATTCTCCTATAATCATTAGCATTGTTGAGGATCCAATAGCCTTTACTCATTGTACACCATGCGATATGGCTACTGTGATCCTCCTTCTGATCTTTCAAATGAAACTTTAGATAATTCTCTTATTGATTAATTACTTGGTATTGACAATCATTCACATATACATAACAATTCTTCTTTTACTCTGACCATTGATATAGCTCCTTCTCATGATTATACCATTTTTGACATTGCTTCTCCTGACACATCTCCTACTAGTTTCAATGTTCCTTCACATTATGTTGATGATCCTATTGATATCATTCTTAGTAACATACTCCTTTCGAGTCTCCATCTAATACGGATGAGACAGATGATAGTCATGGTTCTCCTTCTTTCTATATCACTGAGTGTGACTCTTTTGCTCCATTATTACCTTCTCCTAATATCACATCTACCACCTTTGTGCATGATTCACTACCATATATCGCTTCTTCTTCTTCTACTATTACATCTCCTATTGTTATATCATCTACATACTCTCCTATAGATGTGTCTCCATTGGTCACCTCATCTATTAAGGGTATTTCTGATGCTAGTCCTACCATAGCTATGGACATTCCTAGATATCTCCTACTATAGCTTCATCGACACCTATTCCTAGTGTGTCTTTAGCATTAGAAACTCCCAAATTACCTCTTGATATTCCTATGATTACCCACAATGGAAATTTACAACCACTTAATGCATTATTTCCATCTTCTACCATTCATTCGTAGGATATCATCTCTCTAATGCATGTATTAGGTCAGCTCTAATATCATGTTCATTCCCTTTCTTTAGAGAGAAAGGATTATTATGCTTCTATTAACAACAATTCATTACATGGTAACCTTGTTCCTAAGAAGATTCATAACTCTGCATTCCCTCAAAAATTCATCATGCCTACTTTTATGTGTTTTGATGGTATTAGTGACCCTCATGCTCATATTATACATTTTTGCATGCTTATGGCCTGTCATTCTAATGATAGATTTTTATGTAAGGCCTTTTGGTACAGTATTTATATATGAGGCATTACATTGGTACACTCATCTTTCCTTTTGGTCAATTAGCACTTTCTATGACATGGAGGATAGTTTCCTCCATCGTTTCATCATTAACAATGGCCTTAGAGTCACTAGTGATCACATACCTACTTTACGTTAGGGATCATCTAAGCCTATCAAGGATTATATCCTATGATTCAATGCTTGTATACATCAAATAATATTCCAACCTATTGATTTAGAGAAGCAATTCATTTTTTGTCATGTCCTAATTCCTCCACTCAAGCAAAGATTACAATATGACACATGTGATTCATTCATTCTTCTATGTTATAAAGTCTTTGACCTAGATTAATATCTTATATCATCACACATCATAGATTATCCACACATACCTACGGCTATTGCCTCATTTAGTTCTCCATCAGTGCCTCTGGTTGAGCATCCAACACAATCTCCACCTTTTCCTCACAAATAAAGAAAACAATCTTAACTCACTCCACCACAAAAACATACTCCTTCTCCAGCTCCACAATAAGTTGCTTCTCCTACCACTCCACCTAGGTCATGTGAGCCTTTAAATTTATCTCATCACACTTGACCACATGATGTGTTGTGTGTTTTACTTACTAAGTGATTAATTTTCCTACCCTCCAACTAGAATCATCCACAACACCAATTACAACGTCAGCATGACCAACCTTATTGTAATTATCATCGTATAAATGGCCATAGGGACAATGATTATCTTTCCCTTTAGGATATGTTACAACAACTAGAGGATAAGGGCATCATCTCCTTTGTCTCTTGCTCATGTGAGTGATCCATCTCTCCTCCACCTCGTCATATATTTTCTATTGCAATTGAGTCATATCCTACATTTGGTGCTCTTCCCCTTACACATTCACAACATTTTTTTACTCACGCACGATGTCCATCACATCCATACATTATTGCATCATCACATACATTACACCCATTACCTCCATATCATTCATTACATTCATTTTATCCACCGCATCATGTTGTTGCTTCACATTGGATTCCATGGCACTCCACTCTAGCGCATTACACCACTTTGCTCCATATGACATTGATTCGATTCATATAATCATGTTGCTTCCATCCCACATGTTTCCACCACTTTGCACCACCTTGGTCTTTGGTAGGTGATTACTATCACCTTACCCCCCAATGATGCACTTGTGTTCTTACGGTTCTTACACAACTATTAAGGGATTTGTTCTAATAACCTCTCATCATGCATTTTTACCTAATCTAGTGCACTCAATCATTTCTTAATGATGCACTCTTTCTTTTCATGGTTCATTCTTGACTACTGAGGGATCTTAACTACAATGAACCTAATCATCTATACACTAGGGGGAATCACTAATTTCCCCTCCCATTCATCTCACTAATCTATTACGATTACGTTACATTATTACGACATACATTCATCACAACACGTTAGTTTGATAATCATATATCATCTCTTTTTACATGCATTTTTCTATCATTATCATATTAACTATGCATTACGAATTCCATTTAACAAACATTGTGCTTAACTCATCACATTCTATTTGTCATCATTACATGAATGTTCCATCAACCAACACTAATAATATAAAAAATATCACATACATTCCAATAGTAATCACCAACTCATACAACACCCATATAACACAAAATAAAATCATCGCATATAAATCACACATGTCCATACATAGGTAGCAAATACAATCATCATTGGGGGAAACTCCCATAAATCATAAAAAATATGATCATCAAAACTCATCATCATTTTCACTCTCGAGTCTTTGTGAGATCCCTAGAACTATATGTCTCACCACTAACTTTGCATCGATGTTTGCGGCCTCGATATCTCTCCACTTGCCTACGAAATAAGGTATTCTCCATTGAATTCTCTACAAAATGAAATTTTAACTCCATAAATCATACAAACACATATGGTGCTAACGGACCACCACCCAATACCTCATAGGATCTTCAAGTCTCCTCATGTGCCTCATCCCTCTTACCTAGTAATAAATGCATGTGGTTTCGCTACCGCTACTAGCTCAAATAGATGGGAATTCTCACCCACTATCTCTAATATATCTCCATGAAGGATTTTGGTCAGCACATTCCACATCAAGGTATGGATGGATGTCTTGACTATCAAGGATCAATACGCATCACCTACAACACAAATACCACATTGTATTAGATAACCATTAATAAAACAAAACAAAAACAACATACATAATATATCTATATGTAGATACTTGCATTCCACTATGGCCACTACTACAAGGTCGGGGCATGTGCTTCCCCTCACCTCCTCCTCTACATGTGATAACCTTGCTTGACTGTAAATAATAGGAACATAATACCCATCGATGTGTCACCAACTATGCGCGGTACTCCTTTGTGCTACCGGGACTATCTACATTTATCACCTTTATCGCTACATCTACCTCATCTAGACTAGGAGGTGTTAGCTAGCTACTCTATTGTGGGCCCTAGTCGGCTCAAGCCTCCTAGGTGCTCTAATAACTCTCAACCATATATACAGCTTTGGGGGCACATCTGAGAGCCATAGAAAACGACGTGATAACCCTCTCACCTAGAATAGCTCTGCCACACCTAGAAACCTATCCTCTAACCACCTAGTCCTCTCGAATACATTGTAACTCTACCGCATTCCCGAGAAATCCTCCATAGTAGTGGAATGGCCTCCATTTCACTACACCAGGCCCCATCCTATCTATCAGTTCCCTTTAGGTGTCTGTATCCATCCTACACCCTTGAATGTTAATCAGCCTCCTTACATATATCTCAGGTCTCGCCCACTTTTCTCATGGGCCTATAACTGGCCTCAACACTACTATGTGTTCATATCCCCACATGTGTAATAGCATAGTAGATCCTATCCCCTCCATGCTCATCATGAGTAAATCGGTATAGATCTCTATATAGGTGGGCTAACACACAACACCTACGCATATCTAGTAATCTCCTCCTCTATACATTGGCATATATCATGCATCTTATACAAGATGCCCACACCACCTCCCTCCACCACTATAGATGAAGCAATAACAACCACTATGAATTTCTATCAATGCAGAACACCAGACCTTAGAATAGCATCTAGATGATATGGGCTTCGGAAGGTACTCGGGTCCCTAAAAATATCACCTAGCGGCTTACATCTACCTCTCTATATTCTCCATTGGCATCACTTGTACCCTCTCACCAACAACTAGAAACTATAATATATGATACACATCCTCAATGTCATAGTCATCATCTCTCTGTAGGAAACTAAAATGTACACATATATGTGCACCATTTATCACATAGTGTGGTCAACATAGACATATTATGGGGCACATCCCCATCCGTGTTATATGTCGCAAGCTGACATGGTCCATAACATCCTAATCATCATCTGAAAACCCCAATCCAAGCAACGTACTCAAAATGACACCCACCGTGAGAACTCCCATGAGTGGATATCCTTTGTAAAAAACAAAACAATAAAAAACACTAAGTTAAAACACCTTACAAGTAAAAACACACTCATTTATCACATTCATATACATCACAAATCTCATTTTTCTTCATTCTAGACCACATACACACATTCTAGACTAGGGCACCCAGATGCAGGACTAGGGTGCCCGGGAGCAAGAGCATGCGCCTAGATCTGGGCACTTCTTTCCTAAGGGTCACTAGTGCACTCACCGATATCATCCATTTCTAAAATGTTGAGAAAATAAAAAATCTCAAATTTGCAAAAATTCACTAAAAATGACTACTACACCCTACATTTTTTGAAAAACAATGCACTTACCAACTCTGCAAAGTCATGTATGATGCTACTGGCATTCATTACCCTCTTCAAACCGACTAGACGTTGCGTTGCTCTCACTTGTGGCATCTTTACTTACTCAAAACTCAATCTCAATTACACAAATAACAAATGAGGTGAATAAAAAAATTCACCTTACTATTTATAGTTACCTTTTCATCACCCACTTTACTATAGTCATTATTTTGCACTTTTTACCACTACTAATACACATTACATGTATTTTCCATATCTTGAGAATTTCTACTCCAATTTGCACCCCATTTGTGGAATTATTTATAGAATTCCTCCTAACACCATATTGAACATGTTACGTTTGCATTATTTCCCAATAAAATTTTCTTCCAACTAATTCGCACATGTTTTTTTCATTTCCATCACTTTTCTCTATAGTTTGTGTATACTTTTGGCTTAGCGTTTTTATTTTCATCATTTCCCCTTTCATTGAAAGGTGGGCATATCATTGGGGTCATTCTATAATTCCCCTTGTATCATCACATGTTTAAAACACTACCATTGTGACAATTCCAAATATTTACTAACACATTATGCAACATTTCACCATCAATTCCCCTAATGACCTAATTTGGGGAAACAAATATATGAATTTTTCTATACAACATTCCATTAATTCCCCCTAATGACCTAATTTGGGGGAAACAAGGGATAAAAAATCATTCCACATATCATTCACCAATTTCTATTGATTCCCCTAATGACCTAAATTGGGGGCAACTAGCGTAAAATCTCTCTACGAGTAATAAATTGAATCAATCAATAAATCAATCAATCAATGCGTTCACATTCCTAACAATCAAAATCATATCACCACTACAAGTTTAACAAAATTAGCCTCCTAGATGACCTAACTTGGGAGTTAGCTTTTTCCTCCTAGATGACCTAACATAGGAGATTATATTCGCTACTTTCTCAAGTCATTTAACTTGGGAAGCTATGCATACATTTCATGTTCACTTCCAGATGACCTAACTTGGAAGCCTTCTTATATTTTGTGTTCACTTCTAGATGACCTAACTTGGAAGCTTTACATTATTATGACACCCATGGAGTGGGGGAAGATTTCCTTTCCTATACCACTCCTATATGGGTCAACTATTTGATCAAAATTGTTTGGATTTAGGAAACCACAAATTTTTTATCTGAGTCCGTATGCAGTGGCTAGATCTTGAGGATGTAGTTAGAGATTGGAGAATAACACACATTTCTCCCTACACTCTTCCTCTAGAAGCAAGACACCCAAATCCTCTGTTTGATAATTCGTATACATGCATTCGGGTCAAGAATTGATCACTCCTTACCCCACCTCATTGTCATCATATATTCTAATCATCACTCTATTTATTGTACTTCATCATACTATTACATTTTTTGTTACTTTGCATGGAACAACCCTTTGATCCATGGTTTGGCATGCTTTTAGTTCTTTCAGCATGCTTTACTACATACACATTTGCACATTCTACTACAACATGGGCTTCTCTCGACTTCTCTCAGGTATACATATCTATTTACTTTATGTTATCGAGCTTTCTACTCACCAACATAAAGTGGGGGAAAATGTAGTCACAAAATCATGCACTTACTATTACATTTATACCGCCAAGTATGTTATTTTATAAATGGATCTCACATAATAAAATTATTCACTAATGACCTATCCCTAGTCATGTCATTAGTTAGTCAGTGTATTCGTCATTTGTCTTACACAATCATCATTTGTTTACATGGTTCTGGTCATCTCTCAAGGAGTATTAGGTGTCATTATTTAGTCATTTGTCATCTCTAGTCTCTATGACTAGGTGCCTAACGTAGTGTTGGGGTGCCCGGTATGTAATTTTAGGCTCTGGTCCCTGAAAAATTGGGTCTAATTTACTTATTTGAGGTTGGCCTTTTTCATTTTTTCTCTCATTCCCCTAGGTACTAGTCGGCATGTTGGTCATTAGTGTCAAAATTTGAACAAGAGATCCCTATATAAACATATCATACTCTCTATCATATGGGCGTGATTACTATCTACTATCAAGAGCTAGCTATTTACTAAGGAAAAGGACTGTATTTAGGCATCATTTATATCTGAATCACACAAGCATAGGGGAAATGGTTGTATTCATCCTATTCCTCCCACCATTTGCATCTTACATCTAGTTATTTCCCCCTACTTTTGTGTCATTGACACTAGGGCACCCTAGTAACATAATTACAAACAAAAGCACATAGAAATACATTGGGTATGGAATGTAGTGTAGTGATTAGTTATAAGTCCACCATTGTGGAAGATAAGGTCATTGGCCCCTTCATATGCATATTTATTTTTTATAGATTTGACACTTTGTATGGGGTTTTACAGGTAGATATTAATATCATATTCATGGTGACATAAGTGAACATACTACGAAAACTATGCGAAAAAGATAAAGACACTGCAAAGACCTATCGACACTATCAAATTCAGATCCGGGATTTTCTACATACTAAAGTTCCTAGATCTTAGACTAGGGCACTCGTAGGTTCCCAATCCTCTCCCAAGTGCCCTAGTCCAATCAGATCTTTAGCTACTGCAATTTCAAGGGTATCACCTTCACATTTTTCCTATCTTCACATCATACTATTCAAGTCCAATACACAATGAGTTAATTCACTTTTAGGTTAGTATCTTATCCTTCCCATTTTCATTATTTCATTTCATTTGAATATCAATTAAAATTATCTAGAATCAGTATTTCAGTTTACATCATTTATTGTATTTTTGTACCTACTTAGATTAACTTAGAATATAGATTCCAAATTCATATTTTAGTTAATCACCATCTTTGTTTATCTGAGAGACTGTCCACACTACCTTTTTCATTATGGATTTCCTAGTTTCCTATAATTGTCTACTTGGTAGGTCATGGCTTCATGCCATGCAAGTTGTCACCTCTATTGTACATAATTGTGTAAAATTATTACATGAGAGCATTGAGTACACTATTTTTTTTACCATGATCCATTTGAGTCACTGACTGGGCTCCTAACACTAATCTTCATATCCCATGCATAGATATTACAGATGAACCCCAACCTAGGGAAGAACCACCTCACTTACCACCACTTGATGGTACCATTTGTGTGATAGATGTAGTTTCTTCTATGCCACTTGCTACCACTACTGCTATGATTCCTTATCAAGGGCATGTCCAGTCTATGGATGTCGCTCTATCACATCCACATTCACATGCACCACCTGCCTTAGCACATCCACCATTCACTTGCACACTTTTCATGAATGACTCATATTGGGAACATATTCCATTTGATCCTACATGTGATGTCACTATATGTTCCCATGATGGTCTAGCTTGTCTTGGTTTCACCTTTGAGGATCTTCATCCTTCTACTCATGACCCTCATCTCTATTATGGATTTATCAATATTATTGTTGCTTATGGTTTGTGTGTATTTCATCTTCTAGTCTATTTATCACATACCCCTCATTCTTCTCCACTCACATTAGGGGAATCTTAGCTTACTTATATTGGAGGCACATTAGATCCTAGTCATACGAAATTTCATTTCTTATGCCTTTCGGTTGTGCTTTTATCTGTAATAGTTATTTTCTTAGCTATTCACAAAATCTCACTTGTTGGTATGCACATGATTTCCCACTTCCTCCATTCACCAATGAGGAATACACTATGGGCATGTACAACTTACACCTTAATGGCTCATTGCATGATCAACCAGACATTATTGCTTATCAGGTCACCAATTCTTATCCATATGACTTTGACCCAGAGGTTGACAATCTTCTGGAAGACTTTACATGATCTCTTTTTGCACACACTTGGGGGCATAGCACTTCACATCCCCCACCATGTCTTATCATAGTCACACTCATCATATTTTAACATTTTTATACATTCATATCCTCGCATTTGGCATACTCATCATACATTCTAGCATCACTACCCGATGACACACTCTTATGCTTCAGTTCACACTTGATTGTTGAGGGATTACAAAACATACACCCCACACACCGCACTATAGGAATTTCACATCTGCGTTTCTTCACACATTACGTGTATTACACCTTACATTCTACATTTTCCCTACATTAATTTTACATTTGTGCATTCACACATCATATATTATCATATTCTTCATTACATATGAGTCTCACATTACATCATATTACATCTTGTTTTACTAGCTTATATACATACATTTTACAACACTCTATACATTACATTTTACACATTATACACTTTTTGCATTGCATTCTACACATCATGTGCTTACACATTCCACTTGTCACATGGTCAAACTTTATCGTTACCTATACTACATTGTATTCTAAGCATTACACTCACTACCCGATGATGTACTTTAGTTCCTCGGTCCATACTCGACTACCGAGGGTTTACAAATCAAATGAACCTTATACTCATCACACATTTATTATTCGACCTTTCATTGTACAAGATTCCTAGGCTAGTGACATATACCTTAAACTAAATCATCACATATTCCATCATTTTTAAAGTATACACCTTAGGTTACATCAACAATAACTCATTTCATTTTGTAGTGATATACAATTATGGCTAAATCATCACTCATCCATTCATCTTATAGTGATATATTCTTAGGCTTAATCATCACTTATATGTTCATCTAGTTGTGATATATTCTTCAGCTATAGGGATCACGCACACATTGTCATTAGATCAAATCTTATCACTACACATACACATTCCTCACAATGCGTCAAACACAACACACACTTCAACCATTTCCTGATGACATACTTTCATTAATGGTTCATTCTTGATTGCTAAGGGGGAAACAAAATGAACCTCACTACATACACTTTCATTCACTCAGGGGGCACGTGGCTCCTATCACTTCATTTTACATTTCATTCCATCCATCCATAGCATGTTGCATACTATGGTTTCTTATACTCTTGCTTACTTTTGTTTGTTCATGGTTGTTTTATTAAGCATGCTAGTTAGCTTACTTGTATGTCATTTATTTATATCATACACACATGTGTGTTCATGTCTTTATGTAGTGGTGATCTCAAATAAAATTATCTTACACACATCATGGATGCTCACCTTCTACCCTTCCTACATTAGGTCTTTGGGGCATCCACATTCGTCTCTCACGGGTGTTATTGTTTCATTTTGTACTTAGCACTTTACATCACTTTCTTATACATGCTTTTTACATACTAGTTATCTTTCTAACATGCTAATGGGTGCTTCATGTGTAGAATTTTTATGTAGGGATTTTTTTTTCATACTTGTTGGTTACATTGTCTATTATTGTTTTCTATCTTTGCAGGCCTTTCCTTTTGTTTGGTGTGCACACTTTTTTTCTTTGCGGGCATGATGGTCTAGCGTGTCATGTGACATCATGAATGATTTCTCATGTTTGCAACCCACTTTTTGTGGCTTACTTGTCTTCTTGTGTGTTTATAGTATTGCTTTTATTGGTAGCTTTTACACTACTTATGTAGCTTACACATTATTTTCTATATGCATGTTTGTTTACACTTGTCTTTGGTTATCCTTCTTGTTTTTGTGTGCCTTGTTTTCTACAAGCACTTTCCACGATTACTGATATACATGTGATTGGTCCTCTTTTGGGATACATTTCTCCTATCACTTTGACGTCGCATGTACCTTCAAAGAGGGGGAATCATTTGGGGTTTTATATACTAACACAGAGATTCTAAACTAGTTCAATTCAATTATATATAGTGAGTGGGTTTAGACCAATCTACGAACCCCATACATAGCGGATTTTATAGGACATGGTGTCCTTAGCATTCTGGGAAGTAGTTACATGCTTGGAGGTTACAGTGGGTGTGCTTCTCTACACTACTTCAACTAGTGGCATTGGATCACCTAAAAAATAGGATGATACAAAGTAATATATTCACACACATTCAGTGGGAAGCGAGTTAGAGCTTGGATGACACAGATCATTTCCTCCCTACACTTCTTTGGCCTATGGCATGAGATCTCCCAAAAACTCATAGTATAGGATATCCTTCTACACTCTCTTTCTCGACATGGATTAGGTGCACATGTTCCATTTACACTTTTTCATTTGTGTAATTTACATTTACATACATATATATGTATATTTTACATTTTATTTTTACATATACATACATATTTGACTACTTGATCATTTTCTCCTTGCAGGTCCAGTCGTATGAGAAACAAGTAGTCAAATGGGGGAAACAACAACAACAGTGTCAACAAAAACACTTCACAACAACACATGCTTTACTAACCATGCACATCACACACCGCAACAGACTACACATGTGTTCCACCCTAGGTTCACTCTCATCACTTTTTCTTTGCACATTTTTCATCTTTAGTTTCCATGCTCCTCCATCTTTTTTCATTCCACACTTTGTCTAGTCCTTCAACATGTTTCTACTACACTCTTCACAAACATCAGGTGTGTATCTCTATCTAATTTATGTTATTGAGATTTATGTTCACCAACATAAAGTGGAGGAAAAATGTAGTCACAAAATCATGCACTTTAAACATTATTTATCAAGTTCTCATGCTACTATTTAGAAGGTTTTTGAGTGAAGAAAGTACTAATTAACCCCCATATTTTAGCCATCTTGTTTTAGTTTATTTTTCATTTCTGACCTCTTGCACCCATATGCCTAGTCATACTCTATCTTCCCACATTATTTTATCCTTAACTAGGACACATAGATTAGTCTTGGGACACCTTTGGGTGCCCTGGTCCCACTGGGGTGCCCCTGTCCTTTTTACACTTTCCCACAACTTTTTGGGATCTTTCTAGTTGTTTGAGGTCTTTATCTTTCTTTTGGTCTGTCTTTTCGGGGTTAATTATGAAATTAAACCAAAATAACCTTATAAATATAAAGCTATGAGACCATAATGAGGGAGCTAGCATCACTTACTACTATCACTCATCTAGAGTTGTATCCATCTATTGCATTAGAGATTATTTGCATCCAAATATCTTCATCATCAAGGCACAAGTCTAGGACATATGTATCATACTTCATAGGGGGATTATATTCTATTTCATGCACACATTCTATTACATTTTCTACATTTAGCTATTGCTCTTTACTTCACAAAGTGTGACTAGCACAAGAGCACCTAGGTCACATTATACACACACTCACCAGAACTACATTTGGGTCTAAAATGTAGTGTAGTGCTCGATTAGTAAGCCCACTATTGTGGCGAGTTAAGGTTAGTCTAACCCCTTCATATGCATTATTATTTTTTAAGGTTTGATTCTTGTTTTGGGGTCTTGCAGGTGTTTTTTCCATCTTGGATTATTGGTGACATATGATGGAACATGAAGAATCTAATATGACACACAATGAAGGTTCTAGATCACCTCCCAGCCCTGCGAAGATCATTTTTAGAGCTTTTACATATACCATGGAACCTAGTTTGTATACTAGAGCACCCGTAGGTGCCCTAGCCCCTCTCCAAGATCTCCAATCCACCTAGATCCTCTATATCCATCCTTATCAAGACTTACGCATAGTCGGTCTTGCTTCCGATTTTCTAGTCATCAACTGCGACATTGTTCTATGAGCATCTATTGTTCATTTGAGTTATTTCCTCTTAATTCTTTCATATTAGGGTTATCATTTCCTATAACATAGTTTTTAGATCATTCACATAATTTATTTAATGTGTTTATTTACTTTATTATAGTTGTGCATAGCTTAGATTAGTTATCCCCATACTACATAGTTTAGTAAATTTTAGATAATCACTTCCATTATAAACGTGTACCTCTCAAAATAGGAAACAAAGAGTATTTTCCCCAATGCATCCTTGTATATGAGAGATAAAAAAATGTGTGGGAAAATTTTATAGGAATTGGAAGAAATGAATAAGACCATAAAAGACAAGCTTGAAAAAGTAGAAGCGATCTGAGAGGAATTTCGAGGCCATATTAATAAAAGGGGTAGACATCCTAGAAGGAATGGATTTTGAATGGGATATCATTTTACCAGAACTATAGGAAAGAGTTGGTGAAAATCCTAAATTTTCTTCAAGAAATTATTGAAGCATTATCGGAAGGTTGAACAGTGTGCTCAAAGAATGGAAATAACTAGAGGTAGAACTTGGTGCAAAATTCCCAGAACTCCTCTAGATACCATAGTCTCATTTTTGGTTCCAAGAGATAAAATATTCTTTATTTCAAAAAATTATTAGCATTCTTTAGGGGTATTTCCCATTATTATTTATTGCATTCCTTCATTTATTGATTATTTATATTTTTAGGATGGACAATATACCTAGTGTGGGGTAATGTTGGGCTGATAAAATGACTAAGTATTGGATAAGTGTGAAGGTTAAAGAGTGTGTGAAATTTTTCACGAGAAGCATGAAGGAGCATGTGTAAAGGCTTTACGTGTAGGTACACGAGATAGTTTGATCACCAAGAAAGCTAAATATAAGAAAAATCATAAAGGACTTGATCATCAAGACAAGCCAAAAATATAACGAGCATGGACCAAAGTTAGTCTATAATAGGATAAGGACATGAAGGACTAATTATAGGCATGGAACACACATGGAAAAACTTAGATCTATTTATAGCATGGGATAGAAATAAATAAAATCTATTTATAGATCTTGTAGAAGAAATTTGATTGTTTGTAGAGAACCGTGTTTTTTTCTAATTATAAGAAATTGCTAGTTCTAAAAGTATGTGATCTATGTATAGGATTGTTCTATTCTTAGACTGTATCTTGATCTATTGGTGAAGGACAAGTTCCCACCCTATATATACTTGTTAATATCCATGTAATCAATAATATTGGTTAGTATGTAACCATTAGTCTTGGTCAGATCATGTTTTATGTTTGAGTTTGTGCAAAGCTCCTGGAGTGTGTTTGAGAAGATGGTGTATTATTTTCTCATGTCATGAATCTATGTTACTAGTTAATGTATTTTATATAAGTATCATAATTATAAATGAATATTCAACTCTCTTTTGGTTATACACCATTATCTCTTTCATATGATATGATTCGTGAACACATATACATTCTCAAATGGTATGTCGTGTGTTGTGATAACCATGGATGTAGGAAATACATCTTGACAGCCAATATAGGAAGAGACTCATTATTTTTACATGTTCTTCAAGTCAGAATTCATGATTCCATCTAGGTGAAGTGCGCCGTACACTTAACTATGCTATGTTGAACCTAGACTATGGTGTGATAAGTAACGATATGGTAAATCACATTATAGTGAGTAGGTATAGTATTGTTGTGAATACAAATAATATTGTTTTATATAAGTTTGATTATTCATAGTACATATTCGTGGATTATTTAGTTGGAGAAACCTCCTTATTTATAGGATTACATCCACCTATAAATGTATTGTGTTTGAAGATAATATAAAAATATGACTTATTATTGTTGTCTTTATATTTCGTAATTTGACCCAAAATAATACCTCCACTTTCCTAGTGCATATCAAAATAGACAACAAAAAACTTACCAATATATTTTTGTAGTACTCTATTCACCAATATCATGAATGTATTGGGTGCATTAGATAACCCAAATGGAATCACCATCCACTCGTACAACCCATCTCTTGTTTTGAAATTTATTTTCCATTCATCCCCTTCATGGATTCAGATCTAGTAGTACCCACAATGTAGATTAATCTTACTAAAATATCAAGCTCCCGCTAGCACATCCATCATATCATCCAATCTTGGAATTGAGAACCAATACTTAATTGTGATTTTATTTATTTCTATACTTTCCACACACATTCTATAGTCTCCATCCTTTTTAGGATTCAATAGTGTTATATTTTTACATGGACTCATGTTTTCTCTCACTAACCCCTTCTTTATCAACTCTTTTAATTGCATGTTAAACTCCTCAATATGTGTCAAAGCATCATCATGTAGGATTCCTAATTTGTAAGGGCTGATCCTAGGGTCAAATCAATATGGTGTTGTATATTCCTCTTTGGAGGTAACCCATTCGGTATACGGTAAAACATTTTTGTATTCTTTTAGTACCTCTCTTGTTGCGGCAGTGGTATAAAAAGGTCTCTATTTCTAACTTATTTTCCATCAATGCATAACACTGACCAAATTCCTCCATTTCTACAAAAAACTCCTTTATATCCAACAAGCCCTCACTCTTCTCTTCTTCCTTGAAGGTGTAACATTCCCATTTTAAGACTTTAGAAACAAGGGAGGAAAAATTTATAATAATTTTCTCTATTCTAAGTAATCATAATTTAGAACACACATTTCATGCCAATCAATCTCATAATGAGATAACCATATGCTGTTTGTAATGACTCATTAAAACACCAATCTCTCATTTCATGACTCGGTGAAACACCGATCTCTCATGTTAACTCATTGATTTGTATACTAGGTATACTTGGTTCTTATACCCTTTTCGGGGTGTTAAGTGTTATGTTTAAGAGTCCTATATGAATACTTGTTACCAATATTCATCTCGAAATCTCACTTCTTAAACTAAGTAAAGTAAGACAACGCAACAAGAAGCTTACGATACTTTGGCCAAAGATTTACAACATATTGTTAATGTTAATATTCCTAGATGGCATACTCGTCAAATGGAATATGTCCTTCACCCCACTTTATTTGTTATCTAGAATGGTCTTCATTGACTCCCATCAGTCCACTTGTTCAAGGTTAGCAACATAGTCTAGGGTAGAAGGCTACTCATGATGACTAAGGGTACATAGACATAATCAATCCACCTAAGTCCATTGTGTGTGTCTAGTTATGCTAAGTCTTCGTGAGTTGTCCCGACTCTAGATCATTCTTCTAACCCAACCTAGGATATAACTAAGATCAAGTCCTAGTTTATGTAGATCTAGATGATTCAACTCTAAAGGATGTTGCAACATGTCAATTTCAACATAGTATCCTCATGAAGACCTAAGTCTTCACGGAGGTATGGTGCTACATTTGGCGTGTGCCAACATCTGACAGAGTCATTCCCTCTGGAAGTACATACCCAAGAAAGAAGTTAATTACTTAATTTTTTTCCTTAATTTAAGTCTAATTACAACAACCATGTTGAATTCCTAGTTTCATTAATCATTAAGGTTGCCAAAAATAAATGAATTGAAAAAGCTTTACAAAAACATCAAGATTGCCTTTTATTCATTAACTTCCTAATTTAGGATACAATTTACAAACAGAAAAAACATACTAATAATATGGTTCACATACTTAACCTAACCATGACTTAACTTGATTAAGTTCTAAATCAGATTCTTTTTAATAGACTTCATTGAAATGAAGTCTACTCATTTATATTTGTATATACCTATCTTTTGTTTTATTCAGTTTAAGGTACAAGTCAAGAGTAAGTACCTCTTCCTCTTTCCAAGATGACATTAGGTTTAAATTCCCAAGGATTCTAAACAAAATGATTATCATTTCAGAATAGTTGTCTTTCTTGTTCTTATTAAGAATTAGGGTTCATTGTAACCTCTTAACATTATACAAATTATCATAATGGATTTTCTCTTCCATTTACATCATTTTAAATAACCATAGATATTTAATTAAATGATCAGACCATGAATTCCAACTAGATAAGTTGCATTTAAATAAAGGGATAGGTATCTAATTCCCTTACCACCTAGTTCATTTTATTTCAACCCAAAGGGATTCAATTGAAGTATATAAATAAAAGAACATAGATAAGCATATCATTAATTCATGATTATGCAAAAAGATGAAACATCAAGTACAAATAAACCCACAAACTTTTTCCATTTCTCAAGGAGGACTACATATATTACAAGTACCAATACTTCATACATCCTCAAAGCTAAATAGAAGGAATCATATTTCTCATAAGAGAGCCGGTCTCTTGGTAAACAAAAGTAACATCATAAAAGATCTTGTCTCATTTTTTACCACTTACAAAGTCCATCACGTAAAATTTTCTAGCACGGGTCACTTGGTGAACAGGCATGATAAGCACCAAGCATTAAAACGATATGCTTTTGTCTAACTATTTCATAAAAAGAACTTTGTTTTCATGAAATAATTAAAGCATTTAAATAAAGACACATCAAAGAAATAGCAGACATAAGAGGGAGAAACAAAATATATTCCATATCCACATTAAGAGAAGTTCATGGAGTAATCAAGATCAATGCTCACCTACAAAATAATTATTTTAGATAAGATCATCATTCACAGTTCAACTACTATTATTTATTATTCAAACTAGATTCATTAACCCAAAAGAAGAAGATACTAACTCTAATAATTCATATAAATAGAATTACCTTAAAGGAACAATGCTTCAAATTACAGAACATTAACTTACTCCATCCTAGGATATTTAATTCCAAGCTTAAATAAATTTATGATGAAAATTAGGATGAACCAACAACATCTTAAAGTAAGAGTTTCTTATTTGAGAAACTAAATCCAAGTTCAAAGTCAAACTCTAGCCTAAATTTAGGATTAGCATCAATAAGTTTGACAAATGATAGATTTGATTTGCATGCTCCTAGAATTAGTCACACATATTAACAATTACATCCCTACCTATGCATCAATCAAGGAGAAGAAAGTAGGGATTTATCCACTAACTACTCACCCTGCAAAACCATTAATGTAATGTTAACCGAACACATCAGCTCTTTACACAAGAGCAATATAGATGAGAGAAAGGTTGAAAAGAGAGAAAGGATGAAAACAACTAAAGATGAGATAAGATCTCATTATTCCTTCTTATAAAGAGGTAAATATACCAAAATATAAAAGAACTAAGTCAGATCTAACCAAGAAAAACATTCAACTCCAACAACCACCAAGAACTATTTGATATTACAATCGATATCTATGACTAAACATGAAAGTTAGAAACCAAAAGATGAAGTTTTCCAAACATACAAACAAAAATAGAAATTGTAGCGTAAATGCTACCTAACTGAAAATGTTTATTCCAATGCTTTCAATTAAAACAGTATCTGAAACCAACAAAAACTAATAACATAACATAAAATTCATTCCAGAATTAGTAGCATCAACTGAGAAGTTCTTCTAGTTTTCCCAAAAAAAGAGAGATAGAGTAACATTGAAGTAGATTACCCTTATGTGGCCACAATTTCTTTTCAAAGTGTCAACTCACACACATTGCTTACCCATCCCTTGATGGTAAAGAGAAAAATAAAGTGAAAACAAGATTTAACATAGTCACAATTTCCAATCAAGCCTACCCAGTCCCACATACCTCCAAAGAATCAATGGAGCATGACAATAGGTTCGGGGAGAAATAAAGCGACCCAAATTAAACCACAAGGAAAAACAACGAACAGTGATAAGACCCCAAGTCAGATGCTTGAATTTGAGCTCAAAGGAATAATAGCCAAACTAAAAACTTTCAACCCTTTTTCCTTAAGACAGACAAGATTGAGATAATCCACAGTTCAGCCTAGATACCTCTTTCCAACGGTATCAAGTATACATCAAAATAAAATGAAAATAACCAGTTAATCCCAAAAATATGAATCAATAAGGTGGCTCATAATCACTTAACTCACTTCAATAAGATGTAAATACATTTGTTATACCATTACAGATCATGCCAATAGGATAACTATCAACCGTGCTAACAGGTAGATTGATTCGAAGAGATTCATTTAGTCCCAAAATCAGACAAGTCACTAGCAAGACTTCTCACAACTTACAAGTGTAAGCAAAGATTCTAATACATTTAAGTTCAGGCAGGAGCTAAACATGTTTCAATCATTTTTCTAGCAAGGAATAACAAAACCCGAATCATATTTCTTTCACAGTAGTGGCTTCTACTATCTAGCTTCAATATAGTCTAGCATGATCTATTCAGATTCAAAAACATTGCAAGCTCAGCAAAATTAAAGCATGTTTACTAATATTTTCAAACAAGAATGAATCCCAAAACATTTTCCTAGCATAGTCATATATCATACTACTCAGTTTCAGTTCATTCCATATAGATAAAATGCAGAGAAAATAAGTTTTGAAAACAAAACAAAACCAAATACAAACTCATTTGTTTCCCAAGAACAGAGTTCTTTTAATGAAGACATTTAGGAAAAAGCTAGAACAACTTAATGGGTAGACTCAATCATGCGATAGAGCTTTTGTTCGATGTGCGAGATGATTTCTCAACTAATCCTCAATAGTTTCTTCTTTTTCCAAATGACCTACAACTCCAAATCTTTCTACTTCTCCTTATACTTCCACAGGATCCAAAAATAGCTCAAGTATGCCAAAAATATAGCAAGATCAAAAATAGAACTATTGGTTCAAAGAATCGAAAACCCCATGTAGAGAAAAAATTGAAATAAACCAAAGATCAAACAACCTTTCCAAAATCTGCCATGCCTTTCTCCTAGGTGGTTTCTTCACCATAACCAAGATCAATTAATGTAAAGGACTATCAGTTTTCCCTCCTATCTCTCCATGCCACCGCCATCCAAATTTGGCGAGCCTTCCATTCAAAATTTGCATGTAATTTTCTATTTAGTGGTGATGCCAACTAGACATCCCCTAAATCCCAATGCCCTACCAAAATTGGCAGTCCTATGATATTAAAAACCAAAATCAATTCCCATTAATTCCTTGAAAATCGACACCACCGACCTTGCCATATGCCAAGTGGTCCATAGGTGTCTTGTTAGGTTTAGCAATAGTTTAGGTTAGATTTTTATTAGGTTAGAAATCAACCTTAGTTCCTAGGTAGGTCTCAATTACCTTAGATTATAATCCAACTTAGTATAGAACATTACAACTTAGGTTAGGGTACCCCTTTAGTAATCTTATTATTAGGTCTACTATTCCTATACGCTATACAATGTTTAAAAAATACAAGACAAGTCACAGTCAAGCACACCTTCCATTTCCGAATGCCAAGCCAACAAGGTGAGAAGATAAAAATATTGAGGCATACCTTGGATCAATGGAATTGATCCAAGGTTTTGTTGTTTACACGTAATAAATTAAGTCTACATAGAACAAGTTCATCACCTTCCTAAAGGTGAATTTTAAGTTGTGCCAAGAGATGAATGGCATTATTTTCAAGTAAGTAGAATTCACAACCAGAAATGACTCTTTTTTAACAAATAAAGGATTATCCTTTGCAAACATGATTTCCTAAAATCATCAGAGTACTTCCTCCTAAAACAGATCACCGGTCAACATTTGCAAAGTCAAGAGTGGAAGTCATCACCATAACAGCCAAGTCAAAGATTTTCTGAAGGGTAATAAGACCACCTTTACATCATGCTTCTAAAATTATAAGTATTATTCCCTCCATCATGTGTAACCTTTATATCATATTTCCAAGGCCTCCCCAATAATATATTGTTGGAATCATAATGGATTGAGAGGCGGGGTGAATCGGTGCACAAAAATTTACTTTATTAACCAAACCATACACTCATAAATTAGTTTGTTAACACAACATTCATAACCATGTGTGCTTATTAAGATATTCTTTTAACTTTGGATCATATTTTTGAAGAGATAATACAACAATAAACTCGATCACAATAAAAATTGAGTTTCTATTCAAATCATTCAAGGTACCTTTTATTAAATTTGGAGAGGGATATTTATACATAGTTTTGCTCCTAATAAATAGGAGTCAAATCATATCAAGGATCCCCCAATATCTCTCTCATCCCAATATACACTCCCACAATATCTCACTTAGCTTCTTAGAATATCTTAAGCTAAGCTATGTGAGTTAGTTCAACAACCCTATAACTCACTCACATTATTTATTATATTTTTCTAAATAATATAATCACCAACATGAATAATAATAGCTCGCATTAGTATTCTACCTATGGAACACTTCGACATAGGTAAATTCCTAACATTCCCCCTTTGTGAACATGGGGAAAAGTGGAACTGAAACTAGAATCGTTTGTTATCGCATACTCTTAGGTCTGCATACTATTGTATGAATCTTTCTATTTGGATCTTCTTGCACATGACCACTACTATGAAAATAACGCATCCCGCATTTATCCCATGTGAACAAAATGAGTTTGTTTCATTGGTCGATCATCTTCATAAAGAAGTATGACAGTCAGAGGATCTCTGTAGTCGGAGGAATTTTGTAGTTAGTTTCCCTTTATCCAGTTGTTTCATTGTTCCGCACCTTTTGTGCCATGTCACAACACTTTCAAGAGTTTACTTTAGGAATTATCACACATTCAAAGTGAATAGGCACAAACATCTATTCTTATTGTGCATATCAAAGAAAACATGCAACTGAAAATGAAGTCACCATAGTAAAATGTGTCCCCCTGTCATTGGTGATTGACGAGACGTGTTGATCGCCCTCCTTCCTCCATTACCTCTAGCATCCATTTTTTTACTGCTAACTCATTTGGAATTGATCATGATGTTCAATTTACATTGATGGATGTCGGTTACTACCAAAAATACGTCTCGTAATGTTTTTACTTTTTTTTACAATGACAAGACAATACAACAAAACAATTTAACTTAAGATGACTTTATGACATTTGCAATGATACAAATAAAATTAACAAATAAACATAATCTAAAAACTAAAAATGAAATAAACAAAACAATTAAAATAAAGAATATATAATAACCACTTATAAAAATTCATAATTTAAAAAAAAAAAAAACTATATGATTTTTTTATAAATTATTAAACAAAACTACTTTAACTACGTAATACTTAAAAAAAAGTCAAAAACTTAAAATCAAAAGTAATTACTATGACCACTATTAAACATTTAAAAATTAATAAAGTGAGATTACTTTTTAAATAACACTAAATAGTATTAACCCTACTTAAAAATAAACCATATTCATATTCACGTTAACAAATTAAAACACGTGGGGACTCTCACATAACATTAAACATTAAACTAAGAGAAATGTTTTAATCAAACCGTGAACCATATAAGATAAAACAAAATTGACTCACTCCATTAAAATAATTAAACATTATGGAAATCACGTGGACATAGGAAATGAGTATGGGAATGGATCAATTCAATGTAAAAAATGGGTAAGATATGCGGGGTGAATCTCAATTCTCTTAGTGTCAACCTCGGCTAATATATATCACCAAGCATGTAAATAATATAATGCTCACATGTTGAATCCAGGAATCGTGTTTTAGGCGTCGATCCATGAGTGAAATCCATATTTATGTATATTGAGTTGGGCGACGTGAAGATCATGAAATTTTCTAGATTTTAACAAATAACAAACCTACGCCAAACTCCAAGTAGCATGAGCATTGGGTATGTATTTGGAAATGCTCACGTTGAATTGAGTGGGTGAAATTCCACTTCCAAAATTTAGTTGTGTAAAAACCAATGAAAACTAAGCAATAACCAACGTGAAGAGAGTTAAATCGAATGAGTTGAATGGTGGTGAAGAACTCACAACGTATGCGGGGACAAATAAACATACATATGGAGATTGACCTAATCGATTGAAAATAATACAAAATCATTCAAGGATGCAGAAATTTCTAGGGGACTCTCATTGAAAAAAATTATTTTCTCTCATAAACATGCTCGATACCAATTTTAACTTTGGATCAGATTTTTGAAGAGATAATACAAAAATAAATTGATCACAATAAAAATTGAGTTTCTATTCAAATCATTCAAGTACCTTTTATTAAATTTGGAGAGGGACATTTATATATATATTTACTCCTAATAAATAGGAGTCAAATTGTATCAAGGATCCCCCAATATCTCTCTCATCCCAATATACACTCCCACAATATCTCACTTAGCTTCTTAGAATATTGATTTGGTTTAATAACCCAATAACTCACTCACATTATTTATTATATTGTTCTAAATAATATAATCACACACATGAATAATAATAGCTCACATTATTATTCTACCCATGGAACATTAACATAGGTAAATTCCTAACATATGCATCATCAATCACAAGAGCATGAAACAAAGTACACAACACAAGAAAACCATATGTAAGTGGAAAACCCTCATGGGAAGAAAAACCAGTGAAATTTTTTGATATTACACACAAAAACAACAAATTATTGAAGCACCAAAACCCCTAGTTTAGTAGAGCACCAACCCTATAAGAAGCACCAACCCCTAATTTAGTGAATCACCGACTCCAAAATGATGCCCCTAGGATGACTAAGAACAAACTTAGCCTCATGAAGATGTTTTATCTCTGATTTTTTTGTTGTCCGCAACTAGTGGAGATCACTTATCTAGCTCATAAACCCTAGCTCATACCCTAGGTCTTCAAACTTGATTTATCTTCTTCTTTCTCAATTTGTCTTGCCTCTAAACTCCTACACACATGATTTAAAACCTTACTCGACCTGAAACATGTATTATCAATTTTAAATCATGCCTTCATACCTGTAAAACACTCTCCTCTAGGTCGCACTTTTCCTTTTTGTAAGACTTGTTCACCAAATGAGCTCAAACTTCATTTTTATATGCATTTCTTATCTCTAACCCAAAGGAGGTTAGTCCCTCATGATTAATTCGATCCAAAAACATTATAAAATTCAATTAAATTCATTACAATGGTTTGCATATGACCCATATAGGTCGGCCTAACCAAAAACCATCATCCATGCACCAAAATTCTCAAAACCCTTGCATTGGAATGAAAAAAATCTCCTAACACCAAAAAAAATTATTTAAGCTCTAAAAAAACCACACATGTTTAAAATTACATTTAAACATCATCCATTGTCACAATTATCATAAACCAATCAAATTATTTTATTTAATGGGCCTCTAGCTCATTACCTTCACCAAACAGTTGATATCGATAATCTATTTTTTCCTTTGGGCATAAAACTCACCCAATAACACCTAAAATATGGCATGTTACCACTATATAGAAGTTTCAAAACATTTATAACACTCCTAAACAAGTTATATCCCATGAAACTTCCACCGCTCAAACCACAACTACTTTTTCTTCGCAAAACAAAGCGCCCAAAAACATGTTTTCTAAACTCGAATGATAAACACCATTTTATCACTTCCAATACCTCCAAATGGATTAACTATGTTCAAAATGTACCCCTCTTCACTTTATATGTGATATAAATCTTCATGTCATCCATATCATGCCTCAAACAACTTAATACTTAAGTAAGAACCAACCTATCCTGAAAAATCAGCATGCAAACGTCTTCACAAATGACCTGAAAGACACATAAAATTACTTCACCAATACTCAATCCATACATCACTATAAATATATCTGAATCATATTTTCAAGCATATAATAACTCCTTCCATATCCAATTTTAAGGTCTTAAACCAAGCCAATCTCTCGCAAACTGCTTTTTTATCCTTTCTTGGACTCAAGAACTCACAACTAGCCCAACATGCTCCATCATACCAAAAACAACTTAAAAGATTAAAAAAATCATGGAACATGCTTATAAATTATTTATAATCCATAAAAACCTTCACCAATCAATAGCAACTCAAAATCATTAATTTACCTCACCAAGCTACTTACACCCTATTAGATTGAGCATCCTTCAAACTTGAGCCTTAAAGAACATCTCATAACTTTTGCATACCTTTTGAATCATCAATTTTGATACACCATTGGAAATTTATTTGATAAAAATTCACAACACAACTTTAATGGAGTCATAAATTCCCTTGTAGCTCCTATAATGTCAATTTTACTAAAGGCTTCTCTAAACTGCCCCAAAAACCAGTCCTCCTACATAGGGCACAAAGTACATGTTTTCACCTCAACCATGATCTAAAAATATGATGGACATATATAAAAACTCTAGGGATATCATAAATGTAAATTTATAACATACCTCATTTGGAAAACTTCTCCTCAAACTAAAACTCTTCATAAACTTGAATTTTCAAGTGAGGCCCCATATATCACCACATGCTCTATCATACATTTCTGGAAATATAGAATAATATTATACTACATCAAATCATAAATTTTGCAAAAATGGATCAAAAAAGGCTCAGTATACTCACTCTTCTGCAAGTTGTTCCTAACTAGGGTTTAGTTAGGGTTTCAAACCACATTAGCTTGTTAACGATCGTTCATAAAAATGTGACAATAAAACCACCTTATTATTTTTTAAATCTTAATAACTAACCTTAGAAAGCTGCCCAAAATATCTCAGGTCCCCATGAAAAGAACACAACTCACAACGAGCATTAGAAGGTCCAACTTTCTCTTAAAAACACACTACAACTTACCTAGTTTTTCCAAAACTTGCATATATTCAATTTTCTTCAGCACTTTGACCTAAAATTTGGCATGAAGTACCATAAAATCATTATCTAACTTTACATTCTCACCATATATCCCAAATATATCTCAAACTCTCTAACCAATCTCATTTACATGCACCAAACTACATGTTTCTCACTTGTTTCATCCCAAGGACCTCATAAATGCATCTAACCTATGAATTCTAACCTAAAAAATCACACACCTCAAGTACACTAAAATAATATTGTTCACATGCTTCAACATTACTCATCAGCTCCAAATATCATATCTCTACCTCATTTTGCATGATCTAAGGCTAGAAACAAGCCTGGAATGATCGACTCAACCATGACAACTCATGACTTGACCTTCCTGACCTCATGTCGACCCATAGACACCTATAACATACTTCATATACCATAAATTACATCATGAAATGCTCAAACTAACTCAAGAGATCTCAAACATGATTATGTTTAGCAAACCAAGCACCAAGTGTCTCCTAGAACACCACCAAACTTCACACAACCACTCAATCTTCATGCATGACATTTGAATAACATCATATGGGGACTCATACTACACCATGACACCATTTTCCATTAATGGAGTTTGACATCAATGACAACACTAACACACAATGGCCAACAATCTCCCCTTTGTCATTGATGGCAACCATATGACAAACACACCTACATGACCCTACATGCCATGTTTCTAATGTCTCTCTCCCACTTTTCCATCTATGATAAAGTCTACAATGCCTCTAATACATGAAAATTACAACACACAACTAGAGACAATGACAACAATGTACAAAACTTAACGTACTTGCACAAGAAGCTCCCCTAAGACTGAATTTATCCTTCTTCTTACCTCAACAATAGAAAAAATGATCCTCTGGACTGTATATGAGCCCAAAATATATCCCCCAAAGCATATAATCCTTCATTTTTTCTTTATCCATGATTTAAATTACTTTATAAATAATTCTCATGTCTTTGAAGAACACTAAATTCTGACTTTTAAAGCTTACATATCCACTTTAAGACCATTGTCCCTCAACATCCTCTTTAGTGAAAAAATGAAAAACTTCTCAAGGCTCTAGAATCCAATATTCATTAGATTAAGTACCTTCAAAGCTCCCCTTGACTTATTGCATTCAATGTAACTAGAAACACAAAATTTGGCTACATAATTTGTAAATGAGTCATGAGGATGACTTGATTACTTTACCACAACCCTAAAGGACTCTCTTAGTCATTTACACTTCTTTGCATATTGATCGACTCCTTTTGAATGATTTCCCTATTACTCAAGCCATTTCACTTAGAAACACCTCACATTTTTTTATCACCAATATTCTCAATCCTTTATACACATAATTTGAGTAGCTTAACAATCTCCCCTACCTTTGAGGATTCTCTACAGACATGTGCTCGGTATTTTACATCTCTTACTATCATACAAAACTTTTTCACAGTTTTGAGGAAAAAATGATACATCCGGACCACTTTGACCATATATAGGATTCCCAAAACTCTTAATCTTTATGACTCAGACTAGACAAAGGATCCATGGAACATTTTAGGACACTTAACACAAAACTCAAAAAAGATAATATTCAGGAATTTTAGACTTTTAAGATGTAAATTCTCGAGACAACAAATCACATACCAATAATATAGCACAATACATACTTTAGACAATGATCATACAAACTTATAACTTCAAACACTAACATGATGATATTTTGGAATACCACAACATATCAAAACTTAGAACATGAGGAGCAGTCGGAAAGACACCACCATGACTCATTTTCTTGGATACAAGATGAATAGACATGATCCCTTAGCTAAGACAACACATAAATGCTTATACTTTGACCTTGCATAGATCATGCTCATGGTTTGATCACTACAGTGACTCCCAAATTCTCGAGAATCACTTCACATACTCAAGGCTAAAACCTTAGTGAACTCTTATCATTTCATTCATACTTATTAACACATAAAAACATCTTCTTAGGCTTTTACAAACCTATTCATGCACTTTACAAACTTCATCTAAGCTCAAGAGAACATTTTAGTCTTGTAGCTTGAAGTTTTACTTCCTCGTAGTCTTATATACTTGATAAATCACAAAATCTCATCTTATAGAATAACTAAGACAAAACATTGATCATATGATAATTTGACCTGATCGATGGGTTGTACTAGTACTGCAGTTATCAAATTCCTGAAAGAATCGTCACATACTTCAAGAAAATATTATCATACCTATAGAGTTTTCTTTTCTATTGAATACCTTGAAAAAAACTTGAGTTAAATACTTGAAACATATCAACTTTCTTTGTACTTACTCCTTTAAACATCTCCCTCGGCTAATATGGATCATCAATAAAGTATCTTAGACCTTAGATACTTGATCAATTACTTAATACATCTCTCCCATAGGTATAATTCTCTCACAATTGTGTTTGATCCTTTTCACGAGAAATATAAGCCACTTAGACTCAGAAAAGTTAGTACACCTTCAATTTTTACCCTTCATAAAACTACAGCTTGAGACATTAACACCTTCTAGAGACCTTATCTATTGTAATGATGATATGTTACATGTAGAAACTTCACGATACACTCTTTATATTTAGAGATTTTATCACATGTTATATACCCATGCCTATAGCATTGCATATTTCTTTATTCAACCATCAACCTGAGCATTGTATGATGTTTTCAACCTTACCCTATTACATACAATGTTTGTATCGAATATACCTTGTCATGAAGACTTCATGGATATTGATACTCACATACACCATTTTACAAGATATTTTCTTCACAATACTTCTTCTAAGATGAGGATTTAGCACATATTAAATTCAAAACATGTTACAAACCTAATTGATCTTCTCATGGCTTAAGCATATTCCTAGAATCAATAATGATGTTCATAGAAACATGTACTTTGATAGTTGTGTATGACACTTACTTATAACAAGTGACAAGCAACCTTTTGACCACACATATCACAAAACACATGTAGAAATCCATATTACACTTGGAAACTCTGACAAATCTTGAAAAAACATCCTCTACACATATTCATATTAATGTCTTTAAAATTTTCACATATACTCGCCTCAAAGTATAACTATACTCCCCTCCTTGATAGGTTAGATCATAGAAAACACATTGAGACACCATGATACCTATACTCAACATTTAGTTCTTCTTAAATAATTGAATAAATATCTCTAATGAAACATGACTTCCTCTTGAGCATAGACACATGAACTAATAATGACAAGATTTAAATAATCATGTCAACAACTTTTAAGGACACACACGAAATCTCGGACTCTTTGAACGATGAATTTACGGATATTTTTATGACCACATACTTCTTGGGACCAATCCATTGACACAAGATTTGACATAGAAGGCATAGAATTATTTGCATTAAAACCCTTACCATACCTTTAACACCTTTTGATGATGATAGAGATCCCGGGAGCATATACCAATCTTATAATGACTATTTGATTTGAACCATGACATCTCTTTCTTCCTTTATCTTAAGACAAGAACTTAATTTTCATACTTTGATCCCTTTACAAACTTCCAAATGATGCATTGATAACTTGTAGACTCATATTCATGTTTGACTCAAAATACCTTTGACCTAAAGAATAAGGACACATACACATATTTTATATACAATGAACTTATCCTAAGGACCTTGATAGACCTTGAGACTCAATTTGACATGACTAACATCATAAGACTGTTCTTGAGACACTTTGATGACTACTAATGAACCTAAATAAGTAATTTCATTCTTAGACTAGAACATGATGAATGACCTTGATAAGGAAACTGATTGTAACCACAAGCTTACAATGTTTGAACATATACCATGAAATTTCATACCTCAAAAACATAGTGCACTTGAGGAAAAACATTACACATCATAAGCCTATACACTTATGACAACATCTTTGAGGGTATGATAGAACCCAATCATCCTCTGGATAGACTAAGCATCATTGATAGAATTGAAAGACTTCAACCAAGATTATAAATTTATTTCATGAATAAAAAACATAAAAATGCCTCCAACATTGCATTACATCCTCAAAACATTGATGTACTTTGATTGACCATTATACCTTTACATCTTATAGTACCTTGTACTCAACTCATTACAAAGACCTCAAAAACACCAATACTGAAAACAAGAATTCTTGACACATTTCAAGAACTTACACGAGATATCTGAACCTTATGACTAACTATTGACACCTTGACATGACCTTCAAGATCTTTAAAAATAGAAAAAAGGATTCTGACATATACTTGCATTACTGATAACAAGGCTTCACATGTCTTCATTCATTCATGCTCACATGACACCTAATCATGACTATGCATACATTAAGACACTTCTTTTTAGCAATAAGATATGACACGAGACCACAACACTTGATAACAACATGAAAAATGAACTCAAAAATTTTGGGAACAATGAAGACTGACTCAAACTAACAAAATCAGACACCTTCATGATGTAAAGATTCATGAAAACAAGGGGAGAGTCACATTTCATACCTTATCACTCTAGAGGTGTCCCAAATACCTAGTTTATTTAACTTATCTTACACTGGAACTTGAAATTCATTCAAACACATGATATTCTTAAACTAGTGCAAACATGCTTCCTTGAATTTATTTGGGCTTGTTGACTAAGTTTCCAACATTGATAGCACTATAATCATCCTTGACAACCTTCATATGTTGCGGTTGGTTGATAATCATTTCTCTTGACCTTATTATAATTATCAACCATCTCCTTTCCCTTAGAATCAGACCTAACATCCTTCTTTACCATAAATATCATACCTTATAATGAACCTCCTCTTGCTTTGGAAAAATCTTGCAATATGACCTGATTGTTAACAATTGAAGCAAACAACACTTATCTTTCTTCTAGGTTCAAAAACACTAATATTCCATCCACAATCCTTGACCTATGACCATACTCATAACATGAATGACATTCACCCTTGAAGATTCCTTCACCAATCCTAGGAGACCTTCTTTTGCAATCTCTAGCTCTATGACTAAAATCATGACAAACAAAGCAATATCCATGAAATGATGAACCATACCTCATAGCATTAGGTTGTCTAATGGAGTTATACCTCCTAAAATAAGTCCTCTTAGTCACCTTCTCATCTGATTTTGAACTTGGACCAGCTTCATCATCATTCTTCTTCTTTTTTCCTTCAAACCCTAGGCATGTTTTGTCATATATGGCTCTTTGACCTTATAAAACCTCATCAAGAGATTTGGATCTCTTCTCAAGTCTCTCATACATCTTCAACCTACTAGATGCACTCTCCAAATATGATTCTAGGGCTTTTAACCTCTCTTCATACATATAACAATTATTCTCTTTCTCCTTTAGGGCTTTTGACATGTTTTCAACTTGTAATTCAAAACCCTTGATAGCTTGGGCATGCTCTAACTCCATATTCTTAACCGATTTTTGTAGGAATTAATACATGACTAAGAAATTTCATCCCTCATTCTTAATTCTGCTACAAGATCTAAAGACTTACCCATTACTTGTGCTTCAAAGGATCTCCTTCAAGTTGTTAAACTTGCTTCATAAGGACTTGCTCTAATACCAATTGTTGGAATCAAAATGGAATAAGAGGGGGTGAATCATTCCTACAAAAATTTCACTTCATTAACTAAAACATACATTCATAAATTATATTGTCCATGAATCATTCATAACCATGTGTGTTTATTAGGCTATGCATAATCAATCACAAGAGCATGAAACAAAGTACACAACACATGAACACCATACGTAAGTTGGAAACCCTCATGGTGAAGAAATCCCAATAAAAAAAAATTGATATTATAAACAACAAATAAATTTAGTGAAACACCAACTTCACAAGGAGCACCAACCCATAGTTTAGTATAGCACCAACCCTACAAGGAAAATCAACCCCTAATTTAGTGAAACACCAACTCAAAATGAATGCTACAATCCCTAGGATGAATAAGCATAAACTCAGCATCCTAAATATGTTTGATCTATGATTTTTTTACTACCAAAACTGATGGAGATCACTTATTTAGCTCACAAACCCTAGCTCATACCCTAGGTCTTCAAACTTGCTCTATCTTCTTCTTTCTCAACTTTTCTTGCCTCTAAAATATTGCAAAAATGTTTTCAAACCTTCCTCAACCTAAAACACATCTGATAATCCTAAAATAATTACTTCATACCTGTAAAACACTCTCCTCTAGGTCACAATTTTCCCTTTACAGGACTTTCTCACCAAATGAGTTCAAACTTCACTTTTATATGAATTTATTCTCTCTAACCCAAAGGATGTTGGTACCTTGTGATAAATTCAACCTAAAAAAAATATAACATTAAATTAAATTCATTACAATGGTCACATATGACCCATATAGGTTGGCCTTGCCAAAACCATCATCCTTGCACCAAAAATCCTCAAAACCCTTACATTGGAATGAAAAAATCTCCTAACACCAAAACTATTTTTATTATGTAATTTCACAAACAGGGACGGAAGCTTGTATATTTTATTAATGTGAAATTAATCAACCATTACAATGGAGTGTTGCAATATTTATACATATTGGACAACAATATACAAACAAATAAATGGGTTGCACAGGTACAACCAAAATCACAACAGCTTCCAAAATACATCCGGGAAGCAACAATAATTAAATACAAACAAATAATAATTGTTACAACTACGTAACAATATAACCTATGCAATAATATGACAAATATTGTTATAAAACTATATAACAATATATCAACTAATTACCTTATTAAATAATTAAATATTTTAAGGTAATATGATGCATAAATTAACCTAACATTCCCCCTTAATTTTGCATTTCCTCAAGGGATGAGGAGAGGAACTCTCTGAACAACTTGAACTTGTCACGTGCAAGTGACTTTGTGAAAATATATTCTTTTGTTCAACTGTTGGAAAAAATTGAAGTTGTATATTGTGCTTCAACACATGTTCGCGTATGAAATGAACATGTACTTCAATATGTTTTGTTCTTTCATGAAACACTGGATTGTGAACAAGTTTGAGAACACCTTCATTTTCAACATACATGGTGGTTGGTTTGTTATGTGGTATTCCAAGTCCTTTGAGTATGCAACATAGCCAAATCACTTCATAAACATGACTTCTCCCTGTGAAAATGCACAAACTACTTGTGGAAGAATGAGAAACAAAGTGTTGTTTCTTGCTTCCCCATGATATTGGTCTAGATCCCATAAAGAATACAAATCCTGAAGTGGATTTTTTATCATCAATATTTCCTAAATTGTAGACACCTAAATTTGTTCACATTCCCTTAGCCCTTTGATTGGATAACCAACTTAAGCATGGTCACCTAACCACGGCCCCCTCCACACCACATTAATATTAATTTAATTAATTAAATTAAATTAATACCCATCCTCACAATATTCATCATTTAATTACTTTAATTGACCTAATTTCCACCTCACCTAGACACCTCATCCAGCCACCTCACCCTAGACCTATTCTTGGCATGTTTCCATAACTAACAATAACTAAGTCTTACTTGCCTTAATGAGCTAATATTTTGTCTAACCCTAAAATAAATTCCTAAGATTTCTCTAACCACATTCTGCGCATTAGAAGGGAAGATTTTGTTCTAATCCATGACAAAAAATCAACTTGGCCCAAGAAATTAGAAATATCTTCCCATTTTAGTAAACCTAGGGAATCCTACCTAAAATGATGTCGGTCAAGAAGGAACCATCATCGTTACCATTTATTCACCTTAGAAACCTTGTTGGAGGGGTTGGCACATCCTGTACTAGAAGAGACAAGATCGAGTTGCATGTAAGTGGAACAACATCCTTTCACACATCCAGAACTCACACCATCACGAGAAAATCTAGAAGCATTACACTCACGGAAGCACTCGAGATTCACTGCTACGGTACCAAATACCATCCTTTTGATCAACTACCATTACCATTCATCCATCCAGTCTGCATCATAGTAAGTGTATCCCTGACCAACATTGTTATTTCAATTAGTAGCATTTGTTATACATTATTAATCTACACTTTGCATGCCCATTCTTTTATCCCTTACCAACCTATAACCCAACCATTCCCTTATCCACACCGCCAAATCACCCATCTTCACTTGTTGTTCATCCCTGAATACACTTGAGACTTCTATAAACCTCCTTATCCACCCTACCATCACTATCAAATCCCGGATCAAACCTTGCAACTAGACCTCTTTGAGTTTCATACATCCCAACCTTACCAATGTCGGTTACCCATAAACGTCATCGGTTACGCATAAACCGTCACTTTGGTCATACCATACCGACATCGGTCTTTGTGTCTTACACCCTACACAAGAACAAAGCCAAACAACCTCATACCCATTGACCTAAACAACCCGAGTAATCAAACCCACGATCGGTTCAATACCTTGTGATTTACCTCATCCTTTAGATCTAACTATAGCCTAGCTTTGTTGTGATTGGATTTTCTTATTGTACTTGAATGAGATACACAAATCATATCAACTAAAATAGGAATTTACTTATTTCTCACATTAATTTTGTTCAAACAGTGGATTGACAACCATCTAGGAAGTAGCACACTTCCGGAACTAGAATACGCTAGGAAATCCACTTTCATATATCATTTAACTTCTCTTATGTGGTCTTGTTTTCTATTACAGGTAGTTCCTCCTAGCCAAAAGGAAGCTCTTACAATCGTCATTGGGTCAAGAAGTCAGAACATGTGCAATAACCATCAACCCACCCATTTAACAGGTATTCCTCCTCGCCCATAACCCTATCTGTTTCATCATTCAAAAATGTAAAGAATATGATGAAAAATTTCAGCACACTGGTGGGACCCATAAGAGGTTCTATTGCATTTTCTTCATTTTTCATACAAAATTTGTGTGTTTGTTTCCCTTTAAAAGGATTACACAGTAATTTTCTTCCCTAGTAATCCTCTCTTCTTTCTAATTTCTCTAAAAGAAACATTTCTCTTGGTGCATTTAAAAGGAATCATTCTTCTTCCTTGCTTTCTGCATTTAGTGAAAGACCATACCTTCTCATATTCATTATTTGCTTCATCGAATATAATCTTTTCAATTTGGGCTTAAAATTGGTTGCATTACATTCTGATTTTCTGCATTTAGCTCACATTAAAATGAGGGAAACCTATATGCTGGAAGTCATGCCCAGCTAATGGTTGACACAAAGAATCATAGAAAGCACATTCTCTCTCTCTCTCTGTGTCTTACCAAATTGCACAAAATTGAAATATACACATCTTTCTTAAACAACATCTTACCTGGGAATGCCCATCAAATGATCACATGATCGAAGGATTGGTAGGTACTCCCCAACTCGTTACCTCTATTGAGTCATTACCTCAGAGGACGGCCCACCCCCACCATAACATAACCTGAAACCTCTCCTTTTAGATATCCTTCTTCATAGGAATCCTTCCTCACCAAAAACTCTACTCTAAATTCATGAGTCAGTCTTCTAAATAGCATAAGCTCAACACATTAAAAATCACTTGTTAGGTACATGTTTTTAGCGTTTGATTGACGTGTGTTTTGAGGTGTGAGGATATGTTTCTCCATTTTTCCATTATTTTGCCTTGCACACTCCACAATCATAGTTGGAGTATTCTGAATTCTTCTGAGTGTGTCAGGACTTCATTACATCATCTCCAGACCTCTGGGTTGATTATTTATCTCACTAAAATTCACAACAATTCATTTTCTACATTTTTCCAATTTTCACAGCTTACCCCTTGACCAACATCGCTTTTTTCTTAACCAACATCGGTTGTTTGTTCTTTTGGTTTAAATTGCCTAAAGAACCCTTATTTCATTTACCTTGTTGTCAAAGTTCCTGTGAGTCTTTGTACTCTCTAGGCTTTGATAAACAGTCATTATACAACTTGTCTATCTAATCGTCAACACTCTTTCCTCATTTAATAAAATTGTTCATGTCTCACAGGAGCAACCTCGATTACCCCTAAACCGACATCGGTCACCCTTAATTGACATAAATTAACCTGTACTAAACATCAACTGATATATTACCCAAATTTACCTATAGAAACTTGTTTTCTTCATTCTCACTACTCCTTGTGTCATCTACAGGGTACAACATCACCTGATATACATTCATTCACATGGTGTTGACTCGCAGTCAAGCTAATGCTCTTATATTTCACATGAGTCATCAACCACTCCCACCTAGTCCTTCACCACCCTTGGTCCTATCACCCATGGATCCAACCTTACCTTCCACCATTACTATAAGTAATGAGGAATTTTCATGACTCCTTGATCAGAATCCCTGACCTTACAGTTCTACCTTTCCCATTCTTCCACCCAGAACTCCTCAAGTCAGTTGATATATGGCATGCATGTATCCATCTCTCCTACCCGTATTCAAGCTTCTGCATCAACCCCTAATAATGCAGAGTTACCTTCACCTACTTCACCCCAGTGGTTTCACAGCTAGGACCCATACCCTCCATGATCGGTGTTTACGTAGTATCACTCACACCTGTAGTATCTATTGTCCCCACATGGACCACCCAGACCATAACCATTTCCGCACCCATTATCTCACAAATACCCATTGCAACACAACTTCTCGTGGTGTCGGTGACCCCTACTCCATTCTAGAATCTTTTCCTCTCCATCCCACAAACACTACCCCAAATTGCTACTAGAGTCACTACGACTGTCCCAACTACATACACATACTATCAATAACCCCATATCTCATATGTCACCCACTCTAGATACATACCCTCTATATTGGTCCCCTATTCTCAACCTCCCTATTCAGCATCACCATATAATGGAATGCCACCCACATCACAGGTTCAATACCAGCCCCCTTATGCCACAGGAGGAACCCTTCCACCATAACCTACCAATGACCTCATCAAATCAATGATGGAAAGGATGTAGACACTGGAAGCATCGGTTTCGGGCTCGTGTAATTCTCTCACCTATGATGAAATCTATAATGATCCCATTCATCTATCCATCCCTATTCACCCATACCCTGTACATTGGGAAATGCCAAAATTCAACCGTTTCAATAGTAAAGAAGACCTATCAGTAGCATTTGTGGTCTTCCAAACATGGGTGTTACCTGATTGCCTATGATGACACTTTACTCTTACGGACCTTCCTGATGTCCCTGACAGGACCTGCATTGGATTGGTACAGTGGGCTACCAAGACTCTTCATCTAATCATTTAATCAAGTAGCCCAAGCCTTCTTAGACCACTTTTCCATCCACATTGTTAAGAAGGTTACCATGACTGATCTTTATTCCACATGACAGTACAATGATGAGTCTATCACTAACTTTATCTCTCGCTAGCACAACCTAATTAACTAGATCACATTTCAATTACCTCAAACTAAACTCATAGATTTGTTTACTTGGGCTTGCGCAAGACATGTCTCACCAACCCTGCAGTCCGGACCTTTCACAATTTTGACGAGGCATTCACCATGGCACGTAAATTGGAAATTCATGCTATCAAAGAGAAGAAAATTCAACTTCATAACAAGAACATCGCATTCAAATCAAATGAGGCTTCTTCATCTTCGAAACCCCAAAACAACTATTCAAAACCCAAAGGATCTAGCCAATGCCATAGTTCTCAAGGTTGGCCCCCCTCATCAATCAAACCCAGCCAAACCTCCTTTTAATATCTCTCCCATCTAAGCTTTCCAATTCAGACAACAACAACGAAAGTACACTTCGATAGGAGAATCTTATTCTTTTGTTTTGGAAAAGCTTGTTAAGGTTGGTGTCATTACCCTTCCACCTATAAAACCACATATTGGTTTTGACCCTGAGTGACCCATGCCCACATGGTATAAGGAACATGAATTTTGTAACTATCATCGTGTCAAATTTCATAGCAAAAATAACTACATCACCTTCAAGAATATCATCCAAGAAATGTTAGACAATAGAGATCTAGTCTTGGATAGCCTATATGCACCCACTAACCAAAACCTACATATCTTCAAGAAACCATTTCCTAATCATGCCCCATCTTCCAACCAAGCTAGTGACACTTCAAGCAATCATAGAAATGTTTGTCAGTCCACACTATTTTACATGACATACCGGTTGCTTCCCAATTGCCTCATGTTCCTTCCATAAATGAAATCTTAGCCCTAGCTCCACTACCTACACAAGAATTGATCTCATATACTCCTCCACCCACCAAGGAACCCCCTTAATTTTCTCCATCACCCATGGAAGAGCCTATAATTAGCATGCCACCTTTGACCCCTCAAATTTCTAAGTAGTTTTTAGTGACACCTATCCTACTCATAGGAGAGGCATGTCCACCGCCTACACCATCACAAGGAGAGTCCACCTTGTCTAGCCCATCCTCTCCTCTACCCATGGAGGATCCTATAGAAGTACCACTACCTTTAGATGACCATTCACCATCGGACCTTTAAGATCCCAGCGATCTTCTTTCATCTCTCTTACCCATGATTCGAGGCTAGCCATTTCCTATGTCTCAAACACATTTTAAGGAATTATAACTCAATCCACGTCAACCCCACTTATAACAGCACCATTTTTGGTGTTTGGCCGATCACCTAGACTATGTTGATAGATCCTTACTTTGGGGACGCCTTCTACTTCCTATTTCAACTCAAATGTAGTTGTCACTCACCGATACCTCCACTATCTATCCAAAAGTATTTCGAGTGACCAAAACAAACACAACCATGACTATTGCAACACCTTCCATGTCACCACCTATAACCCAACTCACACCTCTTCCCATAACCCAACATACATCTACACTCAAACACCTACCCATGCGTATAACACTTCTTTTACCTAAACCCATCACTACCTTAGGGGTCATACCGACATCAAACCTTACTCACCCACCCATCAAATTATATTTAGCCACATCTTCCAAAACTAACACTAAACTTACCCGGCCCCTAAAAAGAAGACCCAACCTCCTAGACCTCATACACCAACCTCACCTATAACACCATTATCACCTTTATCCCCCTCCGTCCATCCTAGGACCTCACCCCTTGACCACAGCCAAACAACCTCTGTCCATCGGTAAACCAAGAACATAGCAACCCATTTCCTCATCACGGACCTCTAATATACCCAAGCAACCCACACAACTTCCACCATCACCCATAACCTTCTTATCAACCATACCACCACTACCATCCATAACTTCTTCACTACCCATGACACTTTCTTCTCTTTCACTCATGCCTTCTACCCAACCTATACCACCCACCTCCTCTACGCGTCCTCTTCAACCATCTGCTTTTTCCCTCTACATATCATACACTTGTATTATCATTTCCCAAGAGGGTGAAACCTAAAGCTAAAAATCTGCTACCCTCTAATAAGGTAGTTAAACCAACCAAACCTTCCATTGCCAACTCTTCTACCATGCCCATACCCAAGTAGATGCAACCAAGACCGAAGACCATTCCACACACCAAACTAGTGGACAAAACCATTTCCCTGCACCTTAAAGCCTCTTCCTCCACAATCAGCCACACATGTACCCAAACCCACATTCACCTCCCATTGCGATCCACTAGCAGGGTCCTACGCCAAAATCTTAACCAATCTCCTCGAAACTTTTGTCATCACATTACCACCTCTTAGACCTTACGACCCACTCAAACCCAAACCAAAAGGGTTTGATGAAACAAAAATTTTCCTACCATCATGTGCTGGGACACAATGTGGAGAACTGTAAGGATTTAAAAACTGCTCTTGTCCAATTGTGTCCTCCCGAAGAAAATTTTGATGATGATGATCTTCTTGATGAGGACCCCATTTCTCCTCCACCAATTTCCCCAGATCTCCTTCCATTACCTACTCAGTGACCAAAATCTCCACCCCCACAACCCTTTGATCCACCCCAAGATTCAAGATTAACATGGTTCGTATAAGAGAGTTGGCCAAACCACCACCCAAATGCCAATGTGCCCTACTCATTTCACAAGGATCATATCCCCCATTAGGGTTTTGTCCCTCATGTCATTATACCTTTCATGACACACCTTCTTCATCCACCTCCCCTCAAATTAACATGGTTCACATTACCACCTGTGCCCAAAAAGATAAAGGCAAGGAAAAGGCAAATGGCCCATCAACCAACCCTATACCCAACATACCATCTGCACCCATACCCAAAGTCACTATTTTAGCTCCTGCATATCCTATTTCTGATGGGGTCATACAGGACAATGCTTAAAATAACTACACTAATCCCCTTAAAAAAATTATATTACCTTGTCCAAACCTCTAAATCACATTGTCAAGCCCTCATGGAGGTCCTTCAATCTATTGAGGTTTTACCAAATGACCCCATGCCCGTAGCCTCCATCATTACCCCTCACCATGTAGCCTCTCTCACTAGGTCATCGCCTTCCTCTACACCTCCACCTACTTGCCAAGTAGCCACCCTCAACTTTTCAGATGAAGAGATCACTCTCTTCTAGTTTGACGACCCCGACCCTACTCTTTTCATCTTCATCTTTATCAATAATATACGCATATGATGTGTTATGATCTATGGTGGTGCTATTATTAACATCATCTCCTCACATGCATATGAACAAATGTGAATACACAGTTAATTACATGCATGGTAACCTTGATTATGTTGCACTCCTTCAATGACACAATGACCTCTACCCTAGGTACCTTCATTATCCATCCTTGTGTGGGTCCCCACACTATCTAGAGATTTTCTATGTCCTAGAGGTGGAGTTCCAATATAACTTATTTCTTGGTCGACCTTGGATCTGCACCATGGGTTGTGTCCCTTTGACTTTACACCACTGCCTCAAATTTGAGCATGAGGTACATAATTACACAATCCCTGTCAACCCATCACCTTTCAAGACCTATAACATGCTATACCACCCTAATGATGTACTTGTACCAATCAAGGCATTTGCCACCATCCCTACTTCACCTTCACCTCTGCCCTTGATCCACCAAAACTTTCACTACCTTTGTTGCATCTAACCCTATTATCCCCACTACAGGCTATAGCCTCTACCATGAGACACACATGTTTCCCCATCATCTAGCGAGCCATCTATCCTGCTACCCACATACTAACTACGATCCCTTAGAAGGTGTTTTCAACGCCTCACTCGAGGGAATACCGCCTATACAATGTCGACACCTTCCTCACCCCACAAGAGTATGGGAATTTGCGTCAACACCCCAATTATGACATCCACATTGGCGATGTTTTCCTTATGGCCCTCCCCACCTTCATACTAATCTAACGTATGGGGGACTCTATATGGCCACCTATAAACTGAACCTCCATCCCAAACCCAACCATTTTCATCGACCTACACTCCCTCACTAACCACCCAATTCTCTCACACTTTCCTCCATCCAGGTGTGCATGGAAAGGATTTGGCTTGAGGTTTTACCCTACCAAATAGTACCCTACATGAAGGATCTTATGGGCGGTGATAGTAGAAGAGAAATACCCTCCACAAGCTTGATCATGAAAATCTGAAAACAACTTCTTTTGTTGCTCTTTTTCCACATATTTAAGGAATCTTCCATCTATGCCTCGCTTAAATAAAGCATTTTCCCCCACAATACATAATTTGCAGACCTTAGTTTAATATCTCTCTTTTCTTTGGCACTCAAATGAGATGGACACTCTCAATAAGTAAGAAAATGTGCGATATCAACATATCGTTCATTTGTTAAAGGCGAGGAAGAGGACAACAAGAACATCAATTTCTTTTGTGGACAATTCTTCATCATCCCCTTCAGCAATAAGCTCACACAAGCCTTTACCCTGAACTAGCTTAGTTAACTTAATATCAAGGTCATATTCTTGGACTTTTGCTACCCAATTTCCTCTCTTAGTTCCAAACTCTTGTTGTGTAAGAATAGACTTGATGGTTGTATCAGGTACAAGCACAACAGAGTGAGAATTAAGAATATAAAAATGAAACTGCTTGACAACTTTGACCACTACAAAATCATGTTTCTCCATCATAGTATATTTCAATTCATGAGATTTTAGAACATAGCTCATGAATGCAATTGGAAGTTCATGATCCTTATAATTTCTCTAAGTTAGCACAATGAACCAAGGTACTCTTTGTAGCATAGTAATAGATGATAAAATCCTTGTTAAAATCAGGACATGCTAAGATGGGAGTTTTAGAAATGGCTTTCTTGATATCTTCAAATGCTTCCTTACCTTTAGAATACCAACCAAAGGTTTTCTTTCCTTTCATCATTTGAGAAATGCTCATAGTCAATTATGCAAAATCTGGAATGAATCTCCTCAGGAAATTTATCTTTCCAAAGAAAGAGTGAACACCCTTTTTCTTGTGGGAAGAGGAATCTGTTGGATTGCTTGAACTCTTTCTAGATCTATCTTGATCCCTTCTTTGGAAACAATATGCCCCAGCAACTTTCCTTCAGTAACACAAAATACATACTTCTTAGGATTGGGGAAACTTCATGTTCTCTACATTTTTGAAGAACTGTTTCCTGATGCTGAAGATGATCTACCCTTGGTTTGGAAAAAACAATCAAATCATCAAGGTACACAACAATAAATTTTCCCTTTAAACTGCCAAAATCTAAATCCATTTCCCTTTGGAAAGTGGCACCAACATTGATAAGACCAAATGGCATTCTCTTGTAGGCAAAGGTGCCCCAAGGGTAGTAAAAGAAGTCTTGTGCTGATTTAGGGTACTGAATTCCACTTGATTATATCCAGAGAATCCATCTAGCATAAACAACATCTCAAAGCCTAAGACAGCTTTCAAAACTTGATCCATCATGGGGAGTGGATAGTTGTCTTTTAGAGAGGCTTGATTCAAATTCCTAAAATCTACACAGATGCGAATCTCACCATTCTTCTTTTCACAAGCACAATGTTGGAAATCCATGTTGAATGATGTATAGGGAAAATAATCTTGGCTTTTAGTAACTTCTAGATCTCTTGAAAAATAGTATCAGTAACCTTAGGATTGTACTACCTTTGCTTCTTCTTGAAAGGTTTGATCCCAGGTTTTAGAGGGATATAGTGTTGCATCTCCTTTGGTTGAAAAGCCTTAAGATCTTCATATGAATAGGCAAGAACATTGGCATACTTTTTTAATAGGTTTATTGCTTTATTTTTCTCTTCTTGAGTGCAGCATTTTCCAATATTCACCACCCTGGGTTCATCATTTCTTCCAATATTGACCTTTGCATACTCGGTAGATTTTGATTCCCTTGTGAAGATTCAGATTTGATGAACCTATCATGTTTATCAAACAGATATTCTAGACTCACCAATCCTTTGGGAATCTTGTTACCCTTCAACTTAATGTAACCATCTTGATCCATCTCTTCCTTTATATATTCCTTATTAGAGGGAACATGTTCTCTAGACAGAGTTTCACTTCCTTCAAAATATAACTTCTTCACTGAAGTTATCTTTAAGCTCCAAGAAAGAGAGCAAGTGTTTATTATCATTGAAAATTTGTCAGTTGTTTGCATTATCTGGCACACTAGGCCTATGAATCATTTCAATGGTAAATTTCTCTTGAGATAAATCTGGATGAGGAATCAATAAAGATCCTAAGATAGCTAGAGAATCAGTTGTAGTATTCTTTTCTCTTGGCACAACTTCAATTGAGAAATCATCAAGGAATTCAATGGTATCCCAAACAATATTTCTATAATGTTTCAATCTCCTATTCTTGACCATGTAAAGATCCCTTACATGTTTCAAAATCAACTATGCATCACCACAAGCACAAATATTATTTACTCCTATTTCTTTTGCCTTGCTCAACCCAAGGATGAGAGCCTCATACTCACTTTATTATTTGTATTTTCAAAATGAAGCTTGAAATAAAATGGATGAATCTTCCCTTCTAGAGAGATTAACACCACACCAGCTCCAAAACCAGCTGAAGAGAAGCTTCCATCAAACTCCAAATTCCAAATGCCATTGGGATCATGAATCACTCCCTTAGGAAGACTTGCCTCATCCTCGACATGATCATATATTTTCCATGCCCTATATCTTCATAGAGTATTTGTGCTTTTGGATCATCATTCTTTTGCACAATATACTCAATTTGCTTTTCTGGTAATAACTTTCTTATTTTTCCATTGACCAGGATCAAAGCATGTGACCAGTCCATCTAAATTTCACCTCCTACCTTTTTACAGAAATTCCTACTCAACAACATACCATATGAGGGAGGAATATCAACAACCAAAATAGTGGCTATAACCCTTTTCTCTAGAAAATCAGCAAAGGCTACTTGTGCATCTTTAATCCTTCCAAGAAAAGGAAATTCTCTACTCTCTATGGAATAGCAGGAACCAAAGGTATGTGTTAGAGCCAAGCCCAAAGCATGAGCTAATTTTGCAAGAATTACATTGTTTGATGCTCCTAAGTCTATAACACAATTCTGAGTTTATGGCTAGCTATGAGGAGAGTCACATAGAATGGTTCAATTTTCTCATTGGGGAAGTGATTTGTGTAAAAGGATTTGTTGAGTTGAGGAAGAGGAGTGGGAAAAATACCTTTAGAATTATTGGATGAGGCTTTGGATTTGGAATTGACAAAGTTTACCATTTCAGCAAGGGCTTTTGGATGGGTTTCATAAAACTCTTCCTCCAAAATTTGGATTTTGGTATTTTTGAGGTGATCAATGATATTAAAAGACCCGAAGGTGGATGGGGCATCATTACTAGGAATAGGAGAAAATTTTGATTTATCAACTTTAGGAATTGAAGGACAAGAAGTTTTGGAAACATAGGTAGAAGGAGGAGGATTAGCATTACTCACCTTTTGCATGGAGGCAATGGGAATAGGATCTCCTCTTCTTGCAACCACTAGAATAGTTATAGGAAACTCCTTGGATTTCTTAGTAGGCTGCATCACTTTTTATTTTTGTTCATTTTCTCCCAAGTCATAATAGCATATGACTCACTATTCATCTCTACCACTCTTTCATCATATTCATCTTCGTCATCCATACCTTCAGTGGTAAGGAAATGAACTTGAGATCCATCAAGCTCTTCCAGTTACTCATCAACCTCCTCTTCTAGTTCTTCATAGAGTTCATCAAACTCCCCATCATCGAGTTATTGAACTTCACAAGTTACATTGATTGTAACCTTGATAGGTGGGCCTTGATAGCCAATTTATTCGAGAAGGAGGTAACCAGTTCTAGGCTGAAAATTACTTCTTAGAATATCTTGATAAGGAGTATGTTGAGCCAATTGCTTTTGATGGCAATGAGATAATTTGCAAGCTTTTGTACTAAGCGGTGTGAATTAGTTCCATGGGAAGAGGAAGAAGAAGATTCTTTAGACTTAGAGGGTTCTCTTTTCAATTTACCAGACATGATTAAATCATCCTCAACACTGATAACCAAATGTTGATTTGCATCTAGAGTTGCAAGGTTATCTCTCCTTAGTGTATATCTTACTTCAGGTAACTGAGCATTAAGGAAGAAGCATTTTTGGATTTGGTCTATAGGATGAGTGTTCTGTGGAATTTTATGAATGAGCTTATTGAATTTGGCCACAAATTCTCTCATGGGGTCATGTGGTTCCTTCTTGATCTGATAAATTTGATCCAAGAGAGCATGCACATCTTCAGCAAGTTTGAAATGTTGCTCAAATTGAGTTGTTAAGGTGGTCCAATCAGTAATTGACCTAGCAGGAAAATGATAGAACCAATCAGCAGCATTATCCTGTAATGTTTCCAAAAAGATCCTGATAGAAACATCTTCATGCTCAATCCCAAGAATCCCACATGCAATGTTAAAGGATACAATGTGTTCATCTAGGTGTATATTCCCATCACCTCATAATTTAGGAAAACCTTTCCTACTACTCTGGGTAACTCATTCAATGGCTGAGGAAGAGCAAGGGGCCCAATCTGTTGTCCCCAAGGTAGAGGTGTTGCCATCTATGGGAATATTTTCTGAAGGGGAACTAAAACACCAACAAGTATCAGAGAAAGAAGATTAGGACTGAGTTGTTCTGGAGGAATTCTATTCTTGGAATTTCTATCTTTAACAAGAGGTGTGCTTGAAGAACGAGTTCCTTTGTTCCTTCTTTCTGGAAGAAGAGAGAATTTTTTTGCTCCAGAAGTTGAAAATGAGAATCTTCAACCCCAAGAGCTTTCTTCCCACATGTATACCATAGATTCACCAGATCAAAAATGATCTTGAAGTTGTTCTTTTGAAAGGGATATGTTTGAAACAAACTCCCAACCGAGTCACCAAAAACTGTTGGGTTTTAAAATGGTACTTTAACAAAACCACGGTCGAGGGAAGCAAGCAAGTCCCTTCTCTTTATGGGAGAAGTTCCCTTATTGAAAGCAAGTAGCAAAGATTATATACAAATGTACAACCTTCATCTTAAAAATTTGGACATCGACATCTTGAAATTATTTTAACCAAAATAGCTTATCAATACAAACGAATGGAAGAACTAAAGAAAGGAAAGAGCAGAATATAATAGTACTTTCAAGAAATATAGATAGCAGAGTATAACCCTATACGTACTGAGCAAGAGTGATACATAATAGAATCATTCACATTCATAGCATAAGATATCATTCTGTAGACACAAAGTTCTATAAATCATATTAATAAGAACACAAAGTTTCTTATCACAGAAGATAAATGATCCACTGATTTTAGGAAAGCAAGAGGAGACAATAGATGAAGATAGAGAGAAATGGGAAATCCTTATGTATTGATTTCTTTCGATTCTAATTACACTTCAAAAGTATCAGAGTCCAACATTTTCAATGATCCAAGCTCTTACATTTATAAATGAAGCGAAAAGAGGAGAAGAAGAAGAGAAGGAGGAAAATATGATTTGGAAGCTCAACCACCAACCATCAATGCCCTTGCAAATCCACCTACAATATGTCAAATCTAGTTCTGCATGTCTTTAGCATACAAAAGAAGAAAGGATGGAAAATCATATCAGATCTAGGTAGTTAAATCAATCGGATCCCGTATTAATGGTGTGAAAGATGTTTTCCAGATTTCCAACCATCGAATCTGTTGAAAAACAATATTTTATGCTTCCATGGCATGAAATACATTTTCCAAACCATCAATCCATCTGAAAACAATATTTTATTCTTCCATGGCATAGAGGAGACCAAGATCTTTCCAACAGTATAAAATTTGTTGAATTTTGAAATCTTGGAGTGAAAATTATGCTCATTTGAATATTTGAATCAAATCCGTACAAAAATGGCGAAAATGCAATTTTCACAAAATGGATCTACGGGCTTGAAATTGAAATTGCACTTTTAGTGTAAAAGGTGCAAAGTGAAAAAGTCTCCTACATCCCCACAAGCCCATAACTTCACTTTTGATATAGGTCGACACATGGCTTTACTTGAGTGGTAACAAAGTCACGGATCACTTTATAATTTTACTTCTTTTGGAAACATGGCTCAAAATCTCAAAGTTCTCCACCGATCCACTTTCTTGCTTTGACTTTTGACATGGGCTTAACATTTGACTTTTTCCCTATGCATGAGTGGGGCCATGGTTCACTTTATCACTTCACGCCTTTTATGGAAACAAAGCCAAAATTTCTAAATTATCCCAACGGCCCACCTTCTGCTTTGAATTTTGATGTGGGCTTAACATTTGACTTTTTCCTCTATCTAGCAAAGGATTTATGTCGACTGGGACACATGGAGAGATGGTGCATGTTTGGGACATCCTTTTGGATTCAACTCTTGAAAGAGTGTCGAAGAGACACGTGGATCCTTCTACTACCCCGCCTTATACTTAGCCGATTCGGGCTAGTTTTGCCTTCTTTTTAGACCTAGGACACATGGAAAGTTTGTGCTCATTTAGGGACTATCTCTTGGGTCTCACTTCTAAAGTTGCACTGGGGCAGTGTGACACGTGTCACCATCCCATGATTATGTGACTTTTCAATGGCTGATGAGACCCCCTTTTAGATCCCGATTATGTGGCGAGCTGGTGCTTATTGGGGGCCACCTTTTGGGCTTGACCTTTGGAGATGTGTTGATGAGACACGTGGGGGCTTCCGCCGACTCTTTATACTTAGTTGATTCCATGACTGAATTTTTCTTTTCAGAATCTAACCATGTGGAGGCCTATGCACATTTTGGGTCTCCATGTTTGTGCTCTATAACAAAAGTGTGTCAAAGAGACACATGGCACCTTCTGATATTTCTATACATAGCCGATTTGGGCCAATTGGGATACTTTGGGGCCGAAGAGCCAATTTGACACTTTTGCAAAAATAACAAAACTCCACTTGTGCTCCATACCAAAAGTACCTTTGAAGAGATACGTGGCACCTTTCGTGGTCTTTCTATACTTAGCTGATTCGGGCCAATCAGGATCCTTTAGGGCCATAGAGCCAATTTGACACTTTTACAAAAATAACAAAAAAGATAAGTTCACAAAATAATCTACCACGCCGCATCCAATTAAAGATGTCCATGTACTTGTGGATTTTGGAAAAATAAATTGACGGGGAAGATACGCCCATCGTTCATGATTGTGGAAAAATATAAAGGGGAAAACTCCACCATTTATGCTTGAATAACAAATTGCTCCTCGTGGAAAGAAGAACTGTAAACAATTTCAAGCTCAATGCGATCCATGGCCATAGAGAAAGGATTTGAAAATTTCATTCAAATGAAGGAAATAATTTTCAAGCATCCAGACGGGGAGACAGAAATTTTATCAAACCATGTAGACTGCAAGATTTTAACAGGGCGAGATTGCAAATGAGTACCAATTTCTTCAAAGGATGAATTTTTCTTATCGCTCCAGACTTCTCACTCTACTCAACATCTCTCAAAGGAACCAAATCAAAATTTTCAAAATCTTGTCTTGAAAAAAATGAGGGGATTTTGAGGGTGACAATGATATGATATGCTCATCAATTTTGATGTACCATGCCCAGGGTGCATGTTTGAGGCCATACAAAGATTTCCTGAGTTTGCATACCTTTGCTTCTTGACTAGGTACTACATATCCCTCAGGTTGAGTCATGTAGACTTTTTCTTGTAAATATTTGTTTATGAAGGAACTTTTTACGTACATATGATGGAATTTCCAACCAAGCTATGCAACTAGAGAAAAGATCATCTTGATCTTATCTATGGGAGAAAATGTCTTCTCATAGTCAATTCCTTCTCTTTGTGCATACCCCTTTGCTACTATACTTGCTTTATACTTGTCCACTGTCCCATCTGCTTTGTACTTCATTTTGAATATCCATCTACATCTAATGGGTTTCTTCCCTAGTGGAAGATCAACAAGTTACCAAGTGTTTTTTTCATTCTTGATTGATATTCAAATTCCATGGCATCTTTAAAAGATTTTGACCTGTAGGTCTTCCTAGATCAGTAAAGAGCTCATTAGACTCAATAACTCTACTCATCAAAGCAAAGTTAACTTCTTCTCTTGTTTTACTACGAGTCTATGGTCCAAGGGTGGATGTATTCGGTGGAGCATCCATTATTGCATCTCGTAATGTGCTAGTACACCACTTGGGCATACACTAAACTATTCTCGTGGGTCATGGTTCTATCATATCAACACCATCATCCCCATCATCACTTTCATCATTAGTGGGAACATCATTTTCAATTTTTACAACTGGTGAAGAATCTACATCAAGTGAGTTTGGAGGAGGAGACTTTGCTTCCTTCTTCTCAAAAAACTCAACATCTATGCTAGTGTAGACTTTTCTGGTCTTTGGATCCATCAATCTGTACCCAAGAGTCTCTTCATTGTACCCAATGAAGATGAGTTTTGTGATTTCATGTCCAATTTCTTTCTATTATGCTTGGGTATGTGCATAATTTATTTGCACCCGAATACTCTAAGGTGTGCAATAGATGGTTTCCACTTAGACCTTGCTTCTTATGGTGTTACTCCTTCAAGAGAAACTATGGGCACTATGTTCAACAAATACATTATTGTCTTTACTGCTTCTACCTAGAATTTCTTTGTAAGTCTAGTGTCATCAATCATGCATCACACCATTTCCATGATAGTATGATTTATTCTCTCAACAACACCATTCTGCTACGGTGTGTGTGGAGGAGGAATTTTTCGACGAATCCCGTGAGTTTGTAGGTAGTATTTGAACTCATTACTGGTGAATTCCCCCCCTCGATTTGAGTAGAGAGTTCTGATGTGACGACCATTTTTGTTTTCAACTGCTACTTTGAACTTATTGAAAGTTTCAAAAGCTTCCCTTTCTTGTGAAGACAAAAAATCACATTTTTCTTGAATAGTCATCAACACAAAGCATGAAGTAATGAAATCTAGAATGACTTGGTTGCATCGGACCGCAAAGATTGGTATGAACCAAATCAATCTTACCATGAGCTCGATATGTACTCTTCTAGAACAAAGCTTTGTATTGTTTGTTTCTTTAGGTAAAGTGAGGACACTTGTGTGTATCCTTCTAAATAGATGGTAGCCCATGTGCCATATTGTGTCGACATAGTGTCTCAAGATACTTGAAATTAACATGACCAAGTATCTGATGCCACAATTTTGTTGAGGTAGAGTTCTTAGCCACAAGTGCTGATCATATTTGTGAACAAAATCAAGTTGGAACATGCATCCCACATTAGAGGATTTTGTAACTATTTTCGAGCCTCGTGATTTATCTCGAATCAAACATTTTTCTTTCCAGAATGAGTATCAAAGTCAATTTTTAGGTTGTGATCTAGGAGTTGACTGACTGAAAGCAAATTCTTTGTCAACCTAGGGACATATAAGACATCTGATAGTCTGTAGTTGTGTGAACCAAGGGGTAGAGAAATTTTCCCAATCCCCTAAACTGTATATGAAGAATCATCACCCAACGAAACATGGTTTTTGAAGGCATGTCCCTCATTGAGGTAAACCAGTCTTTGTGGCCGGTCATGTGTTGAGTGGCTCTCGAATCAACATACCAAACATCACTAGATGACATGGATGGTTCACTTGATTGAGAAGTGTACAAGAATTCTTCATTATCTAAATGTTCTTTTTGCTCAGCAATATTTCCTTACTGATGGGGTCTTCTTTTCCAGTTCCCCTTTTTATGCCCTTGATTGTAGTTTGAATTTCCCTTGTGATAATTTTGTTATGGAGGTCAGAGTTTCTTGTGAAACTTTCTTGTAAGTATTGTACCAACAATATTTTAAGTCATGTCCTCTTTTGGACATTGCTTCTTTATTGTTTTTTCCTCATGATATTGATTTTGATGTTGGGACTTTTGATAGGAGTTAAATTTTCCTTTACCTTTTCCTTTCCATTTTTTATGTGAAGAAAGTGCCTGCTCCTCTTCATCATCCTTATTGTGCATGGATTCCTCTTGTTGCAGTAGGTTTACTAGCTTGTCAAACTAACTGTCATCGTATCTGACACGTTTAGTGTTGTGACAAAAATGCGGTAAGAAGAGGGGAGTTCTCTCAGAACAATGGGAATGAGAGCATCATCTGTGACTACTTCTCCCAGGGCTAGAAGTGAATCCCTCAACTCTACAACTCTTCTTAAGAAAGCTTCAATTTTCTCATTTTGCTTGAACTTCAGTGTATGTAACTGACTCTGCAAATTTAGTATGACATTCTTGTTTTGGCCTCATATACTATGTGCAATTTATCCCATGCTTCTTTGGTTGTTTTGGCATCTCGAATGTGGGGTTACACATCATCGGAAACTCCAAATAAGATGATGAGTTTTGCCTTCTGATATGCTTTATCAAATTACCATTTTTTTGTTGTATCAGTAGTTGATCTAGTCAAAGTACCATTCACAATAGTCTAGATCTCTTCAAACTCAAGTTGTGTCTTGATTTTAGTCTTCCATGCAGCATAGTTGTTTCCTCAGTAGTAGTGAATCGGAAGAAAAAATTGGGGGAATTAGTGCCCATATTGTAGAAATCACCTGACGGAGGTTTGGCTCTTATCACTCTAGGTATAAGGTCTCTCAATCTATATATACCGTCGATCGATATACCGAACCTTTTATATATCGTTCCCTTCGATATACCTAGCGGTACATGGAAGAAGCTCACCCTTTATATACCGGAGGTACATGAAAGAGGTGTTAACGTACGTGAAATAATTTAATACATGGTACTAAAATAGTATGAAAGGGGTCTGTGTGATTATTGACACCAGCTCAAAGAAATATCCTCATATGCACATGTAACTTTGCTATATACTCGGATAATTTCTCAGTCTGGATTTATGTCATGCAATCATTCACAGATGGATGGGATGGCTCATAGTGTGTGCATTGTGACCTTATTACTCCTCATCGATTTAAAGGGTCGATGCCTAGATGACATTGTTGTAGCTATATTAGGTGTTAAGTGCATTAGTAGTTGTAATGACTTTACCCATAAGCACTTCCCAAAGGCACTATATATATTGAACGCTACGAATGAGATCTAGGATCTCGTGAGTGTTTTAGAACCAATTTTTACTATTTTTTATTACAACTCTCTGCTATTTTCGAGCAATTACAATATTTTTGGTTGACTATGGAAACCTACAAATTAGTAAAATATATTGAATCATGTAATTACATTCAAAAAAATTAGAAAAATTGAATGGCGGGTAATTTTTTTGTTTTGCAACACTAGTGGCCTCTCAGAGCCCAATACTGACTTGTTGAGAAAAAAACCATAAAAACTAGCTCAAAATGAAGTTTTTAGGTAGCCCTCCTTTGAAAAAATGTGCTCATAATGCAAAAATATGCAAAGTGGAGGAAAAAAAAATTTCCCTAAAATAGGGTTTTTCTTGCTAAATTTAGTTAGTTATAACTAAATTTGAATTTACCGCTAAATTTAGTGGTTCCACTAAATTTTCCACCAAATTTGGTAGTGGGTGAGGGAGGGGGATTTGACCCCTTGACCTCTCTTAATGGGAAGTGTCTTACAAAAGTTATGCTAGCCACTTGGGTGGCTAAGCTAAACAAGTATGTATAAAGAGCAAATTGTAATTAAACACTTCCAAACTATAAAACCATACCTCTTTAAAAACCACAGTTTGGGAAAGGTGGTTTTGAGAAAAAATCCAGCAAAGAGAAAAAATGATAGGCAGTTTTGGTGAGAATGAAGGCAATTTTGAGTGTGTATGGTGCCTTAGATCAATTTTCTTCCTTCCTTTGAGCTTGTAATCTCTTCCTTGGTGTATTCAATCCTCCTCAACCTTAATTGCAATGAATAAAGGTGGTTTTGATGAATTTGATGGTTTTTTGAGGAATTTTATGATGGTATTGCATGGGATGGGGTTGGGAAGTTACAGAGGCAACTCTGGCTCTCCTTTTCTTGCACAAGCTTCTCCAATGCTCCTCAAACTTTGCTGTAATCCTCCAATATCCTTTAACCTGCTTTGACACCAAATGTAATTTCACAAACAGGGATGGAATCTGTATATTTTATTAATGTGAAATTGACCAACCATTACAATGGATTGTTGCAATATTTATACATATTGGACATCAATATATAAACAAATAAATGGGTTGCATGTACAACCAAAATCACAAAAGACTTCCAAAATACATCCGGGAAGCAACAATAATTAAATACAAACAAATAATAATTTTTACAACTACATAACAATATAACCTATGCAATAATATGACAAATATTTTTATAAAACTCTATAACAATATATAAACTAATTACCTTATTAAATAATTAAATATTTTAAGGTAATATGATGCATAAATTAACCTAACATATTAAATCTCTAAAAATCACTAAACATGTTTAAAATTACATTTAAAACTCATCCATGGTGAGAACTATCATGAACCAAATCAAATGATTTCATTTAATGGGCCCACTGGCTCATTACCTTCACCAAACAATTACTATTGATAACTTGTTTTAATCTTTGGGCCTCAAACTCACCCAATAAGAACTAAAATATGGCATGTGAGAAATCTATGGAAATGGAATAACCTGTAGAGAAATCCTAAATAAGTTAGATACCATGAAACATCCACTGCTCAAACCATGACTACTTTTTTCTTCACCAAAACAAACTTCCCAAAACCTATTTTCCAAACTCAGCTGATAAACACCCTTGTTGTCACTTCCAAGACCTCAAAATGGATTCAATAGGTTCCCAATATAACCCTATTCACTTTACAAGTGATATCAAGCTTCAACTCATCCATATCATGCCTCAAACAACTCAATAATTTAGAAAGAACCAACATGTTCGAAAATCAGCATGTAAACTTCTTCACAAATCATCCTGAAAGACACATCAAATGACCTCATCAAGACTCAATACATACATAAATGGAAATATATCTAAATCCCCTTTCCATAACATATAATAAATCATACCAACTCCAATTGTAAGGCCTTTAACCAATCCAATATCTCAGTAACTTGTTTTTTATCCTCTCTTGGACTCTAGAACTAATAACTAGCCCATCATGCTCCATCATACCAACAACCACTTCCAAGATTAACCAAATCATGGAAAACACTTAGACATGATTTATAATACATTAACAACCTTCACAAATCAATAATAACTCAAAATCATCATTTTACCTCCATCAAGCTACTTATACCCTGTTAGATTGAGCATCCTTCAAACTTAGCCTCAAATAACAGCTCATAACTTTTACATACCTTTTCCAATCATCAAGTTTGATACACCATTGGAAATTTATCTCGAGATATATTCACAAGACAACTGTAATGGATTCCTAACTCTCGTGTAGCTCCTACAATTTCAATTTCTTGAAGGCTTCTTCAAACCGCCCCAAAAATTAGTCCTCCTAAATAGGGCACAACTTGCACTTTTTCACCTTAACCATGATTTTAAAATATCATGTAAATCTATAAAAACTCTAATTATATCATAAATGGCAATTTATATCATACTTCATTTGGCAAACTTCTCCTTAAACTCGAACTCTTCAGAAATTTTCATTTTCAAGTGGGGCCCACATATCACCACATGCTCTATCATATTTTTTAAATATGTAGTAATCCTCTACAATTTACAATCATCAATTTTATAAAAATAAATCAAAACGGGCTCAATATACTTATTCTTTCTTCGCAAGTTGCTCATAGCTAGGGTTTCAAACCACTTTAGCTTGTTAATGATCATTCATAAAAACGTGACAATAAAACCACCTCATTATTTTTGAAAGCTTCATAACTGAACTTAGAAGATACCCAAAATATATCATGTACCCATGCAAAGCACACAGCTCACAATGAGCATCAGAAGGTCCATTTTTGTATGAAAAATACTGCTGCAACTTACCCGGTTTGCCAAAACTTTCATATCTTCAATTTCCTTAAGCCCTTTGACCTGAAATTTGGCATGAAGCACCATGAAAAACTGATCGTATTTTCCATTTTCACCATCTAGCCCAAATATATCTCAAACTCTCCATCTAATCTCATTTGCATGTGCCAAATTAATTGTTTCTCACCTATTGCATCCCAAGGACCTCATAAATGCATCTAACCTCGAATTATGACTTGAAATTCATCAAAACCTTAGATACACTGTCATAATACTTTTCCCATGCTTCAAAAATACTCATCAGCTCCAAATCTCATATATCTACCTCATTCTGCATGATCCAAGGTTAGAAATAAGCTGGAATGACATAACTCAACCATGATAACTCATGACTTGACCTTCTTGACCTCATGTAGACCCATAGACACCTGGAACACAATTCATGGACCATAAATGACATCATGACACACTCCAACCAACTCAAGAGATCTCAAATAGTGATTCTTTTTAGAAAACCAAGCATCGGGACCTCCTAGAACACCGCCAAACTTGACATAACCACTCAATCTTCATACATGACATCGAATAACATTATATTGGAACTCATACTACACCATGTCACCATTTTTCATCAATGGAGTTGACATAAATGACAACACTAACACATAATTACCAACATATATGGCATGCATCCATCGTGGTGACATCACACCACACCTCATCCTTGTAGGTATTCCAATCAAAAACTTTAATAGGCATATTTTATCTACGGTTACCTTTTTCCCTTTATTGAGCCATGATATGCAATAAGGATATAGGTGCTTCTCAAATTTCAAACTAATTTTATCAACTATCACAACCGACACCGTATTTTCACAACTACCACCATCAATAATAATTTTACATACCTTCCCTCCACATGTGCATCTTGTTTGAAAGATATTTATCTACAGACCAAAAATCACTACTTGTACCATATTTTTCTTTCTCCTTCCTTAGTATTATCAGCATCCTCCTTATCATGATGCTTTCACCAAAGTATGTATCCATTTCCTCTTCTTCTTCAACTTCAACCAGGTTTACTTGTGATTTTTCCACTTGTCATCTATCTTGTGTAGGATAGTGTGGACACTCAAAAGATTTGTGCCCTTCTTCACCACATTGGTAATAGGTATACTACCTTTGGGGGATATTCCAACCTCATCCTCCACCATATCTTATTCCTCTCTGAAACCTCCTACCTCTTTAGTAGTTACCATGGCCTTGACCAGATTATTCTTTCCCTTCTACATTAGAGGATTCACCTTTTAGGGAATCAAATATACCTCTCCCTCTCATTGGAGATGAAAATGGTCCTTTCTTTACTCCTCTTCTAAAATTACTCCTCTTGTGTTTTTATTTTGCTTTCAATGCAAGTTGATAAATATCATCTAGGATATGGATATGGAGCATACTCAATTCATCTTGTATGGTATAACTCAACCCATTTACATACCTTGTAGCCTTCTATTCTTCAGACTCTCCTTATTCCACATGGATTGATAGCTTATAAAATTCATTGGTATACTCTTTGATGTTGATATCCTTTTGTTTTAGGTTTTGAAACCTTTAAAATAGTGTCTGGACATAATCTACAGGAAGAAACTTTTCCTTCAACTTCTTCACCATTTTATTCCAGTTTTGGATATTTTCCTTTCCTTTCCTTTCCTTTATCTTTCATTTTAGAGATGATCCCACCAGATAAATGCATGTCCGGCCAACTTAGTACATGTAAACTTAAATTTAATCTCCTCTAAAAGGGTTTTCCACTCAAAAAAATTTCCATGTGATTCAACCAATCAATCTACTTCTCTAATTCAACCCTCCACCATAATCAGGAACATTAATCTTGATGTCATCATTCTTTCCCTCCAAATATTGAATCAGTATCTCCTCAAATGGTCACTCATTCAATGTTTATTCATCTCTCTCATTTTCTTCTTCATTTTACTATTCATTTCCTCCTTCATTCCTTAATGGAAGTAATTCTTTAGTATCACTATTTCGTTCTTCATCCCCATTTGCATGTCTCTGTTTGAGTCGGGTGAATTATCTGTGAGCTCAACAACTTGTCTCTATAACTCATGCATATATCGATGTAGGAGCATCTTCTTCCAACAAGATAATTTTGAGTTTTTGTACAAATTGGGAAATTTTGTGTTGAGTTAGGCTAGACTAAGATTATGGGATGTCAATAGGGTCCTAATAGCTCCATTTGAATGCTCAAGTTGGTCTAAGTCATTAAGGAATTCAAACTAGGAGGTTTCCCTCCAAAATGAAATTCAAATTCTTAAAAGGGAATTCTAGTGGGTTTTGGATTGTAAAAGTGTTTTAATTCATTAGAAAAGAAATAAATAGGTGTATTAAGGTCATATATGTCATAACAAGTTTAATATGTGTCATTATGCTAGACCTAGGGTATAGAGGTCTAAGTTAGGGTTAGTATTCAAAGTGTGTAAAAGGAAAATTAGGTGTTTAAGGGGTAAGAAAGTCTCAAAAATGAGTTGTAACTGTCATGGAAGGCTATAAAATCCTAAAATGTAACTAAATTTAATGTTGTTGAGAAGAATAACTCGAGTTGAGTCTTTGAAGGAAAGATTTGTGAAAGGAAACTTAGTCTTGGCCAAGAAGCGTGTGTGGATTATACATTTTTGGTGATTTTTCTTGATGTTTCAAGGTTGAAATTTCACTTTGGAGAGTTGGTTGATATTCATTCTCAAAGAAGATAATAAAATTCTATGAAATGTGTCCTTTGATGATGTATATGTCTTTATGAGGATAAATTTGGTTTTTGCATGTATTTCTTTGTGTTGAGACTATATATTTCTTAGTTAGAGAATGTGAATCAAACATTTGTGGTGTCCTTCCATGTGCATGAGTTGAGGGATCTATGAACACATTCGAGAATGGTTTGAAGCTTCTTGGAATCACCAATGAAGGTAGGGATTATTTTAAGTATTATTCTAGCATGAAGATTAAGAAAATATGAAACTATATTTATTCACCAATCTGTGATCGTGTAATAATTTGAATCATTATACCTTTGTTTCCTTGTATGAAGATGTTTTCCAAAACTTTAATTGCATTGAAGGATGGTTTAAATGGCATTCACCCTTATATATTAGTAGACTATGTCTTTAATAGAAACACAAGCTTGATTGTGACTATACTGAGAGAGAGGAGGTGCTCAGTTGGTATAAAAATATATGCCTAAGTTTTCTTATTTCATAGCCAAGTAAACAAATGTGTTGATTTATATAATCCATAACACCATACGGAGAGATAGGTTCTGTGGTTATGAACAGGAATAATTATTTGAGTATGTTCTTGAATTACTACATATGGAGGTGGAATGAATTTTCATAGATAACGTGACTAGAGGGACTCACTTTGCTAAGAAACCCTCGTGAAGATTCTTGAGAGAGACCTTTATGTAAAAATTGGAGAGTTGAATCAAAGATTAGCAAAATTTATACTAAATTTTGTGCTTCTCGGGATTTCTCTATTTTGTAGCTATGGTTTGTAAATTGGACTAGAAAATCATTGAATCTAAGCCTAAAAATGATAACTAATAACCTATATATCTTCCCCAAATGGATGAAAAATAATTATTAAATTTCATTAGATAAATCTTGATATTTTGTTGTGAGTCTTGAGAAAGGTAATTGAATACGAGAGAGAGGCCTAATTTGGAGACACGGTTTACAAAGGAAGTATAGTTTGGATTGAGAATTTAATTTTGAAGCTTTTTACACAGATATAAATAATGGAAATGAGCATTTGAAATTGTTGGTATTAGGCCTTGAAATATTGGGAGGATACAAATATACTTGGGAAGCTCCTAGTAAGGAAATAAAGCATTAGAAACCAAAAGGTGGGTTTGAGAGAAAAGTTTGAAGAGTTGGTTTATCAAATCTTGTATATGCCTTATTAACCCTAAAGGATAGTTCATCATGTTTTCTCTTAGCTTATAGGATCCACAAATTTCTCTAACTATGAAATGTCCATGCTTATGCACTTTAGGGAGCTCTTAAGGGACAATTTTAATCAAGTTGGGTAGAGGATAATAAATACATTGTTTCAAATCTTATTGATGAATAAATCAACCTTTTTGAGCTTGTGTATATGTAATGAGGTAGAGGTTGATTGATCAGGAAAAAAATCCAAATTGTGATTTAATTGGAGCAAGACTCAAGACACTTATGAGTAGATAAAAGAGGTAAGAGGGAAGTAATGAAAGTTTTTAAAGGAACTTAGTCATTTGGAGGATTTATTTTGTATGAAAACTTGGAAAAAAATATATTTCAATGTGTTTGGAGCATGATTGTGCCTATTAGATCAATTTTTGCAAGTTTGAGATACTATAACTTATTCAAGAAGACATTTAAAATAGAGTATTAGGATAAATGATTGTAATTAATGGTTTTGAAGAGATGAATGTATGGAAAGGAGATGGATCTTTGCATCAACACCTATTCATATGGGAATAACCTCCTTTCCCATGTCTATCCATGCTTATATAAAATAGAGGTACTGAATCACACACAAAAATGTAATAAATATGACCTTCACCATTCCTGCAATATCCAAATCCAAATTTGATACCAATCGATGTGGATTCAACTGCAAGAGGTAAAAATTCCTCCAAAACACACACATGATTTTACAAAAAATCTAGAAGCTTCAAAATAGTTTTTATTATTCTGAATCCACACTGATCTTTTACAACATTACAATCTTCATTGTATTTCCCACTAGCTCTAAAAACCCCTAAAATGCCAAGAAACCCTATAACACAAAAACAAAAATACTAGGAAAACACCTCAGATATGCCCCAAATTTTTCATACAAATTATGCCTTTATAAATGAAGGAATGTGCTAAATGTTGGCTTATTCTATGAATCAAATAAAAATATATTAAAACTCTAAGTTTTGGTCAAAACCAAAAAAAAAGGTTCAGAGCCAATTTTAGACCACTAGAAAAAGTAATTTAACCCAAAAATATGCCAAAATGGCACCCAACCTTTGAAAAAATTATTCTTGGCATATTACTAATCAATATCTAACGCCGAAATTTTCAAGAAGATCGCGGTCGGATGAAAATTTATGGTTTCGAAAGTTATGTTCCCGCATCATTCTCCCCTTGTTGAAAAGAATGTTGCCCCTATGAATTTAGTTTATGGAATTCATCCTAATTTCCATTGTCAATATTTTTCAACTCCCACTAAGGAATCCATGTATTTTCTTCTTTCTGTAAACCTTCCCACTATACCAAATATCCATTATAGCTCCCATTCTTAGTAGTGATTTTCTTTTTTTCTAAGACATATATTACTCTCACATTTTTCTTCTTTAGCATTTGGTGCTCCCAGGATGACTTATTATTCCTCCTTGACATTTTCTTCATGAGCTGGAAAATTTTACAATCCGAAACATTAAAACTATTGAAATAGAAAAAAATTCAGGTAGCTCCACCTTATAGGGATTATCACTCATTTTCTTAACAATCCTACATGGCCCAATATTTTTATACTTTATTTTATTATATGTCCCCTTTGGAAACCTCTCCTTTCTAAATTAAACCATCAATATATCTCCTTATTCAAATGAATTTACTCTCCTACTTTCATTTGCATCCACTTTATATTTCGTATTACTACCTTTCAGCTTCTCTCTCACTTTTTCTGCAATTGTAGCATGTGTTATGCAAATGATTTTCATCATCATTCGTTTTATCTTCACCGTAAGCACAATTAAATATAACACTTGCTTGGGGTTCCTACCATAGACAATATAGAAAGGATACCTCTTGTTGACTGTTTACCGAGCTATTATAAGCAAACTCAACTTGTGGTAAAGCCAAATCCCATTGTTTCACTTTTCTCCAACTATGCATCATAGAATATTTCCTAGGCTCTAGTTTACTAATTTTCTTTGTTCATAAGTCTGGGGGTGATATGCACTATTGAACTGTATTTGTGTCCCCATTTTCCTCCACATATTCTTCCAAAAGTGACTCAAAACATTGTGTCCCGATCTGAAGTGATCATTCTTAGAATTCCATGTAACCTAACCACTTCTGAAAAAAAAAAATCAACTCTAGAAGCATCAATAGTTGTCCTACCAACAATGAAATGTGTCATTTTAGATAATCTATCTACCAAAAAAATATAGAATTATTTCCTCGTTGTGTGTTAGGAATTCCTAACATGAAATCCATACTCAAATCAACCCATGGGCCCTGTAGGGATAGGTAATGGCATATATAACCTAGTATTCTTTGGATTGCCCTTAGCCATTTGACACAATCAACATATTGATACGATCCTAATTATGTCTTGTTTAACATTTGGCCAATAATACTTCTCTACCATAAGATAAATTTTCTTACTTATACCAAAGTGTCTAGCCAAACCTCCACTATGTAATTTCTTTTAATATTGTCTCTCATTGAACCAACAAGGATGCATAATTTTTTCCCCTAAATAAATCACCATCTTACATCAAATAATCACAATAATTACTACCCATTGTGGGGTCCTTATATTGTCTCACAACATTACAGAAATATGGATCACCTTCACATAATTCCTTAACTACCTCAAACCATATGAATTCATTTTCCATTTTTATCAACAACTCCATATGTCTAATAAAGGCATCAAGCAACTTGATTTCGCTTACATGATTTATCTTTATAATAAATTAATATTTTTGTAGAAATGAAACCCACTTTTCATGCCAACTATTTAGTTTGTTCTGTGTGTTTACATACATTGATGCTTCATGGTCAGTAAAGAGTACCAAATTCCTTAGCTACCAAGTAATGTCTCCAGTGCCTTAATGCTTGAATAATAGCATAAAATTTCACATCATATGTAGAATATTTCATTCTGATATCATTCATATTTTCACTAAAGAGTGTTATAAGTTGTCCTTTATGACTTAGTACTACTCCAATCCTGACATGTGAGGCATCAAAATCAACCTCAATGACCTTGTTAAAATCTAGAAATACCAAAACAAGTGCCTCTGACACTTTCTTCTTCAACAATTCAAAAGTATATGGTGTTTTCTTTATCCATAAAAATGTGTTTCCCTTTCAGCACTATGTTATAGGTGCAAAGCAATGTTACTTGAAATTCCTTATGACCTTCTTATAAAAAAATTCCAAGCCATGAAAATTGTGAACCTCTATCACATTCCTTGGAATAGGCCATTCCAAAATTTCCTTCACTTTTTCCTCATCCATCCTCACCCCATCCTCTGAGATGATGATTCCCATTAAAAACCAAGATTTTCTCGAAGAAATCTATACTTCTTTAATTTTGCATACAAACTCTCTTTTCATAAAAATCTAATAATAATTTTAAAAGTAACAAGTGTTCTCCCACTGTCTTACCGAATATCAAAATATCATCAAAATAGACAACAATGAAATTACCATTATATTCTCTTGGTAGTTTGTTCATCAACCTCGTGAATGTAATGGGTGCATTAGATAACCCAAATGGCATCAGCACCCACTCATACAACCCATCTGTTATTTTGAAAGTCATTTTCCATTCATCCCCTTCACGGATTTGGATCCGCTGGCACCCACTTTGTAGAGCAATCTTATTAAAATATTGGGCTCCCACTACCACATCTATCATATCATCCAATTTTGGAATTGGGAACTATTACTTAATTGTGATTTTATTTATTTCTCTATTGTTCAGACACATTCTCCAGCCTCCATCCTTTTTAGGATTCAATATTTCTTAAGTTGCACATGGAGTCATGTTTTCTCTCACTAACCCTTTTTTTATCATATCTTTGGTTTTGTTCTGTTCAACTCCTCATTTTTTCAAGATCATCCTGTAGGATTCCTTATTTAGAAATGATAATCTTGGGATCAAATCAATATGGTGTTGTATATCACTCTTCATAGGTAACCCATCGGGTAGCTTATCCGGTATGACATCTATGTATTTTTTATTACCTCTATTGTTGCATTGGGTATACCAAAGACCCCTATTTACACCATATTTTCCATCAATTCATAACAACCACCAAATTATTCCATTTCTACAAAAACTCCTTTATAGCCATTAATCCCTCACTCTTCTCTTCTTCCTTGAAGGGTAATAAGACCACCTTTACACCATCCTTCCAAAAGTATAAGTATTCTTCCCTCCATCATGTGTAACCTTTATATCATATTTCCAAGGCCTCCATAGTAATATATGGCCTACATCCATTGGGATGACTTCACACCACACCGTATCCTTATAGGTATTCCTAATTGAAAACTTTACTAGGCATATTTTATCTATGGTTACCTCGTTCCCTTTCTTGAACCATGATATGTGATAGGGATATGGATGCTTCTCACATTTCAAACTTAGTTTATCAACCATCATAGTTGAGACCATATTTTCACAACTACTACCATCAATGATAATTTTACATACCTTCCCTCTAAAGGTGCATCTTGTTTGAAATGTATTTTTCGCAGACTAAGAATCACCATCGGCATCATTTTGTTCTTTCTCCTTCCTCGGGATGATCATCATCCTTCTTATCATGAGGCTTTCACCAAAGTCTACAAAAACCTCCATTACCTCTTTATCTTCATCTTTAACCTTTACTCGAGGTTTTACCACTTTCCATCTATCATGTGTATGATATTGCAGACACTCAAAAGTTATAGGCATTTCTTCACTACATCAAAAATAGATATATTTCATTTGGGGACTATTCCAATCCTGTCCTCCACCATATCCTCTTCCTCTTTAAAACCCCTACCTCTTTGGTAGTTATTGTGGCCTTGACCAGATTCTTCCTACCCTTCTACATTAGAGGATTCACCTTTTAGGGAATCAAATCTACCTCTCCCTCTCATTGGAGATGATGATGGTCCTCTCTTCACTCCTCTTCTAAAATTATTTGTATTTTGATTTCTTTTTTCTTTCAATGCAAGTTAACAAGCATCATCCAGGCTATGGATCAGAGCATACTTGATTCATCTTGTATGGTATAACTCAACCCATTTACATACATTGTATCCTTCTATTCTTTAGACTCTCCTTATTCCACACGGATTGATAGCTTGTAAAATTCATTGGTATACTCTTTGATGTTGAGATCCTTTTTCTTAGGTTTTGAAACCTTCAAAATAGTGTCTGGGCATAATCTATAAGAAGAAACTTTTCCTTCAACTTCTTCACCATTTTATTCCATTTTAGGATATTTTCCTTGCCTTTCCTTTTTCTTTCATTTTACAGGTGATCCCACCAGATCAATGCATGTTTGACCAACTTAGTACATGAAAACTTAACCTTATTCTCCTCTAAAATATTTTTCCACTCAAATAATTTTTCCATGTGATTCAACCATTCAATCAACTCCTCTAGTCATAACCCTCCACCATAATCAAGAACATTAATCTTGATGTCATCATTATTTCCCTCCAAATATTGAATCAATCTCTCCTTAAATGGTCACTCATTCAATTTTTCTTCATCTTTCTCATTTTCTTCTTCATTTCCTCCTTCATTCCTTAATGGAGGTAATTATTTAGTATTTCTATTTGGGTTTGCATCCTCATTTTCATGTCTATGTCTCGAGGTAGGTGACTTCTATTGTGATCTCATCAACTTATATTTGTAGCTCTTACATATTCCTATTCATTTGTGCATAACCTCATCTCCTACATCTAGTCATGCTTATATAAAATAGAGGTAAGAAATAACATAGAAAAATGTAATATATATTACCTTCACCATTCCCACAAGATCCAAATCCTCATCTAATACCAATTGATGTGGATACAACTACAAGAGGTAAAAGTGCCTTTAAAACACACGTGTGATTTAATAAAAACTTCATAAGCTTAAAAATATTTTTTCTCATTCCTAAATCGACTCTAATCTTTTACAACATTACAATCTTTATTTTATTTCCCACTAGTTGTAAAAGACCCTAAAATGCCAACAAACCCTAAAACATAAAAATATACTAGTAAAAAACCTCGTATAGGCCCAAAATTTTATGTAAAAATATGCCTTCATAAATGAATTCTTGCACTTAATCTTATTTTATTCTATAAAGCACAAAAAAAGATATTAAAACTCTTAGTTCTAGACAAAACCAAAAAAAAGGTTCACAGCCAATTTTAGACCATTAGACGAAGGAATTTGGCCCCAAAAATATGCCAAAATGGAATCTATCCTTTGTGAAAACTTTGGTCATGGCATATTATTAATCAAGATCTAACACCCTCAAAAATTTCAAGACGTCCAACAGTCGGATCAAAATTTATGGTCTCTATAAGTTATGATCCTGCATCAGCCATGGTCCATGTTGTTGATATTGAGTTCTCCACTAATTATGAGCCCCTTTTACTCACAATCACCGTTAATTAAATCTTATAAGAGCCCTAAAATTCTATATTCAATCCCAAGGACATTTTTAATAGTGTCAAATAATTTTTCAATTGTGCCCAACCTTAAATGAGCTCAAGTAAGCTTTAAACAGCAACCAATTGTATTCTTTTACATAATAACTACCTATAAGTCCCTTAAAGTGATCAAATACTAAAAATAGGGTCTTGAAACATTGTAGAACAATTTAGAGATCAAAAACCTCTATTTCATTCTAATTTAAATTATATGACTTTAAAACTTAGGTAAGTGGTCTAACAATCCTAAGGAATTCTAACGGTCATTTCTAATATAATCATACTTGAAAAGGAGGTAATCGTATCAGTAGATTTTAGTAAATTCATTTAACCTTTAGTCATTTTTTCCATTATTTTTTTAGTGTTTCATTTACATTTCACTTAGGGGTTAATGAGTTATAGTAAATCATATTATCATTATTTGATCATTTGGGTTAGATATGATTATGACCTCACTTGATAGTTTTCAAAACTAAAAGAGTTAAGGTTCTCATATCGCTTGATTGATTTATAAACATATAAGAGAGATAGGGTTATGGTCTCACTTGATTTATTCCTTCATGCTTGTATTTATACTTCTTTTTATCAGCATTGACAACAAAATTGTTTCATTTTAAATAGTTTCATTACTAACAACATGCTTTGAGATAATTTTATTCAATAAAGCAATTACACTATTTGGTGTGTAGGATTTTTGTCTAAGATAGATTGAGTTTTTGTGTGATGTGTGTGTTTGTGTGTGTGTTTAGTGTGTCCAATTTTTTTATATATAGCTTGAGTTGTGATGTATGTTTATATGTTTGTGTTTGTGTATGTATGTTTTTTTGTGTGTCTATTTATTTGTGTGTGTATGTCTATGTGTGTGTGCTCTAGTTTTATTGATTTATTTATGGTGGGATTTTATACTACTTGTTATCAACATTAATAAGGGTAAGAACATGGAAATGGGGGCTAAAAGGGGGTCTTATGTGGACATTTTTTCTATAAAATAAAAAACTTTAACTTGTACGATTTATTTGAGATAGTTACACTCAAAATTTGAAGATGTTTTTTCGTTAGGTAAACTATTGGTTTTGAGGGGATTTAAAACCCACCAATACAAGAGGATAAAAGATGTAATAATGAGGAAGCAGTCAAAAGAGACAACCAAAACACGATACAAACAAGACTACAAGATAATCTAGGTCAAAAAAACCAAAGAGACAAACCCAAAAACAAGGTCAAAGGGCTAATGGACATAATAATGATAGCCAAGTCAAAAAGACTTGACCCGGATCAAATCAAGAACCAACGTTAGAGGCCCTCGAGAATAAATCCACATCACATGAGTAGATCAAGTAAATTTTTTTTTGGGTTGGACAATGTATTCCACCCTCCCCATCACCCGCAGGATCCATCGACCCCTCAACATCCCTCCATCTATCCCAAGAAAAACCACCAACTTTCCCACCACATCATCCATCGACCATCAACCCTTCACCAAAACATAACCACTTGGAAAGGAATGGATCACATATTCCATCGATTGCTAGATATAGGACCACCAATCAAATTAAAGCAAGATTAAAATTTTGAAATATTAATTGATTAGCCCACCCAACGGGTCTACACAACTTGTCATTTAGACCGACACTACCATCAAACATCTCCAACTCCACTCGACATTCATCATCTAATCTACCACCTGTCTTAATTATATCAGTGTTAGCAAAGTAATAAAGGGACACGACTCTACCTCTTGAATTAAATTCATAATTTGAACTTTCCCAAGATCCCCCACCCAATGAGCCCGCCCAACCCATCATCATTGGAATAGCCATCTCGCATCACACAACACCTCTTCCACTACATTTTCACCATCCCCAACATTACGGTAGAACCACTGTCACCGCTCTACTCAACCTCCTCATTATCCATAGTCTTTGACTCACCCAAAGTGTGCACACCGCTGTCCCATTTTCCTCCTCCACATCGTCTTCTTGTAGTTGATTCCTCCTTTCCGACTCATCATCAACCTAAGATATAGGGATAAAATAGTCACCACTATTTTCATTCTCCATATGGTTCGATGAGTACCTCAAAGAAAGCACATCTTAGCCTCATAGCCAACCTTCTTGCATTTGTCACAAATAATTTGTGAATTCTCAATGTCAATCTCATGTTTTCATTTGTCATAAAAGTTTCCAAGAACCTTCTTGTATGTACTCAAGCACCCACATGGATGTTGATGCTCACCAAGAAAATACCAATCGAGATCATGCCTTCATAATAAGATCAATTGTGATAAGCACACCCATAGATCTTACAATCCCAAAAAAACATTAGGCTCTAGAACTAGGTTGGCACTCAACTCAGAACTCAAGGGAATATCTCGAGGGTGAATCCAAAAATGGAGTTCTAGAAAGATTAATCCAAAGAAAACCCAGGCCTCCGGTGAAATATGTTAAGAGATACATGTTATCTAAATAAATCTCCTAGTTATCTGGATAACTTATATTTTTATTCTGACTCGGGTGTTTCACATTTTAGGTTGTGTGCACTCAAGATTATTCTTTTGACACCTTGGCACAATTGCAGTTGTTCTGCTTGCATGCCCTTGCATGTCTTCCTTCCCCCTTTGCATTCTTCTATTTCCTTCCATTTCCCCTTGTGTTCCTTCCTTCAGTTGAATGATCACATCTTGTTTCTATACTTTCCTTTTGTAAGTATGCCTTCCTCCTACGCATATGCCTCCCCTTTTTCCCCTTTCACACACTTTCCTCTCACTCCCACAACTTGCTCCTTCTTCTCGTGCGAGTCATTGTGCCCTATCATCTTTTTTTTTCAAACTTGAGTGTGTTACATGCAACCTATTAAATCACGCTAATAGGGTGCTGAATCTAGATAACCAACCGGTGCATGACATGTGGTAGAAAAGAAAAAAATGAATAATTTGGCTGACTCCTTCGGCCAATCCATGCATGCCACATGTCTTGTGTGTTCCGATGTCTCTAACATCTTCGATAGTCATATCTTTTGCTACATATCTTCAATCAATGCACACCTAGATTTGTCAGAGAGTTTCTAACATAAGCTACACATTGGACTTTTCAAATTCAAATGTAGGTGGGATTTTTTAGGAAAAAATAGGAAACATCTCTCATCTCATCAATGCACACATCTAATCAACCTTAACCACCAAATTTCATCATATCTTTCCTTCTTCCTTCTTCCACATGCCAAATAGACATGGGGAAGTGCATATGACAGCCTTACAGGCATATTTGCAGGCATTTATCACTGTTTAGGTGGTTGAATATTTTAATCCAAGTTTCCCTCCCTTTCTTCTCTTTCTCTTCTCTCCTTCTATAAATAGTAAAAGTTCGCTTAGTAAAAAAGGATCCCTCCTTGTTGTAACAGCAGCATGTTAAAATGGTGGCTAACTTCCCATGGGTCTCAAACATTGGCATGGTCTCAATGTATTCTCACCTCCAGTCATGAATGTAAATGATTGTGCATCCCTTGAGCAATAAAATCATGATTCATGGAACTCTTGTCTCCCCTCTCTCATTTTTCATTGCATCTCACCTCTCTATTTGCATTTTCTAGCATGGTGTGCATACTCATGTGCATGCATTCCCCATGTTCATGTGTTACAAGTTCTAGAAGGTTGAGCCTACATTTTAATCTATGGCACACGTCATCTACCCTCTTCTCTTGCACTCTCTTTGTTTCCTTTTCCGTTCGTGAGAGAGATCAACCCTTTCCTTCTGGCGCTATCACCTTCCCTAGCTTAGGATTTTCCCTTTTTGCACATCCTTCTATACCTTTTCCCTTGACATGTTTAGTCTAGGATTTTCTTTAAGCATTAGGAGTAGCAGTAGTGTTAGAGGTAGATAGAGGAATCGTCCTTCTCCAGAGATCTATCCCAAGTGTGCAAGGTCCCATAACTTGGGGGCGGTTCCATTATGGTCTCAAACACCTCATCCCTTTTGAGATCCGAGATGTGGGTGCATGTTTGAGCAACCAATAGTTTTTGGCATGCCGGTGGGACAAGAGTGAAGAGCTTTAAATCTTCATCTCAGCAATTTTTATGTGTTATTGTTGAGATCCAGCCTTTGGAGGCATTTTTAAACACATATTGTGACTCCACTGATTCAATGCACCCATTATCTTATGTGCAGACCAGTCTCCCCTCATTCCTCCATTCATTTCTCCTTTTTCCATCTTTCCACCTTCCTTTTTAATTCATGCAATCATGAATTCTTTCCCTTCTTGGAATTCTCATTTGCAGCAGTAGAACTATTTCTCTCAATCACCATAGTTTCAAAAAAATTCTCCAAATTAGTTTTATAAGCCCCATTATCCCGAAAATGCATATAACCCACCTTTTTCTAACCAAAATGTTTATGAAGAACAGGTTTATGTAGATGATGGTGGAAACTCCTTGGCCAAAGCTGATTTTGAGAGGCACAAAAGATGGAGATGGACATGATGCATCTCAGAGTCAAGTGCTCCATAAAGGCAGCTAAGTTGGCTACAAGGTCCCTTATCTATGGGTCGGGCCTATACCAAGTTGGTTTAACACCCAGAGAAGATGTACTTCATCACTAAGATGTTACCCTAGATTATAGAGTGGGTGGAAGAAATGGAGGCTCAAAAATCTAGCGCACGGTAACCCTGTCAATGGGGTAACCTTGCACTACCATCCTACAGCCCTCCCACTCCTCCACACCAACTTACATCATCTTAGACCATTGTGTGTGTCCCGATTCTTGTGCACTACCCCATGGATAATTACCTTCCTCCATCCTCTCACCTTTAGTTCCCTTCCATTCCACCTTTCCCGCGTGCCTTTTTTCCTCTTGTGCATGAGCCTTCCATCCATTATGCACCCATCCTTCCATCTTCTTCCGAGTCTCCTCTATCTAATTATACCAAATATGCAAGCACTCCCCTTACCAATGCGCCTTTACTAACCAACAAAGCATCATGTTTGATGAATAAAAATATTTGAAGAATGGCATGACTCATGCTACTCCGACTGGGAAGAGGAAATCATACGGTGCACATTCTAAACAAAAATCAGTTAGCTTAGCTCACAAGTACGATTTCTGGGAGGAGACCAAGTTAATTATAGAGGAAAAACCATGTGTGCCCCAAATTTTTGCACTCCAAATTTAAACGCCTCATCCTACAAGTGCTCCCCTTTAAGAGGAAAGTCTACAAAAATCCCATATGTGGGATTGAGCTTCAAAGTAATGGGCAGATCACAAGGATTAGACCATGCCCAATCAAATATCTGGCTAGCCTAGAGCCAAAAAAGAGTTACCACGGTCATGCTCATTTCAAAGCATGAGGTAGAGCTTCAGCATGCCAAAGGTTAGTAGTAGCGCCTCCTAGATCCAAGTATAGAACAACTCTAGGAGGTGTATATTCTATTTTTTATACTTTGAGGAGGGTGAAACACCATCTAGAAGGTGGTTTTTCACTCTCATTTTTACCATATTGAGCCAAATCAACTACATGGTCACAATTTGTGAGGAAGGGAAGCTACTTCTCCCTACTTGTTACAGGTTTTACTTAAGTGCCCTTGCCTCTGGTTAGATTAGGTTAGTTTAGGTTTGCTTTCAGTAAAACAAGTGCTTGCGCACACTCTACATGTTCCATTTAGGACATGTATGATTTTCAGCTTTTGTACATAGTGTTTTACTTGTGTTTATGCACACTCCCTCCGGTGCCTTTTCTTTCATGTTGCACTCATGCACTCATTTTGTTGCTTCCTTAGATAGCAGTTAAATTTTGGCAGAGGTAGATCCAACTATCAATGCATAACTTTCACTCTCATCAAATCAATTCAGAATATCTTCATATGAGAGAGCAGCAGTTTAGTTTAGATTTTAGACAGATCTTCAAGTGACTCCAGGGTGTTCTTCAAGTTACAAATCAAATCTTCAAGTTTAGGACTTGAATCCATGCCCAATAGACTTCTAAGGCTACTGGTATCTTCATCTAAGCAAGCAGATGGCCCCTAAAATTCGCCAAAATTGTTATCCAAATAACTATCCTAGTTATCTAGATAACTTATATTTTTATTCTGACTTGGGTGTTTCACATTTTAGGTTGTGCGCACTCAAGATTGTTCTTTTGACACCTTGGCATAGTTGTAGTTCCTTTACACACCCTTGCACACCTTCCTGCTCCCTTTGCATTATTCTATCTCCTTCCATTTCCCCTTGCACACCTTCCTTCAGTTGAATGCTCACATCTTGTTTCTATACTTTCCTTCTGCAAGTATGCCTTCCTCATGAACGTGTACCTCCCCTCTATTCCCCTTTCATGCACTTACCTCTCACTCCCATGCCTTGCGCCTTCTTCTACACCATTCATTGTGCCTGTCATCTTCTATCAAACTTGAGTGTGCTACACGCAACCTATCAAAGCATGCCAATAGGGCACCAAATCTAGACAACCAACCAGGTGCATGACATGTGGTAGAAAAGATAAAATAAATGAATAAGTTGGCCAACTCCTTCGGTCAATCTATGCGCCACATGTCTTTGCGTGTACCAATGGCTCGACAGGTTGTATCTTTTACTATAGAGCTTTGATCGGTGTGTGCCTAGACTTGTCAGAGAGCTACTAACACAAGCTACACATTGGAATTTTCAAATTCAAATGTAGGTAGGATTTGTTAGGTAAAAAAAAGGAAACGTCTCTCATCTCATCAATGCACACATCCAATCAACCTCAACCACCATATTTCATCAGATCTTGCCTTCTTCCTTCTTCCACATGCTAAATAGACATGGGGAAGCACATTTGATAGCCTTGTAGGTAGATTTGTAGGCATTTATCACTGGTTATTGGTGGTTGAAGATTTGAATCTGATTTTCCCTCCCTTTCTCCTTCTCTTCTCTCCTTCTTCTTCTATAAATAGCAGAGTTCTGCTTTGTAAAAATGATCCCTCCTTGTTATAACGGCACCATGCCAAAATGGTGGTTGACTTCCCATGGGTCTCAGACCTTGACATGGTCTTTGCAATGTATTCTTACCTCATGTCATGAATGTAAATGACTATGCATCTCTTGAGAAATAAAATTGTGTTTTTAGGAAGTCTTGTCTTCCCTCTCTCATTTGTCATTTCATCTTTCCTCTCTAATTTTGTTTTTTGGCATGTTGTGTGTACTCCTGTGCATGCAATCCCCATGTTCATGTGTTGTGCATGCTGGAAGGATGAGTTTGCATGTTGATCTGTGGTGCATGTTGTCCGCCCTCTTCTCTCGTGCCCTCTCTATTTTCTTCACCGCTCATGGAGATAGATCGACCCTTTCCTTTTGGCACTATCACCTTTCTAGATTAGGATTTTCCCTTTCTTCACATCCTTCTATCCTTGGTCCCTTGGCATGTTTAGTCTAGTATTTTATTTCAGCATTAGGAGTAGCAGTAGCGTTCGAGGTAGATACAGGAACTGGCCTTCTCCAAAGATCTATCCCAAGCACGCAAGGTCCCAAAACTTAGGGATGGTTTCATTGTGGTTTCAAACACCTTATCCCTTTCGAGATCTAAGACACAAGTGCACATTTGAGCAGCCAACAATACCTTCCCATAAAACCATGGTGTACCCGAAGCACCTTGATCCAACTCTTCTTAGAAGCAGAAAAATAATTTGTCCCCCGTAAGTGCCCTAATATCTAGCTTGTAGCCCCATTTACTCTTACAATAATCTCTCATAAAATCAATATTTGGTCTAAGGCTTGTAAAACTACCAACATCCGTATATTTAAATCTATTCTTATCTCAATCAACAACATCCTCCAAAATATTTAGATGTGGAACTTCTTCGCATCATGAGGGCATGAGTTTTAAAGGCTCCCGATGAGCATCACCAAAAATCCTAGCCACCCAAGTTTTGGCCACAACATGGGGAGCCAAAGGAGTCAAGGGATCACCATGCTTCTTGAAATTCTCTCTTATAACATTTGAAGATGTTATAAGAACATGAATTGTAGCATTTTGAGTCTAGTTTCTAAACTACTAATTTTTTTAAAATGGTTAAGTGTAAGTGGGTTAAAGATCTAAAATTTTAATAGGTGCTCCTATTTTTGTAAAAAAAAACATAGTAGATAGCCGATCATGCCCCCCCCCCTTTTTTTAGCATGATATTTAGTATTTTTGAAAACCCTTTGGTAGAAAGATAGATAGGAGCATCTAGTTTGGGATATTTTTTTATATTTTTAGTGAGTATTTATTTTTATGATTTTCCAAGTACAAATATTTTGAAAATTAAAAAATAATGGATAGTTGACCATGCCCCCAACTACCTCAAAAAATATCAAAAATTAGAATTTTTTTAATATGTATAGAATTAGTCCTAGTTTGGGACTATATAATTTTTATTCAATTTGGATAAGTGAAACAAAATATACATGAAAAAAGATAGGTGTTTATAATCACTAAAAATAGAGGTATAAAAGACATAGTTTGAAATAAATATAAATAAAAACCTTACAATAGTAAAAAAATTAAAAATTATATATTTAGAAAGAGGATAGTTTTCTTTATGTTGTAGACATATTTTTAAGAAAGATTGTAATTGTTTTTGTAGGATTTATCATGGTGAAAGAATATATTATGCATTTATTTTCAAAAACACTTAGGTTGTTGTGTTGTAATAGTTCTAAGGCTCATTGCTAAAGCTTCGGAGTAGCATCTACAAAATATCTTCCCTACCCAATAGGATCTTGATGAAGTAAATAGTGTGCTCAACATTTTGAGGAAACTTAATAGGGCCTTCTCTGCCATCAAAGAGTGGAAGAACTACACTTACATGACCTAGAAAAGCATCAACGAAGACTTCCTAGAGCTCATCAAGTTTTGGATGTGTTGGTTGCAAAAAAAAATTACCTGCAACTAAAGAATCAGTTGATACTCTCAAGAATATTCATACTATGTAATGGCCCTTGCTAGATGCGGGTCTTTTGACTTTTTTTGTTTTTTACTACCTATGAGCATGTTCTCTAGTTGCTTTAGTGTTATCTATTTCCTTGAGGTCCTTTTGTACAAGGATAATGGTCCTTTTAAACCCCCACTTTTACCCTATTTCTAAAAAAATAAAAACAAGGCTCGGGTTTGGGAAACCAAAGCATTTCTAAGCCTAGTAGGGCTTGGTTTGTGTGCATAATTCAAGAAACGTGTACGTATTCCTTAGTATATGTGTAATGTATGTGTTTGTGGGAGATTTTTATTTACAAAAATAAATGTTTAAGTATAATAATTTCATTTATTAATAAATGAAAATATTATACTTTAAAGTTATTTTAGTAATAAATTAGGGTCACTCTACACCTTATGAAACTAGTCTCATAGCTCCATGAGTCACAGTTTAGGAGATAGTTTTTCATAATCTAATATGGTCAGTACATAGGTATTTTTCAGGATTTCAGCATTCTAGTCTTAAGCTTTTAGGGTTTAAATTCTACAATCGATGTTTATTTTGGGAAATAATATAGTCATTGTTTAGGTTTTGGGGCCTTTTGGATTGTTTACTGACATTTGTAGGAGTGTTAGATGTGTCAAAATTAGATTTTACAAACCTCACAACTCTCAAAGATAACAACAGTTGCTCAAATATATGGACTCATGAAATTCCTTATAATACATAACAAATCAAAACACATGTACATGTTTTTATTAATTTGAAAATCCTTGACGACATCTACAAATACTACTCCCACTATTGGGACTATTACAAAAATCCTAAAGCTATTACAATGGTGTTTCTTCATGACCCTTGAAAAGTTTCACTTATTTTATGCGACTCATCTCATCTCTCTACTCCTTGTCACTCTATCCCCTCAAATGGTATACTTGACTCACTTCATGCACACATTGTGCTCTTTCACTTGTGTAATCAATGTACATTATATTATTATACAATTCAACTATTTCTAAAGCATTTTTGAAAATACGTGTAATCATCACCATCACCCAACTTTTATGTTGCACTTTCCTTTCTCCATTATCCTTCTCACCATCCTTGTGTGTGCCTGTACTTAACTAATATTGTAAAAATTATGTAAGAAATTAAATTTCCTCCGTGATACTCTTGCATCACAAATTACATCTTCAATTTCAATCAAATTGATTGATTGATTCATGCCTAGATTTTTAATTATTCCTAGATGAAGTAAAAAATCAAATCATATAGTTCTAATAAGTTTCACATGGCTCAATTTAATCAATATTTCTTCTCTTATTGAACCAATCAACTAACTATGTAATGCATGATATAATTAGGGGGCACAATTGAGTCCAAATTCATTGTTTTCATGCAAAATAGCTAGCATGAAAAATTGAAAATCTTAAGCATGACAACTAAGCCCCTAATTGAAAATTAGGCTTCCCAATCACTGTGCATCCTTCCTCTAGCCAAAGCATACCTTTAGTTCAACATTTACCCTGGCTAAGATGAAATTCCTAACGGGGTTTTTAATTTTTATTGTACAGGATTATTACCCAAGTTAATAAATTGATTTGGTAAGATTTAATGAAAGATAACTTCCTCCAGAGGCCTAAAAAGGTCATTTTTGGCCATTTTGTAGCTAGTAAACACCCTCTAGGAATGTTTAGGGAAATTATTAATAATTTGAGGATTATTTCAAAGATAATTAAATGTGTATGAAGTAATTTAGGGAAGAAAATATCATTCAGGAGCCATCTGTTCAAAAATGAGTATCTAGGTGTAGGGAATGAGAGCTTGATGGTGAATGTTGTCTTCTCTATAAGACTCGAGAGTTCCCGAATGAGTTAAGAGGAAAAAAATATGAATTTAAAATCTATCAGAATCCTATACAACGTGTAAATATCAAATTTTATCTAAGGTTTAAGGATTTCCTGAGATATTTCAATATTCTACAGTTGCCCCTCTTAGCTCAAGAAGGAATATGCCCTAAATTTTGAGTTTCATGAAGAATTGAATTTTTATAATGATTCCATTGAACTTGAAATGTTATTTTGATTCATAATCATATAATATTTTACCTGAACCATTTTCCTAAGCTCTCATGGTGAAAAAATCAAGCTCTGTGTCTCAGATGGACATCCAAGGCAAAATTTGCTTTCCAAATCAAGAAGAGTCACACTTTGGACACTCTTGTATCCTCTAAATTCCCCAAGGGACAAGGGGTATATTAGGGACCCCAAATTTCAACCTCATCCTCCTCCCTAAGTCACACTTTGGACACCCAGGTGTCCCCATTATCCCCTATGTCTCCATGGTGCAAGGGGACAAGAGCAACCTCGTCCTAATAATAGAATAAGGGAGTCATATTCGTTGAATCAATTCATGAAAATGGACATCATTGGGATCACATTATGATAAGGAATAGATCATGGTGCCAATGTGTGTAAAATACGATCACTTGGATAATGGGTAAAATCACGAAAATCCTAAGGTGCAGTGAAGGATAAAACATCAATAACCTAATTAAAATTCAATTCATCAAGGTAATGATCATCATGAGTATGATTATTAAGGATTACCATTAGTGTTTATGGCATTCATCTCAATATCAAAAATGGTACATATCTATTGAGAGTGATTCTAAACACTTAATCAGTGTTTGGCGATGTTCTCACATCTTGTAATTTAGGGAGTGATTTTTATTGTGATTCAATGCAGATAGAGGTCAAGAACATGGAGCTCACTCTAAAAATTTCCTTCAAGTATCATTCAGGTATCAATCCTTCCATCTAGAGGAGGAAACCTATTTTTATGAGGATTAATTAAGTAAAGAGGCATCTAGATACTATAAGCATGTTTCCACTCGTGTGACATCTTGGTCAGAGAATTGAATTGTGAATTTAGAAAGGGTGTCATCATGTTCAAATTTGAAATGGGAAGATCATAGAGTAATTTTAGGATCATTATATCCTAACTATTCCATCATATTCAAACATCTTCAAATAACAATCCAAGATGATCTAGTCAAAGCTTACCGAGGTATTGAGGCCATCATGTGTGAAGGATCGTACATCATCTATCTCAATCAGAGGAATATGAGCAAAGAGGTGTATGAGCATCATCAAGTTGATTCCATCCAAGGATAATTATAGATCCATAATGGGTGAGAGGATGATCTTCATATAGAGCACCACGCATGTAAGAATGAGAAATCATATTAGTTTCACTTGATGTCACTCACTTGGTAGTGTTCTTAAACATGTATTTTAACCTTTTAGTTTGATCACACTTCAAAGGAGGAAGGACATTGAAACCACCTCATTTGAATCTAATAAGTGGCCACATGACAAGAACGCCATTTAGTGATAAATTCTTTTATCTACATGGTGAAGATGTATTTAGTAAATGATAAATAATCACAAAATTATTTGAGCATCATGGAGTGGATTTTTTATCACTAGGGTGAATTTTGGAGGCCTATAAAATGTGCAAGGGTACATGTGGGACACAAAAATGTTCTCCCCTTTGGAGGAGAATTTTTTTCACTCAAAAACACAACCTAGAGTGTTAGGAAGGTGTTTTCAACTCACAAAATTTGGCCCCATCCTCATGAGATCCTCACCCATGGTAAATAACAGTCTATTTATGATAGTCCCCATTTTGAGAGGTACTTCTCAACATTTCGAATCTCCACCTATCATTATGTGGTGACCATCTCTCTGGAGCTTGCCTCATAGGAATGGTAAGGACAAATTCATTCTTATGGAGGATTGGTAGTTGAATTGTGACTCGGGTAGAAGGGAAGCCCTCTCGTTCCCAATTTTGGTCTCAAATTACATTTTGGTCTCAAAGTGTGTTTCTCATCTCATCGGATGGGTTGATAAAAATACTGAAGCATTATTCATTCAATCTCCTACCTTCACCCATCTCAAGGTCGAAGGTTTTTCGGTCTCACATTTCATTAGTCATTGTGTTTCCTAGGTGGAAGGATCATCATGGTTGCATTGTGTGGGAAATTGTTTCAAGTTCTCATCAAGTGCAAGAGGGTTAGAAATGCATGGAAGTGTTTCATGGATTGGATGGATTGGTTCAAGTGAAAGATGGAATTCTTCATTGATCTCAGTGGTCCATTCATCAAGTGTTTCTCACTTCTTCTCTTAGTGTACCTTACAGGATTCGAAATTCATCATTCTAGGAGGATTCTTCACTCATATAACTAATTATTTTAGATAATGATGTAGTTAGGGTCCATAAAACCCAAAAACACATCATACAGTCACATTTGATTTATTATGCATGATGTTATTGAGACCAACTAATCCCTAAATCTCATCACATCATCATAATTAAGTTCATATGACTCAAATAGGGTAAACTACCTCTCTCCTTGAGCCAATGTGTGGATGATGTTTAAGAAGGTTTGAAGCATGTATACATTAATTTATAATACTCCAAGACTCTAATTTTTGATAAAACCTTGTTATGAATCTTTTTTCTACCATAAGGCTTAGTCCTAGAAATGTATTGTGAGAATTTTTGGTGTTCCCATGTAGAAAGGGATTTTTTATGACGAGAATGGTTTTTAAACCTTTAGTAGAGAGGAAAAAAGAAACTAAAGTTTTTATATGTGTGTAAAAGTATCCTTATAGGATATCTCTAACATCCTGTATAGTCATGTGCAAGACTCTATTTGGGTTAAATTGAGTGAAATCACTATTAGTTGGGAGTATTTTTGTCACATAGATCGTGCACTGTTGAATTGTTAGATGATCCGGTCGAACGAGGAACGTCCTAAGTTGTGGGACCATAGTTCCTTGGGATAAACTCCTAGATACGGTTGGATTTCTTAGGAACTATGTGCATCGATTAAACATCAAGATTCGAACTACAATACTTGAAATAAACTACTCTATCTTATTCTTGGGAAAAGGGATAGAAGGGTAACTGGAACACAAAAAAATGGGGTGATGCACCAAAATTTTAAGGAACATATAGATCTGTTTCATAGGCATAGATTATTACACTAGAAAAACATATAACATGCACAACTTATTTTCCTCTCGGTTAGGACTTAATGATCATAAAACTTAAAATAGTAGAAGGTATTTTATATCTTCCACAACTAAAACAAATAAGTTTGTATATCACAACTTGCAATTTAACTAAATAAAGATAGTTAATATGAAGGCAAGATAAATCACCACATATAAGGAACTAAAAGCATTCACAAGTATTGAATGAATTATTAAAATGCACAACACATCAAGTAGTCGAAGGAAAAATATTGTTCTATATATTACTGAGGCAAAATATTGTACATGAAACTCAAAAATTGACAGATCCTCCTTACAATAAGATCCAAAATTCCCTTAATACATAATGCATTCTTGTATTTATAGATTAGGAGGGTTGAGAAATTATAGCTACTCCTCTTAATCATTACATGCTAAAAATAGAATGCTAGTTATACTAGGAAATAATCTCCCACAAAAATAGGAAATTGGTTATGCATGTTTGACCAAGTCAAACCGCAAGTCGAATCGATCTTACTGACTTGGATCTTTGTGTAAAAATTTCCAACATGTTCAGCTAGGGATGGTGACATCCTTTCCTTTGTCTTATTCTTCCTCTCTTTCTTCCACAACTACATTATGCATATAGTTCAAGAATTTTTGATGATTTCCTAAACTTCCTTGTCATCTGGTCTACACACATAGTGATTGAGGACCTCGGTTGATTCATCTTCCTTAACTAATTTCCTTGGTAAATTTTTAGTTTGATTCATTACTTTATTGAGTTAACTCAAGAAATTTTGATATGACACTAACCTGTGAATAGAATTGAGCCCAAAGGATTTGGTTACATCATTGTCCTCATTGACTAGGCTCTTGAATTGGGAAATAATTTTTTCAACCAAAAGTGCATCAACATTTTTATCCAAAAACCTGTAATGGATCCTATCAAACTCATCCATAATATCATTAAGGCCATCAACTGCCTTGATCCTCTTCTCATCCAGCTTAGTCATGGCTTCTTACAACATTTGGACCTTGAACTCCATAGCTTCATTATATTCAAATAGTTTTGAGGCATCATCAATGATCCCTTCTTTGATAGTAAATTTGATGTCACGTTTTGTACCTCCTGCCAAGTCTCAAGAGTGAGTTCCAAATTTTTGTTTTCCTCGGTGAGGAATTAATTCATCTTAGAGACATTATCCTTCTTAGAGTACAATTCATTGTAAATATCAACAACATCCTTGATCACCTACTCTCCTTCCTGAATTAAAATTTCCATCCATGATCCTACTACCCGAACTTTTGTATCGATCTTATCTACTATGAAGAAGTAGGTGTCATCAAATATTAGAGGTATAGAAAGGGTAGTATTGTGAGCAGGCTATGTGATCTTTGTTGGAATAGCAATCAATTGTTCCACCTTGTTCTTGAGCTCATCCTTAGTCACTTTATCCTTGTCAAATTTATCCAAAAGGTTACCCAAAGCAACTTGAACATCCTGCTTGGCACCTTCATGAGTGGCCTTCCCAAGGTCAAACTGGATATTTGGTAATCTTCTACGGTGATAGTTTCCTTGGTTTTTCAAGTAGTCGGGGTTTCTCTTTAGAAAAAACTCTCTCCATTTTGATCATTGATAGGTTGGAAATGACCCTTGGTCTCTTTTCTTGTCTCCAGGGAGGCATATCTAGAACTCTAAAGTTAACATCAACAATTGGAACCTTCTTCTTCGATTTGGGGTTTTCCTATTCAACCATGCAGGGATAGAAGAAGAAGCTTCAGTAGATGACATAGGCATTGTTACTATGGAAATAATTTTGGTTAGTGTTACTAATGCATTGGTTTCAGTCACTATGAGAAGAAATGATGAGGTGATAATAGAAGGTGGAGTGGAGAGGATGGTTGTGGGCATCGATGAGATGGGGGAAGACATGGGGAGGCCTATTGAGAAAGAGAAGTCCCAAAAAGAGATCCTAAATATAGGACGTCTCCAAATGAAATATCGGGAAGGGAAGAAAAGACACGAGAAATGGAAGGAGATGTGGTAAGAAATGTAGGAGAAATGGGAATAGAGGAAATAGAGGATGTGGCCAGAGGAAGAGTAATAGTTGAAGGGGAAACAGGGGCTAAGAATGGTGAAGAGGTAAGAGGTGGAGAATTTTTTATCTACAACACTTGGTAAGTTATCGGAGAAACATGTAGATCAATGACCTCTATAGATGGAACTTTGGGAGATGCAGCTCCTATTTCAAAAAATCTAGAAGAAGATCATGATCCTTTGTAGACTACAGAGATCTTGCGAGGTTTTGAAGAAGGTTTAGGAGTGGCTCTTCTTCCCGTTAAATGGGTATTATGGACCACTAATTATTGTAACTGAATTATTTCCACAATGATCTACTTTTATATATTTGGTGTGATCCCCAATGACATCATCCACTGGTAGGTTAAATTGAGAATAGGACCCACTATTTTGTATTTTTGTATTCTTCAAGTGACCAATTGATCCATGAAAATGGTTGATTTCTAACATTTTTTTGATTTTAGGAGGGTTCCAAAACATGTTCATCATCTTGGAGACCTTCAGGATGGTTACAATTCTATACTAGGCTACCTCTTGAAGAGTTAACCTTTCAAAGTCCCTTTCCCTATCATGATTTCATCCTTGCATTGGATCCATATATCCTCCAATTGTGGCATGTGAATGTTGGACTATCCTTTTTCCTAAATTTTTCCCACTAATCAAAACAAGTTCGTAGGTGAAAGGTCATCAGATTCATTTCTTGCATTTCCCCTTCCACATTCTTTGCCTTATATGCAGAAGCACATTTTTATCTTGCCACAGTTATGGGAAACTGGGCTCATGTCTTGTGTCTATCATGTTGAATTTTATGATAATGTAACAATTGTAAAACCAGCTCCATTAATACCCACTTGTCCGTGGGGAACTTAGGTAACTTGTTAGGAGCACCTAAGAATCCGGTCACCCTGATATATGTGAATGTTGGGAATTTTAAATAGATGCCTCCCCATCCTCTGACTTCTTTTAGGAATCATCAAAAATTCTTTGGTTATACAAGTCTTTATCAAAGAAGTATAAAATGACAATAAAGAAAGCATTGTTCACCCTTCAAAAATATTTAGGCCCCTCCTTCATCATGAACTAAGGATAGAATTCATAAATCTAAGAACAACTTCTTGATCCTAGTGGCGATAACTCTAGATAATTCCTCATACTTGCATTGCATGTACAAGATAGGAAGCCATACATAAATTCCCAAAACTATGGACGTATGATAATTGGAAACAAACGGCATTATTGATGTGTTATGCGCATTGAATAAGATCAATATTCTTCAAAATAGTGGCAATATACAAATACATCCATTCCTAGAAATCTTTGGAAGAAGGAATTCATGTGAATCTGCTTAACAATGTGATGATATCATTTACCTTCGAATAAAATATGACCATGAGAACATTCTTAGGGATCATAGATAATGAACTCCATAGATTTTATCATATAAATCTTATTGACAACCCTTGTACAAGTCTCATTTTCCATAACCCGAGGTGCTCAAGAGAGGATTATGCGTAAATTGTGGCACACTCCTTAACATTGGGAAGCTTCAACAGGTCCTTAAAATAGTCATTGTTTAGTTTAATCACCACCATCCCATCATCATTTTTTACTATTTAGGATGCCTTATCAAATTGTGAGGTAGAAGTGAGCATGAACTTTGGGCACTTCATTAATGGAGGGAAGGAAGAAGCCAAGGCAAGTCCACTATCATAAATTTCTTTCTGTAAACACCAAAATTGGGTCACACTTCCCTAGGTCCCTCGAAAAATAACCAACTCGAACACACTCACCTAATCATGGCCCCTTTCACCCCACTCTAATATTAATTTAATTAATTTAATTAAATTAATTTATGATCTCACAAATATCTATTATTTAAATATCCTAATTGGATAATTCCCACACCACCACCTCACCTATACACCTCATCTAGCCACCTCACCCTAAGACCTATTCTTAGTATGTTGCCATAACTAACTAAGACCTACCTAAACCCTAAAAATAAAATCCTACATTCCCTCTAACCACATTCTCACCGTTAGAAAGGAAGCTTCCATTCTAATCGCGGAAGAAAACGAACGAGGTCTAAGAAAATCAAAGGGATCTTCCCATTTTAGAAAACCTTGGAAATCTTGCCTTGACCAACGTCGGTTACCCTAAACCACCGCTAGTCAACCCAGAACCATCATCGGTTACCATTTAATCCCCAAAACAATCTTATTTTAAGGTTGGCACATTTTTGAGAGCAAAAAGGATGAAACCAAAGCTGCATGCAAGTAGAACGAGCATTTATACACGCATCGTAGCATCCACATCCAACACGGAAGCAACCACGTGAGCCATTTGCCTCCACGGGAGTATCCTAGGAAGTGAAACAACCTACAACCAGCATTTCAACAGGTATTCCTCCTAGCCCTTTACCCTTGTCTTTTTCGTCAACATTCAAAGAAATGCTCTAGAATCAGGTGAAACATTTTGGCCCGGTGGGACCCATTCGGGGTTATTTGCATTTCTTCATTTCTAGGTGAAAAGTTGCATGTTTATTTCCTTTCTAAAAGGTTATCACATTAAAAATTTCTCCCTTAGAATCTTCTCTTCTTCTATTGTCTAAAAGTAATCGTATTTTTGTGTTTTAAAATGAACATTTATTTCCTTTCATTAGTATTGCATTAGTGAAAGAGCATCCTTCTCCTATTCATCCTTTTGCGTCATTGAATTCAATATTTTGATTTGGATTTTTAAAAATCACTTCAGTTCATTCTACTTTTCTGCATTAGTTCACATTAATTGAGGGCAACCTATACACTAGAATTCATTCCCAGCTAATGGTTGATAAACGAATCATAGAAAGCACATTTCTCTCTCTCTCTCTCTCTCTCTCTCTCTCTCTCTCTCGAGTCTTACCAAACTACACAAATTCAAAAATATACACATTCTTAAATGACATCTTTCCTAGGAATGCCTATCAATGATCACATTGATCAGAGGATTGGCAGGTACTCCCAACTCACTACTTCTGTCAAGTCATACTTCAGAGGAAGGCCCGCCCCCACCATAACATACCTAAAACCTCTCCTTGTAGATCTCCTTCTTCGTAGGAAGCCATCCTCACCAAAAATTCTATTCTAAAGTTCATGAGTCAGTCCTTAATAGCATAAGTTGAACAAACATAATAGAAAAAGCACTCTTAGGATCATATTTTTCTTAGTGTTTTTGCTTGGCTTGCATTTTGAGGTGAGAGGACACGTTCTTCATTTTCTTATTTCCCCTTGCACATTCCTCATCATAGTTGGTGTATTCCAGCTTCATTTGAGTGTGCCTAGACCCTATTTTCATTATTCTCAGAATTTTGGGTTTGATTCCACATCTGATCTTAAATCACAACCACCTTTTCTTCATCTCTGTTTCAATTTCACACTAACCGATGCTGGTCCAATGACCGTCATCGATTTTACCCAACCAAAGACATCGTTTCATTGTTCTTTTTGTTAACCTCTCCAAAAGGAAACCTGCTTTAACTTCTTTGTTGTTTAGAGTCTCTGTCACTCTCATCATATTCATTGTCCTGAAAAATTCATCAGTAGCTTATCTAATTTACTGATTGTTATCCTTTTGCCTTGTTTTGACAAACTGTCCATTTTCCACAGGTGACCCACCGATTACTCGTGATCGGTGTCATTTTACCCTAAGCGCATCGGGTAACTTGTTCAAAATTCCAGCTAACATTTTGTATCTAATCTACCTACCACCACCTATTTTTCCTGTCTTTCTGTATTTTTTTTGTGTCATTACAGAAATCAGTCCTACCACATCAGTACTTTTTCACATGGTGCTAACGTGTAGCCAAGAAAACGCCCTCATATTCCATGCCAGTTGTCAACCACTCCCACCTAGTCCTTCGCCACCTTCTATTTTATCACCCATGGATCCTACCCAACCTATCACTATCACCACAGGGGACGAGGAGTTCACATGACTCCTTGACCAAAACCCTACCACCTTGCATTTTTATCTTTCCCACTCATCCACTCGAGATGCCTCGGGTCAGTTGATATATGGCATGCCTGTATCTATCCCCTTGACTCTCATTCCTACTTCTATATCAGCACCCTCTAGTTCCATGCTACCAAAGATCATCGCCTTTCCCCGGTCATTTCACATTTAGGCCCTATATGTGTTATGACCGCTGGGTCTACCACATCTATTACACCCGCTACATCTACTATACCTTTGCCAACCACCCAGAACATAACCTCATCCATGCCTATTATCTCACATATACCCGTAGCTACACAACCACCCCCAGTGTCAGTGACCCCACCCCTTTTCAAAATATTTTCCTTTCCATTCCACAGTCCTTAGCCCCATTGCTACTAGGGTCACCATGACCCTTCCACCTCCATATACGTACTATCATCAGCCTCTTGTTTCATTTGTTATTCATTTTGGGTATGTACCCCCTATTTCACTTCCTCCTTCTCAATCTACCTATACGGCATCACCATATACTAGAATGCCACCTCCATCATATGTCCAACACCAACCTCCTTACGCTACAGGAGGTACCCATACATCACAACCTACCAATTACCTAATCAAGTTAATGATGGAAAAGATGCAGACACTAGAGGCATCGGTCTCTGGCACACGCAACTCTCTCACCTACGATGAGATTTGTAATGAGCCCATCCACCCATCTATTCCTATTTTTCCATATCTTGTACATTGGGAAATGCCTAAATTTAACCGCTTCAATATCAAAGAGGACCTGCAGCGGCATTTGAGGTCTTTCAAAGCGGTTGTTATCTAATCGCCCATGATGACGCTTTACTCCTGAGGACCTTTCCCATGTCTCGAGGGCCCGCATTATACTAGTATAGTGGGTTACCTAGACATTCTATCTACTCATTCAATCAAGTAGCCCAAGCCTTCTTGGATCACTTCTCCATCAATTTTGTTAAGAAGGTTACCATGACTAACCTCTACTCTACGCGTCAATATGATGACGAATCTATCGTGATTTTTTCACTCATTGGTGTAGCCTAATCAATCAACTCACATTCCAACTACCACAAAATGAACTCATAGAGCTCTTCACATGGGATTGTGCTAGACATATCTCTTGCCCTTGCGGTGCAGAATTTCCAAACCTTCAATGAGGCATTCACCATGGCACAAAAGTTAGAGATTCAGGCCATTGAAGAAAAGAAAATTCAACTATGCAATAAGAACTTGGCATTTAAGTCAAATGATACCTCTTCTTCTTTGAAACCACAGAATAATTATTCAAAAGCCAAGGGAACTGCTAACACAATGGTACTCAAGGCCACTCGGCTCATCCATCAAATCGGACTAATCTCTCATCTAATCTTTCTCTTGTCAGACCTTTCAATTGGACGAGAACAATGGAAATACACCCCAATTGGGGAGCCTTAATATTTTGTCTTAGAAAATATCATTAAAGCTAGGGAAATCACCCTTCCTCCTATAAAACCACACACTGGTTTTGATCCTGCTTGCCCCACACCTACATGGTACAAAGAGCACAACTTCTACAACTATCATCGAGTAAAAGGTCATAGTGACGAAAATTGCATCACTTTCAAAAACATTGTCTAAGAAATGCTCGAGAAAGGTGAGTTAACCTTGGATAATCCTAATGCACCTGCCAATCAAAACCTACACATCTTCAAGAAACCATTTCCTAATCATGCCCCTTCTTCTGATCAAACAGAGAGACCTCAACTCATGATAGCCATACCCGCGAGGTCCATGCTATTTTCAGCGATACACCAATTGCTTCCCAATTACCTCATATTCCTTCCATAGAGGAAATCCTAGCCCGAAGTCCTCCACCTACACACAAACCCACTTCACCTATTCCTCCACCCATAGAGGAACACCCTTCATCTCCTCCCTCACCTATGAAGGAGCCTCTTGTTAACATTGAGACCATTTCACCTTTGGCTTCTCCACCTAGAGAGCTGTCACCCGCAGTACCTCTCCGACCCATGGAAGATGCTTGTTTATCTCCTCCACCCACAGAGGAACACCCATCATCTCCTCCACCTATCAAAGATCCCTTAGAAATGTCATTGCCTCTAGGTGACCATTCTCCATCAGCTACCCAAGATCCTGCGGACTTACTTTCGGCTCTCTTACCCACAGAAGCTGAAGCTAGCAAATTCCCCATTTCTAAGACACATTTTATGGGAATCGCCATTGGATCCTCATCAACCTCACCCACTACAGTTCCGTTCTCACGCTTAGTCGACCACCTGGATTATGTGGATAGAGCCTTACTTTGGGGTGTCTTCTACTTCTGTCTCAACGAATGCAGATGTCACTCACTGACACTTCCACTATCTATCCAAAAATATTTCAGCCAATCGAACCAAACACAACCACAACTATCACAAATTCTTCCACGATACCACTCATGGCTCAACTCACACCCCTACCCATAACCCAACATGCATCTACATCCAAACCCACACCTACATCATCTTCCTTTCCTAAACCTATTACTACCTTAGGGGTCATCCCAACGGCCACCTTACTCATCCACCTATCAAATTAGATTTAGCTACATCCTCCAAAGCCAACACCAAGCTTAATCGGCATCCAAACTAGAAGAACCAATCCCATAGATCTCATACTCCAACCTCACCAATCCCACCTTCATCACCTTCACCCCTTCCGTCTATCTTAGGACCTCACCCTTCCAGCATGGTTAAGAAACCTCCACCCATCGATAAATTAAAAACACAAGCATCCCATTCCTCCCTCACAGACCTCTAACATACCCAAGCACCTAACACGACTTCTGCCCACACTGCAACATCTTTACCACCCATACCTCTAATACCATCGATAACTTCTTCACAACCCATGACACTTCATTCTCTTTCCCTCACACCTCCTGCATGACCTGTGTCATCTACCTTCACAACACCTTGGTTATCCCTATGGGTAACTTGCCCTCTTCCACCATCCACTTTTCCCTCTAGATCTCGTGCACCCGTATCACCTTTACCCAAGAAGGTGCAACCTAAAGACAAAAATCCGCTACCCTCCAATAAGGTAGTCAAACCAACCACACACTCTCTTTCCAGTTCATCTACCATACCCCTACCCAAGCAAACATGACCAACACCTAAGACCACACCAGCACCTAAAACCATAGCTTGACCCACTCCCCTCATGCAAATACCCTTCCTCTACAATCAGCCACACCTACACCCAAACCCACTTTCACTTCCCATTGTGATCCACTAGCGGGATCCTATGCCAAAATCTTAACCAACCTCCTTGAAACTTTTGTCATCACATTACCACCTCTCAAACCTTATGACCCTCTCAAACCCAAACCAAAGGGGTTTGACGACACCAAAATTTGTGCCTACCATCATGTGCCAGGGCATAATGTAGAGAACTATAAGGCTTTGAAAACCATTCTTATCCAGTTGTTTCCTCCTGAAGAAAACTTTGATGATGACCTTCTCGATGAGGACCCCATTTCACCAGCACCCATTCCCACAGTTCTTCCCTCATTGCCTACTCAGCGACCAAGACCTCCACCCCCACAACTCCTAGAGCCACCCCAAGATTCAAAATTAACATGGTTTGCATCAGAGAACTCACCAAACCTACACCCAAATGTCAGTGTGCCCAACTCATCTCACAAGGTTCCTTCCCGCCACTCGGCTTTTGCCCTTCTTGTCGTTACACCTTTCATGGCTCACCTACTTCACCTACCTCTCCACCTCAAATCAACATGATCCACGTTATTACCTGTGCTTAGAAGGATAAAGGCAAGGAAAAGGAAACCGACCCACCGACTAACCATATACCCAACATACCATTTACACCCACACCTAAAGTCACTATCCGCGGCCCCGCATATCCTATTTCTAATGGGTTTACACATCACGCGATGCTCAAATAATTACACCAATCCCCCTCAAAATGTCTCTATATGACCTCATCCAAACCTCAGAATCCCATCACCAAGCTCTCATGGAGGTCCTTCAATCTATTGAGGTCTTACCCAATGATCCTACACCCATAGCCTCCATTATTACACCCCATCATGTAGCCTCTCTCACCAAATTACCACCTTCATCTACACCTCCACCTACTCACCAAGTAGCCACACTTAGCTTCTCAGATGAAGAGATCGCACCGCACCAAACCGATGACCCAGATCCAACTCTTTTCATCTCTGTCCACATTGATGATATACATGTATAATGTGTTATGATTGATGGGGGCCTAGCATTAACATCATCTCTTCCCATGCATTCACCCAAATGTGCATACCTAACAATTGCATGCATAAACATCCCATCATGTTATGTTCATTTAATGACACTATCACCTCTACACTTGGCATTGTCATCCTCCATGTCCGCATGGGCCCCCGCACTATTCCAGAGCTATTTTACATCTTGGAGGGGGAATTTCAATATAACATGTTGCTTGGTAGACCCTAGATTCATGTCATGGGTTGTGTTCCTTCCACTTTGCATTATTGTGTAAAGTTTGAGCATGAAGGAAACACCTATACCATTTTAGCTGACCCATCACTCTTCAAAGCTTGCAACATGCTTTACCGACCCAATGACATGCTTATACCCATTAAATCATCTACCTCCATGACCACTTCCTCTTCAACCACACATTCACTCCCAAAGGTGCGTCACTACCTCGACCGCACCTACATCTTCCATTCCTACCACTACCACAACCTCCACAACTGACCCGTCAGCCTCCCAATTAGTTGTCTCCACCTCCAATCCAACCTCTAACACATCATCTATCCCAGCTACCCACATATCGACCACTGATCCCTTAGAAGGCATTTTTTAACACCTCACTCTGGGGGAGTATCACCTATATAGTGTCAACACATTCCTTACTCCACAAGAGTATGGAATTCTTCACCAACACCCTCACTATGATCACCATATAGGAGAGCACCTCCTTTATGGTCCTCCCCACCTTCGTACCAATCTCACCTATGGGGGACTTGATACTACCACTTATACACCTAAACCACCATCACAAACCCACCCATTTTTTCCGACCTCCAGTCACTCACCAATTATCATTTCACCCACACCTTCTTGCACCAATGTGTGTGGAAGGGTTTTGGTTTTGGATTTTATGAGCAAGGCTGCCATATTGTTATTCCATGTACTACCCACAAACATAATGACCATAGTGGTATCGACTTTCTTTGAACCACCTACCAAGAAGGCCTGCATTGAACTCATTGAGGACATCAACCCTTCTCCACCTTCTTCACCCACTCCACCTTCTTCACCACCTTCACCGACAGAGTTGATGGATCCAGAATCCATTCCTCCAAAAAAAAAAATCATAAACACCATTTCCTTGGGGCCTCTGAATTATCAACGTGAGGGTGAGGCTCCCTCATCTCTTCCCTTCTTATATCCTAAAATGATCAATGATGATACACCTTCAATTAACGGTGTTCAATGTTAGGATGATGAATCTATACTCACCTACCTTGGTGCTGAAGACTCATATATTCATCGGTCATTACCATTTGAGATGTAAACCATGTTGAACAAATCGACTATTGAAATCAACATCCATACTCAGGATGACCCGCACATTCTAAAGATCAGTCAATCTTTAGATACTACTGAATAGGAATCCATCACTTCATTCCTTAAAAACCATAACCATGCTTTCACTTGGTCTTACGCAGACATGCCCGGTATTGACCCCACCATAGTGGTCCACAATATCGTAACCATTCCCAATGCTAAACCCATAAAATAAAAGCTGAGAAAAATACACCCTCACATTGCACTTCTGGTCAAAGAAGAACTCCAGTGCCTTCTTTTTGCTTCCTTCATCTTACCCATTGATTATCCCTGGTGGATTTCTAACATTTTCCCTATCACTAAGGCAACAGGGGAACTTCACATTTGCACGGATTTCTGTGACCTCAACCTTGCTTACCCAAAAGATGACTTTCCTCTTCCTGGTATTGACCAACTAGTTGACCTTACTGCTGGTCACGAGATGCTATCACTCATGGATGGTTTCTCTAGCTATAACCAAATCTTGCTTTCTCCAGAGGATCAACACAAACCACATTCATCACCCCTTGGGGGACCTTCTGCTATTGAGTCATGCCTTTTGGCCTTAAAAATGTTGGTGCCACATACCAACGGGCTATGACTTACATCTTCCATGACATCATGCATTGTATATTGGAAGATTATGTAGATAATCTCCTGGCCAAATCTAAATGCCGTTCCAAGCATCTCTTCATCCTAAAACCATCTTTGACCACCTCATTAAGTATTGCCTTCACCTTTAGCCCAAGAAATGTGTCTTCATGGTTCTCTAGAGAAAGCTCTTTGGATTTATTGTTTCCTTACGTGGTATAGAGGTTGACCCTGCTAAATTCAAGGCCATTCTTGAAATGCCTCCACCCACCAATCTTAGACAACTTCGTAGCCTGCAAAGTAAGTTGCAGTCTATTCATCGTTTCATTTCACAATTGTCAGATCGGTGTCAACCCTTTCATCATATTCTCAAGAAGGAGGTCTCCTTTAAATGGGATGATGACTTCCATAAAGCTTTTGAAATATTAAAACAATACCTTCTCCAACCACCCGTACACATTCCACCTAAAGACGATTAACCCTTCTACCTATAAATCTCTTCTACCGATCACTCCTCGGGGGCCATGCTCGCTCATCACGATAAACAACATAGGGGAGAGCAGTTTATTACATAAGCCATACTCTTTTAGGACTGTGAAACCTGATATACCCATGCCAAAAACTTTGCTTAGCCTTAGTTTTTTTGCCACAAAACTCCGACATTACCTATTCAACCACAAAACCTATGTTTTGACCAACACGACCACTTACACTTCATGTATGGCAAACCTTACCAAAATAAACATGTCGCATGTTGGATTATGCTTTTGGCCAACCTCTACCTCGAATTCATCCATCAAAATTCCATCAAGGTCTAAGCCATCGCTGACCAATTGGCCAACGCACCTATTTCCGGGGATGAACCCGCTAACTTTGACTTCCCAGATGAGTCAATTACTACCCTTTCCATGGACAAACCTGCTTACCAAATGACACTCTTCTTCTATGGTTCCAAGTTTCATCATGGGGTGGGGCTGGCATTATCTTCATTCTGCTTAGTGGTGAACCCATGCCTTTATCTTTCAAACTCGATTTTGATTGCACAAACAATATTGTCGAATATGAAGTGCTCGTATTAAGTCTCTAGGCTGCATATTCCTTAGATGTTAAATCAATAAACATTTGTGGTGATTCTCAATTACTTGTAAACCAAGTCAATGGTATATACCAATGTCGTAACGAGATACTTCAATAGTATAAACATCATGTGGACATACTGTTGACCACCTTTGACCGTTACACCCTTAAAATCATCCCATGTTCTACCAAAAATTTTCGAGATACCGTGGCATGCTTGGCTTCCCAGATACCCACTTCACCCACCGACTCTAAAATCTTTGTCGCCATAAAAAGACTCCAATCACCCTCTTATTTACCTCGTGAAGTTTACTCCATCGGAACCATTGCTCCCGACCCGAGTGACCTTTGGTATAAACATTACTTAGACTATCTTTCCCTCCCCATCTAGCCTCCTGACCTCACTCATAATGGACAACATGCCTTTCTTTAAAATGTCTCTCATTACATTGTCATGGGTTGCCTCCTCTATAACCACGGCTTTGATGGCTTTCTCTGATGACGATGCCTTATAAGTTTGAAATTCCTTATACCATTAAGGAAGTTCATGATGGCATATGTGGAGGTCACTGGATGGCCTTGTTGTTAAGCGTATTCTTCACCTAGGCTATTACTGGCTGACCCTCAACCATGATTATTGCGAATATGTCAAGAATTTTGTAAAATACCAACCTTCATCATACACCCAGTCATGCCTTACAGGTCACCTGTGACCTTTGGCCCTTCTCTCAATGGGGTTTGGATCTTGTTGGAGAAATCAATCCCCATTCTTCCCAGTGACATCAATGGAACATCACCACTACTGAATATTACACCAAATGGGTTGAAGCCATACCTCTCATCTCCACGAAAGCTGAGAAAATATGTGAGTTCATCAATCATCACATCATTTTTCACTTTGGTGTCCCACATCGCCTCATCACTAATAATGGAAAACAATTCAAAAATAAAACCTTGCAAAAACTTTGTGACACCTTTTCCATTCAAATCTCAGTTTCTCATCACCTTATTACCCACAAACCAACGGCCAATCCGAATCCACTAATAAAACCCTGAACAAAATTCTCATGAAAGTGGTTAACGATACTGGGAAGGATTGGCATACGCACATTCCTTTCACCCTATGGACATACCACACTAGTATTCGCACTTCCATTGCTGCCACACATTTTTCTCTGGTCTATGGTACAGAGGCTATTTTGCCTCTTGAAGTCTAGATTCCCTCACTCTGCATTTCTCTCCATGACATGCTCAATGATGATGAATTTCTTCAAGACCGTTTAGCACAAATCAAGTTATTAGATGAACATCATCTTAATGGGCTTGACCATCTTCAAGTTTACTAAAAATGTATCAAACGTGCCTATGAAAAACGTGTCCATGAACGAACCTTCCAAGTCGGTGACCTTGTCTTGAAAGAAAATCAACATGTAACCAAAGTAGAAAAAATTAAACAGAAAAATTTCTCTTAATTCCCTTGGACCATACATCATGACTCATACTTATGGATCATGTGCTTATCGTTTATCTTCACTAGATGGTAAACCCGAACCTGAGCCCCTTAATGCCTTGCATCTTCGACCATTCTATTGTTGACTTTCAGTCCCTACCTCTTTCCATGCTCGTCCCTTGAGCACTTTTCACTTCCCTCATTTCACTATGCCTCCCCAATGATTAAACAAGAATCATGTGTGTACCCGTCACTTTTTATCTTATCTTAAATATGTGTACCATGGCACTGTACATGGCATTATTCTCATGGATACTTTTTGTTTACTTTTAGATGAGATCTCATGGTCGTTTCACCTTGATTTCTGAACAAGAATCCAATTCTTCACCTTAGTCTTGTCCATGACTTAAAAGTACTCGCATGGGATTCAACTCCTTGAGTTCAACTTCCAATAAACGATGACACCCTCAAAAGGATATCTTTCTCTCTAAATCGTCGTTATAAATAGACTTCTCCCTCGAAGGACAGCTATGTAAAGCTCTCTAAAAATGAAAAATAAAAAACTAAAAAGGGGAAAATCTGAAGCTTCCCACATCGATCAACTTCATGAAGACCTCAAGGAGTTAATTTCCTCATCCCATATAGACTTCCACATCGATCAGTATATCTCAAATACAAATCAAACAGAAAAAAATTGTCATCATGGATTTTCCCATCATGAGCTTGGATCTCTTGCCCAAACACATGCTACCAAATACCATATAAACTAACCACTTTTCACCCTCTCACCATTCGCATTTTCATTTCCTACCGCCTTAAGGGACCTACTGGAACCGTGACATTTGGTGATCATGTGACTATTCTTCACCTTTAGAATAATCAATCATGTAATGTCTTTAGGGTCTTACGTTCATCAGACTATCTAAGGTATGACCCACCCATTATGATCCTTACCAATTAGGTGGCTTTCTTTCCTCCTCTTATCTTTTAACCTTCTTCATTACGTATTGATTACCTTATACAGGACTAGATCCTCGATGCTTATCTTTGGGTAATAAATTTTCCTCTTTCGCCAGAATCAAATCAAAGTCACCCAGACCCATGTGCCCACAATTCACCCATATCTCAAAAACCTACACTCAATCATGCCTATAACCTACCAACTCATTCTCATACCTCCTCGCATTCTTCCCTAGCTTATGGGAGAACTACATCGGCTTGAGGTCCCTTTTCACCGGGACTATGTAGGTAGCACTCTGAGGGCATAAGACCCTTGGAGGATAGCTCGGCCACTCTCTAGCCTAATAATTACACCTTTCATTTTCCTAAATCACATTCTACCCTAGTTAATTTCCTTTTTATATCAATAATTGGAAATTAAACCAAAAAAACAACAGATTACTTTACACCTTTATCATCATCAAACATACATTCATTATGTCTACCATTTCTTTACCATTATCATGCATGTTACTATAAAACATCTCAAACGTGACCCATATCATCATTAATTGCACAAATTAATGAATTACACACTCAACCCATTTTAACTCATCCATGCCTAAACCAAAACCCTGACTCAATCCATGCCTATGACTTGACTCCATCCATGCCTAAACCAAAACCTGACTCAATCCATGCCTATGACCTGACTCAATCCATGCCTAAACCAACAACCTAACTCCATCCATGCCTAAAACCTGACTCGATCCATGCCTATGACCAGACTCTATCATGCCTACACTACTTGGTTTCCATCACATATACAAATCAAAATAGCAAGATAACCACAACCATGTATACACATAATGACCATAATCATCATCATCTCTATAAATAAAAACATCCAAACATGTGTATCCATATACATAACTCTCAAATATCTTCAGAACGCAGGCCAGTATATGATCAAAATATACAAAACTCTCATATACATCCTCACTCACTTGCACGCAGGCCAGTATATATCAAAAATGAATAAATAAATCAAAATGAAGAGACATGCATTAGGCATCATCCTATTAGACATCCTCCATATTTGTCTTACCGTCTCCTCCTCCCTCTCGGCTCCTATCTGGCGGCTGATAACATCTCACCGCCCGCCATGGGTCGTGGTCGGGCTCTTATGGGTACATCGACTAGAGTGGCCTCGTGAAGCTGGTGACCTCACCCTGATCCTATCTCGGGGCTCGATGGCCCCCTGTACTCTCCACACTATGGGTACAGGATCTCATCCTCTCACTCGAGACCTGTTGTGCCCTGTACTCTCCATAAGATAGAAAATCTATCGCGGTTGCCTTCAACTAATCCTGGTAATATGTTGCCTCACCTAAGGCATCCCACAACCTAGATATGGATACTGTCTATGGTGGCCCCATCAGCCTCAACCCTTGTGCTGTCTGTGGGATCTGTCCCACCCCTTCCTGTTGGGACCTGTCATGGTGCTGTGGAGGTGTCATTGGCCTTGCGCACTGTTCCTATACCTAAACTTGTAATGTCTCAATATGCACTGCTGCAGCGGCCAATGGCCCTATAAACCTATAACCTACACTTGTAGGGAAGCCACTGCTCATCATCCCCATCTCCATCTCCACCTTGGACCATCTGGGCCTATAGACTGGCCACCTATGCATGCAACGCGCCACCTCCACCTTTGAACCTACCAACTACCCATGTACCATCCCTAACTATGTAATCAGGGTCACCACCTGCCCCTATAGGGTGTCTCTCTACACGGTGATGGTGGCTAAATATAGCTGCCCTGGCCTGGGAGGTACTACTCATAAATGAGCCACCCACCACTATCTATACCTATCAGTCACCCTAGCATCATCGATACACCAGTCTATAACCTGCTCCTCCTGCCTTGTAGGTACTGTTAGTTGTGGTAGCAGTATGGTCTCTCCACATCATCTCTCTGGTACTATGGGAAAGGTGGTGGTATATCCTGCAGTAACCCAAACTGCCATCTGACCCTGTCTACTGGGATCATCTCGTGCTCCCCTGCATGACACCCCTCAATCCATCTGAGTATCTATAGGCCATCTAACTCATCAACCATTTGTCTATATGAGGGATAGCCCACATACGGTCTCCAAATAATGTCCATGCCAGAAAATCCCTCTAGTAACCACCTGTAATAGGCCACATCATGTGTAACCCCGCTGCTCGACACTCTCCTATCATAGGCACCCATCACCTATACCCCACCCGAACAAAACCAGGCTCAAATGCATCTTCTGGGGCATACCAATCAAATGAACACAAATAATGTGCTTGTAGGCCCAATAGTGAAGAATAAACATAAGACACACCGAACTGCGAAGCCACCCATATTCCCATAGCTCTCTATATAACTACATGAGGAATGTCAACGCCTATGCAAACCACATCCTATTCATCATCATATCATGTAGGACCCCATCAGTGATCATGGGAATCTCCCACCCTCTGCATCTGGCAGTGTAAAACAGCAGACTACCTCCATCAATAATACTACTAGCCTCGTCTCCTCTGGATGGGCTAGGTACATCTCTCCATAACTCAGGTTGGCTGGCACTGTGGAATGTCAGCTCCACCAGTCCCTCACCAAATACCGTCAGCATCAACTCCTCAGATGCCTCTAAGGAGATTGAATATACCTACGTCCCCAATATAGGTAACCTGCGGATCCTGTACACATCCTCCAGGGTGATTATCATCTCCCTCGTTGGTAGGTGGAACATGTTGGTCATTGAATCCCATCTATCGATGAGAGTGACCATCAGACTCAGCTACCGAGACTACATGCTGGTAGTGCTTGACCCCACTTAGGCCAACATCTGTGACATGCCTCCACTCCTTGACTATCACACCCCATGAACTGTCAAGAGCAGGGGTGGCACCCTGTCTCACATCCTCAACTGATCTCTCACCTACATCCAAAGCAAAAACATCATATTAATATACCTTAATCATAACCACAATCTCACTCGGCACCTCACCTATACCTACCACCCTACCTCTCTTTCCCTAGACCTCCTTACCTTTGTATCACATCTTCTATCTACCCAACCCAACCCTAATCCACTATCATTCACCCTTACCTATTTTTACCCCTTACCTATGTTATGATTTTCACCAAAACCACTTCTCTTACCCCTACCTACCTCACCCACCCAACCTCGGGCACTTTTGGCCCCTTTTTTTCCCAAACCATGGTGGTACCGATTACTCCTAACCAACCATGGTCCCCTTAACCCGACATTAGTCACTTGTTTCGTGGTCGATATCTTGGTTTGGCACCATCAACATCACCTAACCTTCAACCAATGCCAATCACTTTCGCCGCAAACACCACGACGCCCAAACCCCCATTTTTCCTCAAAACTCCCTTTTTCTCCCTTCTACCCACCCAATCCTACCCAAATCCCCCCTCCACCCTTCCCCACCCCTCCTTCACCCAATCACCTCTCTCCCCATTCATATTTAACCTAATTTTCCCTCCCACCAATTCAAAATTCATTTCCACCCCCAAAAAACCTCGTTTTTACCCACCCAACATCTAAATAAATCTAATAAACAAAACAAAGAGTAGGATTGACCCTTACCTCATCATGTTGACCTCGTCGTGGTGGCACATCGGGTTGCTACACCGGTGGTACACCTGACCCCTCTTCGCCTCTGCCATCACCCAATCAATCTCCTCACCTCCAACTAACCGAATCGATCAATCTGATCTCGTGGACCCACCTATCCACTGCCAATCACCCGCTACATTGCTTGCCAACTTATTTTTTCATTCCACACAGACTGCGTTCCACTTTTCTCTCTCTCACTTGTTGTTTTCTCCAATTTGGTAAATGACAAATGCTTTATAAAACACGAGAAAATTTTTCTTTTATAACCTACCCGACTTGACCAGCGATGTTTTACCTTAACCAACATCGGTCATGTGCCCTAGCTTACCGTGGTCGGTCCATCTTGACCGGCATCGGTTCCTTCAAACCATCATCGGTTTACCTGCTTAGTATTTTTCCTACCCCCTACCCCCAATTTTTGACCTGAATCCTTTTTACCTCACCCACACCTCACTTGGACACTTCACTTTATCTTCTTGACCTTATCATTTACCCCCTCACCTCGTCCTCATTCGGGGCTCGTTATTTTACCCATACCTCGGCCCTACCCATGTCATGACCTAAAAACTTAGACCTAGAACATTGTTAGTGACATATAACCTCGTGTGCTCATTATACCTTACGGCACTATTACCCATGTTGATGGACATACTGACCTTACCTTGCCTCTTGCCATGACCATTTATCCTGACCTAACCTTTGGTGTACCAAACATACCTAAACATTCCTGCACCTAACCTATGTCATGTTTCCTAACCATATCCTATACCTTGGATACCAGAATCACTTCAACCTTGTTTGGATAAACCTAGAAACCTTAGACAATGTAGAGTTTGCATGTTCTTCAACCTAGTATTGTGTTGCAGTTTATACGTGTGTGTGCGTTTGACTATTACTACCTTTGACCCTGACCCATTACCTAGATTGCCCGATTAGACCTTTACCCCTCTTTACCCTTGTTTCCCACCTTCCTCTTCATCACATTCACCTTTTATCAAACCACTCACTTTGATTTTTCCGTCTACCTCATCAGTTCCGATTTGAGGGGGATCACCTTCACCCACACATGGGGCAACCACATCTTATTTTTTTCAACGTCGCTTACCAATACAAGCTATGCAACAAAAAGGGGCAAAATGTAGACACCAAAATTGGGTCACACTTCCCTAGGTCCCTTGACAAATAACCAACTCAAACACACTCACCTAACCATGGCCCCTTTCACCCCACTCTAATATTAATTTAATTAAATTAATTTATGATCTCACAAATATCTATTATTTAAATATCCTAATTGGATAATGCCCACACCACCACCTCACCTATACACCTCATCTAGCCACCTCACCCTAAGACCTATTCTTAGTATGTTGCCATAACTAACTAAGACCTACCTAAACCCTAAAAATCAAAGCCTACATTCCCTCTAACCACATTCTGCCCATTAGAAAGGAAGCTTCCATTCTAATCTGCGGAAGAAAACGAATGAGATCTAAGAAAATCAAAGGGATCTACCCATTTTAGAAAACCTAGGAAATCCCACCCTAATCGACGTCGGTTACCCTAAACCATCGGCGATCAACCTGGAACCATCGTCGGTTACCATTTAATCCCCAAAACAACCTTATTTCGAGGTTGGCATATTTTTAAAGAAAAAGGATGAAACCAGAGCTGCATGTAAGCGAGCGAGCATTCGTACACGCATCGAGCATCCACAACCAACACGAAGTAACCAATGAGCCATTTACCTCCACGGAAGCATCCGGGAAGTGCAAAAACCTATAACCATCATTTCAAAAGGTATTCCTCCTAGCCCTTTACCCTTATCTATTTCGTGGCCAACATTCAAAGAAATGCTCTAGAATTAGGTGAAACACTTTCATCCATGATTTTTGTTCAAAGCTTTAACTCTTTCCTAGAAATTGAGGAGGTCAATATTTTTAGGTCTCGAGTCTCTAATGTTGTAAACATGTGATGTATTTCTTGAAGAGGGTGTTACCCCTTGAAAACTATACATCATCTTATCATTCCCCTTAAAATAGGATCCATACATTTTTCTTTGGTGAAAACATCATAAAACATACCGAAATGAGAATCGAGGTTGGGGGTGGAAGTACAACCCTACAAAATATCCCTAAAAATCCTACCTACATCTCGTGATGTGTAACTCCGATCCGAGTTCGGCGGTGAGAAGTTAGGACTTGTAATGCAGCTTCAAAATTCTGAAATGCAAGTCCAAACTAAAGTTCGACCTACGATGTGCCTATCAACCTCCAAATTTTGAAGGTGGAAGTCTAGTTCTATAAAGCATCCTCGAACCTCCAAAAAGTCCTCCTCTACTCTAAAAATAGTCTTTTCCCCTTCAAAAATAATATTTTCTTCTTTGTATTTTGAAAATGAAGATTTGAAACCTAGGCTTCAAAAACAAGAAAAATGAGGGTGAAAGATCCATAAATTCAAAACTTAAGAAAAAAATTTTGAAAAAATACGGAAGGAGGAAATGAGAAAGGTTCCCATGAAAGAGATGAAAAATGACAAGAAAAACCCCTAAAAGAGACCAAAATATCTTGTAAATAATATCTTGCAACTTACCCAAATGTATGATGAGAAAAATCACAAAAATGTGTTAAAAATCACCTAAGGAGTACGGTCAAAGTTTAAAGGAGTGTTAGTTGGTAAGCATACCAATTGTCAAGTGAAAATGACTAGTAAAACTCACCTTTATATAGGAAAGTAAAAATTAATTACGTCGGACTTGGTATTTGCGGGTAGTTGGCATTTATTGTTGATCTACCATCGAGAAGTCGGAAGTTGTAATTTGATGTGTAGTTTACATGAAAACTACATATCGGACAATGAAAGTCTGAAATACCTCTAAGATGGTCGGGGGTGGAATTCGAGAAGTCGATGTACGGTTTGCATGCAAACTAGATAGCAAACTTTGAAGTTTGAAAGTCAAGTGGGGGACCAAACTTTGAAACTCAAAGCATGCTATTTACATCCAAACTGTAATCTAAGTTTTGACTTCGATTCTAAAATTATTTTGGGCACGGGTTTGAGTTTCAAATTCAATATGCGGTTGTAAGCAAACTACATGCTGATTTCAAAAAAATTAAATCCATTGGAAAATTGATACTTAGGAAATTTTAAAACAAATTTGTGGAAAAAATGAAAAATGGGTCTGAGTCAAAAAGGTGCAAGAAATTTTTCAAAATCCCTCTTGGAAAATTGAAACTTGTAAAGTTAACATTTTTGGTGATCTCTTGGGGATGATTTCTTGCTAAGAATTATTCTAGTAGCTTTATGCAATCCATTGGGCATAGGATTTGTTAACCTCAAAATATATAGAACAAAATGCAACCAGAAAACAAACAAAACAAATCAAAGCAAGACAAAAAAATAAACTAGACAATGTGCAAAGCACTTGGAGGAAAGGAAACTAGACTAATATTATACATGGTGAAACTTTCTCAAAAACAAGTTTTGAGGTGTATCCCATTTACTTGTGATGGGAAGTGTATCTCCATTGATCTTAGATAGGAAAAATGAATTTTCCTCTTTGCAGCTTTTATTATATACGGCCCGCTCCAGAGAGCATTGAAATTTGTGTGCATTCCTACTTTGGCCCTATCCGCATCCCATTTGAGAACCAAATCTCCTTCTTAAAAATACCTATGAACTACATTCTTGTCAAAAAAATTCTTTGTTTGAACCTAATACAGCTCCAAAGTCCTCATAGCCTTGCTCTATGTTTCCTCCAATTCCATCATCTCAATGAACCTTACCATCATAGGATCACTTTCCATCACTTCCAGTTGATGTGCTAACTCTAAAGAGGGAAATTCCAAAGATAGAGGAAGATTTTCCTCCCTACCATATACTAGCATGAAAGGGGAATTTCCAATGGCCCTTTTTAGTGTGATCATATATTCCCATAGGGAGTTCTTTATTTGTGTGTGCGAAGTTCATCGGCTATTATGCATCATCCTTTTGATGATCCCTATCATTTTCTTATTACTGGACTCAGCCAAACCATTACCCTATGGATAATATTTAGATGAAGTCTTTTTATATATCCCATTCTTGATAGCCTACTCACCGATTTTTGTGCTTATGAATGCCTTGGTGTTGTCGACATAATCATGAAAGGAATACCAAATCTTGTCATAATTCCTTCCAGTAAAATACAAGATGGAATTCTTATTTCCTTCTTTCAATGCCATCACCCTAGTTCATCAGGTGAAATAATCAGTTGTAGTTAGCACCCATTTGTGACCATCAATAGACAGTATATTTATCATTCCAATGAATTCCAGCCCCATTGTACAAAATGTTGGTCTACTTGGATCAAATGGATAAGGAGGAAGCTAGTCTTTGTTTCCCTTTGAATAAGGTGCCTTCCTTACATTTCCTTACCCACAAATAGGAATCTTTGAACAAATTTGGCCAGTAATAACCATCCCCCATGATTTTTATAGTAGTCGTTCTTCTTTGAATAATGTCCCTCGCCAATGTATTATGAAATACTTCCAGTATCCTCTCAAATTTTTCAGGACCTATACATCTAAGAAGAAACCCATTCAATTCTTTTCATAAAAGTGTGTCATCTATGAGAACATAAGGAATATCTTTGGAGTCATAAATTTCACCTCTAGGTTCATCAAGAAGATATTCTCTTGATAGCATAAAATTCTTCATTTTAGATATCCAATCAGCAAGAGCATGAGTATCTTCTTGGAGGTGATCATGCAACACACTATCACATCCTTCTTTTGCTTCCAAATCAATAGAAATTGCATTGAAAGGTAACAATGGGAATCATCTCCGGGTTGTGGGACGCTACATACAAAGACGGACCTCCGGAGAAGGCTAGTTCCTCTACATATCTCTGACGCCGCTCTGCTACTTTTAATGCAAAAATAAAATCCTAAACTAAGTGATGCCAAGAGAAAATGGATAGAAGAATGTGCATAAACAAGAAATCATAAGCTAAGGAAGGCAATAGCACCGGGGAAAGGGTTGATCTCTCTCCATGAAGGCGAAGGAAACATAGAGGGCGTGGGAAAAGAGGTTGGATGGTGCACACCAAAGATTGACACACATACTCAACCTTCCATCACATGCTACACATAAATGTGAGGGAATTTGTAAGTAGAGGAGACACACAGCATGCAAAAAAATGTAAACAGAGAGGCGAGATGTAATGAAAATGATAAAGGGAAGAAAAGAGTTCGAAAAAACATGATTTTATTGCTTATGGGACCCTGATCAGTTACATTCACATCAGGAGGAAAGAACACATTGCAAAGACTCAGTCAAGGTCTAAAGCTTGTGAGAATTCTGCCACCATTTTGACATGGTGTCGTTACAATAAAGAGTGATCCTTTTTGTACAAAGAAGAACTTTGTTATTTATAGAAGAATAAGGAGAGAAGAGAAGGAGAAAGAGAGGGAAACTCAGATTTAAAATCACAACCACCAACAGCAAGCATTGAATACCTGTAAATTCACTTGAAAATATGTTAGATGTGCCTCCCTATGTTTATTTGGTGTGTAGAATAAGGAAGAAGGCCAATTATGCATAAATCAGGTGCATAGAGTGATTAGATGTTTGCATTAATTATCGAATGATTTTTCCCTATTTTGCCTAGAAAATCCTACCTAAATCTGATTTTGAAAAGTCCAACATGTACCCCATGTCAATAGCTTTCAAATGAGACTAGTCACACACGGGAATTTTAGCACTACAAGTAAAATTTATGGGTATTAAAATATTGTCGAATTGTCTAGGCATGTAAAACATGTGGTGCGACTTTGATTGACTAAAGGATTCACCGCTTTTTCATTTGTTTTGTCATTTCTGCCACGTGTCACACATCATTTGGTTGTCGGATTTGTTTCCTTATTGGATTGCTTTAATAGGTTATTTGTGGTATACTCAAGTCTCACAAATAATGACATGGAACGAAAAGGCACAAAGGTATGTGCACGTAAGTAGAAGGTGTGAAAGGGAAGCGGAAGGAACGTATGTGTAAATGAGATGTGCGTGGGGAAAATGGGACAAGCAGGTGAGAGAAAATGCATTTTCAAGGCATGAATATTACAAGGTAATGTGCGAGGCACAAGGAAGGGGCACACGAGGAAGCCAAGGACTTAGCTGATTTAGGGAAGCAAGGCCAAGGTGCACATGTGGAGGATGCATGAAATGCCGGGAAGAAATTAGGTGCGCAGAGGGAAGGCGTAAAGAGGAAGTGGAAGGAGAGATCGAAGCAAGAAGGAAGTAAGGTGCATAGGGCACACGGAAGAAGCTGCAGCAAGGTGAATCATGCCAAGCAAGAAAACTTGAGTGCACGTAACTTAAAATCAAACATCGAGTCGAATAAAATATAAGTTGTCTAAATAACTTGGGAGTTATTTGGGACAACAGTTTGGAGAATTTTGGGGGCCATTTTCCTACTAGATGAAGAGACCAATAGCCTTAGAAGCATCCATTGGGCATGGAGTCAATCCCGAACTTTGAAGACTTGATTTGTGACTTGAAGAAAACCCTTGAAGTGAGTGAAAACACCATCTGAATTCTAAACTGAAGGCTCATTGCTCTCATGTGAAGATGTTCTTACTTGAATTTATGAGATTTGAAAGTTGTGTGCAGACTATTGGAACTACCTCTACTAAAAACTAAAATACCATTCCATAAAGCAAAAATGAGGCGCACATAAGAGCACACCACGAAAAGGAAACAATGCCAGAAGAAGTGCCTTTGAACAACAAAAAGCACGAGAACTATGTGCCAAACCAAAGATCATACATGTCCCAAGAGGAAACAAGCAAAGTGTGTGCGAGAACTTGTTCTACTGAAAGCAAACCCAATTTACCCTATACTAACCAGAGGAAAAGGGTGCTCAAGTAAAACCTGTAACAGGAAAGGAAAAATAGCTTCCCTTCCTCACAAATTGCAAACATGTAACTTATTTGGCATTGGACATAGTCGGAAACATGAGTGAAAATTTGCCTTGCAGATGGTCTTTCATCCTCCTCAAAGTATCAGCAACAAACAAAAAAATACCTCTAATATTTTGAATTTTGATTTGAGAGGCATTTTCTTTGACCTTTCAGCATGCTAAAGCTTAACCTCATGCTCTGAAGTGAGCATGACTGGTGGAAACTCTTTCTTTGGCTCTATGCTAGCAAAATATTTGATTGGGCAAGGTCTGCTCCTTTTGTTTTGCCCATTATTTTGAATCTCATTCCCATATATGGGATTATCTTACAAATTCTTCTCTTGAAAAGGGAGTGCTTACAGGTTGGATCATGTAAAAATGTGGTGTGTGTGGTTCTACCTCTATAAGTAACTCGGTATCCTCCAAAACTACGCCCTCGAATCTAACCGATTTAAGTTCAAACAAGAACCCTAACGATCTCATCATCCCAATCAAATTCACACCATTCTTCAATTGTTCTGCAATCATCTAACATGATGACATTGGATGGAGATGGCAAGTAGGTAGGAAGTTATTTGTTTGTAGCATAGTTAGATAGAGGGGAATCAAAAAAGGTGGGAGGATGGGCACAAAAGTAATGGAAGACACACGAGATAGAAGAAATGAATTTGTGTGTGAAAGGGAGATGAAAGTGGGAGGATGGAGGAGGGGAATTATTAATGGGAGCGTAGGAAGCTAGGAACATGAGTATCAAGTTGAGACAATGTAGGTTGGTGCGGAGGAATGGGAAAGTTATAAGATGGTAGTACAGGGTTTCCCCATTGACAAGTTTTTGTGTGCTATATTTTTATCCTCCATTAGCTCCACCCATCTTGTAACTTGATGCATCATTTCAATAATAAATTGTAGATTTTTTTGGGCACTACACCAACCACAGTACATGTGGCCTACCCATGGACAAGGGACCTTGTAGCCAACCCTAGCTACCTTTATGGAGCATTTACATATAAGTTACATCATGTCCATCTCCATATTTTTTACTTTCCTCTCAAAATAAGCTTCTACCATGGAGGTTTCTATATGTACCCAAAATTGTAGGGTCTTGCACCGCGAGCAATGTTACACATGCCCCAATGATGATACTGAGTCTCCTCGCAAGGTGTTCGGGATCGAAAAAGCTCTCCAAGTACACGTTAACATCCCTGCATGTCCCACTTAGCCCCTGTGTGCTTTTTTTTTTTTCCTCTTCTCCCTTCTTTTTCTTTGCATTTTGATCTTGATTCTGAAACCACGCCCGCGCTCTGGCGGCGGTCCGTGACCGCCGCCTGAGCTGGCGGCGATCCTGTAACCACCGCCTGCTCGGGCGGCGGTCCTTCATGCATTTTCTAGAATGTTCTTTTTAACGCAACTCGTGTAAATTTTCAATGTTTACCAGCTTTTTCACCACCTTTGCTCGTATTTATGATTCTGGTTCCCTGGAATAGTGTTTTTGCATTATTTATGGTTAAAGAGTTCAAATTGGTTTTCACCTTTGGGTAAATGGGGATTCTATAAATAGCTGGTTGATCTTCAAGCAAATGGCCCCTCAAATTTGCCTCTCAATTTCTCATTTCAATAGCTTAGTCTTCCAGTTTTGCTTAGGAATCAATAGTTTTATTTGTTGCATGCATAGTTAGTGTTGTTTTGTTGTTTGGAAGCCACATAATCTTCTTGTGCTAGTGTTGTTATTGTTTCACACAATCAATTAAGATAGGATAGTTTCATTTTGGTGGAAGCCATTAAAGTTGCAAGTTTTGTTTCGTCAAACATGATAGCTTCAAGTTACGGATGTTTTTGTGTCGTATGACTCGCAATAAATCCCGCTAGGAATTGCATAAGCCAAGCTCTATTCTCTTGCACTATCCCTCTCCTACTCGCATTGTATTTAGTCTACATCCAAAGCTGCCATTGTTCCAATACCTACTTCTGTTTATGTTAGCATTACAAGCTTTTTTGGATTCACGTGAACACGAAGGAATGAGGAGACCACACTGAGGGGACAAAAGCCACACACAACCAGATTCGCCACTGTTCTGCAAAGTCCAAGTTCAAGCTATCAAAGTTCTAGTTAAAACATATCAAATAGAATAGTGAATCATTTCATTTCAGTTAATCTCACTTTCGATATTCTTTGGGGAAGCTGTGGGGATTGATAGTTTCTGAGAAACTATGATTCATTCCTCACTTCTGAGGTAGGATCGACATTCTTTCAAATAGATTAGATCAATTATTTTGTTATTTAGAATAGATTTACAACTGCACAGGCAAGTAGCTATACTCGGCTGCCTTGTTTGTTTTAATTTCGTTATTAGTTTAGTTTTCAATTGCTAGATATTTTAAATAATTTCTCTTTCAATTTCGTTCAAATAGTTCATCAAAAACACAAAAATAGAGAATTTATATATCGTTGTAGATATACTTTACATAGTTAGTTTTACTTTGCTTAAGTTTGATTTATTTTGTTTCGTTTGTATGACAATCACAAGACCTAGAGAGCCCGGAGAATACGTATTCGAGCCAATAGTACCTCAGCCCAATCTTGTTGCAGCAATAATTGATATAGACCGAGAATCTCGAATTATGGTCTTCCAAACAACAATAGACTTACAAGAAATTAGCTCATAGCTAAGAGGACTAAATGTAGAAGACGACAAATCACATATGTTTTGGTCAAACCAGCCAAACTACTGATTACAGTAGATAAATATTTTCATGATTTGTAGAAGGGCTGAAGAGAGAAAACGTTTGGTTGTGATCCTTTGGTCCCATATCCAAACGCAAGAGACACTCTCATCACCGACATAGTCACTAGCTTACGAATTCGAGGTTTCAAGAACGCCTGTAAGATACTCTGAGAAGATTGCACAACTTTTAATTCTAAACATAGAGGCCAAAAAGGCATACGACTACTAGATACTAGGGGTTAGGAATTGATTCCGTGCATGACCATAGGAGGTCCACAACAACCTCGAATCTATGGTTGTGATCCACAGGTCCCACAACTCAATGAGTCAACAGGTCAATCTGACATTGACGTTGGTTTATGCACATTAGTATTTAGATCCACTCCACTTCCACCAACCATTATCGCACAGTTATCCTTGTTAGACATAGAGCTAACGAAGCTAAAGATTTCTGGACTAGACCAGAGAATCACCCATAGAATCCACTATATATCCATCATCCATCTTATGACCCTATCTGGAGATGTACACGAGACAATCCCGAGTCATTTTCCTTATATACCACAACCTATAGATCGGATCACGCCGAGCTCAATATTGATTGGAGCCTTCGAGCAGTCATCCTGGCGACCGATCTATCATGCCGATTCGAGTTAGGAGGGCTTTCTTTGCCTTAGATTTGCACATTCCATTAGTGTGTTTTGAAGACATAAGATTACCTAACTAGCTTGCCTACACGCCACGTATATTCCATCCCCACTTTGGTTTGTCTCGGCACGACCTCGGGAGGTCAAAGTGCGAGGAAGGGTTACTTGTAGATTCTCATGCTCACTTACCACTTTTCCATCGTACAAAATTGGTGAACCCGACGTGAAAAAAATAGTTCTTCTTTTTTTTTTAGTTTTATTTCTTCCATCCACCTTCGCTCTTTCCCATTATTCTATGGGTATTCATATACCCCGAATATGACGGGATTCGATGCATATGGCAGACCTCTCTTAGGTCTTAAAGCATACTACGATCAACTGAATAGACTGCCATCACCCTCGCTATCAGCATGGGGTGACAACTATTCAACTAACTGATTTTTGACACAAACTCTACCTCCAAGGACTATATATAGTTCTTCTTTCCAAATAGAGGAGTTGGACCAGCTTGCTCAAACGCAACAACTAGAGCCTTCAGGCTCGAACAACATGACGTTTACGGTAGAATCTAGTTCGTCTCCTCAGGTATTGCTTAGACCACAAATTAGTAGACAATCAGATCCATATATGTTTTTAGATGATGAACATTCAATGTGTTATGCCAAGAATGAACAACACTCTCGAAGTATGTGCCCACCTATAGGAAGTTTACAAACACGACCCGAGGTCTCGTTTCAAGAAAACACCTCCATGCCGCTACCTATGGGAAATGCCCTCGGTGAAACTTGGTAGGGCAACGATCAGTTCATAGCGGGGTACCACATGCCTATACAACCTCAAGATATACAACAAATGCTACTAAGGAAAAATACTGTGACTTCACCAAACGAAGTCATCTCAACTTTAGTAGAAAAATTTAGAGGATTAGAACTTACTCAAGCAAGTCAAAATTCTCAATTTATGCAAGTAGGGAATTCCAATCCTCCGCATCATCCTGGCCAAGTAGACCTTCTCACAAGAATAGGCACATTGGGCATGCCTCCTCAGTATTCACAACAAACACCAACTAGAACCGCGTTTTCTAACACCTTTCCAGTGGAAAATATGATACCTCCCGATCTAGTACAAAATAGTCCATTCCTGGGTAATACTCCTCCATACTTGAACATGTATTCCAAATCACCACAAAGAGATATGTTCTCTTCTCTGGCATGTTCACTCAACCATAAGGATTTCCTTATGTCCCTACAAACGCATATGCTATGCCATATCAAGCAACCCATTCCACCTCCACCCCCTCGGCAGCACCGTCAATGGTGAAACCTATGCGATAGGAACTTATCGAGTATTTAAAATAACCCTTAGACTTCACCATACGGTTCGGAGACTTGGTTTGCTACTAATTGAGAGTTAGAAGAAACCCGTTTCATGGTATCCCTTTGTACTGAACCATTAGTGAAGAAAATGTCAAACCCTCTTTTAACAAGCATAGTTGAGAATAAATCTACTATCTTAGATCACGTTGATAATGATAGAACCACTCTTGATTACTTAAACACCTATGCAGCATTACATCTCACCCATCACGTGGTAGATTTGTCTTTAATCCCACATTCGTCTTCTTACTTTGGAAATCCCATGATAGAGCTTCCCCCACAAAAGGAACTCGACATACACGCGATAGAGAATGGAGAAGATCTAGAACTACCTCCAGCCCTGCTTGAGTTTGAAGAAGGTAACACTTCTTTAATCGAAGAAATGATTGATATTAACATCGGAATGAAGGATGAACCGAAGATCTTAAAACTAGGATCTTCGTTAACTCCAAAAGAGATAGAAATACACACTCAAATCCTCAGAGAACATCAAAAGGCTTTTGCATTTAATTATAAAGAAATGATAGGGATTGCACCACACATTGTGGTACATAATCTCATCACCAAATCAAATGTAAATCCGAGTTAAACAAAAATCAAGGCCAATGAAACCCAAGGTAGCTCTCATGGTGAAGGAAGAAGTAATGAAACTCCTCCAAGTAGGGTTCATCAAACCGGTTGATTACTCTCAGTGGGTATCTAATATTGTCCCCGTTCTCAAAAAGAATGGGAAGATACGTATTTTCATAGACTTCCGAGACATTAACAAGGCGTGTCCCAAGGATGACTTCCCGTTACCATCCATTGACGTCATCGTAGACGCAATAGCTGGATTTGAGATTTTATCTCTCATGGATGGATTTTCGGGGTATAATCAAATCGAATATCTAAACAAGACCAAGAAAAAACTATGTTTATAACTCCTTGGAGAACCTATTGCTCATACTGTTGTTATACCATTCAGTCTCAAGAATCTTTGGCGCTACATACCAGAGGGCAATGACATATATATTTCATGATCTTATTCATAAAATCATGGAATCTTATGTAGATGACTTGTTGGCTAAAGCCAAGAAGCGTTGTGATCACCGAAAGTGCTCCGCATCATTCTTTCACGTTTGATAGAATACAGAGTCACACTAAACCCAGAAAAATGTGTATTTGGTGTGACAAGAGGGAAACTCCTGGGTTACATCATATCATCACGAGGATCGATGTGGATCTAGCCAAAATCTGGGTTGTTCTTGAAATGACACCTTGGATGAATCTAGAATCGATTGTTTCTTGGGAAACTTAGTGTAATCCAAAGATTCATCCAGATTTAAAATTTTCCATTCATCCAATCAACAATCTACTCAAGAAAGATTATAGTATCAATTGGACCGAAGACTGCAATGAGGCTTTTGAAGTAGTTAAGTGTTTCTTGTTGTCACCACCTACGCTAATGCCTCCTAAGCCAGACCGCCCTTTAATCTTATATTCACAAGCTACCAATGTCTCGCTAGCCTGCATGCTAGCTCAAGAAGATGATGACAAATGAGAATGTGTGATCTATTTTATTATCCGAACATTACTCGATTATGAAACACGTTATACACAAGCAGAGTGAGAATGCCTTGCCATAGTCTTCAAAATCAAATGCTTAAGGCATTACATGTTAAATCAAGAAACAAGGGTCATTATAAAAATAGACCATTTACAAACTTTCCTCACGCAAGGGTCCTTATCTAAAAAGGTTGGATGATTTACAACCTTAATGGGTGAATTCAAATTAACTTTTCTAAACCGAAGTACGTTAAGGGACAAATCATTCTAGATTGGTTAGCCGATAACCCGTTAGACAGAGGCGATCTAGTAGATCTATATTTTCTCGATGAATGCATATACTACATCAAAGCCGGACCTCCTATCTCTCGAATGTCCTTGGTATACTAATATAGTTAATTATATCATGGACCATGCATATCGAAGGTTCTACACCACAACAAAGAAGGCGATTCTGATTATCGTAGCTAAATACGTTATTATAGAACAGTGCTCTATCGTAAGGCTTTCGATGGAATTCTCCTAAGGTGTGTTGACACGAGAAGAATCCAAGAATATTCTCTACAAATCCCACAGTGGAATGTGTGGCGACCATTTTGGAGGTCATGCCACTGCCTACAAAATACATTGAATGGGTTATTTCGGCCCACTCTAGAGCACTAAGCAATAGATTTTGTATGTAAGTGTCATAAATGCCAATAATTTTCCCATGAGATTCACATGCGGGCACAATCTCTACAACCAATCACAAATCCATGGCCCTTTTCTACATGAGACCTAGATTTGATAGGGAAATTCTCTCCCTCATCAACAGATGGCCATAACTTCATAATCACAGCCATTGAGTATTTTACCAAATGGCTAGAGGCTATGCCTGTCACCACTATACCAGGTTCCATGATTGCCAAGTTCATTTTAAACCAGATCATTTATAGGTACGGTGTCCCACAAATCATCATCTTAGATAATGGTACTTCCTTTAAGAATGACGAGGTTTGTGAACTATGCAGTAAATTTAAAATAAACCATCATACGGCCTCCTTATATTACCCTCAAGCCAACGAACAAGCTGAAGCAACAAACAAAACATTGAAAGCTATTCTCCATAAAATGGTAAAATAAAACAAACGAGATTGGCATTTAAATTTATATCTAGCCTTGTGGGCCCACCGAACCTCAATAAGAATTCCGATAGGAGCAACTCCTTTCTCATTGGTATTCGGAGCAGAAGCAGTTCTCCCACTTGAGGTTGAAATACCCAGTCTCCGCATCTCACTACAAGGGATTACGGATGAAAAAACTTATAGAGAATCATGTCTCTCCCAACTAGAAAGCCTAGATGAGGCCATGTTAGATCTTTGAATAGCGGAATAGAGTCTATCTTTGACCGGATGTGCCGACAAAGTATAATAAAAAGGTCTATGAACGAGATATATATGAAGGAGATCTAGTTCTAAGACTAGATAGCTGGATCGATAAAAAGACCGGTGAAGGAAGGAAATTCCAGCCCAAATGGTTGGGCCCATACCGAGTCACGAAAGACTATGGAAATGGTGCATATCTCTTATGTACACTGGAAGGTGAGGAATTCAATGAAACAGTCAATTCCTTGCATCTTAAATGATTCTATGCATAAGCAACCAGCACTACTTGTATAATTATATCTACATTGCATCTTCATGTAGTTAGGTTCATTTTGTCCACTCATTTCGTAAAATTTTGTGATCAAGGAACTTATTCTCAAAGCAATTCATTACAAACTTCTGATGGTATTGGCAGAAACATTCGAATCATACTTCTTCATTTTCATAACATCATCAAACGTTTCAGAATCATTTCATCCATATAAAGCTAGATATGACAAATTCTTAATGGTAACCATACCAAGGTCTGCATGCTTGTTCTCACTTTTGGTTTCTTCCTAGGATAGGTGTCTTTCCTATGGTCTGTTCTAGAAGCTTCATAGTGTCACATCTATCCCATACATATATCTCTTTGGAAATAAGAACATGCTGACATTTTGCTCAAATCTATAAGTCAAATATAGATCAAACAGAAAATTTTATTTTTACACATTTCCTTGCCCTACCAACCTTCGGTGATGAGCTTGCGTCTCTTACTAGTGACGTAGGGTTGGGAAAGGATGGAAATGCCCTTACTTGCCTATGCCTTGTCCATGGTGATAAGCCCATGCTTCCTACTAGAAGCATGGGGCAAGGTGCAGGGGGTCCTCTTGACAATAAATGTTGAAGGTCATAAGCAAACAGTTCAAATAAACCTTTGAAATCTTGAGTCAAAAATAAATGAATTAGATGTCCAAAATTCCAAGAGAGCTCAAAACCCCGAAAACCAGATTTTTTCTACCATGTGGCCATCTACGGATCTAAGTCTAGATAAACCACAAAGCAAGTCACATTCTAAACTATGGAGTCACTTGAGTAGAGTAGGTTTGTAGCATCCTAATTTGGTTCCGCCAAATCTTTGTCTATCTCTCATCACTATCATTCAACAAATTTCATAGCTTGTGCCCTTTCTAGCTCTCGGTGGTGAGCCCTCGCATCTTACTAGTTGCGTGGAGTTAGGAGTGGGGAAAGTTCATCTACTCATCATACCGGTTTATCATCTCATTTTGTCAAAACAAACATGAAGTACAGTAAAAAATTGCTTATAGAAACTAAGGTTCAAGATCACATTGTGTCTGCATTATCATATATCAAACATCGCGAATTACTAAAAGAAAGAAAGCATTTTATCTTTTGTTCTCCATTTGCATACATTAAGAAAAGCATATAAAAACAACAATATAATTTACATGTGGAAACGAATCACAAAATCATAGACACCAAGAGTCTGATCCAAAAAGAATATATATATATATATATATATGTATATATATCAAGTTTCCTGTACAATGCCATCATGCACTAGGCATGGTCAAAACGCTCAATGAGCCCAAGAAATACAAAATGAATCGTATAAACAATCTACAAGAGCCAAGTCACCTCTCAACCCCTATGAGACCCCTTTGAAGGTACACGACCACGTCTAGGACTCTGGTTATGTTGGTACTCGAGTGCACCGAGGGCTCACGGTCCTAAGGAGTAGTAGTGTGGCCTCACTATGAGAATGACTCCTCATCAGGCACTCGATGTCCTATACCCAACCAACTCAACTCGGTGCGAGGGTGCACACCATCTTGGCCACATGCCAGACAGGGGAAAAAATATCGGTATGCCTACCAGCTGCTAAAGGCTCCCCTGCATCCATGGATAGCTCCGTGCGAGTCCTCTCCATGGGGATCATCAGGGTATCAGTGCATACCCAGTGAATCAGGTCTCGCCACTCATCAAGCAGTCTCTACAAGCAAAGGAGAAAATAAATTAGAAATAGTCAAAAGATAGAAACAAAAATGAACAAGAGTAGAGATAGCAACTAAGGCAATCCTAACTAGAAATAAACATTAAGAGAAGGATGATAACTCACTTGGATCTCCGGGCCTCCAAGAGGGATCTCTAGGGTCAGCACCTGCCACAGATGCCACCGCTAACTGAAGTCCTCCTCCTATGTCCGGGGCAACATATCATCCTGGCTATGGACTCGTCCTCCCGCCTACGTCCTGAGAAGGCGGCTCCTCTAAAACTAGAGTCACCCTCTCCGCACTCTGCTCCGCCTCGCCACTGTAAGATATCTTGAGTGTCATGCCACTTGGGATCGTTGTCCTCCTCTCCACTTGACTCACTGACCTCAGTCTCGGTCTCCTCCTCCGTCTCTCGCCTCGTGAACTCCTCAGACTCAGAGTCTATGTCGATGGGCTCATCGCTACTATGGGCGGGACCAGCGGTAATCTGAAGTAAGGGTGCCTGAGGAGCACCAAATCTCCCTCGAGCACGTACTACCCGCCTAGTTGCAATGGGGACACCAAGAGTAACAACAGTCCAACCCCGGCCTCTAGGACCTCCCCTAGCCTCCCGAACTGATCTAAACACTGGCACCACTGGGGGAAGCATACCGATGTAAGGAAGGCCAAACTGCTGAGGCACTCGAGCAAAAGGATGTGTCTCCACCTTCCCCATCCTGTCCACAAGTTGCCCTGTGGTAGAGCAAGAGATCAAAGTGAGGGCCTCTTGCCCATAAACCTGCCATGGCCTGATAGGGTGTGGCCTCCATATCATCAGTAGTCAAGGAGGCGACTGGCTGGTGGGGTGCTCTAAGCACTAACATATCTGTCCATCTGGCTGCCCTCACGGCTCCAGGATCTGCCACCTCTACACCTCTCCCATAAGGGATGAAACGCTCATAGACCCAGCTCATAACCAGGGTTGGATGGCTCAAGGACTACCCCTGTAAATAAACCACCTAGTACAGATCATGATAGGTGGTCCCAAGAATGTCGGCTCCCTAGGCATAAATCCGGCCATGTCCCTCAATCTATGTAATAATGGGGGACCAGTAATAAAGTAAAGTGTCTCCTCCCTTGTCCCCGATCAATCTCGAGGAAAGGATCCCCATAATGGCCTGACGAATCAAGGGAATAGGTAGGCTAGGAATAGATCGGACCCTCACCCCCTTCTTCGAACCAGTGGAGATAACTGTGTCTCCCATGTATGAAGCCCATTGTGCTATCTGAGCCCGTGACCCTGCTGTCTCAAGCGTAAGCCATCTCCCGATGATCGGGACCCCCAAGATATGGTAGACATCCTCCAGGGTGATATTCCACTCACCCCTAACTCCTGGAAATCAGAAAGTGTTCCGATCAACATCCCAATATGAAAACAAGTCACAAAGTATGTGACTAGAAGGTGCAACATGCGGGACCCATGATATACGCAATATACCGGCCCTCTAAAGAGTGTCTGCTCATCCTAAGAAAGTGCATCCAACACTGCTGGAAGCCAATCACACTCTCTCTCTCGACTCCATCTGATATATTCCTCCTTCACCTACATACACCCAAAAACATGCAAAAAGGAGTAAGTTAGTATTCAAATGACATTGGAAAAATCATGAAAACATATAAGAATGCTAGAAACGCAAAAACGAATTCAAACAAGTATTATTTAGGCATTTTGTAAAGGACCGCCACCCTGAGCAAGGTAGCGGTTCCGTAATCACCACCTTAAAGGTAGTGGTCTTGTAACCATCACCACGATCGGCAGCGGCAGATTGTGTAACCACCGCCTACTCAGGGTGGCAGTCGTGTCCCGAATTTCTACATGGGTCACGTGCCCTAAAAACACCTAAAAACACAAAACAAAGACCATTTTGACCAAAACAAAGCCTACCCATTAGGCGCCCCCTAAATGACCCTATTAAAACTGACATTTTCAAAAATAACCCCCGTGACAAAAATTTCACCATTTTTACATTTTAGGGGTAAAAACGTTAAATCAAGAACTAACATGTGATCTCGCGGGTTGATGTTCCACTCGTGGAGGCATGATCACTATCTCGTCACGAACGTTTTGACTATACTCTCGTCAAAAACTATCACCGTGGGTCCTAGAGCTCAAAATCAATCAAATCAACACGTGCAAATGAATAGGAAAATGGGCCCATTTTTACATATATAGCATCTTGACTCGTTTTGAATGCCCTTTTGAGTTTGGAGCGCCGACGGAGGTAAGTTCTTATCCCCGCACAAATGGTAAGTCCTCATTTCATATTATTTTAGTATTTATTTTATCTATCTGCACTTGAGTCCTCTTTTCATTTTGCAGGTAGCGGGAATCTTGGAGGGTGTCATTTCGACACACGGACGTGTCAGGTATAAATTCTAACTTCCCATTTCAGGACTGCCATACTTGAACCCACCATTTTACACCTCTTCATGGCTAAAATGCTTCTCGAGGGGGCAATATGTACGTACCCAAAATTGTAGGGTATTGCACCACCTGGAACAACATTACACATGCCCCAATGATGATATAGGTCTCCTCGCAAGGTGTTCGGGATCCGGAAAAGCTCTCCAAGTATGCGTTAACATCCCACATGTCCCGCTTAGCCCCTATGTGCTTTATTTTCCTCTTCTCCCTTCTTTTTCTTTTCGTTTTGATCTTGATCACGAAACCACTTTGCCCCTCACGGGCGGTAGTCTCGTGACCGTCGCCTAAGCAGGGCGGCGGTCCTTCACACATTTTCTAGAATGTTATTTTTAACGCGACTCGTGTAAATTTTCAACGTTTACCAGCTTTTTTCATAGCCTTTGCTCGTATTTATGATTCTGGTTCCCTGGAATAGTGTTTTTGCATTATTTATGGTTAAAGAGTTCAAATTGGTTTTCAACTTTGGGTAAATGGGGATTCTATAAATAGCTAGTTGATCTTCAAGCAAATGGCCCCTCAAATCTGCCTCTCAATTTCTCATTTCAATAGCTTAGTCTTTCAATTTTTCTTAGGAATCAATAGTTTTATTTGTTGCATGCAAAGTTAGTGTTGTTTTGCTATTTGGAAGCAACATAATCTTCTTGAGTGGTGTTATTATTGTTTCACACAATCAATTGAGATAGGATAGTTTCATTTTCAATCAGAAGCCATTAAAGTTGTGGGTTTTGTTCGTCAAACAGGATAGCTTCAGGTTCTAGACATTTTGTTTCATATGACTCGTAATAAATCCTGCTAGGAATTACATAAGCCAAGCTCTGTTCTCTTGCGCTATCCCTCTCCTACTCGCATTGTATTCAGTCTACATCCAAAACTGCCATTGTTCCAATACCTACTTTTGTTGATGCTAGCATTACACACTTTTTTGGATTCACGTGAGCACAAAGGAACGAGGAGACCACACTGAGGGGACAAAGCCACACACAATTGGATTCGCCACTGTTCTGCAAAATCCAGGTTCAAGCTATCAAAGTTCTAGTTAAAACATATCAAATAGAATAGTGAATCATTTCATTTCAGTTAATCTCACTTTCGATATTTCGGGGAAGCTATGGGGATTGATAGTTTCTAAGAAACTATGATTCATTCCTCACTTCTAAGGTAGGATCGACAATCTTTCAAATAGATTAGATCAGTTATTTTGTTATTTAGAATAGATTTACAACTACACAGGAAAGTAGCTATACTCGGTTGCCTTGTTTGTTTTAATTTCATTATTAGTTTAGTTGTCAATTGCTAGATATTTTAAATAATTGCTCTTTCAATTTCGTTCAAATAGTTCATCAAAAACAAAAATTAGAGAATTTATATATATTGTAGATATACTTTACATAGTTAGTTTTACTTTGCTTGATTTGATTTACTTTGTTTCATTTTATATGACAATCATGGGACCTAGAGAGCCCGGAGAATACGTATTTGAGCCAATAGTACCTCAGCCCAATCTTGTTGCAGCAATAAGCGATATAGACCGGAATCTCGAATTGGTCTTCCAAACAACAATAGACTTACAAGAAATTAGCTCACAGCTAAGAGGACTAAACGTAGAAGACGACAAAGCACATACGTTTTGGTCAAACCAGCCAAACTACATGATTACCGTAGATAAATATTTTCATGATTTGTAGAAGGGCCTGAAAGAGAGCAAAAATTTGGTTGTGATCCTTTGGTCCCACAGCCAGACGCAGGAGACACTCTCACTGACATAGACACTAGCTTACGAATTCAGGTTTCAAGAACGCCTGTAAGATACTCTAAGAAGATTACACAACTGTTAATTCTAAACATAGATGCCGAAAAGGCATATGAATACTAGGTACTAGGGGTTAGGAATTGATTTCGTGCATGACCATAGGAGGTCCACAACAACCTCGAATCTATGGTTGTGATCCACAAGTCCCACAACCCAATGATTCCACAGGTCAATCCGACGTTGATGTTGGTTTACGCACATTAGTATTTAGATCCACTCCACTTCCACCAACCATTATCGCTTTTGATTATCCTTGTTAGACATAGCAGCTAACGAAGTTAAAGATTTTTGGACTAGAACAAAGAATCACCCATAGAACCCACTATATATCCATCATCCATCTTATGACCCTGTCTAGAGATGTACATGAGACAATCCTAGGTCATTTTCCTCATATACCACAACCTATAGATTGGATCACGCCGAGCTCAATATTTATTGGAGCCTTCGAGTAGTCATCCTCGTTGTGATCTATCACACTGTTTAGGTTATAAGGGCCTTCTTTGCCTTAGATTCGCAGATTCCATTAGTGCGTGTCGAAAACATAAGATTACCTAACTAGCTTTCCTACACCCCACGTATATTCCATCCCCACCGGTTGTCTCGGCACGACCTTGGGAGGTCGGGTGCAAGGAAGGGTTACTTATAGATTCTCATGCTCGCTTGTCACTTTTCCATCATACAATTCGCCATCATCTGCATAAACTTGTTTTTCATAAACATTTAGGTTAGAAAAATAACCATATGAGTCGTCAGAGGGTGGGTTGTATGTATGTTGATGATGGGGCTCAAAAAATTGGCTTGGATGAATATTTTGAAACTGTGGGGATGGAGAGGAATAGTTCTATTGTTGCAAATGAAAATTCCAGGAAGGGAAAGAATTCATGATTATAGGACTTCAAAAGAGGAAGATGTGATGATGGAAAAGAATAAATGAATGGAAGAAGAAGGGAGACTGGTCTGCGAATGAGAAAATGGGTGTGTTTGAATCAGTGGAGTCACCAGATGTATTGAAAAATACCTCCAAAGGCTAGATCTCAACAATAATACACCAAAATTGTTGAGATGAAGATGTATATCTCTTCAAAGCTGCTCCCACTAGGCGTGCCAGAAATTTTTGGTGCTCGAAATTACACCCTCGATGTGATCGTGATGGATCAGGAATTCTGAGGCAACAATGGGAACTACCTCCGAGTTATGGGACCCTACATAAGGAGACGAACCTTGAGAGAAGTCCGGTTCACTACCTATCTCTAATGCTACTACTACTCCCAATGTAGAAAGAAAATCCTATACTAAGAAATGTCGAGGGACTAGGGATAGAAGGATGTATAGAAAGCAGAAATCCTAAGCTAAGGAAGGTGATAGCGCAAGGGAAAGGGTCGATATCTCTCCATGAGGGTGAAGGAAATAGAGAGAGCATGGGAGAAAATGGTGGATGGTGCATGCCATAGATCAACACCTTGAGACTTGGCCGTCTAGCATGCATAACACATGAACATGGGGACTAAAAGTAGAGGATATGCACAACATGCCAAAAAATGCAAACAGAGAGGCGAGATGCAATGAAAATGAGAAAGGGAAGACAAGACTTCCACAAAACATGATTTTATTGCTTAAGGGATGTACAGTTAGTTACATTCATGGCAAGAGGCGAGAATGCATTTCAGATATGGATTCAAGGTAGAAGCTCATGAGAATTTGGCCACCATTTTGACAATGTGTCGTTCTGACAAAGAGGGATCCTTTTTACAAAGCAAAACAATTTTATTTATGGAAGAAGAAAGAGAGAAGAGAAGGAGAAATAGAGGAAAACTCATATTCAAAATCACAACCACCGATAGTAATCATTGAATTCCTAAAAATTCACCTACAAAGACGTCAGATGCACCTCCCCATGTCTATTTGGCATGTAGAAGAAGGAAGAAGGCCAAATCTGTAGAAATCGGGTGGTTGGAGTGATTAGATGTGTGCATTAATGATCAGAATGATGTTTCCTATTTTCCACCTACAAAATCCCACCTAAATCTGATTTTGAAAATTCCAACGTGTAGCCCATGTTAGCATCTTTCAAATGAGACTTAGTGCGTGGGAATCTGAGCATTGCAGTAGAAGTTATGGATGTCAGAAGATTGTTAAAGTTGTCTAGGTACATAAAACACATGGCGCGTGTTGATTGACTGAAGGATTTGTCCAACTATTCATTAGTTTTTTCATTTCTGCCACATGTCATGTGTCATTTGGTTATCGAGGATTTGGTGCCTTGTTGACACGCTTTGATAGGTTGCATGTGGCACACTCAAGTCTGACAAATAATGATGTGGCATGGAAAGGTGCAAAGGAAGGTGTAAAGGTATGCATGTGGAAGTAGAATTCGTGAAAGGTAAGTAGAAGGAAAGTGTGTGTAAATGATATGCGCATGGGGAAAATGGGACAAACAGGTAAGAGAGAGACACATGGTCAAGGTACAACTATTACAAGGTAATGTGTCGGTGCGAGGAAATGGTGCACAAGGAAGCCAAGGACTTGGCTGATTTTAGGAAGTAGGTCCAAGGTGCACACACGAAGGATGCATGAAATGCTAGGAAGAAAGTGGGTGCACAAATGGAAGGTACAAAGGAGAATATGAAGGAGAGAGAGAAAGTAAGAAGGAAGTAAGGCGTGTGGGGAGCACAGTACAATTGCATCTAGGCTAATCATGCCAAGGAAGCAAACTTGAGTGTGCATAACCTGAAATGAAACATTCGAGTCATAATAAAATATAAGTTGTCCAAAAAACTTGGGGTGTTATTTGGAACAACAGAAACTTGTAACTCTTTGTATCTATCAAAAATCTTTCTCAGATAGTCCATATGCTCCTGTGTGTGCTTGGAGTATACCATTATATCATCTAAATAAACAACGATCATATCGTTTATAAGCCCTTTAAAATCCATCTCCATAGCTCACTAGAAAGTGGTACCAACATTAGACAATCCAAACGAAATCTTATTGTAGGCATATGTACCCCATTTGGTTGTAAACTTTGTCTTGAATTGATCATATTCCTTAACAAATATCTGGTTATATCCGAATATCCGTTAAGCAATAAGAATATTTCCACCCCTACCACTGTTTGAAGAATTTTTTCCATGGATGGAAGGGGTAATGATCTTCGAGAGATCCCGGTTTAGATCTCTAAAATCCACCCATAGTCCGATCTCTCCATTTTTCTTCCTAACCAAAACCAAATTGGTCACCCAGGAGGAATTTTTAATGGGGAATATGATACTAACTTCAATGAGCTTCAAAGCTCCTTACTCATAAGTGGTTCGATCTTGGGATTGACTAGTCTCTGTTTTTTCCTAACTGGCTTAGTATTTGGGTCAAGTTCAATAATGTGTTGATTTAACCCTGGATCGAATCCCTAGAGAGCTTCGTAGCTCTAAGAAAAATATTATTATGTTCGACAAATTCCAACAAAGGCATGTCTTTCATCCATCGTGCATACTTTCCCAATCTTCAAAAAAATTCCTCTATAACTTGAACCTGTTTGAAATCATCTTCCTTAATGACCATGTTGGTACTTTGTATTTTAATTTGATCACATAAATTGAAGATTGATTCAAGAGTATCCAGACCTTTTGTAACTTGTTGGTCTTCAGCTGTATAATTTGGTCATTGTATGCTTCTTGAAGTTTAGATTGGTTCTTTGAAGATAACTCAGCATCTTCATGCAAGAAAAGGATAATTTATTATTTACTATAGAAAACCTACCAATTACTTACATCATCTAGCACAGCCGGTCTTACAACTAGCTTCACGATCTCTCCTTCATCCTCCATGACATCAATGGGAACATCATACTAAGAACCTATTATGGAAAGTCTATTTATTTCTTGATTGTTATTCCTATGAATCACATGAATACCAAAGGATTTAAAATCCTCAATCAAATCCCATATCTTGTTTTTTACGACCTTAAAATATTATTCTTTTCGCACTTTGATCTCTAACCCGATGCACAAATATCATGTTATCCCTAGAAAAATAGTTAATTTTTTAATTCCCCTCTTCTATGCCAAATGGATGCCTTCTACCAACGCTTCATATTTGTCCATATTATTAGTATAGCTGAATGGAATACGGAAAGATGAGAAATATTTCTTACCTTGTGGGGAAATCAACATAACACCAATTTCGGCCCCATTTTAGCTCATGTGACCCATCAAAAAGAGTTTCCATACACCCTCAAGATCATCTTGGGATTTGAAAATATTAGGTATAGTAGTTCCTTCTTTTTGGATACAATAAGTTCCCAACCCGGTCTCTTCTAACTCCAATGTTTTAGCATATGGATCAAACTAATGTTTTATGCTCAAATCATTGAGTCAAATATCATAGACTTCTTTGATAGGAGTGGCAGACTCATGATCTATGAATTCTTCTTCTTGATCATGTATGGTGTAATTTCCATTGATGGCATTGGTGATATAAGTTTCAACATGATTATGACAAATTAGTTCTACCCTTATAGTTACCTTAGTCACATATCGGTTACGAGGAGCATGTGTGACTAGTCAGTAGATAGATACCCACCCATTTTAGCAGTGAACTCCCTAGAGAGACATTTGTTGAAAAGGGGGGTGGAAGATCAATGATAGATATGTCATGTGTAAATGAAAAGCTTGGACATGCATGAATAGTAATATTTGGATCCTTTATAATTCCAATAGTTTGAATTGCATCACCATCGAATCGAACAACCCCCTGCTACTAGTGTATATTGAATACCCATCACATCCACAATCGATTAGGTATTATAGACCTACAGCACCAGTCGATCATGAATTTATGTACCAAATGATTTCCAATGATTAGGGAAATATAAAAGGGTGGTGGCTTACTTGACTTAGTAACATTTTGTCCTCGAGGTTGATATAAGTATGTGGAGGTACATGTGTCATGATTAGCCACCTTTCTCGGTGTACCAAAACCTTTTAGAGCTTCCTGCAATAGATTCCTCTCATAAGGGATCAAAAATTCCTCTCACATGGTGACATTTAAGTTTGTATTCTTCATCTCTTTAATAATACTAAAAGGGATACTACCTACCTTACCAGCGTCCCTTTTGCGGTGGAATATTCTTTTTAGGAAATGAGCATTTGTCATTGTAACTTTGAGTGGAATTTCCTTCCTTGCTACCTAAATAACATGTACCCCGATGATTCTTCTTCTATGCCCTTACTTGCAACTTTTTGTAAATGGGGTTGAGAAGTAGATGCATGATCTACCTTCAGCGGTTGACCTTCTATTGCTCTCTTTTTCAATCAAGTATTAGAAGCTACTACCACCAATTATGTATTGAATCCACAAAAATCCTCTTCTTTCCAATTTAACAAGGTTGTCTCTCCGATATCCGAGGTTGATGGATTCTTCTTTCGAAGGAGCTTCTGTTGGTTGTTCAATAGGTGTGGATATGCTCTAAACCATAAGTGTTTGACTAAGTACATCATTAGGGCATAGATTCTAATTGTGTGGATGAGAGCATGGGTCCAATTTTTTTACACAGGAACAAGGGTTCGGAAGAACTAGCAGTGAGGGGATTTTTAGTATTCAAAGGCTTAACATTAGAAACTTGATTTTGAGCTTGGTTATTATTTTGGAAGGGCTTCCTATTAGGATGATAGTGTTTATTTTGAGGTTGGTATGGATGATTATATTGAGATTATTTCCTCTTAAGGGTAACCAATTCATTTCCAAAACTCTAAAGTAATGATTTAACCTCATAAAGGTCATTTGGAGGAGGATGAATTTGCTGATTTGGTTGGTTGGATACCTAATGGAGAGTAGTAATGATTAGGTAATTATTGGAAAACTCAAGATAGAGAGGCATTTTTAGTCTTGGAGTTATCTTCCTATCCCGAATCAAGAATTTTTTAGCTCGAATGGTAATGGCATAGGCATCGGATAGTGTTGCTCCACCCATTGATTGGATCATGAATTCAACATCATTGTTCAAAGATTGTAAACAATACAATAATGCATTATTTGGGGATGGTTTTATTAGTGCTTTGGAATCCTATTCCATGTCTTCTGGAATCAGAAGTTGAAGTCTCCCATGAACTCTTGACGAGCTCTCTTTATAGTGGTTATTTTTTTGTGAGTGACAGGTGATCACTCTTGTCCTCAAACTGATTACAAATCTTCTCTCCTAACTCATCCCAAGTGTGTATACTACTAGCTATCAAACCATGAAACCATTAAAGTTTTTACCTTTAAGGGAAGTAGCGTAAGTCCGATTTGCAACATTATCTTTTGTGATATTGTGAACATAAAATATGTTAGCCACATCCTAAATGTGCTCTATAGGAGTGATACTAGTTTCACCCGTGTAGAAAGGTAGACTCTTGAGGGCTGCCACAAGTATAGCATTGCATTGAGCAAGTGCAAGAGGACTGCCACCATTGAAAGTAGGAAAAACTTGGTTTCTTACCATTACCATTATAACAAGTGGCTGATTTATCCTTGGAGTGGAGAATCTTCCATAGGGAGGCATTAAATGCACTCGAAAAAATGAAGATGAATCTCTACCCCTTCTTCTAGGAGGAAACAAGGATTGCTCTATACTTAGTTGATTTTCTCTCCTTGATGAAGCTCTAGTTTAAATCCTTCACATGTACTAGATCCTGAAATCTAAAAATATAGAGTTGTTAGGTACCTTTGATTCATGCAAATACTAAGATAAGTACAAACTCTTAGTCTATCCCATTAGGCGTGTCGAAAACTATTGTCATGTGGATCACACACCCACTAAATCGTTAGATGATATAGTACAACATGGAAACATCCCCAAGGTGTGGGACCTTGACTCCTTGGGATGAACCTCCAGGAGAAGGTTGACTTCCTTCTAAACTATGGGCATATGATTGAAGATCAAGGTGTAGAACTACAATACTTGAAATAAACTACTCTATTTGATTCTTGGGAAAAGGGATAGAAGGATAATTGAAACACAAAAATGAGGTGATGCACCAAAATTTTAAGGAATAGATAGATCCGCTTCACATGCACAGTATTACAATAGAAAAACATATAACATGCACAAATTCTTATTTCCTTCTCATTCAGGACTTAATGATCATAAAACTTAAAATAACAGAAGGGATTCTATATCTTCCACAACTGAAATGAATAATTTTGTATATCACAACTTGTAATCTAACTGAATAAATATAGTTAATATGAAGGTAAGATAAATCACCACATACAAGGAACTAAAAGCATTCACAAGTATTGAATGAGTTATTAAAATGCACAACACATCAAGTATTCGAAGTCAAAATATTGCTCGTATATTATTAAGGCAAAAGCTTGTACACGAAACTCAAGAATTGTGAGCATCCTTACAATATGATCCAAAATTCCCTTAATACATAATGCATTCTTGTATTTATAGATTAGGAGGGTTGTAAAGTAATGCATCCTTACTTTGTTGTGCACGTTTTGGTTCGTGAATTACCGAACCTATAATTCTAAAGCGCGGGCACACTTTTACAAACCGCGTACACATTTTGCTTAAAATCACATTTTTGTCCACCTTTTGGCCTCCCATTTCCGTGCACTTACCCATAACATAAATGTTTCCATTTGATGAGTTTCATTGATAACATGATTTAATAGCAATATACATTATTTTATATATACGATTTATTGTGAAAATATCTTGATTTTTATTTATCTATAATATCAATTGATTTTGTCATGCTTGGACTTTCGCTTTTTGATACATCATTGATAACGTAGCTATTTCAATTTGATAAATTCCATTAATAACATGATTTAAGTTGAGTTGATTCAATAATGATGTACACTATTTGATTGTATGATCATTATCTAACCCTCTTTATTTTTATAAAATACAGTATATAACTAGTTTGCAATCTATGTCAAGTTACGGTTTTGCTTTTGTTGATCATTATCTAAACCTTTCTAACACTCTCTCTTTATTTTTAACGAAAAGAAAAAAGAGTACATATTTGTTTGCATTCTAGGTTATGTTAGGGTTTTACTTTTGTTGATTTTATGTTTGTGGTTACATTCATTTACAATGAGAATCAGTGGAATAATATTTGTAGTTGGATCATTCATAAGCCAAAACCTTTCAAGCCCTACCCTTTGAAAATGAACCCTAGTTTGTTCTTTTCTCTCATTTTATCAACCTTACATGTTGAAGTGATTGATGTTAAGGTTGCAGCCTAATATCTTTTGGATGATACATGACTAAAGGAATATTTGTCTAACCTCTCATCATGATTACAAGAATATAAAACAACCAGCGTATAATTTTATGTTGCTCAAAAGAGTATAAATTATGGCAGGATATGTGGTCGTCAATGATTTGTATTTTCCTTTCTTCATTGATTATAATCCTGTAGATAGACAATATTTTCATGACTCCACTCTAATTATTAACAAATCTTTATATTAACACCCTCACATGGCATAATCAACAAATAATGACAAAATCAAAAATAGTTTGCTGGCTAAAATTTTAATATATACATCCTCACAGTTTACAATTACTTATAAGTTCCACATCAACAACATGCATTACCAATCAACAATTTCAAAAATAACTGTAAGTAAAGTTACTCCCAACTGTAATTCTACACTTTACTTCCACATCATAGTTTAAATATGTACATATGACTGTAAAATAAAAAGTAATGGTAAAGGTAAACTTTTAGATCACAGCCAAGCTAGACACCAATTTGTTTGTCTTCTATAAAACTAACTTGTTTTTCATTACAATGAACTCAACTCTAAATACACATATACCAAATCTTTCACGTGACAACACATTATTGATAAACATATATCAAATGAGTGACATTATAGTTTTAATATGTTGTGCATTTCCATCTAATTGTAACTTTATAAATGTTATTTTAATCATGTATAAGTTTTCAATAAAATTCTTTTAGGTATATCATTTAACTTGTGGCAAAATATAATTGTAGCATTAAATACATTCAGAACAAAAGTCTTGACAAATTCAAGGAAGTGAACAAGTTTGAAAATATTACAAATCAAGAATCTATTTCGTCTAGAAGAATTATTGTTGATAATTATTGTCATCTACATGAGTAACATGATGTACAAATCTGCAAGCAAAAAGTATTAAAGAAACAATTGTCCATGATGTCTTGTATCACCATTAATATGTAATTTTTATGCCAAAACATAAAACATCTTTCTTCCTCCATCCATGTTGATCTAGATCTCCCCATATTACACAAGATGGCAAGCATCATACCTCACTATATAGCGTCGTCGCTCCGCTAGTGTCAAAAATGGACCATAAAACTAGAGAACAAATCTACGGTAATACCCTACTAAACCCATGAAATTCCTAACCTCGGTGGTCAAGTGGGGGTAGGCCAATCAAGAATCACTTGAATCTTCAAAGAATCTACAAAGATACATGTTATCCAAATTCCCCTCTTCGTGTCATTTTGATAACTATCAAATTTATTTGGACTTAGATAAGGTAAAAATGATAAAAATGGAGAAATTCAATGTTCTAAGGCTTCCCTTTTCCTTTTCATAACTCCTTAGTTCCATACTTACCCCAACAAATTAAGAAAAATCAAAAATTGGGCCTTTTATAGTGTATTGCGGATATTTGGAGCCTAGGTGGAACAAGTTCCACGAAGCCTTTGGTTCTCCACAAGGGTCTTTTGGCCACAACAAAGGATTTGAGGGCGGGGATAGTGTATTGTGGAGATACGGACGGAAGATGGAACATGGGAACGGATGTGGCGGTCGCAAGTTCCCTGCATCCCCTTTCGAGCCGAAGAACGAAGTTAGAGTAGTGTATTACGGGTGAAAATTGGATGCAGAGAACGGCGGCGAAAGCGATTCCATGCATGGGCGTGTCAATCGCAACTAACAAAGTAACAAAGTGGAACCAAGTTTTACAGGGGATAAACCATGCGGGAGAAATGGGGGATGCAGGAACAAAGAGCCCGAGTGGAACAGTTCCTAAGCTCGACCCGGGAGTCAATTATCTCGACCAACGCACAACCCTACGACCCATGCAGATAATGTGGACCCGAAGGAGAAGAAGGAACACTTATTTAGTTCTCTAAATCTCGGATCCATCTACACCAAACATAAAATGATTATTGCAGACTATAGGAGCACTCAAGTGAACTCCCCGACCCCTAAACAAAAAACGGTCATAAATTTTTACTTGTTGCTCCAAATTTCATAAAATAGGGGAATGGTATTATAAGGGTTTCCATACCTATTTTCATACATTTAATGCACATTATTGGTGGTTGAAAGGAATATCCTAGTTTCCCTTTTTTCTCTCTCTATATATAATGTAAAAAATCTCTCATTTGTAAGGGAGGATGTTCTAAAATGTAAAGAAACTCTGTCAAAATTGTTCTGAGCAGATGTGAGTTATATACCTTTATTTGAGTTTGGCAATTTGTTATTTTTCCTTCTTCTTCACATGTAATCAATTGTGCATACATTGAAAGCAATAAAATCTTTGTTTTTTTGTGTTTCTCTCAATCCTAATTTATGTTTTATTGCATTTCCTTGCCTCTCCATTATTGTCGTTGCATTTTTTGGATGTATTTCTCATTTATAGGTTCATCTTGTTGTGTTTCATAGAAAATAGATGGCGAATGAATTTTTGGGTTTGTGTCACCTTTGTTTGGCCTCTCCCTTCTCCATTTTCCTTCTCCTTTTTCTTCATTACAATTTCTTTACCCTTTTCTTGGTGCTATCACCTCCTCTTACCCTAGAATTTTTCATTTTTATGCACCTTTCTCTCTCCCTAGTCCCTTGGATTGTTAGAGTAGGATTAGATAGTTGCATTTCCTTCCTTAGGAGTAGTTTAGCATTAGGAATAGGTAGAGGAACCAGCCTTCTCTGGAGGTTTATCTCAAGTAACAAGTCCCACAACTTGAGAGACAATCCCATGTTAGCCAAAAACATTGATTTTTCATTCATCTATTCATGATAAATCAGACGGTGTTGTTTTTTTTTTGTGATAACAATTCTGACATGCCCAGTGGGACATCCTGATATTTTATTGTTATTTCACTTATTTTTGGTGTGTAGCTTGGTGAATTTCATCCTTTGGAGGCTTTTCGGATACACACATCTGCAACTCCAAGTACTTTATCAATTGGTTTTAGCAATGTTGGTGCCTTAATTTCATGAGAATGATTTAGGTAAGGTCAAAAACAACATAAGAAGGATCATTTGATTACTTGCAGCTATCACCAAGGAGAAGAAAAAGAGGCGGATCAGTTCAGAGATCACCATCACCACCGAATAGAACTCTCTCTACTCCACCTTCTAGTAGGCCTTTCTTGATGTCTTCTAAAGTTATAAGACCCATCTCATTTGTGGCAGCACATGAGGAATTTACCATTTGTTAGCTTCAATGGTAGTGGTCCCTTGGCTCTTCTTTCACAACATTACATACTAGTAGTTGCACTAAAAGTATTCCATTTTTACCAATGAGAATCAAGTTACTCCTATTGAGCACATTCAGGATGTTGCAAATGTATGCTCTATTCATCTAGTTACAGAAGATGATGTAGCAATTAGGCTACTAGCTTCTTCACTCAAAGGTAAAGCACTCTAATGGTACAAAATTTTGAGACCTACCTCTATTACCAACTGGGATGGACTTGGCACTACACTTTGTAATCAATTTAGGAAAAGGCGGATAATATCTCCTTATTAGAACAACTAACAATGATCAAGAGAGCTTCCAATGAGCTCATGGCAGATTTCAATTTTAGATTTCAAAGGACATGGGACAAAATTCTAACTCTCTTGAGACCAACTCCATAAGGTGATTTTCTTTACTTCTTAAGAGCATTGAATTTTGATATTTCTGTTATGATACAATCTATGGGTGCTATTTAGTTACCTAATGCCTATCCAATAGCCATTAGGGATGAGAATTGTCTAATACAAGCTGGAAAAATATCCCCTAGGATGCCTATGCCTATATACCCAGAGATTGAAACACCATCTTCTCATCAAGACCCTGAATTAGCTCATATCCCAACCCCGAGAAGCTAAAGTTCTAGCCAAGCATCTACCTCCTCAAGTACCTCAACTAAGTTACAAGAGGTGATGAAACAATTGCAAAATTTTTGGAATGAGTTGGTATCCATTAAAAGGTAGCAAGCCCAAAATTTTAGACCCTACTAGCCTCCATACCAACCAAATAAGTCCTTTTATCAACCAAACAAGTCTTCTTCCTAAGTTGTTCCTCAAAATCAGAATCAGTTTCCTCCTATAAGACCATTTCAACCATATAATCCAAATATGGCTAGTTCATCTAAAGCTTTGGTTCCTATTCAAAATAACCTTGTGCAAGATTATGAGTGGTGTTTCCTTTTCATCTTCCACACAACCAAGAAACATGTCCCAATGGCATTTGAACCAAGCCTTGATGGTGCAAAGTGCATCTATTTTTCAAGAGAAGCAACAATAGAGGAAAATCAACACCATAGGAAAATCAGCAGCAGATGGTCACTCAAGAGACACCACCAAGTGATACTTCACTTGTAAACTAGAAAATGGATGACTTTTGTGGAGTAAATCAGACATTTTCTCAAGGTGTGGCTTCAAATAATAGATTCAAGAAGATAGCTTTGGAATAAGGATATCCAAGTGAATTTGGGACATCTAAACCTTTTTGACACTCCAAGAAGGTGGAAACCCAAATGTAGCTCAAAATGTGTAAAATCAGCCTAAAGGACCTTCCACATCAACTCAAGTGCAAGAAAAGGTTGTTGTAAGTAAGGTGCAACAAAAGGATAATTCATCTCCTTTCAACATCCTTGAACAAATGAAGAAGACTAATGTGAGCATATCAATGTGGGAATCATTAGTAATTCTAAGAAAAAGGGATCTCTTGCAAAGCGAGTTATGGCCAATCTATTTTCCCCAAGTGAATTACCTAAAGAGAAAAACCATTTTCTCACTAATACACCTCAACAAAAGGAGGATCATCCAAGTAAGAACATGAAACCTCCACCCTTCTATGTATCCTTGATCATTGGAAATCATTTAGTGCACAATTGTATGATTGATTCCGGAGAAAGCAGCTCTATCATGCCTAAACAAATTACAAACCAACTAGGCCTCAAGTATGAATCTCTTTCTAAAGGTGTGGTGCAATTAGATGGGACAGCAGTAGGAATTTTTGGAGTTATCAGAGGTTTAAGCCTCACACTACATGCATGCCCTAACTTCTTGGTTCCTCAAGATGTCATCATAATCGATCTACCTCCACTCCTCTCTCTATGTCTTTCAGAGACTTCACTGCAAAAATTGGAGGATATCTATCAGTTTATTTGTATCGTATACTCTTCAAGACCATGTATAGAACTAAGGATACTATCAAATCTAAACCAATTACTACATACCATATAAATCTTATGTTCCTAGCCCCATCAATGAAAATTTTACCATATTTGATCAAGAGGATTTCCCAAGTAATCAAGAATCAAATACTCAGATTGAAGGAATTCCTGACTTAATATTTGATGAGTGGGAAAATAGGTGTTATAACTTTGACCCATATCGACAGATTGAAGAAACAAGCCTTGGTATTTACTATCTACATGAGGATAATACACCCATGCCTAGTGTTATCAAGCCAAATGATGAAGAAGAGGATGGCATTTGGAAAATGTTCTTTGATGGATCAAGAAGTAGACAAGGTGCAGGAGGAGGTGTAGTCCTTATATCTCCTACAGGTATTAAGTATTACTCATCTTTCATATTTCAATTTAGCTGCTCCAACAACACAATAGAATATGAGTCCCTCATCCATGGTCTTCAATGGGCAAGAAAAAAGAATAAAAATTTGCAGACTTTTGGGGATAGTGAACTAATTGTGAACTAGATCAGAGGATCAAATGTAGCCAAGAATGACTTGCTAAAAGCCTACAAGCACAAGGTATGGGATCTTTTAGAATATTTTGAAGCTTTCAATATTCATGTCATTCCAAGAAAATAAAATGAAGTGTTTGATAGGTTGGGTGTAGTTGGAGCAAAGTTTGACGTTTTGAGAACGTTAAGAGAGACAAATTTCAACCTCATATCAGGGTGATAGTGAGACTTTTACCATAAAATGACACAAATTGGAAAGTGTTTGAAAATGATCAATAGATTGTCAATTTTATTCAAGAAGAGGTTGAGTTTTCTTCAAGAAATTAGGACAAGTTGGAGAAGCAATATGGAGACCAAGTTGTTCAACTCAAATCAAATAAGCTACCCAAGGGCCTAGTGACCTTGGAATCCATTTCAACCCCAATGACCAATTTAGAAAAGAAAAGGCAAACATAACGTCAAAGGTGAAGATTTAGAACCCATCTCAGTTGGTGAAGGCAAATTTCTTCAAATTGGTAAGGTAAGCACTTCATAAGAAAATGATGCTTTTGTAGAACTTTGCCAAGAGTTTTGATATTTTTGCATGGAGCTATGAAGACCTTAGAGGTTTTGATCCTAGTTTATCTCAACACACCATTGAGTTGGATTCAACTACCAAGCCTATCAGACAAAAACAAAGACCTGTCAATCCACATATTGAGCCTCTAATGAAGAAAACTTAAACAAATTGATTGAGGAAAACATAATTTTTCCCATCAAGCATTCATCTTGGGTTGCCAATCTTGTTCCAATGTGGAAAAGGAATGGAGAAATCATAATGTGTTGATTTTAGGGATTTAAACAAGGCATCTTTGAAGGATCATTACTTGTTGCCCTCTATGGAACAAATCTTACAAATGGTAGTAGGTTCTGAAAGGTTTTCTCTCCTAGATGGATACTCTGGTACAATCAGATCATGGTAAAGGAGGAAGAGACCAGTTCAAGACAGTCTTTACTATTAAATGGGGGACCTATGCTTACAAGAAAATGCATTTTGGGTTATCTAACACAGGAGAAACCTTCCAAATATCCATGGACATGGAATTTAAGGGACTGATCAACAACATTGTTTTGGTCTATTTGGATGATATCACAATGTTCTCTAAGAATGCAATTGATCATCTTCTCCATCTAAGATATGTATTCAAGATGTGTAGTTAGTTTGGCCTTTCTCTTAATCCTAAAAAGTGCATCTTCCTAACTCATGAAGGTAAACTCCTTGGACATATTGTCTCTAAAGAAGGGTTAACCATTGATCCAAAAAGAGTTAGTGTCATCCTTGCATTTCCATTGCCTAGTCATAAGAAGGCACTTCAAATTTTCTTAGGAAGAATCAACTTTGTTATGTGGTTTGTTCCAAATTTTATCAATCTCGTCAAGCCATGTACATGTATGCTAAAGAAGAGCATGGCCTTCAAATGGACCACTGAAGGAAAAGACAACTTTGAATCCATAAAGCAAGCAATTGCACATGCCCCAACTCTCATTAATCTTGATTTTACAAAGGATTTCATCTTGTATGCTTTTGGTGGCACTAAAACAATATTTGTCATACTAGTACAACTGAATGAAAGAAGGTTTGGAACAACCTACCACATTTTTCAGCCAAGGTCTAGAAGATTATGAGGTGAAGTATTAATTTTTGAGAAACATGCATTGGATATTATAAGAAGCTAAAATAAATTCGGAGTACATTGATATCCAACAACAAGATTCATCTACTAGTTTCACATGTTGGTGTAAAAGATTTCCTCTTAAAAAAGGATCTGAATGAGAAAAGAGTTTTTAGATAACCAAGTGATGAAGTATGACATTGACATCAAGGTAACCAAGCTAGTTAGAGGCAAAGGGTTATGTGAGCATCGGGTTTCAAACCAGCGCACTAATGAAGAATTCATCATGGTGCTTCAACATGACCAAGAGTATCCAATCAAGCTTTTCCTATTCCTTGTTGGACCAAAGATATAATCACTTTCTCCAAACAGGTCAATGCCCCCAAAATTTGAACAAAGCTAAAAGAAGGTATTTCAGACTTCATTCCATTCCCTTTGTGCTTATTGATGGAATCCTATTCAGAAAGGATGTGAATGGTGTTCTCTTGAGGTGCATCAAAATAGATCAGATAGAGAAGGTATTGCATGAGTTTCATGATGGAGAAATAGAAGGTCATTTTTGCTCCAAGGAAAACAACTCTCAAGATCATGAAAGTTGGTTATTATTGGCCTAACCTCTTCAATGATTGTTATTCATGGGTCAAGAAATGCAAGAAATGTGCATTCTTTATAGGTAAAGAAATATTAACAGTTATTCCACTCCATCCCATCTTGGTAGATCATCATTCATGTAGTGGGGATTGGACTTCATTGGAGTGATCAACCCACATTCAAGCTTGGGTCATAAGTGGATCCTAATAGCCATGACTACTTCACCAAATGGATAGAAAGTTGCACTGAAGGAAGCAAATGAGGCCAACATCTTAGATTTCTATGAAGGTATTGTGACCATATTTGGTGTTCCTTCCACAATCATTTCTGATAATGCTTTGGCATTCCTTGGCACAAAGATATTTGATTAGGATGTTAAAAATGGAATATACTTGAGCACCTCTTCAAACTATTATCCCCAAGGTAATGGGCAAGCTGAGTCCACAAAAAGAATCTTTTGAGAATCATAAGGAGGACCTTGGATGAAAATCAAAGGACTTGGCACACAAAATTAAAATCAGCCTTGTGGGCTGATAGAATCACTCCCAAAAGATCAACTGGTAGCTCTCCCTACAAATTGGTTTACGGTAAAGAAGCAAAGGCTGCCAATATCTCTTGAATTATCAACATTGGAACTCATCAAATAGCTAGAATTGTCTAAGTTTGAAGCTATGGAAGTCAGATATGCAGAGAACTCATGGAGCTAGAAGAGTTGAGAAATCAAGCAATGCAGATAATGGAAAAGGATCAAACTCATATTAAGAAGTATTTTGACAAGAAAGAAAAATCCAAGAGTTTCTAAGAAGGAGACATAGTCCTAAAGTGGGATGGATACTGGGAAAACTAGGTAGGCACTCAAATTTTGATACAATATGGAGTGGCCCCTATATGATTTCAAGTTACAAGTCAAACAATGCTTTCCAGTTATCAAAATTGGATGGAGAAGAATTACAGATCCCGATCAATGGGATCTACCTCAAGCATTGTATTGAAAGAAAGACCCTCCCTTGTACATAGTACATAGTAAAATAGTTTTCAATCCTCTAAGTGCTTTTCGGCATACTATCTTGTTGGTAGTGTAGGTTTCCTTTCCCAAGTGCTTTGCACAATGTTTTGTTGATTTTGGATGGCATGGTTCCGTTGTATAGTGTTTCATGGAGGGCTCCAAAGAAGATATGCTTAGGTTTTGGTGGAATTTCAGACTCAAGTCAATTTTCCACTCTCATAAAACCTAATTCAGAATAATTTTATAATAAGAATGGTCAATTCAAGTGATGAGAGATTAGCTTCAAGTCAAGTTAGTTTTGGATGAATTCAAAGTGGGAAATTCAAATTTCATATCAGCTTCAAACTATTAGGTTGACTCCATGCCCAATGGATTATTCAAGGCCACTGATCTCTTCATCTGGCAGGTAGATAGCTTCGTTCGTCACAAATTGTTATCCGAATTCCCCTCTCCATGTCATTTTGATAAACTATAGCATTTATTTGGAATTGGACAAGGTAAAAACTAATAAAAATGGAGAAATTCAATGTTCCAAGGATTTCCCTTTCCTTCGCATAACTCCTTAGTTCCATACTTAGCCCTAAAATTGAGAAAAATCAAAAATTGGGGCTTTTTAGTGTATTGTGTATATTTGCAGTTTTGTGCGAAACAAGTTCCTTGGAACCTTTGGTTCTCCGCAGGGTCTTTCGCTACAACAAAGGATTTAAAGGTGGGAATAGTGCATTGCGCAGAGATGTAGATGGTGAACAGAACAATGGAACGGTTCCGGCGGGTTGCAAGCTCCCTGCATCCCCTTTTGAGTCGAAGAATGAAGTTATAGTAGTGTATCATGAATGGGTGAAACTTGGATGCGTGAGAGGCATGGCGGCAAGTGGAACAATTCCACGGGATAAAAAAATTCTCCGCAGACTTGGCCTATCGACCAACTAACAAAGTAACGGCAGAACCAAGTGTTGTGGGGGATAAACAATGTGGGAGAAATGGGGGATGCAAGAACAAAGAGCCCTAAGGAAGCAGGTTCTAAGTTCCACTCGAGATTCAATTATCCAACCGATACACAAACCCACGACCCATGAGGAAAATGTTGACCTCAAAGAAAAAGAAAAGAAGGAGCACTTCCTCAATTCCCTCAATTCTATAAATCTTTGATTCATCCACAGGAAAAAACAAAAACGTTTATTGCAGATTGTAGGAACCCAGTGTTGGAACTCCCCAACTCCTTGAACTTAAAATGGTCATAACTTCTGACTTGTTGCTCCAAATTTCATAAAATTGGTACCATTGGAAATCTCTCAGCATCCTCTACACCACAAAATTTGGATTTCTTAATTTAGGTGAGGGTAAGTTGGTGAAAAAGTGGAAATACAAGCCACCATTAAAAGATACAATTCCAAGTAGCTCAACCATCACATTTGATGAAGTATGGTGCCCATTTTTTCTCCTGCAAGTAAAGTATCATGGGGAAATGGTATTATAAAGGTGCATGCCATTTTTCAGACATTTAATGCATATTGTTGGTGGTTGAAAGGGAAAATCTGAGTTTCCCTTTTTTCTCTCTCTATATATATAATGTAAAAAAACTCTCATTTATAAGGGGGGAGGATGTTCTAAAATGTAAAGAAACTCTATCAAGATTTTTCCTGAGCAACTGTGAGTTATATACCTTCATTTGAGTTTGGTAATGTGTTTTTTCCTTCTTATTCACATGTAATTGATTGTGCATACTTTGAAAGCAATAAAATCTTTGTTTTGTTGCATTTCTCTCAATATTAATTTATGTTTTATTGCATTTCCTTGCCTCTCCATTATTGTTGTTGCATTTTTTGTATGTATTTCTCATTTACAGGTTCATCTTGTTGTGTTTCAATGAAAATAGATGGCGAATGAAGCTTTGGGTTTATGTCACCTTTTTTGGCCTCTCCTTTCTCCATTTTCCTTCTCCTTTTTTCCTCAATTAGAATGTCTTCACCCTTTTCTTGGTGTTATCACCTGCTCTTAGCCTAGGATTTTCCATTTTTATACACCTTTCTCTCTCCCTGGTCCCTTGCATTATTAGAGTAGGATTAGATAGTTGCACTTCCTTCCTTATGAGTAGTTTATCATTAAGAATAGGTAGAGGAACCAGCGTTTCTGGAGGTTTATCTCAAGTAACAAGTCTCACAACTTGAGAGACAATCCCATGTTAGCCAAAAACACTTATTGTTTATTCATTCATTCATGATAAATCGAGTGTGTTGTTTTTAGGTGATAACAATACCCTCACCAAAAATAAAATGTCATAAATACGAAATCTCGGTTTAAAAGAAGGAACACTTGTTCAGGTTCTTGTAAACACATAGAAGTAGCACCCAGGATTTGATCATAGAAGATCAATACTTTTGGTTAATATGGGGTTTTCTCCAAGTGTGGGACTTTGAAATATGAGATAAACCTTTGGAAAAGGATGGTTCCTCTACCTATCCTAAACTAATGCTAACATTACTCTTAAGTTAACCTACTCTAACACATCACAGAACCGGGAGAGATAGAGGGGCGAAGAGAAAACAAAACCTAACCTAAAAGGGGCGGTGATAAGCACCAAAAAAGAAGGGGATCAATCTCGTTGAGGGAAAAATGAGAAAGAAATGAAGCAAGGTGAGGGCGGTAAAGATGTCCTAGAGACCCAAAACAACACGCCCAACCCATTCCACGCATTACAAAACACAAAGAAATGCAAAACGTGCAAATATAACTCATACACACCATAAAATGAGATAACATAGACATAAGATATAACCAAATGCAAGCAAAGGGCGGGAGAAGAGCCACAATGTCTAGTTTTAATTGTTGCAGGGTATACACGATCTGTTATATCCATTTGGGAGGCATTGAGTGCACGTAAGCTCCAAAACGTAGGTCGGCCGACTCAATTTGTATGGGCACCATTTTCATATGGTGCCTTTACCAAAATACGGGAGAAGGGTCTATTACAATCGATGAGTTGCAAAAGTAGAGAATGGGAGAGAAAGAGGAGGGAAAGAGAGAGGGAAAAGATAGGGCACGTGAAATCTCATCTCGCCAACCAACCAAATGGAAGTAAATGTCTGCAAGACCACGTGGGCACCCCGATGTGTCATTCCTTGTCCAATCGACTTACGTAAGAAAGTATGGGTGTCATTGCATCATAAATTTTGTGGTTGACGTGGTTGCATGCCAAAACTAGTAACACATGCACCTTTTCTCTCCAAACCCATGTTTCCCCTTTTGACCCTCAAAAATCAATCAATTCCTATGTTTCTTAATGTCAAAATGAAGCCCTTGGAGAGACAATTCCAACGCCACCAATGTTATGCAATTTGGAGCTCTACACTGAAAGTTATGGTCAAAAACCCAATAGAATTTTTTTCGCAACTTCCCGTGTGTTTGCTTATTACATGGGAATTTCTCTTTGATACCCGTGGAAGTCCCTCTCCATCTTGCGTAGATTTTGAACATTTGGCAGAATTTTACATGCGTATTGAGTCTTTTTAATATCTCACCATGTCGCAGAACATTGATTTCTCGTTGTGTGGCTTTCTTTCAACCAAAACCAAATTCCCTCGTTTCGCGGACTTATGAAGTTCGCGGAACACTAAGATCTTGTGAAGCCCACAAAACACCGAGATAGTGTTCCATGATTTCGACCTTTGGCCACGCATAACTTCCATTCTTTTGTATCACGAGATCTCTCGCGGCTTCTTTTTCATGCATCGCAGCCTTCTCTTACATGGCTTTTAACCTTGGTTGTGCGGCTTTATCAAAACAACATTGCGAAGACTAAATCTCCCAATGTTATGCACAACACTATAACCAAAGGCCAAGAAGCATTGTCTTTCTTTGAAAATATGCCTAAGTCTTGACTGATCCTTCCTTTGTTCTCGGGGTTAGGAGAACTGTGGAACACTAAGTTCATAGACCCCACGGAAGACTAAAATATAGTATTCTACGGACTTTTGAGCAAAATTTCCGAAGTCCCAAAATGAATTTTTGAGTTGTCAAAATAGCCCTGGGGGTTATTTTGGACAACAATTCCCAAAAATTTGATGCTCATGCAAGACCTGCAAAACATGTCTCAAGTGTTCCTCATGCTCATCTACTGTGCAAGAGTAGATCAAAATGTCATTAAGGAAGATCAAAGACAAAACGGTCTAGGAAATTCCTAAAGATTTTGTTCATGAGACTCATAAAGACGGTTGGGGTGTTAGTCAGCCCGAAGGGGACCACTGTGAACTCATAATGGTCGTAGCGAGTCCTAAACGCAATCTTGTGGATATATGCTTTTGCAATACAGACCTGATGGTACCTGAATTTGAGGTCAATCTTAGTGAACACCCTAGCTCCCTTCATCTGATCAAAAAGGTCATCGATCTTGCGTAAAGGGTGACAGATTCTTCATTGTTACTTTATTCAATTGCCTAAAATCCACACAAAGACGAAGAGATACATCCTTCTTTTCTTTACGAAGATCGCGAGTGCACCCTAATGGGACACACAAGGACGAACACGTCCCTTCTCTAACAACTATTCCAACCGGATTTTGAGCTCATGAAGCTCGGGAGTAGTCATCTCCGGTAAGGTGTTCGAGAGACAAGAGATGCGCCAGTTCTAGATCGATGGTGAAGTCTACCTCACAATGTGGTGGCATCCCATAAAACTCCCTAGGGAACATGTTGGCAAACTCCTCAAAAGTGGATAATCATCTAGAGCAAGCTCTCGGGGTCTCCTGGATCTATCACGATTGTGATGGAAAACATCGACATCATTGGCGCATGCGCCACCCGAGAAATTGTATAGCGAAGATCATGCGTAGGTATACCTTGGTCTCTAAAATCCGAAAATCACGGTCATGTTATCCAAGCCATCTATGCACTCTATGGTTTTGAGCCGACAATCTAACTTGGCTTGATGAGTGTCAAGTCAATCCATCCCCAAAACTACCTCATATGATCCCAAGGGTAAGATACGAAGGTCACAAGTGGTGGAAAACACCCCTAAGTCTAGGACACAACTCTCCACATAGATATCCATAGCGAGTTTGGCCTTAGTGGCCAACTCTACCGCCATCATCCACTATCTAGCCGCCACCAAACCACACCGGTCCACAATCGTAGGTGAAATAAAAGAATTTAATGCACGCAGTCAAACAAAATGAAACTACATCATCCTTGATCATACTTGAAACCTCGATAATTGTGGTGGTGTGGTGTTCGTCCCGACGGTCATCTACGGTGGCATAAACTTGATGAGCATGCCCTATGTTCGCCAGCTGTTTGTTCGAGAGGCAAAACTAGGTGTCTTATCCAAAAGTACTCTACGAGGGCAATTACGAGCATAATGACTAGGTTCGCCACGAATAAAACATCCATGCCCCGGTGTAGAACCACTTGTACTTTGTTGAATCGATCTTATGGGCCCCGCCTAGTTGAGTGTTGAGTCTAAGTGGCTTGTCTCTGTTAACCACCTTGTCTTTTATCTTTGAATCACCCCTGACCTGGCCTAATCCTACCTCTCTGACCATCCTGATGGCATAGGTCTCTGATGTTGATATGTCTGAGGTGAAAATTGTGGGGGTCTCGCAATCGACTACATTGGTCTAAACCCTTCTTGTCAGTAAACAACCTGATTCCCGGTCAAGCAATTTTAATACTTAAATTGCACTAACTATCCCATTTCCCGCAAAATTGACGACATTTTGTCAATAACGCACCATTTCTCTTCTATCACTATTAATTAATTACATTTCGTTAATTAATTAACTCTCTTATCACTCAGAATGTCAATTAATGACCTTTCATTAATTAAGGTCCACTTCTACCTAGGTCAATAAATAATTCTTAATTAATTATTACCATTGGCCTAAATCAAGAAATTACCATTTATTGACCCATTTTTCTCTTAAATCCCCTTAATCATACTAACTCTCTTCCAAAGCTTATATAAGCTTACCCCCTCTATTAATTAATCACCTTTGATTAATTAAGACACCCCTTAATTCCCATGAGTTACTAATGACAAATTAAACTCTTCTAAATCAAGGTTACCTTTTCTAAAGCAACTTTATCCATTCCTAATCTTGCTTTACCCTTATCCCACATGCACTAAGATGCAAAGCTCTCTCAAACATGCAAGCTATATAAAGGACCAAGCTCCTTCATCTAAAATCTCATGCTTTGAATAGTGAAACTATAGGCATTTTGATCTTAAACCATTCTCCATTGTTGAAATAGCTTCTCCATCTTGCATCCATTCACTCAAATTTGAGTAGTATGGGAAGATCCAAAAATGGCCTTGTAGCCATTTCTTGGTGAGATTCCATCCTCAATTCTTGAGGTCACCAACATCCCATTTTATTTCTTATGATCTTCATAGGTTCATAGTTTAAGTTAGCAATCTTAGAGAGTAGGAAATGGCTTAGCATGTAGTTTGATTTATTCATGCATTGAAGAAGTTGTTTCCCATAAGCTCTTATCTTGATGGTTTTTGTTAGATTAACATTGCTTTGAAGCTATTAGATGTTAGTTTCAATTCATATAGCTTAGTTAGTTTTACATGAACACACTCGTGAAGATTGTGGTGCACTCCTGGTTCTAGTGTCCCGTTGGAAATGTGTCTTATCATCAAATCGGGCCTTGTTCCTATCTCTAAACTCTTGGGCCTTGCCCCTAATCTCCTCTTTCATATACGCCTTCACCACTTGCTCAAGGGTCGGAGGAGATAAGATCATATATGATCTTGCCATGTCTACATTCAATCCTCGATAAAATGGTTCGTTTGCAATTTCTCCTCTTGGAAATAGTCCACATATTGCAGCAGGTCCATAAAATGGCTCTCATACTACACGAATGTGTTATTACCCTAACGCATGTCATGAAACTCGCCTATCCTCTTCTCGCACGAAGTGCTCAAACATATAACGCGCTCGAACATATAACGTGCTCCTTAAACAACTCCCAAGTGACCTGCCTCACATGAGAGATGGAGCTTCAACTCTAATCTCCACCAGACGTTTGTTACTTCTCGTAGGAGATGAATACCTACTATGGCCTTGATGTTGCTCTCCAACACCTCAAGCCCAAAACAATTATCCAAACTAAGCAACCATGCCTCTGCACTGAAACCATCCGTAGAACCCTCCAAGGTGGGCGATCGCATCCTAAGCGAGATCTTTGATCACATTCGCCAGTCTTGAACTACGACTGCATGGCTCTGCCAATCTCTACAAAGGTGGTGATGATGGTCTCGCAGACAATGGTGGCCTAGCAACACCTTTTGAGTAACTCATGCAATGTGACACACCCCTATCCAAAGGTGCTCTTGGGCTACGAAATCTCACCCGCGGCTCCAGAAAAAATTGAGATGAAGAAGCATGAGATGCATGCTCACATTAAGGCCCCTCTATTGTATGTAACGGCACATTGTCCTTTGCAGGTAGACGATCCTGAAGCACTCCCAACATTTGTTGAAGCGTGCGAAGAATCTGCGTGGCCCAAACTTTGTGACATGTTGGTCCACGTGAGGCAAAAACAGGGGTGATGCGGGTGGTGATTCACGTGCGCCGCATCCTCGACCTCTAACCGCTCAACATCCTCTCGCTCACTTAGGGATCCTATGATCACACAAGGAACAAAATTAGATTACTATCCAAGGTCAAGTTTTAGAGTTTAGATTAATTTTAGGTTCTTAGGCAAATTTGGGTTACGACTTAGACTAGGGTGTCACTTCACCAAATGACGTGTTGCGTAAACATTTCCATGAGTGGGGTTGATTAATAAGTCTTTCCAATTATTAGATAATTAAACGTTTTGCTTTTAAAACCAAAATAAAAGAATACATCTTCAAAGCTCCCAATGTTGAAAACCAACTCTAATACTAAGTGTAGCAATCCATACATAGTCATAGCTATTTCAGATTTCTTTTACAATATAAAATAAGTATTCATGCCTCCAAACTCCTTATGCCTCCATGAACCTTATATCTCCCAAGCTCCTTGCAAGGCTTTTCAAACCTGCATGATTTTTGTAACAAGGGAGAAGATCTTTCCGTCATAGGAAGGAGGTTCCCCACTCCAACCATATGGAGGGAGGAAATATCCATGTATGGGGGCTCCTCAAATCCCTCACTTGTCCAAAATCCCCTTCCAAATTGGAGAGGGATGAACTAACAAAATGCAACAACTTTTAAAACAACTCCAGCATATGCAACCATAAGCAAAAATGGAATTTCCATGATAAGAAGCCTACCTTACAAAATTCAAGCCAACAAATCCAAGCTTCCAAGCTCTCCAAGCCAATTCAAAAACTCCAAAAATCACAAGTTCTCCCAAATTTCAGAAATTCAAACAAGAATCAAAGCAAGTGGAACCTCAATTCCCCCAAATTTTGAGGATAAATAGCAACAAACACCAAAATAGGAACCAATGGAGAGAGATCCATGTGGCATCTAGTCATCCTCCAACTAGGTGCCATGTCAACTTCTCTCCCCAAACCCAAGACACAAAAAGGAATGCCATAAAAAAGGATATCCCAAAATCTAAGAAGAGTTATTCACCCACTTGAGGTGAATTGAACTCACCTCAAGTGATCTTGGCAAGACCAAGAATCATAAAGAATGTGGGTGAGTAAATACACTTAGGAGGTGGAAAAGTCCCTTTTGCATTGAGCCTTCCTAGCCATAGGTATGGCTTTGGGGGCTCTTTTCAAGGCAAAAGAGGCCCTCTACAAGCCATGCACACTTCCCAAAAATCTCATTCTTCCCAAATCCGAATTTGGGTGAAGGGTGTTTTGGGAAGAGTGTAGACTCCACTAAACATGGAAAGAGAAGTCATAAACAAGGTTAAGGCAAAGTTTAACATAATTTAATTTAATTTAAGAAAAAGGGAAAAGAAATAATGAAATAAATAAACCAATAGTTAGAATTAAATTTAATAAATTGAAGCAATGAAGGGACTATGAAACCCAAGGGTAAAATTACCCATACCAAATTAATTAAGTGCAAAACCATAAGGGAAAGTCAAAAATCACCAAGTCATAAGGTTCCCAAACCAATATGCAAGCAATACGACGATAATACACAAGGGGGTATAATTTGGCCAATGGCCAATTGTGCCACTATGAGAGCAATCCCCTGAATCCCACGTTTGCCAAACCTAAATCCTGCACACTCAATGAACACACACCATCCCTGCTCGATATAACATAACTGAATGAACATACAATCCATGTAAATCAACAACTAACATGCTATCAATCCGTGACACACCAATCTCATACAAGAGGTGTGTACATCCAAACATGATATGCACAACCTAATATCATACATGCTACCATAAGCATCAGTGAAAATCAAAGAGCATCCATAGCTAATCATCATGAAATAGACATCCATAGTATAGTCACCCTAAGGCTCATAATATCAAACAACTAATCATACATCCTATCAACAAGTTAGTAAAAACCATAATATACATCACATATCCATCAAAATCTAAATGTAATCAAAATAGTATAATAGTCTCAATGTCAACACGATAGATCAAAATATGAGTCAGCAGAATCCAGAATACAGTGTCAAGAAGAGGTGGGCACTACTCACTGATGAATCATTATATAAAGACCATAGGGGTGTACAACCTCTACAAAATTATGCACAAGATGTAGCATAAGATATACTTCATATATTTGAAAAAAAAACTTGCAGCAACTGAAAAATTCATAACTCTATTTCAGCCAAATAAATTTTTATGGTTGTTGGAAATGAGGCACAATACCAAAATCATGTTCAAGTCAATCACCTTCCTGAAATTTGTCTATAACCAATGAATGTAGGAAAAGCTTAAAGAGTACAAAGAATAAGGAAATTATTGTAATCCGTCGTGTGTGAGAATATACTTGTTCCCGCAGCAATAATTCACCTACACATCTGGATCGATAAAGGCATACTCGGAAATCAGGTCCTGAACAAAGATAACCCACCTTACAAATAACACACATACGGATTACAGAGAAACCATTGACATATATATGGATCTAATGCCTATTATCTTCATAATATTACTATGGTGCATTCTGTCTTATGCACAAGCCGGTACTGCCAGTGCAGTTCGCCACATTGATGGGGAGCAAGTAATAAAATTAACAGATACATCATCAACATTTTCCAATTTCTAAATAATCATCTAATCAAGGGTTTAATTTATCTTCACCTAGCCCACGCTAATAAGACTCTCCTTATCCCTCCAAGCCATGAGGAAGCCATGAGCACTTTATGCAACAGTGCTTTAATGTTAGAAGCCTGCATGTAAAATGGTATCACACACAAATCCAACTTTGTGAAAACAAAGATTTAAAAAATGGAAGCCTATTTGTCATATAGACATGATTGTGCAATATGAGAAATGCCAACTCTATCCGAAACCCCTTTCCACATCCCAGTTTACAATGGGTATATGTGAATAAGGTGGTTAGAACTCAAACCACTAACATTTTCAATGACTTTACACTTAACCCTATCAGATGCCTTAAAATCTTCCATAACTTAATTTCAATATAACTTGAAGTTGAGAATAAGATTTCAAGTTTCAACTACTTCATCTTTAAAATCCCTATTGCCTTAGTACAACTCTGGGCGCTTAAGAGCCGTAACTTCAAACAGAAGACCATCATGTAGATAGGTCATAGATTGTATATTTGATTTTGTGCACAGCACAAATTTGGGATTATTACAATATTAAAAAGGATCATGAATTAGAAAAACCAATCCTAAGTGTACCTTGGTATGGAAGAGATTAATCATCCCTAACACATTACTGAGTTCTTCCTTAGACAACAGACCTCTTCAAATCACCATATGCTAGCGGGTGGGTCAAAAACTTGAAAGAGGTGCCACAAAGACTTTTATCTTAAAAATGAAATATTGCTATACCCATCCCAAAATTTATACCAAGTGTTGAAATTGCCAATTTGTTGCTCGTGTTTTGTCTTTCAAGGGGTTTCAGTATACCTCGAGTGATGCACTTGCAGGTCTTACTGGAAACCCTCGAGAGAAGTGTTGTCAGAGGGTGTTCAACAAGAAGATTGCTTGAAGATACACCAAAGCACCAGAGATTGGCAATCCATTAGGACTCCAATACAAAAGGCAACCAAAGAAGCACCACTGCAACATTAATCCTGAGCCAAACATTAAACATATTTGGCATGGGGAATCAGCAAGGAACACTCTGAAAATTTTAACCAAAGAGCCCAATGTTACTAATCTTTTGAGTACTGTGCCTGGTAGGAGCAACCACCAAGAAGGATCTTGGCAATCCTTAAACTCCAAGAACTAACTTGTAGTCTCAACCACAACGAAGTGCCTTGAAACTATATCCTCGAGGCCTATAAAAACGTACAATTACCATGGTCCAATCCAATGAGACACGTCCATTGCGGAGGCTAAAATAGTGAAACAAATATTTGTTCAATCTCAATTCTTCAACACCTTGGCAAACTTAATCAAAGGCCCAATTCAACAGTACCACGAGTAAGCACCTAGGTAATGCTAACCACCAAAAAGTGTTTGGTTAACATTAACCACAAGGCACATTGCAGACCATGACATTACTAATCCATTGAGATCAGTCCCTGACCATTGTCTCTCAAGACAATTCAAACTCAACCCAAGGAAAATTCTTTGATCCAACTCTTTGCAGAGCTCTTGATGGCAACAATCAATAACATCAGCAATCATTTTGAGAGGTACAAATCACTCTATATAGTAAGATGCAGAGTATTATTTTAACTAAAGTGACGTAATCCACCCTCCCCAGCTATATACAGTAGACCGTCAAGGGAGTGCCAACTATATATATGGCTATAGCCACCCTCGCCCTCAGCCTTGTGAGCATAGCATATATAGTGACTAGTCCCATCACCACTCTCCTCTTCCCTCCCCTCCATATAAATGGGATATGGGCTCAACTAGACTATATATAGCCATATAGCCACCCTCCTTCCCCAACCTATTGTAACATGCAGAGTATAACTTGCCTAATGTGATGTAATCATCATTACACCAAGGGCTGCCATTTAGAATTGGATTCGCACTGCATACATCATAAATTCATATTACACTACAAGAAGTATATTATCATAAAAATAAGTAGCCCTGTTAATATTATAATTTATTTGATGAAGCATTGACAAAAAGAAAATTATCATTATTAAAATATTCTTACAAAGTCGCACTAATATAACAACCATCCAAATTTGTGATTTTCCAAATTCAAGTAACATTTACAACTTAGCCGGCATATACATCCAGCATTCTCATAAATAATTTAAATCCCTAGCCTGGAGCCATTCCAACCATTAACAATAATAAAGAAAAACTCATTATTTTTTAGACTTGATTTAAGACTCTAATCCAAGATTACATACCTGCAGATAACAATTGACAAGATCGCATGTAAAAAAGTGAGTTGGAATGACTGCTTTAGGGCAAGAATACTAAAACAAACTAACTTTAATATTTTTAGATTTTTCTGGACAGACCTGTGTTAACAAGAAACAAAAATTATCGACAATTCAGGTCTGAATATACAACCCATCAGCAGGAGATTTATTTCTTAAGTAATCCAAATCATTTGTTTATATATTCAAAAACATCAAACCATGCCGTGAAGAAGATTCTTTACTGCAGAAAATACATATTTATTCGCTATGGACTACAAGTTTACTGCACGGCCCCAAAATCTCTATTGAAACAGCATTTCATTTACTTCAGATAGCTTTTCTCATCAATCACAAGTGTACATATGATGCAAACATCTTCTTTCTAATACTTTCTTTGAACGACATGAATTGAAATGCTGGAAAGTTGAAGAGGCTGAGATAACGTTCAATTAAAATTCTACACCCCTCTTTTAGGACTAGCTTTGAAAAAGCTAACTACGTAGCTCAATATACGAGCCAGAAATTCCAGAGGTTCCAAGAAGTGAAACCTGACAATCAAAAGTTGGCAACTTTAGTATATAAAACAGCATAAACTTGAAAGAATAATCAGTGAAAGATAAATAACAGCAATTAAGTTAATTTAGGCATCTTAATAAATCATCACCATGAACCTTGGCATTACATATTAGTTCTAACACTAATAAATAGCACAACTAAAGAAAAATGCCAGAATTCTCCTCCCAAAAACTTGAAAATTATAAAATTGTATTGACCTTTCCCCACTCTGAATCAAGCCCAGCACATCGCATCTTTAAATGAATCATCCTTGTGCCTAGCTCATTTTCAACTTTCTTTCTCAAGTAAGTTTCATCAGGGCCGAATGCATCCAAGTAATTTCTGTAGCGTTTATATGCAGCCTGTAAAGCGCCTTGAAGTTCATCTGGTAAGGGTCTCACATTCTGCACAAACAGATCACTTGTAGTAAGAAATGGGAGAACAATATACTTTTGTAATACAGGGAACAACTCTTGCTAGGCTGTACGCTTGTCAGAATGCTAACCATGGTAGAGTTACAAGGTATATTTTAGCATTAATATAGACAAATTTAGTCTGCCAAACCTTGACATATATTATGTTTAATTTGACAATTATGCACATATTATGTCTATGTGCATTCTACTCTCAGCTTTTTTCTTATACCATCTGCATGTTTATGCCATGGGAAAACAGTTCAAACTTTGGTCTCAAATACAAGAACTACTTGACAAGTATCTCAAAATCTTAGAAAGAAGATACAAACCTCGCCTGTAGACCCACTTATTTCGTCTATTTCCATTCTCAAGGATTCTAAAACTCCAGAGAAATGTTCAACTGCCTCCGCTGCACGCCATGCATTGGCCAAAGCCTCTTGTCCAGCCTTATCATCAGTTTCTTTTGACAATGCATCCAAAACATTAGCCTTTAGAGAATCGTGAAGCTCACCCCAATCAGAAGCCAATACATCCTTGAGTGCATTCTTAACATTGGGATCTGTTATTGGGGAAACGCACTAATGTCGGAACTAAAAGCCCGCATAGGAGTCCTGAATGAAACTGGAAGCCTGCATTTCATAACTGCATAGGTTTATTAGTCATTGTTTCTAGAGCTGATCCACTACATACTATATAATAGTGCCTAATAACAAATTATGGCCAAGAGTTTGAATCACATGGGCTTCTAACTATCATATGACATAAGCAATAATCATTTAATGAATAATCAGCGTCCGCTCTAATCAAATTTCTTAAATTAATTGCTAATCATCCAATGCACTCAAGAGGGACATGAAAACAAGAAGGAATACCATAATCTGTAATAAAACTACCACCTGGCCACAAAAAGAATGTAGTTGAACCAAGTAGCTAGATCCAAACTAAGCATTAACAAATTTGAAACTACAGAGGGCTTGCCGCTAACACGCTCTGTGAAGCACCAGACAACACAGTTTTGATGGATAAGAAACTAGTAAGATTTGAGTTCAAGCAATTTGACCTAAGTAGCCGATATGGCACCTCTAGGGCACCTGGTACCAGTACGAAACCGGGTAGGGACCAGATACGTGCCGGAAACGGCCAAGATACAGCCAGGCAGGTCCGGCATGGCCGGGCACGTCTGCAGATGTGCCCGGCCGTACCCAGACCTGCCTGGCCGTATCCTGGCCCAAAACTGTGTTTTTTTTTTTAATAATTTTTTTCTAGTTTAAATTTAATATATCATTACAGCAGAAATTACAGTTTTCGCAGCACCATTATTCTACAGAAGGTACCAAATACAAGCCATCATAAACATGGATAAAAATAGCATGTATGAGATAAATCATAAATGTAATAAACACCTCAACTAGATATGGTAGGGACAAATGAAATTATGAATTTATGAGTAGTTTGTTGTGGTTATTTAGCTTGTTTTGTTTTTCATATGCATAATATGTGGTTAATTCCTATTTAGCAGGCTGGAATTTATATATTTTCAATGTGTTTTGTCCTTGCCTGAAACATAGACTTCTTGGTCAAGCGAACTGTGCTTTGATTATCACAATCAACTGCTGCTCCAATCTCATATCTTTAGGAAGTCTTGACCATAAATATTCAATGCTGCTCCAATAGCTGCTTTGTACAATACTTATGTCGATGAAAGCTAGGTACTAACTGTTTCTAACTCATCCAAGAAATATTTGGTTGCCCCATATTGAAATTGTCTCCTAATGTCAACCTAATGACATCTGTACATTCTATCCAATCCAAGTCCATGTATCCAACCAAACAAAAATTTCGTGACTTCCTATACTCAAAATCATAATTGATTGTAAATTTAACACAGCCAGAAGCATATATGTGTAGTGCCCACCTCTTTCTATATTCCCATTTTGAGCTATTTGGACTCATTGTATCTGGATTATTTATTTTGACAGGGACATTACTGATATATTCTATTATTTTGATGCGACATTACTACATGATATCGTTATTTGCTAGCACTAGGATGCTAACTCTTGTTGACAGGTTGTTTATGGGGCACTCAGTGCTACTTTTCATTGATCGATTATATTGATTTAGATGATATCATGGTTGGTTTTGATCTCGATCGTGTATTGTTATTGAATTCATATTGGACTCATGGTCGTTAATTTTTTTACTATGCAGATGACTCATGCTATGTTATATTGTGTAGTAGGCATGACTATTTATGGATGATTGATTTTATGCATATGATATTGTCGTATTTTGATTATTGTATTGGGCAAATATGAGGTTTGCCTTGAGTGTGCAGGCGACAAGTATTCAATCATGGGAGAACGTGGGATTCAAGGAATGCATTCCAATTAACACAAAAGGCCCTTGAGGCCAAACCATTCCTTTTCTATCGATTTACAACACCTTCTCATCGTGTTGTGCATTGTTCGTGTATTGTATTTTGTTGGTTATAGGATTATTGGCTTACCTCTTACCCTTGTGATGTATGCTCATGCAAGTATTGCTCTATGTGTTTATTTCTAACCTTCCTTGGTTTAATACTTAGTGTTTCATGTTACCTTTTTGTGGTCCCTTAGCATCTCTTGTGGCTTGGGATGTTGTGTAGGGGTTAGGAGGGATTAGGCCACTTAATCATGGATTAGGTGAGCCTAATTGCCCCTCCTAAATGCCACATTTTTCCCAAATCAATCAACACAAAAGGCCCTTGAGGCCAAACCATTCATTTTCTATTGATTTATAACACCACCTCATTGTGGTGTGCATTGTCCGTGTATTGTATTTTGTTGGTTATGGGATTATTGGCTTACCTCTTACCCTTGTGATGTATGCTCATGTGGTATTGTACTATGTGTTTATTTCTAACCTTCCTTGGTTTAATACTAACTTGGTGTTTTATGTTACCTTTTTGTTGTCCCTTAGCATCCCTTGTGGCTTGGGATGTTGTGTAGGGGTTAGGAGGGATTAGGCCACCTAATCATGGATTAGGTGAGCCTAATTGCCCCTCCTAAATGTCACATTTTTTCAAACTCGGATTTGGGAAAAATGTGTCATTTAGGAAGGGTAAATGGCAAGCAAATGACTTCATTTGCATTGAAAAGAGGCCCTAGCCCCCATCCCTATGGGGGTGGGCTCTTTTCAATGCAAATGAGGCCCATTGGCTCATTTTGCCCCTTCCCACACACTTCAAATTTATGGAGTTTTGATTTTTGGGAATGTTTAGAAATTTGAAATCTTCTCATGATTGCTTAGAGCCTATTTTGTTTTCCCCCATTTTAATTTTATGGTGCAATTTTGTAGCATGTGGATTGGATGTGGTTTAGGTGGAGGGTGACATTTGTCACCCTCCCATTGCTTGACATGGGTGGCATTCTTCCCTTCTTAACCCCTCATGTCCTTAGTGAAGGGTTCTTTTCTGAAAAAAATTTGGGTGGAAGCGCTTGGAGCTTGAAAAACCTTTGGATTTCTTGGTGAACTTCTTGGTTTGGACTTGTGCTTGAGTGCAAGGTAGGATCTTGCACCCCCTTTGGTTCTTAATTGAATTTGGTTTTGAAATTGTGTTATGAATTGAATTATGCAAATGAATGAAATGGATTGTTTTTGTTTATCTCCTTTTTGTTACTCCACCCACCCTTGAGGGGTGTGGGTTTTGGAGATGGATGGGAAGAGGGAGGAATTTCCTCCTTTACATTTTGGTATGCTTGCTTTGACAAGCTTGAAAGAGTTTTATTTCTTTTGATTTTACTCCTACATTTGGCTTGTAGGTAGGGATGAATTTCCATTTGGTTTGGAAATCCATCCCTACCCTCAATGAAGGAAACCATGTGTTTGAAAAGCCTTCTTGGGGGAGATAATGGAGAGATAAGGGAGTGTTTTTGGAGTGATAAGGGGTGTTGAATCTATGGAGAGATAAGGTGGAATAAATTGTTGTTTTGCATGGAGCTTTTGACTACACAAAAATGGGATTTTCATCCCCTCTTCCCAAATTAGAAGCATGGTGCTTCTTAGCTAAATTTCCTTGGTTGAATATGTGTTTTGATGTGTTAAACCAAGTCTTGGAATGTCTGATTTTGCATCTGAATTCTTCATATGTGCTAGTTGGATGTGTTGCCTCTTTCCCATGGGCTTAGGGGGAGGCTAGCATGCCACCTTGGACTTCTTGGTGGCATGTAATGATGCCAAATGGTTGGGTGGTCAACCAAGCTCATTCTCTTGTGATTTTGGAGGTTTTACCCTTGCTGGTTTGGAGCTGGATGGAGCTTATTTTGGGAGTTGTAGGTTGTAGATTTTGCTTGTAAAAGAATTTGCATTTTTGACAAAATTGGACATGTTGTCTCCACTTCAAGTGGAGGGCTTTTATACTTGCATTCTTAGGATACTTTCCTTCTTGTTTAATCTATGTCAAATGTGTTGAATTATTTCCATGGAATGGACTATTACAATAATTAATTGTTGTTGGAAATTCTTACTTAAGGATTACTAGTTGTTTTAAAATTGCATCTTGTTGCATGTTATAAATTGGAATTGTTCATCTTATTTCAAAAGTATGATTGTTGTATAAATCTCTGCTTCTCCCTCTTGAAATATCTTATTGAAAGTGAAAGAAATCAGCTATTTGGGTAAAATAAATCTGGAATGAGTTATGGGAAAATCTGAATCTGAAAATTGTTGTATTTAAATCCTCCTTCATGGAATCATGCAATGGTTGAATGTTTATTGTAAAATCTCAAATAGTTGTTTTTACTTGGATCAAGTATAGTGATTGAATTATTGTATTCAAAACCATATCTTGTTGTTTCGAATAAAACAAAAAGGGGAGGTCGTACCATTTGCAGATTGTGGCGGATGCCACAGTCCCCCCTCACCTCTATTACCATGGCCTACGACCACTCCCATTCGCACACAGGCCTTAAGGCCTTTGAACCACACAGTCGCCCATTTGGGCCTTCATCCAATGCAGCCAGCATTGCCTTTTTTCACAAATATATATATGTATGTATGTATGTAGATAGATTTTAATACACGGTGTGATCATATACTTGCTCTGAATATGAGCTCTTAAATAAAAACAATAGCAATATGAATCAATAAACTTGCAGATCCATTTGGATCAGACACAAAAGAATGAAAGAGAACCATAGTTTTGAAACCCGGGTAGATAAAACAACTATGTGCAAACTAGATTGATATCCAAGTCTGAATATATAAATATCAATGGAGAGGAAACCCCTTCTTGAATCTCTTCCTCATTGAGCTCTCCATGAGCTTCTCCTCCCCGCTAAAACAAGAATAAAAATGCAAAACAAAAGAAAACTAGGGCATCCGGATGAAAGAAGTGAGTAGAAATGAATAATAGATATTAGGTTTGGATTTACATCCTCATAAGTCTTAATTTTTAGGGTTTATGATCTCACAATGGAGATCTCTTGAATCCTAGGGCCCCAATTTAATTTCAAAATGACTTAAGTCATATGGTTGCACCTTATAATGGGATTTAATTAAATGTATTATTTTGGAAAAGACCTAGGTTATATGGTTGCACCTTAATAATTGAATGCATTAATTAATTAAATATATTTTATAATTTGCGTAATAAAATGCGAAGGCATGGGTCCATTTAGGGGACTAAATGGGACCCATGACAGTGATAAATATTGGCCCTTCAAGCAAACTTCAAAATCGTTCACAAAACGATTATTAACCTTGCCGTAATTTAATTTAAACTCACAATTACTCTTCCAGCGCGATAAGCTTTATCACTAGTTGATTATCTTGACCTTACCACCATCACGATTTATTTATCGTCAACGTTTATAAAAAATCACGTAATTTGTTTAACTTGCGGAAGCGGTGTTACGCTAGCTCTTCATCCCATAAAGTCAAAAATTGTGACGTTGTATTAACGGCGTGAAAATTATTATCTCTCCTTGTTTACAATTGTGGTTTGGTGCCGCTTCATCGTATGTTGCGACTTAGTCGCTTTACTTTTGTAACGAGTAATCTTAACCGCCATGTAAATAATTTACCTTTTAAAAAAATTATTACCACCTTTATTACTTTTATCATCTATGATCGGGATGTTTGGTTGTCTTTTCACCGTCTCGAGCGAGGCACGATAATATGCACTTCGTCGGAAGATTTATTTTCAAATTTAAAATTTGCATGAATGTTAAAAGTTTTCATGGATGGCAAGGTGTGGCCATACTCTACATGCCTACACATTTAAAATTAGGTCTTTTGAAGTATCATGTATTGATAACATTGCTCCAATGCCAGTCGGTGTTGCTTCCTCTTTGCAATCTTCAAAGTTGAGCTTCTCACGTATGTCGAGCATATTTTGATTGCAATGTAAAGATTCTGCTATCATTTTGCAAAACTTCAATCCCCAAAAATTAATGTGTCAAGCCAAGTCTATCATCTTAAAATGTTTGACCCACTTCCGTCTTCAGGCCTGCAATAAATCTATGATGATTTTTTTATATAACCTTATTATCTCTGCATTATCAGAGGACCAAGCCCGTGAGATTTGAACCTGGGGCACTGTAGAGGTAAATGCTGCAATTTACCTCTATGCAAGCCCAACAGACCTTGTAGTGTTTCCATGCAACCATTAAAAGACGAAAACAGAAGAAACAATTAATCTTGATCTTCACATGAGGAGCAATGATTTTTGGGCTGAAGAACTTTCAACGGCAACTGGAAAGGGAAGGTTAGAGGCTTGCAATGTCATTTAGATTCTTTAGAGGGAGTATTTTCCAAATGGGAGAATATGTACAGGAGATTTTTACTAAAATCACTGATAATTTGAGAAGCAAATTTCAGTGAAAAGATTGAAAGTCGATGTTGTATGGAACAAATTTGCTACAGCCGCTCTGCAATTTCTGCAGGAGTAGCTGCTGAGAATATCACAGTATCCCCTATCATGGGACCATTGCCTTAGTGGCCTGAGTTTTGAGAATTTGTTACAAATCTAATCAAGAGAAGGGAATAGAGTGTTGATAAGATGATTTTCACGCAATAGTGTTTGTTCAAGAAGGAATGCTTAGTGTTGTGAAAATTGGCAATGTGGTGATTTTGGCTGATTCAAGAGCAGTCCTGCTGGCCTGTGCTCTAACTTTCATAGTCCTGTGCATCCTGCATTCTACATAGTTTGCACAACACTGCACTGACTTGTGTCATATGTGCAACACCAAGCAACCTCGCACATTTCATGATGCGTCAGACTTCGCATCGCACAGCTCCTCTATGCATAACACTCAGTGGTCATGTGGAGACTCTGTGCCACGTCATGCCATGCCAAGCATCAATTTCAGAGTTTGTGCCATGTTAGCACACCTGTTAGCATACCACGCATCTGGAAGTCAAACCATCACACCTACATGAAGGCGAACCATCATCCATTGCAGAAGTTGAACCATTTTGCAACTGTCTTCTCTTATAACTGCTTTCTTGTAATGATATAGCATAACCATTTGAACCCAAGTGGGACAACCATCAAATGGTCATTTGTTTACACATTCTGATCTAGAAAAATCAGTTAGGAAGTGTCTTCCTCTTTCTGATCTCGCTCTCAGCTTTGTTGTATATTGTACACATGTACCATACATGCTCATTTCTCGTTGAATAGAAGAGTCTTATTCTGCCATCTCTTTGTATTTGAATGTGTAATGGTTTACCATAATCTTTGTTTACTGTTGCATATTCTATAACTATGTAATTTGCGATCTAAATTGTTGGGTTGTCATCCACGCAGCTATCCCGGGCCTTGCAATGAGGATTATCAGAGATGAGCTTTTCACATGCTTGTAAATACAAGGGCACAATATCAGAAAGGACATCAACTCGGTCTTGTATCATACCTAGAAGAACATCAACACAAGAGTAAGACGGTTGTTCTAGTTTGCACGAGTAGTAGACATGCAGTCCAAAGAGCCAATACCAATGACCAAGAACAGGGGTGTAACAACACACTTTTAACTATGTTGCCAGGATACGGATACGAGTATCGGTTTGGATACGGATATGATACGCACATACATCAATTTTAAAACCCTTGGATACGATACGTCTTGGATACATCCGTACATATATATATATATATATATATATATATATATATATATATTTAATTTTTTATGTACATCTACTCATTTTACTCATTTTTTAGTCCATAAAAAACTGAAATAGTAATACAAAACTTGAATCAATGTTCAAAGCATTCAATATACAGTTACTTAAGACTTTGCATTTTTATTGATCATGTGGCTGCCATACATATGATATATGAATATCATGTCAACATGAATATGAACAAAACTTGAAATTTGAAAAATATACTAGGATCCATGTTCAAATTTTCAAAACATACAATATACTTAAGATTTTACATTTCATATTTACTGCAGGATACGTATTTACTTAAAAATGAAATAAAACTTTTAAAAAATGAAATAAAACTTAAAAAAGACATATTTACTGCAGGATACGTGCAATGCGTACGCACAGGATACGTCACAAATACGTCTGTACATATCCGTGACATATCTTGATGTATCCAGTGCATATCAGGCACGTATCTGTATCATATCTGTATCCGATACGTATCAAAGGGGATACGAGGGGGTCTTGGGCGTATCCATGCTTCCTAGACTTTTAATAAAAGGTGCAATATGGCATATTTGTGAAGTATGGTCGGTTACAACGGATATGTTTCACGTGGATGAGATGCTGACACAATGGCCGATAGAGGATATGTCAAGACAAAGGAAGTGTTGCCGTAACCAGTAGTGGTACCACAGGAATTTTATATCAAGGGCATGGTGTTGAAAAGATAACACAAGTACCAACACAATAAATATTTAAGATAAAAGAATTTCTTATTAGCAGTGTTTATATTAAAAAATAATGGTCAGCAGACGTACGACCGGAAAAAAATTCAAATACTATAGGGATCACTATTTTCCCTCCCTCACATAATGAACACCGGAGATGTGCACCTAGCATATTGGGATGGTACAAGGTGTAAGAAAGCAACGTAGAGATCCCACTTGCAAGTATATAGGCTCCGAATGGAAGTATAAATGGCCAATGAAAAAATAGGAGCAGGAAAAGCAAAGTTAGTAAGTGACTTGGACAAGTACAACCAACACAAAGTCAAAAACATTGACTCAGTCAATTATTTAACACCATATATCCAAATACTAGACAAAGCACCTTTGGACAACATAAAAATTAAAGGGAAGGAAAGTAAGGAACCGTACAACATACTTTTTCTCTCCCAACCTGTACGCCCTGATTCTTTCTTCCAACTAGGCAGCCAGTACAGGGTACGGTTTGGGTATGCAGTAGAAGGATCTAGTACACTGGTACGGCATATTTTGGGGGCCTGTGTACAGCCATATTATGTGTGTGTGTGCGTGTGTGCGTGTGTGCGTGTGTGCGTGTAATATATATAGCCAGATAAGCAAAATTCAGCCTTCTACATGCATAGAGTAAACAACTTATTAAATAAGTGAAATAACCACAAAACATAAATGAAATAGCCACAAAAGATATTGATTATTCAATGCATTTTGTCATGATATTCATTGATTGAACTTAGAACAAGTACATTGTTCAAATGTTACAATGTATACACAAAAATCAAGATAAATCAGCATACTAATAGTCTAATTATAATCATAATCAAATGGCTCTCCTCCAATGTCTTCACAAGAGCATCATCACCATCATGTGGTTCATTAGAACCACAAGCATTAGGAGTAGAACTCCCGCTAGCTCCACCATGCAAGTCATGCAAAGTATTTTGACCTGATAAATCTAGGCACTGTTTAGAAATTTTTATTCTTGATCCAGATTGGTTCCTAGTTTGAGTTCATTTCATTTGAGAATTCACGGGATTGGGTGTAAGTAATCCATGTAGGGGTTCATGTCATCTCCCAGTCTCGTAATTCTGACCTGGTCGGGACCATCCTTGTTCCCGATAGTGTAAAAGAACACGGTAATTGTTTCCCCTAGGCTAATAATGAAGCACTTAGTCGCTTGCAGATTTAACAAATTTTCTGCAGCTACAAGATGCATGTTTTCTCCCAAAATCCGTAAAAGGGGATGTTCTAAGAAACCTGGAGGCTGCATATAGAAATACACATAACGGTTTGTACTTTTATACGTTTATGATTGTGTAAAGTGCAAACTATTCCCCAACCCCGAAGTCCGATAAAGGAGTCATGAAGCTACCAATCGGAAGTTCGGATAAGAAAGGCACAACGCATCTTGCATTTCTCCGAAAGAGCAACTTGTAAAATTAACTTCAAGGCCCAATGATTTATATGTATTGACCAAGTACATGTCACGCGACCGTGAGCGAGAGAAGGAAATGCATTTTGCATCTTGCAAAGGTTGTATGAGTGTTGTTTTGCAATATATTCCCGAGGCCCATCAGCAAGTTAAGGAGGGTCATAAAGGTACTAACCGTACATGACCTAAGTATGCAGAGGTGGGCAGGTAAGCAAGGAATGACTCGTGTGACAAAAATACGTGGGTGATAAGACATGAAAAGCTTGCAATGGTTAAAAAGAGAAAAAAGTTGGGAATTACGAAGAAGTTCCCATGAACGCAATCTTCGGCATTAATGCAAGAATCGAGGGTAGTTAATATGAAAACTTGATATAAATACGCACTCAGCATCTAAAAGCTCGGAATTTTTAGAAAGTACCAAAGCAGCCTTACGGAGAGTTAAAGCGGAAGGTGTTTTCGAAGAGCAAGAAAGGAGTTAGTGTTCTTCGTCCAACTTCCGAACAACCAAAGCTTTGATTGAACGGGTGAGTAAATTGGTTCTCTTGTCTTTGTGAATCTTTGAAGGAAAGCTTAAAGTTTGTTTTTAGCAAAAGGTGGGACTGTTGAAAAGGTGTCATAACCATGAAGATCCATGTAAATTCTCCAAAGACAACCTCCAGTCTTAGTTCCCCCTAGACGAGAATCACGGTGGCGTCGTTAGTGCTAACACTGGAGGAGTTTTGAGAGAGATTACACTCCCCAAAAAGAAGTGACAATATGGCCCATGTGGCTAGTAGTTATATTGACCTCGTCGTTTGCTTTCCCTCCCCATGGAGTGCCTGGAACTTGTATGGGTATGCGCCCAGCATTATAACCCTATAACAAGAGAAGTTCGGGATGGAAATCGGGGCCCTGGTCTTATCTTTCCAAGAAGAGGCGTTTGATAGAATGTTGGGTTTTCCACCTGCACGAGAGGAAGGTGCCATCACCATGTAGTCAGCATAGTTGTACTAGAACTCACAGCAAGAAAATGGACCAAGTTTATGAATGATAATTGGTTGGTTACTCCTCGGGTCTCTGTCTCCGGAATGTCTAAGAAGCTGAACAGAGCAGAATTTATCGAGGTTGGAGATGTAATTACATTGTTGAACCGACTGATGGGTATGGAATCTACCAACCTTTTCCACGAATGGATGTTTCAATTCATTGAGGTAATACTTGCAAATAAGAAACCTCTCCCTTGGGCCGAAATAATAAGCAGCTGAATTCATGAACAAATGGTGGGAGTTGCCCAAATTGCAAAAGGGGAAAAGGCTAGTATGGCGGAATTCTTTATGACATCTTACTTGGTCTATAATATCGCTTTCCACATAACTTTCCCAGGCTTGCAGACAAAAGGGGATCTCAACAGCGCCAGGGTATATGTCTTTTCCAGCTAAAATTGGTAAATTATGAGACTTTCTATAGGAATGTTGCTAATCTCTTCTTTGCGCCTATAATATGCCTTTTCCATCCCAATTGGGAGACTAGAAGATTTTCCCGGGATGCTAAGCAGAGTTATCACCCAATATGGATGTTACTTCATCCAGTTCCAGACTTTTTCTTATATCAGGGTTAGTGGTTTTGACGGAGCCCTTACTCCCTAGGCATGTGGATGACAAGTGGGCATTAATGGAATTGGTGAGGCAATTGCTACTAATGCATCAGATCATCGCCAACAAACATCTCACATCCCTGTCAAGTTTCATGACTATTGGGAACTATACTTGCCCAAACATCAAGGGCAAGAATGTCGAAAGCAGAAATGGGTAGAGGTATGCGTTGGATAGATTTGAGGCCAGGCCTCAATATGATATAAAACAAATTGTACATAATATTGCACCCACTCAGATGGAGCATGAGGCTCATTACGAAGACTTTTGGATGGATTGTGGAGATGATAAGGAAGTCAAAAAGAGGGATTATTCAAGGATGACACTCTGGACTTTGGGATGGTGGACTTTGGGATTGTTTAGGCTCTGAGGGGTTGGAAGATGAGTTATCGGACTTTCTTTGAAATGGTTGTTCTCGAAGGGTGTAGATGTAAGTTACCAAAACACTTCGTATTAAGAGAATACAAGGCTAGTAAGATACTTGATGATGTCCTTCCCCATGCTGGAAGATTCATGCTACCAGGGATGTTTCAGGGAAGTAAGGGATCGAACTCCTTTTAAGAAGTTGACATCCGCATACAGGTAAGGGATGATGTGAGTGCCAGATCAGAAAAACCAGGACTTCCCTTACTCAATTGACAAAGAAGGCGAGGAAGTACTTTAGGGAAGTATGAGTAGGGCCCATGTTGTTTCTACCACCCCTTTGCAGAGTTGTTCTAATCTCCGCCTCGTGGTCAAAAGGGAAAGAAAAAGTAACAATCTATACTCCGAGGAAGTCTAAAGGAGTAAGTTTATCTAAAGCACCTCATAAGGTACCAATACAGAGACGGGTCTACAGGACTCGGAGGAAGAGGAGGAACAAGTTCACCTCCGAAGGAAAAAGTGGACCAAAGTATCTAAATGGGTTGATTTAGAGAAGAAGGTAAACACAGGGAAACAATGGTTCCTGGCATTCCCATCCCTTTACCCACCAATGCCCAATCCCCAGTGATTCCACTTACTATGGAATCAATTCCTATTAACCCAACCCTGTTTCCCCACCAACCCAAGTTGTTTCACCCACTAAGGAGCAACCAATTATGAATGTTCCCACATCCCCTATCTTGTCTATTCCGCTGCAGGGTAATGAAGCGCTAACAATAGAGCAACCTTCAAAGGAGCCCAATACATCTAATAAGGTTGGGATAGGAGTTGAGTTTACTCGAAACAAGTTCTAGGTATTGCAGTGGCAAAAGAAGTGCAGGATAGTGAGTATGAAGTTCAAAATGCAAGTAAGCCAGTTGAGGATGCAGTAATACAAAAGTAAGGGATTGTAGTAGAAGCGGTACAAAAGGAAACTATGGGTGTCATAGTCGTAATGGCACCCCAGACACAAGTAATTACAGAGGTTCTTGAAACCCGGCTTCCAATGACCAATGTCGCTCATCAAGAGTCTTGTGAAACGGTCTCTTCCTCCAGGGAAAAGGTGGATGAAAGCTTGGCACAAACAAAAGAAGAGGTTGATAACCAACCATCTTTAAGGAGTGAAGAAATAAGATATCAATCTGAGCCAGTGGATAAAAAGATAGTCATAGTGGACTTATGGAAGAAGTTGCTCGGGAAGAAACAACATATGTGACCACAGAAAAGCATTTCTGCAACCCCTTCATCTTCCAGAGCCCTTGCAATTGTCCCGTAACTTCAATACCGCAACCACCCGACGAACATGGGCCACCAATGGGAGTGCGGGTAAGAGGTGTTCTCCCAAAGAAGAAAAAGGTGGAAATACAATTGGATGATGATGATCTGCAAAGTATTGCCACCCTCAATCCTCTAAGCTGCCCAAAAGGGCAACAATTATGTCAAGAGCAGTTCTGAATAAAAAGGAGAAAACTTTGTGGAGATTGCAACTCCCAAGTCCAATGTGCTGCAAAGTGAGGCATCTCCATCTGATTTCCAGGTCACAAGGATCCCATTGGGTAAGCCCTCCACCAAAGAGATTAAACATGACTTTTTGTGGCAGTAGAGGGAGTCTTCCAAAAAATTGACAAATTTAAGGAGACTAAGAAGGATTTGAAGGCCAAGAATGAATCCTTGTCTAACCTGGTTAGAAAATTGACTAAGACCCCAGGGCAAGGCAAGTTGAAGTCCCTAAAATCACCAACGATGATATCAAAAGAGTGAGTGATCTAGGAGAAAGAGGAGAGGTCACCATACAGTGGGAAAATGACTTAGTCACCAGAGGTGAGGAAGTGATCAAGGAATGTGTGAAACACTATTCCCATATCTTTGATAAGACAGAAACAACCAAGGCATTACTGGACAAGTGTGAGGCCAAACAAAAAATGTGGAGTGATATGTTGCCAAAGTTGAAGGCCCTTACGGACTTGGAGGATGATTTGGTTGTCAAGGAATTATTTCCCTTGAGTCTGCAGGAAATCAGTATGAGTATCATGAAGCTACAAAGATAAGGGTTGAGATCTTGATAAATTGTGTCAATATTCTCAGAGAAGCAAAGGATAAAGAAACTGAGTACATTGATAGTCTGCACTCTTTGATTGACAAGTTAATTGGAGTAGGTAGTGGGGAAAGGCTCAAGATGGAAAATACCTAGACTGTTTCAGTACAGGTACGGGTTTGGTATGCTGAAATGGAAAAATTTTAAAAACCTTGGGTGTGGTACGCTTTTGGGTACGTTTTATATATATATATTTATATATAAAATTATAAATTTAAAACATACTTATTGAAAATCATACAATTTAAAATCATATATATATATATATATATGGTAACCCACTATATTTAAGCTAGACTCAACCATATCCTAGCCTAATTAAAAAAAAAAAACTTATAAACTCAGTTACTATCTTTGGCCTAGTTTGCTGCTAGGTTTATATTACATCTTTCATAGAGGATATATATATGGTGTAACCCATTATATTTAAGCTAGACTCAACCATATGATATCCTAGCCTAATAAAAAAACTTACAAACAACTCGGTAACTATCTTTGGTTTGGTCTATTGCTAGGTTTATATTACTAGAGATTCACTAACTATGCCTCTGTGAATGTTCTTTCCTCTCTATTTTAAGAAGTTAAAACAACTGGTTTGCTATCCTCTTTAATGGTTAATATTAATACAAGCATATCTCGTTTCTTCTTCTATAGCAATTGGATGGGTTATTGATGCTGAAGGGCACTGGTCTAATGTGTAGCAACAGAATTCCACTTATTTGAGTAATTTCATTTGATGAGCTACAAAAAAATGTTTTTGCTGTGGGTACGTGAGAGGGTACGTACCCATAGGCCTCAGGTACAGTTTGGATACGGTTTTCCATACCCGAAGCATACCCCGGACCTGTGGGTGCGTTTCGTACCTGTACTAGTACCGGAAACGTTTCCAGGCTAGTACGAGGAGGGAGGACGTTTCCGTGCAGTTTAGGAAAATACAAATAATTTGATTAGGCTCTTCAGGATCATGCCCTTGGTAAGCCAGGAGAACCGAGGACTTTCAACTTGTCTATTGTGCAACGACTGGTGCAAATCGAGGCAACAACTGCTAAACTGTTAAAGAGGATAAAGAAGGGAAGAAATGTTTCTGTAGAGCTTGATAATGTAGGCGTTAGGTAGGAAATAATTTTCCATTACCATTCAGGGCTCGACAAAGAATCTATCCTACAGATATTTGAGAAATTTGATGCTTACAGGGACAGGATAAGGGACAATTTGGAGAATCAACCCATTGATGTAGACCAAGAAAACTAAAGAAGTAAGGGGAAAGGAATCGAAACAAATTTGTCATCATGTTAAAGCATGATGGAATCATCCAAGTACAGGGCCTTCTCCAAACAGAATACAATTTCGCTAAAATACAAAAGGGTTTGTTGAAGGATAAGGGAAGGAATCTTTTCAGTTAGAAAGTTTTTCCCCCTCATTTTGGAAAAGATCTTTTGATCCCACGAAGCAAAGTCTCAAGGATCTCTTAGGAGGTTTTGGGGGGAAATTGGGAAGATATTTTGATGAAAAAATTGTATAAGAATGAGGGTCTTGTCCTCATTCTAGGGGGTAGTTGTTGAATTTTGTTGATTAAGTTTTGTTTTAATTCCAGTTTCTTGTTTTTACCAAACATTTCGTAATTGTCTAGCTCTGTGAGGAAGTGCTAAGGTGGTTGCGTTGTACAACCATTAGCAGGTTTTGAAGGCATTTGTTTATGTCCCCTCACCAAAACTCACATGAATGGACTCTTTCTGTTTTGATAAAATTGCACTTTCTTGTTTCTTGTGTTTTAAAAGTATGAACGAGGAAATATAATTTTTTTGCAATCTTGTACTAATTTTATTTTGTTAAATATGCAAAGATCTTTCTTCAATTGTTGCATTTCTCTGGTCACTATGAGAATATTGTAGAGTAGTGTATACTCTGCAATATTTTAGTTTGGTTGTAAAATCCTAAGGGGCAGCATTATTTTCGAAGGATTATTGTTAGTACTTTATTTGAATCCTAGCTCAAAGATTTGTGGTTAGGATCTCGAAGACTATCAATAACATTCGCGCAAATTGAGTATCAATGAATGCAAGTGTTATCTCACAAATTGTGTTAAATTGATTGTTCTTTTCAAGCATCACCATAGGCATGGATTCTTCTCGTGGAAACATTGACATACCAGAGTCACAAAAGCAATTACCCTCTACCCTCAATTTTAACTAAGAATATCTCATTATCCTCACACCTATTAAGCATATCAGACCTGTATACCATACATATGCTTACCCTATAAAGCCACATTGAAAATTGTTTACTATCAATATGCTTTGCTAAAATCCCACCAAGTCAATGTCCCAGTACCATCAAAAGCACCCTTGGTTGATACTATTATGCAGAGATGATGTTTGGGATTATTCATTATCTGTTTTTTTTTATCTATGTTTGATGTGTCAAGTGCGTACAATAATCAAGTGACAACTCTAGCGAGTGAGTATTGTATCTATGGCTGCACTTGCTTCAAATTGACTCATATCAATTAAAAAGGAAGTTGAGTTAGGGCAACCGTTCCTTTATTCAGATCCCCCCAAGTCCTCTCACCTTGGTTCAAACAGAGCCAAAAGTAGCAAGACAAAGCCATCGCCTTAGTTAAGGTGTCTCCTGATCACCTCTCAGAATTGAGTCACTGGGTTGAATGTTGAGAAAATCCCTGGCTATTAACGACAAAATTTTCATTGTTCATCATTCCCTCAAGGTCATCCTAATTCCAATTAGCCACTCAATTCCTAGGGTGCGATTTCGGGAGCCAACAAGAGGAGTGTGCAAAAGAGTGCGCGAAGGATGGAGAGCGCAAAGGAGAGTTGCACCAAAAGGAAGGAGTTGCCTTGCAAGCAACAAAGAAAGGAGAGGAGCATTGTGAAGAGTCTCCAAAAGCTCTGTGCAATGAAGGCGTGGGAGAATAAAAGGCGAAGAGAAGTGGCGGGGACAAATTGCCATAGAAGAGGAGAAGAAAAGAAGAGGCCTTCAAGAAGACCTCGAGCGAGGGAAAGAAGGACGTGAAGAAGAGTTGTGCGAGGCAAAGCGCAGAAGGAGCAGACGCACCACGGAGAAGAGCCTAAATAGCTAAAGGCAAGGATGAGGAGAAAGACCGAGAGATGGGCGGGCAATCGTGGGTCCAAACCCACAAGTGCGCAAGGAGAAGAAGCGCGCAGAAGCGAAAAAGAGAGAAAAGGCAACATCGGAGAATGCACGATGGGGAAGAGGTGTGCTTAGTAGCACAACTGCAGTGCGCGAGGAAGATGTGCAAAGAAAAGAGTTGCAACGATGAGGCAATAGAAGCGGGGAGGAAGGAAGATGGTGAAGCGGCCATTGGAGAGAAGAAGAGGATACTGAGGAAAGAAGTGCGCGCGTAAAGAACGCGAGAAGGAAAGAAAACCCAGAGGCAAAGTGGGGATCGAGAAAGAAAGCCCCAGAAGGCTTTAAGAGGAGATGGATAGACAAGAGCGAGCAAGGACTCATGCGCAGATGGGAGCAAACGAGAGTCCAAACTCTCAAAGCGAGAAGGCTCAACAAACCAACCTTAGAAGGAAGGTTCAAGTAAAATAGAGACTTGCGCAGAAGGAGAGCAAGAAGAGCCTCGAGGAGAATCTAAGAGATTGATTCATAGAGAAAGGAGGAGGACGGATCACGGTGGGAAGAAGCTCACGAGAGTGTACGAGATAATGGAGAGAAGTCACATAGTGGTAACAAGAGAGCTGGAAGAGGCGCACGAAGAAGCGCATGAGTCGGGAGGATGGCTTATTGGACGGAGAATTGAGTCTATCCGATCATATAATCCGAAGGGTGGTTCTACCACTCAACAAGTCTACTTGAGGTGGAACTCAAGTTTTCAAGTACCTCGGATGTTTAATGCAAGAGCATCCCCAAACTAAGGCCATCCCGCACAAAGGAGGATGCATGCAAGACTTGAAAGGCGCGAGCACAAAGGTGTGTGCGGCAAATAGAACTACCCCGAGGAAAGAAGAAAGGTGGCACTGAAGCCACGAAAGGAGAAGCATGCGAGGAAGTAATGTGTAGCTAGAAGAGGAAGAGTGCACAGAATTATGATGTGCGAAAAAGAAGAGGAGAACGCAAAAGAACAACCGTGAGAAAGAAGCATGAAAACAAAAGGCGCAAAATTTTAGCGCGGGAGTTAGATAGTGCGCAAAGCATGCGGAAGGTTGAGGCGCAAAGAAGAAGAGGCACGTGAAGAAGCGGTAGCTTATATGCGATTGTCAAAAATGAAGGTGTGCAAAGAGGCGCAAAGCTAATGAAGGCATGAGTAGGGACAATGACATGCGGAGGACGCAACTAACGGCGCAACAAAATGCGAAGCGTGAGCGAAGGTTGCAAGGAAGCAAAAGGCGGAGACACGCACGAGAAGGTGAGGAGCGTGCGGGGAGAATGAAGGCGCAAAAGAATAAAAGGAACACGCATAAATTTTGAGGACGCTCGGGATGAAGACAAGGGCGCAGCAAAAGCATGAGGGACGAAGCTCGAGGCGACAAGACGCGGCAAAGTTGGCAAAAGGATGACAAATGACAAGTTTGCATGGTCATGTGGTCGACAATGACTAGATGATTGAGAGGCCGATCGAGGATTCAACCACCGAGTGACGAGGCACGACAAGATTGGTCAAGAGAAGATCGGAAGATAAGGGCATTTATGACCTTGAGTTCAATTTTGGATATGTGCGGGCAAATCGAAGGAACCAAAGAGAGGAAAGAGAAGCAAGAAAGACCATGCACACGCAGCTATAAAAGGAGAAAGAGTTAGCCGTTTTGCGGGTTGTGAGAAGAAAAGCCCGAGGTTAGAGGGACCAAAAAAAGGTCGGGATTAGGCCCAGAGCCAAATAAGAAGTTTGGGTAGGTCCTTATGAGGGACCATCATTTGTAAACCTCCATAAGAAGCGTGTCGAGCTCCCTAGTGAGTAAGATTGTAGATGTCGTATGGCATTTTTCCTATTAATATGAAAGTTTGTAATTTAGTGCAACCCATTGCATGACTGCATGTCAGACGCTGTATCGGGAGTACCCGTTCGTCATCAAATAGTTCGTAACGTCAAGAATCTCCGGAAGATGGCTTGGGACATGTGGTGGTTGATGAACATCTAAATCTCACTTGCCTTCTCATAGACTTTTTGTAATCCAAGCAATTTTTATGACCAATTTTTGTAGCGGTAAGTTGAGGGAATGAAGCTGCGCAAAGTGCGCCGAATATGTGCTTGTACCTTGCCTCGACCAACAACCCTACTGACTCAACAATTTTTTGCATTGTTCATTATAACTTGGACAACATTTTGAGGCCTCACTACCTCAATAGACTCTACAAAGATGTCGGCAAAGAATTGGGCATCCTTCACCTGCCCCTCACAATCAATAGCCCTTAGAAACATTACCCCTTTAGGGCACACTGCAACCACATTGATCAATGGCCTATTTGTCGTATCTTTCCATTCGCCGGAAAGCGATGGACACCCCGCTTCAATCCGTTGATTCTTGATTGGAAACAATGCCTCTATCTTTTTTATTTCTTTTGACAATAAGGTGGTGCGCACCTTTTCATGCTCTAGGCTAGTGTACCCTTTAGGGGCTTCATTAATACATCTCATCATATCCCGCCAATATGGTAATTTAACAACATTAAAAGGGACACCACGTGCATAAATAAAACGCCCAATACCTTGGTCGGCTATGTCCCTACTTTCATTCTAGAATGCCCTTTCCAATGGGCTTGCATCTTTTGTTCTTTTGTTAAAAGCAGATGAATCCTTTACCCCTGGCTACTCTGACGGGTGTAGACAAATGGGTGATTTGGGGCCATAACATCAACACATGAAGAAACAAGTGGCTTGCTACTCAATCTTCCTTTTTGCCATAGGATGCTTGGATTTTAGGGCAATTTCTACATTCACTTCCTCTTGCTTTTTGATGTATGCAAGGGTCTTTGCACATGGCAACCCCTTTCCATCCAACCCTCCACGCCGTCTGATTTTGTGGCCTATAGCCCCACACAAATGGGCTTTCACCTCACTGTAGTAGTTATTAAATTGTATTTTACAGTTTGAGCAAATACAAACAACGCCCACTCCACCTAGTAGTTGTTCTATCTATGTGACATGCCTCCAAAGGGGGAAGTAGGATTGAATTTGAACGGGAAATCTTCAAACCTTGGCCATAGATCTAGAACTTGCAGCCATTTTAACTGCAATGCATTTTTAAAAAACAATTAAGTGTTGAGAGGATGTTTAAAATCAAAAGTTGAAAATTAAAGCTTAAAACAATATTACAATAACAAAAAAATGAAAACAATTACAAAATAGTAAATACAAACTAAAAATTTCAAAAACCACAAAATACTTACCTCAAATCACCAAACACCTTTGTTGCAAGCTCCTTGAACTCCTTGGCACTTATTGCAAGCTCCTTGAACTATATGGCACTTGTAATCAGCCCTAAGCAATTGAAAATTAGAGAAAATATGAAGGTGAGAGTCTAAATGTGCAATGAGAGGCAAGTATGCAAATGTGAGGTTAATGTGTTGTTGAAATAGAGTTTGGGAGCATGTTTTAGGGTTTAGAAGACTTTTAATGTTAAAAATTTGGTTTGACCTTTATTGACCCAAAAAAATAAAATAAAAAATCGTCGCTTTTATTGTGGGTACACCACGAGTACAAACAAGGTACATCCGGACGTACTCGAGTGCTCTCGGGTACATCCTCGGATGTACACAATCTGTCATATGTACTGCATCTTGTCGATGTACCCTCCACATACCGTACAAGTATTACATACCAAGTACAAGCAGTGCGTACCCATACCTAGGATTTGTACCTATGTACCCGATAATGTAGATTCCACCCCATAGAATGCCCACTCATATACCATCAAGCACCCTTGTTCTTAAGATCATACAACCTACCGTATATGACTAGTCCTTTTAGCCCACCCTTGTTCAACCTACATTACTATCATGTACACCCCGTGTACAATTTGTTCTTGGTCCTTCTAGACCACCCCCTGTTTGACCTACATTACTATCACGTACACCCTGTGTACAATCTATTGTTGGGAGCTATATGACATGCTTTATCCATCCCAACCTATACACCCTAAATCTTTCTTCCGCCCCATACAATCCCCACTCGTACACCTTAGCAAACCCATTGAACAACCGAGGGACCCTTGCCGATGATATTGTAAAACTTGTTGCATATGACTCATTCTTCTAGCCCACCTTTTTCAACCCGCACAATTGTCCTATACAGCCTGTGTATAATCTATTGTTGTATGCTCTATTGAACACGCCCAGCCTAAGTAGACCCACTTGTTCGACTTGCCTAGGTCATACACCTTGCATCCTATTAGATTATAGTACTTCAGAATGCATCCAACAAGGCGCACGTGTGGAACTTGGGTGCACTTCAGCAGAGTGTACGGTCATAGAGGGCAGTCCCTAGGATAAAATCAGGTCAAGGGAACCATGCCATTATTCATTCTTCCACTTCATACAATCCCCACCCATATGCCCTGGCAAACTCATCAAACGACCTGACACACCCTTATCGTTGAGATCATATAGCCTACTACATATGACTCATCCTTCTAGCACACCCTTGTTCAACCTACACAACTATCACATACACCCTGTGTCCAATATGTTGTTGTTTTCCCTATTGTAAGTGCCCAACCTAAGTAGACCCACTTTTGTGAACTTCCTAGGTCCTGCAACTTACAAGTTGTTAGATTGTGGTACTTCAAAATGCATCCTCCAGCAGGGCATAAGTGTGAAACCTAGACACACTTTCGCAAAACATACAGTCATAGAGAACTGCAGTCCCATTCTTGGTTGTCTAGATTCAGCAATCGCTTTTATGTAGTGTGTTTCCCAATTTTAGAATAGCAATGTTTTATTAAGTAGTTTTCTTTTGTAAAGTTTTAGTTTGTCAATTTAAGGGCGCAAATCCCTGGGGTAAAATTAGGTCAAAGGTTAATTTCATTTTCGGTTAGATCCAATTTTAGGGTCCGGGCTATTTTTAGCATCTCTTGTTCAACTATAAAAGAAGGCCTGGGTAGGTGTTTTATTCGATCAGTAAATGTTTTTTAATGTGTGTTCCAAAGAATTGTAGCTTCTATTTTCCAAATTAATAAAACAGTGATGTGATAGGAGCAGATCTAAGTAATTTTCAGTTTGTATTTCTCTAAGAAGATTAGTATAATTTTTTTCTCATCCCGATGATGGATCATGTGGTTTGATCCGAAACGTCGATGACAATAAACACACAATTTTTTCCATAAACTAATCTTCTCATACATATGGACTCTGGAAATTTGTTCTCTTATAGTATTTCTCTATTGTATGTTATTGTAAGATTATCGCATTAAAGTTCAGCAGTTTTGAATGGCCTTCAGTTTTGACATGTCTAGTTGAGGTTTCTTTAAGATCAGAGTCTGCTTACCATGGTGTAGAGAAATTTCAACATGGCATCAAAGCTAGGTTTCTGAAATCTCCCAAATTCCATGTACAGAGAGGTTAGCTATCTGGAGCAAAGAGATGTCAGAGGACTTAAGTGGACAATATGTGAAGGAGAATTGTGTCAGTTATCGGCAAGTGGACTTGCGAAGGATTGTGGAGTGTGAAACCCTAGTTGATCCAGCAATCGTAAATTGAAGCTTGTTCGAACAGTTGCAACAATGGCAACTCCCAATATGCCAGAAAGTCGCTTCTTGGAGGGATACTCTAACTATTTGTCGTGGAAATTAACATTGTAGAAAATTTTGGAAGAAATAAAATTACAATACCTTGTGGAAAAGAAGGTTACGCCGCCCATAGATCCCAAAGATCTACGGAGTACAACAAGAAGGCAATAAAAGCAAAGCAAATCATGTTAGATTCAGTGAGGTACCATCTAATCCCTCATATTGCCACCAAGAAGACTACCAAGAAGATGTACAATGCCTTGGGAACCTCGTACCAAAGTGTGAACATATCCAAGGTGATACTTCTAAGGAACAAGCTCAACACTACCTACATGCATGAGCAAGACAAATACAATGGCAAGCTATTTGATGAAGCTAGTTGAGCTTAGAGATCAGATTGGTGCAATTGGTGATGAAGTCAAAGATAATGAGCTAGTCCAGATTGCTCTGAATGGCTTCAATCCACCATGGCACAACTTTGTTCAAGTTATTTGTGGTTGGGAGAAGTTACCTAACTTCAAGCAATTGTGGGATGCTTTCATTGGAGAAGAGATGAGACTACAACAAGTCTTAAACACTTTAGTCTTTAAAGGATGATGTTCTAGACCAAGACCTCATCACAAAGGTGAGGAAGGAAGGAAAGAAGGGATTTAAGAATGGCAAGAAGAAATAAGATTCAAGGTGTTCTAATCACCAGAAGAAGGATCTAAGTCATAACAAGTGCTTCGATTGCAATAAGCATGGCCACTATGCTTTTGCGTCCAAAGAGGAAGAAAGGAAAGGGCAAGCAATAGCATAAACAATTTGCAAAAAGTGCGGAAGCTAAAGGAGTAGACGAGTTGATTGGTAGGCTTGACACAACTTTCTCTATGGTGGCATGCCTTTCCAACAACACAATCTCAAGTGTTGAGAGGTATGTTGCTAGTGAAGCCTCAAGACATATGACTTTGTACAGGGAAGCCTTCTTCAAATTGAAGTAACAGCATACCGGCATGCATGTGGAGCTTGGTGATGATGTCGAGTACTCAATGACTGTGATAGGGTCTATCTCATTACGCAAGCCAGTAGGAGAATTTCTAGAGCTGCATGAGGTATTGTATGTTCCTGATATGACTAAAAATCTCCTTTCAGTTTCTTTTCTAAAAGATTCAAAGTGTAGGGCCAAGTTTGATGATCAGCAAGTAATCATCAAGAAACATAACCCTAAGCCCAGTCGAGTCTTGGCCAAGGGAGTACAAGAGAGTGGCCTTCATAGGTTGTTGGTAGTCCGGTGAAGCAGAGAGATTTGTTGACCAGCAGTGACAATTTGTGCAAGCTTTGGCATAGAAGATTTGGGCACTTGAACTATGGATTGTTGCCTCTTCTGAAGGACATGGTGGTTGGATTCCCTAACTTCAAGGTGAAGAAGAGGGGTGTACTGAGGATGTGCTCTGCAAGCATACCGAGGCCTTTTCAAGAGGTGAGCACGGGTCAAGGGGATTTTATATCTGATTCGTTTAGACGTTTGTGGACCTATGTCATCAACCTCGTTGACAAGTAATTTGTACTACGTAATTTTATTTATGATTTTTCTAGAAGGATTCCCTAACTTCCAAGTGAAGAAGAGGGGTGTGCAAGGGATGTGCACTTGGCAAGCATGCCAAGGCCTCTTTTCCAAGCGGTGAGCACAGGTCAAGGGGGATTCTAGATCTGATTCATTTAGATGTTTGTCGACCTATGTCATCAACCTCATTGACAAGTAATTTGTACTATGTAATTTTATTTATGATTTTTCTAGAAAGACCTAGATTTATTTTATGAAGACCAAGAATAAGGTCTTCGACGTGTTCAAGGAGTTCAAAGACCTTAATAAGAACTAGACAAACAGGAAGATCAAGGTACTGAGATCAGTCAATGAAGGGAGTATGCCTCCAATGACTCTGATTCCTTTTGCAAAGAAGCATGGATCAAGAGGGAGTTTACAATACATACAACTCACACCAGAATGGGGTTGTAAAAAAGAAAGAATAGGTCCTTTGGAGAGATTGTTGAGTCTATGGTTCATGGCTTAGATCTGCGTATGTTTCTTTGGGCGAAATCTTGTAGCATTGCAATCTCAATTTTGAACGTGTCATCACAGAGCGTTGAAGGACAAGACTCCGGAGGAAGCTTTTACAAGGGAGAAACCAAATGTTTCTCATTTCAGAGTGTTTGGGAGTCCATTTTTCATTCATGTTCCAGAGAAGAAGAGGACAAAGCTTGAACCCTCCAATTTGAAGGGTATTCTAATTGGCTACAATGAGACTTCTAAGGCTTACAAGATCTATGTTCCATCTCAAAGGAAGATAGTAGTGAGTCGAGATGTGAAGGTGGATGAGGATGCATGGTCTTCCAGTCCCAAGAGCTTCCAGCAGCAGTTGAGGAGACAACACTTGCTGCCCCAAGTGTTGATCCATGGGTTTCAAAGAGCATAGATTTAGATCAGGGAGATTCTAGTACAGGTATTGAGAGAGATTTATCCCCCAACATAGCCAGTAAGACTAAATGGCTTCACAGACATTGCATGAGAAAGAGGAAAAAGTTGGTCCTCCAAAGACTTCTTTTCGGCTAGGCCATCCTCTTAAGAAATTTCCCAATTATGTTGCACTGATATCTTCCATCATGAATGCAGAGCCTTCTAATTATGAGGCAACAGGAGAACAAGTATGGTAGGATGCCATGGTGGAGGCGTACAATACCATCACGAAGAATGATGTAGGAGAAAGTGTCGAGACCAATGGGGAAATTAGTGGTGGATTCCAGGTGGTTGTACAAGGTGAAGCATGCAACTAATGGCAGCATAAAGAAGCACAAGGCTCGGTTTGTACTTAGAGGATTCTCTCAAAGAGATGGAGTTAACTATGAGTAGAACGTTGCTTCAGTTTCCAAGTATACTTCTATCATGAGCATTACGTCTTTAGCAGCTACTTTTGGTTGTCAACTACATCATGATCAAATGGATGTTAAGACGGCTTTTTGAATGTCTTGATTTAGGAAGAAGTGTACATTAATCAGTCGAGAGGATTTGAGGTGCATGGGCAGGATACCCGCATGTGCAGATTGAAGAAAACTCTTTACAGGCTGAAGCAAGCACCCCATGCTTGGTACTCTAGGATTGATGAGTACCTATTAGGTTTGGGCTTCACCAAAACAGCTGCAGATCCCAATCTGTATTATTTATTTGATGGATCTGATTTGTTGGTTTTGGTCCTATATGTAGATGACCCAATACTTACAGGGAGTTCAAAGAAGCTCATTGTAGGGGTAAGGAAGAGTTGGCTAGAGAATATGACATGAAGTACATTGCACTGATGCACTACATCTTGGGTTTAGAGATGTGGCAAAGGACAGATTAGGTTTTCTTGGGTAAGGAAAATACACAATTGATATTTTGAAGAGGTCCCGAATGCAAATCCATCACCACTCCTATGATACCAAATCTGAAGTTACATGCTGACTTGGATTCAAATTTGGTAGATCCTTCAGTGTACAGGCAGTTGATTGGATCCTTGATGTATCTGGTTAATACCAGACCAGATATATGTTTTGCAATGAACACTTTGAGCCAGTTCATGGTTGAGCCAAGGCAGATTCACTAGGTTGTTACAAAGCATGTGCTCCGATACTTGAAGGGCACAATACATTTTGGTCTGAGATATGCAAGGGATGATGAGTTGATGCTGCATGGATTCATTGATTCTGACTGGGCAAGAGATGCAAGTGACAAGAAGAGTACTTCAGGAGTCATATCCTAATTAGGCAAAAAGCAGACTTCAGTGGCATTGAGTTCAGCAGAGGCAAAGTACATGGCAGCCAACACTGCTAGTTGTGAGGTCATGGCACTGCTAGTTGTGAAGCCATTTGGCTTCGCAAGTTGATTGCAAAGCTAACAGGTGAGAAAACGGAGCTTATGATCATTTATCGTGACAATCAGAATTGTATCAAACTCTAAGAATCCAATATTTCATGACTGCTCCAAGCACATTGACATCAGACATCACTTTCTCAAAGAAAGAGTTCAGAAAGAAGCAGTTTCTTTAGACTGTCCCGACAGATCAGCAGGTATGTAAATATTATGACAAAAGCTTCTACCAAAGAGGAAGTTCAAGATGTTCTAGGAGAGATTGGGATTGGTGAACACATTCATCAATAAGAGGGAGTATTAGATTATGGTACTTCAGAATGCATCCTCCAACAGGGCGCACATGTGGAACCTAGGTGCACTTTAACAGAGCGTACAATCGTTGATGTAGTCCTATTCTTGGCAGTCTTATTCTTGGCTGTCTATATTTAGTAAATGTTGACAGTCTTATTCTTGGTTGTCTATATTTAGTATTTACATTTATTCAGTTTGTTTTCCAATTTTAGAATTATAGCAATTCTTTATTTAGCAATTTGTTTTTCTAAAGTTTCACTTCGTTTATTTAAAGGTGTCGATCCTAGGAAAAAATTAGGTCAAGGGTTGATTTAATTTTGGGATGGATCCAGTTTTAGGATTTGGGCTATTTTTAGGGTCTCTTCTTCAGCTATAAAAGAAGGCCTAGGGTAGGTGTTTTATTCATTCAGATTTTCATCCAATGTACGATATTTTTCTGAAGTGTGTTCCAAGGCATGGTTGCTTATGTTTTCCACTTGATAAAATTGTGATGTGATTTGGAGTAGAACTAAGTATTTTTCAGTTAGTGTTTCTCTATTGTATGTGATTGTAGATTCTAGCATTTAAAGTTCAGCAGTTTTGATTGGCTTTCAGTTTTGAGCTATCTAGTTGAGGGTTCTTTAAGATCAGAGTCTGTTTACCATGGTGTAGAGGAATTTTCATTGCACCGAAGCCCACCACTCACCCAGTCACACTACCAGTCCCCATACGACCTGCATGTATGCCCAATCCGCCTATAGCAGCCATACGACAACAACGAACTCAGAGACACGGCAAGCAGGCCTATTGTGCGTTGAACTTGCATATGATCATCCACCGGAGGTCTTTATGGCACAATGGAAGGATTGTGATCAAACAAATACTTCTCCTTTTCTTGAAAAATTCACTGAGAATCACACAAAAATCATTAAAAAGGAAGTTATGCTATATTCTTCAAGAAATCCTAACAAAGCAAGCTCTTCTCCAACATGCAAGTCCACCTCAATATCAGCATTTTCTGCTACACTTGCCACAAATTCCATATTTGGGGTAACTGCTACAGAGGGTACATCTTACAGAGATTCTCTTCAAGTGTTACGCCCACTAGTGGTAACAATGGGATGTCCAATGAATTTTTAATGGATTTGTAACGTAAATCATTGTAGCCCACTAAGAAAGTGAGACATGCCTTACAAAAACTATACAATACAGGGAACGACCCAAAGATAAAAGGACATAATACGAGACATGGGACAGGACCTTGATAGATAGATGACAAAAGAAGATGTGGAGAAATTTTTCCAAGTTCTACAGCACCATCCAAACAAGCGACTCCACGATATGAAGAGTTAAGGAAAGGATTTGAATTGAGCAAGAGAAATTCGGACAAGACACAATGCTAGGTCAGTATAGTAGATATAAGCCCAAAAAAAAAAGACGCTCATTTATGGTGGACAGAGTTTCCATATGTTCTGCTTTTGGGCATAGGTATTTCGCAGTTTCGGCCATCTTCTTTATATCATTTTATCTATGGGTGGTGTCGGATGGGACTTCAACTTCTTTCAAGGGGGGCGGGGGTAATGTAGACTGTCTGTATTGTTATCAGCATCTTGGGGGTAATGTAGATCCAAATATGATTGAAGGCAATTTTAGAGGTGATCCAAAGGCATTTGGGGGGTGGTTGGTAATGTAGACTGTTTGTATTTTTATCAGCATCTTATTGTTACTTATGTGGTTAATATTATAATGTTGGCATTAGGCAGTTTGTAATTACTCTTGTCAGTTGTGTTGGCATGTTGACGATTGTGCCAACCGGCAACCATCATTTGTCTTATAAATGGAAGGATATACATCAGGAAGGGGCATCCATATTAGGTCCTCCCTAAACATTATGAATTGCATTGAGACTTTATCTTTTACGAATACAAAGTTGTTATTGTTTGAATATTCTGCTTTGCCATGGTATGTTATGCAATTACTATTTTGTGTATACTCCTATTGATAAGTCTAATATTTCAGTAGACATTAATCATAATATGCATATATCCTCTCACATATCAGGATCCAAATGTGATTGAAGGCGATTTTAGAGGTGATCCAGAGGCATAGGTTGAAGGAGTAGATGTCGCGGTCGAGGTTGCAAGAATTGCTCGAAGTTTGATACAGAGCAATGGGGACTTTGGCATGAATTTATTAGAGGAGAAAAATATTGTAGTTGTAGCAAGACTGTCAAAGGTACACGAGGGAGTATTGGTATGAGCATCATTCAAGCAACAAGGGAGAATGCAGGAGGTAGTAGCAATTATATATATTGTACACTCATTTGTATTATATATATAGAATGACCACAAAAGATATACAAGGAAGCTTCCATGAGAATAGAGATGTACTTAGAAATATGTACAACATTTCATAATATACAAGCCCATGTGACAATAGTTAATAGTAAATACAAGTATGAGAGGTCTTAAATATACCTATCTAAAAAATCGCAAGGCAACTATCTTGGATTTGCCACACATTGCACCCAATGAAGTGTTCCTCATTGATTAACAACTCCATCATCTTCTCCACAAATTTCTCACTAAATAGTGACGGAGGGCCTTAATATAGCTGCACCACTACGTTGCTCAAAAAAACTTTTCGGGAAAACAAATGAGCTCCAAACGCCACCATATACCCAAGATATTACGTTTTTTCGATTGCCTTCATCCAGCAAGAAGAAAAGTTGCAATGTGATGATCAAATGTACATCAAATTCAAGGTTGACCATTTTTTTGACATCTCACACAATTACACTCAACCACCACCCTCGGTGCCATTGCATGTTATGCCTATAAGCGTAAACATATACTAGCACATATAATTATGTGTCATCATTTCCTCCTTTCTTAGAGAAAATTGTCCCCAATCTAAATGGATGATCAAAACCCACCTCGTAGCATCCAAAATGAGCTAGGAAAAAATTGATTCTCGTTGAGTATGGAGAGGATGCAAGCTACACAAAAGTGACGATGGAATTCCCAAACAAACAGAATTCAAATGTTGGATAAGGAGTTGGAGCCCATGGAATGAAATATAAAATGCATAATTGAAGCTATGAAAAGTCCCCATTTAAGCAGCCCAATGAGGAAGGGGATGAGCAATATGGAGCTCGTCGTGGATTTGCAAAAATCTTGTAATGCCCTAAGCCTATGGTGTGTGGCTAGCATAACCTTCCACTTAGTCATATGCTAGCTTCTCTATTTGCATATTGGTCGTACCCATAGCCTAATCAGGTTCTGTATAAAAGATAGCATTTGGTATTGGATCATCATATTACAAATTTTGTTTTTATTGTTAGGTTGTGAAGGTTGCCCCCTCGAAGTGACTTGGCCATATATTTCAGCGTTATACTCGCTTTCATTCATATTGCATGGATCTCTAATCTACCTTTAATTGTGAGCGATTGTTATAGTTTTGCTTATGTGATTTGTCAAATTGTGATATATTGTTGTGATTTTGCTTTAGCGATATAGTAATTCCATTCCACGTGCTATCGAGAGATTCAATTTGCGCATAGCTTTTACAACACAAGGATGCGATGAGGGAAGCAAAATTCACTATCCTAGACAAATCACTTCATTTTCTTGCAACTTTTGTTTACTTGCTTAGATACTTTTTGTTCGATGGGAAATCGTGTTGCTTGACTTGTTATATCTTGTTTGCAAGTCAAAATTGAAAACTTTTGAACTAGAGGGAATTGGGGTTTTGTTTGCACCAAGTATTCTAGCATATATTTTTAAAAATAGAAATCTAGCGAGTCATCGGATTCATCTTTGCAAGACAATCACAAGGTATATGTCTCCACAAACCCTTCTTTGTTGGCGAGTTCTTAGGTTTTTTCATTTTTGCACAATATAGCAATCTCAAAATATATGTACCATGTAGGGTGTTTTGACCAAAGAAAGGGGCAAGAATATCGTCAAATTGGGTAAGACACCGATCAAAGAGAATACATATTTGGAGATGGACTCTAGGAGGATTGCGAAGTTATGCCACCAAATTGGGAGGAGAGATTGATTAGAGTAGAGGAGAGCTTATCAAATCTGAAAAAAATCACTATAAAAGAGGATGTTGAGCAATGGAAAGATATCCTAGCTACCAAGGATGAAATACAAGTAAATGGCCAAGACAAAGAATATAACTAATCTAGACCAAAGGATGCAAGCGGGTTTCATGGAACTATCAAAATCTATCAAGGGTCACCGAATTTCAAAAGTCAATCCGACTTCCTATGTTGTAAGAAAACAAATGGGGCAACCAATGTAATGTATATTCACACACCCCACTCTTGATTCAAGTATCGGCATGCGTCAATCAACACCTAGTACTACTTATGGGTCTCTCGAAACTTTATGCCAAAGTTGGATATGTGTAAGATTGATGGCAAGGACCCACACAAGTGGATCAACTAAATGGAGCATTTTTTATCTACATTAGGTTCCATGTGAGGAAAAGGCTACAATGGTATCCTTGTATTTAAAACCCAATCAATTTATTTGGTGTCGTTGGCTATGTGCTCAAAAGAATCGGAAGAATTGCGGTGTTACTTGGTCACGAGTTGTCTACACACTACGGTGAAAGTATGTTGGATAACTACTTCAAACAATTGACCAAGCTATGTTAAAATGCACGATCAAGGACAATGTTCAACAATTTCAATCTTTATATTTGTGAGTGGATAATTCTACAAAGGAAAACCTCAAGGATGTTTTGTTGGGCAAAATGAATGGCAACATTCGACATGAGGTATCTATGTTTATGCCATCTTCTTTATCTAGCTCAATTACTGTGGCAAGAAAAATCGAGCAAAAAAATTGGCTACTAGGAAATGGACCTTCACTAACTTCAAATATCGCAGCCCTCGACACAGTCCTTCCCTTAACTCTACAAAACACCTCAACAAATTGAGGAAAACAGGCAAAAGGATGTCTTAAATGTGATTGCAAATATACTAAATGACATAAATGCGTAGAAAAGAGCCCATTCTACATTAAAGGTGCAGGCGACGAAGAAGAAGAAGGATTGGAAGGCGAAGAGGAACTAGAGGATCTGCATCCAATTGTTTCTTTCCATGCACTATCCGAGATTAGCACACCCCAAACCCTCAAGGTTGTGGGATTTTTGAAGTAACAACAAGTGACAAGATTAATTGATTCAAGAAGCATGCACAACTTCATTCAAAAGAAGTTGGATGCATGTTTGAGCTGTTTTGTTTTTCCATATCCATAATTTCAAGTCATGATTGTTGATGGGGTACTATCAATTGTTCGGAAAATGCCACGAGTATTAAACTCGCCGTAAGTTGCCGCATTCGAATTCGTGTTCGAATTCGCGATGATTAAATTCGTGAAAAATTCGCTGGTAAAAAAATCAGCGATTAAATTCGACTATGAGAAATATACATTTTTATTAAATATATAAAAACAAAAGATAAATTCACATTTCAAAAGAGAGAGATAATATCACATTTCATTGATTTCATAAGTAGCTATTACAATAATGTGATTGAAAGCAAAAACTTCAAAAAACATGTGCTCGCAGCTGCATACTAATATTCAAAATGTTGTCAAAAAGTGATGGATCAAAGTCTCAAACTTCCCTATCTAGTATGGGCTAAGTTCTACTTATTACATCAAAAAGCTCTAAATCATCTAGAGCACTTGGCTCAATCTCATCATCACTAGAAACATCATCATTACCAACATCACTAGATTCACCCTCATGTCTATCAGCATCACCAACAAAATCAAGATCATCTTCATTGTCTTGTAGGACATCCTGAAGCTTTTTTTTCTTTGAAGTGCATGCATCTTTTGCCACTTTTTTCATAGTCAATCACAAATTACTGCGAACATAAACAAGGTCCCCCAGTTTTCCTGATAACAACCTATTCCTTTTTTTTTATTGAACATGGTCAAAGCTGCTCCAATTCCTCTCACATGCTGATGCACTTACCCCTTGACTCAAGACTCGAATTGCAAAATGTTGTAGTTCAGGGGTATCTGCTCCATAGAATCTCCACCATTCATCACCATCCATGTCTTCCCTGTCATCTATTGCTGATTGGGTTCCAAACAACCCATCCCCTCTCCTGTATGCTCTAAGTTGCTCTCTGGTTTTCTTTGCAACATCTCGATCTGGAACAAGCTTTTCAATGGCTGCATAAATCCCGCTCATCACTTCACGGTCACTTTCTCTTTCAATGTGATAGAGTGTCGGCTCCAAATAGCATGTTCTTTGCATGCAAATGAGTATGCATCATCCTCCATCTTCCATCACAAATATCCCATATCTCACTATATTCTGCTTCCACATTATTGAATGCCTTCTGGATGTCTTCTTTGCAACGGTCCATGCCCTCATAAACCATGCCCATACAAGGGGTATCGCCATCAACCATGCGGAGCATACGAACAATGGGTGCACACATTTTTAAGACCTTGGCTGCATTTTCCCAAAAGTTAGAGCTCAAAATGATTTGCTCCACTGTTTACCTTTAGATTCTTTTGCAAGAACTGAATCTTCCCACTCTTTGCTGCAAACAACAGTTCGAAGGGCTCCTTTCTGCTCAACAACTCTTTTCAAAGTGATATAGAAGGAGGCAAATCTTGTGTCACATGGCTTCAACAACTCCTTAGATGCATGCCTCCTATAGATACTCAATGTGAGGCGATGGTTTTTTATAAAATTGGCAATTGTTCTTCCTCTTTGAACTGCTTCATGTACCCAAGGAAATTTGGCTAAGTCATGGAGTAGTAAATCAATGCAATGGGCTGCACAAGGACTCCAATAAATATGTGGGTACTTCTCTTCTATCAACTTTCCAACCTCCACACAATTGCTAGCATTATCAGTAACAACTTGAACCACATTTTCTACACCAACTTGAGAATCGCTTCATCCAAAATGTTGAAGACATACTCGAAGTTTTCTTGTGTTCCATGGTGTCAATTACTTTTAGAAATACAACACCTTTAGGGCAATAGACCAGCACATTGATAATGGTCTTTGACACATATCGACCAACCATCACTCAAAATGGTGCAACCTATTAACTTCAAGAGTCTTTAATATCGGCCAGCTTTTTTGGTGACCTATTTTTTAACCTCTTCAAAAGTGTAGTCCTCAAAGCCCTCGACCCGGAGTTGTATAACTATTTCCAAACTTAATGGATTGTTGAACTGCATTTTTGAAATAAGGACTCCTGGCAACATAAAATGGAATGGCAGATTCATAAAAGAAATCAGCCCATGCATCATCAACTTGCTCTTTTTCAACAGGTTTCCAAAAGCTATTCAGTGTCGCTGCCCCAGTTTTAGATGTTGGCATTACAGAGCTTGTGGACATGGTGGAGGAGAAAGAAGTATTTGGCACTCTGGGCCTAGAAAGCTCACCTTGAATTCATTTTTTTTGGGCCCTTTGCTGATTTACAACTAATGAATGCTTGTAGTCTTTCTCCAACTCTGCTTTTATTTCAGGAGTGATATTCCGACATTCTTCCACACCGCCTCCTTGACCACCCGGTATGCCAAGAAGGTGGTCCATTACTCTTGTCAATGTCCCACTAAAAGAATGCTGACATAAAGTGCACGTGAGATTTGTCCGACCCTCACGGCGCATGTATTTCCATCCCGCAACATTTGATTTTGGAGGCGCCATACGGATACCAATATAACAACCTGCATTTTTTGAAAAAAATAAACAAAGAATCAAATCATACAAAAATTATTATCATGTATTTAATTTAAATGTATGATAATAATTATTATTATTATCATGCATTTTAATTAAATAAATGATTTAAGAAACATAAAAACACCTTAATTTAACGATATACTATATAATATTTTATATATCAATTAACATAACGATATAAAATATTATTAGCCTATTAAACATTAATGAAACTATAATTTATAATGCGAAATTTATTAAACCTAAAAAATATGAATAGTTTAAATTTAATTAATTTTATTAAACCTAATAACTATAAATGCCTAAATCGTATCAACCTAAAATAAAACTACATTTTATTAACATAAAAAAATGAATAGTTTAAGTGTTAAACTTAACATAAATCTAAATTAAATTATTAAATGTTTAATAATTTTAATAAACCTAAACCTAAATTTAATAATTATTAAATGTTTTTAACAATTTTAGCCTAAACCTAAACGAACCTAAATATTTTAATAAATCTTTAAGTTATTGTTTATAAATTTTAATAACAAAACTAAAGGTTACGGAAAATACATCCTTTGGAGAGGTCACTGGAGAGGTCGATGCGAGTCTCAACTGGTCTAAATAATGGCTCTCCTCAGCTGCAGGTCTGTTTGAAGACAGACCACTCGCACAACAGGGGCTCTTCTCGGCGGCAGATGCTACGAAAAGACAATGCACACAGTCACTCACACACCAGCTTCAAAACCAATCACGAATCACGAGCTTGAGCCACACAAATCACGAGCCTGAGCCACACAAATCACGAGCATGAGCCACACAAATCACGAGCTGAGCCACACGAAAACGAATCACGAGCCTGAGCCACACGAAAACAAATCACGAATCACGAACTACGAAAAACACTCACAGTCACCACGAATTTCACTCGAATCAGTATTAGAATCACTCCCAGACTCGGCGATGTGGTGGACTCACTCCCAGACTCGCCATTTTATAGATAGGGAGCAGAAACCCTAAATGCGTTTTACTGTTGCGAATTTGAACGATTTTAAGCATTTAAAAATATATTTAACCCTCGAAAACCGTGACTACATAAATGCGATTAAATTCGCCGAATTTGAACGTTTTTTTGGGCTCCTTAAGTAATTCGTCAAATTCCAAATTTCTACCTTCAAATACGACGAATGCGGCAACATAGAACTCACCATGGGGGCTACCTTTTGATTGGTCCTATATTTGCCATTCACATGGGGGCGCAGATATAGTTTTAGGAGTCCAATGGCTACTACCCTGGGCACAATAGAGGTGAACTTTTGAGACTTGTTCATGTGTTTTCGCTTTGAGGGAAGACTTTCGAACTAAGAGGGTCAAAGCAAAGGCAACACATATGGTAAGCTTTCATCGGATGCAAAAGTTGGTTAAAAGGGCCTAGCTGGTTTTGTGACACAATGATTTTCATTAGAAGCAAAGCAAGTGTATGCATCAACACCACTAGATCTTCAAGCTATTATGAACAGGCATTCGGTAGTTTTGGCGATATGCCAAAAGGGCTGCCTCCCAAAAGAGATTACAATCATACCATTTAACTCATACCAAAAGCCTCGCAACCCAACATCAATTTGTACAAATACTCGTATATGCAAAAGACTTAGATTGAAAGGATAGTGAAGGGAATTCTAGAAGCCAATATTATTCATGATAGTCAAAGTGCGTATTCTTCTCCAATGACGATGGTGTGTAAGAAGGATGTCACTTGGCGCATGTGTTTAAACTATCAAGAACTCAATACATGCACCATCAAAAATAAGTATCCTATTCCTATAATTGATTATTTATTAGATGAATTACATGGTACATTTTTTTCAAAGCTAGATTTTATATCGGTGTATCGACAAAATAAAGTCGAGAGGATATCCCGAAGATGACCTTCCGTACATGAGGGCCATTATGAGTTTCTAGCTATGCCTTATGGTCTCACAAATGCCCCTTCTACATTTCAAAGTTTAATGAATTCCATATTTAAGCTATTTTCGCACAAGTTTGTCTTGGTGTTCTATGATTTACTAATCTATGGAAAAACATGGTATGACCATCCAAATCAAGTTTTACAAACACGAGCAAAATCAGTTGTATGCAAAGCCGTACAAGTGTGCTTTTGGAGTCAAAAGTGGAATACTTGGGTCACATTTTCTCTCATGAAGGAGTCAAGATTAATCCTCACAAGATCAAGGCTATGGTGGAATGGAAAGTACCTAGAACCCTCAAGAACCTCCATGGATTCTTAGGAGTTACAGGATGCCAACTCGATCTCGACAAAAATTATAGCAGGATAACAGCACCACTCACAGCTCTATTCAAGGATTACATCCATTGGAATGAGGCAGCCACCAAGGAATCTAAGAAGCTTAAGGAGGCCATGTGCACCACTCCGAGTTCTTGTCGCTCGCAATTTTACCAAAACCTTAATTGTAGAATGTGATGCATCGGGGCATGGTATAGGTGTAGTCCTCATGCAATATGTCAAGCCCATTGCATTTAAGAGTCACCAACTTAAAGGTAAGTATTTATTGAAACCCATTTATGAGAAAGAAATCTTGGCTATTATTCTTCATGCGCTCGCAATTTTACCAAAACCTTAATTGTAGAATGTGATGCATCAGGGCATGGTATAGGTGTACTCCTCATGCAAGATGTCAAGCCCATTGCATTTAAGAGTCACCAACTTAAAGGTAAGTATTTATTGAAACACATTTATGACAAAGAAATCTTGGCTATTATTCTTCGTGCAATCAAATAATGGAGACCCTACCTTATGGGAAGACTCTTTAAGGTGAAGACAGATCACAATCATCTGAAATATTTTTAAAAGGAGAGTCAATTTGTAGAAGAGCAACAAAATTGGGTCATGAAGATGTTGAGATGACTTTGAGATCATCTACAACAAAAGTGAAGGAAAATGTAGTGGCAAATGCACTATGAAGGAGGGATGAAACCATAGAAACATTTTTGTGTGTCGTATCCATATTACAAGGTGGATTGGGTGGATGAGGCAAGATCCTAACAGCAGCAGGACACAGATACAAAGAAGCTCATTCATCGACTTCAGCAAGATCCTAGCATTTCAGATAAATTTGTGTGGAGAGGGGACTCCTTGTAGTACAGGAGTAGGCTATACCTAAGAGAAAGCTTGAGCCTTACGCAAAAGATTCTGAGGAGCTCCATAATTTTCTTCAGTTGGGGAACATTTTGGATTCTCGAAAACTTATCTTCGGGTCAAGTAGGATTTTTTGGGGCGAAGGGCTCAAAGGTGATGTCTAAAAATTTGTGTCAAAATGTTTGGTATGTTAGCATAACAAAGGTGAGACAATTGAAACTCCTAGCCTTTTGTAGCCTTTATCTATCCCTAGCCAACATTGGGAGGAGGTATCCATGGATTTCAATATAGGATTTGTAATGTCATCATAGTGGTCATAGGTAGACTCACAAAAATGCCTATTTTTGTCTTGTCCCATCCTTTTTGGCAAGTACAGCAGCAACAACATTCATGGAGACAACTCAGAAGCTACATGGGACTCCTAATATTATAGTAAGTGATCGTAATCCCATATTTACTGGTAATTTATGTACTAATTTATCCTCTTATTTGGGTACTCAGCAGGATTATAGTAATTTATATTTTACTTGTGATAAGCAGGCACAATGGGTTAACTAGTAATTTATGTACTAGTTTATTCTCAATCTAATGGGCAACTAGAAGTGGTCAATAATTGCTTGAAAGGGTATCTCCACAATTTTACTAGTGATAAGCAGGCACAATGGGTTAACTAGCTACCATTAGCAGAATGGTGGTCTAACACGCCATTCCATACTTCTTCCTAAATATCCCCATTTATGACATTGTATGGCTACCGTCCACCATCCATCATCTCATCCTTGAAAGAACAACCACAGGTGCAAGCGATTGAGGAGCACATTAAACACCAACTGGGGGTACTTTATAGTCTCATGGAGAACTTGGCCATGGGACAAAACTGAATGAAACAGTAAACTGATCAGCATAGGAATGAAGACACCTTGATATATGAGATTGGGTTTCCAGAGGTTGCAGCCATATAGCAAATATCCCTTGAGTGGCAAAAGAAGGATAGCAAAATATCACCAAAGTATTGTGGTCCATATCAAATCTTGCAAAAAATCAGCAGCACGACAATACAAATTGGAGTTACCTCAGTCAGCCAAAATACACCCCCGTCTTTCATGTTTCATGTTTAAAGGAACTCGCTGGCCAGAAGATTCCAACACATACAAAGTTGCCTAAGCTTGATGAAGACGGAAAAATCATCTTGGAACCTAAAGAGATTATCCACCTTCGCTTTAAGAGACGGCAGACGAGGATGAACACACAGTATCTTATCAAGTGGAAGAATCTGCCAATAGAAGATGTGACATGGGAGGACGAAACTTTCATATAGAAGCATCCACAAATGGTTGACTTTAAGGAACACTTGTTTGAAGGGGGGACTTGTTTGAAGGGGGGCACTACACCCTTAGCCTATGGCATGTATTGGGATATGTTTAACTGACTTATAAATAGCATAGCCTTTAACTTAGTTATGATAATTTCTCTATTTGCATATTGGTAATCCATAATAGCAGTCGGCTTATGGAGTACCCATGGCCTAATCAGGGTATTTTTGAAGGAGTGGTTAGCATTAGATCATCATATTACAAATTTTGTTCTTATTGTACGATAGTGGAGATTGCCCCCTCAAAGTGGATCAGCCATATATTTCAGTATTTTGGTCTACTTTCATTCATAATGTGTGGATCTTCCGTATTCTGCTTTTAATTGCAAGTGACTGTTATTGTTCTCCTTATGTGATCTATCATATTGTGATCTATTGTTGTGATTTTGCTTTAGCGAAATAGAAATTCCATTATAATTCCTAATTAAATTGGGGAAGAAGAGTGTATTGTAGTTGGAAAGAGAGACATGCTCACAAGTAGAATCTCATATATAACAATAGTAGTCTCAAAATATCTAAAAGAATATCTTCGCCACAAGTCATGTGGCTAATCCCTTGGGGAGGTCATGATGCCTTATGAATAGAATGGTAAGGATATTGTGAAAATGGTAGAGAAGGATAATCATCAATTTCCTTGACAACTATAGGAAGTGAAGATTACAAACACAATTGCGAAGGCAAAGCCAAGTTTCTAGGCAAAACCATTGGAGAGATGTTGTACGGTTGTGTGTGATTGATTTTGATGAAGCAAAATTTGGAACACTCATCATTCCTTGCACTAGCTTGCTTTGGTTCCAAGTCTATCTAGTTGGAATCTGTTCAAAAGCACCAACATGAACGACATGGATTTGCTCAAGAGTGCTAATACTCTTGGACTTTTGTGAGGATTCCATTGTAGCTTTTGGAACCATTTGGGGTGATTTTTGGGATTAGGAAAAAAGTCACCAAGGTTTTGCAGCCAATAATTCGAAAACAAAACCTGTGGGCAAGTAGATTTGAAAACGTCCTTCTAACTACAAAAAATGATGCTTTGATTTTCTTACCCAGATTGCATGATATGAAAATTTCATATCTGTTTTGTTCAAGTTGTGATTGAAGAAAAAACAGTACAGCAGTTTCAGAAGGCCAACTTCTCAAGGCCGTAGATCCCTTGATACTGCTCGGAACTTTTAATATAATTGCTTGCTAGAAAGCTCTTAAAAAGCGCCATCTAATGTCGAAAGAATCATTTTCATCTAACACTTCAGTTAGGATAAATTGGCACTACATGATGAGGCACTTTTTGGGAGTAAAATTTTGCAAGATGACTGGAATACCAACACAGATTTGAGAAGCCACTACAAGGAGAGTAGTTGTAGTGTCAATCTAATGAAGAAAACAAAAGTTGGATTAACTCCTCAAATGTAAAGGTTGATGAAGAGAAAAGATCTAGTGGAGGATAAGTGATATGAACCTCAAGGAAAATAGATCGACCTAAGGTTGTTACACCTAGTAAGGATAGTAGATGGAAAATCCTTACGCGGGCTAGATCTAAAGGCCACAACAAATGTGAAGCAAGTTAATAGGGAAAATATCAAGGAGAATAGATCGAAGGTGTTGCTTGGAAGAGCCTAAGTGTGTTAGATCTACAAAGGGTAAAAGATGTTAAGTGTTGGGAATGCTAGATCTAAAGACCATGATTGCTTGGAATGTTAAGTGGGCTAGATCTAAAGGCCACAACAAATGTGAAGCAAGTTAATAGGGAAAATATCAAGGAGAATAGATCAAAGGTGTTGCTTGGAAGAGGCCTAAGTGTGTTAGATCTACAAAGGGTAAAAGATGTTAAGTGTTGGGAATGCTAGATCTAAAGACCATGATTGATAGTCATTTACCAAATGATAGGTAGGCAATTAAAGTAACATGAGAGAATACAAGAGGTTTCCCCAACCGTACATGCTGCACACTCATTTGTATTGTGACATTGTCTACATATATAACAATTACAAAGGATATATAAGAAAGCTTCTCGAGGAAGAAAGCTTCCAAGAGAATAGAGATTCACATAGAGATATTTACAAAATTTAAGAATATACAAGCCCGTGTGGCTGTATTCAATAAAATAAACTAGCCCATGTGGTGACATCTCTTCAAGTACTTAAATAGACATACAAATTTTGATCATGTGTGTTAGGGTACTCGAAAGGAAACCTAGAACTAGAATGTCAAGCCCACCCCCTTGAGATCAACCAAAGTTGCCAAATTATTATAGTGACAAAAACGAGGGTGCCAATAGACATTGCAAAACTTGTGTCACCATATCGATACCAAATGATGAAGCGGATCATAAGTGTTGGCTCCGGTCATTCTCAAATACTCTTTGAGGAGTGGCATTTGACTCATGCATGCGAAAAGAATCGGAGGATCAATTTTAAAAGTGGGAGACATTTAAGTGACATTTCGAAAGGAATTTCGATCAATGCATGACAACAATGAGGACATCACAAAAATTTACAACACAAGACAAGGCAAGAACAAGATTACATGTTCTTATAACTAATGACTCAAGGAGTCGATTTACAAGTTGTAGGTAGGATCTATGTGTGAGCTCAACATGAGTTAAATTATTGAAAGCCTTCTTTTTTGTACACGAGGAAGAAGATGAAGATCATGCCACCAACATTTTACTAGGAGTAGGAAGCATATAGTACAGTAGTCAGTCTTGGAAAATGAATTTAAAACTTGTACCAAATAAAGGGTGTTAATTGAATGACTAGGAAGATAAAGATGAACCCTTGTCAATTGACAAACTATGAAAAGATATGATGCAAATAGTTAATGAATTTTAAGAAGAAAACAAGAACAACAATTACATCTTGTATAACTTGTAGAACAAAGGGTTAAATGAATACAAATTCCTCGAAGAACGTTTTCCATGACTCCTACCAAGTGATTGGATATTCCATCAAGGATTTTCATTTTCATAACAAGTGTTGAGACCACGATGAATCAATGGCATGCCCAAATTTGAAACGGGTCATCAATGGAAATTACATGAATCTCAAGAAAAATAATAGGTGTTAGGGCAGGAACAATAACAACATAATTCAATATTACTCGAATGGGGCAACCAATCATTGGTTGCAGGAAGTATAACGAGTGGGGTCACCTTGCTCAAGACTACTACCTATTAGGAAAATGCTCAAGCTATGCAACAATAACGTGGATGTGGAAACCACAACAACATAACTGTTTGAAGGAACCAAAGGCTTATGTCACTATCTTTGTAGTTGAAGATATGAAGGCGATGACCAACACACAACCAAAAACAACCCACTATCTTGATTCCAAAGTTGAATGAAGAGAATGGTTGAAGCAAGATTGGAAGTGGAAAAAGCCATCGAAAAGAAGGAACCAATACAGCCTCAAGAGATACTGACTAGGCACCTCACACAACCATCAAGCAATCGTCGCCAATGAGATAAGCGTATTATAAAATAAGTTTTGCAAACCTTGATGTTAATGATGCCAACTAATTTTTCAAAATTATTTGTGAATTGATGGGATGTTATTGTTGACTTTTTAAGTCTCCTTCCAGTAACGTCATGGAGCATGGGCAGAGTATGTGACGGATGGCTCACGGAGGTTTAGTGGCTGCTTGCCAAGTGTTTGACCAAATGACCGAACGAGACCTCTTCTCATGGAATATCGTAATTGCAGCTTACGGAAGATGTGGGCATCCCCACGAAGCATTGACGATGTTTAACCAAATGCAACCAGCAGGTGTCCAACCTGATCAGTTCACCTTTCTCCCAACTGCGCCAAAATAGGAGACTTAGCAGGGCAGTTTGGAGACGCAAGACGGGTTCTTGGTCAACATCCTTGAAGCATTCAACCTCCTTAAGTGGGATTTATTACTTAGACCTGTTCAAAACTCCTTCATGGGCGAGTATGACAGTTGGAGGCCAATTTTGGTACAAGAAATTTAGCAAAGAATCCAACTGATGAGAATAAGTCAAGTTTGACCCCTATACACCAGCAAACTCCTATTTTCCAGCAATTTTAGACCAAGTCAGTTGCAAGAATATGACACACTGTTCTCCACTGTGCCCAAACAGCTACTCAGCCCACGCAGAACAGGTCTAAGGCATTCAAAGGAGCTGAATGCATGCCTGGATTGTAGGCAGTAATTTTGAATTCAGTTATTCCTCTCTCATTGACTGATACTCACTTCTATATAGGACGGTAAAAAACTGGCTAGAAGGAGCCCTCTACTTTGGTGTAACAAAATTCTGCTCTTTTGAAGATTGTACACAGGCTTTAGCCTTGACATTAATAAAGAACTGATGTTTCCTTTTTCATATTTCTTGCATGTTGTGTGTAAGCTTTGGATTGTTGATCTTTGCTTGTGGACATCAATTTTTCCCTTGTAATGCTGTCCAATCCTCCTCACCTTCATGCAGAAGTATATCACTTTCTTTTACAGGTTGTATGTTGAGTATAATCAGGTTTATGCAGAATTAGTTGTGGATTCTCACCATTTGAGCCTTGTCAAGGTGAATTGTGGTCCCTCTTGATGTTGTGTTAGACTTCTTACCTTCATGCAAAGTACTTATGTGAGAGATGTGTGAGTTGAAGATTGTGTAAACAAGTTATCAGTTCTGAGTCTTGTGCTGATTGAAGCAAGTTGAGGAGTTCTCTAAGCTTTGGTGCATCACCATTTGTGATTTTCAGTTTACCTCTATCCCCTTTTCCATGACAAGAAGTTTAGTATCAGCTGTAAATAAGTCTTTCTAGTGGTGTTTTTAGGTCTGCAGGCTGATCTTACATCAGGTGCACTTAGTTTAGGCAGGAGTTGGCCTTCTTCAAAGGTTCATCCCAAGGAGCCAAGGTCCCACACATTGGGGATGTTCCAATTGTTGCACTGAATCAACTTGCTGATCAAATAGGTGCAAGATTCATGTGAAAACAGTTATCACTTCCATGATTGCACTTGTGGAACTAGCACTATTGACAGGCAAGCAAGTTGTTGGCCCCATGGTGCTCACCATTAAAAAGGGTGACAAACCAGCCCTAATTCATATGGATACTACGGGGGAAGACACTAGTGAAGTTAATTGTCCACAAGGGTTCAATGTGATTGTCCTTGTAAAAGATTTTGATGATCTACACTATGGCCGCCTACTTTCAGACTAGAGACTTCAAGCTTCTGCAATTCATAGTGTTAGAGTAAGACTTCTAGATAAATTGTGTAAAGAGAGATTGGAGAATCAACGTTTCAAGCCGCAAGCTCTTGATGAACCATAATGTGCAGTTCAAAACATCGATTCTTCAATCTCTCTCTTTATGAAAGTTATTCGAAAGTCTTACTTTTAGACTATTGGGATCAGATCAATATGCTGGTGTCTTTGGGGTTGTCCCAGGTCATCATTGCTACATAGGTAATCACTCTCAATTTGTGGTCATAATGTCTACCACACCTTGCTTTGTCAAAATTGGCTTCGTTCTACTGAGGTCCACCACAATTGGAAATATAAATTCTTCTGACTAGGAAGAAGGGCAAAAGTATATTTAAGACCTCAAAACTCGTATCATTAGCAAGGAACCAATGTTTAAGTCTTTGGATTTAATGATGACAACCTCAATTCAAGGGCTATCTTCTCAATTGATAGAAATTTTTGAACTCCAAGAGTGTTACATAGATAAAGCAAGGTCAGATAGTGGTGTTCTCAGTGGGAAAAAGGAAAACTATATGATCTTTCCACTGAATTGTTGTTGCATATGTATGGAAGAAATCAATCCAGAAAAGGACATTTTGAGGATGGAGTCAAGCTCCAAGTTACAACCTCAGAAGCCTCTACTTCAGCACAGCCGATGTTCCCTTCACAATTCACAAAATATGAGGCTAGTGATATGAACGTTGGTGATTGTAAAGGTCAATATGGGGAGAAAGGATGATCAATATACAATTAGTATTGGTGACAAATGGGACCTGCTTTGAAGGATGCAGATTTCAAAATAGCTATGGATTATATATATGTTTTTGCAAGGACCTACAAAGGTTTGAAGGGGGCTTGATTGAGTGCATACGTTTTGGGAGCGCATCTCTTGTCTAGTGTCGATCATATCATATGAACCTCAAGCATGCTAAAAACATGTAAGCAAAGAATAAGAAAATCTCAAAACATGTGAAAACAAACAAGTTTCACTCATTGTATCCAACATGAGGAAGTTACGCAAGATTAATATTTGTGTTGAGTTCCTAACTCTGAACATTGTTGCAAAAAGGATCCTTTCCTCACTCCCTTTGCATGATATTATTATTTTTAGGATGGTTGTTTTTGGCTGCAACCTGATAAGCGTTGGAGAAGAGGATCGATAATGACTACCTTCATTGTTGAGAACAAGATCAATGCATATAAAAATATGTCTTTTGACTCACACAATTCACCCGCTACATTCCACATGGTTGTACTGCATATTTTTGAGACGCTGACAACAAGAATTTCATTTGTTTTGGGTAACTAGTTCATTTATGGTGTTTAGGAGCCACCCTTGGAGGCATTAATGGAATGCATGAGGTTGTGTTGTGAGGCAAAGCTCTCCTTGAATCCTAGAAGTGTTTGTCTTTGGTCCCGCCAGGAAGCTATTAGGCCATGTAGTCTATTAGTTGAACTCAAGACAAATCTAAATGCAATCTGTGCAGTTCTCTAGCAAGAAACATTGAAGAACATGATGAAAATGAAATCCTTCTTGCATTATGAGGAGTACTACAACTGGTTCTTGAAGAACTTTTCCCATTTGTTGCACCCTTGGACACATTGACCAAGAAAGGAGTACCATTTGAATGGAAAGATTTGTTTAACAAGTGCCCTGATTTTGGGATACCTAGACTGGAGCAACTCCATGTGAAGATAGATGCCTTGAATTATGCAATTGGCTACAAACTGGCTAAGGGGGAAGTCATCAGTTTGACCAACAGATTTACTAGGCAGTTGCCATTTGTTGAATCTAGTTACCAACTAATAGCACAACGCAATGGGAGGTGTTAGAAATGGTTTGCTCAGTCCAGATGTTCAAGCACCATTTGTTGGTAAATGAAAATCCTTTTCGTTTTCCGCAAGGTACTCAAATATACGATGAAAAAATCAATAATCCGTGGATGTGTTAGTGGTTGGTCGCTACACTTGCTTGATTTCACTTTCGAACTCATTTTCTTGCCCAACAATGAGTTCAATTTCAAAATGATTGTTCTACTCATCAAGAATCGTGATTGAATCCAACAGACCAGGATCTGGTCTAGGAAACCTTCACCTGGAGTTATTGATAAGTTCCCAAATGTCCATTTATTCAGGATTGCGGTCTTATCCTTGCGGTACAATGACATGGGAAATTACTTCTTGGTGACATATTTTCCTAAGGATATACAGCCAATAGAGTGGAGTTTAGCACCCTAGGCAATTGCATGGAAATAGATTTAAAATTTTCAAAGTGCACGAGTAAATCGGTAGCTTGGTATGAAGGTTACTTGGGAAGGACCATGTTGCATAATTGCTTTACACTTGACTAAAATTGTTTGGTTGGCTTAATTAGCAGATTTAATAACAAGGCATGGTCAGGAAGTTGCTGGTTATCATCACTGAGAGTGCACATTAGATCAGGTTTGTTTCATTTGAATTTTTACGTGCTTTTAATTACCAGTCCTCCCCTGACAGTGAGCTTTATGTTTCTTAGCATGTAAAAGAAAGTGTATTCACTCTAGGCTGGCCTGACAATTACAATATGTGGTGGTAGGGCAGGCATTTCACTGAAGGTGCATAACACACATAAATATGAGCAATAAATAGAACTTGGTCACCCTTGTACCATCAGCTAGGGAGTTTGAAAGATTTAGAGTCCGATGTTGAAAATTTTCCAATGTCAAAACTGCTATGACTACTATAAATATTTTGATGGTAGAAAATTACTACTTAGCTGAGAGAATAAATTTGGCATGGGCTTCAAGTAAGCAAAACTTTTCTACAAATGGCTTTTATTTTATGTGGAACTTGGATATCATTCAGTGGCTGATATACTCCAGATTATTCTTATAAATTGGCTTCTGTTTTGTGCTATCGATAATTGATGCTTAAAAGTTCTTGGATAAGGAGTACTTCGCTGCGTTCATACTAAACTATTCCATGCTCCATCTGACCTGTATGCTCCAAACCGGTTACCATATTGGTGCATTCATGTGACCAACCATCAATTCCACAAAGGTCAAACAATCTTTGGGTAGTATAGGTTGAAGGAAATCCTCTCCCTTCGGTTAGGTGGGTAAAGGCCATCTCTCATTGGTCGAGTTTCTCACTCTGTCTATCATGGGATGTCCCGAATGCTATCTTACTTATGGTTGTACTCTTGTGCCCTTGAAACTGATCCTTCTACATCTTTAATGAATGAAGGAGAGTCGAGTTCTTTTTACTCCACACTCATATGGGTTTGCCTATATGAGTTTCCTTCAAATTATTGGCATTCCTGAAATTCTTTGGGGGCTTTGTAACCTACTTGGGGACTATTGTCCAAAATAGCACCCATGTTATTTTGACAACTTCTTTTAACTCGTAGACTTGGGCGCTTTTTTATTGAAAAGCCGCAAAGTTGAAAAACTTAGTGTTCCGGGAAATCAAGAACTTAGTGTTCCACGGCTTTCTAAAGCAGCGGAACAAACGTTGTGTTCAGCGGAGTTTGGTAAAAAGTTAGTCTTCCACGAGTTTGCCAAAGATAGTGTTCGCGAGAGTCGAAACTCGGTGTTCGCGGCAGAATGAAGAGAGTGTAGTGTTATGTGGGTTTTCAAGTCCGCATAACAAAGGAACATAAAAAACCCGTGATCAAAGGAGGTCCATGGTACAAAGGTTAAAGGTAATGCGGCATTGCGGACCAAACCAAAGACAAGGCAAATGCAAAGCCGGAACAAGGAATCCATGTAACAAGGAAAAATGTCGTGAAACACAAAAGACTACGCGGAAAGTTAAACTATGGTCGCAGATCAAGAGAAGAAAACGGACAAGTCCGTGGATCATGCGAAAGCTATAGAAGGCTGCGAAAGACCATGGAAACAAAGAACAAGGCCACGGATCACAACAAAAACATTTTAAGTCACGGAAGACAAAGGAAAAGGTATCGGGTCATCAAAAGTCCGTGAAACACAAACAAAGTCACACCTAGTTTGACCCAAGCACTTAGCCACTCCCAACAGAATTTAATTTTGAGCGGCGCCATCCTCCTACACCGGCAATCGATGGCATGCAATTGGAGAAATGTTAGGCACCCATGCGGCTGTGAAATCAATGAGGATTGGTCCTTGGTGGTTGGCCTTCTTCAATTTTGGTGTGATCGGATCTTCCCCTTCTCTCTTCTCTTCCTCCTCTATAAAATGCAACTCAATGTCATTTGTAAAGGGGTCTCTCCCGATTTCGCAAAGTCACCATGTCAAAACAGTGGTTGAGCTTTCACGAGATGCAGACTTCTGTTTTGGTCACATGCTAGACTACCCGGAAATGCCAAGTACCCCCCATACTAGGCTTGATACGTCTGGGTACATGTGCGAGTACACTATGGGTACGTGCCCACAACAGATTTCCACGTAGTTTTTTAAGTCATGAAAAAAAAAAAAAAAAAAAAACTTGAGGGCTTTGACTTGAATTGAACCTTGGAAATTTCGTGTGAGATTCAATATTTGCCAATAGGCTTTGAAGGGTTAAGAGAGATGAAAAGGACTTCATTTGGTTGACTTACTATTTGGGGGCTTTCTTGGTGATCCTCATGGGTCCTTTATTCTTCAGTTAATTTGAAAGGCATGGGAACAAGTGAAGCACTTGGTGGTTGGGCAACCTATCTTCTCTTCCTTTGACACTAGGTGCCAAGCCTACAAATCGATTTTGTCGAATTTGAAATATAATGACAAGATCCTTGCCTTGACAAGAGGCTTCTCTGCCCTTCTTTCATTTGAGAAAGGATTTAAAATATTTCATGACGTGTACAGATTTGGGAAATGGGTGGAATGGACAGACCTTAAAGCTTTCTATAAGCTTCCTCAATCTCAGTTCAGAATATATACAATGCTCAAAAATGCTTTCCCAGCTCCCACTACTGGAAATTATGAAGGATGAGAATGACTTTTGGGATCTTTGTGAGGTGGCTCAAAGGGCCCCTTATCCAAGAGGCTGCCTCCAAACAACTCTATGAAAAGATTGCCTTCTCCCCAAACTTTTCCCTGGGCCTTAACAATAAGTGAAATGGTTACGAGTCCATTAGTAGATGGACTCATAGATTTAATGTTTTGTGGTCTTCTTGTATTCGATCAAAGAAATCTTGCTTTAAAGTTTAGATGGCTTCGATTCGTAATAAGCTTGTTGTTGGCTTCTAATATTTTATAGGTTGCTTTAAGACTATAAGCTTGTTTTCTTTAAATTTTTATATATATTTATATTTTTTACTTTTTAAAAATATATTGTATGAAACGTACCCATGACCTAACATACCCGAGGTTTTTAAAAATTTGTCATTTCAACAAACCGTACCCCTACTAAAGCAGATCTAGGTCACAAATAATGTGCTCAGTGCCCTCCCCACTAATGTAATGGACTATGTATATCTTTTATCAATGAAATCTTGTTATCGTGGCTCATATCTCGCACTTTACTTGCTTTATTGTGTCTCTTACCTATATGTTCGTTTCTAGTATATCGTATGTGGGTTATACTTGGATGTGTTTTCATTTCTCCGTGTCTATAATGTGCGGAATAGAATGGTTCGCGCAATGTTGAGTTGTGACATGTATCGTCCCACCCATCCTATGTTTTTCTTTTTTTCGTGCTTCCCCTCACATGGAGAGAGATCCCCTTTCTTTTCGGCATCATAGCCACTCTTTTAGCTTAGTTTTATTTCATGCATTTCCCTCTCCCTGGTCCTTTGGAATTCTTAGGATAGCTTAGCTTAGGAGTAAGTGTTAGCGTTAGGGTGGGTTAGGTAGAGGAAGCTAGCCTTCTTGAGAGGTTGATCTCATACAGTCAAAATTCCCACATTGAGAGATCATCCCATGTTTCACCTAAGTGTTGAATTTGTAGATTCAACGAGGGTGTAACTTCAGGTGATAACAATTTTTGGCACGCCCGATGGGACAAGTTTGATGAGATTTACATCATCTTCACTAAGATTGGTGTGTGTCTTGGTGATATCCAGCCTTTAGAGGCTTCATTTCAACACATCTGGCAACTCCACAAATCCAACAACCCATTTTTCTCATTCACAGACCATTTCCATTCTTGTATTCCCTTCTCATGAAGTTGTGCAATCATGACTTCATTTCCTCATTGGAATCCTCACATGCAAGAGCAATACCATTCCATGTTTCCCAACCCTCCTCCGGATCCGTTTCATGAACCCTATCATGATGAATATGCCTATGATCCAACCCCCACTAATCCATATGGTTATCCTATTAACCATGATGTTTTTCAAGAATAGGAATATACAGATAATGGAGGCGTTTTCATGATTGATGATGACTTTCAGATCCGGGTCGAGCATGGAGGCAAACATGCTACAGATGAAGGTTACATGTGAAATCAAGGCAACTAGACTTGGTTTTAGGGATCCCTTTCCATGGGTTGGTCTTCTACCGAGTTGGTATAGCCCTCAACAGAAGTTTGACATAATGGCTAAATCCTTAAATCGATACTAGAGTGAATTGAGTTAATATAAGCTTATCAATCTAGTGGTAGGGAACCCTGTCAATGGGGCAAGCGTGGACTACATCATCATATAGCTTCTCCCATTCAAAGCGTCAAATACCTAGCTTCCTCAAAGCTCCTCCTGCTAGCCATCCTCCTTTGCAAGAGGATATTATTCCTCCTCCATCATTCGAACCCCTGCAAAATCAATCAAGAGCTCAATCCTTCCCTCATTTCATGGACCTAAATTCATGTGTGTATGAGCCTCATGAAGAACCATGTTCAAACCATGATGAATTGAAAACCAGCCAACAATTTGAGTGGCCAACCACTTGGTTTTCCCATTGCCCAATCCTTACTAAACATGAAGCTGAACTTTTGATGGAAAATGGGGATGTTATTCATCCTTGGGGCAAGAAGATGCACAAGCATGCCTAGAGAGGAAGTCTAAGGAAGAGTCGAACAAAGAAGATTTGTTGCAGAGTTTCAAGGATTGGAGCCAGGAGTTTGAGGTCATGAAGGTTCATCAAGAAGCTAACAATCAACCTCTTGCAAATGCATCAAAATCGGTTGACGTGAGATCCATTAATGTTCATCGTGAGATATCATTGAAGAATGTGACTCGAAAGCAAGGATGAAGGAATGGCCCAACCTTTTGAAGATCTTTCTGCTATTTTTCTTGATCAATTTAAAATGGAGGATACATTGATTGAGCTCGGGAAGGATGAGGTTGAGGTTGAAGAGCACAAGAGAGACGAGAACAAAACTAATTCGAGACTTTGAATGTAGAAGAGATCATTGAGAGCTTCTTGCTCTCTTTTGGTGATGAATATGTTGATCAATCTTTTCCTTCATTCAGAGAATCAGACTTGGAGGAAATCCTCAAGGAGAAGAAATCAAACATGATGATCAGATTGATCTTCACGTTGAGCTAGGGGATATACTTGAGTTGTCAAACTTCCTGTTTGAGGTGAGGAGGAGAACAATAAGCCCCATGTTAAATTAGAGTTGGTCATCGGGAGGAAACAAATGTAAACAAGTTTGAACAACTTGCAAACCCTCCCCAAAATGAGGAAAAATGTGTTAGATAGCTCTATTTATGGGGTTGAGCTTGAAAAGAATGGGCAAATCAAAAAAATCAGTCCTTTGGCTCTCAGAGTTGGATGTCCAATCAAATACATGGCTGGATTAGAGCCAAAATCAGAGTTGCCACCAATCATGTTCACTTCAGAACATGAGGAAGAATTTCAAAGTGCCAAAGGTCAGCCCAAAGCACCTATCCAAATCAAATGCAGAGCAAATTGAGGAGGTGTTTGTTCTTTTTGAGGCTGATACTTTGAACAAAAGGGAGTGCGGGCCATGTTTTCACTTCCACCACTTGATCTAGTTGCAAAATTGATCTCATGGCCGCATTTTGTAAGGAAGGGAAGTTACTTTTCCCAACCAAGTATGTGGATTTGTTTAGCTTGTTTTGCTCTTGGTTAGAGTAGAAGTAGTTTAGGTTTGCTTTTTGTAAAACAAGTTCTTTGCACACTCTACATGTTCCATTTGGATCATGTATGATTTCTCTTTTGTACATAGTTTTGTGTGTGTTTTGTGGTTGTGCACAGTTCAAATCATTCACCTTTATGAGCAGAGAATCGAGATTTTGGGGCAATTTCCAGCAAAGTAAGTGTTTACTCAAAGCTCCAACAATCAGTTCAAAACCAAGTGCAAGTTCAATGCTTCATGCAGATTCAAGGTGAGTTTTAAAGTTTGGGATCAGTTTATAAGTTGTATGCTTGACTCCATGCCCAATGGATATGTCAAGCTACTAGTCCTTACATCTAACAGCAGATGTCCCCAAAAAGTTGTCAAACCGTAGTCCAAAATAGTACCCATGCTATTTTGACAACTTCTTTTAAGTTAAGGAGTTGGGCGTTTTTGTTTGAAAATCCGCATGAAGTTGAAATACTTAGTTTTCCACAAAAATCAAGAACTTAGTGTTCCGCGGGTTACTAAAGCTGCGAACAAACGTGTGTTCGAGGAGTTTGGTAAAAAGCTTTTCCACAAAAGTGGAAAAGTTAGGGTTCGCCAAAGATAGTGTTCGTAGCGGAAGTCGGGAACTTAGTGTTCCACTGAGAATGAAGAGAGTGTAGTGTTCTCAAAGGTTTCAAGTCCGCATAACAAAGGAGTACAAGAAAACCCACGATAGGGAAAAGAGGTCCACGATACAAAGGTTAAAGGTTATGAGGCATTGCGGAGCAAAGCGGAAACAAGGCAAATGCAAAGCCAAAAGTCGAAAACAAGGAATCCATGTAACAAAGGAAAATGTCGCGAAACATAGAAGACTAAGCGGAAAGTTAAACTATGGTCGTGGATCAAGAGAAGAAAGCGGACAAGTCCGCGGATCATGCGAAATTACGAAGGCACGCGAAAGACCATGGAAACAAAGAACAAGGCCACGAATCACAACAGAAACACAAGCCGGAAGGGAAGACAGAGGAACAAGTAGCAGATCTTCAGAAGTCCGCGAAGCACAATCAAAGCCACGCCTAGTTTAAACCAGATGCTCAACCACTCCAACAACCAAAATTTAATTTTGAACAGCGTCATCCTCTTGCACTAGCAATCTGATGGCGTGTGATTGGAGAAATGTCAGGCACCCATATCCGCATGCGAAATCAACGGCAATTGGTCCTTAGTGGTTAGCCCTCTTCATTATGGCGCGATCTGATCTTCTCCCTCTCTCTTCTCTTCCTTCTCTATAAAAAGCAACTCAATATCATTTGTAAAGGATCCTCTCCCGACTGCAAAGTCACCATGTCAAAACGGTGGCCAAGCTTTCACGAGTTGCAGACCTCTATTTTGGTCACATGTAATGTGCTCAGTGCCCTTCCCCACTAATGTAATGGACTGTGTATATTTTTATCAATGAAATCTTGTTATTGTGGCTCATATCTACCCTTTACTTGCTTTATTGTGTCTCTTACCCTGTCTATTCATTTATGGCATATGTGTGTGGGTTATACTTGCATGTGTTTTCATTTCTTTGTGTCTATAATGTGTGGAATAGAATGGTTCGCGCAGTGCTGAGTTGTGACATGTATTTGCCCTCCCACCCTGTGTCTTTCTTTTGTTGTTATTCCCCTCACGTGGAGAGAGATCCCTTTTCTTTTCTGGCGCCATTGCCACTCTTTTAGCTTAGATTTAGTTCATGCATTTCCCTCTCCACCTAGTCCTTGGAATTCATAGAATAGCTTAGCTTAGGAGCAGTGTTAACATTAGGGTTAGTTAGGTAGAGGAAGACGGCCTTCTCCAGAGGTTGATCTCATACAGTCAAGTCCCACATTGAGAGATCATCCCATGTTTCATTGAGGTGTTGAATCTGTAGATTCAACAAGGGTGTAAACTTCGAGTGACAACAAGGACTTCATTTCCATAGATAACGAAATAAAGTGTTGTTTGTTCTCAACCTATCCACTATTATGCATGAATATAGACATCTGCCAAGGAATGTTGATCTCAGATCGATGCTGGAGCTTTGGGAGCTACTACTAGACTTTAAGAGCCTACCTTTCCGCTGCTACCTGTTTTTTGACGAGTGTGGGCACTTAGGGTGAGTTTTTGCTAATCATAAACTCCAAGCCCAACTTGGGAGTTAGTACCAAAGGCTCAAACCATTACGGAGAAACAAATTAATCAGTTAAAGAAGAAAGGAATTTTTGTGGCAAAAGAATCACCTTCGATTCTTTGAAGACAAGAAGGATCCTCCTCGAGACCTCACAACTGTGTTTATGCCCATACTCCTAGCATTGAAGTCTGAATTATGAGAGTCTCTAGTAGTCTCCTGGAAATGAAGAATCAAAGTATGACCATCTCACATATTCAGAAGGCTCGATGAGGAACGATACCAAGAAGCTTTGGAAGGAGAACCAACTCTGTCATAGGATGAAGAGGCGATCTCCAAAGACAATTCGTAAGTGGAATCTTACTAGAGGAGGAGAGGATTGCCACCTTTAACAGACAGAGCCAAAACTAAGTAAGAAAATAAAAAAGAAAAGACGAGGAGGAAAAACAGAGCTAGAACATGTACAAGGCAGTTCTAGAAGCTATAGGAGCAGGTTCCCAACATACTCTCACAGATCTATACACAAGGCAAAGGGAAAAAGCCACTCCACTTCAGAAATATGATTCCTTTCGTGGAATGTTAAGGTCCTGAATGCCCCTAACAAGAGGAGTCCTGAAGTTTATACATGGGATTTATGTGCTTAGCAATGTTGCAACTTGTAACATCGCAGGAAGAAGTTATGTCTTCTGTTGCTCAAACTATGTTGTCTAATGAACCTCAGTTATCTCGACAGTCCTGGACTTGAAAAACAAGTTGCAAGCATCAGAGGTGCATGCATACTTTTCCAAATTCAAAAAATCGTTTATGATCCCTGCTTGAAACTTAAGGATCAAATCAGAACAGCTCTAGAACAGATAAAGGTTTTAGGGGAATCTTCAGCTATCAATATGTCCAAAAGCCAAATTTTTTTACTATCGAGTTTGGTAGTTATGCTATGTGTGTGTCTGTGTAAATGGAAACATGGAAAACTATTTTTTGGAGCTTTCCTTCTTCCTGATCACTAATCAAGTTGAAATTAAGCTATCTGCTGGCATGTGCTGTACAAGCAAACCTAACTGAGCTTCGTCAAGTCTTTATTTATATTTAGGGGATGGTAAGCATTTTGAAATATAATTAAAAAAAGGGAAACAGCCTCACTCAAATTGCCTCACAAAATTATCAATGTTGTTGTGACCATAATCTTAGCACTATTTTGTTTGCTTACTCTCGGCATCGCCTCTTTCCATGCTACCTTTGGAAGACTATTTCACAGTGGGGCGATATATCGCATTTGTTATGGTACAATGGAGTATTGAAATCTCTTAGAGATCAGAGTTGAGTTTCATGCGAAGATTCTAATCCATATCCTTTGCACAGGATTTCTCAGTAGATCATAATGGTTATATTTAAGAGTCTTTGCCCTGGATTTGAAATCTGGCCTTGTGTAGACAAGCTCTTGTCACCATTGTTCTAAAACACGCATGAAACTTGCAGAACTCACCAGTCAGAAGGCTTGGCAAGTAATTCACCAGCAACTCGGTCAACAAGTTATTGGTGAGTGTTTGTCGATATGGCACTTAATAACACGCGAGTCCATTCCTGAAACTTGCCAGCCAGAAAAAAATTGTTTTTTTCAATTTTGTCTCCATTGCTATGGATTTGAAAGATTTTTCAACAGTTTTCCTTGTTGTACGATCTATAAATTCATTTCTTAAGCTTTTTGGCAGCATTTTGCATCTTATAGAAGTTTAATAACGATTTTGTTGCTTTTTTCCTCGTTAAGTTTTGCCGAGTTCTTTTTGCCAGGTTCCAAGTCCAAGTCAAAATTTTGGGCTGCCAAGTTTCTGCCAAATCCGAATTTTAAATTGCCATTAAGATAGCTTTAGTTTCAGCATAAACTTATTGTTATAGTGGGGTTTCTGATTTGCATCTTCAGAAAGGATTTTATATTTACCGTTCACGTGACTCAGTAATGATTTTTACAAGCTTCTTCTTGCCAGGTAAGAAAAATAATACCGTTGAAAGCACCTCCTCGCATGCTAGGATTATGAGAGCCTGCTCCACCCCCATTACCCAAGTCATTATCCAGATTCCTATCAGATGAAGAGATTGATGAGATGGAAAAAATTTCATTAAGGCAACATTTGATAGCTAGGGAGCTTCCTACATCTGGAAAGATTGAGAAATTAAAGGAAAGGATTAAGCAAGCCCTAAAAATTCCATCATTTAAACTTTGAACACAACAGAAAATAAACTGATCTTTATGATTCTGAAACTCTTCTCACAATTCGCCCAATAAAGCCAGATGTAGATATGATATTGTCACTAAATAAGTAAAACTTGATAGAATATGTGTTGAATATGCAAATTACTATTGGACAATGTTATGATTGTTTCTATATTTGGTAGCAAATAATAAAAATAATAAATATTCTGATTAATTTAATTCTGTTTTGATAATGGTAATTATGTATTAATGGATCGATCAGAAAAGAAGACTACTCTTTCGCAAGTCAAACTCTGCTAAACATAGCTCGCAGAACATATGGAAAGCAATCTTGAGCTCATGTTTCCTTGTGTAACGGGTAAACAATTCAAATTACAGTGCTCAAAATACAGGTCCTACTGGTGAGTGTTGGAGGGAAAGTGTGTGCTCTAACAGAAACTCGTATAAACCATGTTCTCTTTCAGAACCTTCATTTGTTTCCACACTTAAAAACAGATTTTTACAGGGCACATACTTCCATAGATTTTTCTGAATTATCAGAAAGTGCTGGCATGACTTACTACATTTCAGCTACAATGAGAAGGCTTTGATTGAAATATTGCTTTATCCAGTCTAAATTTCAACCCATAAGAAGGATTACTCATGCTGTGAGCTTTGCATGTGGTATATCAAATATTCCATCTCGTATCTTAGCCATTATTATTGGACAAACCCTCTAGACACATAAGGTGTATTCCAAATCAGAAAAATTGCAGACATGTAATTCTTGTTACCTCAATTATTTGGGCACTTGTCAAAAGATTTGTCACTTAAAAAGATAATCGTGGCTACAGATATTACATTGCTTATTGGAGAAAGTAGTTCCAGCATTCATAAAGAGTGTTCAATGGACCACTGCACACCCAGACTTGTTTCCAGGATATTTTTGTGATCGGCTGAAAAAAACTGCATTCTAAAGCACCGGCACATGGTTTTTAACACCAAATAAAAAGATTGTTGAAAGTGCTTTAGGGCTTCTGGACTAGCAGTCAGTTACACAGTCATCCCAAGATTTCAGGATCCATGTCATGAAGCAAAACCTATGATGGTGGCTGTAAAAGTACGACATCTAGGGGTGAGGGAAGTATTTAGCAGAGAATTTATGATGAAAAAATTAAGTTGCAAAGGTTTCAAATTTTCTGCCTGCCTTACGATAATTAAAACTTGATGAAAGTGTTCAACAATTTGCCACATCTTTATGTTGCACCAAATTGATCTAGCCAGAGAAGCTGCACACTTGAGTCGATTTCCTGACAACTTTCGTAGATGGAAGGACACCTCCTTTCTCAAGCCATTATGTCCTCTTGTACACCCAAAGGTTTTGGTGGAAACTGTTCCAAATTATATTCAACAACCAAAAATAAACTATTTCGTTAACATTGATCTTGCTAATGTTGACACCAACGCTTTCTCAAAATGCTTATGATATTCCACATAGTATTTCCATATGTATCCCACAATATAGTGTCTTCATTAAATATGAAATTTTCAAAATTCCTGTGTTCAACATGTTCCATGCACATGCCCCGTCTCCATGCTCTTTTCCAATTCAAATATCATTCCTAGGATTTCAGAGGTACTTCTACGCCCTGTAGCAAGAAACGCTGTCTCACATTTTCACAGCCGGAAACGATGTTTCCAACTGTTTATTTTTATTTATTTAATTTATTTTAGATTGTGTAAAGTTCAAAAATTACTATTAAATATATTTAAATATTAACAAAAAACAATAAAATTAAAATACTAACAATTAAAAAAATTTAAAAAGTTAAAATTAACATATTAAAATTGAAAATACTGTTGGGTTTATGATCCAATGTTTATTTTATAGTTATGTACGGCGTATGCATCTCGTGTATGAGACACCCCCTTTAGATTAAATGTTATATTAGTAACTTTAAATTAGTGCTAGGTAACAAATTAATATTAGTCATTAATTTATTATGTTAGTTGTATGGTTAGTTGCATCACGGATGGTCGGGCTCCTAAGGAAATTAGTTGAGTTTGGTATTCTGTGTAGACAAGCTTATAAAAGCTTGAAGATGAAAGAATATTGCAATAGCATATGTATACCTAAACATTTATGTAAGCTTCTTTTGAATAAACACTGCTTCACCTTCTTCCATATTTACCTAGGTTGCCAAGATACGGGTACGGATACGTGGGTACACTGATTTTCAAAAACCTTGGGAACATCTTGGGTATGTTTGTACATTATATATATACAGTTACACTCATTTTTAGTCCATAAGAAATACAAAACTTGAAAAATATAGTAGGATCAAGGTTCAAAACATTCAATATGCTTAAAATTTAACATTTTCATTAATCATGTGGCAATATGAATACAAATAATCTAGATTTTCCTCAAAACCAATAGATCTTTAGATTAAGAATTATTTAGAAGAGAGATTATTTACAATAGATCTTCCTTTGGATGTTGGTTTTTGATTTCCTCCCATTTCATCAAAGCATTCTTCTCATTATCACCTATTCCATTTCGCATTAAAAAAATCATGATTCTGACTAATCTTTTTAATACCTTCACAAACAAATAATAAAGACATCAGCTAAATAGGAATAGGCTATAAAACTGCTTGGAGAAGCTCAATTTTTCCATCCCTTGATATTCATTCCCTTTATATGAAGCCAACTTATTCTGGAAACTACTAACACAGTTATCCCATGAACATTGTTTCGGCCCCACCTTCAAATAAAAGGACTCCCAAATACTTACAAGTTCAGTAATTTGGAATCTTAGAATCAATTCAATATTCAGTAGTTTATGAAGAGAAGTATTTATGAAGAAAATATTAGATTTCAAATATTAGTTTATGAAGAGAAGTATTTACAAAGAATTATACAATACAAAAAAATGCTTTTGACAAGGTACGTCCTGGGCACATCCCGAGTAACGTTCAGGACGTACCTAGACATACTTGGGGCGTACAAATACCGTATCCGTACCCAGTACGTACCAGGCAAGGTACGCAGGGGTCAGGGGCGTACCCGTGCTTCTTAGATATTTAAATGTGTTTGATTTTCGAAGGTGGTATCAGAACTAATGGTGGCAAATGAATTCTTGAGCAAGCCAAAGCCATAGAAGACCCTTGAAGCATGAAGCCATGAAAAAATTTCCTAGAAAAAAATTGGTAAAGTTTTTTGAAGTTATTTTTTTATTGCCTGATTTTATTTTCGCTTTGTCTCTTCCTAAAAGCTAGTAAAAGTATAGTAGAAGCGCTGGAAAGCTGATAATGACATTGGAAGCTCCAGAGAGACGTTGAAAATAGCATTTACTGGCATTGGAAGCATTGATTTTCCAACAAAAAGGAGAGAATTTGTCAGGTGCTTTTAATCTGCTGAATGGCATCCTGAAGCATTGAAGCTTCCATTTTGGCATGACCCTGTTGGAGGAGGCCACCAGAAGTGTGATTTTATATGCTGGGTGTGATTTTACATGTGCTGTGATGTGTCATTTTCTGCCAGAGCATTGAAAAGCTAAATTAAAGACTGGAAGGCATCTGGAACTGGTCATGTAGCATTGAAACTATTGTTCTCTGTTAGGCAAAAGAAGAGATTAAGTGGGTTCAGATATGATTCTGCATTGAAAGAAGAGATTAATCTACTGCAAGGTAAAACAAATTCGTAACTATTGCTGCTGTCCACCTACAGGAAAAATAGTAATATTTTAATTTATTGGGAGCTTGTTGCTTAGAAGATTGGGTATATACAAAATGTTAAATTTCATGTATCATTAGCATGTGTAGATGAGTTGGTTTCAAGATTGAAGTCATGACATTGAAAGTGAAGAGGTCTCAGGATCAAAACTCGGCACCTTCTTTTTGCATGTAGAGAAATTTCTAATTAAACATACAAGTATGTGGTATATACTAGTTTTAGAAAAAAATTTAAGTGCACGAGTAGAGGAGTTGGTAAAGGCATTAGTCCAAGTACAGGTCTCGAGATCAAAACCAAGAAGTGGTTGTTATGTCTCAATTTTAGAGTAATGAGGATTCTTTGGGAGCAGTAAGTAGTGTATCAAGGATCTACTAGAGGGTAAAGGCAAAATGCTGGTAGTGTACTTTTTTTTTGTAGTTTATTATCTTTTTGTGTCAACATGGCTAGAATAGTAAGTCTCATTTCAGAAGCAGGAAAACTAACACCTAAAAACTACAAAGAATGGAGTATGAACATGGAAAACACACTTGTTTTCAATGATCTTTGGGATTTGGTTGAAAACCAACCTACACCTCCTATTGATGCTGCAAAATTATTTGAGTTTCAAAAACAAGATAAGAGAGCACTTGCACTATTAAAATCTTCTTGCTCTTCACAAGTCATCATTCACATAGAAACCATTAAGTCTGAAGCTTGGAAAGCTTGGAACAACACTCAAGGACATATATGAAAAACAACCAGCATATAAGAAAATTGATCTACTAATGCAATTGTTGAACACTAAACTTAAAGATGATGAAGATGTTTCTAAATACATCTCTAGAATGAAAAATGTAAGACATGCAGTACTACAGGTGGCAAAATTGATGATGATATGCTAATCTCCATTATTTTGAATGGGCTCAATTCAAATTATACAAACTTCTTGGAAATGTTGCAACTTAGTGATAAAATTAATAAAGCAACATTTGATTCAATTTGTGAATTGCTTACTCAACATGAGCATCAATTCGCAAAGAAGAAGGCGTTAAGCATACAGGGAATGTTTATTTCTCAAAGGCAAGAACATGCAAAATAGAGACAAAACGTGAAAAAAATAAGCATTTTCCACATTACTCCAAACATAAACATAGGCATACACATTCTTATCAGTGTTGTGATTGGTCAAGTAATACTTCTCCATCTGCCAATATTAGTAATCAAAAGTCATCTCCCAAATCCAAGAAAAGGGCACGATGTTATGAATGTGGTGGTATGGGGTACCATGCTCATGAATGCCCTTCTAGAAAGAACTTCTCTCGACATAAAAAGAAGATGGAGTGCCTTAAGTTACTACTACTAGTGGAGATTCTTCTGATTCAAAGACATCATGGTCTACTCAAGAAGCATCTTGCTTTGCTGAGGCCTATGGTCCAAAGGGACCTGAAGATATATTTTGAGAAATAGAGATCCACCCATTTTGAATATGTTGCTAACTCCAAGATAGGGTGAGTGATGTGGTGCCAATTTTGGTTTTGCTAATTTTGAGCTGTGCACTTGCTTGAAATTTCCTCATTACTTTTTGACATGCCTCTCGTTTGATAGAGAGTAGATATTGTATTGAATTTCGATTAGTCGTTGGTGATTGTATAGGTAACAAGCAGTTGCTAGCACCGATAGTGTTGAGCAAATTGGTTCAGTGTTATTGGACTTCAAGGTAGATGTGCCATATAGAGGGTACCAAATTATCACTGAGACAGGGATCAATATAGTTGAGTATGCCCATGATGATACTCATACTGCAATACAGGTACAAATGGTCATAGGAGATGAGTATGCCTAGGGCGATGCTCGTCGTTCATGTCAGTATCCAATCATGCATTGCATAAGCAACACCGTTTGTGTCCTGATCACAGCCTTTGCGTAAGCATCACCAGTTTATCAATACCAGGATGTACAGATTGCCAGTTTGCACGTTGCAGTAGTTATTGTTGGAAGTCATCATTCATTTGCTCCAAATCAACTTTTGGTACCCTTCAGATAAGAGGGTTTGTTGGGTTTATATTCCAAAGTTTATTTTATAATTGTGTATGGGGCATGCGTTGTGTGTGTGAGACACCCCTTTAGATTAAATGTTATATTAGTAAAATTATATTAATATTAGGTGATGAATTAATGATAGTCATTAACTTATTATATTAGTTGTGTAGTTAGTTGTATCACGGGTGTTAGGGCCCATATGAAAATTTACTTCAGTTGAGTTCAATGTTCAATGTAGACAAGATTATAAAAGCTTGACGATGAAAGGATATTATCATAGCGTGCATTTACCCGAACATTTATGTCATCTTATTTGGAATAAAGATGTAGTTGCTTCTTCCATATTTACCTGTGTTTAATTTATGAACAAATACCACTGAATTTATGGATTTGAAAACATCAAAATAAAATTATATGTATATGCGAAATCCCATCTCTCAATCACAACCTTTCCCACTCTCATTTATCGGCATGTTTCCATTGCCATCACGTTTCTTTGTTTCTCGTGTCTTGCAACGGATCTTCTAGGCATCCTTTTTCACAATCCCACATTTTCCCTAGGATAATGTAGAAAAATTCAAAAATCCTAGTAGCATTACAAAATGTTACAGATTTCTTCCAAGAAAGAAAAAAAGGTGAGGGTTCATTGTGTGAATATGATCCCTTTTTTGACTTCCAAAATAGAGTTTTATTCAAATTATATATGTAAAATATGTTTCATCTTTAATGTGAGAAATATGTTAAGATGTTGTGCAGGAAGTTTACCATATGTAAGTGAATTTGATAAACTATGCTTCAATAGAGTTTAAAGGGAAGCATGTAAGTTGCACATATAAACAGAAGGTGCTAGGGTAAAATTTACAAGAAGAGAATCAACATGTAGATAGAACATATGTTTTTGGGAATACATCTTCAGTCCCATGGACATGACCAGACTGAACTTGCATTTTAGTTCAGCTATATTGTAACTGATTTTACTCAGCCTTTTATACTTAACTTTTAGACAACATAATAAGTACAAATGAGCACAAAGAAGAAAGGACAAGTGCATACATTAGCCAAATGTGAAATAAACTGAGGTACACAACCCAGCAGTGAGAATTTTGTTGAGGCCTTAGTTGTTTCACTTGTAAAAGCTGGGGCACTACTTGCTTGGGAAAGAAGCAGTTTGTTAGATACCGTGGAAAATCAGACTGGTGACCTGCTCCATGATATCAGGTCCTCGTGATAATATGGAAAGAATCTCAACAAACTGGCAACCTAAGCTAATTTGAGATAAGTTGATTGAAGGACTGTATTCCAAATGAAGCACTTTGTTTGACTTTTAGCATGCTTCAAAATTTTGAACAGTTGCTTTTAAGTAAAAACAATTACCAGGAAGCGTCCCAACAGAAATTTCTTATATGGTTCAAATTATGAAGAAAAATGCATCCCACTGTAAGGGATAGTCGACTGGCTAGAGAGTCTAGGCCGCTACAAAAAAAGGATATTCGAACCGCTGTCTTTAGGTTAACAATTTAAAGACTTACATTGTCTAATAATGCATTTAGGGTTTAGATTTACAGCATCGAATGCGGTTTCCTACATCCATTATAGAATCTGATATTTAATTCATCATAAATAATGATATAATCAATCTTACGCGGAAAATGAGCTTGAATAAAATGCATACCAGAAGGTGTGACGTTATTGTTGGCAAAATGGTATTGACGTGGGAATGAGGAGGATCGAATCAACATTTGACGAACCATTCGAGCTGCAATCATCCCCATCCTGCCTGCCATTTTCCTCTATTCTGTCTAGGGTTTAACTAAAACATTGATGAACTCTTTTCCGAATGGCCGAACACCAGAGGCGTGTGAGAGGATTGACAGCGTCAGCAGCCACCGATAACCTCTCTGTTTTTTTTTCGCTACTCCTGTGTGCGCTGACGAAAAGTCTTTTTAGAGGGTACCAAAGCATTAGAGGGTGTCTTTTTAACTATGAATTTTATACGAGCATAGTTTTAGTTGCGATTGTCTTTAGTGCCATAACAATATCCCGTGAACGTAATCTTATTCATGCTATAAGTCCAGCGCATCTACTTGTTGAGCACTCTAATTTTAGGAATGCCTCGCCAAAAATTGGGGTATGAGATACTATAAATTAGCAATTGTATATGAAATGTACAATGAAAACTTTGAAGTAGATGTTTTGAGGAAGTGAAACGTGAGGAAGTGAAACGTGAGAGGGGGAGAGGTGCGATGAATAAGTGGTATGAGTGAGGAGAAGCTGCAAGAGCAGGGGAAAAGCAGCGAGAGAACACATACGAATATCTTCTTTCTTACAAGTAAAGTTTAGACATCATACAAAAGATTAGACATTATACAAAAGATGTTGGATCTGCAAGTAAATCGAGTTTCTTACGATCACGAAGATGGTGTCAAGTTGAAGGTGTTTGATAATATGCACTAAATGACTATAGAAAAATAGACAAGTTGGTGTTGCTAGTGGTCGAGATCATATATAGACGAGTGTGCTATGATTCAGCAATACGTGCACGATCCTACAAATTCTAATGTCGTGTAGATTTTGAAATGGCTGCACATTTTCAGATTCTCCTTTGATGTTTTGTCTCCAGCATTGTGTGAATCAACACTTTCGAATTTGAGAGATTTAATATACCTCGTCTGATATTTCATTGATATGGCATGTCAGTAATAGCTCAACTTGATTCTAATAGGAAAACATCTTTTACATAATAAAAAGTTAAGTACATAATTGTCTTTAACAATATCAAGAAAATCCATTTTATTAGTGATGCTAGAGTGACATGATAAATATATCGTGGTTTTCAACAAGCAATTTCTAAGTTTCATTTCAAAGGGTGCTTCCTGGGCATGGCTAGTATGCTTGAACGTAAAACAACCATTGACATCCATTCTTTTCAAAAAGTAACAATGTTTATTCACACTAAACATTAGGCAAGTGGGAAAGCTATAAACTAAATAGTTCAAAGCATGACAATTGGTTAGTGCAAAAAATATCCTTACGCATGTATAAGAATGGAATAGAATGGTAGAAAAACATCTATGTGCAACTGTATATACTATATCCATAACATCAATACTAGTTGATGGCAACAATATATGTTAGTATTATTCTCGTAAAATTGATAGTTACAACAAAAAAATCTGGAAAATTTACAAAGTGTCTCAAACTGGAGTATGCTAGTGAATTTGACTAAAGTAGTTGGAGACCAATAGGCATAATAGCTTGTAAGTTTCAAAATATGTGTTTAGCAAGTTGTGTGTTTGTTTATCCATGTATTAACACTACGAAAAAAGGTTTATCAATTAGAATGTATTGGCTTGCCTATAGAGACACATCATCTCCACGTCAAAGATTCATTTTTTTCACACTTTATGAACATCTAACATAAATCAATGCAATGGAAGCGAATTAATTTTCATGAACCTACATGTTGTTGTGTTAGAATGAAATATCCCTAATGGGATACCACTTAAAATGCACAAAATATTGAAAACTAGAACCAAATAAAATATTGATTTTACCATATTTTTACGGTTGAGACAACAAACTAAAGAAACTTAATATTTGCCAAAATGTCCACCCGAATTACTTGAAAATTTAAATAGAGCTTGATGTTATTATAGAGGACATAATAAAATTGTTTTTGGGAATTTTACACAAATCAAACTGTTGCCAGAAAATTACAGAATGCCTTAGGCAGTTGGAAAACTTCAGAGGTTCGTGACCCTCTAAATACAAGAACAGTAATAAGGGTCTTTGGAAATAACATTAACAGATATAGGCAGTAATAGTTCCACCTTCATATCTGAAAACAACCGACTGGAAAACCCCCAAATAAAGGTTGCAAGTCGCCTCACTTGGAATGGGGTCGGAAAATGATGGAGGCACCTTTAATGAGCTGCCACGCCCAGCCCAAATGGTTGTCGTGAATTCGATCTGAAGCCCCTTTGTGTATCTTCCCCAAATGCCCCCAAGACCCTCAAGATCCTTCCTCTAAAACCTCTATTAGTGTCTCCCGCCACACAGCCCTGAAAGCGGCTCCAAAATGACATACTAGGGTAGATCTCTCACTACCAAAGAATGCCCTGCTAGCTAGGGACAAATCTCTCACCACCGAAGCTAGGGTCCCTATGGGATTTGACTCCACAAGCTGAAGATGTGCAACAACAGCAGCTGCACGAGAAGGGGTCAATAAAAATGTATGCGAAAAGGTCCCTCTCCTTTCTCTCCCAGCTCCTTATATACCTTCCAAGGCAAAAGAGCCCCAAAAGACCTAGACACATTTCATTCCACGGAGGGGTAAATAAAATAATAATAACTTTAAGTTTCTTTCCCCTTTGAGGCACCATGATCCAATAGTGACCCTCAACACAAAATTTGAATATTAGAACCACGTGATCCCTTCCCAATAGCTCCTCATGTCCACAGCCCCTTGGATTTGACCACGGCTTGGACTCAACCTGACCCTTGGGCCTTTGGCGCAGGAAAAGGGGACATTACAATCCTCCCTTCTTGAGAAATGCTTGACCCCAAGCATTATCCTGTCCTACTACAGAAGTTGAATACTGCACCGTAAGTTTCTCCACCTCACCCTGTCATCAACCAAGGATCGGTGTAATCCAAAGTAACCAAGAAACCCCATGCAATCATCATGACCTCCATATGGTATCGAGAGCAATGGTGTCTGTGAAGTAGAATGATACCCAAACCGACTCTCCATTGGTACCCGCACTGAAATTTCCAATCTGTCCAATCCCTGCCAATGCAAGGTTGTCATCATGTGATCACTCACTACCTCTCCAATCAACCCCTAGGTATGAAAGTCCACTCTGAATCCTGTAGAATTCCCTAGATCAACCTGTGAAATAACTTGTATACGCACAAAGTGTGCCGACTCTCCCACATGACCCACATTGGTGTGAGGGTACAACTCCTCATAATGTATCTCGATGTGTCCCGTGGGGGAAAAATCCCAAGATTCCAGTACATGGTCAACCAACAATGTCAACTCCACATAGTTCACCTCCTATGATGAGTGATAACCTATTGAAAAACCAAGTAACTGAGTCGACTCCATCCTTCCACTGACTAGCACATGGGTGAAATGCCCACCGTGCCTAGAAGCAGTAAAATACATAGGAGTGTTATCCCCTGTTGACTCAGAACATGTTGAACCTGTAAGCTCGATTTGTTATAACGACAAATTGTAAATTCCTATATGAAGTTGGGGATATCCTCCCTCAACCCATGCCATATGAACCTCTCTTATATGATCCTGTAGGTCTCATCGAAGCTCAGGTGTCCGGTCACAAAAAAACAATGCACATGTCACAATATCTCCATCCTTAACCCTAAGTCTGACACAAGGTATAATCTGTCATGATAGAATATCATCTCTTCCTCCAATCTGTAGGTGTCATCCTATATGTGACCATCCAGAATCTCGCAGTTGTGTCAGTTCTTGGAGTACTCAAGAAGCAAATGAGATCTCCCAGTCTGACCGACCCTTAGATAACCAACATGATGATAAACTTAGAGATCGAGCCTGTAACCCCAATCTCTGTAACTGTCTCATGTGCAACATTGTTGGTCACATCCACATCCATCCTACTCAACATCGATCCATGATAATAAAATTCCTCACCATGCCGGAACATTCTCTCCATCCCCTCAGTTGTAACCACCCTAGGTGCTCCTGTAGATAATCCCCTAAAAATCACATTCCTACCCTTGGATTTAAACTTCAGCTCCATCGTCTGAAAGTTAGTTTGAAACTCCCCAAGAGAGTGAAGCCACTACACTCCCAACACTATGTTGGTCACTCCCATACTAATGATGTGGAGATCATCGATAACTATATAGTTACCCATTGTGATGCTCCCTTAGGTAACCCGTCATGTGCACCTCATAGACTCTCCATTGGCTACAACCCCATTGAGGCCCTCAAAACCTTTGTCTGTAGTCCTCACCTCACAATCAATGAGGCATCAATACAGTTGTGGGTTGCCCCACTATCAATGAGTACCCCAACTCACTGACCTTGCATAACTCCTCTAATCCTAAATGCCTTGTACATCAGAGTACTAGGCAATGTGGCTATAATCTCCCGAGGAAAAGTCTTCTCCTCCTGCCCCACATCAACACTATCCAACGCAACCCCATCTCCATCATCCATCTCGCGAGTCTCTAACTCCTCACCTCTGTCACCCTTGCTCTCCTCAAAGACTTCAATGAATTGAGCCTTCCTTCTACCTCTGCAATCATGTCCTGGAATCTAAGGTGTGTGGCAATCAAAACATAGTTTCTTTCACCTCAACTCATCTCTGTGTTCTCGGGAAATGATTGGATTTTTAACCACCTCCTGCCTCGGTGGAGGCTCCTCTTGCTGACATTCATCTGATCCAGATGGAGGTTCCCTTTGTTGAATGTGAGGTGGAGCCCTCGGCTTTGGAGTGGATAACTCCAAGTCTCGAGCTTTCCTAATAACCTCATGCAAAGAAGAAGGTTCAAATGCCTTCACAAATCCAACAAAAGCATTAGTCAAACCTGTTATGAACAACAAAATCAACCTCCTCTCCGTGACATCAGGTACCATGACTGATAATCTCTGAAAATCTGTGATGTACTAATCTAGGGGACCGGTTTGTCTCAAATGAGTCCACTCCCTAAAATACCTGTCAAGGTCCCTCCTATCAAATCTGCTCACTAGCCTCTACACGAACTCTGCATAAGTAGTAATGTGTATGTGTCCATGTGTAATCAACCCATGATGCCACCAATCATGAGCATCTCCCTCAAGATGTAAGCTTGCAAACTTAATTGCATCTTCCTCACGTATAGGATTCAAGTCGGAGTATGTCTTCAACTTCTGGACCCAAGACGGTGCAGTACACTTCTTAGAACCATCGAAGTGTGGAATGGAGATCTGTCCCAATCTCCTCTATAACTCTAGTACCTATTTCTACTGATCTCTCTTGGGTCTACTACCAACCTTCATTTTGTAATATTCCTGGAATGACATGTTGTTACGAAGGCCTTCACTCGAGGTCTAGTACCTCTCCCAACAAGACTCCTCATCCAACATATCTACGGGTTGTTGTGCCTGGTTAACTTCCGGATCCTTCAAGAAAAATGGTTCGTGAAGCCCCAAAGGCCTGGCAGAAGAATGGGGAGGCCGCTGCCCCGAATGTCCACTCTCACCTCTTTGCCCATGTTGTCCCATATTGTTATTTTCTCCTCTCATTATGACTGTTGTTATACACAGTCTAAGCAGTGAAGATGATTAAAAAATATTCTCCTACCCCTTTTTGCAATCAGAAAACCAATGCTAGTACCTTGAGAGGTACTCTCCCTTCTTGCACTGGAGTCTCCAATGAAGAAATCATGCTTGCCAACACTTGTAATCCCAAAAGACACATTTGAATTCCTTCTTTGGCTTATGAAATCAGTCACAAAGTTTTCAACATCAGAATTGATAGTTTTGGATAACTGCCACATATTACAGGATCCCATAGCTTATAATGCCCCTGAGCCCTTGTATTTGTTAAGTGAGCTAAAACTTGCCACCATATATCATCCACCAGATGCTCATATACACATAGTTAGAGCAATGGTCCAACAAATTCCATGATGAAGACTTCGTCATCTACCATACCAAACATCTCATGATGGAAGTAAATTGGAATAGGCTACAATAAATAAGACACATTAGTGTGTTCTTCATACCCTTCAAGGCCATCAATGTCCTCCATGTGTTCAAGATAGACATATGTTGAGTTGCCCCCAACATTGTTGCCTGAGTGCCTGTTGAAAGTATCGAAAGCTTATCAACATTGATGGTTTAGAAATTACATCAGGCTGTAATTTTACACAAGTGTCCATGTGAGGATCATCCTCATGTGTCAGTTGCTCCATAGAGTCTTCTTTCGTGGGTGTAGACTTCCTTGCATCACTTGCCCTCATCGTTTCCTTGCACTCTTGTATGTGTTGTCTTGCTTGAGTCGCTATCAACCTAGCAACTCTAGCTCTGTTATTCCCTTCCTCAAACTTTTTAAAAGTTTCCATTACATCCTCCTTGATTGCACAAACAAGTTTCTTCTCCTGAGCTGGAATAATTTCTCTAACAAGCAAAGTTTCACTAATGCAATTATTTTGCTCAATGGAACTCATACCCTTTTGTCTAGAAGCTTCTTCTACAAATGAGTTCTTTTGTACTTCAGGTACCGGCATATGATGATCTCACTTGGGCTTGCTACTAATCTTCATCATGCAATAATTTGGAAATGACATATTATCTCTGAAACCCTTACTCAAAGATTGGTATTTCCTCCAACAAGAATCCTCATCAATCACCTCTATTGGCCGCCCTTTATCATTGTTCTCACCATGTTCCTTATTGTCCCTAGATCTGCTTTGATTCACATTCTGAGTGAGCTAGCTCAAATAAAGGTTAGTGGCTTCATGTTGTTTCACCATGTTGGTGAACATTTCCTTCATAAAACCCACATTGAGATCTTTCCAAACTACCATATTTAACCCACACAGGCTGGAGGAACAACTCTGATACCATTGAAATATCCCTAATGGGATACCACTTAAAAATGCACAAAATATTGAAAACTGGCAGCCACATAAAATAATGATTTTACCAGATTTTTACTGATTAGGGCAACGAATTAAAGAAACTTAATATTTGCCAAAATGTCCACCTGAATTAATTGAAAATTTAAATAGAGCTTGATGTTAGTATAGAGGACATAATAAAATCTGTATTTGGGAATTTTACATGATCAAATGTTGCTAAAAAATTACAGAATGCCCTAGAAGGCTGGAAAACTTTAGAGGTTCGTGACCCTCTAAATACAAGAAGCGAGAACAAGGGTCTTTGGAAATAGCATTAACAGATATAAGCAGTAATAGTTCCACCTTCAGATCTGAAAATGACCATCTGGAAAACCCCCAAATAAAGGCTGCAAGTTGCCTCGCTTGGAATGGGGTCGAAAAATGATGGAGGTGCCTTCAACGAGCTGCCACGCCCTGCCCAAATGGCTACCGTGAATCTGATCTGGAGCCCCTCTGCTTATCTTCCCCAAATGCCCCAAAGACCCTCGAGATCCTTCCTCTCGAAACCTCATTAATGTGTCTACGCCACACACACGAAAGTGGCTCCAAAATGACAAACTAGGGTAGATCTCTCACTACCGAAGAATGCCCTACTAGCTAGGGATGGGTCTCTCACCACCGAAGTTAGGGTCCCTGTGGGATTTGACTCCACAAGCTGAAGATGTGCAACAACAGTTGCTGCATGAGAAGGGGTCAATCACGGGTCAATAAAAATGTATGCTAAAATGTCACTCTTCTTTCTCTCGCAACTCCTTATATACCTTCCAAGGAAAAAGAACCCCAAAAGACCTAGACGTGTTTCATTCCACATAGGGGTCAATAAAATAATAATAACTTTAAGTTGTTTTCCCCCTTTGAGGCACCATGGTCCAAAAGTGACCCTCAATGCAAAATTTGAATATTAGAACCACGTGGCCCCTTCCCAATAGCTCCCCGCGTCCACAGCTCCTTGGGTCTGACCATGGCTTGGACTCGACTTGGCCCTTAGGCCTTTGGCACAGGAAAAGGGGACATTACACTAACATAAATCAATGCAATGGAAGTGAATTAATTTTCCGAACCTATATGTTGTTGTGTTAGAATAAAAGAGGCAGAATGATGAAAGAGATAATTTATAAAGGTACAAGAATGTTAAAAGAGAAAATGTATGTCTATAATGTTATAATTAATAGAAGCTTCTATGAGTAACCAATAAAATATTATGGGTTTCCATGCTGCCATCTATTTATTTCACGATTGATTAAAATCATTGAAATAAAAGGTTTAAAATTTATTGTTCAAGAAATGTTTTCAAGGTGACTATGTGAGCCTTGAGGCATTAGAAAGGAAAAATACTTGAATTTAATGCATGTTTTTCTTGATTATTTTACCATAGTTGAAAATTTGACAAGGCAAGATGTAAAATCAATGAAATCAAAATTTACAGTAGGTGCGGTCATAAACCTAGAGCTTACATTAGGAGAAAGTGATGGTGTTGTTGTTTTGAATACTATGGAAACCATTGACCGTTCTAAGCAAAATTGTCTTCAAATTGTGGTGTGCCACGCTAAAACAACCTACTTAAGACCCATGAACAACCTAAGTTTAGTTAGAAAATTATGGAATAATTTTTTATTTATTTTTTATAACGAGTTAACGACCAAAGTCTCAAAGGAAATTACATTTCAACTAATAACTTTTCCCATTACAATAATTACTAATTCCACATTATAAAGCAACAAGTGTAATAATCCACTCCTAACTCAAATCTCCTTATGGATTAATTTAGTCACTGATTACATTGATATTTTATTTGAATATTCCCGATTAAAATTTTAGGGTTAAGGGACCCAAAACAATTAAATACCCAAGGTATTTAATTCCACAAGATCAAGACAAGAGCAAGGTTAAATTACAGTGAGGAAAGGAATACATATTTAAAACATCAGAGTAAGGTCTCACTTACCCACTCCCCGAACTCGATTAAGAGTGTCTACAACCAGGTTACAAGGCAACAACTGCCACTAACAGATTCTAGAACAATTCAAATCCACTAGAACAAACTTTTATTTTATTAACAATTATCATAGGTCACAATGCCCAAGTTTTAGGGTTAGAAGTTTTAGTTAGGTTCAGGGGGTAATTTATCCTCATACCCACTCTCTAATAGGCTCAGAGTTTCAACTTGATTTTTCTCACATTTAACGTATTCAAAATTTCCCTAAATCATTCCCATTGGATAGGAAATTTTCTCACCTTTCCGATGATATAAATAAGTCCTCCTAACTCCTTGTAAAACTCCTAGTTATGGACCCGGTGGAGCTTAGGGGTCAAATTTTCCCAAAGGGGACACGTGTCAAGAGGGGAAGAAAACCCATTTTTCCGGGTTCACGGGTCGCAGGCGTATTTGCAATTTTTTACGTGTGGGGGACAAAATCTAACTTGCGCCGCGCCCCGTGCCTCCGTCAGGGACACGTGGCACTTCTCCAGTCAGCGCGGGTAGAATGGGGCGGCGGGGAAAAAAATAATGTTTCGCGCCCGATGGCAACAAGGGAAAAATCCATCCAAGTCTTCGCCAAAATCTACAACTGCCACATGTCGTCCTAACACTAGCTGCGGGTGGCGAAAAGACTTTAGGATTTTCACCAAAGGAAAGGGGAAAGGATAAGTTTTGACGCGCGGGCCCGCACGTCCAGGAAGAGTTTCAAAAAGGCAAGGGCGGGGGTGCGGGGCCGCGGGGATCTTTTCAAAAAAATCTCAAAACAAAATTTCAAAAGGACAAAGATTACGTGGTCTCCTCCTCCCCCATTGTCACCCCCATGGTGCCACATGGCACCCTTTGGTTGGTTGCGGCCATGGGGAATATCAAAAATTTCCCAAAGATTTAAAAAGGCCCAAGGGTGAAAATGAAGCCGCGCCTCCGTCGTTTCCCGTGATGTCACGCTGCAACCTCGGTTGGCTGCGTCTTAGGTGGAGAAAAGTTCAAATTTTTCCCAAGCCAAATTTTTCCAAATTTTTCTAAGGATTTTTAACAGGAAATTTTCGGCCATGGCCCGCTAGGGAATTTTTTTTCCCAAATTTTCCCACAAGGCGTAGGAAAACTTCAAAGTGCCATAACTTTTGCTAGAAAGCTCATTTTTGAGCAAACGAGGACTTTCGAAAATCTCTCGATGCCTCTTTACACAAGAATCATAAATTTTACATTTTAATAAAATTTGAGGGGTTAATTTTACAAAAACGATCTACAAGCTTTTAAACAGCCAACTAGTAAATTTTAACTTATAAAATTTATTCAATTTGGTCTCCTCCTTCATTCAACATGCCAAACAGACATGGAGGATTATTCTAGGAAGGATTTAGAATGATCTAGGAAGGTAAATTTGCTCAATTGATTCCAATTTGAATTTTTGTCCAATAATTGACAAAAAAACATTTGTGAAAGGGATTGGGTTCGATTTCACAATGGTTAAATTGTTTTCTTAAGTGTTCTTTGTCCATTTGAGTTCATTGATGTCATTACATGTTAAATTATATCATTTCCAAGTGGATTATTAAGTGCAAGTCCGAACTATACATTTTAATTAAATTTATTTGTCATTTTGAAGTTTATAAAAGAAATTTTGTTTCTAGAAATTTGTTTATCAAATTCATCATTCAAGTGTGGCATTTCATTTCTAATCTAATCTAATACATTTAAATGACTTAAATCAAACTATTCTAAACCCAAAATGCAACTCTGATTTCAATTTTATATATTTCCAAAGAGGTAATTTACTGTATTTTCCTCACATACATTTCTTTCTTTCAAACAGAGATTTAATTAACTCTTTTGCCATACAATGAAACATTGAATTCAAACCAACAATGCAAATGAGAGAAGGTCTTTCAATTCTTTATTGACTTCAATTATAAAACTTTACATCTTTCCATGTTTGAATGCAATAACACATTTCTATTTCTTTCCAATAAACAGAACATAATATAATTATCCTCCACATTCGAATGTACAACTTTCACAACCAATTACAACATCATTTCTTCACAAATATAAATATTACAATTTCATCCACATCAAGTGGGAAAGGATTACAAGTGAATTTGTTTCACAAGGGACTGTCAAACTGCATTTTCCTTTGCTCCAAAACAACAACATGTCAGTTTCCTTTTTCTCCCAATTTGATCACAACAAAAGTGGGGGAAAGGCAATGCTCTCCACCCAACCAAGACATCCAATGAAAGGAGAAGCCTTCCTTCATCATTGGCCCCGAGCCCCAACCAAAATACAATAAGAGGTGTGATTTAACCCATGGCAACAACTGGCTTCCACAACATATAGCATTCTTTCAATCATGTAAAATTCATTATAAAACACAGTCCACACAAAAACAACAGTTTACAACTGCATTTGAAAATAATCAAAACAAAACTCAGGATTGATCATGTAAGCCAAAGGAACAAGGTCATGGGGAAGCTAATTATGCCTCCCAAACGGGAATTGGGCATCCACCAATAACAAAATGCCAATAAAAGTTCACCTCACATATCCTTATGCCCCCGCAATCCCTCCTTATGCCCCCACCAATTTCCTTATACCCCCACAAAGTAAGAAATGCAAGCTATTTCTTTTCCAGGTGGATCCCAAACCCAAACTCCCTCCACAAAATTTTGATGCCCATTGTAGACACCAAATTAGGTGTCTTACGACCCCTTGTGACCCGCATCTCATCTCGCATGATATAACCTCATCACCTAAACCTTACACAATTATTTATTAATTGCCCTCTAATTGATAAATCCACATCACCTTACCCGCCACCTCACTTTGCCACCTCATCATGACCTAGCCCTAACCCTAAACTAACCTAATTAAGACCCATGACTTGGTCAGACTCGCATCCATAACTAATGCCTCCTTACTCGCACCCAAAGCCGACCTTCTAGCCACTTGACCAAGCCCGCAATCGATCTCTCGGGAGAAAAGGGGAAGGTGGGCTATTTTACTAAAAATAGCCTACTTTTTCCTTACCGATGCGGTTCTACTCGACCGCCGTCGGTTACATGCAACCGCCATCGGCTCCCCGTAAATGGGCTCCCAAACCAAAACAACGGATCGGAATTTCATTTTTAGAGATCGGTCAAAGGATTTACGGATCAGCGAGAGGCATTGAGCGAGGAACAGAGTCCAGATCTTCACTTGACAGAGCAGAGACGAGTAAAGAAACCAGAAGTGTTTGCAACCAAGGAGATCAACTTGCATCTCGGTCAAAACCAGTAAGTCAGATCTTACATGTCCTTTTGTCATAACATTTCTTATGTTTCTTGAATCTCAGTCCTCCTAAATCCGTTTCTGAATCCACTACCCAACGTGCCATTGCATCTAACGGTCATTCTTTCACTCCTAATCATCCCATTTCCTAATACCATCCAAAAAAGCCAGCTATTACAAACACCATATGTACCAAGAAGATCCTATAACCCACCGGTATCGGTTATCAGTAACCGGCATCGGTCATCAATAACCGCCATCGGTTCCTCTGATCAAAATCCAGAAAACCAGCCTTTCCCCCTACCCAGTTTAACAAAATAATTTAATTGATATTTTGCAGTCTTTTGTGTTAATTCATATTAGCGGGAGGCCACCACCTTGAAGGAAGTTTTATATTTCTGGGCCCAAGGCAGTTTCCTCATTTATTGTTTAATCAAAATCTTGTGGTCTTGTGTTCTTATTTGCGAGTAGTCCTTCCAAGACAAAAGGAGTTCTCCATGATCGGCTGATCTTTCTCTACAGTGCGCGCACACCATCTCGACATTCAACAGGTATTCCTCCTAACCCTAACCTCATCATTTCTAAAAGGAATGAAAGGATAGAAGCAACTCTATTCCCAGAAGCCGAAACATTCCGAGAGAAACATTTTGGCACGCCCGGTGGGACCCATTTTGGGTTTCTTTCTCTTGCTTATTTTCATTTTAGGAAGCATATTTTTATTCTTTGTTTTTGTTATATATTTAGTAAAGAATTTGTCTTGCTTTCTGGTTTCGCATTAGTGAAAGTCATCTCTCTTGCTTCATCGAATATAATTTTCGATTTGGGTTTAAAACACGTGCATTGCATTCACCTGCTTGTTGTTCTCAATTCTAGTGAACATAGATTAAGTAAGGTCGTACACGTGGGGGTGATATCCACGGTATTGATTGGGAAATTAACCTTAGTTTCACTGCACAACACATACCGAATCACTTCACAATTAACACAACAGCTCAAACATCCCCCCTTTTCCGCGGTATTCCTCCGCCCGATTGAGGTAACCTTATAAGCCAAAACAAACTTGACATTTCCCCTAGGTCTTGTTGTTTAGGATTCTGACATCATCTTACGTCTAAAGGCATAAGCCCATGATAACTAAAATTAACCCTAGGGTTAGTCTCTAGATTTGTGTGTGCCTCTTGCTTGTTTTCAAATCCTGTTTTCTCTGTCATACTTTGTCTTCTGTGATCAATAAGTTGATAAACATACTCAACGTTGCTAAAATCAAATTAGCAGCCTTTTATATCTTCTTATCCTAGACTTTTGACACCGGCATCGGTTAAGGGACCGGCGTTGTTTTCTCTCATGACCAATGACACGGTTACTAAACCGATATCGATTCTTGTCCTCTCATCGACCCCGACAAAAGCAGTGAACTTGCCAAATTCACCATTCTGAGGTTGTTTTTGTTCTTGATAGATTGAAACTTTCCTGTGTGTTCTGGTCTATGGTTGTCATCACTCGGAAGCAAGCCACCGCCATGGTTTCACATGCCTGCTCGTGTCTTTGCACGAATCACCACTTTCACATTCTATAGGGAACCCTACGGACACCGGTGAGATCCCCAAATTCTGCAGGAGACAAGGACTTTGCCAAATTTACGGATGCTAATCCCATTTGTCAATACTATTTGTCTCATATACCTGACCGTACGCGCCGATGGTCGGCTCCTTATTAGCATGCCTATTAGTATAGCTGCTCATTTAGCTCCCACTCCTCCCGATAACAATACCTTACTTCTGCATCACTAGCCCGTCTCCCAATCCAAGCTGACCCGAGAGGTTCATACGACCCCGATTAGCTTTCCTTTGGTTAACCTTGGACCTCACGTATCGTTACCACCAACTGCCCCTATCTCATCTCTCTTTCAGACCACTCCATTCATGACTTACTCTCTGCCACCTATTCACACGAGCTTTCTTTCTCAAGCTCCGCCTACCTTTTCATTCCCATACACGTATCCAGTAACCTCAACACCTTATATGGGACATCCCTATTCTGTGGCACCATCACCTCATCCAACCACAGATTTCATCAAACAAATGATGGACAAAATGCAAAACCTGGAGGCTTCCGTTTCAGGAAGTCGTAGCGCCTTGACATACGAGCAAGTTTGTCGGGAGCCCATTCACCCTTCTGTCCCTCTTCATTCATATCCTCCTCAATGGGAGTTGCCAAAGTTTACTCGTTTTAACAGTAAAGAGGATCCTCAACAACACTTACGATCATTTAGACATGCTTGTTATTTGATTGCCCATGATGATGCCTTGTTACTCCGCACCTTTCCCATGTCCTTATCGGGACTGCCTTGGAGTGGTACGGTGCTTTAACCCAGCACTCAATCTTCTCTTTTAACCAACTAGCCCAATCTTTCTTGGATCATTTCTCCATTAACATTGCCAAGAAAGTATCTATCAACGACCTCATGCCATCCGATGATTTGAAGACGAATCTATCGCAGATTTCGTTGGACGATGGCGGGGCCTTATCAACCAACTTACGTATGCCTTGCCTCAAACCGAACTCATCGAACTATTTACGCGGGCCTGCGCTAAGCACATCTCCCCTACCCTCCAAATTCAAACTTTCCGCACATTCGACGAGGCCTTTACCATGGCTCGGAAGCTAGAAATTCGAGCCTTAGAAGAAGAGAAATTGCGGTTGCGTAACAAAAACCCCAATTTCCGAACTCCTGATTCTACCAACAAGCCAAACACCACCACTCCTCACGCGTCTACTTCTTCTAAATCAAAAGGAGAGCTGTCCACGCGGTAATGGTCAAATCTCAAACACCGTCGATACTCGCCGAAAACCACTTATAAGTACAAAGCCGAGCCCACAATTACACTCCCTTGGGAGGAGAAACTTATGGTGTCATCTGGAGAAATTGCTCAAAGTGGGGCTATCACCTTGCCCCTGTTAAACCTCACTCTGGGTTTGACTCCACCTGCAATACCTTCTGTACAAAGAAAATGACTTTTGTAACTTTCACGCGAGTAAAGGACATAGTCATGAAAGCTGCAAGATGTTGAAAAACATAGTGCGGGAAATGGTTGTATGAGGGATATAACCCTCGATAATCCTAACGCCCTGCTAACCGAAATCTGAAAATTTTCAACAAGCCATTCCCGAATCACTTGTCCAACGATAACGTGAACCAAGATATCTTAGCGAGGAGAGTGTTCATGAGATCCATGCGAGTCTTCGATTCTCGGCCAAAAGCCTCTATTGAAAAAATTTTAAATCAAGCCTCTCCACCAACACGGGAGTTTGAACCTCCTTCACCACCATCAAGCCAAAGTGAAATCATTCCTTTACCCATAGAAGAGTTAAGCGCAGGACTTCTCTTCTCATCAACGAGTCTTCTTACACCACATCCCTCAAGGTGTGGCGGATGCTATCTAATTTATCTATTTCCCAAACGTCCCCTTCTACCACTCTTGCTACACAAGAGGAAGGCTCGCCACTCCTTTTGACATCCTTAGACGAGAAATCTCTTACACTAACATCACCACATTCTTTAAACATGACAGATCCCCTCGAACACGCCCTCCTACCTATTAGTCCCTCATCGCCTAAATCTTTTCAACGACCGGTTGACCTCTTAACATCTATTGATACAGTGCCTCATCTACCTCCTGTGTCACACCCGCGATGGACTGGAATTACAACCCACCTTTCTTCCGTACCAAAATTACAAATTACACCTGGAGACTGTCATTCCACAGAAGATAGACAGGCCCTATGGGAACGTTTGAGTACCCCTTTTCCTACTCAAATGCAAATGACTGATCCTGATGTCTCCACCATATACCCGAAGTGCTTACAGAAGCTTAAAATGCCCCTGTTCTCGCCTTCACCCCCCTCACCTCTACCAAATGCCCCGTCCACTTCTATCAACTTAGCCAGATCTTCCCATACGCTTGGGACCTCACCAATGCCCAGTCTAACGCACCCGCCTAAGCGACTCGATCTATCCAAAAATAAATCCGCTCCGCCGCCTAGGAGACAAACTCAATCCCTACCCCTATCACAATCAAAACCATCATCGTCATACCTACCTTCCATATTGGGACCCCATCCCTCTACCTTACATCAATATATCATACCTCCTGCGTTTTCTTCAGAACAACTTACGCCTTCCGCACCTATACAGAAATCCCAGGGTATAGCAACACCGTCACTCCGCGTATCCTGTCCACCTATCAACCCTAAACAAATACCATCATCAAAAGATTTGTTTTCAGTTACTCCTATTTCCCCGTGGTTGTTTTCTGATACCACGTCATCTGCGGCCTCATCATCAACATAAGCCTGCGCAAAGAAATCACGTTTAGTAAAAACCATGTATCAACACCCCTCGGCTAAACCGCCACCCATACGAACTAACCACGCCCAAACATTACCAAAACCCACACAATCAATACCCTCATCCTCTTCCGATTTTGACCCACTCAAAGGATCTTACGCCAAAATCCTTGCTATGTTGGTGGAGAATGCGACCATTTCCCTACCTCCACTTAGACCTTATGACCCGTCTAAGCCCCGACCTATGGATTACGATGAGTCTAAAATCTGCGCTTATCACCGCACACCAGGACATGATGTGGAGGGATGCAAAGCTCTAAAAACCATCCTTCGCCAGTCACCTCTCCCGGATAGAAAGATTAAGAAAGACAACTTACGAAGGGAGAGACCTTTAGTTTCCATTCCCTCTCCTATACCATCTGTCCCCGCCTCACCAAGATCTATCATTATTACTGACCCCACCTCTTGAAGACCATGAGTTATCCCCACCATCTTCCTCATCTCAGTCTACGAGATTAATATGATTAGTGTCGCTACTCGAGGCGAGAAAAACAATGGGAAAGCAAAAGAAAACACACTGCGGCATCTCTTTCTCGTCGAACATCCCGATTGCACCACCACCTAAAGTGGTCATTCGCGGACCCGCCTATCCGTCTCTAATGGCATTGCCCACCGAAATATGATTAAACGACTTCACCAATCACCCGTAAAAATGACCTTTGTATGATCTCATTGGACTTCGAATCTCATCGACAAGCTCTCGTTGAGATCCTTGAGGATAGAGGTTTTACGATGAAACCCACTGTTACCTCCATTCTAACACCCAATCACGTTGCTTCTCTCACCCAAACAACCCCTTTGCCCCAACCATACGTCTCTACAACAAACAAGGCTGCTGCGGATCGGTTTCTCGAAGATGAAATTGTCGACTTTAGTACGAGAAGATCCCGACCACTGCCCTTTTCATCTCCGCTTACGTCGGGACATTGAGTACGTCGGGTTATGATTGATTGGGGCGCTTAGCTAAACATCATCTCTTCAAAAGCCTTCCAAGCACGGATGAACATCCCTTCTAGTTGCATGTGTGCCAACCCCATCATGTTGCGGTCATTCAATGACGCTATTACTTCTACCTTAGGCACCGTGATCCTCAACATTCGCGTAGGACCACGTACTTTACCCGAACTCTTCTATGTCCTTGAGGGAGAGTTCCAATATAATATATTGCTGGGTCGTCCTTGGATCCGAGCCATGGGATGCGTTCCCTCAACATTACATAGATGCATAAAATTTGAGTACGAGGGGAAGTCTTACACCGTAAAAGCTGACCCTCCCCCCTTTAAAACCTGCAATATGTTATACCGCCCTAACGATGTGCTTATACCAATCAAGACACCCATACATTCAACTCAACCGTCCTCCTCAAATGTACCTCAACCATCCACCCCAACCGCGCCTACGCCTTGATTGATGAAACCACCATCGCAAAACCACTTCCCTTCCCATGACTAACATTCCGACCTCAGGCCCCTTAGTAGATGTTTTTCGGCGCCTTCTGTTTGGGAGTACCGCCTATATGCGTTAGTTCTTTCCCTACCCGCAAGAGTACGGACAATTACATGCACATCCCACCTACGACCGTCGCGTGGGGGAGATAATCTCTTACGGACCACCCTATTGCCGCACTAACCTAACATATGGGGGTGTTGACGCATCCTCCATTACCCCTGAACCTCCTCTTGGTGTGGTTCCTTTCCAATCCGATTTTCAATACTTGACAAATCGTCGTTTCGCCCTCACCTTCTTGACTCGCTGTGCGTGGAAAGGCTTTGGTTTTGGCCTTTACGAACAAGGCCGACATACACTCATTCCCGTGACTACCCGTAAACATAATGATCGCAGTGGTCTCGGTTTTCCCGAAACACCTACACAGGAGACACCTCCACACCATTTGTATCTGGAAGAAGAAGGCGTCGCCCCTACCAAACCATCATCACCCACTTTGCCATCATCACCCTGCAGAATTATAGACCACCTGAATCCATCCCCCTAACTTTTTTTTTTTTTTCATAAATGCTATCTTCATAGGTCCTCTCACTTATCAACGCGATAATGAGGACCCATCTTCTCTTCCCCTTCTGTATCCAGACATGATCGAAGAGGATTCGCCTTTGATTAATGTTGTTGAATGCCAGGATGACGACTCCATCCTCACTTACCTTGGCGCGGATGATTCTTATATTCAACGAGCCTTACCATACGAAACCCAAACTATCTTTGAGCGAATCTACCATAGAAATCAATATCCACACGGAGGAGGATCCTCACATTGTGAAGATTGGACAATCCCTTAACACATCAGAACAAGCCGCCTTTACTACCTTTCTCCGTGCTCGTAACCAAGCTTTCGCATGGTCTTACGCTGACATGCCAGGAATTGATCCTACTATCGCCGTCCATAACATCACCCTAAACCCCGATTCCAAACCAGTCAAACTGAAATTGAGAAAAATGCATCCACGCATTGCTCTCTTGGTCAAAGAGGAGCTCCAACGACTCCTTTCTGTTTCCTTCATCTTGCCTATTGACTATCCTCAATGGATTTCTAACATCGTACACTGTCACTAAAGCGGCGGGGGACTTCGGATATGCCTGATTTCCGGGATCTTAACCTCGCTTGCCCCGAGGATGACTTCCCCCTCCCAAGTATTGATCAACTTGTTGATCTCACTGCGAGCCATGAAATGCTTTCTCTCATGGATGGCTTTTCGAGGATCTGACCAAATTTTGGTTGCCCCTGCCGATCAAACACAAAGCGCCTTCATAACTCGTGGGAACCTTACATTATCGTGTCATGCCATTTGGCCTTAAGAATCTTTGGTGCTACCTATCGGCCGGGCTATGACCTACATTTTCATGACATTATGCACACTATCCTTGAAGACTATGTCGACGATCTTCTCGCAAGTCTAAACATCGTAGTGAACATCTCGATGTTTTAACCATTATTTTGATGCTTTGTTACAATATTTTGTCGCCTTCAAGAAGAAATGTGTCTTTGGTGTTCTTTGGGAAAACTTCTTGGCTTTATCGTCTCTTTGCGTGGCATTGAGGTCGATCCATCTAAAGTCAAAGCTATCCTAGAAATGCCCCCACCCAAAATCTCAAACAATTGCGTAGTTTACAAGGTAAGCTCGATCTATCCGACGTTTCATCTCCCGACTCTCGGATCGGTGTCGACCTTTCCATCACCTCCTTAAAAGGATATTGCATTCGATGGGGCGAAGAATGTCACCAAGCCTTGAAGCTCTCAAATCTTATCTCTTACTGACCACCGTGCTTATCCCACCCCAAGACAACCGCCCTTTCTACCTTTACCTTTCCGCCACCGACCACTTATTTGTAGGAGCCATGCTTGCACATCGTGACTCTGAGAATCACGAACAAGCCGTTTATTATATAAGTCGTACTTTGGTGGACTATGAGACTAGGTACACACATGTAGAAAAATTGTGCCTTGCCCTATCATTCGTGGCCACCAAACTCCGACACTACCTTCTAAATCACAAGACTTTCGTCATCACCAATCTGAGACCCTATCCATTACATGTATGCCAAACCTCATCGAACAACGCATTGCTAGATGGCTCATGCTTCTCGCCGACCTCGACCTTGAGTTTATCCACGAGAAATCAATCAAAGGACAAACCATCGTGAGACCAACTTGCGGACGCTCCTTTACAGGGGAACAATTTACCAATTTCACATTTCCAGACGAACTCATCGCTACTCTTTCCCTCACGGAGGAGTCGTACCCAATGACCCTCTTCTTGATGGATCTAAATGCCAGCGGCGGAGGAGCCGGCGTTGTTCTTATTCCTCTCGGCTGAACCTATGCCTCTTTCATTCCGACTTGATTTCCTTGCACTAATAATATGGTGAGTACGAGGCCCTTGTTCTACAGGTCTCCAAGTTGCGTTACACTTAGGTATCAAATCTATCAACATTTTTGGCGACTCTCGATTGGTAGTCAATCAAGTTATGGGCGTCTACCAATGCAAAAATGAGGAACTTCAAAAATACAAACACTACGTGGATTCACTTCTAGCCTTATTTACCCACTATTCTATACAAACCATTCCCCGCTCCACTAACAAATTTGCGGATACTATGGCTTGCTTAGCCTCGCAAATTTCCCGCCGTGCCATTGACTCGAATTATTCGTCGTGGTCAACAACTTTTTGCCCCATCTATTCAACCCCGGTAGTTTGTATGATAAATACTGTGTCCACTAATTCACAGGATACCTGGTACCACCAATTCCACGACTACCTTACAATCTCTGTCCTCCCACCTGACCTTACTAGTAACGGCAAACGTGCTTTTCTTAAAAGTGTTTCGCGTTATGTTGTCATGGGGGGACTCCTCTATAAACGTGGCTTTGATGGTATCCTCCTTCACTGTCTAACTGGCGTGGAGGCCACTCATACCATCCAACAGGTCCATGACGGTATTTGTGGTGGACATTTTAGCGGCCTGCTTGGTGGCCAAACGAATCCTTCGCCTTGGTTATTATTGGCCTACTCTCGATAACGATTGCTACGAATATGTTAAGCGTTGTGTTATGTGTCAAACAACATGCCAACCTTGACATACTCCTAGCCACCCGCTCCAGATCGCTCGAGATCTTTGGCCTTTCTCATAATGGGGTTTAGACCTTATTGGTGAGATTCACCCAACCTCTTCACAACGTCACCGTTGGATACTCACAGTGACCGAATATTACACAAAATGGGTGGAGGCTATTCCACTCATTTCAATCAAAAAAGAAAAAATTGTCGAGTTCATTAACCACCACATTATCTGTCGTTTTGGTGTTCCTCATCGCCTGATAACAGATAATGGAAAATCTTTCAAAAACAAGTTGTTGCAAGACCTTTGTGACAACTTTGGTATCAAACTTAGTTTCTCATCACCTTACTATCCACAAGCCAATGGGCAAGCCGAGTCCTCTAATAAAACACTAACCAAAATCCTCATGAAAGTTGTCAATGAATCCGGAAGAAATTGGCACGATCACATTCCCTTTGCCCTTTGGGCTTATCGTACTAGCATTCGTACCTCTACTAATGCCACACCTTTTTCTTTGGTATACGGTGCATGAGGCTGTTTTGCCTCTCGAAATACAAATACCCTCCCTTAGAATATCTCTTGAGGATATCCTCACCAACGATGATTTCCGCCAAGAGCAGTTAGCCCAATTGGAGCTTCTTTGACGACGCCGTCTTACTGACTCTTGATCACCTTCAAATCTATCAAAAACGCATTAAACGTGCTTATGATAAGCGACTTCATGAGCGTACCTTTAAGGTTGGTGATCTTGTTCTCAAAGAAAATCAACATGTAACCAAACTAGAAAAGAGCAAACGTGGAAAATTTGCTCCCAATTGGATTGGGCCTTATATAATCACTCATACCTATGGATCTGGTACTTATCGTTTAGCTTAAGCAATGGTAAACTGAGCTGAACCCCTTAATGCCTTGCATCTTCGACCATTCTACTGTTGAAATTAGTATTATATCACTTCTTATCTACCTGCCGCTCGTCCCTTGAGCTCACTTACCACTACATACACTCTGTTTCCTACACTTCATAATAACAATCAGGATCACATAGTTTGATCCTCACCTCCCCTTGATGATGCCTTCCCCTTTTTAGTCTAGTCCATGACTTCAAAGTATTAAAATAAGCCGTATTCTTAGGGGATTTTCTTGAGTCAAACTTCCTACTAACTAGATGCTTCACGCCAAATGAACATCTAGTCATTTAAATTAAATATAGACTGCTCCCTCGAAGGACAGCTATATGCCGAACTATTCTTGCTATATTATATATATATTTGCTCCCCAGAAGGACAGACTATGCATTACTGATCATATCTCTTCTTATAAATATTTGCTCCCTCGAAGGACAATTTATACACAGTCAGCCTTTATCAGAAGCTTCTCGCATTGATCAGCTTCGTGAAGACCTCAAGAATAATACAATCAATATCCCCTGTAGACTTCCCGCATCGATCAGTCTACATTCAATAAAAGAAAAGCCTCATTCAAAAGGACTTTTGAGTCATGGACTTGTCTATTTAGGGTAGGTTCTCTTTCGTCAGAGCACTCACTTTGTAATAAGTTCTGCGTACCTCAGTTATATCATCCACCTCACCTCACCACTTGTTTCAACTCAAGGGATGTGACGTATATCCGATATATTGTGATTATACAACTCTTTTCACCTATCGACTTCTCGCCTATGCAAGGTACCTAGGGATTCAAGCTCATCCTATGTTAATATGTGGTTTGTTTAGCTCTTCTCAACTACGGGACACTCTTTCCTCTTTGCCTCGCATCTAGGATTGTGTGTTGATCTTAATCAGAACATGGTTCCCTTCTATTTGGGTAAGCTAACTTTCGCTTTACCTATACCTACATCAACATCGCCCATACCTTACCAACACCAACAACATTACCCTATCAACATCAAATTCTTATCAACCAACAAATTGCCTAACCATACCCAAATTGCCTGAATTCACCTCTCCCTGGTCCTAAGGGAGAACTACATCGGTCTGAGGCCCCTCCTTGCTTTGAGCAATGGGCTATGTAGGCAGCACTTTGGAGACATGGGGTCTCCCAAGGTTAGCTCGACCATCCCCTACCATAACCTATCATGTGTGGTAAATATAAATATTTTTGGTGTATTTCTATTTAATCACATTCCTCTTTATCCTTTTTTCAAAACAAAACAAAAACATTCTTATTATTATCATAACTCAAATCAACATACATATTCAATTTTATTTAGATGTTAAACAAATACATCTTCTCTATCATCGACACGCAGGTCGGCATCCTTATTTATTCTTATACCTCGATAACATTTACTTAGACCCTCACGCCTCATCCCAAACCAGGTGATGATCGTGATCGTCAACGCCTCTCGCCGGGCCTCCCTGTCCTCAAAGATACCACGGCTATTGGTACCACCCACTGATCTGCCAATCTCTCCTGTAACATGTGAATACGCCTCTCGCATGGAGGTATTCAGCCTCTAGTCCCTCCGCTCATGACTCACAAACATCGCAAATATCTGCCTTTCTTTGCAAACCCTTGTTAACCATTTGGCCTTTGACCCAGAGGCCGCACCCAACCACTTGCCCAACCCAAGCTGCCCAGAACCAACCTGTGGCTGTTTGGCCGGGCCAGGTCGCAACCAACCTATTTGGCCGACCTAAGGCCTCAACCTACCTATTCGGCCCGACCCTACGGCCTCAAACCCTACCTATTCGGCCGAGGCCCAAGGCCTCAACCTACCTATTCGGCCCGACCTAAGGCCTCAACCTACCTATTCGGCCCGACCTAAGGCCTCAACCTACCTATTCGGCCCGACCCAAGGCCTCGCCCTACCCATTTGGCCCGACCCAAGGCCTCGCCCTACCAATTTGGCCTGACCCAAGGCCTCAACCTACCTATTCGGCCCGACCTAAGGCCTCAACCCACCAATTGGCCCGACCCAAGGCCTCGCCCTACCTATTTGGCCCGACCCAAGGCCTCGCCCTACCAGTTTGGCCCGACCCAAGGCCTCGCCCTACCTATTCGGCCCGACCTAAGGCCTCAACCCACCAATTTGGCCCGACCCAAGGCCTCAACCTACCAATTTGGCCCAACCCAAGGCCTCAACCTACCAATTGGCCCGACCCAAGGCCTCAACATACCAATTGGCCCGACCCAAGGCCTCAACCCACCAATTGGCCCGACCCAAGGCCTCGCCCTACCTATTTGGCCCGACCCAAGGCCTCGCCCTACCAATTTGGCCCGACCCAAGGCCTCAACATACCAATTGGCCCGACCCAAGGCCTCAACCTACCTATTCGGCCCGACCCAAGGCCTCGCCCTAACCATTAGGCCCGACCCAAGGCCTCAACCTACCTATCCGGCCCGACCCAAGGCCTCAACCTACCCATCTGGCCCGACCCAAGGCCTCGCCCTAACAATTTGACCTGACCCAAGGCCTCACTCTACCCTTATGACGTGACCCAGGGCCACCGCCCAACCACTCGGCCTGACCCAAGGCCGTATCACTTCAATACCATACCCACAATCAACGTTTTATTTTATCCATCCATCATGTACCTTTTGTTCAATCGAGCTCACTGTTCGTGTTTTAGCATGATTAGGGTCCTTGACTTGATCTGTCGACCAACTTTGCCTGAGACCAGACCGTGACGTTTATCTCAACCAAACCAACCATTTGGTACTGCCGAACATGCCTAAACGTTCCTGTACCTCACCTGTTATATACCCTGGAGCTACTTCCTATGCCTTGGATACCAGGATTATATCACCCTTGTTTGGATAAACTATCGACCTTTGCCTACACATTGCTGGTTTGCTTGTCAAATCATGTACCCTCGTCATACTATTGCATTTCAACATGCGTCTGCTTCCTTGGACCGACCCCACCACCTTACCATCCTCTCTACAACATTCACCCTTTATCAACCCTATCCCTGATTTCCCGTTCACTCAATCTATGATAGATTTGAGGGGGATTACCTATATCCTTAACAGGAGAAACCACTTCATATTATTGTCTGCGCAGCTTTACAAAACAAGCTACACGACAATAAGGGGCTAATGTAGACACCAAATTCGTGTCTTACGACCCCTTGTGACCCGCATCTCATCTCGCAATATAACCTCATCACCTAAACCTTACACAATTATTTATTAATTGCCCTCTAATTGATAAATCCACATCACCTTACCCGCCACCTCACTTTGCCACCTCATCATGACCTAGCCCTAACCCTAAACTAACCTAATTAAGACCCATGACTTGGTCTAGACTCACATCCATAACTAATGCCTCCTTACTCGCACCCAAAGCCGACCTTCTAGCCACTTGACCAAGCCCATGGCAACCGATCTCTCGGGAGAAAGCGGGGAAGGTGGGCTATTTTACTAAAAATAGCCTACTTTTTCCTTACCGATCGGTTCTACTCGACCGCCGTCGGTTCACGCAACCGCCATCGGTTCCCGTAAATGGGCTCCCAAACCAAAACAACGGATCGGAATTTCATTTTTAGAGATCGGTCGAAGGATTTCGGATCAGCAGAGGCATTGCGGCGAGAGCAGAGTCCAGATCTTCACTTGACAGAGCGAGAGACGAGTAAAGAAACCGGAAGTGTTTGCTGACCAAGGAGATCAACTTGCATCTCGGTCAAAACCCGAGAAGTCGGATCTTACATGTCCTTTTGTCATAACATTTCTTATGTTTCTTGAATCTCGAGTCCTCCTAAATCCGTTTGAATCCACTACCCAAGCGTGCCATTGCATCTAACGGTCATTCTTTCACTCCTAATCATCCCATTTCCTAATACCATCCAAAAAAGCCACTATTAAAAACACCATATGTACAAGAAGATCCTATAACCCACCCGGTATCGGTTATCGATGTAATCGGCATCGGTCATCAATAACCGCCATCGGTTCCTCGATCAAAATCGAGAAAACCACCTTTCCCCTACCCAGTTTAACAAAATAATTTAATTGATATTTTGCAGTCTTTTGTGTTAATTCATATTAGCAGGGAAGGCGACCACCTTCGAAGGGAAGTTTTATATTTCTGGGCCCAAAAGCAGTTTCCTCATTTATTGTTTAATCAAAATCTTGTGGTCTTGTGTTCTTATTTGCGAGGTAGTCCTTCCAAGACAAAAGGAGTTCTCCATGATCGGCTGATCTTTCTCTACGGATACGCGCACACCATCTCGACATTCAAAGGTATTCCTCCTAACCCTAACCTCATCTGTTTTAAAAGGAATGAAAGGATAGAAAGCAACTCTATTCCCGTAAGCCGAAACATTCCGAGAGAAACACCCATGGCATTCCCTTATGCCCCCACATGGATTCCCCATAGCCTTCTCCTACACCATTCCTATGGCAGTCTACCCATACAGCCAAACAAAGCATAACAACATTCACCATTCACACAACACAACAAGAAAATAACAACATGAAAGAAAGGTTAAACTCCTACCTCTCCATGGTAGCTTTTGTTTCCAAATAACAAGCTTTAATGCCCAAAATATAGTCCCAAAACAATAATCTCCAAGCATGCAAAGTTTCTCCAAACTCCTTCCAAAAGCAAGAGCTCCAAAAAAATGCACCCCAAGGAAGTTTGCAAAATGATTCAACAACCCAAAACAAGCAAAGAGTTTGAATTTTATAGAAGAGGGAAGAGAAGAGGATGATGTGGATCCATGTAGGATGCCACATCACACATCCTCAAATTCAAACACAAAAGACAAAATTTCATTCTCCCAAGCACAATAAAGAGGTGGGTGAAAATATGAAAAGTTACTTGCACACTCCAAAAAGTCCACACCCCAAAGGACTGCAATTTAAATAACATGTAAGAAGAGTGCAATAAAACATGCAAACATGATTAATAAAATGCATTAAAAAGGGCTAAAATCAACCCTCCAACCATAGGTATGGTTGGTAAATAGCTTTAAGAGGCATGAGACAAGTTTTACTTGTCCCACAAGCCTCCAAAAATAGCCCCTAAAGACAAATTCGAATTTCCAAGGAGGTGGAGTATTTCATACTCCAATTCTGACTTACACAACTCTTACACAAACTTACACATCTCTTACATATTTAATACAAAGAGCCAACAACTTCTATAATTACTTTCTCATATCCCAATTTGATTTATTTATCTTTTAACCATATGTTTTTTCACATTAATCTACCACAATTTAATTAAATAAAAGAAAGGGACACATCACTAATAAAGTACATACAACATTAATAAAATACACAAAACCATGGTCACATATAAAGGTGATCCTCCCATGGGAATCCCTAACAACAAACAAACACAACACAATAAAACAAGTTGCCATGGTGACCTTGTCGAATTCACCTAGAATTCCATTGTGGTTGGTCTCCAATCCCCGATGTTTGTAGTGATTTTTAACCTGTAAAACACAAATACCTACTTCACCTCGTGGACATATCGAACGTCCAAAATGAATATAATATAATTTTAAAACCATTAATATATATATGATTCACAAAAACATCCAGACAATCAACAATATCACTTACAATTTCATCAACAACTATATAATCATCAATTTTAAATTCAATTTTCTCGGTCTACTCAATATATCCAAATATCACATGTCCTAACAACACCCATAAATATATATATAACCATGTCCAACAACATGTCAATCATCTATATAAAATGTCTCCAACAATCATCATGCATCATATATGAATCAGATTCAACAGTAATCCAGGATCTGACATCTAACATCATACTAAATCAAAACTATAAAAATGTCCATCACATAGTCCACAGTATCATGATCAGTAATAAAAGGTGCCAAAGGGAAGTGGGCACTACACAAATCTCACGCCAACAGAAAATTAAATGCTTTGCAAACAACCCCTGGTGCACCTTTATTATATGTTTTGTCTTGCAGAACTCCTAACTATTGGATGACTTGCAAAGAAACCACTTACTAGTGATTAAGTTATTCCCACATTGTTCTAGAAAATTTGATATTTAATGATTATTAAAAATGTCATTAATATAATAATTAAGTCTAATTGTTTAATACATTTTTTCAAAAATACGTTATTGATAAAATATTGAAATTAATCTACTTATCCACGAGTAAAAACCAAGGAAAATTAATATTCTACTAAACTATTAATTTTAGCAAAATTAAAACATTGAGTCCTAATAAAATAGAAATTAAAAGAAATGGTGAAGATAAATATGCCCAACCAACCATGGGTGTGAGCAAAGGGGTAGTTGGATTTGTAACATTGGTACTTCGGTTGCACAACAAACAACATTGCCTAGTATTCAAAAGATCGCCAACATTGATTCGTAGAAAGCAACTAAAATCTCGCCGCAATCCTTGCCTCATGTAAACAAGCTTCACACTTCTCGGAAAATTGTCGGACTCCATTGTTATGGTTTGTAAACATCGACACTGAAAGTCGGACACCACCGGATGGATCAAATTAAATGGATGTCATTCATACGGTCCACGAGGTGGATGGTAGAGATCTAGGTGCATCGATACACATGGCAGAGGTCACCCATGTTTCTACTACCAGAGCATACGCCTTTCAACATAAATATATTTTAGATGAAGAAAAGATTTCCGCCACCGCAAAGCACCCAATTGCTATGAAATACCGACCTTCTCAACATCAACAAACTTTTGGAACCTTCTAGAGAGAGCAACTAGGCAAGACTTTAGATTATAACTATTGTTGCACAATCCTATAAATTTCGTACAGACGGAAAACAATATCGCTTTAGTTGTTGAAATATGTATTGTAGGGAAATGATGATGATGATGATGATGATGATGAAATACAAGGGCCCAAGCGTGTTATTTTTGGTGTTGTTTAGTAGCTCATCTTGTAATGTGCGGTCTATAGATGTGGATGATCTCCCACAACCCGATGACGGATTTACGTGGACATTTTACAATACCAATTGCCCTAATCTGGAATCCACAAAGTGAAATCTCATGTCGAAATTAAAAATAAAAGTGAATAACTTACTCCATTGTATCCTTAGGTGCCATTGAAGGAAGGCCTCTCCACATAATTATTTTTTAATATTTATTTTCTAATTACAAACATTAAATTTTACTACCTTTTTAAAAACAGGTTTAGTTGTTTAATTTTGAGTCGATTTTTGAAAAAACTTTGTTGAAAAAAACACATTTTAATGCAGCATTAGAGAAGAATTCATCAATGTAATCGTAAAAACTTTATCAAAAATACATTAGTTACTGTTTTTATTTTGGCATCCTTGGTAAAATAGATAGAATATGATGTGGGCGAAAACATTTATTTTTGTGTACTTTTGTTTTTATGGGATATTTGTGAGCCTGTTACCCACCATAGTTATTGTGTGAAGAGAAATTGGGTTGTGTTTTTGAAAGGGATGCGATGGATCGGTGTTGCTGAATATAAGTCAGAGATCACGCGTTCCAGATTATTGATCAAATCAAAGCGGCGGTGGAGGCCATCCGCAACGTTATTGTCTCCATCGCTAAGGTACTTACTATTAGGCGCAGAGACAGCAGTAACATGGCAAACGCAGCAATCGTGCTTGCAAATTTACCGGGTCTGTCATCAAACGTAGAAGAGCTTATGAGTATTTTTGAGTCGAAAGGATTTCATTTGACAGATCTGGTAGCTCTCTCAGGCAGGCACACAATAGGTGTCGGGCACTGTGATTCCTTCGATGACAGGTTGTACAGTAAAAACACGAGAGAGCGAGAACAGGACGCATTCTTCGAACAGAGTTATGAGGATAGTTTTTATGCGGTTTGGTCTGCGGTTAATAACATCGTCGATACCACCAACTTGGACGTCGACACTCTCGACTATTTCGACAACAACTACTACATATATGTGCAGAATAACCAAAGCCTTTTCACTTCTGACCAGACTCTGTATGTTACCTTCAATCAGACGCTCTCCTTCTGGGAATTCTTAATACGTGGATGGATCAGATTAAATGGAGGTCGTTCGTTACGAATGTCGGAGGCCACCCATGTTTCTACCAGAGCATACGCCTTAAGGGAGAGGAGCCAGTAGTAAGGCGTTTTGACGCTTTTAGTCAGTTTAGATGTCAAAATATAGCCACTTTTAAAATATGACCGTCGTAATTAATAGGTAAATATATAAGAAAGTTGACAAATTAAATATTACACAAACACTACACATTATAAATAAAATTAAAATAATAGAATTATTTTAATATCTTATTTATGAAATATAAACTTTTCCTATTTCATATATAAAATAGAAACATCTATTAATTTTGATTTTTAATGAATTTTGTTTGATTATTTTTTAGTTTTATTTGATTTTTTGTTTATTTTTATTCTATTGAATTTGATTTGTAATTGGCTTTTAATTTTTATTTGTTTAACTTCTTATAAATAAAGATTGATATCTTGGACTAGATGCATTGGATTTGGAGTTTTGCAAAAAAGGTGAAAGTTGAAGATTGAATTGTAAGCTTGGAAGTTGAAGTTGGCTATAACTCATTTTCTATAAAATTGCAAGTTTGTACTCGAGTGATTTTGAGTTGACTCATTTCTATCATTTTCTTCAATAATTAATTTTTAAAAATTGTGGGTTGAAATTCTATTTTAATATTCTCATAAATATTAATGATGTTTATGGATCTTAAAATTAATTACTGCAACATTAATTTTATGGGAACAAAATGAATATGTGAAAAATTATGAAATTGATTACTCCAATCTATTTTCCTAATTAAATAGAAGTCACAAAACTATGGTAATACTACAAAGAACAACAACATTTATATAAAATTTAACTCAATTTATGTTTTATGTAATACTTATTATAAATATGAATGTGACGTGTATATTAAATTTTGAACATATAATTTTCTAGACCATCAAATAATTTTAATGTGACATGTAACATTGAACGTCAAAATCCAACACTGATTGACATGATGGCATCGACCAAGGAGGTGGTATGCCTCAGACTGAGATTGTGGGTCGTGGATTTGTTTCCCTTCGATGGTGAGATGTTTGTCAGGGGAAAATGGTATCCCTCACCAGTTGTGATTTTTTTCAAATGGGATGCCTTAGAATTCGGAATCATGTACTTAAGCTATTTTATGAGATAATATTAAAGTGACTAATATATTTGACTTTGGGGTGTAGGACGATGGATATTTGTTTAAACAAGTTTAGGATGAACTCGTTATTCATAGAGCGAATTAGTGTTATGGAACTACCCTAGTTCTTCCCACAAATATTTTTAGTTTATTGGCATTAATAGCAATCATTTTACTTAACTATTATATGGCTTCGTAAAGTAGTGGGATATTTATGTTGATAAGCATGTATATTGTTACATGAAAGGTTCTTAGCTTGATGCATTTAATAAAATTCATAGATGACATCTCGTGGTAGGGATGTATTGGCATACAAGTATATCAAAACTAGCAATCGCACGCAAGCAAAGTGCAATGTGAATGTCGAAAGGGATTATGTGGAGGAATGAAGATTGGAGGATGCATAAAGGGCCAAATTTGAAGGCGATAACTTTGTTGACGGAAAATGGCAAATGAGAATGTGAAAGGGGGAGAGATGGGTGAGAAAATAAATGGAGACAATGCAAAAGTCTTGAGAAGGATTGAAATTTTGAAAGTTGCGTATACATGTTGTGTGAAACTGGAAAATGGGACTAGAAGAAAATGTAGGAAGACATGTAGATTGTTGAAAGATGGAAAGCCAATTATATGCACAAGGAAAGGAAAAATGAAATCCCAAAACCTAATTGAGTAGTGATAGTAAGGCATGGAAATGCATATTGGTGTTAGAGGGGAGGTAAATAGTTGTAAAAGTGTTGGGAAGAGACGAGAGAATGTAGTTGAGACTCTTCCTTGTTTTGTAGATGTTGAAGAGTGCTAGAAGCCATTTTGAAGTAATTATCAAAAGAGAAAAGAGTAAAATGTGTATATTTACAAGGTAGGATACTCAAAAATAGTAGTGAAGGTAAGACATTGTCTCACAATGTTACCAATGTTAGTAGTTGTTTTATTTTAAGTAAGACCTTGAGACTTGTGGGTAATTAAAGCTCGAGCTATGTTGATCGGTAATTTTTGTGAGTCCCTATTGAATATGGTGGAAGAGGAACATGCATGGGGTCTACATGTCCTAAAATATATGTTAAATCTAATGACGACAAAAAGAGGCAGCCTAGCTAATGTCGTGCAATTGTCATAAACAATGTCAACGATTGTGCCTATTGAACCATTTAGAAGGCTAGCCTCAACCCTCAAATTGGTGGGAGCATGATTTTTTCTCTTTTAGAAAGAATAAAGTATTGTTGCAATTTTTCATCATCGAGATCCCAAGAAATAACATGCTGGGAGGATTTTGTAATGGAACAAGTGACATGAAGGTTCAAATATTTCAACACAGTGAGGTTGTGCATGCCGACCTGGTCATTATTTGCAAATAAATGTGGAGAGTTGATGAAACTTTGAATTTCTTCCTGCAAAATGCAAGAATGAATTCATGATATAAGAAGTAGACAGTCCTCGATTCGGAAAAAATCATCACGAATGTTGAGAAACAGTCGAAGGATTAAATTACGTGTGGCTGAAGAACCATGCTGATGGAAAATAATTTGCAAAGAGATGAATGTATGTAATCCCTCTAAAGTCTGGTGTCATAAAAATGGATAGTATACAATGGAATATGCATGACATGTCGCAATTGGTGCAGGTCGTCTATGAAGAAAATAGATCTTCCACCAAATTCTAATTTTTTGAAATGGGGAAAAGCTTGTTGCAGCCGATAGTTATTTTCCTCCATGTTTATGATGGCTTGTATTCCGTACCTTCCAAAAATAATGATTGCTGTGAAAAATGTAATTTCTGATATACATATATATTAAATTTAAAATTTAAAAAATAAATAATTTTTTTAAGCCCAAACACGCTTGGGAAACAACAAAGGAACAGATGGGCAGTACCAGGCCATTTCTGTGCACATATCCGGGCAATACCCGTATAGGGTACACTAGAGATGGTGTTTCATGATGGTTATCCCTCATGTCTAAAAAAGATGCATTTTTGTCTCTAAAAGAAATATTCACTTTTTTTTTACTTGCAAATACAAACAAATATTCATTTGGTGTCCCAAATTTGTCCACTGAGATTTTTGAACATAAGATTTAAAGAATTTAAGGTTCAATGTCTAGTATATTAATGATTGATTTTCTACTTTCTCCTTTACTATTTGGCGTTCCAATTTCTACAACTTATATGAAAATACAATTATGACTAACATTCACATAAGCAATGTACACAACTAACAATATGAATTCAACATCAACACTTTAGTGTCATATAAACTAGGCATATTCCTTATTACATTTTAGGTATTAATAGTTTGCACTAATACTCATCTCGACAATGTAGATTTTGATACTGGCTTTGTTGATTTTATATACTTACTAAATGCTTTTTAGAACATTTCTAACATTGATTTGTGTATTTGTGACAAAGAATGACAAATCCAAGGGTATTCATTGACAAAGAAATGGGCAACACACTGATTGAATGAATTATTATGGCATTGTTTTTGATGTCACAACAAATACAATAGAGAACTTCAATTCATTATGTATGGGTGAGAAGGACACAAAAAAATGGGGAGGCCTTCATTGTATACTATTTTCACCACTAATAATGACACCCGTGGTGAGTCCATTTTTTTGCATAAAATTTACTCACAAGAACTTTTAAAAATAAATGTAGGGGCATCTAAACTCTTTTCATTTTCCAATTTATCATATTTTCTTGAAAACAATTGTTATAAAACTTGATAATTATATGGGGATGGTTCCCTCACACTATACCTTGCCATACATGTCTTCCTTGAAGTCAATATTTGTTGTTCATATAAGGATTAACTCCCCATATGAAACATCACCAATATAACCGAAGATAGATTTCCCTTACTCTCACAAGGTATGGTTTCTCACATTTCCTTCTTCTCATCTTCCTAAAACTTCAATTTAATTCATTTTATTTTTTGTTGTACTTTTTCCTATGCATACCTCACTACCCCTCTCAAAGTATCCTTTGCACCTCCTAGGTGTGTTTTCTAGCTATAAAATTCTTGTGCATGTGAATTTGGCAATAAATCATAATGTTTTTGTGACAATTGGGATGGATTTGCACTCAAGACCTCTTCAATTTTCCCTATTTTGTACAATATAAAGTTTAGGTATTAGGAAGCGTGAAAATTAGGAAGTTTATCTTTATTTGGGATGATTAGATGTCGTTTTGTATTTCCTTTTAAAACCTTGTCTCCAATATTGATAGATAATTTTGTAAGAATTTGATTAGCTATAGGGGTAAAGGCTCAAACTGAATAAATGGGAAGATCATAGAACCATTGTAAAGCAAACTCCTTGAGACTTCTAGGAAAGAGCTTGGTAAGTAATGTGTCACTGTAAGCATAGCCAAGAAAGTGGAATGGAAAGCATGAAGGTGCTTTTCATGGTCACATTTACATCATAAATATGAAACTTATGAGCAAAAAAATGTATAGGAAAGGATAAAAAGTCACTTCATGTGTGAGTGGGTTAGAAAATAATTTATCAGAATCATGAGAAGAAGTAGAGGTGCCTTGTTATATTTTTAAAATTTTTAAAATTTGGTTTCAAGATCTTTGTGTGCTAGAAGAAGAATAATGTGAACCATTTTGGGTGTATAAAAGAGATCTAGGAATAGTGTTGGTTATATAGGAATAATCATAATAACATTTTGGGTTGGGGTATTAGTTTCCCCAAAATATATAGGCATTGTAGATGTAGGAAGAACATATGTATCAATATCAGAAGATGTGGAATGGGGCATGCCAAAAAGAGATTCCTCATTAGAGTGTTGATTACAAACAAGCTTATCAGTGAGAAGAATCTTGATAAAATGCTCAATATGGTGAGGTTTATCAATAATTTGTGAATGAAGTGTAGATGGAAGTTCCACTTGCTTAGGGTCTACACTGTCATCATCATCATAACTAAAATTGGAATGGTTCCCACTATATGTGTCATTGTCATGCAAAGGAAACTTAGGAGCATCATGATAAAGTATGCTTTGAAAGTGCATGGAATGAATACTGGTAATGGGTTTGATGTGAATAATATTGGGAGTTGCCCAAAATTTCTCAAAGTAAAGAGAATAATTTGAGACATATTTTTAGAACTTTGTATAATGTCTATAATGTAATAATCTATGTGGTAGGGGTGAGTGACTAAGGTGCTCAAGATAAAAGCTACGAGGAGCACAATTGTGTCTAGATCAATCATGGTGGAGATATATACTTATTATTTTTGGTATCATGTTTTTAATTGGTTGGGATGTATATAACACATTTTTAAAATAAAAGAACAACACATTTTGTTACAATGTTTCGTATATGTTTAGATTGTGTAGTTTTTTATTCTTTAATTGTATGTCCAAAAGAAAAAGAAAAGTGTGATTTATAAATAATGAGATCCATATGACTTACTAATCACCTTTGAATTGATTCTAACACTCTAAAAGTCACATCCATTCAACAACTTGATCTTGCATTAGTTGGTTAAATAGGTTTGCAGAAATATATATAAATCTTGATCTACCATGATCTAAATGCTAATGGGGGTGACACCATAATGTAAGTGAACGCATGTGGGCATCCCAAGGCCATGTGTTCAAGCATATATTGAAAGTTGTTGATTTGAGAAAGAAAATGGGAATGGAATTTTGTTCCAAAAGAAATGTTTCGTTTTCTTCAACATGTCATGTTATTGCCCATGTACATATTATTTGTTTATTGTCTTTTACCATCCCTTATTTTTTGAATCTATTGATTATTTTCATAGTGTTATTGAAAATTATCCTTTTGTGGCTTATTTAGGATGAAGTCAATAATAGATTTTCTAACCTCGTTGGAAATAATGTTGGGTATGATAATACCAATTACAATGTTGGTGATCCTAGTGTAAACAAAAATGTTGTTGTTGACGTGAATGATCCCAACAATCCCCACATTGTAAATATATGTGGATTATTAGACATAGCTCTTCTTTCTTTACTAGTTCACAAGAGAAGTCTTATTTTCCTTGAGAAGATGGTCAAAGATGCTTGTAACAAATTTTGAGCAAAGTCAATTTTCAATAATAATATAGTTGTTCATCCCCATGCACAACCTTTTGAATGTGTAAAAGATAATTATGGTACCAATCTACAACATGCAATAGATTTTGTTCAAAATATGGTGATTCATAGGCATGCACCACCAAGAAACGAACATGATGAATTCCCTCCCAAACATAAAGGGCTATCAAAGCTTGTTACATTTCAGGAGGACTTGGATAGAGAAACTTGCAAGAGGTGCAAACCTATAGTAATAGATATATTGTGAGAGCTTCTTTGCTATCCTATTTTTGTAAAGACTATGTGTTGCAAATTATATTGCAAGGGCTCCTTTGCTGTCCCATTTTTGTAATTTTTGATATTTCTCAAGAGTGTAAACACCTCACGATAGTGAATAATATGTTAAATTCTCAAAATTTTATTAAAATCCTATTGGAAAATAAAGAATATCATCTAAACAAAGAAGATGATAGGAAGTTATTGCTAGGATGATGAATGAAGAATCTAGGACACAAATGGTGCATACAAAAAGTCACTAAATATGAGAACTTGTCATGAATGGAAATTCAAAATGTATGCATTCTATTCTAACACATTGTTACAAAAGTATTGATCATTTTTGGACATGAGTTGAATTTGGAACTTTTGATACTTTAGCAATTCCTTGTAATAGAAAACGAAAGGAGACATCCCTTGAAACACATGACAAAATAAAAGGAGTCATTTGTCAAGCACTTTTCATGCACTACCAATGAGAAAATGTCATGCACCCCCACCATGTCCTTAAGAAACCAAGCCTCATAAAAAGAAGTCACATATTGAAATCAAATTAAATTAAAAATATCTCTAAATTCTCAAATCTATTAGCTATCTCACCAAACAAAGGGATGTGAAATAACATTAGAAATATCTAAATGAATGACAAAAAAATTGCATACATTTATATAAAATTACATACCTTCAAATCTGGGATGTGTATTTAATTTCAAATAATTACATTGACATAGGCAAAAGATAGTACAATTAATCCAAACAAAAAACTATACAAAATGGCAAGGGTAATTGTGAGCCCTCCTCTCCCTCTTCATATTTGTCAAGCATCTTTCCATTTATTTGAAGTGTTCATCACCTTCTGTTTTCTAGTCTCTCCACCTTCTCCTTTAGCTTTTCATTACATACATATGCATGTTTTGTGAAAACAATTCAATGAAACATTCATGTTACCATAAAACAGGTCTATGACAGATACCCCAACAATGTATATAAGCAGTGATCTGCATTGCTCTCTATGCATCTAATTTTATGAAGCCAACAACATGGTCTAGATTGCCAAATACTAAAAAAACTTTCTAGAAACTGAAAATAAAACTTTGTCCCTTCATTATTACTGTAGGTCTGAAACAAAGCACATTATATAGTGTAACCATATTTTTCATATTGCTATATTTAGCATCATCAATAATCTCCATAAGAAAATGCTCCCTGTTTGAAATAATGGAAACAGTTAACACCTCTCACTACAATTTTTCTTGCAATAATCTTAGAGATAAATTTGTTACAATGTGGCAATCAACACATATCCGAAGGTTCTTAATAAAAGTAATGGTTGTTCCGAAGGCATGTTGAACAAACCAAATGAAATTGCCAACTTTTCACTATGGTGGCAGAGGAATAAATCTTCATTTAATAATTGTCTTGTATCTGAAAAATATCCTGCTTCCGTCATATCTTAAGCCATTTTCTCCAACTTTGCTTAGATCTCGTATCTTTGGATGTGATCTGTTTCCTACTCAAAAAACATGTACCCTTTTTTGAGAAAGTGAATTAATATTAAAAAGTGTGGATCAAATTTAATAGGCAACCAAAAGGTAAAGATACAGGATAGTGTAACTGATAAATTATCAAAAATGATAAAAGATATAAAGAGACTTAAAATTGCAGGGAAGAGTTTGAGATTTGGATTTTAAAAGAAGAAAGCTAAACTCTCCATGGATTGAAAACTTGATCCACTGGATATGGTGGTCTCTGATCTCATAGATTCTTGTAAACTTCTGTCATTAGTGCCACTTCATTTGCAACAGCCAAAAACCTTGCACATTAGGGAAAATATGACAAACCTAAATGAGGGAAAAAACAATATTAATACCAATGAAATGCAAAGATAAAAATTGTAATAAACTTAAATTGAAAAAAATAGACAGCTTTAATGTTTAACAGTGAAATAAAAAATACGCATTTACTACACAAAAAGCCAACTGTGGAACGGTTCAAGTGCCAGATTTGGTATGTAATTTTATATAAATGTAACTACAATATTAGAAGAAATTCCTTTATCCTATATACTTTTATGGATGTCCACGCCCTGTTCCAAGCCTCCCATTTTGGCACAGGCTAAGAGGATGCGTTGTGCGATCAGGCTTTACACATGCCTATTGCAGTTGCTTGAAAGTTTCTAAAGCCTTTTCAACAAATCCATTTTGCATTGCGTTAGACCACATTTCTTTGAGGAATTCTATAAAACAGTTCACGCGCCTACATGTCCAACAATCATTGCAGTCGAGGATTCCATGATCCATCAATCACTCTACCCTTTATGCTTTTATGGATGGCCATACTTTGTTCAGGCTGACATTACGCTGGCAAATGTTAACTGATCGACAGATGGGTTGGAGACTTGTTTGTTTGCAAAAGGTGAGAATTTTTGTCAATGACACAATGCTTGCAAACTGCATACCTAAACAGCTTCGGGAAAATATCAGGATGCGTGAACTTGATTACGGGCACGGCATGGAGCAGGGGATTTGGAAGGCGCGGGCGGGAGAATTTTCAAATACTAATTAAATGAAGTGAGGTGAAGTGGAGTGCGTCGGACACTGGAAACCGTGCCGGGGTTGGAGGGTAAACGGAGAAGGGCGTATGACGGACGAGGAGCCCCGTTAACTCGCCGTTATGTGGTCAACTGCCAACATGGTAGTCTTCGCTGAACGTACCGGCAAGATACGTTCAGCGATATTTTTTATTTATTTAGATATTAATGTCCACAGAAGGCCAAGAATGGCCTATGGGACAGAAAAAATACAAACCAAGAACCAAAACATAAAGGGAGTGTCAAAACATCTCCAGAAACAAAAATAAGGAAACAACAAATCAACCGCTAGAAGGTTGCAGATCGTGAAACCAATAGAAAGTGCGTTGTCTAACACATCTGGACCAGGTTGTCTGCATATGAGATCTCTTAAGATAATAATGTGCCATGTTAGAAATTTCTTGGCGAATTTAATAATCTTCTTATTCCACCTAAGCACCACGTTGTGCTCCATGTGGCAGTCTAGAACCCAATGCACTTTGAAAAATCATAATTGGACGGCGAACCAATGATTTCCCTTCCCACCTAAAGCAAGTGCATGCAACCACGTGGAGCATGCATAATATTTCATATGTAATTAAACCCAAACACACTCAATTCTATTTGTTTCACCCTTATCACTCCACCTCCTTACTCGCCATTCGCAACTATGCACCAATGTGACATTCAATGTTGCCTTTGATTTTCCTCATTCGCCCATTATGTCAAGCATTTTGAAGCGAGATGATGGACATCGTCTCCTTTTGACTTACAATGGCATCGATGCGGAATGAAAACCGCTATGAGGAGGGATTCATGGTCGCTTTCTTGTCTTATTTCACTCTATTCTCGATTGCAAGTGGGTCATGAGGTGAGCCCGTTTTCAATGGTTTGTTATCTTTTCTCTATCGAGTTTCACGCAATGAGCACATTCGCAAGCAATACCGGGATTACAAACATATATTCATTTTATATCAAGTTATTTCAGTGCATGTTCTTATTTAATCTTTCATTCACCATTTAACCTCTTATGATACAATGTTTTAATGTCAAAAATAGGGTTTTTCATTCATGCACGCTAAACTATTACATATGGAAAGCATGTCATCTTTGTTTTCAAAGTTGTATATTCGATCATTTTAGTGTATTTCTTATTTAATCCTTCATTATGCCATGAATTCAACTAATACAATGTAGTAAATGTCAAAAAAGGTTTTTTCATGCATGCGCATTGAAATATTACGTATGTAATGTGCGGCGCCTTAGAGTTTTAGTATAGATTGAGTAATTTCGGTGCATGTTCATATTTTCGTATATATATATATATATATTATATATATATATATATATATATATAGATATATAGATAGAGAGAGAGAGCGAGAGAGAGAGAGTTATTTTAGCGCATGTTATGAAAATATAGTGTTGTTATTAAATATACACTTATATTAGTGAATATACTTTGAAGTTCAACTATTGTTTACACCCTTTTTAAGATTTGATTTATGGAATGCACAACACTAAAAAGGAATGTAAAGTTTGAAACGAGGAGCTATTGAATTACTTAACTTTCAACATTAACTATACAATATCATAATAGTGTATTAGTACTTGCAATTAATGATTACAATATGTTACAAGCTTGAAAACATAAGATGTACTTAGCTACACAGAATGATACAAAATAAATCTAGGCACACCAATTAAGAAATAGGCATGTCATGAATGGTTACATGATCTAGGACCTTTTGTATAGTCTTAGACCTACTTGCTTTGGGGTTCTACATCTTTCTATGTCCTTCGGTGGCCTGGAAATGTGTTTTGCTATCAAACCCTAAGTGTCACGTAATCCTAAAACCATCAATAATTAGTTGAATTAAATTCAAACCCTAATCGTGGGTGGGAGACCTTGTAAGAAGGTTAGTGTTTGTGTTGAAGTATAATTTTTGCACCACTTACATCGACTCTACTCTAAAGAGGCCTCAAACCACGCGTAGTTCTCCACCTATCATGTAATATTTATATGAATGCAACTAGTTGACAACTTGAACCACTTTGAACATGCTTGAGATGATTATGCACTTACTAAGGCATCGAGTAGGACTCTTTGAGTGGTTGAGTGCTTAAGAACTATATTAGTGGCTACCCTAATGGATGTGCATAAACTTTAAGAAGATTTATGGAGCCTTGAGTGCCTTTTTATATGTATCAGTAATGAGAGTATCGAGGGTTTGTTATATGCTTCTCGGTGAGTGAATTAGGTGGTGTCAACTTGCTTATATAAGGTTCCAAAGTTAAATTATTATGATAAGGTCGACCCAGGAAGATGAAAAGACCCAACAAATGTTATCACATCGAAAGAAAAGTTGGAAAATGTGTCGGTTCAAGACTGTATAGGTCATCCAAGACTGGATTTCACATCTTGATTTTTCTCGTATATTTTTAGATAGGGAAAAACTAGATGAAATCTAAAAGTTGCACTATGATGGTCAAAGGTTAAGCATTGATTTCATGGATTTGTATTCAAAATTTGTTGACACATCAGTGTGTGGGAATAAGCAAGTTAGGAAAGAGATAGCAAGATGTATTGAGTGGGGATATGATGTGGATGTTTGTCTTAACAAAGGAGCACAATCATAATTAGCAGTGTTAAAGGGTAAATTTTCAAATTTGAGTGTCTACAATTACAATAACAACTAACAAACATTTTGTATAAATAATGTTTGGATATGCATCAATATGTGAATATACATTAAGTGTTGGCTAATATAACAACTAAAGAATATCTAAATATATAAAAGTGTTGTGCTTTTTTAGGAGTTGAAATCAATGTATGTAAGTGTTGTGTTTCTTTAAGTAGTTAATATTTGTATATCCACAGTTCATTTTATACCGAATGGATGAATATACATTGGAATTATTGAACATATATTTAATATATGATTGTAACTTTGTCATTTTCTACTACACATTCAAACTTTAAAAATGTGCATGAATATACATTACATATAGTAATTGAATGCACCCCACCCTAACAAAAATTAGTTCATCAACTGTTACGTGTTCGACAACTATTGCCTCTCCCCTAAACACTTAAATGACTAAATATACATTGAATTTATGCTTGTAATTTAGCCATGGGAAATGATGTGTTCAAAGGCAAAATTTACACCCATTTATGCAATGTACATTCAATAATTTTAGTATATGTTGATAGTTTGTAAATACACCTAAACACATTCAAACTTTTTATATGCATTGAAATTACAAAATATAAACTTTATATCTCAACTCAATATACCTTCAGTAATCGAAATTGTTGAATATACACTAAATATGCATTTACCCTATACATTAAAATGATTGAAAATACACACCGAATATACTTACGTTCGTGAGTATATGAACACATTTACAAGCAATACCGCATTGTCCCATTCGATTAAAAAATTACAATTCGATTGTGAGTGTTGTGCATACATATATGGATGACAAAGGAATTATTTCTAAATTGGTTGCACCACTTTGCCAGATCATTTTCGGGTGGCGTTTCATCATCAAATGAGAATCTACTCATATTTGATGGTCATGGCAGCCATGTGATGTATGGTACAATCTAAAAGCTACTCAAATGTGCCCATCCTAGTATTTCTTGCAAATGTGTTCATATACTAAGCGAACGTAAGTATATGCATTGTATTTTTAGTCATTTTAGTGTACAAGGCAAAGGTGTGTTAGTGTATATTCAACAATTCCAATTATAATGGGGTGTATTCAATTGACATATAAAGTGAATATTCGGTAATTTCAGTGCATATGCAAAGATTGAATGTGTTTAGGTGTATCTACAAACTATCATCATACATTGAAATTATTGAATGTATATTGAATAAACGAGTGTAAATTTTGCCTTTGAATACACCATTTTTTGTGACTAAATTACAGGTTTATATTCAATGTACATTGTGCATTTAAGAGTTTAGGGAGAGGTAACAAATCTTGAGCATGTAGTAGTGGAACTATTTTTGTTAGGGTGAGGGTATTCAACTATTGTATCAAAGTGTATATTCAATAATTTCAATGCACATTAAAAGTTTGAATGCATAGTAGAAAATGACAAAGTTACAACCATATATTCAATGTATATTCAGTAATTCCATTGTATATTCATCTAGTCAATATAAAATTAACCGTGGATATTCAAATATTAACTACCTAAAAACACAACATTAAGTATTTTTAGATATTTAGCACCTAAAAATACACAACACTTGTGTATAGTTAGATTTTAATTGCCTTAAAAACACAATGCTTTGTGTATTTAGATACTCTTTAGCTATTATGTTAACCGATACTGATGTATATCCATACATTTTTCACAACAACATGTGTTTGTTAGTTATGGTAATTGAACTTAAAAGTATATTCACTAATATAATTGTATATTCAATAATATAATTGTATTTTCATAACATGCACTGAAATAACTCAATATATACTAAAAATAAGAACATGCAATAAAATAACTTAATAAATAACTCAATGTATTTAGTGTATATTCAGTCATTTTAATGCACGTTAAAAGTTTGAATACATAGTAGAAAATGACAAAGTTACACCTATATATTCAATATATGTTCAATAATTCTAGTGTATATTCATCCAGTCAATATAAAATTAATCGTGGATATTCATATATTGACTTCCTAAAAAAACAAAACACTTATGTATATTCATATATTCTTTAGTTGTTATGGTAATTGATTTGCATATTCAATGGTTATGCATACATTCTTCACGTAGTAAACATTTTGTGCGTTTTCTAACATTGTTTACATAATCGAAGGTAACTAGCATTTACCTCCTGAATATATGGTCTCCCTAGGAATCCAAAATTGATCTCTACCAATTATGTTCTCTACTAGTTATGAGCTTTGTCAATTTTTGAAACAAATAGTTAAATAACCTTATTCATCCAATATAAAAGAGTAAATCCCATTCAAATTCAAATTTTGATATTTTGGAGGGATTATTCAAAATTTGGAGGGATAGTTAAAACTTTGCATTAAATCATAACATTAGTTTTGCAAATTTTTGGGAGAAATGGTGAGTCTAACACAATTTTGTTACCGGTGTTGGCTTTAATGAAGTGAAGGTGTAAAAGAAGGTGCATTTATGTGCATAAAGGTGGACTTCTTGTACTTAAATAATGGGATAATATTTTGAATATGAATAAGTATGCCCCTATAAATGAATATTGATACTTGTACTTGTATGTTTTAGTAATTACAAAATTGATGTTGACATTTGAATTTTGTAAATTACCTCTAAAAATGAGGCCTCAAATACAATTAAATATATTTTATGTTCCCAATGTGTCACTTCAATCATGTATTGTGTGGGTGAATGCATAATTTATTTAACTTTTACTAAATAATTTGAAGAAATCAAATTAGTTCAAATATGAGCATTTATTAGGCCCCCTAACTATATTAAAGTAGGAAAAAATGTCCACTTAATGGACCCCACCCTCACAAATAGGTGTTCAACAATTGGTGCATGTGTCACCAATTAGTGCCCTTCCCCTAATTGTTTTTCACAATGTAGTGTGGTTGAAGTCTACAAAATTATATTTACTATCACTTGCATCAAAAGGAGATGCAATATTATGTCGATAATTAAATATGAGGGTTTGTAGAGTCGTTGAAGTGATTTCAAGATGCATGAAGAGGTATGTCTCGACATTGATAGAAGGCACATAAGGTTTGTGGAGTCATCAAAGCAATTATAAGATGCAATAAATAGGCTTATCGACCTCGGTAGTAAGGAAACAAATATATTCATCCCAAAACCAATCAAACATTATGTTAATGAGAGGGCCACCTCTAGTGCAACTTCACCCCTATAAACATCGGGATCATAATATATTACTATAGCCCAGGATTTAACTTTGGTAGGATTGAATTTTTTTATTAAATGTAGATTTTTAGAGTCATAAAAGTAATTCTAAGGTGCATTGAGCCATCAACACCAAACATTTCTATCATCGTTGCCTCTAATGACAAAGATCGGCGGTGCCTCGCATAAGCTAAAGATGGAAGTTAGGGTTTCATCATTATCGCAAACCTGTCTTAGTGAGAGGGCCACCTACATCGCAATGTCACCCCTATTAATGTAATGATCATGATAAACTATAACCGTGTCTAAATCTTCGTGACACCATTTGTCACCTATCAATAATAAAATTACAAAGAAAATTACGAAATTATTAATTATTTATAGTTAAAAACACATAAACACGTGTAAATAACCATCAATGTTAAACATGGGTTGGATTCATGACCACAAAGTATCCCTCACCTTAGACATATCAAATGAGTAATTCAAAAAGTCGTGAAATCTCCCACCAACAAGAATATGGCACAAATTTATTTCACCTTAATAAATCTCAATGTAGAAACAACACAAATACATCCTATTGTGATTGATTAAGTAAACAAATAAGAACACAAAATCATAGAAAAAAGATAAACACTAACGTTAATGGGGATTCATTTCCTTTGTGAATGTAAAAGGTCCATAACACTCCATTGACATATGTAATTTGGTTTGGGTAGAAAGAAAATCATGCAAGAGCTATATGGAGTTACTACTCTCCAAAAATATCAAGTTTGTTAATAATTATTAAATATTTTAAGCATTCACTTTTATTTATCTATATCTAATTTAATCTCATTTAGCTATATTCATAAAGTAGTTTCCTATGGTTTTATATTTTGCAGCTTTTGAGTTTTACCATACAATTTGGGATGTCACTAAAACCCAAAGAAACCACTCCACTTTAACCATATTTAAGCATTGTCATGCATTGTGTCACTTGTTACCTTGCTCATTTCGACAACAAACATGGCAAGGGTCACCTCAAAAATATTGGCAATAATTAATAGGTGTTCTTTCCTGCTTGGACCCCCTGCATCTTCATATTTAAGTCTCCCTTTTCATCACATTAAACCTAGATGCTTTGGCAATTTCCTCTAACTTGTAAATTAAGTTATCGATCGATTGAGTAGATGTGAAGCATGAATCATCCTTTTCACATTCTTCTTTTCAAATAACTCTAAAGTATTTAACCCCGATGACTTAGAAATAATGTCAAAGGCATTTAGAATTATCGGCTTCGAGTTTGTTGACATGGTGGCGAAATCAACACCAAAACCATCACAATCCTTTTTCAAATCATCAAAGCATGCAATGCTCTATGCATTATGTTAAAAATAGGATCCTTCTTCGGTGGAATGATATAATTAACACCAAAACCAACATCAAAATTCTTATGCACATAAATTGTAACATGTTTTGAATCCCTCTCACATCATTCCTCCTTTTATTATCTTCCTATGTAAATTATTTGAGAGTGATATAAAAAAGTTAGCCAACATTGTTGGCTATAAAAATGAATGCATGAGATGTTAATGACAACTATTTATATTATACTTGTATTATGACTCAAACTCTTCATCTCGGACATGGTATTTAGTTATTACAAAACACACTGCAAGACAGACATGCTTTCACTATGGAAGACAAATTTATCCCAACAACCTCAAATATATTTATGTTGGCACGCGTGAGACAAAAAAATTGGTGTGAGACAATTATGGGGAATCTTTGGGAAGAGATCTTTCTATGTTATATAACATATCAAATAATAATAAAGTTTAATAATTAATTAACATTTAACAATATATTTATGCCGAGGTGTCTCCTATGGTGGGAGTGCTTTAGAAAAGAGTCAAGATTTTTGGCTCGACATTTACAACAACCCTTTTCCAACACTTGCAAAAGTTTACGACAATCATTGTAATTTGATTCTATATTAGCAGAGAGGGGCCACTAATTAGCAGGGGGTCCAACATCTATGATAGTTATTGGTACCTCTCACCCCAATTATTATTTATTCTTTACTTTAATAATTTTTTTGAAAAGAGACATTATTATTTTAGTGTGGGCCCTATCATATTGTCAAGGAAAAAAACCAAACATTGAGGCCTTTTCAACATAACTATTTGTCCTTGGACCCAATTATCACACACTACATAATCCCCAAAATTTTACAACATGATATAACAATTAATTAATTGCCTAAAAGTTTACATCCGCTTGAGATTTTTAGTATTCTTAGAAAAACACTTTTCATCCATCAACTTCCCAAAAGGCTGCGCAAAAGTCAACTTTCAATATCCATTGAATCACAACTACCCCATGATGTCATTTTTTAAATACAAATTCATTCTCCATAATTGGAGTGCACCATCAGCCACATTAAGTGCATTTACTCCAAATCCTTTGAATTATTGTCCAAACTTCATGGATTTGTACCTAAAATTTGAAAATTTAAAAAATTGTAAGCCTCGCCATCATATCAACAAACATAATAAATGACAATTTTGAATTTAATTTTCCCAATGACTTGACTAGATGAACAATTCAATCCATGTCAACACATGAGAGCCAATAGAATGCAAGTGCACAAATCACAAATCAATTATCTATAAAAACATCTCAACTACAACCATTTTTGCATTTCATAATACATTGTTAGGATTTGGAGTTGAAGTTCAATAGAGAAAGATTCAAAATCAACCATTGTAGGTAAGCATCAATACTATATTTTGTTTTCTAGTCTTTTTTTACTAATTTCTAAATATTGTAAATGTTATAATGGACTTAAAACTTTGTATGCGTTATTAATATTATAAATATGGTTGAAGGTTTATCAGAACTATGTAAACTCCATAATGCAATCAAGCTCTATAATACTTCAATATTGGAACTACGAGTCTAAGATTTAATTTAAATACTATAAATTTCATAATTCATTCAAAGCTCGTGTTTGTTATTAATTTTTAACCCACTTCCTTTTCTTTCTTATCTACTATTGGTATGTTATGGAGGATCTACTGGTCCTTATAAGTTACATGATTGAAACTCTTACAAGTCTTTCCACTTTAGTAGTTTCAACTTAAATTATAGGATATTTAAGATGAAACTACTAAAGTGGAAGGAGATCATGTAATACAAATGTATAGGCTGAAACTACTAAAGTGGAAAGAGAATCATGAAATAGAAACATGTTGCACTAGAATGTAAAAGGTAAACCGGTAAACTGACAAGACATCATTTAATTTTAATCATGAATGAAATTTTTGTACATTGCAAGAGAAAATTTGAATGTAAATAAACATCACTTTTAACATTTTATTTCAATAATGTGCCTCTTTCCATTTTCGGTTTACATATTTATATACAAAACCAACTTCTCCGATTAAGGAGTAAGTTAATAGATTAATATTACATTACATCTCTATACATTTTACTAGTTTATGCTTATAGATCCCAATGCAAGGATGTTTCCATTGAATGAAAATAAACCTCATTGCTAACATTTTATTTAAATCATGCATCTCTTTCCATTTTTAGCACAATGAATTTTCATAACATACCTTAATTGTGTGTGTGTGTGTGTGTGTGTGTATTTAGGACATAAAAATGCAAACAACAACCCATCTAAAACATTTAAGACCCTTTATTGTTGCATGCAACACGTTTAATGTAGCTTCCACCGCCAACCACCCACATTCCATCACAAATAATTGTGAAGCAAACACCATAATACACCATTTCAAGTATTGATTTACCTACTCCTTTACACCCACTTTTGCTTCATTCTTATCCAATTTTGGTTCATTTTGGACGTGTTGTTGGTTCTTTTGAGTTGCATGATTGGAATAAAATAGTAGAAATGAGGTATATTTTCACACCACTGAAACCCATACTTGTGAAGCAATACTTTGGTCATGTCATGTCCATTTTCATATCACAACATTTAGATGTTTTGATTTACACCCATACAATTATTTGTTTGTGGACACTATTTTTGCGGCGTAGGCTTTAAGTGAAAATTCTTACATTGTTTTCCAGTAATCTTATAGATTGCATAAAAATTGAGTTGTGCACATTTTTGTATGTAGGAATTATTTAAAAACCCATATATCATATTTCTTTATTGGTTTATTGTAGTATTTCATTTTTTGGAATATTGGAGCATATTTAAGATGCATGATTGAAAGAAAAAGTTTAAAATGAGGTTGGTTATCTCTAGGATAAAACCCATTTCAAAGGTGTTGCTTATTGCGTTAACTTGCATGATCAAAATACAAAGTTGGAAATGGGGCCTATTATGTCATGGATTGTGTGCATGTATACTTTGCTTAATGCTAAATCAAATGAAGCAAGAACTACCACCTAAAATAGTTCTACAATTTAGCTAAAACAAAGCATAAACACCATCATGATAAGAATTAAACAAGGGTTAGATGCTAGCATTCATAAATACAAACTTTGAAACTAACAATGCTAAATATCTAAACTCCTCTATTCTCTAATAACAAATAAATGAATGGACCTATGTAAGCTCCATGACTATCAAAATAGTTGTCCTTAATGTTCCAAGAACCTAGGAATGGGGGCTAATCAAAGTTGGGCTACAAGACCCTTTTGACACCTCCCATATGACCCAAGCACTTTAAGAAAGAGGCTTAACTCTTCAAGATGATGAACTCTCAAAAGGGCAAGGTGCAAGCTCTTAGTCTCTTTGCTATATGCTTTGCATTTGCTCTCTAAGGAGTTTAGGTGTAAGTAAAAAGGTAGGTGGAGGGCTCTTTATATAGCCCAAAGGATAAAGGATTCAACACATTCTCATGAATGTGGGATAAAGGTAAAACATGATTAGGAATGGATAAGGTTGTTTTATTAAAGGTAACCTTACTTTAGAAGGGTTTAATACATGTTTAGCAAGTCATGGGAGTTGGGGGTATTTTAATTAATCAAAGGTGATTAATTAATAGGTAGGTGTAAGCTTATAGAAGCCAATTAGAAGAATATTAGTGTGATTTAGGCTATTATAAGGGGATTAAATCAATTAAATATTGATTTATTGGTTAAATGGAAGGGAAAGCTAATTAATTAATAATAATTAATTAGTCTAGGTAGAAGGGTGATTTATTAATGGAAGGTCGTTAATTAGGGTATTTGTTGGATAGGCAACTTAATTAATTAGCTTAGTGTAATTAATTAATGATGATATGAGGGAAAATGAGCACTTTTGACGATACGTTGTTGATTTGTGAGAAAGATGATAATTAACGCAATTTAAGTATTTAAATTGCTAGGGTATAATTATGGGTGTCTACATGGATAAAACTCACAATTGTGAAGTAAATACATTGTCCTTCCACTTCAAAAGATTGCTTTCTTTCTTCTTTACACCCACTTTGTTTTTAATCCGAGTTGTTGGTTCACACATATGCGGTCTTTAAATATGTTATATTAACTTGAATCTTGCAACTCTTTCCACTTTACTAGTTTTTACTTATAGATCCCACTGCAAGGATGTTTTTGTATATGTTCTAAATGAGGAATAATGACTAGGATGTTTCTGTACCTATTTTAAATGAGGAATATTGGTTATTTTACATAGCTTTCCTACGAATTCATACATTGCATAAAATTTGAAGTGTATGTTCTTGAGTGCTTTCTTGTGAGCTTATACATTGCATAAATTTCGAAGCATGCATATTCTACTAAGCATGAACTAATTGATCACCCGCATATCATTTTTCTAGGTGTAGGATGAGGGGCATGAAGAAGTAGACACAACTTGGTAGGAGAAGACATTATGCGATAATAAAGAACAAAGGTGTCAAGTTGGATTACATTGATGATGAAATTGTGGTCAAGATGACACAAGTCTCATTACAACAGAAAATCAACCAAGTGTTGAATTGAGACAAAATGTTGTTATGAAAAAAAAAGGGTACAAAAACGGTATAGGTGGAAAAAATATGATATGGACAATGGCAATAAAGATGTTGAATATAATGGGTACCCCATTAAATTTTTAGTAGATAAGTGGGGTATGATACACAACACCTTGGCTAATTGGTTGAAAGGGGTTATGACAACAAATGAAGGGGCACCCACCATTTTATTACAAAAAGAGGAATCAAACCTTGTGGAATCGACCAAGAAATTAGATGACATGGGGCATGAAATTGACATCTTGCATATGAAAGCAATAGGTTATCACATATGTGAAACAGGGGCCCCCCTTTCATGGATGAAGTTCTGACAAGTCACGATGGAAATGATTTAAGAATAGATATATGGATTTTTTTATCGAATAATTGAATTCTTGGATAGAGATAGGAATGTATTGCTTATGTCATCTATTGTTGGTGTTTTTAATGAAAAATTAAAAAAATATATTAAAAAAACCAATATAGCCCTCATGAAATATGAAATTAGGATGAAATGAGACTGCAAGCATTATCAAATGTGAGTGATTAAAAAAGATCAAGGAGTGTGTCACATATCGTGTCTAAGAGCGAGAGAATGGATAACTATTTTAGCATGTGTCGATGCAACTTAGAAAAGTATCTCACGATTCTACCTTTTCAAAGTAAAAAGGAAGCTACAAAATTTCTTTTAGGGTGCAAATTAGGGCATATATGACAACACATTCCCACACATGGATGACAAAAGACTTATTTATGAATTGGATCATCACTTTGTTATATCTATAATGGGTGGAGTTTCACTAACAAATCAACATCTTCTCATATTTGATGGTCATGGTAGCCACATAACACTTCCAACAATTAAAGAGGTTGAGGCTTAGAGGGATTGACTGTCACAAAGACACACACACACCACAAATTAGAGCCATTGGATGTAATCATATTTGGTCCCTTTAAGGCCTACTTCAAGGTTGAGATAAAATCATGGATGAATAAACATGATGGGATGGATGTTACTAAATAAGAATTCACCATGTTGGGAAGCTTGGCGTTCAAGATCATGCTAACACCTAATAATATTAAGGTTGGTTTTAAAAGGATGTGAATATGAATCCTCAAATTAGAAGCACTAGAAAATGGCATGATTCCAATTCATGCATTCGATGTACAAGAATATGAAGAAAATGAATTAGATGGTGCGAAAAATATCACGAGGTTGACAAGATTTATTGATGAAGAAATGTAAGTTCTTTATGATGGTGATGTGATAATGTTCACAACAAAGCAATTAAATAATTGTTCTTCAAGGAGAAAATGTAGAGGATTCTCACATCGAGTTATGCAAGATAGCCATGAAAATCATGATTACCAACCATGACAAGCAATAACAAATGATGATGTAACTTTCAGTTTCGTTCGCCAACAATATTTAAGTTTGTCGAACCAAGTAAAGCAGACTAGATAAGGTAAAGGAGGCTACAACAAACCTTGGCATGAATTTTAAATATGGCCAAACAGATGTGATAATGTCATTACCTTCATCACTACAACCTCCCAAACTCAATTGGTTCATTACTATGCGATTTGGATTTAATTGAAATAACAAACAAAATAACATATAATACATTAGGTTTGGGTGTAAATGAGGATGTTTTGCTAGACACAAATGGAAATAAAAATTACAAGTCAAGCTGAAATCAACATGAAAATTTCTTCAATATTAATTTTTCTTAAATTTCTAATTGAGAGTGTTACCAAAAAGTGGAAACAATGCATTAAGGTTGGGAAGATAATATTGTATTCTCACTTTAGATGAATATAAGCAATTTAAAAAAAAGAGGTATACAAGAAGGATATCAAAGAAAATAAGGTAAAGAAAAGACAACAACTCAAAGAGATAAAAATGGCTATAAATGTTGAGAAGGAAAGAAGAGAAAAATTAAAATTAGAGAATGAAATTAAAAGGGAGACGAAAGAGATGGAATATTTTCGATGTAGGCGTGAAAGGGAGAAAAATAAGGAACATGATAGAATGGAAAGAGAATTTGAGAAGGCCTGAAAAAATTAGAGAGGAAGATATGTCTTAGCAATGAAATAAACCCTGTGCCCAGAGGACATTATAATTTTAAAAATATGGTAAACATTCTTTTCCCAATTACTTACTCCACATTCAATAATCCTTATGGAAAACCATCTTTAATGAACATGGTTGTTAATTCCAACGAGGAACAACCTTATTCAAATAAAAGTTCTTCAAATGTAGGAATGTTGTCCAAAATTACACTCCCATGTAATTTGAACAACTCATCTAAGTTGGGACTTATATACCTTTTATTTAGGAAATTTTCGAGAATGCTAAGTTAGTCTTCTGCGGAATGTGTGAATCTAGTGTTTTGTGGGTATTCCTAACCTATAGAACAAAGAGATTAGAACTCAAGAGTTAGGCAGATTTTTGATGGAGTTAGTACTTCTTGGAGTTCATTAGACTTTCGTAGCATTAGGAAATTCAATATTTCATGGGCATCGAAATAGTCTCTCGCGGGTTGAGGCCACGCCGATCATCTCGGGGTTTACACGCCCTTAAAAAGTTAGAAAACCAAGCTAAGGAAGAGATCTATGAAATATTGGTAGCAAAGTTAGTGCTCCGTGGATTTTACTTGTAAAATTTGTGAAACAAAGGAGTTTTAGTCTTTCACGGTAATGGTAAATATAGAAAATGCCTTACAACAGAATTAAAACATGGGTTTTGTTCGGGATAAGCCATGATGCAAGCAAAAACATGTCGTGAAGGGCCGCATGAAGAGGAACAGGAAAGTATGCTATGAAGTAACTAAGGTTAGAATCAAGTGAGACACTAACTTAGTTTCCCACGGGTTTCCCAAATTATAATGTTCCGTAAAAATTTGAACTTTGTGGAACAAAGGAGTGTGGTCACAAGTGAAAAATTGTGGGAAAATGAACATAATGTTATGCGGACTTCAAGGACATAATATATCATGGAATACAAAAAGTATGTGATATATGAGATAAGAGCTTCACGACATAACGTGATCACTAAATAGCCAAGTGCGGGAAATTTTACAAGCCACACAACAAGGAATAGTCGTGAAAGATAAAGTGTAGTGCGAAGGTTGGCTAAAAATTACACGGGTTGGCAAAGGTTAATATGCCTTGGAAAATTCAAATCCATGCAACAAAGGAACCTAAAAAGCCTCGAAGACCACAAAATAAGGTGAAATTGAAAATTACAAAGGCATTTGTGCCCCCTCTTATGGACTGGTTTTTTATCATATTTTACATTTGGGAGCTCCAAATTACATGGAAATTATTGTGTTCACTTCATCTCTCTAAAGGCTACAGTTTTCAACGAAGAAACACATGGAAATATGTTGTTTTGAGGGAGAACCATGAAAACACGGGATTAGGTGGGAAAATGTAGTTTGCTCGTTTCCAACACCTAAGGACCTCACTACCCGTAATAAATGTTTGACGGTACCCATGCTCTCACCCACAAAATATGATGGTGTGTATTAGAAGTAACGACAACCTATCTACAAGAATAATGGCATCGGATCTAGTAGGTGGTAGATTTCATTTTACTCATATGCCAATTCGAATTTGAACTCCCCCTTATCTCTCTATTTCCTCTCTCGTATTCTATAAATGTAAGTGCTTAGGCACATTTTAAGGGATATATTTTTTATTGATTTAGAAGATTTGCCTTGGAGCTCTCACATTTCTTACCTCCAAACCTTAGTAACTCACATTTTGCAAGAACTCCAGACCACTTCTCTATAAATGTAAATGAATATTTTCTAAGTGCAATACAATTGTGGTTTTCCCCTTTGAATGCATTTGTATTTGATGTGGATGATTCGCCCTCTTGTTCTCTTGATTTTTATTCATTTATCTCCTTCAAAACTCTATGATTTCCTTAAATTCTTATGTATGTAGTTATCTTTGTCTCTAAAGGCCAAAATTGATCCTTGTTATAGTATTGGTGCATCACCTCCTTCATTTTGCAAATTTTCTTTTTGTCTTAACCCAAGACCTTGGTAAATTTTACATTAGATTTTGTAACATCCCCATTTTAAGATACTAGAACAAGGGAAATTTTATTTTATTTATTTATTTATAAAACGTCTCTGTTATATGAATTATATAATTCAAACACACGTTCAAGTTTTAATAATTGTTCTCCCGCCCAAACAATGCAAGCGATTTGGAACACACGATTTCCTTTTAAAACTAATGTTCCCCTGTTCACATATTTGCAATATGGAACACACATTAAAATGCCATTCAATCATATAAATGATTTTATATGTGTCAGAAATGACTTGAAGAAATGCCGATCTCCCATTTTCATGGCTCGGAGTTTCAACGATTTCTCATTTCATGACTCTGCAACTACCAATCCTTCATGTTCATTCATGCATAGAGATATTATATATACAAGGTTCTCTTAACGCTTCCGGTTATCGAAGTGATCCATTTAAGAAGCCTATCTCAATATTTGTTATCGATATTCATCCGACATCCCGCATCTTAAATTAAGTGATTAGGAACGCAACAAAGACTTCCGATACTTTGGCCAAAGATTTTTACATGCTTTGCGATGATCATATTCCGGATGTGATACACACCAATGGAATACGTCCTTCACCTCACTTCACTGTTATCTAGAATGGTCTTCCGGTTCTTACCAAATTCTTCCAATTTAGGGTCAAATTCTAACTTCCAACTTACAACAAGCAATATAAACGAGTATAGGAAGGCACTCACTGTAACTAAAGATACGCAGACATATGGTGTCGTTCCCAACGAAAGTTATCGTTAGTCCTCCGAGTCACTATGTATACGTGATCATATTCCTATCCCACCAAGAACTTAATATTCAAATTTTTACGTATTCTTGATGATTTAATTCGGGAGGGCATTGTAATATGTCGGCTATAACATTGTGTCGTCATGAAGACCCCGCCTTCATGGAGCGAAGACACCTTTATGTAGCCGGTGTATGTCAATGTCCCACGGAATCCTCCCATCGAGAGTACACATCCTTTCAAGTGATTTGGATATGATCTTAATATTTAAGATCGAATAACCATGCCGATCCTTTATCCTCGTTCTGTTACATTAGTAAGGAGCTAAGAGAGACTAAATCATGTCTTCTAGCTATGCATCTTCTCCTTCATACCAAAGGGTTGCATTTTCTCTACTTGGTTCTTTTCTTAATCATCGATTAAGCGTCTGGGTTATCGACGGACGTGATAAGTTTAACCTATTAAACTTAACCAAGTTTTCACAACCGTAACCCAATTCAGTAAACTTATTAGATGTCATTTAAACGAGGTCTAATTCTCAATAAATGTATTCATTTATTCTCCTTAACCTTTCATAGTTAAGGTCTATTAGCCCTAGATATATTTTTTTCCATATCGTTACTTTCTGAATTTAACATTTGAGGTTATTAACTGAGTCCGAAAACGAAGTTCTATTGCCTCTAAGTTAATTGATATTCCTTAGCTTCCAAGCTAATCCCGAATACCTATCGAGTTATGGAATCATGTTCTTCCTAATCCTTTTAATGTCAATTAAAAATTCATCTTAACCCAAGTATGAACTAATTGCACATTTCAACTTAAAAGTTGCATTTAGGTAAGAATAGATGTCAATTCCTTTTAAATCCATCCAAGGACAATTGAATAATTCCAAATCAAGAAATAACATTATATTTCCAATTTAATCAACGATATCAAACTGATATAGTTATTAAAATATCACATTTGTATTCATCAATCCATTTCATAATCCATACATTTGCCAGTCCAAATGACTGGACTTTGTTTATATAAAACAACATTACAACTCATAGATAGAAGAATGTACTTTCTTCTTTTCACAATTCCTCGTAGAGGAATAATAACTAACAAATACAATACATCTTCAGACAATCAAAAGAAGCATCAGAAAATAGCCATGTCTTCATTTTACTCAAATTCCATCTGCAAAATTACTTGCACGGGAGTTCATTGAACTGAGCATATTAAGCACTTGTCATTAAAATGAGGTGCTTCTAATTAACTGTCTCAATAAAAGAACCCTGCTTTTATGAAACGACAGTATGAACATCAATCAAGAATTAAGTATCAAAAAGAATGAACAGCATAACAACTGAACCATCTAAATACCATCCCAATCAGTCAAAGAATTGCTGTCCTATTTCCCACATAACCATTACAAGACGTAATTTCCTTCCACAGTTCCAGATTACAACATTTGTAAGAACTAGGAATATAAGTAAGCATCTATGTACTTACATCGTACTAGAAGATTCCATACTTCTTTCACTGTATTTTTAACCAAATAAACAGTTATACAACCACGTAATCACTTATTCACATGACCTTCTATATCCATGAATGCATACAGTTCATAATAACAATTTGCACATTGTTGTTACCTACAGCAAGACCAATTCATATTGCACAGTAAAGCTCTATTATTGCTATTTCCAGAACTCAATCAGCAAAAGAGAAAAATTCATTCCCTTAACTATTTCAATAAGAAAACATCCATTTCCTTCAAATACAACAAGAATCAGTCAAGTCGAATTCATTTTTTTTTTTGAATGACAGTGCAAAATTAGAGATCTCCTGAAACATTCCAATCTTCCATTTGTACAGGAAAACACAGCACTCAGGAAACAATTTAAATGCCACTGTCATCTCTATCAAGCCGAACTTATAAAGTTCAATAAACCCAAATACTGTTTCTATCAAATCAAAAACAGAAGAAGAAGAATTCGTTTCCCTATAATTTCAGTAAGAAACAATCATTTTCTTCAGAATGTAATAAAAACACCCAAATCGTGTTTATCTTATCATGACAGTTCAACTCATATTGACAACTGAACAATCGTTCAACAATGAAAAGCAAACTCACATAGCCTGTACAGTTTCAATTCAACATACCATATGCAATGAATACCCAATTAGAGTTCCTTGCCAACAAACATTTCTACCCAAAATCCATTTTTCTATTTCATAATGATGTGCAGAACCCAAAAATGCAATTTTCATATAACAATACCCTTATTAATGAAAACCCGCATAGATATCAGATGCACAACAAGGTACAGTCAAGACAGACCCAAACAGCAAGACAAATTCCCATGCATTTCTTCCTTTGCACAGCAATCCAAAGTCAAGTGCGTTTTCACGATGACAGTTTGAGTTAAAAGATCAAACCGCATCCATAAAACACTATAAAATCAACTTTCCATCACAGCAAGAAGACAACATAATTCATTCATTGCACAGAAATACAAAGCCAAGCTCGTTTTCACGACAACAGTCCGAACTGGAAGATCAAATCGCTTCCATAAAACACAACAAAATCAACTTTCCAACACAGCAAGGAAAGAATATAATCCTTTATAAGTTCAGAAGAAAAACAGTTACCTTCTCCTACTTTCACGAATACCCAAAACGTATTCGTTCATTTCTTATACAAAGAAAAAGGCACAGCAATAAAAATATTACTATTACTTCCTTCAAACCGAGCTCATGATGCTCAATATAAAACTCTAATGCTATTTCCTTCAAAATCCAAAACAGCAGAAGGAAGAGGAACTCATTTCCTCAAAAATTTCAATAAAGAAACAACTTCAAACAACTCGCAGCATAATACGTTCCACCACTCAAGTTCGTAATAGCAAAAGAACAATTGCACAACAATGAAAAACCACTCATACTGCGTATAGTTTCATTGTTTAAAGAACGAATTTCCCGATACTGTCGAATAAACCAACATAATATAACTGTATTACCAACTCATATATATGCAAAGGCAGTGTAATCACAACAACAAGAAAACGATTCTACCCATATCATTTCCAAAAATGACAGCAAAAATCGACTAAACCCAAATCATCTCAAACATGACAACAATCAAATAAACCCAAAACCCCCTTCATCAGAAGAGCAAGGTTGTTTAATGAGACGTTTAAGCAAAGCAAGTGTTTTAAAGAGAAGGGCTTAACATGCCTGGTATTCTTCCTCGAATGCTCAAAGAAAACCACGTCTACAGAAGGTATTTCCTTCCATGGCGACAACAACAAGCTTTCCAAACAATCCCTTCCTCTACAGGCTCAGAAAACAACCTTCAATTTCCAAAGAAACAGTGATAATCAACAAACACAACTGGTTCGACTGAACCAAGAAAAACCAAATGCAGAGCAACTTTCCAAAAATCCGAGCAAACACAAATGACCAACAAAAATTCCTCCATACTCTTTCCAAGGTGGACTGGTCACGAAGACCAAAAAAATTAAATGCATTAAAGGCTCTGCCTTTTTCTATTTCCTCACGCCACCGCCGACTTGGGTTGGCGAACTCCCAATTTCAAATTTTGCATGCAAACCAAGTTTAGTTCCATGACTAACTAGATACCTCCACCTTTTTCCTGTTCCTCGCCAAACTTGGCGCTGTCCACGCAAGGACTCACATTAATTGCCATTAAATTTCCTTCCATCCTTATCCTTTCCCATGGGTCTGTGCGTCCCCTTCTAGGTTAGGATTAGTTTAGGATTAACAATAGTGTTCAACCTAGGTCATAGGTTAATAGAACTTAGGTCTATGTTTACCATTTTAGAATTTAAAAATCCACTTAGGATAGCAATTTAGGATGTAAGGTAGAACTTAGGATTAGATTAGAATCTAATTTCCCCTTAGCACCTAACACTTAATCAATCAACTTCCAGTCAAGTCTTCCTGACTGACATCCAATTCAATGTTATGTAGGATGTTTCGTCCCACGTTATTCATACCTGAGCCACCCGTATCCAGGCATTTCCCACCTTACGAGGTCTCATGTTACGACAGTGCATGGTTCGAGAATCGAACCTTTCAGCGTTGGCATCTACGCAACTTCATTGTTCATACTGAAATCGTGTCTTTGCACATTTATATCAACCTTCATTCGGTTTAAGAGTAAATCAACAAAGCGATCACAAGAAGGCCACAGCATACTTTGGATCAATGGAATTGATTCAAGGTGTGCTGTCAATCAGCGATTAGAGTTCAGCAAGCATACGACAATTTGTCGTCACATCAGCAAACATACAAGCAACAATAACTGTTGTCCCATGTAAACAAATTACAGTATGCAAGAATCCAGATTAGCAACACATTCCCTTAAGATCAAAATATATATCTTAACATGTTTTCCTTCATTTCAGCAGTTACAACATTAAGAAAGTAATCACCATGATAACTTACAAAAATCGTATGTTGTGATTTAGATAGTTACATTGTGAAGTTGTTTACGTTAGTTTGTGTTGAGATAGAATAGAAGGAACCAACCTTCTCTAGAGGTATGTGTCAAGGAGCAAGGTCCCACACCTTGAAGACATTCCCATGTTACCCAAAAGTATTGATTTTCCATGATCAAATCAAAGGGTGCTACTTTTGTGAGTTAATAGTTCTAACACGCATAGTGGGAAAACCTTAAAAGATTTTGATATCAATTCACCAAGATTGGTGTGTATCTTGGTGATTTTCAGCCTTTAGAGGCTATGAAGCAACACATATGACAAATCTAATCATTATATATATATTGGTTGAAGCGGGAAAATGTCTTTGTCTCACGAGAATAATTCAAACAAGGAAAATAATAGAAAGTGGAGAGCCTTTTGATTGCTTTGCCGTTGTCACTAAGGAGAAGAAGAAGAGGCATATCGGTGTGAATCTCTCCATCACCTCCAAACGAGTCCTCTTTACTAAACCTCCTAGTATGCCTTTCTTGTCATCTTCTAGGGTTTTAAGACCCATCACCTTCATGGACTCATTAAAGAAACCAATATTTTGTCACCTTTGATGGAGTAAGCATTTTGAATTTAGCTCAATATGATGATGTATCATCGGAACCCTAAAAATTGTTCCCTTATTTATTTGGGAAATGCAGCGTAACACCCATTGAACACATCAAATATGTAGCAAACATATGCTCATTATATCATGTGAGACATGAAAATTTGGTAGTCAAATTATTGATTGCTTATTTTAATGGAAAAGCTTTGCAATGGTATAAAGATTTAATATTGAATTCTATTAGCACTTGGGATGAATTAGGAGAGGCCCTTTATAGGAAATTTGAAGATAAATAAAACTATTTATCTTTCGTGGAGCAACTAAATACGATAAAGAGGGCATCGCATGAGATGATGTCTAATTTTAATATCATATTTCAAGAACATGGGATAAAATCCCATAAATGGTAAGACCTACACCTCAATATGCCTTTTTATATTATTTGAGAGCTTTAAATAGTGACATTTTAGTCATGATCCAATCTTTGGGGGCAAAACACTAATCGATGCTTATGATATTGCTATTAGGGAAGAAAATAGTCTTATTTAGGCTAGGAAAATTACACCAAGGCCTCTAATGCCTATCTTCCTAGAAGTAGGATCATTTTCTCCTTATCAAACACTTGAATTAGCTCTTATTTTGACACCAATGAGCCAAATCACTACTTCCCCAAGCACCCTAATGAAACAACTACAGTAACTTTTGAAATGAGTTGGTAACATTGAAAAGTCAACAAGTAAAAAAGTTATGCCTTATCAATTCCCATATCATCCAAACAAAACTCCTTATCAACCCAATAAGCCACCATACTAAGCAAATGCTCAAAATCAAGGCCAAATTACCCATGTGAAACCATTCCAATCATACAATCCTAATGTAACCAGCTCATCTAAAGTAATGGTTCCAATCTAAAATAACCTAGTGTAGGATTATGAATGGTGTTTTCCTTGCAATCAAGCTCATAATCAAGCCACTTGCCCAAATGACATCCTAAACCAAGCATTGATGGTACAAAATGTTTCCTTTTCTCAAATTACACCAAGTAGAAGCACCTCACCGCAAGATACTACTCCGAGCCACAAAGTGATGCTTCATTTGTGAATTGAAAATGGATGAGTTATGTAGATGAATCAACTTCGGGGATAAATCAAGCTTCTTCTTCCAAAGTGTAAGCAAATAACACTAGACCTAAAAGGGGATAAATGGAAGTAAACCCTCCATCTCCTACTTCACCAAGTCTGCATCTCAAAGATAGACAACCCATGACATTAGGCAGAATGCATTCTTCATCTAGTGATTGCAGAATGTAGAAAACCAATGATACACTACAAACCCATAGTAACACTATGGATCTACACGAAAAATAATTTCCATAAAACAAGCAAAACTCACCACTCAAGCCTAGTTTGTAGAACATAGAAACCCTGTCATCCAAAGAGTTTTGTTGATGGAATAGATGAGGAGGATAATGTCACCCTCAATTAAAAACTCTGTAGGTATCCCCTTCAACATTCTTGAGAAAATGAAAAAGACTAATGTGAAAATTTCATTGTGGGAATCCTGGCTATTCCTGGACAAAGATATATTTTGTAAGCAATTATGGATGACCTCTACATTTCAAATGAATCATTTAGAGAGTAGAAAAAGTTGTGCTCACTAACACACCTCAATCAAAGGATGATCAACCAAGTAAAAGTGTGAAACCACCACTTTTCCATGTATCTTTGATCATTAAGCAACCACCTAGTTCATAGTTACATGATTGATTAAGGGGCAAGTACCTTAGTTATTCTAAAACAGATATTAGATCAACTTGGCTTAAAATATGAGTCTCGCTCTACAAGTGTAGTTCAATGAACAAAACAACAATATGAATTGTTGGAGTTATCAAAGTTTTAAACCTCGCATTACATACATGCCCCAACTTCTTTATTCTCAAGATGTTTTCATTATTGGTCATCCTTCATTCTTCACTTTATGCCTCTAAAGAGATTTTACAGATAAAATTAGATTCTACTTGTCACTGATTGGTCTCACATGATTTTTAGGACTAGGTATGGCACCAAAGTAACTTTAAGGTCATAACCCATTACCACATATCATATTGAGCCTTATGTACCAAGTGCAATCAATGTAAATTGGTCAATCTTTGATCAAGAAGACCACCCAATTGTCTAAGAAACAAACACTCAAGTTTAAGGTATTATGATTTGTTGCTCAATGAATGGAGAGTTGAATGTCATGGCTTTTATACTTACAAGAATATTTAAAAAAGGCTGGTCTAGGCATTTATTGTTTGCTTGAGGAAGATTCACCTATTCCTAGTATTTTGAAAGCTAATGATCAGGATGATGGCATTTGGAAAATCTTTTTGGATGGATCTAGAAGTAGACAAGGTGTAAGCGGAGGTGTAGTGCTTGTATCTCTCATGGGTGTGAAGTATTTCTCCACTTTTGTTAGGATTAATAATGTTTAACATTATTAATCATAATTGTTATTTGTAATATAATATGAGTTGGTATAACAACTCATATTATTAGTTATATGTTTGGTTACAAGTTGTTAAAAATAACTCGTATAGATTTAGAGAATTATTATAGGAGTCTTAATAGGCTTCCTATTTTATAGGACATGTTAGTCCTATATATATGTATTGTGTTTCTCATGCATATTTAGAAGAAAGATTACTACATTACTTTGTAAACCTAATCGAGGCACTTTCTTATGGTATCAGAGCGAGTTTGATCCTATGCATAATGGAATTCTGAGTAGTTGTTGCAGAGGAGGAGATGCACAATTTGTTGGTCTCGCTCTCACTCAATACAGACCAATTTTCATCAAATACCTTCAGTTGAAGCATTAGCGATACATGGAAAAGTTCTATTTGACTTGGACTATGTAAAATCTACTTTGCAATTTGAGATCGATTTCTAGGTGATTTCTAGCTCGTGTTTATTATATCGACATTCAAATTTATTTAATGTCCGGTCTGCTCCTATTAGCATCGACCTAATCACCCTTGTCTTCTCCGTATGCATGCGTGAAGTTATGAATACAAGGCATATTTGATGGGAAATATGTCAGAATAATAGAGAAGCCATGAAGAAAACATGTGTGAATAATTGTGTATGGTCATGGCAACTATCAAAGAAAAAATTATAAGATATTTTGTTCTGCTCCATTTGGTGAAGGTTTTGTGTTGATGTATCACTCCGCGTGACAATGTTCTCACCAAGTCAAATTGCAACATCAATTATTGGATACTCAATTGGTAGCTCGATCTCGTATTGAATTAGTAAATATTTAAACATGTGCAGTCGGGTCATTCTTCCTTGCCAATTTCACGATCCATGTGATGTTCCTTATAGTGAGTTGTCGATTCAACATGTAACTTCAACATTGGTGGCGTCATTTTGTGGTATGAAATTTCATTCAAACATGACAACTATTATTTAGATTGTCCACTTGTCATTCTAAGTCTTACTATTTTTCTGTTGTTATTAGTATTCTACATGCCTTGAAACATTTTAACAATGATCGGTTGTCTATTAGTGGTTTCATACAAAAAAAAGATTCATTCATATATCATATGTCAACAACATTATGCATTCCTAAAGCGTTAAATCGAGGCCCCTCTCTCGGTCACTCTCTGTGCTCACTTAGTTTTGGTTTGTTTTTATTTATTTTTCAATGGAGTGTTTGCTATAATCTGAATTGGTGCCATGTTTACATGGTCAATAGTAGTTATCAAGGTTACTTTTTAAATATTTAAGTCCTCATTTTTTCACTTAGTGTTTTATATCGAAGTCATCAAAATAATCATTATTCTATCATTTTGTCTTTGTAATATTATCATTGTAACGTCATTTATCAAAATTTTGTATTGAGTCTAAATGGAAATTCCTCTAGAAAAGTTTAATGGCCTCAATTTCCACACTTGGAAAGTAAAGATACAGATGTAGTTGATTAAAAAAAATCTCTTGAGGATAGTCAATGGAAAAGAACTAAGCACCTATAGATCTAAGCAGGACTTGCAAAATGGAAAAGTAGAGATGACAAATCCAAAGCCATTATTGGCCTTGCTCTTTCAGATTTTGAGCTACACTATGTTGATCTGGAGAAGACATCCAAGGTAATGTGGGACACTTTGAATAAACTATTTGGTGCAAAATCTGTAAATTTGAAATTTTCTTTAAAACTTCAATTATTTAGATTTAAAATGATTGATGGGGCAACCATGTCTAGCCACATCAATGAGTTGAGATCTTTCTTTGAGGCAACTTGCATAAATAAAAAATCTAGTAGAAGATGAAGATGCAAAAGCTATATTATTGAATAGTTTTCCTTCCAAATATAGCAATGTTGTCTTTACACTTGGTCAAATGCCTTCACAATCACTGGAAGACATGATTTCAACTCTTCTAGTTGAAGAAAAAGGACCAGAGAAGATGTAGAAGAGGAAACAACAATGTATGTGAAAAAGAAATACAAAAAGTTCTCTAAAAAGGAGGACTTAGAATGGTTTTTTGCAAGAAAAAGGGACATACATCTAAATTTTTCACAGTTCAAGCCAAAGATCTTCTTAGTGGAAAATTGAAGCCAAATGAAGCAAATATAGTTATAGAATAAAATTCGAGAATCGGAAGATGAACGAATGATTGATGAACACGATTATGATTATGAAGATTTCTTATATTAAGTTCGGATAACCGAGAGGATGGAAGCAAACAAAGGTTGGAGGTCGATCATCGAAACTCTCGATGCCGCAACGATGGGGCCACACGGATGATTTGGTGGCATTTTTTTAATGTGTGATTTTTTTAATATGTGTTTTTAGAGTTCTTGTTTTTTTAGTGTGTCGGTGTCCTGAATAAACCCCTTTCCATAATTTTGGGGAAGATTCATATTTTCAGAAACTCTCTTTTTGGGGAGCACAAGAAGATTTGAAATAAAATCAAGGGATGGTTATCCGGATAAGTGTCAAGCTTATGGATCTTCAAGATTTAGAATTCGTGCACCCAAAGAGGAAGGGAGCATTCGTGCATAATTGCTTAACACTATGCCTTTACAAGGGTAAAGAGATAATCTATGGATTTTGTACCGGGTCTAAGCGGTGCTTTCGGGAGGTGGTTCAACTTCTTTGAAATATGGTTCTTTTTGTTTTCATATTAGGGGGCAAAAACATAGATTAATAATTTTCACTTGATTAACTAAAATGTGGAATTTATTCTACTTCTATAGTTAATCTAATATAAATAACAATAGTAAATAATAAATAATTGCATAAAGAAAATGACCCAAACAATTAAGTAGAAATATAAAACCCTAATGTGCAAGGAGAGTAAGAAAGAGCTTAGTTGATTTGATGAAGACATTGGGTATGTGTCATGAATAAATTCGGGAATGAACATACAAAATCTCCAAAAGCACAAACTGAGTAGTAAGTTGGAATGGGATGCCCGGATAGAGTACGGGGCACCTATGGGCACCCTAGTCTGAGATATGGGAACCTTGGTCTGCGTGAAAAGGTTGCAAACCTCCTCCAAGGTGTCCCTAGATATTCACTTGCCTTCGTTTCTGTCACACTAGCTTTACGGATTGTGCACTATATGTCTTGGAAGTCGGTGATGAAGGAGAGACCTACACAACCCTAATACAAGTATTAAACCCCTAAAAAAGAAAGACGCATATGAAGGGATTGGACTATGTTAGGAAATAAGAGATAAAATATGCGGAATAATCCCTTACGAGTGACTGCAACCATATAAACTAATATGCGAGAAAATATTACAGATCTCAAATAAAAGTGCGAATAAATAACACAACACAAGAGAGACAAGATTTAACGTGGTTCACCCAATTTGGGCTACGTCCACCAAGAATCACTTACTCATATTTTATTACAAACCTCCACTCTCTCAATACAATACCAGATCCGTTTGGAGCTATGCTCAACAAACTCTCTGAGAATTCACCCGAATTCAAAACACATTCGCAATACATTTGCTTGTCTATCTATCATATGCATAAGACCATATAAATAGACAATTGCTTAGCGATTTGATACAAAGCAGGTATCAAAACAATGGGCAAAAACCAAAACCGTCCCATAAACCTATGGGTAGCCGAAGAGGTGGTTTTATAAAACAATAGATACCAGAAAAAACCATGGGCCCAAAATAGCCCATAACAGTTACCCATTACCCATGGGTTAATAAACCACCCATGAAAATTTGCTTGGGGCTTCGCCCCGAGAACCCCTCTGACCCGCTCACCGGCGGCGGGCCGCCGTAAAAATACCCGAGTGTAACACATAGAAGGTGTAGCACACTCTAACATGAAAATAGGCTCCACAAACATAACAATATCCTCAGTGCGCCACAATTGTGGACTTACTAAGCGAGTGTTGCACTACATCTCGAGATATGATGTAGTTTTATGTGTGTGTGTGTGAAATCATTCCCTAGGTGCTCTTTTGTCGGTCACACTTTGTGAAAGTAACGAATAATAACTATGTGTAGAGATGTAATAAAAGGATAGAATAAACTTCCCTCCTATGCAGTGTGATGCAAATGAACTAGCCTTGTGCCTTGTGATGGAGCTAGATGGATGTAAATGGAGCCTTTGATGGATGTAACCTTAGGTGATGATAGTAGTGCTTAGTGCTTTGTCCCTCATTATGGTCTCATAACTTTATATTTATATGGTTCTCTTGTTCTAATTTTGTAATTAACCCCAAAAGGCCGACCACTAAAAAGATAGAAAGCTCAAACGGCTAGAAAGTTCCCAAAAAGTGGCGGGAAAGTGTAAAAGACTCAGGGCACTCCAAATGGGATCCCGATACGAATGGGGGCACCCCATTCAAAGATAAAACAACACCAAATGGTAGAAATGACTAGGCGAGTAGATGCGGGAGGTCAACAATAATGACAACAAGCAAAGTAAAATGGCCAAAGGACATGGGTTAATTAGTACTTTCTTCACTCAAAACCATATGAATAGTAGTATGAGATTGAGACTAAATAATGTCTAAAGTGTGTGATTTTGTGACTACATTCACACTAAAGGGGTGAATGTTAGGATTAATAATGTAATATTAATCATAATTTTAGTATATGAGTTGGTATAATCATAAATTAATCATAATTGTTATTTGTAATATAATATGAGTTGGTATAATTACTCATATTATTAGTTATATGTTTGGTTATGAGTTGTTAAAAACAACTTCGTATAGATTTCACACAACAAATTTCACACTCAGTGCATTCACGACACATCTCTCTAACACACATTCATCACAACACACTTCACGATGATGCACTTTTGTGCTACGATTCACACTTATTTGTTGAGGGCATACTATATACATGAACCTCACATCACATGAAAATTTCACACTCAGTGCATTTATGACACATCTTTCTAGTGCACATTCATCACAACACACTTCCCGATGACACACTCTTGTGTTACGGTTCACACTTGACTATTGAGGGCATGACATACTACATTCATGAACCTTACATCATACAAATGACACATTTCACACTCAGCGCATTCACGACACATCTTTCTATACCATATTCACCACGACACACTACTCGATGACGCACTCTAGTTCCCTGATTCATACTTGACTACTAAGGGTATAACTTTGAAATGAACCTCACCACACTCACTCACTCTCTATGCTCCACACTTTGTTAATCATATCTTCCTAGCGCCAACTCAAACCATTTCTCGATGACGAATTCTTGTTTTATGGTTCATTCTCGACTACGAGGGGACTTTATAAATGAACCTCATCTCATGCATACTCATTCATACTCGCTTGGGGGGCATGTTACTCTTATCATTCACTTTATATTCCATTCCATTCGCATTCACAACATATTGCATATCTTGGTTGCACATTTTTCTTGCTTACTTATACTCGCATGTTACACTTTGTTTATTATGTTAGATGGATATTTTGTATGTCATTATCTTTTCTATATACACATGTGTGTTCACTTGCCTTCTAGTTGTGAATGCAAAATTTACACATATCATTACATGCAACATGGATGCTTGGTAGTGTACCTTTTAGTACACTCACATGATAGCTCTGGGGCATCTATTTTTGTACACATCACATGTGTTATTGTTTTGATATATACTACTTCCTATTCTTACTAGCACACTACTTTATATCGGATCATACATGTTTTGACATACTTTCTATCTTTCTAACATGCTAATGGGTGCTTCATGTGCAAAGTTTTCTTTACAAGAACTATTTTCTACCATTGTTGTTTGTTACTCTTTTCTCATCACAATTTGCCATTGTTTTCCATTAAATGCCATTATTTGGGCTTTATGCCCTTTGTCTTGTGCGCACATTGTATGCTTTTGGCTACTTTGGCTCTGATTGTCTTATGACATTTTGAGCGATGTCCCATGTTTTCAACCCTCTTTTTGTGGTCTACATTGTCTTCTTTTTGCTAGCATCTACATTTCTTTATATGTGTATTGGTTTTGTTTGCACTAACACTTGTTTCCAATTACTTTGTTTACATGTGTCTTGGTTTCTACCAAGCACATTCCCCCTATGAGGGCATCGTTTGAGATCAACATCTAGTCCTCTCTTTGGGTTGCATCCTCCTAGAAATTTTGCATGCACCCCAAATGAGGGGGCATACATCGGGTGAATCAATTACCCCATTCGGTAGTTCACAATTACAATACAACACATTTCAATACAAAATCAACATAGTCTATAGTCTTAGAAATGGTGAGAATTTGACTTGGGTGTTCAAAACAACACAGATGTCATCACCCACACATAGACATGAGCATCCGGGATGTCCTAACTCTTCTTGGGCACCTTTGACCAAGGGACAGTTATAATGATTTTCCCGGATCAATTTGATTCAATTGTTGATTTTCTCAAAGCACATGCACAATCCTCCAAAGAATCACCATGTATGCTTTCTCTCTCTTTTTTGTGTTGGATCAAATTGGATCAAAATGGATCAAGTTTGAACAAATCAAGATCACAACATTTGCTGATGGTTTATAAAGTGTCAGGTTGTAGTCAAAGGATGGAGAATAACACTAGACCTTTCTCCCTAAACTTCTTTTGCCACGGTGTGAGATCACCTAAAAAAATTGCACTTGGTGTGAGATCGCTTTGAAAAAGTCATTCTCGGTGTAAGATTGCCCAAAATAATCGTTCTTTTATAGCATTTTCAGGATCCTTTCTATACTTTCACTCATCACGGATTTGTGCACATGTTCCTTTTTACATTTTAACATATTTTTTACACACTTTTGCACATTGAATCAAATTTTTCATATACACATATTTGACTACTCTTTTTCTCTTCTCTTTTGCAGGTCCATCCTTATGAGAAGTAACAGTCACATCATCAAACACATTAAGTGACAACAATAATAGGTACAATGTGACATATACACATACATTTTCACCCCTAGGGTCACTTCCTCTTCTCTAGCTTCCACGCTTCATTTTTATCACTCTATGTTTTTTCTTGTCTCCTCGACATGCTTTTTCCATCGATCTATATGGTTATCAGGTATGCATCTCTTATCTACTTTATGTTATCGAGCATTCACTTAACAACATAAAGTGGGGGCAAATGTAGACACTAAATCATGCACTTTGGGTACATTTCTAGGTCCTAATCACATACCACTATTCATATGATTCCTAAGCGAGAAAATTACTAATTGACCATTGTCTTTGGCCTCTTTGCTTTCTTTTGGTTTCCTTCTTGGTCTTACACACCCTATTTCCCAATCTGACTTTCGACACTTCGATTTTACGAGTCTAGATGTCGGCTCCGTGAGGATGCCAACACCTAAGTGCCCTCATCCCCTCAAAGGTGCCTCCAGGCCTCTTTGTATCTTGCTCGCCTCTTTTGGGCCTCTTTTAGCCATTAGGCATCTTTTTTTCTTATGGGTTGGCCTTTTAGTGGTTAATTACGAAATTCAAACAAGGGAATCATATAAATACAAAGTTATGTGACAATAATAAAGGACCAAGATCTAAACATCTACTAATATCACCTATGGTTGTATCCAAAGGCATTTTCAAAAGAAGCAAAACATCCATCTAGATATCATTCAAAGGGCATGGGATTGCATTCTTTCTGCATACACTTCATAGGAGGGGAAGTTCATTCTTTCATGCACACATCTACTTACATCTGTACATTTAGCTATTAGTCGCTATCAAGTGTATCTTGCACAAGAGTCACCTAGGGCACGATTTACACACACGCGCAGAACTACATGGATTCTAAAATGTAGTATAGTGCACAGAATCGTAAGTTCACTCGGTCGGGTGACCGTCGAGGTTAGCGACTCCCCATTTGTATCTTTTTATTTTTAGGATTTGATGTGTTTTGGGGATTTTGCAGGTGCTCTTTCTCTTTACGAGGTTTAGGAGCGAACTCGGTGATGAAACAATGAACTACATGTGACTAATATTGACATTTAACGAACATCTTGCGACCTTTGTAAAATTTAGATTCAACCGGTCTCACAATCACAAGTGCCCATGAAGCGATCTTTGCACCTAGGCATCCCTAACTTGATTCAAGCACCCTAGTCCAAGATTTTCCGACATTCTACATTTTTCTAGGTTCAGTTGCGACACTCTCCTCCTCGTGTTTATCAGTTCTCTAAGTCTAGCACAACCTGAGATTAATTGCGAAATTAGCTAAGTACTTTATCCCTTCTCTTGCACCTAGGGTTTCATAATTTTCTAGCTTATTATTTGGATCAAATCTATACTTTATTGCTATATAATTGTGTTGTTGACTTTGTGTTAGCATATGGATTTACACGCATGTAAATGACATGCAACAATGTGGGCAGCGAAGTCCCTCCTCAATGGAGGTGAGGCTACCTTTATTGAAAACCAAAACCGTATTTACATTTATACATTCAAAATTGTATGTGGGGTGTTTTGGAACATCAATGGAAAGAAAAATGAATGAGGGAGATGGAATAAAATGAAGGAAAGGAATAAAATGAAGGAACATGCAAGAGTTAGGTAAAATCATATCCTAATATTACATGGAGAAGAACAATCAATAACTAACACAAATAAAATGGAGTTTGCATCGGCTAAAAAATAATGAGTAAAAGGGAGCACACATGAGCAAGTAGATAATCGAGCTTGATCACTTTGTGAACTAGATGAACATATTAGTAGCGTTGTGACAAGTAAGATCTAAGACAATATTTGCATGCAAGATTCAAACACTAACATCTAATGAACATAAAAACATCAAATGCTATAAGAGATAATGAATGGGACACAAAGTTCATATTTCATTAACTCCAAAATGTCTTCTCAAAAGAACACAAAGTTTCTTTCTTTGAAGTAAAGCTTGCATACAATAGTATTTTCTTCTTCTCTCTCAAAGTCACCCTTACAAATGAGCCCCGACTTTTTTATAACTCAAAAGTTAGTTACAAAGCAATTAGAGTTTACATGCACATTAAATAGGGAATCTTAAGTGACTTTGAATTTATCAACCAACTTTATTAAAAGCAACTAAAAAAATAAATCACTTAAGTTATCCAAAGTTTTCCAAAGGTGAGTTCAATAATAACACCATTTTAAAATACCACTTTATAACAAAAATCAATGGGTACATGTGGACCCCACTTAAATGACTTGGACACACACATAAATATCCTATTCAGCAATGTGCCACCTAGATTAAGACACCTAGGATGAGTGCCTTATCTATTGGGCCAAGAGTCTGCCTATCCGGTCATACGGGAATGAATTCATTGACCTTGTGCTCCACAATCCTCCAAATGACAAGAGAGTCAAGCTTGAAACTTGAGCAATTCATCCACCTCTTCGTTTGAGCAACATCCTGGTGTGAGAAATTTTGTCTTTATTCGCATTCACATTCACAATTACACACAATTCTCCACATGCTCCGAATAACTTTCCATGGTGAATTATTCATTTGTCACGAGACCATAGTCGTTACGCCACCTTGGCTTGTCAGAATCCAACTCCTGATCTTTCGGCATTGAGAAGATCTTCCAAGAGTCAAGATTGCAATTCACTTCTTGGAGTTGAATCACCACATTGTGCAGGTGTCGTGGTGCATCCATGCAAGTGATGACCAATTCAGAACAAGTGTCGGGAAAATTGTGACTAGCCTTTGGTTGATATGCGATCGTAGAAGCCGACTTACGTCGACAATGTTCCAAGTTGGTATCAATGATGTTCTCATATTTTGAATGGAGCGTCAAGGTGGGTAGAATGTCCTAGAACTTATACCGAAACATAGTTTTGTTTGAAGATGACATTATTGTGTGAAGCATGATATCAGTCATTATTACTTCTAGACTTCAAAACCGAACAAATCACCTACGAAAGCGCCCCTAGGAAAAATAGCAAATCTTTTCTCGAGAATCTCTCCTTTGGATGAGGGAGTCTATTAAGGTACCAAAAGTTTGCATGTCAAAGTGTTTTTCCCAATAAAATTATTCAGTCAAATATTAAAGGTCAAAGTTGACTCTTATGAAACTGCTAGGAAAATGCAGGTGTAAAACTGCGAAAATCCCGTTTGGTTTTAGCCTGGGAAAAATATCAAACGTCACCATAGGCATCTACAACTTGGCAGGGGTATATGAATGTGAGGAGAATTCAAAAAACCAATCATTTTCTCCGACAATCATCCGAGTTCAAAATATCGACCCTCAAAGTCAGTCTCCCTAAGCATTTGAAAGCTGAGCGTAATAAAATCATGCAAACTGCATTTTATTTGACTCCGTGAAAAATATCAAATGAAGTGTTGTACATTTGAATTTTGGAAAAGAAGTACATGAATGTGGGAAGAATTCAACGAAACAAACCGTTCTTCTTTAAAATCACTCAACTTCAAGATATTGAGCTCCAAAATCGATTACTTCATCAGACACAACCCAGCGACACGTTCTTTCTGTATCTTATCATCTTCTTCATTAAATTCATTTTTCCTTTGTGCCGATATACATCGATAATGCATTTGAATGCGTGATATTTTTATCTAAATACTTCTCACCGATGCGTGATGAAAACGATATATATATATAATCAAATTCTCTCGATTTTTAATGACTTCGCGCAGGATCAATTTTAATATTTTTAATTCACTATTTCTTGATGTTGGTGTTGCCTGAATTTTATAAATGCTTGGAAATTACTAATCCTTTGCTATCAGAAGTGCGTGAAGTTTTCCTTTGCATGAATCATGACTTCTCTTTTGCATGGAAATTTCCTGATTTTAATGAATGCGTGGAGATTTGCTTTAACAATGCGTGGACCTGCTCTTCTAAGACAAATGTGTGGCCTTTGCAATGTGTGGAGGACTGTTTTAGACTATCAGTTCTTCCTTCTACCCACGTGGCCTTTGTTGGTTTCCTTTACTAGTTGTTTTGGTGTCTTTACCAATGTATTTGAAATTGTTTTATTCGCCCAATACGTGGGCTTCTCCTTGACTTCTTTTAACGTAGGAAATTGTTGTTTGCCTAAAATCTTCAACGTGGAAATTCAAAACTGCAGCGTTGAAACCCTTTTTTTATTCTTACCAGCAACGTTGGCTTTTCTTCTTTGCAAATTCTTTCAACGTGGATGATATTTCTCTTGCATCGTTGGACTTTGGCTGCATTGAACTCTGTTTTTCTCCTCCAACATTGGTTTCTTGTTTTCTTTTATTTATTTTTAAATGTTGCATTGAAACTTCATTAACAAACTCTCCTTTTTGCATGCATGGATTTTTTGAATGATCTACGCAAGTGCGTTGGATTTCTATCTCCTTTCTTCTTCCCAATCACTGGTGCATGCAATGGATTCGTGAGATATTTGCAAAGGATGAAAGCTTTTGCCTGTTATTCTGCCCAATGTGTGGGAATATCCTCCTTCATTTCTTATGTGTGGACTAATTTTCTTTCTTTTTAAACTACCTTTTTGCCTTCCCACGTGGTCTTTTGGTGTAAAAGAAAACAAAACAATTTTTTTTTTGTTATTTTAAGATGAATGCATTGAAATTGTTTTATGTTGCTTGATGTGTGGGCTTTCCTTTATCCTTCACCCCAAGTGGCATGTTTTCTCCTTTTTTTTGGCATGGAATCTTCTATGCCTTACTAATACGTGGTTTTTATCACGGCTGCGTGTGAATATTCTTTGTTATGACTACCATCATAGCCTTGGTGAATGTGTGGACTTGCTAATGGGTATGAACCCTTGCATGGAGTTTTTTTTGCTGGGCTAAGTTAAATGCATGGAAAATTGCTTGGAAATGTGTTTGATTGTTCTCTTTTCTCAATGCATTAAACTGATATTTCTTCATGAAAGACCAACTACCCTGTTCCCCTAAAAGAAATAAAAAAAAAAATCTTCCAACTAGTTTCACGGGGAAATGGTTACGGGAATTAAAGAAGCTTCCCGTAATTGTTTCCCCTTCCCGTTGTGATAACCAACTCCTCTTCCTTCGGGTAGTGGCGTTAATTGCCAAGAAAAAGGGAAAAATATCATTCATTTGCCAACGGAAATGGAAAGGTAAGCTAGCAATCCCCATCCTATTTCCTCATGTGCGAGATAAGGAGATTTTTTGCCCGTTTACCAACGGTATTGGATTGAAAATTAGTAGAAGAAATCCCACAAGCGGGGAAATAAGAAGTATTTTCCAGGAAAGAGGAAATTCAGGTACAGGAAGCCAATTTGGCATCCCCGACAATTGGAAGCGAAAACTTAATTTTCCCCCGACAATAAAAAATAAAACTTGTCGATTGTTTTTTTAATTATATTAATATTTATTTAATTAAAAACCCCAAAAATTAATAAAATTGATTTTATCAAATAAAGGGTGATATATTAATTAATTAATTATTAATGTAGTTTATGACCTGGCGGGAGGAGTTCTCGCCCGAAATGAACGAAATGAAGAGTGGAACGATCACAAGAACGAGACGATCGCGACGAGGGTGATAAAAACATGCAACAAAATACTTTTGAATTTTTTTAAATTTTCATGTTTATTAATTTTGTGAAGTCAAAATTAGCTGATAACACTATGTAATTAGGGTTTAGTATTATTTCATTTTTATTAAATTAGAAGATAAATTGGGCATCCATGATACGTAATTATTGTTGGGCCAACTATTAAATCAATTCTACATAGATATTATCTATTCTTCTAATGGGTTTTTTAATGTCGTGTGCATTATTTAGATTAAATGCTTTAATTTATTAATTTGCTAGTCTATTTGGCCAAAATGTTTCATGTATACATACTCCAAATAATTGAGCCTAAGCCAAGAATCAACCAAAATTAGCTTACAATAATTTCTTCCTAATTTCCAAGCATTGTTAGAATTCCAAGAATTTTTTTCCATCCCATTGTTGTTGTTTTATTTGTCATTTCCATCTATTTTCTCTGAGGACGACCTTGAAAAACTCTTCTCTCTTTCATTTTAAAATGATATATGTGTTGGCACTATTGTATATCTACGGCCTATTGAATTACAATGTTACTTGGGTCCTTTTAAACATTCAAATCCTTCAAAACATTGATGCTTACCCCTTTATTAACCGACCATATCATCACTTTTGTACTTCCTCCTCTTTAGCATCCACACTTCACATTTTTATCACTCCACACTTTTTCTTGTCTCTCGACATGCTTTTCACCATCGATCTACATGGTTATTAGTACACATATCTTACCTACTTTATGTTATCGAGCATTCACTCAACAACATAAAGTGGTGGTAAATGTAGACACAAAATCACATGCTTTAGGTATCTATCTAGTCCTGTTCACATACTACTATTCATATAATTCCTAAGTAAGAAAAATACCAATTAACCCATGTCTTTAGCCACATTTTATTGCATTTTGTTTCCACTTTTGCTCTTTCATACCTTCTTTCCAAGTCACCATCGACCTTCAACCCTTCGGCTTTATGAGTCACTCGGACATTGGTGGTGACCCAAAGCCGTTAGGTGCCGATCTAGGCGGCCTAAGTAAGAAAAATACCATCCCCTCTAGGCACCCTTGACCTCTTTATACATTTTGCTCACATATTTTAGGTCCTTTATAGCCATATTTTAGGCATCTTATCTTATTTGTGGTAGTCATCCTTTTCGGGGTTAATTACAAAGGAATCATATAAATATAAAGTAATGTGACCATAATAAGGGACCAAGCACTAAGCATTAGCTATCACCACCTAAGGTTGCATCCAAAGGCTATTCTATAGAATTCAAGCATTCATTCTAACATTTATTCAAGGGCAAGGGATTGCATTCTTCTACATACACTTCATAGGAGGGGAAGTTCATTCTATTCCATGCACACATCTACTTACATCTCTTACATCTATTTATTTCATTGCTATCAAGTGTGACACACCACAAGCGCCACCTAGGAAAAATTGCACACACATACATAGAACTACATTGGGTCCGAGATGTAGTGTAATGCTTAGTCGCAAGATCACTTGTTTGACAACTAAGGACAATCCGACCCCTCATTTTCATTTTCCTTTTGAGATTTGATGTGCTTTTGAGGGTGTTGTAGATCAATTCTTTATTGCATGTTATCAATGATATTATAGATCATTGTGCGACCTACTAGTGACAAGAAGCGAAAGATAATGAACACCTTGTGACTAGTCAAAGATGGTTTTTTGAGGTTTTTGATAGCCGTGAGGCCCTTAGTACTTGGTCTCGTAACACCCACAGCACACCCGATCCATTCCAAGTGCTCCAATCTAGAATATTCCTCCATCTCTACATTTTTCCGAGTCTTATTACAACAATTTGCACTTCAGATTTCCTATTTTGTCACTTCGACACACCCAAGATTAATTGTGAAACAACTAAGTCATTTTATCTCCTCTTTACAATTAGGGTTTTAAGTTATTTGCTTGGGTCTATTTTTACTTAATTACTTATTCATTTACTGCTACATTACAATCAAATTTAGGCATATTTTATTCATTTGTAATAATTTTTCTTAATCATTTTGGTGAACTCGACTCATTTATAACATTCTTAGGATCCTCACACTTTTATTCTTCTAATTTTTCTTAGGATCATCTTATCATGGCTATCTCTATTCATGATTTCTTGCTAGCCCATCCTGAGTGTCGCACTAAAATAATTAATCTTTTGGCAACTACTTGTATTCCTGCTACTACTCATCCAGATGTTATCTATCAAACATTTGTCAATGCATTTTCTCAACAGATTACTTTTCAATTGGATATAATTGAAAATCTTATTGTTTATGATAATGATTCTCCTCTATATATCCAAGTATGTATCAAAAACTTAGGCATCAAGCACGATCGGTCGACCTTGGATCTAAGTTCAATCTCTTTCCTCTATCGTTCATTCACACCACAAGCCTTTTGGTAGCTAATCTCAACCCAACATCTCTCTTTATCTGAGCATATGATTCTATAGTGCATCCATGCTTTAGGCAATGTCCCCTTGTCGCTCACAATTTGACCAAAGACCATTCCAGTTCCACTTTTTGTTGTTGATCTCCTACTTTCATATAATTATTTACTAGGTAGGCCATGGCTTCATCGAATGCAAGCGAGTTGTCTTCTATGGTTCACCGATCGTCGAATTCTTACACGAGGGCTTTGAATATGAGATTCATGTTGATAGTACACCATTCCAATATTATTGCAACATAGATTATAATGCTTTGCATTCCCTGTTCTACTACGCTCATGTGAATCTTGCTGCTAATCCATGACCTAAACATTACCCAGACAACTTACCTCCACTCGAGGGAACTATTTGTACACTAGATGTTGTTCCATGTACTCGAACAACCCCTAGTTTTACTAATGTTATGGTACCTTATTAAGGGCATGTCCATACATTAGACGGCGTACCACCTTCAACATCTTCTCATGCACAATCGATAGCTACGTTACCTCCTTTCACATGTACACTTTTCATGAATGACTCTTATTGGGAACATATTCCATTCGACCCTACTTGCCCTGATACTATCTGCACACATGAAGGATTGAATCGGTTAGGGTTTATAGTAGATGACATTTTCCCTCCGCCTCATGATCCTCATCTCTACCATAAATTCATCTCGCATTAATATTGTTTATGGTCTTTGCATCTTTTGTCTCATAATATTTCTTACACACACACCTTGTAATTCAACACTTACGCTTGGACAATCTTGGCTTGATAACATTAGGGGCACATTAGATCCTAATCATATTGACATTTCATTCCCCATGTCCTTCGGGCGTGTCTTCATTTGCAATGATTCATTTCTTGGCTATTCACAAAACCTTACTCGTTGGTATGCACGTGGATTTCCACCACCACCTTTCACCGATGAGGAATATACCATGCTCATGTACAAGTTATGCCTCAATGGCTCTCTGTTGAATCAATTAGACACAATTTCTTACCAAGTCTCCAACGCATCTCCATTCGGCTTTAGTCGGGACAATGACGACCTCTTAGATGATATTGGTTAATCATATCCATCATCATACATTTAGGGGGAAGCATGCTCGTTTCCCCATTCACCACTATCATTTGTCTTACATCTACTCTCTCACATGCATTTTACACATTGTGATACATTCATATAGTCACTTCCCGATGACGCACTCATGTTCTTGCGGTTCTTACATGATTGTTGAGGGATTTGTTACAATAAGGACCTCATTTCATCTTCGCATTACATTGACATATCTATCCATTACATATTCACTCATACATACATACATCTATTACCATTTATCATTATCCGGACATACAATATGACTTTTCTACATTTATTTATCACATTAATTAATCAACTATACACTATTTATTATCCTTCATCATAGTCATATATCACCCATCTATCTATTTCAAACATCATTTTATAGATAACACACTCATCAACACATACTTGGGAGGCATCATGCTTATTTCCCCCTCCACCTTCTAGCATTTTTAGTTGTCTTACACATGTCACATTGAGTATTCCACTTTCATTATGCACATCTTGATACATTTGTATCATCATTCCCTGATGACACACTCTCGTGCTTTGGTTCACACTTAATGTCAAGGGCATACTTTATACATGAACCTCATACACTACACATTGCACACTATACACTATATACTACACATTCTCACACACTTGACACATTCACAACACATCCTTCTCATCACTTGACTATATTACACATTATTCACTCAACACATTTACAAAAATCTTTATATTTCTCAATCAAACTACACATTAGACACCTTACATATCATGTGTTATACACACACGACATCTTCTTCTCATGGCTTTTATCACACACTAGGTGCAATACTCACTATACACATTCACGATACATCTTCCTTACATCTACTTTTACGCACTATGCTCATTACCCTATGAAGCACTCTTGTTCCACGGTTTATACTCAATGCGATGGCTCACAATCTAAAATGAACCCCGCCATGCTCACTTACTCACTCACGCACTCTTTATGATACACGCTTCATCGATCACATCTTTCTAGCACACACGATTTGAACCATTTCTCGATGACACACTCTTGTTCTATGGTTCATTCATGAATGTTGATGGGGCATGTATAAATTAACGTATCTCATGCATATAGATCCACTTAGAGGCACACGACTCCTATCATTCACTCTGCATTCCATTCCATCTCATCCACAACATACTACATATCTTGGTCACATTTACTCTTGCTTACTTGTGATTTTATATGTATACTTTATTACACATCTTTAGACAAATATCTTGTATGTCATTATATTTATCATACACACATGCACGTTCACTTGTCTTCTAGTTGTGATCATAAGATTTACACAAATCTTTACATGTAGCATGTATGCTTGCACAATACCTATTACAGTCCCACAACGGCTCTTGGGGCATCCACTTTCATACACCACAGTCTTTGTTGTTTCACTTTTCATAGCACATTACTATATCAGATTATACACATCTTGACGTACTTCTTATCTTTCTAACACGCTAGTGGGTGCTTCATGTTCAACATTTACTCTACAAGTCTATTTGCTTCCATGGTTTTACGATACATTACTTATTATTGTTTTCTCTTACCTATCATTCTATACCATTGTTTTGGGCTTTGCCCCATGTTTTGTTTGTTCTTTTATTGCAAACTATATGTTTTTAGCCACTACGACATTGATTGTCTTACGACATCATGAGTGGTTTCCCATGTTTGAAACCCGCATTTCACGGTTTACTTTGTCTTCTTGCATGTTTACATTGTATTCTTACGTCTTAGCTTACACATTGTTTGCTTACTTGTTAGCTTACATCTTGTCTTCTACATGCATGTTTGTTTTTTTTGCACTAAAACTTGTCTCCCAACCATTTTTTTACGTGTGCCTTGGTTTCTACCAAGCACACTCCCCCCTATAGGGCACAATTTTAGCACAATGGTTGGTCCTCCTTTGGGCCACATAGTCCTTAGTGACATCACATACACCCCAAAACGAGGGGGGCAACATTTGGGTGAATTAGTCACCCCATACAACTGTGATGTATAGTCATCACACAACACAGTTTAGTACCGATACAACACATTTTTAGTCTCGAGAGGGCTCAAAATCTGACTTAGGTCCTTAGCACAACACACACAATAATGCCCGGACTAAAACAATAATGCCAGGTGCTATGACCCTTCCTAGATGCGTGTGACTAGGGGAAGTTACATAACATTTTAAAGTTCGGACACAATTTCCAATAGTTCACACAACGAATTTTACAGGCACACATTTTCTTAGCACTACACAAATTTTTCTACTTTCGCATTGGATCGGAAACTGTTCGAATTGGATCAGATTTTTACACACCATCTGTAGTGGTGTTCTACATTTTAGGAATCAGTTAAAGGTTGGAGGATGACACCAAAAGTTTCTCCCTACACTTCTTTCATGCTTGGCATGAGATCGTCAAAAAAATTCACATACAACGCAACTAATGTGAGATTGCCCAAAAAAACTTCGTTCTTCTACATCATCTACAGGATCCTTTGTACACTTTTTACTCATCGCAGATCAAATGCACATGTTCCTTTTTGCATTTTCACATATTTATTTACATAATTTTTACTTGTTTTGATCATATACTCGCGTATTTGACTACTTGATCATTCTTCTCTTTTGCACTTCTATCCTTTTGGGAAGTGGTAGTCACATCGATCACAACGTCACATCAACAACATATTAAACAACAATCGACATCAACAATAGATACAATCACAACATCTACACATATGCTCCCGCCCTAGGATCATCATCATAACTTTTGTACTTCCTCGTCTTTAGCATCCATGCTTCACATTTTTATCACTCCACATTTTTTCTTTTCTCTTGGCATGCTTTTCGTCATCAATCTTATTAGGTATGCATCTCTTATCTACTTTATGTTATTGAGCATTCGGCTCAACAACATTAAGTCGGGAAAATGTAGACACAGAGTCACGCACTTTGGGTATCTATCTAGTCTTGTTCACAAACTACTATTCATATGATTCTTAAGTAAGAAAAGTGTAGACACTAAAATTGGGTCATACTTCCATTAAAACCCCGTTAATTAAATTAACCATATCCTACCCATTCATATCCCCTAGTGCACATGTTAATTGAATTAATTATCTTAATTAAATTAATTAATATCCTCACTTAACCACCTCACCCAGCCAACTCACCTAGCCACCTCACTCAAATGACCCACTCAAACCTCATTAATGACCTAAGACCAAGTCTAAGCTTATCCTAACCAACTAGGACTTAGTCTAAACCTAGACTCAACTCCTAAAAAGACTCCTACTTATCTTTCCAGGGATCCATCACTCAAGACTCGGAAGAAGGTTGGAGATCACGCCAAAAATAGCAACAATCTGGCTATTTTTGGCCAACCTAGATATTCTGCCTTGACCGATGTCGGTTATATCTCAACCGACACCGGTCCACTAACCGTTGCCGATTAGGTTAAATACATTTCCAAAAGTATTTTCCTAGGTTGGTCATTCGATTCAGGATCTCATATGAACAGAGACTTAGAGCACTCAAATTTCGAAGCACTTAGGAAAAGGAAAACACATGGGAGCACTACCAACAACCATTTGGCATTCATCATCTTCTCCACAATCACAAATTCACATAGAGAAGCATGGAGGTTCAAACTTCCACGACACGAATACAATGATTTTTATCTTTGGATCTCTGCCCTTACCATCTTCATCACCTACGTTCTCTAAATCTATTGTTCAGTAAGTACCTAACACCTCTTCATTTACCTCTGTTTTCTTTCAGTAAGATTTATTATTCATCTCAATAGTTTATCTTTCTCCACACCCAGTATACTTCCTTCCTCCCACCAACCTATCACTTTACCATACCTGGCCCTTTCACCTGTCTTCACCCTCTTCTAATCATCTCTGAGTCTTCAAGACCATTTTACAACCTCACCCTCACCATTTCCAACCTTTGTGTAATCAGAGGGAGTCTGAAAACCAATTTTAAGAACTTTCTGCTAAGTGCCCCTATCGACACTAGGATAACAACCAACATTGGTCATTTTTGCCTAATCGACATCGGTCATATAACCGACATCGACATCGATTCTTGTGTTCGCAATATGCTTTAGACCAACGAGCTAAATACCCACTTCCCAATAGCCCAAAACCATTCTTAATCTTTATCAGACCTTACCCATAGCATCTTTAGACCCATGACACAACACCAACCAATCACCTGACCCGTTTTGATCCCAATCACCTTTTACCCGACCTTTCTTATTGTTTTGTGTGAGATACCAATATCATTTCAATTCCAATAGGATTGTTATTTCATGTATATTTTAAATAACATTAATATTGTTATATAAAAAGTGGATTGACAGTTGTTTAGAAGCATCACGCTTCTCGGATCTAGCTTTCGCTAGGCAATCCACTCATTGTTTTGTTTAACTCTATGTGGTGGTATTATTTTACATTTATAGGTAGTTCCTCCTAGCCAAAAGGGAGCTCTCAGCGATTAATTTGGATTAGGAAATCGTAACGCACTCATGGCCTTCAACTGACGTTACAAACATGTATTCCTCCTCGCCTACTACCCTTATATGTTTCATTAATTTGCTAAGCATTTGGTGAAACAAAAGTACTAATTAACCCATGTCTTTGGCCACCTTTGCTTACTTTCTATTGCCACTTTTGGTTTTTAATACCATCTTTCCCAGTTCGACCTTCGACCCTTCATTTTCTATGAGTTTAGACATCAATGCCTAGCCAGGATGCCAATGCTGGGGGCCCTTGTCCCCTCCGGGCGCTTGTGACCTCTTTATACTTTACTCACATCTTTTGGGTCCTTTCTAGCCGTTTGGACATCTTATATTTTTGTAGTCGCCCTTTTGGGGTTAATTATGAAATTAAAGCAAGGGAATCATATAAATATAAAGTTATGTGACCATAATAAATGACCAAACACTAAGCATTAGCTATCACCACCTAAGGTTGCATCCAAAGGCTATTCTATAACATTCAAGCATCCATTCAAGGGTAGGGACTGCATTCTTCTACATACACTTCATAGGAGGGGAAGTTCATTCTATTCCATGAACACATCTACCTACATCTCTTACATCTAGCTATTGCTCGCTATTAAGTGTGACATATGCATAAGAGCCACCTAAGGCACAATTCCCACACACACACACATAGAGCTACATTGGGGTCGAGATGTAGTGCAACACTTAGTTGTAAGATCACTTGTTTGACAACTGAGGACAGTCTGACCCCTCGTTTGCATTATTTTCTTTTTGGGATTTGAAGTGATTTTGAGGGTTTTGCAGGTCAATTCTTTATTGTAGGTTGTCAACGACATCGACGATAATCATGCGACCTACCAAAGTGAGAAGAAGCGAAGGACAATAAACACCTTGCAACCAATCAAAGATGGTTTTACGAGGTTTTGACAATCACATGTGCCCACTATTGGATTGTAATGTTCGCAAGCGCCCATGACCCATTCCAGTGCCCCAATCTAGAATAGTCCTCCATCTCTATTTTTCCGGGTCTTATTCTGCAATGATTTACACTTCGGATTTCCCAGTTTGTCACTTCGACATAACCAAGGATTAGTCATGCGAAACAACTAAGACATTTTATCTCCTCTTTCTATTAAGGGTTTTAAACCTTGATTGCTTTTTTGCTTGGGTCTATTTTTTACTTAATTGCTTATTCATTTCTTCGCTACATTGCAATTAAATTTTGGCATATTTTAGTCATTTGAATTAATTTTTCTTAATCACCACATCTATGGTGATCAAGATTCTATTCTCGACTCTCCTACTATTTTCCCTCTTTGGGCTAGGAGGACATTACAAAGTGTAGGTACTTGGGTAGGGGATCCTATAAATGCTAGACAGACATGTTCAAATTTTAAGGATGGGTCATACGCTTTATTTTTTTGTATCGATCTATAGATTTTTGAGAGGCATTTGACAATATTGAGTGGGAAACTACTATGCACTAGGAGTATAGTTCCTTGAGTAGGAACAACACTTGGGAGTTGACATGCCTTACTAAGGGAAGGAATATGGTTCGATGTTGGTGTATATATCAAACCAAGTATATCGTAAATGGGTCCATTGAAAAGTTCAAAGCATGATTGGTAGTAAAGGTATTTTCACAAGTTCTTGGCATTGAATACACCGAGACTTTTGTACTAGTTATGGTATACAATGAAATACTACATAATGAAAGAAACAATGCAAATAAAAGCAAACCAAATCCTTCCTTTGTATCTCCTTGCAACCTTGAATGAGACTTGAATCTTGGAATGAAGCACCAAGCTTGTTGAATCTATTGATCAAATTTGTTTGTAGATGTTCCAAATGGAAGTAGATTTAAAGTTGCGAGCAACATGATTGAATGATTGATTTGATTGTAGATTCATGATCAATTGGACAACATAATGGTGTGTGAGATTGAATGATAATCCAACATAATAATGATACAAATCTCAAAGCTTCTAAAGATGATAATTGGAGAAGAATGAGTGATTATTTATAGATGAGGGAAGAGAATCCCAAATCCTTGATTTGTGTGATTAATCAAGCTAAATAAAACATATTTGGATAGTTTAATTGAGTTTCCAACATGATTGAGGAGATAAGATCCTATTTTGAGCTTACATGGATGAGTTTTCATTGAATTCACAAATGTGGGATGTATTTTGAATTTTTAGCTTTTGCATTGAAATATTAAATTCATGTCTTTTGTTTTATTCACCCAAAAAAGTGATGCAACTTTTAGCTTTGGGAGAGATTTGCTTTAATTTTGGAATGCATGCTTTGTGGGATATATTTGGTTAACTCAAATGCATGATTTGATTTAATCTAGACTTGTCCTCTTGCATATATTTAATTACTTTATCTTTAGTTGATTTATTTTCTCTATTTAACTTGAGATGTCAACTAATGAAGGGAAACTGGATAATAGGTGAGGTGGAAATGGATAATGTAAGATCTATTTAATTAAGTTGAAATTTTAATTAACTAATAAGATTAGTTAATGGGATAGGGGATGAATAATAAGAGTGATAGGATTAATTAATTAATCATAGGAATATGGTTTAAGCGTAACAAGGTCCATAATATGAATATTTAATAATTCGAGACCATGTGTGAGTGATAAAAATGATTAGGGAAGTTGTGGGACAATGTCGTAGAATGCCATTAAAGGTCGTAAAATAGCGGAATATATCAAAAATGGTTGAAAATGCTTGTAATGTATTGTGAAGTAATCATGGGGTGATTTCAAAGGTTTATAATGAGTAATGTGATATTTTAAGGTGTCTACGGTTGGAGAAATGAACTCTATTTGATTCACTCTTTCCATTGTCGCCGCACTCATTGCTAGGATGTTCATCGATGGATGTGAAGAATTCCTTTCTTCATGATGACCTAGAGGAGGAGATTTACATGGAGCAACCACATGGTTTTGTTCATAATTCTTCCTTAGTTTATAGACTTAGAAATCTATCTACAACCTAAAATAGGCCCCTCGGGCTTCTTATGCAAAGATGGATTCTTTTATTCTCACTTTGGATAGTTCACTAGATTTCACTTTGATCCAAATGTCCACACTTTACGGTAGGATGATTCACTTCGATTTTATTTCTTTTTGATGACCTTTTGATCATATGGAGTTCTTTATCATCTATCAGTGGTGAAATAAGTGGTATTACTTCCTTGGGATTTAGATTTCACAATCTAAATTGGGATAACCATTACAAACCTAATTATACTCTCAATTTACTTGATTAGTTCCACATGGTTGATTGTAAGCCAACTTCGACTCCCTTTCTATCCGGAGTAAAGCTTGAGGTTGATTTTACTTCACCATTGGTTGATGCTACCTTATATCGACAACTTATAGGAAACCTTATATATTTGACTCACACTAGACTAACATTTCATATGTAGTAGGCCTAGTATCTAGGTTCATGTAAGAACATCATGAGCTGCACTAAAATACAACTAAGAGGATTCTGCACTATATTTATGGTACATATAGATTTGAGATTCACTATAGAGTTGACATTGATGTTGACTTGGTTGGATACATAGATTCAAACTAAATTTGGGCTGGAAATATTTAGAATCACAAGTCCACTTCACATTATAGTTTCTCATTAGGTTTTGGCATGATTAGTTGGTCAAGTAAGAAGCATAATTATTTTACTTTATCATCTACCGAGGCCAAATGTAGAGGAGTTGTGAATGCCGCCACATAGGCCATTTGGATTCATGGGATTTTGATAGATTTTGGTATTCAGATAGGTGACCCTCTCTTCTTCAACAACTAGAGTACCACTTAGATTTGTAGGAATCCACTCCAACATCAACGAACCACGCACATTGAGATTCACATGCATTTCATTAGGGAGTTGATCTATGGAAATGTCATCGATATAAGATATTTCAAACATTTGAGCATACATCTGTCATCTTCACTAAACCCTTCACCGAGAGCAAGCCTCTTCACCGCCTTTGATCCTCCTCCTCTCTTCTTCCCACTCTTTTGGTGGGAGTTTTTCTGATGGTATTTTCCATAACAATCTCAAGTTAGTCTTGAAAAGGGTGTAAACATAGCGGTGGAACATCTCGAGTAACAAATCCATTTTAGGTTTCTAATTGAGTGGAATAAATCCTGAATAAATTTTGTAATAATAACATAAACCCCAACAACCTTATATTACAAACATTGGAACTGTGAGCCAATCTTATGACGTGGAATTCAAATTACATCAAAGCATGCGAGGTTGTTGACTTGTGTGGTTATGGAACAACATTCCTCGGGTGTCAAGTTGTTGCATGCTAATGATGAGCATCCTCTCATGTTGTGTCACAAGGACAAAAATTTGTGAAAGAGGTCTACGAGGCTATGAGATTTGAGCCTTAATGTAATCGAACCTTGTTGTTCATTACAAAGGATGACACATGGGATTCTTCGATAATGTTCCCATGCTCAGAACTAATGTTTCCTTTCCGATAATATTATGGGCCCTAACCCTTCAACTTTGTGAGTTGAGGATTGAGTCCCAATGATCACGATCTCTCCTGGATCAAGTAAAGGAACGAGGGATGGTGAAATGATCTTAAATTCAACTCTCCCTCTTTATATGCTCTATTTTACATGCTAATGCTAATGCTAATGAAATTTCTTACAATTGTGCATAGACCCAATGTGCCTAACTTGTCTTCCCAATTCAAGCATTCATCAATACTTATAGCTTTTTAAAAATGTTCAATCCAAAATATGATTTCTTGACCAAGAGAGATGCATGGGATAGGACCTTTGAAATTGTTGTTTAGACCCAATCTACATCTAGAACATATTGTTTTCACCTTGCCAAAAGCAAATGCAAACAAAGGCATTCCATTCGCAACAACACTAGAATATTGATTACCTAGAAATTTGTGTCAATAAAGTCAGCGACAAAGAAACATATGTGCCATGTTCTAAATCTCTCATTTTGGTAGAGATTCGAAGGATGCCAACATAGGTTGTGGAGTTTGGCTTCACACATGCCGATTATATTCATCGAAAACTTTCCAAGTCGTTTTGAAGAAACCCGTTTTTATGCAAATCCTGTAATCATTGGAGTCCATTAGGCAATTTCCTTCTCCATTAAATATGATGACTCTTATTAAAATTGATTCGGTTTTGACCAACCTCTCCATAAAAAAATACGGTTAGTAGAAAGAAAAGTGTTAGAAAAGTTCAAATCAAAGACCAACACAATTATGTCTCAAATGTCCATGAGCCACAATGTTGAGGCCAAATCTTTCTGCGCCCTCCATATCCTATATGGATGGGGTACAAATTTAGAAATATTTAATCCATCGACAATCTTAGAGCTCCAAAGTTAAGCCCCAAAACCTTCAAAAGATCTTGTCATATTATCTACTTCTCTCCATTGTAAAGCGTAAACATGTAGAGGCTACAATGCTCTAAAGGTTGCTCCACGCATGATGAAAAGTCAAATGGTTCTATTCCCGACTATGACATTCAAATCTAATAAAGATGAACAATGTTTCGAATTAGATTCTCACCTACAGTACATGTTTTTGGCATAGATTACAAACTCATATCACTCATTTAGATTAAATTTACAATAGAACGATCTAAATATTTTGATTAACAAAGTTTTGACATTTTTACATTTTTTAGAGAGTAAATCTAGATATTTTTAGCGTTTGACCAATGCGGAAAAGGAAGAAAGCTATGTCATATACTAAAATTTGAATTCGAGTTGCATATAAATTTAGAGAAAATGGTTGTGGAGGTTGTGAAATATTGTAATATAAGGAGGAAACCGACGTCTACAACTCGACAATTGTATGGATACGCCGCTTTTTGTATCATTGTATGGAATTTAACACAAAGAGTTTGGAAATAAAAAAAAGCAAGGGGATTATAGCCCCATATCAACACCTCTAACATGGTCATCAGAGTTGTATGTTAAGGAGTTATTGAGTTTAAAGAGAAGGGTGGATAGCATGGAGATGAAGGAGCAAATGAAAGATACTAAGTTTCATGAGATTTCTAAATCCAACCGGAAATTAGAACAAGAAAATAAGATGCTCAAAGACCAAATAAATAATTTGCAACACATCATGGAAACATGGAGGCAAGAGATAATATCATTAAAGCTTGAGCTAAAACAAAGCAGAACAATAGCATAGCTTCAACAAGTGGAGAAAGAGATACTCTGCAGATCAAAGAGATACAATCGACAATGGCAAACATGGAAATCAAGGAAAATAAAATGTTGGAAAAATTAGAAGAGGTCAAGTCATGGGCACAGGTAGTAAGAGAACCAATAGAAACACAAAAAGAGATGATAAATAAGCAGATCAAGCTGCAAATGTGGGAAGAAAAAGATCGTCAGGATAGAGCATCAAACATAATAATCAAGGGGTTGAAAGAACAGGAGAAGGAGAAATTACTAGCAGGCTTGTAAATGACTTCTTACTAGATAAACTACAATGGGTAGGGCATATTCTCCAAGCAAACAAAATTGGTAAAGTGGCTGAAGGGGGCAGAACTAGAAATATAAAGATAACCTTGAAAAGCGTGGAAGATAAGAATAAAATATTAAGAAACAAGTGGTCTCTCAAAGGCACACAATTCTATATAGATGAGGATCTAACTCCTATATAATTGGAAGAAAGAAGGAAAGAATGGGAAAAAGTGATGGCAATGAGAAAGGAAGGAAGAGAAGTGTGGCTATATAAGGGGAAAGCCCAATTTAGTGATAAGAAAACACATAATAAATAGGGATTCGGGGTCCACTAGGATCATCTTATTTTGGTTAGTTGGAATTGTAGAGGCTACCCTTGGAGGAGAGGTTCAGGTTGGGGCCCATAGCAGAGGGTAAGGATATTATTGTCTTAGTTGAAACTCATGAGCATGAGGGCTACAAAGTGCCAAAATTTGAAGGTTATGTAAAAGTCTCGGTTTGGAATGAGTTGGTGGATAATGGCAAAGGGCATGGAGAGGTAACGATCTTGGTTAGGGAAACATGGTAAGGAGTCATAAAGGAGGAAAAAAAGGACCCGTATAATCAATACATATGGATGAAATTGAAAGACAACGTAGATACAATTTATATAAAAACTTGTTACTTTGCTCCCTATGGTTCTAAAACATACAAGAAAATGAACATGGATAGAGAAGATCCTTTTGCAACATTGAAAAAAGATATTGTAGAATTTTATGCGGCAGGAGGTCATTTTAATAGGGGACTTTAATCCAAGATCAACAAATAATTAGACTCTTTACCTCTGTATGAAAGAGGGGCGGAACAACAACCCTTTGTGGCTAGATGAAGATGAACAAAAAAGTGGGAAAGGATCTCACAAGACAAAAAGGTGGTATCTCCCATTTTGGAGCTGAATTATTAGGGATTACATAACATAACTTGATCATTTGTAATGGGGTAAAAGCATGTCCGAAGTCAGGAATCACCACATGTCATACTCACAACGAACAAAGCATTGTGGATTATGCTATTTGTTCACAAAGCATGATGTCACGTGTATCAGAGGTAGAGAAAGGAAGTTACCCAAATGAAATGAAATCAGATCACAACCTCATTCTTATGAAGATTAATATGAAAAACTATGATTAACAAAGGACTAATCTTTAACCAAATAAAAAAGTAGAGACTCAAAGCAGAATTCTTTTGACTCGAGAGAATCAAGACACTTTTAAAGCTATGATTACAAAATAGATTCAGAAATTCAAGATTTTGACAATTTCAAAGGGAACAAGAGATTTATGAACAACGGGATTTGATGACTATAATTCATAGTGGTCTTATTGGAGTGCAAGCATTTTAGAGCGAAGAAAAGTACCAAAAATAGTTTCCTAAATTTTTAAAATGGAGTATGGATGACATTGTGCCATACATAAAAGAGATTATCAACAGAGTTATTGGCACGATTTTTTGAAAAGCTGGAGAACCAACATCGTCATTCCTCTTCGCAAAAGTGGTGATGTCAACAATCCATCAAAATATCACACTATTATGAATCTTATATTTGGAAAACTCTTTGGTAGCATGGTGAAATGTAGAATTAGTATTTGGGCTAAAAAGGAAGGTAAGAGGGTGAAAGGGAAGGTTGGTTTTAGACCAAAACATTCTACTATTGATCACTGTGTCACCCTCATACACCGATTGAAAAGGTATGGGACAAGTAAGGGGAAGATGTCTATTGTTGTTTTGTTGACTTTAAAAAGGCATTTGACACGGTGCGTAGAGGTAAACTTTGGGCCAGAATGGAAGAAATTGGCATACCATAAAAGTATAGGGCATTAGTTCATAGGCTTTATGATCAATTTTAAGCCAAAATAAGAACGAAGGATGGCTTATCCGAGTGCTTTGGGAGTGGCATCAAGGTCAAGCAGGGATGTCCTTTATCTCCCACTTTGTTTGAGCTATACATAGACAAGTTAGAGGAGTGGATCGACACGGTGGATGGGAGTGGAATCCACCTAGCCTCTTATGTGGTAAAATTATTGCTTTATCTTTGGTGACTTCATCCTAATGGTTAAAACAACGCATGGATTACAATAACACTTGAGAATTATGGAACTATTATGTAAAGAGGCGGGGATGCGGGTGAACATAAGTAAAACCAAAATAATGATTTTTACGGTAAGAAGAAAACCAAGGCAAATAAATTTTGAGTTTGAAGGTGGTCCTCGTAAGTGGTAAATGATTACAAGTATTTGGGTCTTGACTTCCACATTAACCTTACTGGGAGGCACTGTAGAGCTAAGAGGATACAAGGGGGATGAAAAGCTTTATATATGCTCCAAAATAGATGCAGATCAACAGAATTGTGGGATTGGAAAACCAAGTTGACCCTTTTTGGGTTGCTTGTTTCTCCGGTGGTTCTATATGGTTGTGAAGTTTGGGGCAGCAACACGTCGATGGTGAAATGAAGACAAATAGAAAGGTTACAAAACATTTTATCACAAGTAGCTTCAAAATAAAATCCACGGTTCCTTACGAGATCATTCTTGTTGAAGCTAGGGCCTTCCTATGGAAATGACGAATTTGATTCGATTTTTGGGTACTTAAAGAAAGTGGAAAACATGGATGGTCTCCAAGTGGCCTATGATAGTAGTGGAAGAAAAGTTGAATAGAAGGAAGTACACTTGGATGAAGTAGAATGAGAAGTGGATGAAGAATTGGGGAATTAACATGCGTGAATGTCCTAACACTAATGGGGATATCAAAAAGTACGTGAGAGAGAAAGTCAAAACTCTCATGTGGATGAAACAATTGGGAAGAAAAAGAGAATATTATGTCAAGAACTTTAATCCCACATGTGATCATGAACAAAAACACTATATGGAGGCGAAAATAAAGTGGAAAGCTAAAATGCTAATTGCCCAGCTGAAAACTAGTTCACATCATCTCAGATGTGAAATAAGAAGATGGACAACATCGAAAGAGGAATGGTCTGAAAGAGTTTGCTGGTTTTGCAAGTCAAGGTTTGTGGAAATGGAATGACATTTCCTAATGGAGTGTGTAGCGTATGAGGACATTTGAGGAGTAGCTATGCTAATTTTTAAAAACGGAAGCTCTCACAACCCTGTTTGAAGAGGATAAGATTGCAAAAACAACAAATTACTTGACTAAAATCCATAATAGAAGGCTCAAGATTAACAAAGAAATTGAGAAAAAATAGAAATAGCGATTTTGGGAAATTTGGTTTCTTTAGTGTATTTATGAGACTTGTTTTTGTTTTTGGGTCTCATAGGTTGCTTGGCCTCGTGGACGTCATTAAAATCTTTTGAATCTTTCATGGATGGTGTAGGCGTTATTGTGAAGAAGTTTGTTAGCAAGAAAGTTATAATTGTGACATATAAGGACTTGCTTTCGGTGGGGAAAAATCGACGGTGAAGAAACCCGAGGTGGATTGATACGGAAAATACGAACACTCGCTAGCAAAGGGATGTGAAAGCAAAACTCTAAATGTTGTTCCTTTTTTGCAGCATAGGGGTTGTTGAAACACAATGGCATTTCATTATGGAGTGTTAAGCATATGATGATATTCATAAATGAGTAATTTGAAGAAACAAAGCTTCAAAAGATTGCTAGTTTGGTGCTCAAGATTCGCAGTGGGAACGCTGATATTGCAAAGAGTATGAAAAACAACGTAATGTTTTGGTTTCTTTTGGTTCCATATATACTCTTCAGAAAATTACATGCAACCGCTAGTATTTACTAGTGTTGTTGGATTCAATGGCAGAAGCTGCTAAAAAGCGCAACCAGCCCAAGCCAAAGCCACGGTTTACAAAACCGATCGACTCTCCACGGTAAGTTGCTTGAATTTTATCCCCTCGCAGCTGAATATGAATTTGAAAATCTAAAGGGCGTTTGTCAGTTCTATAAAGTAAAAGCGGATTATTGCGGAAAGCTAAAAAATAATGGCTGGTCAATGTTTTTCTTTCAAATTTATTTTCCCTATAAATTGGGAATGCTAGTCCATTCATGTCTTTTAATGAAAGTTTTCTTGAGCAATTGTGGGATTTGATTTGATAAATTATGCTGGGCTTTGTTTGGTTTCTTTCCCGCTTCTATACATTCGGAGAGGAGAAATTGCTTACATTGAATTCTGTAGTGGAAATGTGGTTCGGGCTATGGTGGGAATCAGGGTTTATTTGAATTCTCAAGTAGAAATGTCTATGGTGGGAATTAGGTTTTTTTTGATTTCTAGTGCTATGAGTTACCTATCTACAGTAGTTATGGGCTGCCTTATTGCAATGGGGGATTTGAACTTGCGTGAACTGTAATCAGTGATTCCGACACCAGTACACGTTTACGAATTTGTTGGTTCGTTATTTCAACTCGTAATTGGAAATGTGGTTTAGGCCATGGTGGGATCCAGGGTTTATTTGCTTTTTAGTGCTAAGGGTTAGCTATCTGCTGGAGTTATGGGCTGCCTTATTGCAGTGGGGATTTAAACTTGTATTGCGGTCTTAGCAGTGCTTCCATTACGCACTACAACCTCTTGGCCTATTTTTGATGAACATCAATTTTGTGCATATGCCCAGTTAGTTGTTAAGTTTTTTCTCACAATTAAAAAGATCTGTTCCCCAAAAGATAACGCTGTTCTTGAGTTTGGTCCCTGTTCTTCCATAGACCCTAATTCCTTTTGTATTCCCAATTCCTAGGTGTTTTTGCAATTTTTGTTGAGACAAGCACTTCTCAATAGGTGTGGTGTATTTGACAGGTTGCATACATTTCTGTCATAATGTGTTTTGAGCGTTATAATGGATAGAAAATGCATCTTCTGTTTGGATTGAATTTTTTTATGGTCTACAATGTAATGCATGAAAGCAGAATCCAGAATTATGATTTCTAGGGACAATCGTTCAGGGATGGTTTTAGTCCAATCTATATATGCAATCTAGCATCAATATGTGCAACAATTAGCTTAAGGATTTCTGTTTCTATTTTATTTTCATTAACAATTGTATATTAACACACCCCTTATATTTAGTGCAAAGAGGCCATCCTTCAGCCTGGCAGGGGTATCCTTTGAAGTGTGACACTGAATGTGCGATGCTTGTCAATCCTAGGTTAAACGTATGATTGAGCCTGATGTTGAAAGTGCACCCGGGTTAAACATACAAGTGAGCCAATGCCATTAATAAACAACATTACATTATTATCTGGGTTAAAATGTATTCTAGTTCTCAAGTGCCCTATCTGTTATTCTACCGATCAACATACACATATCCTTCAATCTGCCTAATGACCACTGAAAAACCATATTTAATGTTTTAATCAACCTAGGTCTTTGAGTTCTATTGCTGTACAAAATTATTGATTGCATATAGTACAGGACCAATTCTATGCATCTGAACCAATCAATAGCAGAGGATTATCCACCATTCCATGTTTAGTTCTTATGTGCTCACGAGTTCAGAACAATACCAGTAAATGCTGTTTTGTGTAAACAAACTTACTTTGACATGCAAGATTTTTCTACTTGATCACTGCTTCTCCTCGGGTCCCTCTGATTAGTTTCTGAATGTTCTGTCAAGATCCTGACCGAGGGAATGCTTGGTCTAAGATGCATGTGATTTCCTAGGGTCAATGGCTTAATGCCCATTAACTTTTTTATTCTTTCCTCGGAAGCACCGAAACGTCCTAGGGCCCCACGTTTCATGCAGGAAACGTTTCCGAAATGGAAACGCAATACGAAACGCTCCAGAAACGTGCCAGACGTTTCTGGAAACGTCTGCACGTTTCCGCCGTTTTTTCATACTTTTAAGCATCAAAACTTAAAAATAAATAAAAATAAAAGCATTTATTACACCTAACCCTAATCTACCTACCTAAACTTGCTAAAGACACTTCCTAAAAGCTATATAATGACCTCTTGGGTCCATTCTAAATCACACTCTCATTTTCTCTCTTGCTAAATTCAGTTTTCACTAAACTAACATTTAGCATTGTGAAGAGCAAAGAGACATCAAGGAGCAGCTTGAAGGAAGAGTTTAGAAGGTGGTGCTAAGGGCAAAGAGCATCAAGGAAGAATTTCAAAGCAGATTTGGAAGTTTGTAGAAGGAAAAACCAGGTATTTTTCAAGTTTTTTTTTTTTTAATAAAGAAAATGTTAATGTGATCAATGATCACGAATGATGTGTGCATAATGCACACATCATTCATTGATCATTGATCATGATATCAAACTCTATGTATGCTCTCACCTCTCACCTATACGGTGACCTTGGTGATCAAAAGCAGAATAGGATGTGTAGGTTTTTTTTTTAAAGCTATTTTAAGAGTTCTTTTTGTATTTATTAAATTAAAAAAATCCAAACTTTGTGTATGCTCTCACCTCGCGCCTATATGGTGAACTTGGTGATAAAAAGCGAAAGGATGCGTAGTTTTTTTGTTGTTTTAAGAGTTTTTTTGTGTTTATTAAATTAAAAAAATCCGAACTCTGTGTATGCTCTCACCTCGCGCCTATACGGTGAACTTGGTGATCAAAAGCAAAATAGGATTAGGTTTTTTTTTGCTATTTTAAGAGTTTTTTTGTGTTTATTAAATTAAAAAAATCCGAACTCTGTGTATGCTCTCACCTCACCTATACGGTGAACTTGGTGATCAAAAGCAAAATAGGATATGTAGGGTGTAGTTCTAACTTCTATTTAATAATATTAATAATAATTTATTGTTATCTAAGTTTATGTTTTTAAAAAATTCAATGTAGGTTTGATTCTTTGACTCTTGAGATATAAAAACATAAATGGCATCCAGTTCAACTTGTGGGAGGGCATGGGGAAGGGGAAGCAAGTCAAAGTGGGGGTGTGGATCCTAGAGCTCCTCTTTGGAGACATGTGCAAATTGTGGAGAACCTTGTTGGCGGTGGCTCTCGAGTTTGGGTATACAATCATTGCAATGTACAATTCAAATCCTCTTACACCCGCCTCAAAGCTCATTTAATGGGGAAAGCGGGAACAGGATTAGAAAATGTGCCAAGGTTGAAGGGAAACATATATTGGCATATATGAAAGAGCAAGAGGAGGTTGATTTGGCAGCTTCAAGATCTAGATTTAAAACCGCTCCTTTGCAAAATAGGGGTTCTGTAAAACCACCCACCCCATCAAACCATCCATTTATCCAAGTTGCAGTTGAAACTCCATCAGAGGGAGAGTGCTTGTCACGAAAGAGAAGTACCAAAGGCCCATTAGAGCAAGCATTTGCAAATGAGAAAAGGGATGTTGTTGATGAGTTGGTTGCTCGATGCGTTTATGCATGTGGGCTGCCCTTCAATGTGTTGCGGTCACCTTATTGGCAACAAATGGTGAGAGGAATTAATGATGCACCACAAGGGTATACAAGCCCTGGTTATCAGAAGGTGAGAACATCATTGTTGGCGAAAGAAGTGGCCCATGTACATACTTCTTTGCAGCCAATTAGGGATTCATGGAAGGATGCCCGAAATAGACCCCTAATCAACATTGTTGCAGTGTGCCCTAAAGGGGCAATGTTCTTAAGGGCTGTTGATTGTGAGGGTGAAGTGAAAGATGCTCAATTTATTGCTAATATTTTGATTGAGGCTATTGAGTCAGTGGGCCCTCAAAACGTTGTCCAAGTCATCACGGACAATGCCAAAAATTGTAGAGCAGCAGGGATGATTGTTGAGGGGAGATATGAGCACATTTTTTGGACACCTTGTGCAGTACACTCCTTGAATTTGATGTTGCAGAAGATTGGCAAAATTCCATGGATAGAAGAAACTTATACAGAGGCAAATGAGATTCAAATGTTTGTCACAAATCATCATATGTCTCAGGCTATCTTTAGGAAGTTCTCAACGTTGGAGTTGCGTTGAAGGTAACGAAACAATTTCCTAGTTTTTAATTTTTAATATTTATTTGCTAACTTTCTATGAAATATGAAATTAATATTTATCAATTGAATTTCTTTTAAATTTAATTTTATATTTTATTAACTTGTTTTAATTTATTTTAATAGGTTGCTGAAACAAGATTTGCCTCTCACACACTCGTCTTAAGACGACTTGTGAAGGTAAAACAAGCCTTAAGGCTTATGGTGATTGATGATGTTTGGTCTGTGTGGAAGCAAGCAAACACAGAAAGAGCCATCAAAGTAAAATCAATTATACTTGATGATGGTTGGTGGGCAAAGGTTGCATACTTGCTTAGTTTTATTGAGCCTATTTTATCTATGATTAGATATACAGACACAAATGACGCTTGCATAGGGGAGATCTATGATGGCATTGACTCTATGCTTGAAAAAATTAGAGACATCATACAACAAAAGGAGCAAGATCCTGCAGAAACCTTCTACAATGAAGTTAAGAGTGTGATCATGAGAAGGTGGAATAAAATGACCACCCCATTACATCTCCTAGCATATGCCCTGAATCCCAAATTTTATAGCAATGAAATAATTTCGCTACCTGGTAGGCAAAAACCATATGATGACCACGAAGTTGCAATTGGAGCTAAGGCAACATTCCGAGGCTTTTTCCTGATCCAGATATAGCTTGTACGGTCCGCTATGAAATGGCGCTCTTTGTCTCTTCATCTAATGGTAGCATGGGTGAAATGGATGCAGCAGTTGACAAGTACAAGTTGACCCCATTCATGTGGTGGTATGTACATGGCCATGATGCCAAGAACATACGACCTGTTGCCATTAAAGTCCTCTCACAGGTATAAAATATTAAAATGAAATCAAAAGTTTGTTTATTATTAATTAATTAAAAATTAAAATTGTATGTTCGAAGTTCTTACTTCTTAGTAAATTAATTTTATTTCTAATTGAAAATTTCTAACTTCTTTTTTCATTTTTGTAACAGGTGGCTAGCAATTCATCAGCAGAGCGGAATTGGAGTACATATAGCTTCATCCACTCAGCCAAACGAAACAAGTTAGGATCCAAGAAGGCTGAGGATTTAGTGTATGTACACTCCAATTTGCGCATCCTCACACACAAGAATGAAGGCTATCGTAAAGGTCCCAACAAACTTTGGGATATTAATCCTGAGAGTAGTGACTTTGATGCTTCGTGGCTACTCTTAGCCAACTTTCACTGCTTGGTATTGATGAAGAAGAATCGGGATCCATTGCACAAGGGATGGAAAGTGGAGCTAGTGGGAGTGGAGCTGCCAGTTGTGTTCATGGAGATCAAGATGATGAGGAAGATCTGGATGATATATTTTAGAATCTAGATTATTATCATGTATATGTGAATCATTGAAATTGTAACCATGTTGAATGATGAGTTATGACTCTTTAGAAGTTCAAATTTCAATGAATACAAAATATTTTGAGTGCTTTATCAATTATCTCTTATGGTCTACAAATTTACAATTATAAAATGAGTATTATGCATATATATATATATTTAAAAAATATATATTGTACGGACGTTTCCGGTAACGTTTTGTATCCAAGGTTTTTTGAAAATTGCCGTTTCCGTGTTTCGTATCCGTTTCCTTTTCCGTTTCTGTGCAACATAGTTCTTTCCATAATTGCCCCTATTCTGTCTTGACAACACGATTCCTTCCATAATAAAATCACCAAATAGCCAGAAAATTGTTAAAGCTATATGTCATTTAACAAGGATGTGTATCACCTCTTCAGGAATATAGACACACAATACTTTTTCTACCTCTTTCAGTCAACAGAAGTACCGTTAGAGATGCTGCAAAATTCTAGTACTTATTGTATTGCATTTTAGAAAATTTGTCATGAACCATTTCTGTATAATATTGCATAAAGCATTTTTTTCCCAGAACCAATCTTTACAACATACTCACAGTGCATATCATAATGTATTGATTCACATTTTGCCCTGCATAGTTGGATATTAGACATCCCCACCTTATTAATCTAAGACATGACCATATCTTACCTTGCAGCGTCCAGCCCAGTCTTGTAAGATCAAATCCTCAATGGAGAATAATTCACTATGTAGATGACATGCATGCTGTTTTGCTTTGTAGTTTCACGGGGTAGTTTGAAAGTTTTCTTCTTGCCACTCACATGTTATTAGTTGATATGCTCTTTTGTTCATTTTTAATCAACAAAAGGTTATTAAGGATCTAAGAAGTGACACATTGCTTCTTTCAAGAGTGTGTGTTTCACTATTTGCGTACTGGTCCCAGCTCTCTCTAAGTCTCACTTTTTGCCGTTGTTTCTTTAAACATGTAATCAAGACTACAACATTGGCTATAACTGGGTAATTTATCTTAGATGACATTAGAAAACTTGTGTTTGCTACCAGGCTGTGTGGATTGGATATAAATGTTTGTATGGTCCAGTTACGATTAAGACTAGAAAGACCTAACTTCTAATAATTTCGAGTGTGACTTTTTATGTGTGATGAATAGGGAATATACTTTTCGGTTTCTTTTTGACAAACAATTTATATATGTTTTTAGAGTCATTGAGATTTTGTTGTGTACATTGTCACAACATAGTTTTACTTGTGTGATATGACCCATTTTATCCTTAGACGCATGTCTACATATTAGTTAGGATGATATAGTTGTGTTAGTAATGTTTATGTAGATGTCTTTTGGGTTCCCTTTGGTCTCTTTAGGGTTCCTTCCTCTTTGGTTGTAAATTGAGGGAAAGCCCAAATCTTTGTATCTCATTCATCATTTTGAAGTCAATCTAATGCAGAGAGCTGCCATTAGACCACTTTTGTGTTGACAATTGGATTTAGAGGTATAAATCCACTTAGGGTGAGTAGGGCCCTCATTTTCACTTTTATTTTTGCACTCGAATCTTTTATTTTCTGCAGATTGTTTTTCCTTGTTCTTCTCGGAACACAACAAATGATATTAGAGCTTCAACTGATTTTTCTCAATCGCAATTGGTGCCAAAATACCAAAGGGTGTTAAATAAGCAACTCAAAGTTTGTGACCAAGGATGATCTGAGCAATATATTTACTGAGTTTACCAACGAGGTTTGAAGGGAGATTCAGTCCTTGGGAAAATCGGTAGAGGAGATAGATCAAAATAATTCAAACCACTAGACATTATTTTTGAGGAGGAGAATATCAACCCTTGGGGTGATTGTGATCTCTCGTTCCATTGGATGGAGAAAGAGGAAGAGTCTAAAAGATTGCAATGTTCCTCTTTTAACCTGCAAATTAAAATCTTGTAGTATGCCTTGGGAGGTGCAATGGAGGTCTACACACGGTTGAGTAAGCTTAGATTGGCTTTTAGGATGCAAAAGATAAAAAGGCAATATGACAAGTTGAATGCAATATGACAATAGTTGGACTGTGTTGCCCACACATGGGGGAAAAGATGAGTTCTCAAATGTTGGAATATTGCAATTATAATACTTGAGATAATATTATATCTATATTATTAATATTTATACTAATAAAATATTTAAATAAAAACTATTTTATTAATGAACGGATGTACTAAGGAGTATTTTGAAAGGACATGTAACCTTTGGATATTGTTTATATACTGGATAAGAATAGTCCTTTGCAACACAACAAAAAAGAAACTAGCATTCCAATCATTGCAAGCATCTCTATTTAAGTTGGGAATTCTAACAAGTTATGGTCCCATGCTTCTAAGACCCATATTATTTTAAAGATATAACAATGATTTGTACAGATGCGCTGTGAAACTCCTCTTTTGCACTTCTCCTATGTGATTTCATAACTTGAGTGGCATTTTGGAAGCCTCCGGAGTGTTTTCGGAGCTCAAAACACATTGGTACTAAGTTTTATTTGGGTATATTTCTAAATTGTGAGTCGAGCTTTCTGAAAATATATTATAGTCCACTATCAGAGCATACCCAAAAAGTTATACACACTTCAAGTTGGCTTGCGTCGTTTGAATGGTCCACCCTAAACTGGCAACATTACAATCAACTTTCTTTGTTCGATGCTTCACTTGATTGGCAGACTCTGAGGTAGCGCACGACACCAAGGACTTCCTAGGCATCACTCAGCTTGATTGGTTCACCTTGAGTTGAGGGGAATCACTAAGGACCCCTTGTGCATCCTGCATAATATGACACACTCCTGTGTACTTCTACATAGTTTGTGCGTTCCCATCATTACTTGTCATCCATGACATCTCACCCTTGTGTACACAGACTTTGGTATCCTTGTGTGTTTCCGCAATACCTTGCAGCATGTCACAATTTAGTCTAGCTCTTTGAAGGATGATAAACACTTTGTTGCATCTGTAGAGATCATTTGCAGCCTTGCGGTTTCCACAGTGACAAGATGAAACCTACATCATGTGAAACACTGCATGCATCTCATAGCATTTGTAGCTTTTGCAATGCCTCACACTAGCTTCACAAAACTCATAGCTTTTGCAGTTTTGTGCAAGCATAATGCAACACTTGCAACGCCTATAGCATTGCATCAACTTAGCTTGCAACATTCACAACTTCTGCAATGCCGCACACCTCGCAGCTTCGTGTAGGACATTGCAGCCTTGTAGCTTCTCGCAATGTTGAAAACACTTCTGCACATTTGTTGTCTTGTTTCTTACCATACCACATGTCCTTATAGTTCTACATAGAGCCTCTACAATCCGTGTCCACTTTTGGCATCCCTCTGCCATGGGGCACGCCATGTGGCACTCTCCATGCTTGCGTGCTTGAGCACTTGTTAGTGTAAAACACACTAGACATTCAACTGCACATGTGCAAGAAGTTCAATTGTCTGCTAGAAGATGAACCATCCTCGTAACTGTTCTCTTTGTAACTGTTGTCTGTTGTAATTGATTGCTTGTAATGCTATATATTGTAATGCATCAGATATACAAAGGCATTAATTTGGAATCGACAATGCTCCCAGTGTATCTTGAACACTTGTATACTTAGAGTTTCTTGTATTGGGTGGCCTTCTCTCCTACATGTTACCATGCCTTTAGTATCTAACATCTGAATGGTCATATTCTAGTCTAGACAAATCAGCTAGGATGTTTCATCCCCCGTCGTGATCATAGGAACCTGGTCTCCTAGTCTTACTGCGCATTGTACGCATATGTACTTGTTCTTTCATTTGAACAAAAGTGGCACTTTTTTTGCTAAAATATCATTCATTGAATGTGTAATGGTTGGTTTTGCATCTATTTCGTAGATTCCATTGCATGTTCTACAATTTGTAGCTCTATTTGAACGGATCCATCTATTTTAAATAAGTTGTAGCTTTGTCCTTAACACAACCCCCTAAGCTCGATGCAAATCATTGGTATCTGAGCTTCAAGTATGAGACACCACCTTGTCATTAGTTCTTTTCACCAAGTCAAGAGACTCAATATCCAACACACGATCACTTCTTCGTCGTTGCAGTCATGGGCAAAGCATGTAGGAATGTGAACAATCCCCAGATGAAAGTATTGCTTTACGATTCCATGGATGAGAACAATCACTTACTCGAGGAGATCTAACATCTCATGCACCAAAATTGAAAATTGCAAGATGCTCTCTAGTCTAGCTAGAAAGGATTCAGTCTTATCATGGAGCAGTTGACAAATCTCATGGTTCAAGCACTTGCGTTGCTGACTTTGTCCTCCAAGGCCTTGTTAAAGCCAAGGATAAACATCTTTAGGTCATGTAGTGCCTACATCAAGAAATTTCCGCAAAGGAAGAGGAACTAGCATTCCTCGCAGCTGAGTGTGCTCTGCTCCAAGTGCCTGATTAACCATCATCAACAAACCCCTTGTTTGTTCGAGACCTAGAATGTGCAAATGATGAAAATGAGAGTTTGGTAAGCCATGGTCATTCCATGCAGTCTGATTCAACATATGTGTTTGTCAATTTTGAGAAACACACCAAAGGCATTCGTTCCAAGATATTGAAGCAAATGGGTTATGAAGGCCAAGGCCTAGGAAAAGAATGCCAAGGCATGACCAATCCCCTCTAGACAGAGATGAGACCATGCAACATGGAGCTTGGTAACACCGGTTGCAGCGCAACAAAGAAGGTTTCATACACTTCCCGACAATCAAGTGCGAACGTTGCTTCAACATCACACTCTACATACATGGTCCAAGTATTTCCACTTTACACACCATGTTCTTCATTCCAACCTCTGTGAGAAATCTGAAGAAGCTATGTGAGCATCCCAACAACGCTCAACGTACTAGTCACTAATTTTACAGGTGCAAGCTACACAACCGCTCTTTGTGCGGGAGTAATTGCAAACATGTATGCAAGATTTCCAATGAAACCTGCAACAACATCGCTAAAGACGACGTACGCCTTGATGGCAGCCTGCACAATCACAATAGTGTGAACAACCCATGGCTCTTCTACGCAAGCCACAAAGATGTCCCCGTCAAAGACACACAACACACACTCTAGTCACATGCAGCCATTGCCTTGACAGTTGTCATACAACTAAGCAGTATTGGAATTGTCATCCTTGTGGTCTTTGTGGGAGAAGCAACCATTCCCATCTACTTGCTGGTTCTTAGACAGTCCTATACTTTTGTCATCACTCAAGAGTATCTACAAGTGCAATGCATTCCATATTATTAATACATTGGATAACAACACATCTTGTTATACATTTGCACATGCATTTATTCATATAACACATTGTCCTTATAGGCCATTGTGCCAACTATGGCTTCACACCGTCATTAGATCAAATTTGTTGCAACATGTCTTGAGAAGACACACGAAGCTGCATAGTTCTTCGCAAAGCTAGAGGACATGGAGTTTCTCAACTTCACTGTTGTATCACAAAGTCTTCATATTGAACATTGAACTCATACCACACCACTCCAGACAACATTAGTATCAAGTGCTACCCAATTGGTTCATCTAGGGCTTAACAACATTGGTATCACTTGCAAATTAAGGTTTAGTTTAAGCAATTAATTGAAGATGCAATGCGGACCATTACTCTTGAAGAAAGGGTGAGTGATCCATGTCAATTTGCGCAGAGCTGTGCAACTCCTTTGCATCTTTGTGCGACTCAACATCTTGAATGTCATTTTGGAAGCCTCCAAAATGTTTTTAGAGCTTAGAATGCTTTGGAATGGATATTTAGCTTGGTTAACTTCTAGCTTGTGAGCTGAGCTGTCTGAAACATATTATAGTCTACTATCAGAGCATACCCAAAAAAGTTATGCACACTTAAAGTTGGTTTGTGCCATTTAAATGGCCCACCCGCATCGATAACATCATAGTCAACTTTCTTTGTTCGATGCTTTATTTGATTGGCACACTCTGAGGTAGCGCATGACACCAAGGACTTCCTAGGCATCACTCAACTTGATTAATTTTCCCTAAGTTGAGGCGAAGCACTATGGACCCCTTGTGCATTCCGCACAATGGCGAAGCACTATGGTCACCTTGTGCATTCTGCACAATGTTGCACACGCTTGTATGGTTTCCCATAGCTCCTGCATCACCTTGATAATCTTTTTCATTTGCAACATTAAACCTTATGTGCACAAACTGCTATATCCTTGCATGCTTCCATAGCACCTTGTAGCATGCCACAATTTAGTCTAGCTCTGTGCAGGACGATCAACACTTTGTGGCATCTGTAAAGATCATTTGCAGCCTTGCATGCTTCTATAGTGCCAAGATGCATCCCGCAATGTAGTATCTCGCATACTTGCAGTACCTGTAGCATCGCACACATCTCGTAGCTTTTGCAATGTCACACAGTTGCTTCTCAACCCTTACAGCTTCTGCAGTTCCACGGAAGCATATTACAACACTCGCAGCTCCAACACCCTTGTGCCAACCCAACTCGCAACATTCACTACTTCTGTAATGCGGTGCACCACCTTGCAGCATTGCACAACACATAACAACCTCGTATCTCTTTTGCACGTTTGTTGTCTTGCTTCTCAGCATAGTGTGCGTCTTCAGAGTTCTACACAGAGCCTCTGTGATCCACCTCCACTCGCTAGCATCCTGATGCCATGCTGCATGCCAGATGACCTCTCCATGTTTGGGCCATGTCAGAGCACCTGTCAGTGTAACACACAATGGAAGTTCAATCACGACACCTGCAAGAAGTCCAACCATCTCTTGGGCAGAAGATGAACTGCCCTTGTAACCATCATCTTCTGTAACTAGCATCTATTGTAACCAATTTCTTTTAATGCTATATATTGTAACATATTTGATATCCAAAGGCATAAATCTGGAACTGGTAATGCTCCCAATGTATCCTAGATACTTGTAAACTTTGAGTATCTTGTATCAGTTGGTCATTTCTCCCACATGTTAGCATGCCTTGAATATCCAATGTTTGAATGGTTATATTCCAGTCTAGACAAGTCTGTTAGGATGTGTCATCACCCTTCTTGATCACATGACCTTGCTCTTTTAGTCTTACTGCACATTGTACGTACATGTAGTTAATCCCGTTCTTTCATTTGAATAGAATCTGCACTATTATGCCAATCTCATGCATTGAATGTGTAATGGTTGTTTCCACATCTGTTTCTTAGATTTCATTGCATATTCTATAATTTGCAACTCCGTTTGAATGGATCTGCCCAGTTTAAATAAGTTGTAGCATTTTCCTCCACACAACCTCGTAGGCTCAATGCAGATCAAATGAGCTTTAATTTGACACCAAACTCAATCACCATGACATCAAACATGTGCCAATTAGTGACAATGCAACCAATATATGAAGTAATGCTTAAATTTCACTAAAAAATACGATGTCCCATCTTTATTTATGACAAAAACCTATAGGCTTAGCTAATTTATCCACTTGTCTTAAAGTGCATGAAAATAGGTATGACCTTTTTTTGCCTTAGATTTATGTTGATGCCTGGGTTCCTTACATTGGGTTCTGGTCTAACCAAGGAAATAATTGATTATTGAGTACTTATTTATGACTGAAAAGTAGATACAATTTAGGAGAGTAAAAGTAATAGAATGATTTTGATTTGACACACCTTCAATGGTAATGATATATTGCTTGTGATTAGTGAAAATACAACTAATGAAATGAAAATATTGGATTTATATTTTACATAAAATTACAAAAGTTTCTTTACTTTTCCTTCCATCACGATGATTTTTTGATTCCAAATCTACTTTTATACAATAGAAAGGGATAGTTAAGTGGTTAAAATAAGCACTAACCACTCAATGGTTTCATAACCTTGAAACAAACTAGTAACCCAACACATTTGAAGGGGGTTAATATGAATATTAACAATAACTCGAACCGCCAAATAATTACTTTTATTATAGGCCTGCACAAATTAAAACTTAATTAGAATCCATTGGCTTGATTTACTTATAAGTATTAACCATATGTACTCTAGCCCACATTTTACATTTCAATTCATCCTTTTACAATGGTCACCCCAAGACATAAATCTTTGGATTATGGCACCCTCAAAATTTCAAGCCTTGTTGGTATGAGCGCATGTTAAAAATATACAAAGTGAGGTTGTTGTATGAGCATATTAATCTTAATGTATATGAGAAAGTTGAAGTCACCTCGAGACATAGGTGTTGGGATTAAGATGCAGAGAGCTCAAACTTTGCAAATGAGAATGTTATGGCAATTAGGCTAAAGCTGATTGTATTTCAAATCTTGAAAGCTCTAGTAGGGTTAATGGTAGAGTGGCTTCAATTAACAGTTTAGATGTGTAAGCTCGATCAGAGCGGCACAAAAATTGGGAGTTTAATTAGGCTTTATGATTTTTGACTTTTAACTTGTAAGAATTCTTGGCCATCAATTAAGCTTTATCTAACGCATGTGGTTAAACTATGGGGTTAGCTTGTATCCTAAGTTCTCTTTGGAGGTGTTGTCTCTCAAGAGCTTTTTAGTTGTTTGCTCATAGTGCGATCAAAGGGCTATCATTAAAATCCGAGATATATATGTAGCTACGTTGGGAAACCCTAAGTTGACCACTAAAGATGCTTAGTAGTCGTCAAGTAAGTTTAAATCAGATGGTGGATACAAATAGACCCATTTTAAATGTTTTTTGGATTTATTAATTCACAAGCTCAACTTACGTCATGGTTAAGGAGGATCAATGGTGTAGATGAAGTTTGGGTGCGATCTTTTTGTAGGGAGTCAAACCCAAATTTGACCTTGGACTAACTTGTTGATCGTATGTTTATGGTGAATAAACAGCTAGAAAAAAACTCGTTTGCCATTTTTAGCTTCTTGATGAATATTTGATGACTTGGCTATTACAGATTTAAAGGTAACTGCGGAGGTGAATTTATGTGGCTGGGACAAATGGGGGTGCGCTGGCATAACCTCGCAAGTTGCCTAGTGCAAACACTAAAATTTGGCAACTTGTTGTTGTGCAATGCCAAGTTTGGCCATGTTCCTTGCTAAGACAAATGCTCACATTCATAATCCAATCACCTCATCTTTCTAGCTCTTTTGCAACTTGTTTATCTTTACACTCTGCTCTGTCATCAATTCTCATAATATTATTTAATCGAAGCAATATTAAACCTCTGTCCTTAATGACAACTTTCTGTTTGAATTTTCTCCCTCTCTGTCCAAAACCGTACAAATGGGCAGGATGTGGGGTTTGGTCTTGGTTGATCCATATGTTCTTGCCCCCTTTTACTCTTCGACTTTGATTTTATTTTTCATATCTTCTTTGAGTCGTTTCATCTTCCTAAGGTCAGCCTTATTAGAATATTTCACTTACGAAAGGCTATAAAAACAAGTTAATATCATTTTATAACTCATCTAACATTCTTATAAGCTCTTATTGCAAATATCTTTCCAAAAGCACTTAAAGGGTTCCTAAATCTGCTCAAATCAGTTGCACATCATCTAGGGTAGTCCCTACTACAAGTTTGAAGCACTCAACCAAGTCAAAGAGTCTAGCTTCATCCATTTCCAAGCATGCAAAGGTCATAGAGCCATGTTTTAGCAAGAGCAAAGTCATTCCAAGCATTGCACAAGGGTTTCAATCAACAAAGAGTTATGTCACATAGTTGAGGCACACCGTATCTTACTACTACCACATTGGATACATTCTATACTACATAGTTAGCTTGTTATCTTGGTGTCAAAAGACACGAGGGCACCCTTAGGGGGTTGGTTAGCTATTCACACTTACACAAACACTTAGGAGAACTACATGAGGCTTGATCCCGCAATGAGGGCATGTAGTGCAATACTTGGATTGGTTTAGAAATTTGGGAGTGTGATCACCAAGGGTAGTCCAACCTAAACCACACATATGTTTTCTCCTTTTGGCTTGCTAATGCTCTAATGAAGGGTTCCGCAGTTAAGTTACAAGGGTTTTTACTTTGTTGCTGGTGATTGCACGTCATCGCGAAGTGTGCAGAAAGAGCAACATACAATGAAGATCATTATTAGACAAGCGATGCGCACGTAAAGGTCTAGGTCAAGATTGTGAGGGGTCCAAACCGTATAATTTTAGTTAGAACCGTACGGATCAGGTTAGGACCGCACATAAGCGACGATCACACTCCTATTGGGTTTTTAGTTTTAGAACTTCCACCGCAACATCTACAATTCTTGATCAGCCTATTTCACTACTCGCACATCCAGATCATCCTTGATTTATCCTACATAACTAAGTCCATCTCTTCTCTTTTGTATTTAAGCAAGTACTTACCACTTTGTTAATTGTTACATGTATGAATGCATTATTCTGATTAATGAATGATTAACGTTGAAGTCAATTAGATCAAATTAATCATGCATTACAAACTCTTACACCTATACTAGACTAATATAGAACTTAATTAGGGTGTAAACATTTGGTGAACCCAACTCTTGAATCAAATTTATTGCTTAAACCCTAGTAACGCTAGGGCTTCATCATCGATCTTGGGATCCTCTCTCTTTGTATCATCATGCCTCTTCCTTCAAACTTCTATGTTCGTCATTGCCAACATAAGGGCCCTTTTTCTCATTTCGGTATGGGTTACCATTCCTCTCATAAGGTCTAAGCCCATGCCTCGTTTGATGAAGGGGCTTTTATGATGGTTCTACTTGTTTTATGATTGTGCGACTCCTATTTATGTTGATATACAAGCTGAATATATTCCTCCTACTTGGCAATATCCATCTTGCTTTGCCCCGCTCCTTGACTCATGAAGTTAATGTCGTCACAACTCGGCATACTAAGCAACCTGTTGGGGAAACCCAATCTTGCCTCCACCACCCATGGTGCCTGTTGTTAAGCCTAATGCTCCCTCTAAAGGGTTTGACATATTAGAGCAATTACATAATACACATGCTAAAATCTCTCTTCTTGAATTACCACAAAAAGCACCCATCTATAAGGACATCTTATATGTCACTTCACAATCTGTTACATTATCTGCTACTACTCAGCCTGTTGCTTTTGTGTCTATCATGGACACATTCAAAGCTATGGATAAGGCCATCACTTTCAATCTAACCGATATCCCATCACACCTTGGTATTGACCCATGTGCACCTCTTCTTATTATAGCACAAATCTGCAATTTTCTCATTAAACATGTCTTAATTGACAATGGTTCAACCTCAATATGTGTCCTATTTCTTTGCTTCATAAAATAGGCATTTCTTTAAGCGCAATTGACAAGACTATTAAGACTGTAAGAGGCTTTGATAACATCACCGAATCCACATTAGGCCCTATTGCCCTTGACCTTATCGTCGGTCCTAAGATGTTGCCACTACATTTCATATTATGGATACAAATTTGCATTACAATCTCCTTTTGGGCTGTCTTTGTTTACATGCTACGCAGACTATTGTTTACACATTATTAGATTATATGAAATCTAGATTAGTGAATTAAGTACATTAAAGGATGTAAGGGGAGCTACAAGAGGTTATTATGATTAATTAACTTCCAACATTAATTATTCAATATCAGAACAATGCATTAATACTTGTAACTAATGTATGAAACAAGATATGAACTTGAAAACACAAGGGGATGAGTGGACTTTGTTGTTTAGAGATGGATCTGGGAAATTCTTGGGTGTGCTGATTATCGGAACATGGAGATCTAAGACTCGATGATACTTCATTCGGGATTGTGATTGGAAACTAACTTGGGGCGGGACCGTCATAACTTGTTAGGACCGTTCGTACGGTCTTGACCCTACTATATGGTCTTGGACCTATTAGGCTTTTGGCTCTACAACTTTATGGAAGTGTCACCGCCCAAAAATGTTTGTTACTTTTAAACCCTAGTGGTTAATCATGATGTGAAGTTCTTTGAACATTCTAAATGAGATTTCAAACCCTAACCATGGGTGGAAGACCCTACAAAACAAGCATTAGTTGGGTTGTGGGAACCCTTGTGTCCTGCTGATGTTGGCAAGACACCAAAGAGGCCTCAAAGCGCATGTCGTACTTCACCTAGCATGTGATATCCGAATGATGCAACTAGAGTTAGAACTTTGACAATGTTTGAGTTGAGTTTGGCTCTTGCTAAATACTCGGAGTAGGGATGTTTGAGTGCTTGTAGAGAGGGTCGGTTGATTCCTTAACCTGGTAAGAAGATTCGGACCCATAGTGATTACTGCCCTAAAGAGTGTGCATGAGCTTTTGCAAGATTTAGGGAGCCTTGGGTGCCTTTTGCAAGTGTAGGAAGTGAGTGTAACATTAGGCCCTACCGCCCTCGACCTTATCGTCGGTCCTAAGATGTTGGCCACTACATTTCATATTATGGATACAAATTTGCATTACAATCTCCTTTTGGGCTGTCTTTGTTTACATGCTATGCAGCTATTGTTTACACACTTATTAGATTATATGAAATCTAGATTAGTGAATTAAGTACACTAAAGGATGTAAGGGGAGCTACAAGAGGTTATTCTGATTAATTAACTTCCAACATTAATTATTCAATATATCAAAACAATGCATTAATACTTGTAACTAATGTATGAAACAAGATATGAACTTGAAAACACAAGGGGATGAGTGACTTTGTTGTTTAGAGATGGATCTCGGGAAATTCTTGGGTGTGTTGACATTGGAACATGGAGATCTAAGATCGATGATACTTCGTTCGGGATTGTGATGGAAACCGACTTGGGGCGGGACCGTCTAACTCTGTTAGGACCATTCGTACGGTCTTGACCCTACTATATGGTCTGGACCTATTAGGCTTTTGGCTCTACAATTTTATGGAAGTGTCACCTTCCCAAAAATGTTTCATTCTTATTAAACCCTAGTGGTCAATCATCATGTGAAGCTCTTTGAACATTCTGAATGAGATTTCAAACCCTAACCATGGGTGGAAGACCCTACAAAACAAACATTATTTAGGTTTGGGCACCCCGTGCTGCACCGCCGACGTTGGCAAGTACACCAAAGAGACCTCAAATTGCATGTCGTTCTTCACGTAACATGTGATATCTGAATGAATGCAACTAGATTTAGCAACTTTGACAATGTTTGAGTTGAGTTTGGCTCTTGCTAAATACTTGGAGAAGGGATGTTTGAGTGCTTGTAGAGGGGGTCGTTGATTCCTTAACCGGTAAGAAGATTGAGACCCATAGTGATTATTGCCCTAAAGAGTGTGCATGAGCTTTTTGCAAGATTTAGGGAGCCTTGGGTGCCTTTTGCAAGTGTTGGAAGTGAGTGTATCAATGTAGTGCCATAGGATTTCCAAGTTAGCAAATGAGGTAGTGTTAACTTGCTTATATAGGATTCCAAAGGTAAATTATCAAAGAAAGGTCGACCCAGAGGGAGTAAATGACTCATCAAAGAGTGTGGAATTGGAAGCAAAGATGGAGGATATGTAGGTGCAAAACCGTATAAATAGGTTAAGACCGAATATAACTTCTTGACCAAACTGTACGACCTTGACCAGGAATGAGAAACATGAAAACTAGAGTTTACATCTTGTCAGGTGGGATTTGTCATGGATTTTATGCATTGAACTCTCAGAATTTGTTGGCATATCAATGTGTATGACTAAGCAAGCTAGACAAGAGACCTCGGGGTGTACTAAGCGAGAATAGAAAGGTTGTGTTTATCTTAGCAAGAGTGTGTTGTCAAAACAATGTTAAAGAGTAAATTGCCAAATTTGAATGTCTACAACTATACCATTCACGATGCATCAATGCCTCAAGATCATACATGACGGCTATGATTAAATAGGACTGCTGATCTAGAGCCTTTCAAGTATTGCAAGGTTGACACTTTTGCCTTCAAGTACCTATCATTATTGCTCCTTAGCAACCTATCCCTAAAGTCAAACTGCCCACCTATGTTGTGGGAGACCCTAGTCACAACATACGTATACGTGTGTTTTTGTTTCATTATATGTTACTTTACATCTTCCTCATCATGCTTAATTACATATATAGTGTTTATTGCTACCTATTAGGTTAATAGGACAAACACACGTGTCTATCATTGCAGCTCTAGCTTGACATTTTGCTTCTTGTATTGTGTTCTACACTTGTTTCATATACTGTTGACATTGCTTGTTTACATAGATTGCTTCATTGTTTGTTTGCCACATGGGTTGACCTGATTGTTTTGCCTGATTCCAATACAATGCTTGTTTGTTTGATCCTAGTTCATAAAACAGGCATTTCTTTGAGTGCAACATGAGAAGGAAGGCCATGAAGTCGAGTGGTTGGACCTACTAGAGAGGTACATTGTGGTGCATATCTAACTCTCTATCTTATCTTCTCTATGGAATTTTCTCTGTTGTATTTATGAACCATTTCCCGAGCCAGATTTAATGGAGCCCAATGCAATGTCTCCTTCCGGTTCTCTGTGGTTTGTTATGTTTACCTAGAAGAATGTTGTAGAAGAGCAAGACAACTAATGCCTAGAAAGCAAACCGAGGCATCCCTAGATGTCTAAAAGTTCATGAAGGACTCTCTAGAAGTACATTGCCCCGAACTCTTTGGCCAATTCTGTGAGTTGATGTTTCAACCCAACCCAACATCCACATCCTCTTTCTTGTAGCCGTCTCATCAACAATTCAGTACAGACCCCTTTCAAAGTCCAAGTGAAGCGCTTCATCCTAGTGTTTGAAGGCAAGATTGACTCCACAACATTGGATAAGTGGATTCTGCCAGCTTGAGTCGCTTCTCCATTAACCACTTTGATGATGAAGAGAAGTTCACCTTTGCAACATATGAATATGTCCATTTCAGTGTCCCATTACTTGGGAAACATTTAGTGTGCTGTGCGACAAAGCCTTCTAGCCCATTTGGACTTGGGAGGAATTTGTCGTTGCTTTGTAGAAGAATTTTTCCCTCTCAAACAATAAGAGGACGAGTAGATGAAGTTTTAGCAATTGTGACAATGTAAGGAGAAGTCGTTGGAAGACTACACCAATGAGTTTCCTATGTTGCACGCTTGTGTGAGGACCTCACATAACAACATAAGGTGCTGGAGGACATTAGTGAATCCTCACCTTAAATTGCACGAAGATGAGAGTTCTTGACTTTTGACTCTATAGGTCAAGCATACAAAAATGCTGCAAAGAAGCCTAGGGCAAAAATGAAGCGACATTTTCCATCTTTGTCACTGCCGTGCGTAAGATCCAACCCATGCACAACACACTATCTCAACCTTCTTTGCAGAAGCAAAACACACTTCACAAGGAAAGTGGCCTAAGAAGGCTGCACAACACTAGAAGGCTCGCTGGCTTCTAATGAAACAAAGGCAAGAAGAAATCAGGTGACAAGTGACCCCATTGACATTGTTCACACACTTATGAAAACTCCAAATGTTGTACATAACAATCCTTTCCCATGTAATCTACATTGGGTCATGTAGCCATGAATGACATTGCTAGATAGTTCTTGTCGAGGACCAATGCCATTGCCGATGATGCTTTAAATGGATGTGAGCATCCTTTCAGATGAAGTTTTGGTCAAAGGACAACCTCTCCATGTCATCATCGATAGCGGTTTAAAAGAACATCATATCTCAAGACATAGCTCAACACCTTGCACTTCCTACTTCCACACATCCTTGCCCATACTCGGATGGATACTCTTTGTTTGGAAAAGATACATAGGTTTGACAACAATGTACTTTTTAGTATAAAATCAAGCCAATGGAGGATAATGTCACCTTTGATATTGCACTTTTGAGGTTTGTGACACATTGATGGGAAGACCATACTTTTATGACCGTGATGCTACACATTGGGCCAAGCTATATTCATGAAAGTTTTCATGTCAAATAGACTTCTCTTCAACCTCTTTGAGTCTTCTCCAATGACCAAAGTCACTTTGGTCTTGCCAAATAATGTTGCAAACTCATCTCGTATAGAAGAAGTTCATGCTACTCATGGTTTGTCCGAGGCACCCGCACGAGAGAGCAAAAAGCATTAACAATGCTCACCACTCAAACATCGTCACAATAATGACTTGATATTGAAGCAACATATGGAGTCTTTATAGAATTGAGAAAGCTCCCAACACATCATTGTGTAGTAAAGCCTTTGCATCGATTTGGTTTCGGATCCCCTATCCCAAACAACCCTCTGCGTTTGCAAATCATTTGGTAGAATGATGAAGTCGATATCAAGTACAAGAGTTGCTTGATTAGGCCTCGCTCTTTACATGTGAGAGGCCGATAGTCCTTCTCCTAAGAAAGATGGGACTCGGGCGTATTTGCATAGACTTTCGTGCACTCAACAAAATCATAGTGAAGAATCAATCTCCACTACCATGCATTGACGATCTCTTTGACTAGCTCGAATCTCTCAAGACTTCACTAAGATTGACTTGACGTTAGGTTACCACTAGGTTTCAATCCTTATCAAGACGTATGGAAGACAACTTTCAAAGACATGGGAGAGATTTTATGAATGGTTGTTTATGCCTTTCGACTTGATCAACATATCGATAATGTCCACGTGCCTAATGGATGATATATTCTCAACTCCTTCACGATTGTCTACTTAGTTGACATCCTCATTTTCAACAAGACTTGGGAGGAGCACAGAGCACATTGCACACTTTCTTGGCACTCTGCACTTGCATAAGTCGCAAATTCAATTTCGCAAGTACTAGTACTTGGGCTGTATGAAATATCCCTAATAGGACAGATCTATAAAATTCTAGTTTTTCCTTGAAACCCTTAAGACAAAAACACCAAAACTGATTTTTAATTCACAACCACAATATATCAATTTGTAAAAATAGAAAACACCTTGATAAATATCTAGAAATGGATATTTCACTTAACCCAAGTACAATGAACCAACAAACAACAATTTTGGAATTTATTTTATTTTATTTTTCCAACTGAAAATAAGCAACAAGTACAACTGACCGTATGGGCAAAAATATAGCAAATGAATGGCTCCAACTGGTTGCAAATGATGCCCTAGGGCAGATCATGACTTGGTGCAAACCCTAGCACCCATTGCACCTCAGATTGCAGCTGTAATGGCTTCCAAAGGGGGTCGTCCAGCTCCTCAAGGTGTTCACCCAACCCTAAGAGAGCTCCAAAATTCTCCAACAGCCCACCCAAATGAAGTCCCAACTGATTGATGGCTGCCCTAATTGTAGAAATTCAAAAAATTGCCCTAAAGGTGTGCCCTAGCTATTGAATCTTTGAAAACTGCCCTGAAGTGTGCCCTAGTTGATGCCCTAATTGCTAAATCAGGTCTGAAAATGAAGATCCTTGATTGAAGCACAAATGTAACCCCTGTAATGGAGTCACCTCTAAAGATTTGGAGGGTTTTCATCCTCAAATCTGCAGATTAGGAGGGTTTTCGTCCTCTAACCTTGTTGCAATGGAGGGTTTCCATCCTCAATAGCTGAAAGTAGAAGCAAGAGTGCTCAACTCATAAAAATCAAATGATAGATGTATATTCCATTCCCACAAATGAACCCCTTCATCCTCCTTTATACTTTTCTGTCACAATCTCCAAAGTGGGCGTCAAATGGGGAATTTCACTTTAATTAATAAAGTGACTTTTAATTTCTATTTAAGCATTGAGTTACTTAAAATAGAAAGTCCCCTTTTAGTTTAATAGAAAAACAAAAGTGGACATGACACTATATCATTCAATAGAAAGTTTAATTAATGTTACTTTTGCACTTAAGTTATTAATCTATTAAAATTTATTTGAAAAGTGGACATGACATTGTATCATTGAATGACCGCAATGATATTCATGTAGACCTTGAAAAGTTCAAGGTGATCCAAGATTAGCCTACTTTGTGCAATTTCATAGAATTGAGGAGTTTTCTTGTACTGACCAACTTTTACCACATGTTTGTTCTCAAGTTCTCCCACATCGCACGATCTCTCCTCAGCCAGATTATGCGGGTCTAAGTGACCTTGATAGGACACTGCGCATAGCAACACGTTTTCAATGTTCTTAAACAACACTTCTGCGCAACACCTATTCTTGCAATGCACAACATTGCACATTCCTTTGAACTTCATATCAAAGAATCGACTATGCACTTAGTGCAATACTCATCAAACATGGACTATGGTCGCATGGACCACTCAAAGATGTTCAATGACACGATTTAAAGGTACTCCTATGAAAGAGTTGTACACTATTGTGTAAGCAGTTAAGTAATGGTGCCACTACATCTTGGGTAAAGAGATGGTCATTCATTGTGATCATAAGCCACTTTAGTTATTGTAAACCCAAAGCAATTTGGAGAACGCCACTGAAGTGGATGACTTGCCTCCAGCAGTTCCATCTTTCGATCAAGCACAAGAAGGGCAAGAATAATAAGGCTGTAAATTATCTTAGTTAGCCATTGGTACATGCGCTCATCAAAATGCTGGACATGTGCGACCACAACTTTTCAAATTGAGTATTTCTCATAGTTACCAGGAGACGGCAATGTATCGTATCGGTACTCGGAGATGGGGACGGGCATGCCATTTTTCAGAAAAATAGGAGATGGGTACTTGGAGACGGTAAAACAATATATATGTAAATTTTAGAAAAAACAATAATATACAGCCTAAGAAAAACAATACTACCTTTTCAAAATTAAAATATTAGATGTTGACAAAGGATAAAAGTAAATATATTGATATTTATCTTTGATATCTCATCATATCTTAAGGTCGAGAGTACAAAATATATATTATTTTGAAAACATGAAAAACAAGAAAAACAAGTCGAGACATAATTTTTGGTAGGAGATGAGTCTCTGTGCAACACTAGTATTTCTTTACTCATCCGATAAAGACTTTGCAAACACCTAGTTTCACACAGGGGGTGAACAAGTTTGTGGGTGACAAGCTTCTATATAGACTTGGCCATCTCTATGTTCTTGATGGTGCACCTTCCTAGAGACTCATTTGGGTGTGTGCACTAAGGCAAGATGTCAAGCCACTTTGGTGTCACAAAGACTCTAGCTGCATTGCAGTCACATTTCTATTGGCTGCACATGCGCACAAACGTGGAGTGCCACATCAAGTCTTGCATTCCTTGTTGCATCGCAAAGCCCACGAACAAGAAGCTAGGGCTTTACGCGCCTTTACAATTCCATCTAAACCATGGGAATCTATCAACATGGAGTACATGACTTGGCTGCCTATGACAAAATGCTAACATGATGCGGTGTTTGTTGTAGTGGATAGGTTTTCAAAGATGACCATCACGGTTCCTTGCGAGAAAGGCATCAATGTAGTTGGCATTGCTTGAGCTTTCTTCACCCATGTTTGGGTTCACTTTGGACTCCAACATCCATCCTTTCGGATTGTGATCCTTGCTTTGTGGGTCATTTTTGGAAAACATTTGTGGTAATCGATGGGTATGTGGCTGGATTGGCCAACAACGTTTCATCCTTAGATGGACAAACAAAAGTTATCAATCACACTCTAGTTCATCTTGCGTATGTACAACCGTGCACATGCTCGCACTTGGGATGATAACTTGCTTTATATCTAACATGCCAATACTGTAGCTATTCATAGTTCTATGAGGCATAGTCCATTCTAGATATCTTTTGGATTCCAATCAATGACACCTCTTGACATCTCCTACTATGCACCAACTAGCACTAATTCGTGCACACAAGAAAATTAATTGGACAAAGTGCAGAAGTTTTTATAGCACATAATCTGTTCAACAAATTCTCTTGTGTTCCCAATAGAATTATAAAGAGCATCATGACATGCATCGAGCACCTCATGCGTTCTTGAGTCGGTGAAAAAGTATGGTTGCATCCATAGAAGGAACATTTTTAAGGGTCCGCACAAAAGATCAAGCCTCGTGATATGGTCCTTACACTATTGTTATGCGGCGGTTGGGAGAATACTTTCTTGTTCTCCGTCGTACTTAAGCATGCACTCAATATTCAATGTGGAGCTCCTTAAGCCCTTACCCACCCCCACTTCTTGAGCTAACAAAGTGACACATCATCCTTGTAATTTGGATCCCGAACACTTATGTCCCACAAATTAGGATCAGATCCTCGAAGTGTCGGACACACGCATCTACCATGGCACACATACTATTTCGAGTGGTTAAGGCCAAGTAGTATGCTGATCAAGCTAAGTGGTACAACCTTCGATAGCTTTAGGTTCGAGTTCTCACAACTAATTGAAAATTAAAATGGGACTGTTACCATATTTCCAAGCCGAGGTATTTGCGCAAAAGGAAGATAGGGTGCAAATTAAATAAATAAATATGAAACCTCCTAAAATTGGTGCCAAGGAAGGTGCATGAAATAAAATAGGAGTTGTTCTAAAGTTGGCGCCAAGGGGTGATAAGGATAAGGAAATAAAATAAATAAAATTGAATTCCTATTTAGGCACCAAGATAAGATGGATTAGTGAACTGCGGTTGATGAATATAAATCCTCTCCATATACTTACCGAGTTAGCAAGCTAAAACAATTGCCCAAAATCCCACAGCTTCCCGCTCTAAATTTCCTAATGGCTCTCAATAGAAACGAAGCTTTTGTGACCTTTAATGATGGCAGCCCCTTGAATCTTAATGTATACAATGATATCCCTGCTTCCGCATTAAAGAGTTTACCATCCTTTACGGTCAAACTCAAACCACTCTTGTAGAGCATATTAGAGATATTGCAAATCTTTGCTCTATTTATAATATAACTGAGAATGTAGCCATGAGACTCCTTGCAGACTTCCTTTAAGGATAAAGCCTTGCAATGGTACAAAAATCTACCTATTAACTCTATCAATTCTTGGGATCAATTAGGAACAACCTTTTGTAGCCAATTTGAGGACAAATCTGACCACCTATCCCTGATTGAGCAATTGAGCACAATCAAAAGAGCCCTCAAGAGTTCATGGCTGATTTTAACTTGAGATTCAGAGAACTTGGGAAAGAATTCCCGTGCCATTAAGCCTACAACAGCATGCATTCTTGTACTATTTGAGATCCCTAAACAGTGACATTGTTGTCATGATTCAGTCCATGGGGGTAACACAATTCTGTTGCCTTTGATTTAGCCATTAGAGCTGAAAATAATCTCATACAAGCTGGCAAAATTGCACCTAGACCTCCCATGCCTATCTTTCCAAATATTCACCACCAATATCAGCTATAAACCCAATTCCAGTAGCAGCTAGCCAAGCAGTTACTAATCCAAATCAACCCACTGAGTTGAGTGAAATAAAAGGTATTTTGCAAGCTTTTGGAAATAAATTTGTATCTATTGAGAGACAACTTGCTCAACCTTACAGACCGTATCAGGCTCCATTCCAATCTGCTAGACCCTCATACCCAACATATCCTACAAGTAGGCCTCCATATCAAGGCCCAACAACCATTAAAGCTGATCCTAATGCTCCTTCTACATCTATGGCTCTTGTTCCAGTGCAAGACTAATCTAATTCAGGAACCCTTTTGGTGTGCTCCATGTAATCATTCGCATGATCTTTTTCTTGTGCTAATGGAATGTTAAATCAAGCTTTGATTGCACAAGGGATGACTCCACAACTTTCAGCATTGAGGCTCCTCCTCAAGGGGATTCTAGTGAAGCACCAAAGCCACCAGAGGCAAATTTGGTGAATTGGCAACAAGAGGATCAACAAGCAAGCTAATACAAGAGTATACAAAAGAAGGGCAGTGGGAGAACCCACAGAGGTAACTAATTTGCATGGATCATCTTCTTTATTTCCTGATAATACTAATAAGGTTGTTGTCCCTAATGAGAAGAGAGACAAAAAAATCAGATTCAGAAGGGCAGCTTGGAAGCACAAAAGAATCAAGAAAAAGAGGTTGAAAGTGTTCCAAAAGGTCAAGCAAAAGGGGGCAGCTCTCCCTTAATATTATAGATCAGATGAAGAAAGCTCATGTGAGCTTATCCATGTGGGATACATTGACTATTCCGGGTCAAAAGAACTTGCTACAAGATGAGTTGGCCAAACTACCAGTTACAGTGGATCATTCAGCTAGAGCTAGTGCAGTACTTGCAAATAAAGATCAAGCCCATTAAGGCTGAATTTCAAGCAAAAGGGATTGGTAAGCCTCCTCCTTTCTACCTTTCTTTGATTATTGGTGATAATTTGGTCCATAATTGCATGGTTGATAGTGGTTAGCAAGATAGTCATGCCTAAGTAGATAGCAAATAAGCTAGGACTCAAATATGAGCCACATAACAAAGGGGTTTTGCAGTTGGATGGCACAACTACCAAAACAATTGGTATAATCAAAGATTTGAAGTTAAGTTTGCATGCATGTCCAAGCCTTCCAATCTTACAGGATGTTATGGTAATAGATCTACCTCCATATTTTCGCTTTGTGCTTATCTAGAGATTTTACAACTAAGATTGGAGGGTATCTATCATCAGATTGGTCTATCTATTTTTTTTCAGAACAAGGTATGGCACAAAGGTAACAATTAATTCTGAGCCTCTTGCTAAATTTCATATTGAGCCTTATGTGCCTAATGCTTGCAGTGTGAATTGTATTGTTTTTTACCAAGAGGATCATCCTTGTTGTTCAAGATACAGACACCCACTCTGAGAGCATACCAGATTCATTATTGGATGAGTGGGGAACTGACCGTCATGGTTTTGATCCTTACAAATATGTTGAAGAAACATATATTAAAGAGGCTGGTTTGGGAATTTATTGCATGCATCAGGATAATGTTTTTTACCATTATTGGTTAAAATTGATGAGATTGATACAGGATTGTGGAGTTTATACTTTGATGGCTCTAGAAGCAAGAATGGATCAAGTGCAGGTAATGTTTTGATATCACCAGATGGTCAAAGGTATTATTCTTCTATTCGATTTCAGTTTGGTTGTACATGCAATGCAGCTGAATATGAGGCACTAATTCATGGTTTACAGTGGGCTAGAATGAAGGGAATTAAGTACCTACAGGTATTTGGTGACAGTGAATTGGTCATACATCAGGTGAGAAATTTGAATATTGCAAAGAATCCCTTGTTGAAATCATATAGACATAGAGTTTGGGATCTTATAGAGGATTTTGATGCATTCAATGTTCAATCAATACCTAGAGCTGAAAATAAACAAGCAGATAGATTGGCAGTTGTTGGAGCTGATTTTGATATTCCTAGTGATGTGAAAAGAAAGGATAATCAACCTCATATTAAGGTGGTTGTAAGGCCATCAATTCTGATAATAATACTAATTGGCAAGTGTTTGATAGTGATGAGCAGATTGTACGCTTTATTCAGAAGAAGCTGAATTTTCAGCTAAAAATCAGTCTAAATTGCAGCAGCAGTATGGTGAGCAAATCTTGCAATTAAAGACTAATAAGCTGCCCCAAGGATTGGTAACCCTTGAGAGTATTTTTAATAATGATGATCAGCTGAAAAGGGACAAAATCAGGATGTCCACTAAGCAAGAGAACTATGAGGACATAGCAATTAGCGATGGCAAGTTTTTGAAGCATGGCAAGGTATGTAATTTGGAAGAAAAACAAGTTTTTGTTCAGTTATGCAATGAGTTCATTGATGTTTTTGCTTGGAAGTATGAGGATCTAAAAGGTTTTGATCCAAGATTAGCTCAACATACCATTGAGCTTGAGCCTAATTCCAAACCGGTAAGGCAAAAGCAAAGACCTATTAATCCAAAGATAGAAATTTTGATGAGAAATGAACTAACAAAGCTTATTGAGTCTTGCATTATCTTTCCTATCAAGCATTCCTCATGGGTTGCAAATCTTGTACCCGTGAGGAAGAAGAATGGAGAGATAAGGTTGTGTGTTGATTTCAAGGATCTAAACAAGGCTTCACTAAAGGATCATTATCCATTACCATCGATGGATCAGATTCTAAGGATTGTATCAGGTGCAGAAAGGTTCTCTTCTGGATGGTTACAGTGGTTACAATCAGATTTTGGTAAAAAAGAAGATCAATACAAGACAACTTTCACTACTAAGTGGGGGACATTTGCTTACAGAAAGATGCCTTTTGGTTTATCCAATGCAGGAGCTACTTTTCAGAGAGCCATGGATATGGCTTTCCAAGGTTTGATCAATGTCAATGTTTTGATTTATCTTGATGACATTATTGTTTTTTCTAAGAGTGTTAATGATCATTTGAGCCATCTGAGGCAAGTTTTTGAAAGATGCAGACAGTATGGGGTTTCTCTCAACCCAAAGAAGTGCATATTTTCAATGCATGAAGGTAAAATTTTTGGGCCACATGGTCTCAAAAGAAGGTTTGGCCATAGATCCAGAAAGAGTAAGCTCAATTCTATCTTTATCTTTACCTCAGCACAAGAAAGCACTTCAAAGCTTTTTGGGTAAGATCAATTTTGTGAGAAGATTCATTGTTGATTTTGCTAATTTATCAAAGCCTTTGACTGCTATGTTGAAAAAGAATATGAGTTTCAGTTGGACAGATGAAGGGAGAATCAGTTTTGAGGCTATTAAACAAGCTATTGCTCAAGCTCCAACACTTGTGAATCCAAACTTTTCAAAAGATTTTATATTGTATGCATTTGTAGGGGTTGAAACAATTTCAGCTATCTTAACTCAGTTGAATCATGACAATTTAGAGCAACCCATTGCTTTCTTTAGCAAAGGGCTACATGACTATGAGGTGAAGTATACTTTTGTGGAAAAACAAGTACTTTCTGTTATTAGAGGCTTAAAGAATTTCAGATATATGCTCTCTAATAATAGAATTCATGTTATGGTTACTCACCCAAGTGTAAAAGAGTTTTTGTTAAGCAAGGATTTGAATGAAAAGAGAGTTGGTTGGATCACAAAAGTCATGGAATATGACGTGGACTTCAAGGTAACAAAGTTGATCCGAGGAAAAGGTTATGTGAGCATTTGGTTTCAGATTTGGAGTCAAAAAAGTTGTTTTTGCACTCACGGATCAGCCACAAGCAAGCTGAAATACCATCTTTTGTGAGTTGGACACAAGATATGATTAATTACTTGCATGTTGGTATTCTTCCCCAAGGTTTGGATAAGACAAAAAGGAGGTATTTCGGTTACAAGCTATTCCTTTTGCACTCATTGATGGTATATTGTTTAAAAAGGATATTAATGGTGTTCTTCTGAGATGTGTAGAACCTTCACAAGTTGACAGATTATTGCAAGAATTCCATGAAGGTTTATCAGGTGGCCATTATGCTCCAAGGACTATTGCTCTCAAAATAATGAAAGTTATTATTGGCCAAGTATTTTCAAAGATTGTTATGCATGGGTCAAAAGATGTCAAAAGTGTGCTTTCTTTGTGGGTAAGGAAAAGCTTGCAGCCCTTCCTCTTCATCCTATTTCAGCAGATCACCCTTTATGCAGTGGGGATTGGACTTTATAGGAATGATTAACCCACCATCCAGTTTGGGTCACAAGTGGATTCTTACTACGCCCTGATTATTTTACCAGATGGACAAAAGCAATTGCATTAAAAGAAGCAAATGAAACTAGTGTGCTTGACTTCTATGAAGGTATTATAACTAGATTTGGAGTTCCTACTACTATTATTTCAGATAATGGTCTTGCTTTTGTTGGTACTAAAATTACAAGAGTGGGCTGTCGGAATGGTATTTATTTGAGTACTTCATCAAATTATTACCCACAAGGTAATGGTCTTGCAGAGTCTACTAACAAAAATTTGTTGAAGATTATTAAAAGAGTTTTGGATGAAAATCAAGAGATCTTGGCACACCAAACTCAAAACAACTTTGTGGGCTGACATAGAATCACTCCCAAAAGGTCTATTGGTAATTCTCCTTACATGTTGGTTTATGGCAAGGAAGCAAGACTCCCAATTTCTCTTGAGCTGCCCGCTTTAGAGCTTATTCATCAATTAGAGTTATTGGAAGCAGGTCCCATGGAGGTAAGATATGTTGAACTTATGCAGTTGGAAGAATTGAGAAATGAAGCCATGCTCACCATGGAAGCTCACCAAGCTCAGGTAAAGAAGAATTTTGATAAGAAAGCAAGTTGCAAGAGTCTTTCAAGAGGGTGATCTTGTCCTTAAATGGGATGCAAATAGAGCAAAACAGGAAACCACACCAAATTTGATGCTATTTGGAGTGGGCCATATGTTATTTCAGCTTGCAAGCCTCACAATGCTTTTCAGTTATCTCGATTGAATGGCGAAGAACTACAAATTCCCAGTTAATGGGATTTTCCTCAAAGCTTGCTATTGAGGATTCAACATCATTAGAATAGTTTACTTTTCAATAAGTGCTTGCATGCACATTGTTTTTCCAGTTTTCATAGTTAGTTGTTTTTTCAATAAGTGCTTGCATGCACATCATTTCCATTTTGTTGGAGAAGGTATTTCAGTTGTATTGATTCAAAGGATACAAGCTTTCCAAACTTGTGTGAACTAGTTGTTGATAAGAAGTATGTGACTCCATAGCCCAATGGATGCAAGAAGACCATTGATCTCCTTGTTTAGCAAGCAAACAATCCCGTGATGTCGCCAAAATGTTACCATATTTCCAAGCCAAAGGTATTTGTGCCAAAGGAAGATAGGGTGCATGAAATAAATGATAAATAAATAAATATGGAACCTTCTAAAGTTGGCGCCAAGGAAGGAAGGTGCATGAAATAAAATAAAAGGAGCTGTTGTTCTAAAGTTGGTGCCAAGGGGTGATAAGGATAAGGAAATAAAATAAATTTATTAATTGCTATTTCAGTCATGGCACGGGATGAAGAAAATAAGATGGATCAGAAAACTAAAGCTTTGATTGACTGAAGACTTTGCATGGATCAAACTGCTATTGACTGGAGAATTAATATTTAATTCTATGGAATTAAATAAATAAAAAAAAAATGAACTGGTTGACTGAGGTGCTAAAATGGAATTAAATAAAAATAGATTGTTGTTGTTCCATGCGCCAGTGAAGGAGGTTAAAAATAGGAATTAAATAAATAAAAAAAAAGTGAATTGTTGTTCCATGTGCCGCCAAAAAAAGATAAGAAAAATAAATAAAAAAAAATAGTCTATTGTTGTCCCATGCGCAAGGATAGAAGGAATAAATAAATAAAAAAAAAGAGAAACTGAGGGGCGCCAAAGAAGAAGAGAATAAAATAAATAAAAGAACTGCATGCGCCAACAGTCTATTCTTATCATATAGGCTGATTTTTATTGTAAAAAAAGATATACTTGGAGTGCTGATTTGCTTCTTGCATCTTCAACTTTTGTACTTGCACCTTTGAATAAAAAAGGTTCATTTTGCCCTCTCATATTTCTGTTTTCAGATTATTCATTGTGTTTGTTATAGGATATTGTGTTTGCCTTAGTGTGGAATTCATTCCCTCTACCGCTGTCTTTTCCTAAATCCTTGAATTTATTATGCAAAATAGTCTAGAGTTGTGCAGGTGTGTGGATCTTTAAATTCTCTGTGTGCAGAGTTACATGCAAGTGTCAAACTTTTGGTGTATCACCCCTATTTCCCATTTTCTGCATTCCTTTTCCCTTTTCCTTGTCAAGTTTTCCGTTTTTAGGTGATTCACAAACAATATTGACACAACCATTTGTTGCATACTGAGGATATCCCATTTTCCTCACAACTTGCCTAATACTTAACGCTGTTCGCTAAGTTTTGCAGTAACTTGGCCAATTGCTTTGCATAGTCGCAAACATGACGCACAACTACTTCACAACCCTCAGTTTTTGCAGCCTTACACTAGCTTAATGCAACACTTGTTGCATTTGCAGTCTTACATCCGTCACCGCCAAACATTCACAACTTATGTAGTCTTGTGCCAACTTCCAGTGCAACATTCACAACTTTTGTGATACCACACACCCCCACACATTACTTGCAGCTTCTCACAGCATTGTGCTGCATTTCGTAGCTTGGTGGTACCTCAAAACACTTGCGCCTTCTATGCATGTCAAATGTTATTGCACACCTGTGCAAAACTTCTACACTCACATCTTTCACCTGTTAGCACTTTGTTGCAACACGACACGCCAAGTGGCATGCTCCATGTGAACGATAAGTCAGAGCATCTCACCAACATGTCGTCTGTCGGATCACAACCGCTACTTGGCTAGGGAAGGTGAAGTGTCATGCAACCGTTTCTCTTATAATTATTGTCAGTTGTAACTGCCATCTTGAAATCATTTATCTGTGGGTATTGTAAACACACACTTCAGACATCTATGCATCCACAGAGCCGAGAGAACACACACATACCAAAAAGAAAATAGTTAGCATGCCTTAAGTACCTAACATCAAAGTTCAAACACATATGTACATTACTTACCTCCAAGTGTGTCATTGTCCACCACACGACTGGTCTTGGGCATCACTGTGCCGATCTGGGGGTTTGATCAAATGTTCGTGAGTGAAATACAGGTTTAAAGTATCACTTTAGTTGTATGGGCACCTTTTAGGCTCAGTTGTGGTTGCAAACTGTCAGATTGAACATTGTGAGATTGACAGTCTTCATGAACTCTTAGCTTAGGTGTTAGGAATTGGCTTAAAGTGGTAAGGTTGGTTGAACATTGCAGGTTACTTAAAGGAATGGGACTAAAATCTAAAATTTTGGAGGTGTGTTACCTGAAGCTACAACAAGCACTCCACAAATTGAAGACTCGTTAAATTTACCATTATTTATCATTAAAAAGTTTTACTGAAAGAGCTCATAGGGGTTCAAGTCATCTCAGGGACATTAAACATGGGCTCTCCCTCACATTCACTATGTTCAACAACAAGGGTTAAGAGTGTCCAGTCTTCCAAGCTATGTTTGACAAGTGTTGAGCCTATCTAGCTATCTCACCACCTTGATACACACTACAACACCTTGCACTTTCTAAAGCTCAAGTGAAACTTAGTCAAGAATTTTTGTACATGTTACATTTTAAAGTATGCACCATGGAGTACTACACACACACACACACACTTACACTACCTTGGCCTTGGAAAGCTGATCTGGCATCCCAGATTGGCTTCCCCCTACCTACCCCAACCGAAGTGGATCAAGCTGATATGTGATTTGAGATTGGCCTATGTTATAGCTTTGAACTAGGGGATTGAGGGAGACTATAGCTCTTCTCAATGCCCAACTATACTTTAATTGCTCCCCTATAAATTGAAAGGCATTTCTGTTTCTTTGTCAGCTGTTAGATGTTCTATATACAACAGGGATGATGGGAAGAGAAGAATCATATCATCCGGTTCTCGCTTTTATCTGATCCCAGTGGTTGGCTCCCAGTTGTCCTTACTCTCCCTCTCCTAGTTGTTCTCGCTCTCCCTCTCCCTCTCCCTCTCCCAACTGCCCTATGGAGAGAATGCCCCTATAGAGAGGTATGGCCCCTGATGAGAGAGATGGACCCCAATATGGATAAGAAATTCCACCTGCCTGGGGCCACTATATAGATATATGAGGTGGGCAGGCTCGTGGGCGCCTATATCTAGATAGGGCTGAGTGTAGCCCTATCTCTTTATGGGCACCCCACGCCTCTATATGCAAGGTACATGCATATAGACAGGTCTTTCAGGATATCCCTTTGTTTTTTGGAGAAGACTATAGATAAGATATTCGCCGCTTGATAGGTTTGATACTACCTATTGTTGAGGCTGCTAAAATTCTAATCCTTTTATCAAGATTTAAATGGCCCACAACATGCTAGGCTATTTCCTTGAAGAGAATGATTCAACCAAGAGTGAAACTAGCAAGCTCCTACACCTCATAGCCCTAACCTGCGACATTACATATCTTGTACTTATACAGGGTTTCTTCACTAATCAGGAGGATTGTCTAGTTTTAGCCCACTCATCTTCCTAATTGGAATGTCTTTCACTTCTATACTTTAGCGCAAGCTGACCATCCAACCTTTGCAGTCATATCAGATACTTGAAAGTTGAATCTGCTAAGGAAGGTACTCATATAGATGTCGTTCCTCTAGATACTTTTCTATATTTTACAAGCTTATAGGATGGAGAACATGGTTCTAGGAATTGGATTGCAAGAAAGTGTAAACTTTGACAAGTGATATGGAATGGAGTTGAATTACATAAAAGAGAAGCAGAATAGCATTTCCACTTGGGATAGAACTCACAAATATTCACCTTGTCAACGTAAGAAGTGGTGTCAAGGATTTTAATACCCAACTATTATTGCAGGGATAACACTACATACAGTCAAGTTGACTCTCAAGGATGTATCTATGACAGACATTATGCCCTGAACAAGAGATCTCAGAGTTTCCCAAAATGACTGTTATGCCCCATGTTTAAAGAATTGGCTAGAGTGTGTGTTTGTATCACTGCTATCAAGGTGAACACCATCTAGGGAATCATCAAATCCCCATTACTTTGTTTAAGAATAGATAGCCTCTTTGTTTCTAGTCTGCCTATAGAAACAGAGCATTGGTGTTCTACTACAGCTTAGCATATTTGAAGAAAATTTAGGAGAACATAATATCTGTAATAAGGAGTTCACATGTAGGGAGTCTACAGCATCCTAAGTCCTTGTCCCCGAGTGTATCAGGTCCAATCTACATCGTGTCTAAATGAATTCCTTTGGCACAATCATCAAACCATTAGTATAACATTGAAGTCCAGTTAACCAATAACAGTGAATATAATACTATTCTCCTGCGAAGAGATCCACCCGTATCATCTAACATCCACAAGTGGTCTATGATTCTCATCACAACATTTGTTGTATACAAGTGCTATTGAACTCACAAGAAACTAGAGTCTTCAGGACTAGAGAACAAGTTTAAAGTACAATCAGAGAATACAAACATATGCCAGTATCATCTCCCATTCAGGGATTTTTCACATAACTCAGCAAGGGATTGTTTTGGGTTCTTAAAGATGTAGAGTTCAAGTCGCAGACCTTCCCAACTGTTCATTATCTAATAACCAGTGTTTCACATCTTTGTCCATTCAATAATTTCATTTAATGCATCCTTATCATTGTTTTGAAGGAAGAACGATTACGCTTGGTTAACGCTTAAGATATCCCGAAATGCACCTGCTGACACTCCAGCACAGCCCAAACACACTATCCCAAGCTTCTTCTTCCTTGTAAAGAGATGACAATAATACCACCAATATCCAAACAACAGATAAATCCCAAACCAAAGAAACTATTTGAATTTGTAATCTAATTAAGCAATAAAATTTTTTGTGGTTTGATTTTAAAATTTGATGGCACAAAAGAATATCTTGAAAAATCCAAGCATAAAACCATGTAATTGAAATTGATAATGATATGAATTTAACCCCACATATTTTAGTGGAACCTCAGATAAAATGAACCCAAAGTTTAATGCCACATTTTTCGCGACATAAATGATGACCATTTCCCATAGACTTCCAAACTCAAAACCCCAAACCTACTGCAATGCACCCTAGCAGTGCCAATACATTAAACCCAAGCATACATCTTGGCATTTGATGCCATTCCCTATTACAAATTTTATGACGACATGTTCGTAAGCTTTATAGCTAGGCTTGCCTATTGAGAGACTAGATTCTAGTGATTCATAGTCACATAAATCTTCCAAACCCATGAAGCTATTCCAACAGATATTATGGTATTTGTAGTTCATTGAAGTCCTGATTTGATGACCTTTCATGCTCCTTAGAGTTTTGAATGGGTCGTTCAATTGGATTCATATTTTCTATATTTGAGATTGCACTCCAGTGCCCATGGTCATATCAGAACCTTACCACTTTTGCACTTTCGCACTTGTGCTGCTAACAATTTGTGTCAATCCATGGAGCTCCCTAGGCTCATTTGATGGCCTTCCTATGTCAAGAACCTCATGGTAAAACATTGACCAAATATGCCTAGCTTTATTGTTGTGTTGGCCCTATGCAGCTTAAGCTAAGCCTTGCTGCCAAGATTGCCTACTATATAAGCCCAATCAATGATATTAAAAGAGATGTCCCTAGGTCCAAACCTTGATTCATATAAAGGCTTTTAAATGTTGTTGACCAATTCTTGTGTCACAACTGTTCCTTTTAAATTTGTTCGCTCTCGCACAACTAGCCTAGTCATCCATGGTTAAGCCTCCATAAGGCCGAAGCTGTTTGATTAATCTTGAGTTAATCCCTATTGTCAATGTTTATTTGACTAATGTTGCTCAGCAAAATAACTTAACTGCAATCTTATTGGTTCACACCTACGTGCTTGTGTCAATAGGTCATTCCTCACAAAATCCTAAGCCCACAGTTTTGGATCATTGACCATCCAGAAATCTTCCGTTCATTGAAGCTAAGATGAACATTCTTTAATCTAAAATCCCTGCTTAATCCTTATTCTTTCTCACTCTTATGTGCCCTTGTGGGTCCACCCTCATCTCTCCGTAAGCCCATCACCGCTATATTTTAATTCATCTACTGCAAGTTGTTGATCTTCAAAAATTTGCGATATACTTGATAAACAAAAGATGTTTTTTTATTGGCCCTCACCCTTAAGGGCTTCGTTTTAGTGGGTCCTCTTGTCCGAAGCTCTTTAATCTAATCATGACTAATCCTAGCTGCTTATCATATTCAGCCACGTCAAAATGTCAAGGCTGTCTCCCATTGGCTCGCTATTACGTCCTTAGTAATGTGGGCCTGTCTGCCTTGCTCCCAAAGCTCACGACTGCCAATGTAGCTGGGTCAAGTCCCAACTATTCCATTTGCTGCCTTGTCCCTTTGCACCAATATGTATGGTAAATATATTGCAGCTTCTTGGTTACCTAAATTGTCCGAAAATGGGTGTTTGTGCCAACTTAATCATTTTCTCCATTTTTCGAATGCTTCAACAATTTTCTCAAATTTTTTGTCTTTACGTGAAAATTTGGCGTTTAAAAACTGAAATTAAAGCAAGTGCTGATAAGAATAGAGACAATTACATTGTGAGTTGATAATGGAGTTCACCCAAATCGGGCTACGTCTCTAGGTCCACTCTAAGTATGAGCCGATCGATTAAAATGATGCAAAGTACACCTTATATCAATATCTCTCCCAATAAGGGGCTATTTCTCTCCATAAGAGGCTTTCAATCTGCAATCAGTCTCTGATGTCCTCTAGGAAGTCTTTAGACCTGGCTTGATGACCTTCTATGTCTTCTTCCTGCAACAAAAGAACATAAAACTAGCTTGTTCTCCTTTACAAAGGGATAAAAATTAAATTTCAAATACAAGTTCATCTTTCTTATAATGTTTTTGGGCTTTGTAGGCGTATTGGCTAAGCCACATATCCTTTTGCCAAAGACTAGGGGTCCATATCCCCTTCCTACGCCCTTTTTTTGGCTTCTAAGCCTGAAAATCAAGTGTAATTATCAATTTTTCATGGCGTTTTCCAAAGTTAGGCTATAGCCTAATGGAAAAGGCCCATTAATTGGTTGCGTGGGGTGAGGGGTTCGAGTCCCCAACCTCCACGCTTATCCTTTTGATTGGCCTTGCACTTTTCTCCGGCGCATTTGATAAGTTTTAATCCCACATTGCTTGGGATTGATAACAAACAAGGTTTTAAATAGCAATCTCCTTCCCCTTTTGAACACGGTCATGAGGACCATCCACACTTGTCTTGGCCTTCGAACTCGTAGCAAATGCGTTGGACTCCATCTTGGCGTTGGACTTGGTTTTGGAGGGAATGCCACGTTGGCGGCTTTAAGCGCTATGTTTTGAAATATATTGAGGATCCCACATTCATTGGGATGTAGACTAAATCCGGGTTTAGAAAAGAACCTTCCATGCCTTGTTAACCAATCAATGAGACCATCTACACCATGAACTCGGTGTCCAACTGTCTTGGGCGCTTGAAAGTAGTGACATGTGGTGGCTTAATTGGATGCCACTTGTCTTGGGTGCTAAGCTTTGCAACATTGGGAAGTTTAATCCCACATTCACCATGTTGAGGCTTGTACATTGGTTTATATGGAAAATTGCTTTCATTGTAATGTGATAAAAGGTGGCACTTTGTCCCCTTCCTTACAAAAAAAGGACCCGATGGTTGATGGGCTCCCAACCGACAAATAGCGTGGGCCCCACACTCAACCATCGAAGACGAGGCCAAAACCAAACAAACTTGTTTGCTTCTCTTTGCCATGTCACCATGGGATTGGTCCACGTGTGAACATGGGATTGGTCCACGTGTTAGGATGTGATTGGTCCACCTTTATAGGTCTAGTTAATAGGATGATGACAACACTATACTGTGTATATTTTTTTACCTGTTTGGCTTTAGCTTCAGTAGGCCATAACTTTTGCATACAATGTCGGATTGACCCCATTCAAAATGCATTGGAAAGCTCTCGATGAGCTCTTTGTTTTGTGGCGTAGTTTGAAAGATTGTAGACCATCGATCGGTTCGGTGTGGGGATCCTCCTAGATCACTAAATGTGATGATTATTCGATTCAACATCCAACACGGTGATTAAATCAAGTGCAAATTTAACAAGTGATCCCTTTGCCTTGTCATTGCCCCAATCAACATCTAAGTGTTGCATTCCTATTGTCTGCTGGAATGCACCTACATTGTGGTGCCACAACTACTATCTCATAAATGTGAAGTGCGCTACATGGACCTTGGGCCCCACAAGCTTTGCTTGTGCGTGTATCATTTCTTGTTACACACTCTCTAATTTGCCTTCATCTGGTTAACCTCATTAGAGTGATCATCATTTAATTTCAAGATTTGTTTGATTGTGAACATCTAGCCCTTACCTTTTGCTAGCCTAAATGTGCTAAGTTCCTAACAACCTAATTCCATTGGAAGCAATTTATCAATCCCTTGTTCTTATGCGTTAACCCCACCGAATATCACCCTTATGTAGCTAGTCACCGTCGCTTTAAAGATTTAGCCAATAACAACATAACTGTGGACTTTGCCCTTATGCGGCTAGTCATCGTGGCTATAAAGCTTATGCCCACAACATCATAACCCTTGATTTATTTTAATCAATGACTCATGATCAAAGCCCCATAATCGAGAAAAATTGAGTAAAGCCTTGAGCCTCCAATTCCGGATCTTTTTTTGCTAACAATGACTAGATTGTCATTGCTTATCTGCTGGAAAGCAAATTTTTTCTATAAAATGCAAAATCATCATCATAGAAATTGATTTGGAGGATTTTTCACTATGCAGATTTTCCCTAAATTTCCTAATCTTGAACCATCTTTGAAGGGATTTTCGAGACCTTTCCTACGATATGTTGAACTTGAAAGGATTCCGTATGCAGATTCTATCGCTGGTCAAAGCTAAGGTCTTAAACGGGTCAACCCTGGTCAACAGTCCAATCCGGATGTGACACGTGGCAAGGAGAAAAAGACGAAAAGGTTGTTCGATATGGTTTCGGGCCTTCGGTCTTCGACTCACGTTATGGCGGAAAAGAACAAGAGGCTCAACTTTTGTAACGGAGGGGAGCTTGGCCGCCGTGAGAGCTATATTCTTGTTTGCCGATGTGGTGAGCTCTCAAACCATCATGCGGACGTCAATTTTGCATTCCGAGCTCGATATTGTGTTTTGAGTTTGATTTTTGCACTATGAGTTGATTTTTGCATTGCAAGTTGATAATTAGCTCGGTCGAGCTATATTACTAGCTCGGTGGGGTGATCAACTCCCCACCGAGTTGATCATGTTTACCACATTGCTCGAGATTGGATTATATTTCTACATGGTTCGGGTCTATATTACCCAACAAAGGCAACTCGGTGACTCGGCCGTATGACTCGGTTTACCTAATCACCATTGCCACAATGATCGGGTCGATTTGCACATATACAATGGCCGAAGCCTATCCATGGTTTGGAGATTCCACTTCATATGGAGTGAACTCCTTATTCCTTGGTGGTTCCGCAGTATAACCAACATACTCGGCGGGTCAACCTATTAAGCTCGGGCTTATCTACTCTATTCATGGCCGGGTCTACAGTATTTGGCGAGTCAACATTGAACATGTGACATTTATATACGGTGGGCTATTTTTAGCCAACTAAACAATGCAAAGCCCTATTTCATTGGGCGGTTCAAACCACAAAGCACAACAACAAACCCAGTGAACAATATGCTTACAACTCGGCAACCTTTATATGGCTCGGCGGAGTATTGGGAAGCTCGACAAAGGGCTAAGATGTGGCTGAAGCCACGAATTCAAAGGGCAGTTTGGCGAATTTAAACACAAATCCCGTCTTCTACGCGACCAATGTGGGATTCTTATCCACACAATGCAAAACCAACACCGCTCAAAATGCTCGCCGCTGGGTTTTGAACCCCGACCTCGCGTCGCTAAGACCGAGCCATCAACCGAGTCGCCTAAGTCATTGGACGTTGTAAACAAAGAGCTCACTTGTATTTATAGAGCTCAAGTGCAGAGAGCTGTGTTAAGGCGGAGACCGATCAAGGGCAACATACTTCAACAGGGATTTTGGAGGCTCAAATGGCCGAATTTCTGAATGAAGTAAAAATAAAAGTTGCTCAAAATTTCCTCTAGTTTCCAAAAATGTAAACCTTTTCATGTAAGTGTTGTCCATTTAAAGTTGTAGGCATTTTCGGACGCATTTGCACAGGAAATCAACAGGAGAAGCACTATAGGAGCCACAAATCATTCTTGGGACAAGTTTATGCTATTTTTCGAGTTCCTTGGGACATTGATCAACTCATTTGCAGGTATAAAGATCTGTTAGTCATTATTGAAGGGTTATTGTACTTCATTGGACGTTGAATAGATCGATTCACTTTTGTGAATCCAGAGACGTAGCCTTCGGGTGAACTCCATTATCAATTTCCGAGTTGTGTTTTTATTCGATTTTTTTGAAGCTTTTGATCGAGATAAAAATTCATTATTTGATTAATTTGTTTAATTGATAAAATAAGCACAAAACTAGAGTAAACGGATTCAAGGAAATTCAAAGATATCCATAACCCACATTAGATAATGAATGCACTTTGATTTGTGAATTGGAAATTCGGTTTGAGTGCATATTTGAGTTCAGCTTGTGAATTATTTAAATGATTTAAAAAAAGAATCAATATATTCACTTAAGTTTGAAAATCAGATTAATTGATCATTTTGGAAGAGTTTTAAAAATGGGTTTTCAAGACACCCAAAATTGGATAAATTGAACTCATGATCAATGTTGAGTCTGATAAGTTTAATCATCTGAAAATTTTCTAAGTACTTCAAAAATTGAAGTACCATTTTGGATCAAGCTTGGTATTAGAGCTGGTTCAGCTCTTGATTTGCATCAGTATTTTTGGGTTCAGTTTTGGTTCTTGCATTTTGGCTTGATCTTTCACTTGCAGTGTGCAAGTTTTGGAAGTACAGGTGTGCAGGAAAACCATGGGCAAGTTATCTAGCAGGAGAAACTTGAGGAACTTGAGGCATGCAATCAGCAGATACAGGGAGAAAATGCCTTCCTGAGATGTCAACTATTGACTCTAGAGGAGCAAATTGACACATTGAAAAGAGAGCTAGAATCTAAGGATGAGCTCTTGATGGTGTTGCAAATTAATGGACCCAAGAAAGAGGTACATTGTTTGTTGATGCATCCACTATGACAAATGAATGCACAATAAGTATGGCAACATCTAATTCCTCTTCCCAAGCTAATTTGGATTCTACTGTAGTGCTAGGTGGATTTGAAAAGCACACTAAAGGTATAGGATCTAAGATTTTAAATAGCATGGGTTTTAATGGAATTAACCTTGGTAAGAATAATCAAGGTATAACTAACCCAATCTTGGTTGAGGAAAGACCTCATTATGTAGGATTGGGATATGCTAGTGCAAGGGAAAAGGTGATTGGAGAGAGTTCCAAGTCAGCTGGAAGAAGACAAGCTTTTGACAGCCAAGTGTCATCCCCACTAGCTTCAGGTGATTCATCCTCAAGAGAAGGATCTGGCAAGAATTCACCACGAAGAGGTATAAAAATCCCTCCACCTTTTGTTTACCATGGTTCTAAAATGAAAGGTAAACAAAGTGATCCATTATCTACACTGGAAAAGTTTGGCTATAATATGGAAGCAATTTTGCATAGTTATCCATGCACATTCTGTGGTTTATCTAATCATTGTGTGGCCAAGTGTAGGAAGTATAAATCCATGTTGGAAAAGGTTGAGAAAATTAATTCTCCTAAACCTGGCTCGGCTAAAAGTAGTCAAGGTAAAATTTCTAACAGTATGGATCCTAAAAAAATGGATCAAAGATATTGTGAACATTGTAAAAGGCAGGTCATGTAATTGATAAATGTTGGCAGCTACATCCGGAACAAAAATTAAAATTTGTTAAAAAGGATAACAATTTAAAACCAACCATTATGACCCCTTCAGTGGCACAGGGAAAACGAGTTGAAACAACCACCTAAACAGAAAATGTGTTGAAAAAGGTGGGTAAACAAACTAACCAGGTAGTTTTGGAAATCTTGTTAATGGTAAAAAGATAATCCACATTTATTTTTGCTTTAGTGTTAGTGAAGTATCTTCAAGAGAAAAAATAAGTGTGACAGTTTAAAATACTTGTGTAATTTTTTTTTTTGATGGTTTTACAAACTTCATCTTTTAGCAACATGTACGGTTTCAGTGGGCATGATCTATGGTTGGATGTCTATTTTTAGAAGTTGTTTTGAGTATGCTGTTGTAGTGCAAATTGCTTCTTGTAGGCACTGTTTGTGTGTGTACATTTTATACATACTCTTTGTTTCCTATGCATGATATTTGCACATGTATAAGTCTTTTTATTAGGCTTAATATTTGTAACTATCGATATAGTTGCAAATAGTATGTACAAATTTTGCACTAACAAGTTGTGAATGCAAGTTTCAATTTTGCATTGTTGTGAGTGGTATTGCAAGTTCAAATTCTGAGAGGAATATGGCGATTCTTGCAGTGTCATATCATTGCAGTATAAGCCATGGGTGAAATTCCTTTTATTGGTTTTTAATTATTGCAAATTTTGGAAAAATTACCATGCTATAAACTGGGTTCGTGTTTGTGATATGCAGAGAACGTGTGTACAATTCAATTGGGTAAAATTCCATTTTGAGGTCAAAATGATCTTACTGGGGAGGAATGATCCGGAGGATTTTTCACTATGCAAATCTTCCCTAAATTTCCCTAATCCTGGACCATGCTGAAGGGATTCTCGAGACCTTTCCAATGGTATGTTGAACTTCAGAAATGGATTCCGTATGCAGATTCTATAGCTGGTCAAAGCTAAGGTCTTAAACGGGTCAACCCTGGTCAACAGTCCAATCTGGACGTGACATGTGGCAAGGAGAAAAGAGCGAAAAGGTTGTTCGATATGGTTTCGGGCCTCCGGTCTTCGACTCACGTTATGGCGGAAAAGAACAAGAGGCTCAACTTTTGTAACGGGGGAGCCGGCGCCGTGAGAGCTATATTCTTGTTTGCCGATGTGGTGGGCTCTCAAACCACCATGCGGACGTCAATTTTGCATTCGAGCTCGATATTGTGTTTCGAGTTTGATTTTTGCACTATGAGTTGATTTTTGCATTGCAGGTTGATAATTAGCTTGGTCGAGTTATATTACTAGCTCGGTGGGGTGATCAACTCCCCACCGAGTTGATCACGTTTACCACATTGCTCGAGATTGGATTATATTTCCACATGGTTCAGGTCTATATTACCCAACAATGCAACTCGGTGACTCGGTCGTATGACTCGGTCTACCTAATCACCATTGCCACAATGATCGGGTCGATTTGCACATACAATGGTCGAAGCCTATCCACGGTTTGGAGATTCCACTTCATATGGAGCGAACTCCTTATTCCTTGGCGGTTCCGCAGTATAACCAACATACTTGGCGGGTCATCCTATTAAGCTTGGGCATATCTGTTCTATTCACGGCCGGGTCTACAGTATTCGGCGAGTCAACATTGAACATGTGACATTTATATACGGCGGGCTATTTTTAGCCAACTAAACAATGCAAACTATTTCATTGCGCGGTTCAAACCACAAAGCACAACAACAAACCCAGTGCACAATACGCTTACGGCTCGACAACCTTTATATGCTTACGGATCGTTCTTGGGACAGTTTCTGCTATTTTTCAGAGTTCCTTGGGACATTGATCAGCTCATTTGCAGGTATAAAGATTTGTTAGTCATTATTGAAGGGTTATTGTACTTCATTGGACGTTGAATAGATTGATTCACTTTCTGTGAATCCAAAGAGACGTAGCCTTCGGGTGAACTCTGTTATCAATTTCTGAGTTGTGGTGTTTTTATTTATTCAGTTTTTTTGAAGCTTTTGATTAGATAAAAATTCATCATTTGATTAATTTGGTTAATTGATAAAACAAGCACAAAACTGGAGTAAACGGATTGAAGGAAATTTCAGTATCCATAACCCACATCAGATAACTGAATGCACTTTCAGATTTGTGAATTGGAAATTCAGTTTGAGTGCATATTTGAGTTCAGCTTGTGAATTATTTAAATGATTAAAAAAAAAAAAATCAGTATATTCACTTAAGTTTGAAAATCAGATTAATTGATCATTTTGGAAGAGTTTAAAAAATTGGGTTTTCAAGACACCCAAAATTGAATAAATTGAACTCATGATCAATGTTGAGTCTGATAAGTTTAATCATCTGAAAATTTTCTAAGTACTTCAAAATTGAAGTATCATTTTCGGATGAGAAATGGTTAGCAATCATTTTAAAATTGCTTGGATTCAACAATAAAAATGGGCAGGGAATATCTTGAGATTCACAAGTAATATGCAAGGAATTACAAAGCTGTTTTAATGGGGTTTGATTTCAATTGAGGTCAAAATGGGGGAAATTAAACTGTGAAGAATGCCAGGAGAGTTTTAATTCTGTGAGGAATTGAAGGTTAGTTCATTTTTAGAAGTAACAGGTACATATATCATAGCAAACATGAAGGTACCAAGGACATTTGATGATCTGTACTTTAATCAGAACTTAAAGACTGCAAGGATAAAAATTCCCAAGAAAATGAAGGAAGCTCAAGCCAAAGCTGTTGCAGAGGGATTGTTAGAAAGTGCTTAACTGAAAGTGTATTTTGAAAAGTTCTTTAAAGGCACATTTTGTGGAGGATGAGATTGTCAACTGAGCAAGCAAGGGGTTGTGTGTTTTGGAAAGGGTATAGATTAAAGGTTTAAGAGGCAACCAGTTAACATTGCATGGGCCTCTCAACTATGTAATGTTGTGGCTCTTGAGTGTCTTCGTGCCACAATATTTCACCTGGATTTTTTTGGGACAACAATGCCAAAGGCAGCAGTGAGCCAAATGGTTAGTCCTAGACTTCTTTGAAAAGGCATCTGTAGAGGTTTTCCTGTTGAAAACTCATGCTGATGCTGTTAATACCAATGACTGTGCAAGGAGATTCGAAAGCAATTGAACCATAAGCTGAGATATGATCCCAAAAAAATTAAAATACAAAGCTCCTAGGGTTCTTGCTGATTCCTTCCTTGAACTCAGCATCCAAGCCCCATTTCTTAGGTACATATTGCTGGCAATCTCAGATATACCATCTCTATGATCGATTAAGTTTTAGGGAAAGACTAGAAATGCTGTGTATCCCTTGAAGTTCTGCACATAGCCTATGAATTATCTGGTTGATGGTCATACATTTGATTACAGTTTATATTTGTCTATCCATACTAGTTAGGCCCTCGAGGAATGGAAGCAAGGTGATCAGTTGAAGTGGTATTCTTACCTCTTTTATCGGATGATCTATCAGTACAAAAATAACTTATTAGGTCTAGGCATGAAATGGGAAGCTCTTGGTTTATATTCTATGAACAGTTCCTTAGTCATCCTATCCAGTAACGCACAAACAGGCTATCTGCTGTCCAATACCCTGTTCCATATGAATTCTATTGTAAGTTCTTGGGTCCAGCTTTCAAATTTTGTTCAATAGGGAGGTTATCATAATTCGCAGGGTCATAGGACAATTTCTAATGACATTTGCTGCAGGAAACCTTAATGAAAACAAGGGATATTCTTGGCTCACATCTCAATATATCTGTTTCAGTTGCTTTTGTCTTAGGCGTGTGCCTTCTATGTTGCCAAAATATATAACGTGAAGGCTCTTAGCACAATAATACATGAGGCAAATGCTAGCAGCTGGTTCATAATTTGTTGGTAGTAAGAAGGCTGCATTAATCAGGACTCCTATTCATACCAAGGAAAGAGATGATAAAGCACTTATTGACACGGGCTTGCACATATTCATGGAGAGGTATCATGATCATGAAGGGGTTATAATACAAGAAGATTGAAGGAGAGATTACATCCATTTGAGCACTAATTTGATTTGGTTGAAGATGCAGTGAGGAACCCAGCAGATGAATGAGGATTCTAATTACAGTGGCTATTTGAAAGATAAAGAAATTAGTGAAATTAAAATCTTGGAGGCTACGTTGAAGGTGACACAAGATTTATTCTTTGAATGGGAATAAGAGGGGCCCAATCAAGATAACTCAACATCTTCCTGACTATGAACGGTATCTACTTCTTGTAATTAGGCCTCCACCAATAGAGGAAATGCCTCATTAGTTGGAGGGGGAGGTGCAAGATGGAAGGATGCAAGATGAGAGCCCCTATGTAAAGACTTCCATTCTAGCAGCCAAAGCAAAGGCTGAATACTTAACTGAAGCTGAGATGAGATCTTATGCAAATATTCGGCCTTTGCTTTAGCATTCAATGGAAGAAGAAAAATAATTTACTACCAATTCAAAGATCGAGTTGTTGGGTGAGACTAAACCTAAGAGCATAAAGGTCTTGATCAAGAGGAGTGGAATTGTCTTGGTCCCGGATGGGATCCAAGAATGGATTATATCTTCAAGACTATTGCTGCTAATGATGGAGATAGAGTGATCTTTGGTGAATATTTGTCCTCGAGATCACTTGGTTTCATGCTACTTGTAAATTAATGAACAAATCAGTGCACTAGTTATTTGGCCTTGGTACTCTTTTGAGGGAAAATCCTACATGGAATTAACCATAGATGATATTATAGGCCAGTCCATATTTTGGTAAGGGCTAATGCATTGGTAGGAAATGAGGCTGCTAATGTATTACAAGGAGTTGTGGATTGAACTAAGATAGTGACAACTAATTTTGGACCAAAAAGTGTTATATCTCAAGGATGAACTCGCTAATGAAAAATCCTTAGAAGCTTAATTAGATATTGCAAGACAAAGGGGCTAGATTATTAATTTTGTGGGATTTTTACTTGTGTGTGTTTAGATTAGTCATTAACGTAATGACATTTTTCCTCATGTGCTATTGGTAATAGTCACAAGGCAAGGGGACCCACTTAACACACAAGCACCATAAGCATTTGTTAGTAGCAAGATGAATTATAGATGTAATCCACCTCTTTGGGCTTCTCACCCTCTAGCGTTTTCCCCCATCGGCAAATCTTTTGGGAGTGCTTAGTACCTTATTAATCTACATTGTCTCACAATTATTACCAATGTGGGATTAACCCAATTACAACCCAATCATGTATTTATGTTAATTTGAAGGCTTTCATGAGCAATTTAATTAGATTATTATTTTTGTGGGATTTTCACTTGTGTGTTTAAGTCATCTCAAGATGACCACCGTGAGTAGTCATTGATGTAAAATTTTCCTCATGTATTATTGGTCATAATCACAAGGGAAGGTGGAGTAGTCATTAATTGCTCCTAGACACGCCGGTAAAGTCCAATAGTGCTGACCATGGCAAGAGTTAAGTCTCTTGGGAGTGTTTAGACACTTGTCGGCCATCTATTCGCAGCTTTGAGCATACAAAGAAGCACTTCTAGGTTGTTCCCAACCATTGAGACACCTTTTGTGAGTGAAAGACATCGATAATCAACTAACTCATCTCTCTATTATCTTGTGAATTCTAAATCGAGTAATCGCAACATCTACTTGCTTGAACAAATTCATATTATTGTACTCGATTGCCTCATTTACGTTTAATGCCATAGGTGTAAAATAATTAAAATATTCTGGTGAACCCAATTTTTGACTCAAAACATGCAAACCCTAGGTTTCCTTTACTTTAGGGTTTGAATTATCTTAAGAGTTTCAGATTTTTTTCCCTTCTTAGAGTTTGATCTTCACACTTCGTGTTTTAGATTTTAGGGTTTGACCTTTAGGTCTAAATTCTGATTTCCCTTTACTACATATCCTTCTTATAATTGATCATACTAGTGATGAACATACTCCTTCCATTGATTTGATTGACTATCCTTCAAGGTCACATATTTTCGAAAATGGTGACATTTGTGATGAAACCAATTGACTAGTATGTAGCGCTTCACAAAAGGTTGATTCTCAACAAAAACATAAGGAGATGCTAATAATGCGAATATACATAAGGATAATATTATGGAACACTTTAACAGCAACAATAATATAAATCCATAAGAGAAACACTTTGATAATATAGGTCGTGCATGCTTCAAAGACTATCTTAAGGTTAACTCTCACATAATCTAAGCATTGTTGCATATAACTAGAGATGAAAAGAAGCAATTGGGTAAGGAAACCACACTCGGGAACCATGAGAAACTTTCAAATGATGCTAATTTACCTTCTAGAGGCTCCCATACTATATTAGGTGTTCACACCAACAATCCTATTGCTTCTACTATTTATGTGTCTACAATTATGACTATGCAGGTGATACTTACACCTAGTATACCTACTATGTGAGTACCACAAGCTACTCCTTGGATATCTATGGGTCTTCCTGCACAACATACGTCTTTTGCACCCTCTAGGCCTACGTCTCATCTGACAATGTTTATTCTTAATTTATCCATGGTCATCGATCCTAGCACCCAAGTGCTCATAAAAGCTATTAGCTGTCGAAGCTAGAGTAGCTCAAATGGAGCAAGGAGTTAATAGAGTGGGCCATGCCACAAGTTCTCAAGTATTATGACATAATCCTTTGGCCCGAAGATTTCAAACTATCCTATGCCTATAGTTTTTTTGTACATAAACCGGTGAAGTCCAACAATGCCAACTTGCCGCATGTGTGCCACAGTGTCCAGACACTTGTTAGCCTTCTGTTCGCAGCCTGAGCATCTGATGATGCACTTCTAGATCATTCCCAACCATTGAGACACCTTTTGTGAGTGAGAGACATCCATAATAAGCTAAGTGACTCATCTTTCCGTTATCTTGTTAGTTCTAAATCGAGTAATTGGAACATCTACTTGAATTAACAAATTTAGGGTATTGTAGTGGAATGCTCTAATTATACAGTCTGAATTGAATCTCAATTTTATTAAATTTTATACCATAGGTGTAAAATAATTAAAACACCTACAAGTAAATCAGTCCATGCCATAAGAGAATAGCAACAGAAACAGTAACCATGAAAATTAACCTTGTTCAGTACATAGAACAAAACCACATGGGAATCTTTTCAAAACGTAAATGTAAATAAAAGGATAACATTAAGTGTCCTAGGTTTGATTGTCAAGTATCTTAATGGCGAAGGGTATGCACATTGCATAAAAAAGACTATGCCCAAATTATAATATTACATATTAATAGATGCAAGATATGATTACAATGAACACTTGTATTATAGAGTGAAGTGATACATTTGTAAAAACCACCAAGTTGGACGTTCTTCGCACTTGATTAGTCTTCTAGATTGTCTACTACAATGTTTTCTCACTATAAAATCAACCATACTAGAAGCTATTTGTCAAGGGTGTACAGGAAAACAATCAATTTCCAAAAGTATGAAACTCCTCTTGATCTAATATCTGTTAGAAAAAATTATCGTAGTCATATGGTTAAAGAAAACAAAAGACCAATTAGAAATGGTAATTCTATGATTTGTACCCAAATCACAAGTCAGCTTATGCAAATTTCTGTCATAGTCATCTTGTCAAAACTAATTGACGAGTAAAGAATGTGCACCTGTTTGGTGTATTCATATGTCTTCTTTTCCCAATTAATTCGTGGTTAAATTTGGCTTAATTGCTGTCAATTTGGTGTTATTTCTTGTTTACACGTTCACCTACAATTTGGCTCTGAATTCCTAAACATATGTCCATCTATAATTTGGTGCTAATTTCTTGGGTACTTATTGGCCTATAGGTGTATAGGTGTAGTTGCATTACTTGGCTATTAGATGATTGTGTTTTCGGAGTGAATCCAAAACTCGTCTAAGGCAAAAACCTATATTCCAATGAAAAAAATCTAAACATTATGGATTCATCTAATTACATTTATCTCTTTATTTTTCGTAGTTGTTTTTAAGGTTATATAGTGGCTCCAAAAAGTTGTTTAACATGTGCACATAGTAACTCCAAAGGGGTGTTGGTGGAGTGTAGTAATGTGAGTAGTTAATAAAAATGTCCAATCTTAAATTCAACGCTTGCTTGACAACCCTAAGGTGGTTTACTATAGGAACACCTTTCGGTGTAACAAAAGATTTTCTCACTATCTCAATACGCATGCATAATTAGCAATAACACATTGGTTTGAAGATACTCCAATAGGGTTTATGTCAAAAAAATGTGTTGAACTTTAATTTAAAATACTTTATTGGATTACATTTATTTGAGTTTTCATTTAAAAATATTATATAAAATAAAGGCCTTTACGGATTGTGATGACTTAACACGTACTAAGATATTGCCTTTCAAATATAGTTTTGCACTTCATGCATCATAAACATTTCAATAAAGATAATTTCATTCAAACAACACAAAATCTTATAATTACTTCACAAGTAATGCGCACACACTTTTTCATGACAATCATTTTAAGATATATGTGCACTTTATCGAAAAACATGTAGTTAATTTTTGAGTTTAGTATATTATTTAAAGTACAACTAAATTACTAGCTAGTTGTTATCTAAGTTGATAATTAAGTGAAATTGAAAGTGAACATGCAAAGGTTTTAAATATATTGAATTAATTTTGTGCTTTTATGAAAGTTAAATAGGTTCTAAATAGAAGTTAATTCACCTTTGCTATATAATTTGGATGGATGTCTCTCAAACACATATTTGCAATTTTTCTCTTTATTACATTTTTTTGATATTAATAGAACTACAATTTCAAAGATGCTCATTATTAAACACCAACTTGAGTCTAATTGTTTTATATTTGTTGACATGCATCAAAATGTAGATGGATAATCCCAATTTCTAGGTGGTTGATAGGGTATGGTGTTTTGGTTTTTACTTCTCACTTAATTATTTTTGAATCTTTTTGTAGTATTACACATTTATCAACCAAGTGCAACCCATACCAAGCTACGGACGTATCGAGGTGTGTATGTTCATTTTGTTTTATTCTCTTATTGCACAAAAATTTATATCTTAAAGCGGCATTAATCCACTTTACTAATTGATAATGGAAATAGGATCTACCCTCCCACCAAAAGCCTCACGAGGTGAATGTGCAACAAGCCAAAAAAGCGGCAATTTCCCAAGCACAAGCAATGGGTGCCATTGGAAAATTTAAAAGCTTTGATTCTCAATTTGGAAACTACCTTGTGCTGTCATTCCCACTCACGTTGTTAACAAGTCACAAACTTCTTTAGAAACTTGAGTTATGTCACCATCATCTTGGCTCTATCCAAATAGTTACTTTCTTATTATCTTATTGGCAATTATATTTTTTGGAGGCACGAAAGGGGTATTTGGGTGTAGTTTGAATATATTGTAACACAAAGTATTTAGTTTATTATGTTGTTGTACATTTATTTCTAATTATTCTTTTAAATGCTATTTTGGAAGTTATTATCAAATGTATATGATTTTGTTAGAAACCTTCACATGTATTTATATAAACATCTATGAAGTATTGTAGTAATCAATATAATGCAATTATTAGTTTTTTTGTGTTTGCATATTGTTATCTATCATTGTTTTTATAAAGTTACGTAAATATGTTTATGTAGTCAATTCTCATATTGTGTTTAGAGCCCAAGTATATGCTAAATGCATATTATCACTCTTGAACTCGACATGGCGGTGTGAGAAAAGGTTTGTCACTATACGTTGACCTCCATTTCGAGTGTCGAAAAAAGTGATTCATGCCCGCATAACAAGAGGCAAAAAACCAAGCATTGAAAAAGAGAATTAAGGTCTCCAATGTTGCAAAGGAAGAATACCCAATTGATATTGATATAAATTAGTTTCTTGTGTTGGAAAAGTAGATACATTATGCATACACCTTATTTTTCACTCTTACTAACAGTTTCTCTTTCCACACTATTGGCACATTAATCTTCCTAAGTGCATCCCTTGAGGCATGTCATCGATAATAGGGTTGGGCTGATTAGTAGTATATGGTGAGAGAGCCGTGCATGGCTTCACCTTAGCGTTCCTTAACATGCCTCCTTACTACCTCTTTGTTACCTCATTATCTGTTATTGCCTATTACAACCACTTGATATCCTTTGTTTTATCACCTTCACACCTACTTACAACACCTTGAGATCATCTTCACACTGCTCCGAGTGTTCGCTTTGCCTCCATGCTCTTTCCTCTCCTTGCCTTTGTGTTGGATAATCTATGGCTGATGGCATAGATGATAATACTAACTTTAAGAAGCTTTTGGCTAATACATATATAATAATAGAGTTACCACTAGATCCCAATTTAACAACCTATACTTGAGGAAGAATTAGATTGGAATGGTGAAGAAAAACATAAGATCTATCATGACTACACACTTGCTATGCAAAAATTCATCCAAAGATTTCTTGAATTTGTTGAAGATGTTCCTCTCGAATCCATCCAATGACGCATGGATGAGCATCTCAAGCAACACAATTCTATGAATAACATCTTTTCAACTATTGGGGCAAAGCCAAAGCTTGTCTTGCCCGCTCTTTTCATCACACTCTCATCTTTCTACTTCAACCATGGCAGGTGCTATCTCTAATAACACACCTCCTCTATCCAACAACACTAATTACAACACTCTCCATGTGGATTGAGCTCAACTCACCCTACTGACTTATAGACCAAATAAGTCAACAACAAACCACAAGTAATAATCAATTTCTCTAAATGTAAGCCAACCTAATTCAAATGAATAGTAGATCACAACATATTTAGTGGGTTATGCCTAATTAATATACTCGACACCCTCCCTCTTTTTGGTCTTGATGGGAATCCAATCCCAAAACCATGCATTCTTAACAAGTTTCTTCAATCAATTCAATGAGCACCCTTCTCTCCCTATATTGTTGCAATGGACATTGGAGGAATCACTTAGACCATCAACAATAACGGATCCATAGATCCTTTTCTTTACATTCATTTTTTTGGTATCGTCTACAAAGGCTAGATAAAAGCCAATTGTTATGCAACTACCAAGCTCTTAGCTAAGGCCCTTAGGTGTGGTGCTCTAGATTGATACCATTGCCTTTAAACCTACTCCATTGTTGAATTTGAAGGCTTAGTCAATGCTTTAGTTGAAGAATTTCACCATTATGGCTTGCTTGAGAACAACATTAATGCCATCATTAATTGCAAAAATATGAACATGAAATGACTTGAGCCTTTAACAAATGATGGAATGCCTTTGCAAAAAGAAGCCGGACATAACATCCTCCAATGAGTCTTTTTAGCGATGCCTCATTACTTTAGAAAGCTTGCCTTGATTAAAGGTTAGGTCCTCTCCATCCACTACGAGAGGAAGACCTAGAGAAAACTTTAAGACAAGATTACATTATGTACAAGATTGGAAAACCTTAAACTAAACTACAAAAAACCTTTCAAGTCCTTTTGTGACCTTGAAATTGCAACATTATTGATGATGGAGTCATAGATGCGACAATCATGGTAATGTTGCCACTCAAACTATTCATAACATTGATTCTCGCTTGTCCACAACCCTAAAGGAGGTTCCTTTCCTCTCCCATCACACCAAAGGGATTGCAATCAACCTCTCATAATAGAAGAATTATGGCAATGTCTAACTAGGCCGTTCTCACAACATATGTACCCTTCTTGACCTTTTCTCCATTGATTTGATGAAAAGAAGTTTTGTTGGTGGCATGCTAATTGGGGGTTGAAATTTGTTGAATGCTTAAGATCCTTGCCTACGCCTTCTTGCTTGGACTTCACTTTAATCACGACACCATGATTGGAGAAAGACACAATGCCATCCAAACACACAATAAGGCACAACATGATCGACATGATGCCGTGCATAAGACCAACACTCATTTGAGTATTTATTAGGATCCTTTTCCTAATCATTCAAAGGCTAATACATCTCATCAACCCAACAACAATAAGTAAAATTCCACTTCTTTTGCCAACACCATTGAAACTATCTGCAACCCTATTATTGACAACTTTGAAAATGTGGTTAACATGCAAAATATGAAAAGAATAATTTTTTTGCATTGATTCCACATATCACGCTTCTTAGCCTAGGACCTACATGATTAGTTAGGTCTACCCTACTTGTCAAACTTAGAGTGATTTTGGAAATTCCAAAATCGAAAACCTTGTTCAAATCAACACCATCGGTTGTCCCGACACTACATGGTCGATTTCATTTTGTACAAATCATGCTTCTCACAATAACATCAACCATCTTGTTTCTAGGATGATGCCATATAATATGAGCAAAAATTAAAAGTCAACACAACATGAGTTTTACTTCTTCAAAAATCATTTTGGATGAGACTCCTCAAGCTTCGATTAACATCTCACTACCTAGCTTAGAGGAATGAGATCATATAACAAAGCTCTCTGATCTCCCAAGAAAATTCTCCTTTTTCAAACTCATAAGAACCTCATCCAAGCATCATAATTGCTTAATGGGAACCCTCTTCGACATGAATATCCCCTTTCCACCTGCTTTGGGGCAAGATTCCCTTTTGCACGGTTTGGATGGGAGCATACTTAAACAATGCGAAGATCTATCTAACAACATTTCAAGCTTTATCTCTTCAAATTTCCACTGAGTTTGATTCTCAACATACTCTTATTAAGTGTTGATGACTCTCTCTTCATTTATGTCAAGATCGACAACATGCAAGTCAAAAGTGCTCACATCAACGAGGGTTTCAACACATATTACTTCTTTGGAATTCATCAAATCCGTAGGGTATTCAATCGATTACCTAAAATCAACTTGCATCATGTGTTAAGGGTAAGACTAAAGGAAAATTCCCCATTAGGTTGCATTTGGTTGCCCATCACCATGCCTCCTGGCACCATAAGAGTGAAAGTTATGATCTTCAACTTGCCTCTATGTTATAATATTTTCCTTGCTCGACCATTGATGCTTTGAATGTGTGTTGTAGCTTCATCCACGTGTTAATGTATTAAATTCCTCACTTAGGCTTTGTGTATAAAATTCAAGGTAACACAAACTAGTTGAACTTTGAATAATTTAAACATGTCTTTAAAATTCATACTCTAGAGAAACTATATTGCACTCCCTTATGAGAATATCAATGCTTTGACCACCCCTGACGATTCCCATTGAGGATATCATAGACATCTTGAGCTCAACAAAAGAACTCCCCAAAACCTCCTCGATTTAAATGATGATGAGGCTTTGACCACCTTGTCGATTCCCGTTGAGGATATCATAGACATCTTGAGCTCAACAAAAGAACTCCCAAAACCTCCTCGATTTAAATGATGACAAGACCGATGAAATCAACCTTAAGATTAAAACCTCCGTTCTTCTTGACTTAATCATTGCATAATTACCCCCTTTCTGGCCGTGTTCTTATAATAAGCTAACTCACACAATTCCCATTACGGTTTCCCTTATTAGAGCCCTGCTCCTAAGGAGTGTCTCTCTTCACTTCCCATTAAATCCATCATCGAATCCCTACCCTTGATTACGACAATGGCTATTTGCTATATGATCGCTTATTTTTGCTAAACATAGGTTAATAATGCATAAATCCTATAATACGACAATTGTTGCAATTCTCCTTCGATCCCAACAATTTGGACAAGTGGGGACCCTTCATTAGTGCATCTTCCTAAAAATCCATGCAATCAAATTTGAACTCCGATTGTCAATACAAATAATGTCTTTCTTAGTTATGAATCGAAAAGGATGACATGACTTTCTCGGTTATGAATCATAAAAGGATGACATTATAGATGGTCAATTCTTCCCATCTCTCTGCAACCAAAGCCCGAACCTACCACCAATACAATTCCTTTGGTTAGCTCACCTTCCATTGATTTAGTTCCTTTTCCTAGCTCTCCTATCCTAGTATCTTCCCCTTCTCCCATGACATATTTACCCCAACCTCTTATCACGTCGACTATACTCATCGATACCTTGTACTTATTTTTCTTGTGGCATGAGGCATCGAGACATGATGTTAAGGATTGTTGAGCCTATAAAAACACATGAAGCAACTTGAAGTAGAAGTGCATGAATAAAAAAGTTAGCAACATTAGTTGCATTTAACTTCTCCTCCAACTCGAGTGAGGATTTGGTTTCCTCTTTCCATTTTATTAGGTAACCAATCACACGACCCACACATCCTTATGCACACACTTTAGGCAAGTAGAGGAACAACCTCCTCACTCCTATCCTTTTTAGACAAATGCACATCCTCCCTTCATCCCTTTCTCTCTCTCCTCTATGAATGACATTCACGAGGAGATCCTTTCACAAATCTCCATAAGAATGGAAGAGATTATGGTAGCATCACATTATAATATATGCCAATTTAAAAGAAAGTTGTAGATGTTGAGGGCATCATTAGCGCTCATGGTGTATGCCTAGATTTGGATCACTTGCAAGATGGATTAGTTGATATGAAATCTCCAAATCAATGCTACTAAAAATAATGAGCTTATGCTTCCATTGAAAAAGTGAAGGTCTATTATGGGTTCTTTATTGAATAAAGTTGGTGGAAATCTTCACGATCGAATTTAAACTTGCACACACACTCAAAGAAATGTTAGTTGTTTTTGGTGGTTAGGGGACTGCCTCGGTCAGATCCCTAACCTTTTAAGGAGATAAAAGACATTTTATTGAAGTAAAAACGACAAAATAATACATGTGAATGAAAAGTATATACGACTTAGTTGCGAACTAGTAGCGATTTGCGATTCTTTGAAAATCGCATGGACATCATAAGCCAATCGCACTTGTGGTGACACTTTGCGTTGAAATTTCGCTAAAACAGTGCTGCAACAAGTTGCACATATCCTTTGTGATCCACCTTCACCTCTCCAAAACTTGCAATACCGAAATATGTGAGAAAGAAACAAAAACTCAAGTATAGGCTCAAGTGCACAAAGAGTCGGGAGTGTCAAGAAGGATGAAATGACATGGGTGAGTGGTGTTTTATAGTTGTCGAGTGCATAGGGAATTGTGACATATATGGGTGTAATGTACATAGGTGGGTGAGATGATAAGGGTCCATAGTGCATTGGGCATGCAAATGGGTAGGTGAGATGGACAAAATTAAATGTGAGTGGGTAAGGGTTAGTAAATGAGTGATGAGGTGTATTTTATCACCATTTTGTGGGGTTTTATATTTTTATTTGCTTTTGTGGGATTATTTGTTTTTTTAGGATTATTATGTTTTATGATGTTTTTGGTATTTTTGAATAAGAGACCTTATGCACAAGGTGAGTTTTCTAGTGTCTACATTTTACCCCTTTTTGGGTTGTGTGTTGCAGTAGGTAGAATGCATCAAAAAAATGAAAATGAGACGAGATGGGGGTCGTCTAACCCTATGACAATGGTTACCATGATTTGCGGACTTAGATGGTTGGATTGAATAGATATGAACTTGGAAATGCAATCGATGGGCCACTGCGGTAGGAGTCTATGATAGGATCGATAAGTTGATTCCACAAGGCAAAGACTATCGAGTCAATTGACTAAGGTGATTGATGATTGAATGTCATAAGATTGACATGAGAAGGGTTTTATGTGATATCCCCCTCAAGTGACAATTTTAAGAGCCGTAGCTTTGCCCCAACATAATGCGGACGAAAAGTGGTAGTTGATAAATGATCGAAAAATGAAGCTTGGAAAAGACATGAGTGAAAGCAAGGATAGTGTTGCCCCACCCTTGTGTAGATGAAAATGCGATTACAAATATGTACAAGAATGGATGCAAGTTAGAGAGCATGAGAACATTGTTGTCCCAACCCAAAGTGATGAGAAATGATTGCAAGGTAAATGACATGAGAAGTGGTGATTATGCAAAAGTGTGTTGTAGGCGGTGCCCATGGATGCTTAGTCCAAATGAGGTGGAATGTAAGTATGTAAATGACATGGTTGCAATAATGAAGTGCAAGATGTGTATAGGTGTATGAACATGGTTGATAACAAGAGTATTGGTGAACACATGATGAACAAGGACATGAGTCATGAGACAATAAGTGATCTAAAACAAGAGCTTGAACAAGGTCTAAACATCACAAGGTGACATACTATCCATGTGTCTCATTGACATTTTGTTTGTGCGCATGAACGTTAATTCTTTGCTTGAAGTGAAGACCCGTAAGACAATGAGTGAAACACAAGCCAATGTGTAGGTGTGATTGAAACAAGTGATTGGTGATAGATGGAATGGAAGGAAATTGTAAGCCATGCATTGCTCCGCTGCCAACCAGGCGTCTATAGCCCCGTCAAAGATACATTTGATTCTATTCGCAACATTGCTCTATTGCCAGCTAGACGTCCATAGCCACGGTAGAGATCTTTGAAAGGACACTGAGAGAGTGTTTGATATTGCTCTTGTTTTTTTTTTTTTTTTGAATTTGGACTTTTTATTTTGATTTTTGTGATTTGTTTTTGACATGATATTCAACTCTCTCATTTTGCCAAGGGGTTTATAACCACTAGTGGCTTGATGGAGGGAGTGGAAGTGATTATGGAGATGACATTGAAAAGCATTAACAAATAATGCCCTAGGGTCTTCACAACAAGTTTTTAAGTGTGTAATAGTGCATGGATCTCTAAGAGGATAGTCGTTCTTAATTCACCAAGGAGAGACCAAGTTCAAGCAACTGTAGTAGAGACTATTGGCTCACAAAACGTGACAACAAGATAATCAAGAGTGCACCAAAAGTTGTGAAACAAACCAAGGCGTGGAATGTGAATGAATTGTAAATGAAGTATGTAGTAGTGAATCGAGAAGTGGATTGAAATATGAATGAATGGAGCAAATGTGGAAGAACATCCATGAGCAAGCATTGTTTATTGCATTTTTTTGAAATATATAGATTTTTTAGATTTTGAAAGATGTTTAGTTGTTTTTGGATTTTGTGTGTGTTTGTGTTTGTGTTAATGGTGATAGAACAAAATGTGTGGAGAATCAGGGTGTGTTTCAAATCAAAGTGGATGAAGAAAATCAAAATGTATGGGGCACGTAGAATGCAACAACGAAGACAAATGAGAGCCCCTAGTCTATGTAGGGACCAGATAAATAAGATACATGATGTAAGGAGTAAGCAATATATGAGGTAGAGAATGGGATTAGATGTTGTGGATGCCAAGTGAAGCAATGATGCCAAATAGAATCCATAAAATGGTGGTGTGTGAAGGACGTGAGTGGTGGGATGAAGCAAACAAGAAATATGTCGAGTGTGGTGAATGTGTGATAATGTCGGGTGGATGAGGACATGAAAATAGATCAATGGTAGAAGATAAAGTGATATGAAGCATGGTGTTAGTGATGATGTCAGGTGGACAAGGAGTGGAGAACATATTGATGTTTGAAGGAAGCGTGAGAGCCAAGGGTGTGGTCTTGTGATGAATGGGTGTGATGAGAATATGATGACATGTAATAGGAAGGGGTATGTAAGAGTGGATGTCAAATAAATGAGAATGTGGGAGAAAATCAAAATGATGAAAGTGTAATAGAAGGTGAAGGAGGCTTTTGAGGCAAACATGTAAGAAAAAATGGTTGTGGCCATGATAGAGGATGTGAATGGAGGAGTTGGTAATAAGAAAGGTGCCTGGATGAGTTGTGATGGAGGCACGAATGTCCACGTGGAAGAATGCTCCAAAAGAGGTGAAATAATAAGAGAAAGTGAAGGCAACTTGCGAGGAATAGATGTAAGAACAAGTGGATACAAATGAAGGGGCATAGATGCAAGAGTGTGAATGAATGTAATAAAGGGTATGATGTAATGGAGGCACGTGTAACAAGAATGGTGCTTGAATGAGTGATGATGAAGGAATTGAGATGCATGTGGAAGAGGTCGGTAAGATAGGTGAAGTGATGAGTGGAACCATATGTGATGAAGAGTGTAATGTAGGTGTGGTAATGGGTTGTGTGATAAGTGGAGTGTATACAATCGAACCAAGTGATGAATTAGAGGATGTGGTGGGAAAGATATAATCACATGATGATATAGACGATGGAAATGTGGAGAACTCTGGAAAGGAGGATGATGATACCACATCCAAAGTGGAAGCACATGATGGTGGAGATTGAGAAGGGGATGACATAGATGATGAGACACTAGGTGTGCATGATTATTGAGAGATATCAAAAAATGATAATTTAGATGATGAAGAAATGACACATGGGGAAGAAGTGGGAATAGTAGTAGTGTGGGAAGTGATTGGATTGGTGTTAGTAGGTGAAGTCGGAGGAGATGGAGGCTCAACAACAATGCCCCCTTGTTGAGAAGGTCTTGAATGAGGTTGTGAAGTTGGGGACATGAGTCAGTGGAATGACCGTCAGTATGATGATAGGCACATGTTTCATGGGAGGCACACCACAATGACAAGGGTGGTATGGGAGGGAGAGTGATGAGATGGGCATTAAACAACTTTTGGAGAATAGAAGAAAGAAGGTGTGAATTTGCGAGGGGGTTGGATGAAGCTATGAGCCATAAGAGAATGCATTGAATGCGAAGATGTGGGTGTAGAAGGAAATGAGAGGTGAGGAGGATCCGGTTGGATGACATTGTGAACATGGGAGTGTGATGGTGTAGTAGGAGGAGGAGAAACCAAAATATGTGGCAAAGGAGGAGGACGACCAAGATGGATATCCTTGAGGTGTTGTGCCATATGCATAACCTTGTCAAATGTGCGTAGTGGATGAATTTGTAAGTGGTGGGAGATGTGAGTGACACAACCTTTTGAAAAGAGGTCAATGAGCTCAAATTGTGGGAGTGGAAATGAGAGGCGGTGAACAAGCGCACACCAACATGCCGTAATGTCAAGAATAGATTCGTTATGGGATGCCGGCGAAGCATGTGAAGGTCAATGAGCGTTGCTTTGGGTGTAATATGGATAGAGAAGTGATATAAGAATGTGTCAACAAGTTTTGTCAATGTGTAAATTCTTGGCAAACAAGTGAAGGTGGGTAGGTGCGTAGGAGTGCATCATCATGTTGAATGAGGTGGCATATGAAGCGGAAGAGATGCAAGTGGTTTTGGGGATTCTTGTTGCCATCAAATTTGTGAAATGTGGGAAGTTTGAAATACGGTGGATAATAGTGGCGTGGTACCATGGGGTGGATAGGCTCATTACAAATTGTGTGATAAGTTGGTGTGGGTGGAAGTACCCCCAGTGTTGGGATTCAAGCTTGGCAATACACTCAAGGAGCTGTTGGTGGAACAAGTTGGGGTGAGAATGAGCATGGAAGTGACTAGAAGCCATGAGGTGACTAGAAACACGAGTGAAAAGAATGAGCGGGATGAACATAATGAAAAAAATAGAAAGATGATATGACCAAAAAGTTATAGGGTAGTCGCGATTGTGACTGACTCTAGGAAAAATTTGAAAAATTTCAGAATGTAGGAAAAGTGATTTATAGAAAATTGATTACTGATGAGTATGGGAAAAATATGAGATGAAAAATCGTAGGGAAGTCGGTTGTGACTAAGATTGGGAAAATCATGACTCAAAACGATTGTTAGAAATGGATATGGAAGTGTGAGAGAATGTTGTTAAGAACAGAAATAGTCGCAGATGCGACTCAGATATAATGGAAATTGAAATGAGGTATTTTGATTGGGAGAATAATATTTTGTTTGTTTTATAGGTTGATTATGAGCCCGATAAGTTTGGTTGCGTATGTAAAGATCTCTATCTAGCTACCAATTTTATCAAACGAATACCGTTCACCAGAAAATTTCTAGTCACAGACTTTATCCTATGATTTATCAAGATGAGGCCGTTATCATAGACAACATTGGCTCTACCTCACGGGTGGAACTAGTCAATCAGGTTGGGCCATTGACCGTTCTCACCAATGACTCCTCTCAATATGTTCGGCTACTTCGGGGTTTTGTTGTACTCCTCACAATGAGTTTTAGGGCTTATGCCCAAGTACTTCCCATATTTGTGCCGACGATGAATATTTACCCTTATTTGAACCTTTATTTAGTGTGTATTCATTCCCAATTCATTTCCTTAAGAAGAAAGACATGTTTTTTTATGTTTTTGCAAAAACAAAATTACAGAACAATCGCGTTTGCGACTACTCTGCAATCATATTGTTAGATTTTTGGGCAGAAAAATCACAACAAAGTCGTAGTTATGAGTGGCCTGCGACCATATTTTTTTGTTAGATATGCAAAACCAAGTGCTAGATACGTAGCATAAGCGTCGGGAAAAATAAAACCAAAGCGAAAGAAGCTGTTAAAAACCCTAAAGACGACACTATTAGATTTAGAAAACAAAGTAATTTACCCACAACCAAAATGGTCCCACTATGGTTGCCAAAATGTATGCCTAAATTTGGATCACATGCAAGATGGATTAATTGATATGAAATCTCCAAATCAATGCTATTAAAAATAATGGGCTTATGCTGCCATTGAAAAAGTGAGGGTCAATTATGAGTTCTTTATTGAATAAAGTGGGTAGAAAACTTCTTGATCTGAATCTAAACCTGCACACAAACACACTAAGAGAAATGTTAGTTGTTTTTGATGCTTAGGGACCTACCTCAATCGAGATCACTAAACTTTTCAAGAGATAAAAGACATTTTATTGAAGTAAAAATGAAAAATAATGCATGCAAATGAAAAGTATACCCGAATTAGTCACAAGCTAGTTGCGGTTGTGATTCACTTAAAATCGCATGGAGATAGCAAGCCAATCGTTGTGGTGACTGACACCTGTGTTGAAATTTCACTAAAATAGCGCTGCTATGACAAGTTGGACCCATCCTTTGTGATCCATATTGTAGTCATTTATTTGCCCTTAATAACTTTACTAATCCCAAGCATGTCGACCTATCACCCAGTGGGCGCTAGGCGCTCACGTGAGGCACGCGTGGGTGCTGAGCCACTCCTTTATGTGAGATTTGTGAGAAGGTTCCGCCATTAATGGCGAGATGATTTAGAAAAGCAGGAGTTCATTCACTTGTTTAAAGATGTAGAAAATGCAACTACCAAATCTAACATTAGTGCATCACAAAAGCTAAAGAACATTGCAAGAAGCATAATAAACTAGATATGAGCCATAACAAGTCAAATGACACAAGGGTTTACACCCTTAAGTGAAATATACATAATGAAACCAAAAATATATTGATTTAACATAGTTCAAGTAACCACATTGTAGTCAAAAGAGTCATCTCAGACCATATACAATCAATGACATGGATCTAATTCCCGTAGATCCTTCCCCATGTGAGACCCTATCTATACATTTCCCATTTTAACTCTTATTACAGATCCTAGTGCCATACAGAGGCTTATGGCATCCCTTACAACCCTTAGCACCAAGTGCTCTAAACCCTAACATTACTACAAGACTTCGTTCCTCTTCTACGTTATTCTCTTTCCGTCTCTCCTCTTGTTTCCTCCTCTGTCTCTCCCTCTTTCTCCTTTTATCTAAAGCATGAGCATCTCTCTTTATAGGATCAACACCCACCACCATGCCTTCTCTCCTGAACAGATCACATGCCAAGTGTGGATGTGGTCCTCCATTGGTGAATGCTTATCCCTTTGCAAACCCTCCACTTTCTGATGTTGTCTTTAAGAATATTCCTGCGTGGAATATCCTTTTCTTGACCTCCAAGGTTCCATGATGGCACCTTATCCACTCATCACGCCTAGTTGGGTCCTCACGTTTTTCCTCAAGTGCATCTAGAATGCTAAATATGGCCAAGTCTTTTCAACCCGTGTTCTACTTCCCATACATGCCCTGGTTTCACTTAAACCTTTTTTTTGTCTGTGCGCTTTCCCCGAGCGCCCTTTTTCTTCTCTTCGGTCTGCGTGCGCGTGTTTTTGTACTTAGCCAATATTTTGAGGGCCTAACATCACCCCACACTAAGCATGTTCTCCGTCTAAAAAACATCCTGCTACTCCAAAGAATAAAGAATAGTGGGACAAGGACAATCGAATAAAGAATGGAAGAATCTGCTATTCTGCTTTGTAGTTGGAGTGGGAATTCTTTCCTTATTGTTCCTTTGATCTTTCCCGGTGCCCCCCACTCGTAGCTGGCTTTGAAGTAGGTCACCCACTAAAGTGCTCACCTCATCAAAACTCAACACGTTGCTCTTAGCTTTCAGCGTGTTTACAATTCCTTTTAGCTTCTTGCTAAGATCGTCCAACGCGTCCATTCTACGGGTGACCTTGGGATATAGTTCGTTAAGACGATTCTTAATTGATCCCCGAGGTCTTGATTGCTTCCAACTTTTTCTCAACTTCAGCTAGGATCTTATCCCGCTCCACCTTGTTTCCTTTGTTCTTTTCTTGAAACTCCTTCAGATCGCCTCATGTGTAGCAACTAGTATGCTTGCTACCTTGTCTCTATCAGCGTAATTGTCATAAACAACCTCAACCATTTGTGTGATAGTCTTCACAGTGGCAAGGAGTTCAGAATACCGATTAATTGTCTCCTGATCTTCGTTTCTCTTCCTCCTTTTGGCGTGCTAATGCCTCTTCTGCTGATTCCAATGTGAGCGGCCACCTCTCCATGGTGAGGATGTAGGTCAAGTCTTCCAAGCATTGCATGGTCAACTCGTATTTTTGCTCGGGCAGGCAGTGCAGGTGTTTTAAGATTATGGCATATGAAATAGTCTCTATATTCTTATGGATCTCTCACACCTTTTCCTTTTCCTCCCTTAATTCGCGCCTTAATTGTGCGTTGATCAGCTCCTCTTGCTTTAGCTCCTTGTCCTTTTCAATGATCTCTTCATTTTTCTTTTCAAGCTCTTCTTCCAAGACCCTTACTCTATCATTCCTCCGAAGAGCCTCACCTCAACCTCCACCGATACCTTGTTGAGTGCGTTACAAACTTTCTCATCTGATAGTTTTTGAGCATTCACCAAAGGGTTTACTCCCTTGGTATCTAGTATCTTCATCAATGCCTCATAGTTGACCTCAAATTCGGGCTCATCAACGTGGGACTCAAAATCCCAAGATAACATCTTCCTTGTGCGATGGGTATGCACCATCTTCATCGAAAGAAGACCATGCAAGGAGTTGGTTTGAAGGCATGGTACTTTGGAAACATGTGCGCAATACCTTATTTGGATCATTGATGTAGGTCATCCCTTGCTTCTGCTTCGCTACCATACCCTTTCCTCCCATTCACGCTTTGCCTTTGGGAAGCTTACCACCAAGTTGGGATCTCCGCCCATGCTTACATACTCCTTTTCTACGCTCTCGCTTCCCTTCGTCTCCTTGAGAAATTCTTCGGCAGTTGCGCTCCACCTCTTGATCCACCAAGTCTTTTATGATGCTGTTACCTCCTTTTCTATGGCATCCTCTATCTGCTCCTTGGTTAAGCTTGGAGTCCCTTGGTCTTTCATGTTGACTTCCTCACTTTCCCCTCTTCCATGAGCGCCTCCTACTTCCTCATCCTTCTCTTCATTATCCTCGCCTTTTGACTCATGTACATCGTACATAGGATGGTCCCGAGCCTCGTCGTGATCTTCATCATCCCCGTTGCCCTTATCGGCCTTCATGCTCTTTGTTTCTTCCGAGTCCGCCTTCTCTGTTACTCTTTGCTTCTTCTTAATTGGTGATTCCAATATAGGGGACTCTTCTTTTTCTTCCTCTCTAGGTGACTCCTTTCTTTCCAGTGACTCTTCTTTTTCAGGGGACTTCTCTTGCTCTGGCACCTCTTCCTCAGGTGTTTTCTCTTTCTCTTATGTGGGGGACTTCTTCCTCCGTGCATAGGTGCTTGGCCTTGTGCCCGACTCCTATGCACCTACAGATTGTGTTGTCTGTGTACTTGGTGCCTTTTTCTCAAGGGCCTCCTCTCTCTCCCTTTTCCTCGCGTGACCTTCTTCCTTATGGTGGGGTCTTCTAGGATAGAGACATCATTTTCAATGTAAGTTCCCTTCTCATACTTTGGCCTTATGCGCAGGTATACCCTTGTTGCGGTCCTCCTAACAACATGCAATGTTACTGGCTTCACCATATGTACGTCATGGGAGACATACTTCTCCACATAGCGCGCTTCTTTGGATATATCAATGTCTGTGCATTTCACGGTAATCTGGTCTCTTATGTTGAGGTCAAACCTAAACTTCTTTTCCTCCTTGAATCTATTGACTTTAGCCTAGAAGTATTGTGTTGTGAAGGAGAATGGTAATTTACACCAAGGACCCTTAGCGCCATCTGCTAGAGTAAACTTGCCAATGCAAAAATGTTGGTATATGGCGAATTCAACTTCGCCTTGCAATAAAGCAGTGTAATCGCTAAGGTATCATCCACTCTCTGTTGAATGCGTCACACATCCGTTTATACCATTTTTCTAGCTGCACCTTGTGGACGACCGTCATGGTGTCACAAGTGTACTCGTCAAATCTTTTCATAGGGGAGGGGTTCTCATGGATACTCCCACATAAATTTGTCTAGCCCATCGAGCACTCCAATCTTTGAAAGACAATGTTAAGGAGGACGTTATCAAACATGATCTTTTATCCATCACGCATTTAAGTGATGATTTCTTCTACTATTAATGCCGAGAGGTTATAGATGGTCCTCTCCAAGATCTTTCGACAAATATTCAACCAAGCCTTGGTTATCTGCGTCCATCTCTCCTGCCCATTTAGTTTTGTGACCAAGCGCACGACCATCCTCATTACAGGGTCAGAAATCACAGAGATGTCAAATATCGTAACCCCTTCTTGTAGTCATAGGCCTCAACAGTCTTTTTGATGGCCTCCTTATCGTCCAAGTCATCATCAAATGATTCTCCCTCGTAGGTAAGACCAATAAATTTGGAAATCAGTTGGGGAGTTATCCACATCCTACGTCCTGCAAAGTAGAAATGATCTTCATGTACGCATGACATTAACCATTGGTACAGTCGCTTAGGTTTTCCAAAATAGGGAAACTCATAGAGTTACAATAACCCATCCTTCTCCATCTTCACCTTTACCTCATCATTGTAGATATGCATTCCATATGGTGTCCTTTTATCTGTAGGGCGAACCAGTTCTAATGCCATCTCTGTTCTCTATGTGGTGTTTGTTCGATGGTTGTAGTCACTTACGACCATCTTTCTCACATAAGACACCCATTCTTTTCCAAGCAACATGTCGTTTGGATATTGCATCTCCGCATACCATTCCTCGTTGAAACTGGTGGAAACAACTTATTTCCCTTTGCCCTTGTCCTTCTTTGGTGAAGCGAATGTTGCTTTCCTTGGTGCCATTTCTCTGTCGGGTCACTAAAAGTTCTTTCTTCCTTCTGATCCCGGCTCTTCTCAAATCTGTGACTTTACCCTTTTGCAAAAATCCCTTCAATATTGTGCCCTACTCATGCGGAACCCTAACCTGGAAAACTCTTCTTTCCACAAGACGACGTATTCACTTGCGGGATTCAAAAACTTCTACGACCTTCTCCCTCACGCCCGTGTACTCTTTTTCCACTCTAGTTCGCTAATCAAACTGGCTATGCACTCAAATCTTCACAACCCTTTTTCGCACAACTTTTCTTCAAGGATGCCCTAGTTCGCAAGATCTCTTCGATATCACAAATGCAAGGTAAACAATAATGTACCCCGACCTTCTACTTATAGCTTTTTGCCTTTTTTTTTGCAATAAATGCCATGTCACCTACCAACGTACCTTTGCAATAAAGGCAGATTTTTATTCTAAAGCCATCCTTTAGCGCTTTTATCCTTCCGTGCCCAATCATGTACGAAAAACTTCTACAACCTTCTTGCGCGCGAAACCCCATCGATTGAAGATCCATCGCGTGCGCTTGCATCACCGAAGGCACTTCTTTGTCCTTTCCCGATTTCTAACATCGCCTACCTCATGTTGTTCTGCGCTTTTCGCCCTTGTGACGTGGTTTTTTTGTAAAGTCTTCTTGACACCAAAATCCTCATGTTCAGCTTTACTATGTGCGTTCTTCTAGAGTACGCGCTTTTGGTCCTTCAATCCGGACCATCGAAACACAACTTCCACTACGAGCTTCCAGTATTTGCCAATCACTTCACCCCACACAAAAATGGATGCGCGGTCCTCTACGCATAGATTTTTTTGAAAATAATAAGTGTCTACCAGCGCACAACACACATAACAACAAAAAGAAAGGGAACAAAAAATGAGAAAGGGAAACACAAAGAAAGGAAATGCATTAAAGGAAATCTTAGGTTAAATGGTAATACTGCGTTATTTACAAACACAAGGAAGAATTATTTATAGTAGGGCTTCAACCTACTCCCATGTAAATGGCTTGGTAACCATGTTCCATCCAGCGCTTGTAATTGGAAAGCGTTTGGATCAAGTATATAGGATATAATGTACGGGCCTATCCAATGGACTTTGAATTTCCCAAGATGGCGCATAAACTTTGAATCATACAATAGAACCATCTACCCAACCTCAAACTTTTTGTTCTTGATGTGTCTATCATGCTATGCCTTCTTCCTTGCTTTTTCGTCTTTTGACTCTAGTGCACAATGACCTACCTCTCATATGACCGCATTAACTTATCAATCCTCTCCTCAAGCACTTGTTCATCGCCTAATCCTCCGCACACGCTATACGTAATGATGGTAACATGAATTCAATAGGTAACACCGTTTGCGCGCTAAACACGAATTGAAAAGGTGTGGCCTTGTTCGATCTTTTTATAAGTAGTCCAATACGATCATAACACAACATAAATTTTATCATCTTAGTCCTTCCTTCCCACATCACAAATTTTGGTCAGTGTGTGACTCAGTATCTTGTTAAATGCCTCAACGGTTCCATTATCTTGTGGGTGATAAGGGGTAGTCTTGTGGTGGGCTACCATGAATTCTGCCAACAAGATTCTAACTGTCTCATTCAAGAAGTGAGTATCCCTATCGCTTGTTAAACTCAACGAGACATCCATATCTCGCTTTGATTATATTTTCTCGAAGAACCTAGCCATTGTGTAATCACTTGTAGAGTGCCGCCTCCGCCCATCTTGCTAAGTAGTTAGTACAAGTAATGATATAACGCGAACTAGTCCTTCGTGTGGCAGGTGAAATCGGTCCTACAAAATCAATGGCCCACTTCTCAAATGGTTTTGCGCTAGCTATCGGTCTCAAGGGCATCTCATCCCTTCTTCCTAGTTTTCCAAGGCACTGGCAATGGTCACATGCCTTACAAAACTCAATACAATCTGGTAGATGCTTTCCCACCAAATCCCCGCCGAGAGAAGGATCTTACACGCGGTTGCATTCCCTTCATAGCGTCCTCTTGCAAATTCCACCACGTGTTTCCTTCATGATTCGCAACACGTTCATGGTCTAACACGCACCGATGATGCAAAACATCATCGCGACCTAGCTTGTATAAGTCTCCACCAATTAACATGTAGGGCGCAATGCATATGGCTAACTTCTTTCTTTCTAAATTCTTCATTCCTTTTGGTGCCACACTCGTTTTGAGAAACACAACAATATCTTCCTAGTCGGAGGGCGCGCGCCGCTATCTAAATAGTTACACATCGGACATTGTACCCTCAATGCTCTACATGTCCTCCCTTGAGTCAATCGTGAATAAATGGTCAGGTTCTAAGTTACTCTTTCCTGGTTTCACCACAACTGTAAACTCAAACTCTTGAAACAGTAGAACCCATCGACATATGCGCCCTTGTAGAACAAACTTTTTCACCAAGTACTTTAATGCCATGTGGTCAGTGTAGTATATGAAGGGTGTTGCCAATAGATATTGCCTGAATTTGTGCAACGTATAGATCATGGAAAATGCTTCACGCTCAATAGTGGTATAATTTTTGCTCTGTTGGTGTCAACTTTCTGCTAGCAAAACACAAGGGGTTGTCAACACTTTCTTCTCTAGGTTGTGGTAAGATTGCCCCAATCGCCATCCTCGAAGCATCAACATGTACATGAAATGGCTTATCCAGAGAAGGAAAGTGTAATATGGGTGCAATGATAAGCTTATTCTTCAATGTATCAAACGCCATCTACTGCGCCTCTCCCCAGTGAAATGCACTTTTGTGTTTTAGTAACTCTTCCAATGGTGTGACGATATTGGCATACCCCTTAATAACTTTTTGATAATACCCCGTATGCCCAAGGAATCCTATCACCGTGCTCAGGTTTGGTAGGTTCCCCCAATCCCACAATAACGACAACCTTGGTAGGAAACACCAACAAACCTTCCTTACATATGATATGCCCCAACAGGGTTCCAAATGGAGTAGCGAAGAGACATTTCTTGATGTTGAGGGATATGCACAACCGCTAACATCTTTGAACATCAACCACAAATTATCACGGTGATCTTTCACTAGTCCATACACTATCCAGGTCATCAAAGTAGACTTGAAGAAACTTATGGATAAAATCCTGAAAAATGCCATACCACAATGCACAAAAACACAACAAGCGTGATATTTAGTTCAAAATGTATGACCGTGTAGGCAAAGCTTCCCCATTCAATGGTAAAAGTTGTCTTTTCTTGGTCTTCCTTTGCAATTCTAACCTGATGATACCCCGAGAAGCCATCTCGTGAAGGAATAAATCTCGCGCCTAGCTAGTCCTTCCAGAATCTCCTCGGTGAAGGGGGTCGGAAAGTGATCAATGACACATACCGCATTCAAATAAGCTGTAATCAACGCAAATCCTTCTCCTCCCATCCTTTTTAATGCTAATGACCATTGGGCTTACCCATTCGATTCCTCAACGACCTCATGATGCACGATGTGATCATCTTGTCAATCTCCTCCTTGACTTTGACACGAAGATTCAGATTCATTTGATAAGGCCTCTTCTAAATTTGTCACTCTCCTTCCTTTAGTTTGATCTTCATTTCCCCTAAGGAGTAGTGAACTCCTTTCAACTCATGGTACCAAGCAGCGGAAATAAGTCCCAAAACTCATGCAATAAATCAATGATCTTCAAAACTTTTTTCGACCATTAGTCCCCAATAGTAGCCTCCTTAGGTTTTGTTTATGAGGCAATGCTATCCTCTTTGTTTTGAGGGGTTCATGGTAGGCACGTACTTGCTCATCAACTCTATCGATAACTTCGCACGTACCTTAAGTATGGTTAACATCCAAATTTTCCACCTCTTCGCCATCTATCACATAGACCATCTTTCCCTTCTCTTTCTCCATGCATACGCGCTCAAGTTGTATCTTCTCTTGATTCTTCCTCATCAAAGGATGCTTCTAAACCAGGTTCACCCAATAATTCTAGTATTCTATCCTCCGTCATGGCACTATCGCCCATCGTTAGGCGCTTAACAACTGCAACTCCTCATCCACCGATGGCTTGGTGCTCCAATACTCAAAAGCTTGAAGGAGGTCACCCGTCAACTCCTTTTAATTTCATGTCTAACGACGTATCTCCGAGTGAATGTACCATGTGTGCACGCAACCTTGTAAGGTGGAGTACAACTTATGCACCCATAAAGAAGGTGGCAAGGCTTCCGCACCTTCCATCCACGCCTTCTCACATGCTTGGACGTGAAACAAGGTGGGCCCTTTCCCATGATAATGTTGTATGATAGTAGGTGCATTGCTTCAGACAAACCTAACGAGAGAACTCGATTCTTAACTTGTGCCACTCTAGAAGGTAATCGTGATGGGTCACCCACCAACGCGTCTTTGCGGTCCCGAGCAAGGTATAATTGCGCATCATTCTCCTCTCGATCTCATTTCTCCACTCGATCTCCATTTCTCGTAGGAAAACATTAGAGTTGGCTTCCCCAGAATAACTTTGAAATTTCTTTCCTCCTAGGTGCTTGATTGGGCGTGCCTTTTATACCCTTGTCACAGAGCCTCTTAACTACTTCCCTACCAACTCATATGTCCCTGTGCGACCCAATTGTCACATGCCATACTAGTTGTATCACTTATAGATTGAGCATCTTTCCTTTGAATAACACCCTCTTTTGTTGGTTGCACAACTTGTGGTCTGGATAGTGTGCACGTAAATTATGTCTAGGTCCTCTTCTCATGAGGCTCAATATGGGACACTGACTTCTCATCTGTCAAAGGATTGATAACCCGTTTCTCTTTTTCTCAAAGCTTATATACCCCTTATTAAAATACAAGTCAACATTGTTCTTATAGCACTGGGGTGCCCAAGTAACAATAGAAAGTTGTCACCTCGTTAGCAAGCGCTAAGACTTCAAAGTCTGCAGTGAATTTCGCCCCTTAGATAGTGATAACAACATCCTTTAAAACACCAATGGGCATCGCCTTTGTCTTGTTGGCCATATACAACACATTTGAAGATGGTTGTAATGAGCCCTTCCCATTTGATTCCAGGCGTCCAAGGTGAGAACATTGACTTCCGTGCTCGTGTCAATCAAAATGTTGCTTAGGAGCCATCCATCAACAACTGCATTCAAGGTAATCTCCTTATCGTAGTCGATCTTTGTGGGGGGGAAGGTTAGCATGCGAAACTCGCCTCTCGCGCTCGCTTCATCGCTTGGTATATTATTCCTAACCATTCTCCTAACAGAGGAATGATATTTTCTTGCCTCAACATTTTGCATACCTCCTTGACATCATCTAGATCCTTTTGTGGAGCCTCAACGCTCTTCTTTTGCTCCATCTTTGGGATTTCTCCTTCGAACTTTGAATCTCTCCTTGAAGACTCGATTACGTCCATGGTCTTTTGATAGACTTCCTTTTGATGGGTAGGGTCCGAATACTTCCCATACACCACCTCTTCTCTTGTAATCAACGATCTCTGCTTTGGTATCTCCCTGGCGTGCATGACCTCATCTCGCGTTGTCACCAATACATGTTATAATTATGCCTCACGCGCCACTCTTGGCATCCACTGCGAGTCTGCTTTCTTAATGCTTACCATCCCGATGCCTTTATCCTTCCGTTGTTATTGGATCAGATGTTCAAATAGCTCTGGGCATTCCTCATACTTGTGCTTCTTCCCACACCAAGAGCATTGCAATAGATGAGGACACTTCGCGCTTATAGTGTTTCGTAGACCCATAATGTAACAAGTTCCACGTGAGAACTCACTTCTTCCACCTCGTGGTTGCCTCGACGCGTCGAAATCCTCCTCGGAAACCTCTTCCACATGCCCCTCCATCCGCGTGCCCTTCATGGGACGACCATCGTCCTTGGAATTATTTACGATCTTTGGTCTAATGCACACCAATATCAGTGACATCATGTATCTGGTCAATCAATCTACAATCCTTGGTGTCATGAGTAGTAGAGGTGCAAATCTTGCAATAGCAAGACACATTCTTGTGGATCGCGCGTTGCAAAGAATGGACACCTATTTGCATCATGATCTCTCGTGGCAAATCTCGCCTATCATCATGGTGCGCACCGATCTCCGAGGACAACTATCCTTTGTATGCCCTTCTACCTCACAATCATTGCACCATAGGCCACTGGGACTCTCATGCGCCAAGTTTGCGAGATAACTTCTCCAATTGTTTTTCCATCGCAACAACTGAGCTTAAGAAAAGGGCTAACACCGCCAACTACGCTCCTAACAACCTAGCGTACGGGGTAACCTTCAAGGCCTCGCGCGGGTTTGTGAAAGTTTTGTGCGAAAGCACTCTCCTAAAAGGTGTTATCAACCCTCCAACAAACCATTGAGCATGCTGAGAAGGATGAATATCATAAGACAGTTTTGATAAGAGAGTCTTAAAACGCACGTCATATTCCCGTACACTCTCTGCCATACCTTGTTGAATCTCCTTCAATGCGCTAATGCTCTTATGTTCAAACTTAGGAATATGAAATTCAACTAAGAAGGAATTACAAAGCGTTGTGTTATCTACCCATTGTCGGTGGGGGTCATACTTCTGGTACCAGCTCTATGCACATTCCTACAACGTTGTTGCAAACTGACTTGCCTTCCATTCTGGGGTAGTGATCCCCTTCGCACGCCATAGCAGCTCACACTTGTGTACATGCTGTGCACCATCTTCAACACCTTTGTAGTCTGGTAGATGCAAAGACATTTCGAAAAATGCTTGTTTGAGGTGGTTGAGGTCTTTGTTCGCCGATCTAGAACCTTGATTTCCTCCGGTGTTGCCTCTACCACCGGATCCACTAGATCCATCGGTGCTGTCCCTCATGTTCCACCAAATCCTCCATATCCGCTAGTCCGCTAGTCCCTATTCCACCAGATCCACCTCCTGTAGGCTGCAAAGGCGCCAAGTGGTTGTTCTCTTGTGTGCCCACTATGTCGCACCGAATGCTGTGTGAACAGTCCGTGATATTGCACGCTACTGTGATTTGTTTCTCGCGCCACCGGATGGGATACCCAAGCTTTGTGTACTGTACTTTACCCTAATGTCATTCCAAACAATATACCTCCAAACACAAGAAATGCTTGTGCAACCATAGATGTGCCAAATGAAAAGTTATACCTCCTTGTGTGCCCATCTGCCGACCGAATTGCGCGCATGATAGTACGTGATATTGCACCACCGCTGCAGTTTTTTCGCGCCACTTCCGGATGGGATACCCAAGCTTTGTGTACTGTACTTTACCCTAATGTCATTCCAAACAATATACCTCCAAACACAAGAAATGCTTGTGCAGCCATAGATGTGCCAAATGAAAAGTTATACCTCCTTGGTGCTGATCGGTCACTTCCACCAATACCAAATGGGTTAGCAATAATTATATCTAGATTTGGAAAACTAAGCGCCAAGGGATGGTCATTAGGCGGATTTAGATGCGCGCCGACGGCTCTCCTTTATCCAAGTGATGAGCTCTCATCAGAAGCTGAAGGGGTCTCACTCCCACGCTTACCAAGATGGGGTACACACATACCGCTCTGGCTCCACGTCCCTCTGCGCATGAACCTCAATTCTTTTCACAATTCTCGCATCCATAAATCCATCGCTCCTACAAATTTTGCGTTCTTTATCTAATTCCCTCTCACGAGCTTCATTATACTTGAGTCATCTCTCTTCACTCTCTTTTTCAGCCGTAAGGTCCACCATCTTTCTTTACCCTAGCTTCCTTGCCCAATGCGCGAAGAATCTTAGCCGACCATGGGAAATGCTTCTAAACTCAGTGTAATGATCATGATCTTTATAGCTAAAGGTATAACATGCAAGAATGATCCTCTTGGCTCTCTTAAAAACTCAAACTCAACAATCTCTAGACATGAATACGTAGAAAGTCACGTACTCCAGGTGTAACTCGTGAAAACTCTACTCCACCAATGTTTGCAACTCGTGTCCAAGTAAGGTCAAATCATCATGCAACCTCGATACTCATCTTAGGTCCATACGCGAGGTCTATAGTACCACTTGATCTAGATGTATATGCCGAAAGCCATTCATACATCTCTACTAGAAAACAATAGAAGGTCTTGTTGACACTAAAATTTTCCTCCATAATTTCTATGTCATTAATGTATGTATTTGGAATAGGATGTTGTTAAGTATAATTAGTAGTAGCGTCGATAGAAGATAATGGCGCCGTCAATGCGGTGCCACCAATAATGTGGAGTACGGTAATCTCTCAAAGTACAATAGGAATGTTGCAAAAAGTAAATATTTGTCGTAAGTGGTCCGGTAATGTTAAAATGTCAAAGTTTGGGTAATTAGAGAAGTAGGGTCTACATGATTAGGAATTAGAAATATTATATTGGTAATAAAGACAAGGAGTGAGGTCATAAATATTTTGTGTATTTTATTTGTAAAAGTCTAAAAATGTGGAACCCATGTAAAATGATAAGGTTTATCTTATCTTAATGATAAGCTTACATACGTGATAAGAGTTAATGTATGGAATATGATTCGTCAGAGTGGATTTCTTATCCTATCTTAGAGATAAGATGGATAAGCCCGAAGTTCTATAAATGAGAGGCCACCCCCTCATTTAGCATAGAAGGAAGTAGTGAGAAATATTGTAGGAAGTGTGCGAAGGAAGCCATCGGTTTAAAGGTGTGTTGAAGAAACCATTAAGAGGTGTAATTGTAAAGTTTCTCCCATAGTCTTGGTGAAAGGCAAGTGAAGTCAATAACACTTGAAGTACCTCATGGGTGAGATTATGTGAGCTTTCATGTTAATATTATAATTTACTTTGATATTTCAGATTTGTCATCATTAGTCTTATCATACGATGGTATTCTTGTGTTATGTTGTTGTTTTGTTTCCATATTACATCCACCAAACTAAAGGTCAGTGCATTAGTAAATAATCATAGACGAGGAGTTCACAGGTGAAGAATTATCATAGGCCGGATTGGTGATGACAGTCTCATACAACTCATGATATAGATGCTCTTTACCCATTTATGTGCATCAAACTCGGGTCCATTACTAAATCTCTCGAACAACCTCATCCTCCGTGCTTTTAACCCATGCTTCAACACTGCCCAACACCAAGCGTTCTGTCATCACGCACCATTCTCACAACAACTTGAAAAGAGGTCTCTGCAATAGAACCAAGATGCGATCATTTATTTACTTTTAATAAGTTTACTAACCCCAAGTGTGCCGGCCTATCACCAAGCGGTGACGTGTGCTCACCGAGGCAAGCACGAGCACCGAGCCCCTCCTTTATGTGAGCTTTGTGAGAAGGTTCTGCCATTAATTGAGGATGATTTACAAAAGCAAGAATTCATTCACTTATTTAAAGAAGTAGAAAATGCAACTAACAGATCTAACATTAGTGAATCACGAAAGCTAAAGAACATTGCAAGAAACATAATAAACTGGATCTGAGCCATAATAAGTCAAATGACACGAGGGTTTACACCCTAAAGTGAAATATATAGAATGAACATAAAGATATATTGATTTAACATAGTTCAGGTAGCCACATTATAGTCAAAAGGGTCATCTCAGACCATATATAGTAAATGACAGGGACCTAACTCCTGCAGATCCTTCCTCATATGAGACCCTATCTATACCTTTCCCATTTTAACCCTTATTATAGATCCTAGTGCCATATAAAGGCTTATGGAATCCCTCACAACCCTTAGCACTAAGTTCTCTAAACCCTAACATTACTGCAACACTTCATTCCTCTTCTACCTTATTATCTTTCTATTTGTCCTCTTGTCTCTTCCTCTGTCTCTCCCTCTCCCTCCTCTCTAGCTTGAGCATCTCTCTTTATAGGATCAACACCCACCACCATACCTTCTCTCCTGGATAGATCACGTGCCAAGTGTCGATGTGGTTCTTCATTGGTGAATGCTTATCCCTTTGGAACCCTCCACTTTCTGCATTGATGTCTTCTAGGAATATTACCTACGTGGAATATCCTTTTCTTGACCTCTAAGGTTCCAAGATGGCACCTTATCCACTCATCATGCCTAATAAGGTCCTCACATTTTTCCTCAAGTGCCTCTAGAATGCCAAAATGGCTAAGTCTTTTGAACCGTGTTCGGTTCCCACATGCACCCTCGGTTTCACTTAAGCCCTTCTTAAACCCCTTTGACCTGCACGCTTTCCCCGAGCGCCCTTCTTCTCGCCATTTGGTCCTACGTGCACGTGCTTTTGGTACTTAGCCAATATTTCAAGGCCTAACACATCTTCACTTCTAGAAGACCTATAATACCGAAATATGGGAGAAAAGAAGGAAAAAATCAAGTTTGGGCTCAAGTGCACAAAGAGTCAGGAGTGTCAAGAAGGATGAAATGATGTGGGTGAGTGGTGTTTTATAGTTTTTGAGTGCATAGGGGATTGTGACATATATGGGTGTAATGTACATAAATGGGTGAGATGATAAGGGTCCATATTGCAGTGGACATGTAAATGGGTAGGTGAGATGGAAAAAATTAAATGTGAATGGGTGAGGGTTAATAAATGAGTGACAAGGTGTCTTTTATCACCATTTTGTGGGGTTTTATATTTTTTATTTGTTTTTGTGGGATTATTTGATTTATTGGAATTATTGTATTTTATGATGTTTTTTTTTTTTTTGAGTAAGAGACCTTATGCGCAAGGTGAATTTTCTAGTGTCTACACATGGTACGACATTCAACGTTAGGTTCACGATATGATAGTGGATGTTTGTAGTTCATTTACACACCCTTTATGATCTCATGATTTAGTTGTCAATTTATTGTATTATGACATTAATATTTCTTGAATACCTCACTATTTCTTGAATCCCTCATTTTGTTCTCTTTTACAACTTGCCTTTGACACCCTTCCCCATGGGTATACATGGTCATTGACCTATTTATTGAGCACTATGAAAGTTCTATTTTTATTTTACTTTTTACTACTCTCCTTTGACACCTTCCCCGTTGGGTTTAAATGGCTATTAACCTCTTTATTGAGCACTTTGGTAATTTTATTTTTACTTAACTTTATATAACCTACCTTTGACACCTCCCCCCCCTTGGGTTTATACGACCATTGCCCTCTTTACAAGCTACTTTGGTAATTTATTTGTTTCTTTTTGCAAACTATTTTACAACCCGCCTTCGACATCTTTTCCCTCTTTGGTTTATTTTTCCATTTTCTTCCTCCGAGGATATTTTGGTACAATTTTATCACATTATTGACATTTCTTCCCACTTGGGTTTTATGATTCGTTATACTTGTGCTAGTCCTATCATAGGCTTACATTATTTTCTTATGGCATTTCTAGTGATCTAGAGTTACTACAATGGCTAGTACATATCTTTGAACCTTCATCCCTTATGAAGAAAACTCTCTTTATGGTCAATTACTAGCTTTATCCTTCATTATATCTCTTCCTTGCAGTTTCACTTCTCGTCTCACTTAAGGCACACCAAGGTTGGAGATGAGATCACACTCCTTCCTCGGGGTAGGTCTAGAGTCTAGATGTACCTAAACATCATGGTTGTAGGTTTTTCTCTATAGTGGTTAAGTGTAGCCTCTCTAGAGTTATATTTCATACCCATTTGATAAGCCTTCGATATCTATAAGGAGGAGGAATAGAAAAATCCAAAACATTTACACCATATTATGAAAAGAAAATTCAAACAATGTAATAGTAAATCTAATTATTGCAATTAAAAGTCAATCACAACCAAAAAGACGTGATATCATAGGTTCACTCTATCTAGTTGAAATCTCCAACTCTAAAATTGGCCTAATCATAGAGCTTGAAGTCCTTAGGGCGCAATAGGTTTTTAATTTGGGAAATGAGGCTACATATCCATCAATAGTGCCCCCACCTTTTCACGCTAGTAGCTAATCCATGTAGTAGGCCTATGTCTCCTTAAGTGTGGTCATAGGAATTAGAAACATGATGTAGGAAGGTATGATCCTTTACTTTTCTTTCATCTCATAAGCGGCATGGGATACTATTGTACCTAACTTATTTTCCTAAGTGAATATGCATACTTGGGTTCCTTTATACCTTGATGACGAAATTTTTAGTCATGTCTTATTGATTAGAGTATCTCATTCTTTGCAATGATATTTGATCACCTTTGTGGTGCCTTACTTCCTTTTTGGCGTTTCTTCTCTTTATTCCCCTTGATGGATATTACCAGTATTTTGATCATGTTCCTACTTTTTTGACATACTATCTCGCTATCTTACTATGATCTTTAGCTTCCTAGTATTCACTTTGACCAATGATTTCGAGTTCATATTGTAATATCGTCGGGCCTTCCTCACAAATAACCCCTCTACATCCATATTATCTCCATTCACCATAGTCGTGACATTAGATGGTAGTGCTTCTCCTCTTGAATAAATCCAATAGAAGAACTGATTTTGTTTTATTCATTTTGGTGTTTTCTTTATTATAATCACCTTTTCCCACATCTTTAGATATCTTTGATCTTAATTATATTTTATTATATTTCTTATTACCTACCGATTCTTTGCTACATCTATTAATTTCTTTTATTTCCCTTAGAATTTATTAGATGCCATTTTATCCTAATTAATTATAACATTTTTTTGATTTATTAGCTTCTTTTATCTATTTTTCATTATATATATTTTAAAACCTAAATAATTTTCCATTTTCCTTTTCATATTTATGCATATGTCTCATCACATTTTTGTAAAAATAGAAATGAAAACATAGATCAACATGCAATATAAATACAACCATGCAAGATAACAACATAAACCATTTACAATCGAGTGCAAACAATGTCCTATACATATATACAATTTCTCAAAAAGTACATCATAATACGCATCATGTCTATATCGTAGAGGTCTCCTTCACCCATAGCAGGAGGACAAGAAATGCTTCGAGAGGATGTTGTCTATCTAGTTGATTATAAGGATTGAGCAAACGAGGATGCCCTAGAGAACACCCCTCGAGCCTTTCCACGTGCTCTATTAGTTGAATATGTAGAATGCTAATATGTGCCAAATATGTTTGCTTCATAGTTGTAACCACCCAAGTATCAATTATTTTACCTACCTACTTTTCCCCAAGGCATCCTGCATGTGCAAAAGCCTCTATAAGAGGTCATGCATATCTCCTTTAGTTGCGACAAGTAAAAGTAGATGGAAAATAATTTTGTTACGTACCTATAGAGATCTCATGTTGTTGCTCTTATGGTTCTAAGAGACTCTATATGCTCACCTACCGAGGGTGTGCCACTAGATCCGACATCAATGTTATGTCTCGCTATTCGATAACACAATCTAGATTCTTATGGTGTGCACTTTCTATAAGAGAATTCCACTCATCAACATGTCTCTATGAAAAAATACACATTTAAAACACTCATTAGATAATAATCAAATCAATCTTAATACACCTACCTCCTAACATGTACCTTTACTTCAAGAAAGTAAATAACTTTAAAACTAAACAATTCTCGTAATTGAATGCCCTTGATATTTGTCAATGACCACTCGTTCATCCGACCCCCTAGTATGACATAATTATCGTCGACTAACTCTTTGGAAGCTACTTAGTTGTTGCCATCTTTCCCTTTGGATCACTAATATAGAGGTGTCCTCTACGCTTGTTGCGTTTCTCGCGCATATCCTTGGAAAAAATGTCCATGATACGAACTCCATTTGGTGATAAGTAGCCCCCAACCATCATCACTCTTAGTCCCAATGTCGAGGTTTGTGGACAACCAAATGCCTAATCTTTAGGGCATCCTCCTTCGTAGGAGCATCCAAGAGAAAACTAGTCTTGATGGTACTAGTCCTTGGGTAGCTTCACCCTTCGCCTTTTCATTTGCCATCTTCACAATGCATCTGTCACTCTTGTTGTGGTCTCAATAGTGGGGACATGGGATTTGGTCCCTTAACCACTCTATCGAAAACCTCTTGTGCATGCCTTTCTTGCATGAGAGGAAGAGATAATGAAACTATTAGATATGGCGGCAGTCCAAACGCCGCGTGCCTTGTGAACTACATGTGGCTCTATCCACCACATGTAATGTCCAATAATCCTTGTATCTCCCACGTTGCCATAGTAGATGACCAAGACAACCATGCATCTACTATACACATATATGGGTGCATATCCTTTGATATATCCACATCGCTCGTTGTCTAAGATATCTTACTTGTGGACCTCATTGTAGGCCCTCTCTCCCACTACTTTGCACACGTGGTGCATTTGTTGTAATCTATAGAAGTGTACCTACTAGTCAAGACATTAGAAATATCTCATAAATCTACCATGCCAATAGCACGATTGCCTTCTCTACCAATTGTTACTTGACCTTGATTTAATATAGGTCATGAACCAATTGTACTTATATCCCCTCTCTCCCCATTTGAAGAGTGTGCCTCATTTAAGGTAGCTTGAAATGCTACTAGTACAAAAAGGGGTACTCCATTCGACTAATGACACAAGACACATGCCACAACCATACCCTTGACCGACTATTGGATCTCCAATTGACGTGTTATACAATGTATTTAGTCTAACATTCAATTCCCGGATGATACTAGTATGCCCCTACCACACATTGTGCTAACACTTATGTTTTTCATCTATCTCTAGAGAAAATGTTGTCTCAATCACCTCCCTAATGCATCACATGAATGTGTCATAATGTTACTAAGATGTATTGAATATCGACTCGTGTATGCATCTAGAGGGCCTTTCACATCTCTATATTGCCCATGCAAAGCCAAGGGCATGCAATTGTGCTCTATCTTGGGAAGAAATGCCCCTCATCAAGTTAGGTAACGATGAGGCATCAATAGTTTGCCACAATGGGACTGTCTCTAGATTTGTATAACATCAAATAACATTTAACAATTAGTCTTAGTTAGAGAACAATTTGATTAAGTAATCAAGACATCAAAAAGTCAATAAAAACATAATTTCTTATTACATTGACCATGCATGACAAATTTCATCGACCATGCACAACATACCGCATTGGTCCGTGTCCACTAAACAACATTAACCATGTAGTAAATATCCTACTACATCGCCTTCTCGCAAAACAATTGCAATGTCTATGCAAAAATATACCTTATCCTTGATGCATTGTCCATTCATGCATAACTACATCGGCCATGCTTGTATTTTTCTATTGTATCAACACTCATGTGATTTTTCAACCCAACATGGCTGATGACATTTGGTAAGTGGCCACACAACTCCTCTCAAAGCAATAAATGGATTTTTTCTACCATAATGACAACCAAATACAAAATGCTCCCAAACCCTCCTAGAGTTCCTCAAAACCAACACATAACATAGGTCAAATTCCCATCTCGGATTAGCCATGGGACCTATTTTTACATTTTTCACCAATCTAGCCAATGCCCAATTCAAAAATAAAACCTATTGGTGGATCCATTATCTCATGCCCTCGACCACATTTGTCTTGTGTTGGGATGTTAATATTAAGTGGGGTCACCATTAGGTGGGCCACCACTTTATTACATCCTTTATAAGTTTTATTATAAACTTTATTTTAACCTATTTAATATAGGTTGTCGGGTCCCCTCTCCACTTAATGTGGAAGTTATGATTTATTAAATTAATTAAAGTGTGATATGAAACAGTGCACTTGGGTGCACCAATATCACCCACCCCTGTAAAAAGGGAGGGTAACTCTTATATACAACATTTGAGAATTATTTTAATTTTTGTAATGTTTATGTGATTTTGTGGGACCCAAGGAGGAAGTGGAAGTGCTAGGTCAAATTTGAATGTAATTTCTCAATACAAGGAAAGTGATTTTTGTGGGGTTTTTTACCATGAGGTTTTCCCCATGTAAATCTAGTGTTGTGTAATGTGCATTTACTTTTTTATATTTATATGAAGTAATTTTAATTATTTACTTGCATACCTAAACTATAATCCTTGGACAATAAATTTGGTGGATATTTAATTGTTTTAATAAATTATTATTTATCCTATTTTCTTGACATGGTATCATAAAGCAAGGATATGTGTTTAGTGTGTGCAAGATTTTTGTTGAGGGGAAAATTTATTAAGGGTAAGCACTATTTTTTTAAAATATTGGATATGACATAATTTAAACAAGATATTCGACTTTGGTATGAGTGAATGCATAATTTGGAAATACAGATTTATAATAAATTGATTTACTATCAAACTCATCTCACACATAACACATATAAACACCAATATCAATTGGAAATTTACCAAAGATTCTCTCTATTTTGTAAGATAAACCTCATGTATACAACCCTATCCAAAGGGTTTTAGATAACATTTTGCTTAAATAAGTTAAAACACTCCATATATTTGGATTTTTATATCTTTATACAACTTGCTATACCTTAAATTGACCGATTTTTCCCAAATCACCTTGGTTAGCCTTTGAAACGACTCCGCAAAAGGAGAATCTTGATGTTAAATTCTATCAATACCAAATAAAACATTGAAACGCTGACGATACAACCTACATATAACATTGAAACAACCTTATAACACTCATACGACATTCATATAACATTGATTCATCTAGTTACGCTTCATATGACTTAGTAAAACTCTTCATATGACTTGATAAAATGGTAAACAATCCATAGAACCTACAAATGCCTTAAATAACATTGAAGTGCCTCCATTTTTAGCCCTCTTCAACCCTAGATGACCATGGAAGCAAACAAATAAACATGATTAGTTTCTAAGCTAATAAATAAAACCGGAATCCTGAATGTTTTAGGGATTTGGTTGATTTAAATTCTATTTTATTTTCAAAGCTATTAATAATACACTTTTTTTTTTTTTTCTATATTTAAAAAATTAGAAGATAAATTTAAAAGAATTCATTTGTTAAATCATAGAGCTAAGTAGATCTATTGGTTAAGACAAGTTTTGTGGAAATCTAAAAGCATAGAGGTGCTGGAGTTCGACTCCCAACCCCTCTCATTTTAAAAGATTTTTGTTTTGCTAAAACAAAAGGATATTGATTTGAAAAATAGTTGTATTTTTTTCCTCAAGAAAATTTAGCGTAACAACATACATACATACATAATATATTTTTTGGAAAAATTAAAGAAAAAGCATTGACTTCTTTAGATTATTTAATTGCCTTTCAAAAATTAAGGTTTTATTTTTAGTATAATTAAATTTATATTTTGTCAAGAAAATTAGATAAGTTACAATTTTTAATAGTGAAATAAACTACTTTCTGGCATTTAATTTTTTGAGTTAATTTCACGTGCATTATTTGTTGTCATAGTTGGTATTTATTGTTGAAAATGGCCGAAATGACCAATTTTCAATGGATAAATCATAACTACTTAATGGGACTAACTATAGCATTTGATGAGTTAGGTTGAAAACCATTTTCATGGCAAGAAAACTATGGAATCTCGTCACCGGTGTGGAGGAATGACCCATCAAAAGACAAACAAACCTCGAAAACTTAAGTACCTTCTCCCAAAGATCCAGGAAGCCATGTCAATCCTATTGTAAAATATAAAAGATGAGTTATTACTGCACATAGGACACATGGACTCTCATGTTGATGCCAAGAAACAATTGGAAATGATGCCTGAGGAAGTCGCCTCTCGAAAATCATAAAACTTATCATGAAACTTTTCACAACTCCCATGAAGGGAGATGAAAAGTTGTTAACTATTTGGCCAAAATTAAGAACATCAAATCCTAGTAAGATATCTATGATCACAACCTGTTCTAGGACAAACCGCCGCACTTCATAATTCAAATCAACATACATGAGAAATTTAGGAACTATATCTCAATTTTGAACTCAAAATATCAAAATGAGTTTGACTTACTTGACCTTGACACCTTGTCCTCTCTCCTAATTCAAGAAGAACGAGTAATGGCTAACTTCGATTCAAAAGAGAATGCCTCTCAGACATTATTCTTGCCGAATAAAAAAAAAATCAAAATCAAAACAACAATTCAAACCAAAAACTAAACTTCAAATCAAAAGCTAATCCTAACAGTAACCCTAACAAGAATAGTAAAAATTTTAAAGTGAAGTTTAATGGAACATGCAATAAATGTGGTAAATTTGGTCGAAGGCATCGATTGTCATTTAAAAACAAAGTTTTTTCAAAGATACTAGAAACAAGAAATGTAACAATCAAAAGAAGACTTAAAACCATAATCAGGATAAAAATCATGTAAATAACACCGATAAAATAATATCTCTTTACACTACAATTTCAAATTTGAATGATAACGAATGGATCCTAGATCGTGGTGCCTCTAGGCACATACTTGCACATGTGACATCCTAACAAATTTCATAGGATGTTGGGAAAACATGTATCTAGGGGACAACTCGATCATTCAATTTGAAGTTGTGTAAATGTGAAACTGGATAATGGAATAATCAAGAATATTTTGTTTGTCCCTAAATTGAAAAAGAACATTTTATCTTGCTCACAGTTAACTAAAGAAAACTATAAAGTTGTTTTATTGCAAAATAAATGGTATGTGAAAAATGAATTTAGTGATGTTATTGCTTTTGGTATTTAGAAAAATGGCTTATACATCTTTGATGGATTTGTTTCTGAAGTATGTTTTTCATCTTCTTCTAAAAATGATCTTCAACTTTGGCATGAAAGACTAGGACATGTAAATTTTAGGAGAATGTATGAAATGTCTTGTCTAAACCTAGTTGTAGGCCTTCCTAAGATGAAATATGATCATGAAACTTATGAAAGTTGCTTATGTGGTAAGCAACACATTGAACCATTTCACAAACATCATGATCCAAATTCATCTCACATGTTGGAATTAATTCATAGTGATGTTAGAGGTCCACTCGAAGTACCATCTCTCGGTGGAGCCTTGTATGCTGTAAGTTTTATTGATGATTTCTCTAGAATGACTTGGTCATACTATATTAAGAAAAAGTTTGATGTCTTGTCTAAATTTCAAGAGTTTAAAGCCTTAGTTGAGAATGCCTCTAATTTGAAAATTAAAATGATTAGAACTGATAACAAAGATGAATACGTTAGTACAAGGTTTGATGAATTTTGTGTGTCGTGTAGGATTCAAGGTGGGTTAACCACTCCTATACTCCCCACTGACGAAATTATATTGTAGAAAGGAAAAATAAGACTATCTTAGAAATTGCTAGGCAGGGTTCATTTTAAGAGACCTCTTAGAAATCGGAGGTGGAAAATACCTGGTGAATATCCTTAGAACCGGTTTCGCGGGAAGGTGAATTTTTTGGGGGTTTGACAACAAAATTTTTGCTTGATTTTTAAGTGGTGTGACAGAAGGCTGCAGACGCGCGATAGAGATTTGCGTTGCGCGCGTAAAGAAGGTGGTTATCGTGCATCAACCACCTTCGACACGCATCAACGAACCTCTTGACGCGCATCAACGAACCTCGTTCACATGCGTCAAGAAGGTTGTTGACGCGCGCGTCGCCGAGGTTCATTGACGTGCGAAAACCACCTTCGACGCACGCCATCATATCTCTGTCATGCGTTTGTAGCCTCCGACCTCGTGTTGTGTGACACCAAAATCTCTGTGTCACATATCAACAAACTCTTTGTCACGCGTGTACTTCCTCCGTACTCTTGTCACGTCAATAAACTCTCCTCTGTCGCGCGTCAACAAACTCTCTGTCGCGCATCTGCAGCCTTCGCCCTCCTATCGTATGCGTCATCGCACTTGATAATACATATGCCCCCAAGTGGTATGAGTGAGCTAGTAGTGTTCTACCTGGTGAATAATCTAGGATTATATAGGGGATAGTTTCAAGGGTAGGTGAAGCCGACCCCTAAAAAAAATTAAATTGTAATTTTTAGGCAAACAGGTCACTGACCCGCGCTAGAAAATTCACCTTTTCAAATTTTTCAAAAATGAAATATTTTCCATATTACGAATATTCGCCACTAAAATTATCCTTGTGGCTAGGACTATGATTCACATGTCAAATGTGCCTAAGTTTCTATAGGCAAAAGCAATAAATACTACAATCTACATTCTAAATAGGGTTCCTACTAAAGCCTTGTATCAAACTACACCTCTTGAAGTATGGACAAAACAAAAACTTGATATCTCACACTTAAGAATATTTGGTAGTCCTGCTTCTATCTTTATTCCTAAAATTAAACGAAAGAAACTCGACCCTACCTCCTACTCTTGTATCTTCATTGGTTATGGAGATCACACTAAAGGGTTGAGACTATATGATCCATTTAAACATGACATTATAAAAATAGGAATGTCCATGTATTAGAAAAACTATTTTGTGAAGTTTCTTTCAAACCTCCCTATGTTTCTCACGAGGAAGAAACCAAAGTTCTAGAGGATGAAAATCCGTCTTTGGACAATATGGATGTTAGAGATTGAGGGGAGCCATAAAAAATGTGCTACAAAATAAAAACCTTAATAGGCTCATAACTTGATTAAGGACTCACAACCTGATAGTCTTAGAAAGTTGACTCAAAGTCAACACACTTATCATGCCTTAATGAATGTGTATGAGGTTGAACCAAAATATGTTGAGGAAGCTAGTCAAGACGAAAGATGGCAAGAAGCTATGAAAGCTGAATACAATGCTCTTATAAAAAATGACACTTGGGAATTAGTCCCTCCTTCCAAAAGAGGTGTCATGAGCGTGCATTGGAAGAAATCTTATGATATATACGCCTATATTATATTTTTTTAATAAGTAGAATTTTTCTAGGCTCGTGATACCAACTCCGTACTCATCTAACCAACTAGAACGCTTATCTTCCCTATAAGGGAATTTAATAGGCTTCTTAAGACCAATTACTTCTCATCAATGCACCATATACCTCATTCTAGGTTTTCCTACTGCAATTTATGCTCACGTTATAAGCTACTCCTACCCAACTTAATCCTATCTTACAATCTTCTTATTAACTTCCATAAGATGTCCGAACGACCTAGTCATTTTCCCCATATGCATTCTAACATCCCTCTATAATATCCTTTTATATTGGTTTTGCTTGCTAACTTTACTAATTTTTCTTTTAGTCTTGTGTCTTTAGTCTTATAACATTTTGGATCACTATAGAACGTTGTGTCCCAACTCTTTATGTATACCGATTTGTAGGAAGGCAAGTATCGCGTAAGTATATTTCATTTGGTTGAGTTCATATTATTATTACTTATTACTTTATTTACAATTATTTCTTTTGATTTTGGTGTACCATGTTTCTTTTTTGAGGACCATCTCACGTTACACTATTGTGACACACAATGATATTTGGTTGGGACATATGTATACACCTTATTTTTCACTTTTTCTAACGATTTCTCTTTGTAGGCTATTTATGCATTAATCTTCCCGAGTGTGTGCCTTAAGGGACATCACTAATTGTTGGGTTGGGCTAGTTAACAATACCTAGTGAGAGAGTTGTGCGTGGCATCGCCATAGCTTGCATTAATATCACTGCTACATAAAGTGTACTTACGGCATTAATAGTGTCAATTTTGAGTCGTTTTCAAATTTCTTCCTTTTTATTGAAATAATGATGTAAGGATGTCACAAATATAATGTAATTTGGTGGTGTAATTATGGCACAAATGCGAGATACAATTTGTGCCACTTTTATTCAATGTGGGCCCTTTTATAACCCATGGTAAATGTCATTTTAATTTATTGAGTGTCATTTCATTGTTGGAGAGGAGAAAAAGTGAGAAGCAAAAAAAGTGTCCTATTGCGTGCATGGAAAAATAAGATAATTTTATTGTTTTGTTTTTAATTCTTTCAAAGTGAAATATAAGTAGATGAGTGATTTAATCATACATTTCTATTTCTACTTGCTTTTATGAAATATATTATAGGTTTTAGGACCTTTTCATCCTTACTCTTTCGTTATAATCCTTGTTATTAATAAAATGGTTTAAAAGTAGGACATCAAACTTTCTTACCTTAACCTAACCATATTTTTTCCCTTTTTTTGAAGGAAAACATGTGTTCTGATATTTTTAAACCTCTGAATGATTTTGTTCGGGATAAAAAATTATTAGTTTTATTAATAATTTTGTGGAGTGAGGGGTTATGCCCCAATGCAAAAGCCATTATACAATGCCATATATAGATCTCGAGCTCCCACATACCTTTGTGAATATAAAAACTAGGAAGTCATTTATCGTCCATTATTTGTGGTGCACCAATAAGTGGTTAGCCCCACAAAGTTCTTTGGAAGTCGACCTTGGAGATGGGATAATGGGATACGGGTACAAACCACCCTTTGTAGTTAGCATCTTAAAACATTGGGAAACCATTATTTATGAAAGAGATAAGTCGAATGCTATCTCATAAACTAGACACACCTTATAGAAGCTATACCCATTTTTACCACACTATATTAAATGTTGGTGATTTGAAGATTGGAAAAAACTCATCTTGGAAAAAACTACAATTGGTAAATATTTTTGCATTTAGATGCCACTTGCCCATGATTTTGAACAAATGTTTGATTCCATTCTTTCCTATCCAATTTCTCGCTCTATCTTCCTAAGCATGATACTTTGATCAAAGTGTTAAATACATGTATTTTAATCAAGTTATCAAGGTTAAAGGAATTTTGTATTAGTATCCTTTACCACTTATGGATTTTATCCTTGATGGTAACTCTTGTGTAGAAATGGTCACAATATGTATAAGCACCCCATCTATTCTAATCCTTTTGTAGACACTCAAAGTTGGTAACATAGCCCATAGAAATGAAAAGTTTGGCTATGATCCCTTGTGAAGACAAATGATCACATTCTAAGTCCAATCAGAATATCTCATTAGCTCTTTCTTGACTTGCTCATATCCACACTCTAATCCATCATAAACTTAGGAAATATTAAGTAATCAAAGCAATACATTATCTCTATGCATCATTCCAAAACTTAATGTTTTGCATCACATGCTTCTTTCCAGGACTATATAGTCGAGTTTAGATAAGTTGTATGACCCTATACGACTTGTATGATCCTTCCCCCTTTTATATTGTGACTTTGATTTGAATTTGAATATCTTTATTGTGTTGTTTCATCTTCCTAGGGCAATTCTTATCATAATATTTCACATATGGAAGACTTTATAAGCAATTCAAAATCACTTTATAATTTGCTTGATACTGCATACAAGCTACTATTGTAAATGTCACTCCAAAATCACTTAATGATTTCCCAGATCTCTATAAATTAGTTGCACATCATTTATAGAAGCCACTACTATAGGTATGAAGAACTCAATGTAGTCTTTAGTTTGCACACACATAATCTCTCAATGCGGTGACACTTCATTCAATTTGATTTGAATGCTCACCCGAATTATGTGTAGCTCTGGGTTTCTCCTTTGTGTTGCTTGATAGAAAGTTAGCATGCATGTTAACTATAACCATTAACCAAGAAATCAAAATCATTCAAGTATAGTTAACCATCACATTCAATTCACTTTGGAAACACATATAATAAGGAAGAAGATTGATCTATGTAATTACCAAGATTAATTCTATCATTACAACACCATAATCGAGAGATATCCATAGTTCGAATCCATCCACAATTATCCATTATAATTCAAAAAGCATTACATAATTTGAAGCTAGATACAAAGCTAGTCAATACTGAGAGATACCTTTGAACCATGCACGTAAGTATCAACCCTTTAGAAATGTAACAGAACATCTTAACTCCGCTCGAACATAAAGGACTTGACTACTAAAACATCATAGCGGAGTTAAGATGTTCTATTACATTCCTAACGGGTTGATACTTCGGCGTGCATGGTTCAATGTATTTGTATTGACTAGCTTTGTGTGTGTGTGTGTGTGTGTATATATATATATATATATATATATATATATATATATATATATATATATATATATATATATAGGGGTGGGACTTGCCTTTCATGACCCATGCACTCTACTAATAATAGGGGTGCTTAAAAAAATAGATCGCATTATTTCTTTCCTAAAAATAGCCATGCATATAAAGCTGCATGCTTTTATATCATTTGCTAATAATAGATTAATCCTAAATATAAGTCTTTCTTTAATCATATTAATAGCCTCCACTAAGTGTGTTGTACATTTGCTTTTTCTGCTTTCTTGTTCCGTACTCCAAGTCTATTTTTAGCATGATTTGAAAAATTGGCTAAGTTCCTACTTCATTTCTTGTGTGTATGTGCATCTTGCATGCACTACCATGTGCAACATCCACATGCGTTACCCCTGTTCCTTTATGTGCATTTGTTCTTACACGTAAGCCTCTTATACTTCTTTTATAATTAGTCAATTTTCCCATCTAACATTACCCCGCACTAGGCATGTTTTTCATTTGGGAAATAACGATCAAAGAATATTCATGATGGATGAAAGAATAAAGAATGTATGAGCACAAAGAAAAATGGCATAAACCAAAAGAATAAAAGAATAGCTTGGGTCTGCCGATCTCTACTCCTTAATCATTTGCAATAGCTCTAGGGACTCCTTATTAAGGATGCCCTTCAACTCATCCCATTCTACCCTCCCTTAGTAGTATGTATCTGGAATCACCCAACTACTTCCATCATCTCCGAGGGGTCATGTCCTCTCCTTTCGCCGGTTCCTTATAACTCCAACTAAGCCTGAGATAAATCCTTCCATACCATCCATCCTTCACGTGAAGAGGGATACCAACTCCTTAAGCCTAGTTTCATAAGCATCCCTAATTATTTTCAAGGCATCCCGCTTCATGCAATCTTTACCAAATGTTCTTCACATCTAAGCTTTCCTTCCTTCTTCACGGCTTGTGCACATGTTAACTCTACATCTTCCGAGTAGTTTATGCATTGAGGATGGGGTCGAGGTCTTGACAATGATCAAAATCCCACCCCACCTTCTTGACACATCATTCATAATCTAGCATAATTCCTCATACTATAAAATTTTGCACGCTATCAACTTCTTACTCTTCTCCTTCTCGGCGGCCAAGTCTTCTTGTGAAGTCCCTTGTGTAGTTGACTTCTCTTCCAAAAGAATATGGACCATATCTTACAAATAATGTAGTGGCAAGGGGTACTCTTCCTTTATCATGTCTTCAAACTCGGGGTGCACTATAGTGATCTCATTTACAATATGGATGACCATGTCAAGGATATTTATTGTGTGCTTTTGGGTAAGTGCATGGAAATGGGGGGCCAACAAGTGGACATAAATTCATTTGTTGCCCATTTTGGCCATAACGTGCTCGTCACGTTATGGTTTGATCGTGTTAAAAAGCGATAGAGAAAATTGGGGTCACGTTATAATGTGAACATGTTTTGGCTTGGTAAATTTGAGCCATAACACGCTCGTGTTATAACTATGTGGCATATGTGCTTATGAGAGGGATATGTTTACTAAAATAAATGGTTTAAGTTTAAGTTTTTCTTTTGTTAATCTTTATACTTTATTATTTAAAGATTAATAAAATAAAAACTTATACTTTAAATTTATTTTAGTAAATATAAGAAGTTAGGGTCACTCTGCACCTTATGGAACTAGTCTCATAGTTCCATCTATCACAGTTTAGAAGGTAGTTTTTCATATTTTAATTTGGTTAATACATAGGTATTTTTAGGATTTCAGCATTCAACCTTCAAGCTTTTAGGGTTTAAATTATACAATCGATATCTGTTTTGTGAAAGAATATAGTCATTGTTTAGGTTTTGGGGCTTTTAGATTGGTTATTGACATTTATAGGAGTGTTAAATGTGTCAAAATTAGAATTTACAAACCTCACAACTCCCAAAGGTAGTGATAAGCGATCGAATATATGAATTCACGCAAATGCTTATAACACATAATAAATCAAAACACATGTGTACACATTTTTATCAAATCAAATAATCAAGGGAATGATCATCATGAGGTTTGTGAAAGATCTAAAACATTATGAGGTGATGTAGATATCTAACACATTTGCATGCATTCACCAACTCATAACAACCAATTTCAATCATTCTCATTGGTATCTTATTTTTAGAAGTCTTTCCAACAAGCTCTATAGGCTCAAATATGCAAAAATGGCACAATCAACCTAAAAATTACCCTTCTAACCCCCATATCATGCTCTCACATTTTGTACACAAGCCCAATCAACTATTAAAATGACTCATTTTCTTGTAAAACCTCATTTCCTCATACTTCTACTCTATTCCTCTCACTAGATTTAAGTGTCCTAATTCCAATCAAGCACAAATTTGGACTTTTTTTCTTCCATTTGCTCCTTCCAACTCTTTATATTGTTTCACCATGCTCAGACTAACATGAAACCATTCAACAAAAGTGATAATTAATCAAAGAAACATTGATTGTCTCAATTTTAATCAATCTCGCCTTTTAGCTCTCAAGATCCATTCCCATGCATGATCCATGATTACACACATCTAGTCATATTCACAACTAAACAAACACATCCTCAAATATCCTTCGGGTTTAATGTAATGCCCTAAACCCTAAACCTTAAGCTCTAAGCCTTATTCTCGAAGCCCTAAACCCCGAGCCCTATACCCTAAACCCTAAACCCTATTTTTACCACCATGGACCCTAATCCATAGACCCTAAACCCTAAACCCTAAACACTAAACCTAAAACCTGAACCCTAAACCCTAAACACTAAACAATAAACCATAAACCATGAGCCGTAAATCCTAAACCCTAAACAATGAGCCATAAACCCTAAACCCTAAACCCCGAGCCCTAAACTCTAAACCCTTAAACCCAAAACCCAAAACCCTAAATCCTAAATCGTGATCCCTAAGCCCTAAACCCAAAACCATAACCCATTAATTCTAAACCCAAAACCCTAAGCCCTAAACCTTGAGCAATGAATCCCAAACCTCAAACATGAACCCTAAACCCTAAACCCTAAACCCTAAATCCTAAACCCTTAGCCATAAACCACGAACCTCGAACCCCGAACCAAATCCTAAATCCTAAACTCTAAGCCCTATACCCTAAACCATGAGCTCTATACCCTAAACCCTAAACCTTGAGCCATAAAACCTAAAACCTAAATCCTAAGCTCTAAATCCTAAATAAGTAGATGCGCACACATGGGTTATCAATCACCTAGTAAATCTTTCTTGTTGAGTTCGAATGGGAGTCAACTGGCCTATGACGTAGTGACCTTTCATGCATTGATAATTCTTTCTATGATAAATCCACAAATGCTTTCAAAAGTGCCTTAAAAAAAGATAGGGGTAGTCGTCAAGTCTAGTGAAGGGTGTAATGTGATTGTTATCAATGGAAGGCAAAGTAACGATGTCTCCCCGTATCCGAGGATATAGGACTCTTTGGGTCTTGTAATGCCTCCATTTTTTTAAAAAATAAAATAAAATAAATAATAAATAAAATAAAAGTTTTTAAAATTCAAAAGCCCGTGAATTCTTTGTTGGGGTGAATTTAGGGCTCGGGCTCCATTGGGGGTCGTATTTCATCCTTTTGGTTTTGTTGTTGGAGGAAAGCGCCGCCGCCATGGAGGGAGGTGGGGAGAACTCTGAACCACTCTTACTCTTCCACCAGGCCGTGAAGAAGGCGTGAGGGGAGGCAGCGTGTGGAACCAGAGGAGAAAACTTGGCCAGTTGTTTGCAGATGAAGGTGCGCAGGGTAGGGGGCATGCCTTGTGGAGAATAATGTCTTTTTGAAACGTGTTTTCATAGAAGAGAATGATGGCGGTAGGGGATCTGGGAATCCATTTAAAGCATTGATGTTTGCTCCACAAATGTAACCCGACTGACTCCCATCATGCCGATTTACATTGCCACACGTTTTGTTTTCCTGTTCTGCGTTGAAAGAGGAGATTTGGAGTAGGGTGCGCACATCCATCAAAGCATAATGGAAATTTGTTTTTTTGTTTATTGCCAGTTTTGTTTTCCCCTATCGCCAAAAATGGGGAAACCTGTTCCTGCGTGGACTGCTTTCAAAGCACAAAACAATAGAGGGGATCTGGTCAAATGTTGTAGTTGCAATACTTTGGGGGCATTGTTTCAGCGTTTGACCAAAGGAAAGAACAAGACAACTTTCTTGGAATAGGTTACGGTGTGTACAGAGGACATGGGTTTCCTCAGAGACAAGTCACACTGCTTCACCATATGTTGCAAATAAGGCTCCAATCAAATCAGTTTACTTTGCCAGTGTGCTTCCAGCCTGTGCCAAAATGGAAGTATTGGAACATGGTATGAACAATAGAATCTAGTTTTTGTAATATTTTGTGCTTGTTGGTGTCATAGTTGATATGCGTGGAAAATGTGGAAGTGTATTCAAGGCATGTGAATTGTTCGGCAAAATGCCTCAGATATTTCATCTCATGGAATGCAATGGTTTTGGGATATTTCAAATACATGGGCTGCATATGAACTTTTCCCGATGAATACATTTGAATATGTAGAGGATTTGTTGAGAAGGTGCATGAACTGTTTGGGAGAATGCCTCAAAGAAATGTTGTCTCATGGAATGCCATGATTGCAGGATATGCACATAATGGATTCATAGTACACATGACATTGTTTGCTATCCCAAACACACTGATAAGCCTCTTTACCATGGGCTTGTTACTCAGCTGGAGGCACTTGTTGTTCCTTTCTTGCCACCAGAGGATTTTCCAATAGAACTGGCCACTGATTTTGACATTATTGTGGATGTTATTTTTGGGTTTTCCTGCCGTGGCTGCAAGCAAGTGAAATCAATCGGTGCGATGTCAACTCCTCGACTTCTGCCTCACCAGTTCATTTCCAGGCATGGTTCTTCTTCCCTTACCTCTCATAATTCTCGTGTTTTAGTTCTCTTTTGCAACTAAATAGAATTTTAAATTATTAGGATTTTTAAATAGTTAAATGTCTCTTCAACTCATTGCAAAACAATAAAGTGTCGTGTCGCAACTCTCAAAGTCGTTTATAACTCATCTACTTTAAACCATGAACTATCACCCTCACTTCGAGATGATTTAGAAAACTCTTACCCTTCTTGATCGCTCCAATATCATTTTATCGACTAGATGAATTTGACTCTCCATTGATTAAGTTGACCTTCTTCCTGCTTAAAATAGTTAAATTTTGCATTTTGGAGACTCACTAAGTACCCTTCGCAACTCTGGAAACGAGATGTGAAGTTTCATTCGTGTACCTTGGTATACGAGGAGTCGCCTTGATTTTTGGTTTGACCGAAACGATCATATGACATCCTTTTGACGCTCTTATAGGAGCCCTGTTACACCGGTTTACAACAGTAGAGAGTTGTTAAAACTAGAAAGTTGGCTTTCGTTTGGGACCACCATTTGAAACCCGGAAAGAGAAATCACGTTCATCTTTGCAAACCTCTAGCGTTTATACTAGACAAATGCATGGAACATTCAGCATAGGAAAGAGCACTTTTCGGGATAGTTTGGCGAAGCCATTTTGTAAGCCTCAATCGTAGTTTGATGAGGTCAAACTGGACCAATTTTGTCTTGTCACTCAGAAAACTTGTCGCCATTTGAAAATGGTTTACTAGTTCTCCGTCCCGTCGACTCTGATGAATTCTCTTTATATAGGGGAACTAGTAGGAGATGTCTCGTTGCGTGCTTCTCCATCAAACATTTCAGTTATGGATGCGGTTTTCTAGGCCCTCGAGCTAACTTTTTCATTTTTATTGGGTGAACTACGACCGGTGGCCCGGAGAACTAAGCCAAACGTAAACCGTCGCTCTTTTTCAATTCCGTCGATTCGTTATGAATTCTTGGTATATCTGGGGACACGTAGAAAGTTAATCGTGGTGTGTGTGCTCATCGGAAGATAACCTTTGGAAGCAGTTTCTTAGCCTCTGAGCCCTTTTTGAACGTTTTGTAGCTAGTGAGAAAATGTAAGAATAGAAAGTTGCGGGACCTCGTAAGGTTGCCAAATCACCCTGAAAACATTTAAACACACTTAAATAACTATTTAAAACACTATAATGAAACTTGTTGTGTGTATTAGAACTTTTGGCAAAATGATGTTTTCTCTCTCTTCCCTTCTCTTTCTCTCTCCTGGGTTACAAAATGAAGAAAAATGAAATGCAATGGATACATGTTCCTAGACCTTTTTATTTCGATTGCAAATTGTAATTATTGTTAGATGTAAATGGGAATCTGAAATATGATACTTATGATTGCTTAGGGTGGATGCCATGCCAGCGATTTATCACTGATATCATGCTCACGTGGGTTTTGCAGGATGGAAGAACGATGACGAAAAAGGTGATGTGTGATTTAATTATTATTATTGTAATTTTTATAGGTCATTGTAAAATGAATAATTGTCTAATGTAGTCTCTTGTTACCGAAAAGTTATAATTGAAATTTGTTAATATGCATGATATGCTAGTTTTAGGGATACTTAGGAAATGTGCATCTAATCACCGGTTCATTATGTTTCTTAGTTGTGTATAAAAAAAGAAAAAAAAAGGGGTTGATTTATACTTAGTAAATTGAAAATGAAGTTAATACATTGTAGTACCTTCTCAGTATTTAATAAATGATTAAATTAATTATTGGGTTATCTTCTTACCTTGCAAACATAATAAAGAGTTTTAATGGGAACACTCAACCTTAATAAAATATTCATGCATACTTGCCTGCATGTGTGACCCTTTTTACCATATAAGAAATTTAAGACCGTAGAATGAACTTAAGCTTTGCGCTCGATGGAACACTCTAGGTTAGGTAAATAAAACCCCTAGTTGGAGTTTATCGTCATAGTCCTTTTGTCTAGCGACATTGTCGTGAACCCATGCTTAGGAATGTCATGGTCCAACCTATCCAGAGTATGCGGTTTCCTTCTAGATTTGGTAATCGCGAGAAGAATGTTCTCTCTTTAGGTCCGACACCAGGCTGAGTGGTGAGGATCACCTTGGAAGTCACCTTATGAGTCCTTGTTAGAAGGAATGACTAAGCGGTGTAACCTTCCCATCTGTGGAGTAGGTAGAGATATTACTCCCTTGTATCCTTTTGGATTTCCGGGCCTTACGAAATTAGATCTAGAAATTAACTTCATCAGTGAATGAAATCCCTGTTGGATCCAAACGACCTAAATGAAGATCACGATATAGTTGTTCTATGTCTTGCATTCTCGTTAGTGAACCCTTTTGTCCCTCGTAGATAAATGTCTTGTCTTGGGCTTGTGAAAATTTAGTGCCTTGATCTTTCACGAAAGGATTATAGGGTAAATACATTTTAACCTTAATCACACCTATAATAGAGATTGAAGCCCTGGGAAAACTAGAATTAAGCTTAACCATGTGCTTCTTTAATATGTCAGACAAGTACTTTTGTAACTCTTGTGTTTAAAATGATAGTAATAATGAGACCCTAGTGCGACGTGAAAGTAAATCATATGAGAGTAAAACCAAAATTTGAGGTTAGGAATAATGTCACTGGGAGTCCTTATGACTTAATTTAAACATCTTCATGTGTTACAAAGAATATAAATTGCCTTGGTGTGACCAAACTTTGAGAAAAAAAAGATATATATAAATATAAATGGAAGTCCATAAGTTTTTTGAACTTTAACAACCATGGTAGTGAAATAACTATTCCGTGATCGATGGATGTTCTTGGGAAAAAAAGCTATTTTGAATCTATGTCTCCCTCAATGCCAAGATTTCATCTTGTCATCACGTTAGTTGCACTTGTGTAGCAAGGGTAAATTTTAAACATTAAATAAACGTTTGAGAAGCATATTCTAAATATAAGAACAAGATAATCCAGTAATGTCTATGTGATTTGAATCATGCCAAATAAGCAACTAAATTATGGATAGTTCCACGATGCACAAAGTAAGCCAACCTAAATTGATCGAACTGTAAATTAAAGGTGGAATGAGCTTAAGATCTTGTAGATTAGAAAAAAAAAAAGAGAAAACTATCCTTGCCTAATAATGTTCTTAGAATGTTAATCGTAATTAAGATACAATTAAAGAAATGATGTGTTGTGGGTTCCCAATCCTTGAGTCTTTTGTCTCGTGGTTGGGTTTTGCTAGTACTCTTTCATTTGGAAAAGTGTGGTATAAAAGGTATATGGCGTAGTCATGTGTCTATGTGATTTGGTGACTGATGTAGGTGTCGTATATGTTGTTGAGTTGTTCTACTTGGAGTCCTTGTGGTGTTTTGCATTGAGCAATGTAAGTCAAAAAAAAATTATCCTGGTATTTTACTGTTGTATTTGGGTGTGTAAAATGTGGGCACTACATATGGTATCAGAGAGAGGTTCATGCTCTCGAACCTCTGGGATGGATTGGAGTTGTGATGATTTTGCATGATGGTGATGGTGTTACATGATGGGTTGCATGATGGTGATGGTGTTTCATGATGGTGATAAATATTGGAAGAGTAATGTGTTTTAAGAGTGATGTGATCTATGTCGTAATTGTGATAGTGTGAATGCACATGAGGTGTATGTCACTTAGTGTGCATTTGTTATCATGTTGATGTCCTGGGGATGGGAGTATTCTCCCTCCTTCGTGTGGATTCTATGAAGAATTCACGTGTGAATTACTGCTTGTGATGGGAATATTGACTCTCCTTTTTGTGGATCCAATGAGGAATCCGTGTGTGATGTACCACCTTGTTTTGTGTGAATGGAATGATATTGTGTTATGTGGGTGTGTCGATATGTTGTATGACTGGATTGATGTAAAGTGAATCACATTTCATCGTGATGTCATCACCGTATTGTGATTTGTTTGTGTGCATCGTCGTGTTGTATTACAATTGACTATATGTCGTAATGTTAGACATTGTGTTCCTCATATGTATAATTCATGTAATATGTAATGATGCATGTTGTGATATAGGGGCATACAGTGAGCCTATGAACCCTATTGTGTAGTGATTGCACTTTGGGTGCAGAATGTGGTAAAGTGATGTATTACACCGGTGAATGTATGATTGTGATCTACCCTGTATATATACCATGCGTAATACGTTATGGTTGTTATGTGTGAATTATCATTGTGTTTGTGATGTAGTTATGTGTATGTTGTGGACCTTACACTAGACGACCCTAAGGGGATAAACTATCAAGAGTGTATGTGTGGAGAGAGGAGGCGTGGACCAGGTTTCCATAATCTTGAGTTGAGTACAAGTGAGGAAGTGGAGTCTTATATAGACTGAAAATCCACTTCTATCTGTTTAGTATACTTTGAGCTTGCTCAGTATATTGTGGGTGCGCACCACCTTAGGCTCAACTTATGCAACCTTGTGTCCCCTGCTCTTTCCTAATAGATTGTTCATTGAATAATCCTATGTGATTTTGACTATGTTGATCCTTGTGGGAGTATGGAGGAATGGTTCAGGTAGAGATGATGACAGTTACATTATTTGATATACTCATTTTTGGTTACATGTATATTTTCACGAGCTGAGGCTCGATGTCCGAGTGCCAGCAACTCGATGAGTACCCCTTTGGTGGCAGTATGAGGCCACATAGTGATTGTGATGTGCTATTTTCTCATTACGTATTTTATTCAGTAAATTAATCTTTCTTTTTAGCTAGAACAGAACCAGTTTTCTTGATTGACATGTTCTTATATTTTGGGCATTTATTTGATTGTTGCATTAACATTTGGATTTTGCACTAACCAAGGCTAATTAGCCATTTTTTTTCTTGGTTTTAAAACTTTCTTTTCATATTTGAGAGTTTTGTAGCCTAGCCCAAGGCTTTTGATTTTGCCACTTGGCATTTGAATGGATTGTTATGTTGGTTCTAATGTCGTAATGTGTTGGGTTAGGGTCATGGGATTAACCATGGAGTGGTTGAACCTATGGACCCGCTTCGTTGTATGGGGGTACGCCCCAAGGAGTTACAGATAACTAGCGGGTTGTTAAACCACGAGTTATTATGTCACTTGGGTTGGGGGTGACGGGGCTCTATGTGTCCAGGGCAATAGGGTGACCTGGCCTCATTAAAAGGAGAAAGGAGATGGGACTCTATGGTTGAGAGACCTGATATTATTTCTTTATGGCACTCTATGGTTGAGTGACCTGTTATTCTTGATGGGGCTCTATGGTTGAGTGACCCGACTTGGTTTTGACACTATGTTTCTTTCTCTTTGGGAGGTATATGGAGATTATCTGGTGATGCTTTGGGGAGTATATGGAGTTGCTTTATGATACTTCAGGAGATATATGGAGTTTTACCTGGTACTTTTGGAGATATCTGGGGTTTGTTTCGTGATGTCTTGTTATGTGTGGAGTTGGTATAGTGAGTTATGTGTACCCTTGTGAGTCTTTTGACACCTTGTTATGTATGAGGCTTGACTCTTCCCTTGGTTGGTATGGACTTTTGGATATTGTTTGGAACTATGTATTTGAGTAATCTTTTGTGGGGTAATATGGATTTTTTGGGTCATGTGATACCCGTTGTATATGTATCAGCGTGTTGATTCTATTTGTTAGTCATATGTGTGTACTAGATCTATGTCTAGGCGTAATTGTTGGAAATTAATTGTTATGTGGTCTACTTGTTGTCATTCCATGGTTTGGTGAAACCCTTGTGATGTGATACGGTCGTGAAAGTATGTAAAAGTATGCTTGTGGAAATTTAGTGTTGTGTATGACCCTGGTAGGGTGTTGTGACTGTAGTTCATGATGGGAATCCATAGGAATGAATAAACTAAAATTTGATAAAAAATGAAATTTTAAAGGACTTGAATTAAAGAATAATGTTAATGGAAAGAGATTAATGAAATAACGAATAAGAGAGAACTGCCAATCTTCACAGAACCTTGAAAGTTAAAATTTCTACCAATTGTTCCTAGGGCCACCCTGTGACCGTGCTTTTGGGTCTGAAATCTTAACCCTAGCGTGCCTTCACCTTTTTGTTCCTTGTTGTTTACCATTTCTCCTTCTTCATTGTATGTCGCATCGAGGACGATGCTTTCTTAAGGGGAGGAGAATGTAATGCCTCCTTTTTTAAAAATAAAATAAAATAAATAATAAATAAAATAAAAGTTTTTAAAATTCAAAAGCCCGTGAATTCTTTGTTGGGGTGAATTTAGGGCTCGGGCTCCTTTGGGGGTCGTATTTCATCCTTTTGGTTTTGTTTGTTGGAAGAAAAGACCACACTTGTTGGAGGGGAGGGGAGAACTTCGAACCACTCTTACTCTTCCACCAAGTCGTGAAGAAGGTGTGAGGGGAGCTTATTCGCGTGGAACCGAGAGGAGAAAACTTGGCAGATTGTTTAGAGATGAAGGTGCGAAGGGTAGGGGCATGCCTTGTGGAGAATAATGTCTTTTTGAAACATGTTTTCATAGTAAGAGAATGATGGTCTTTTGGCATAGGGAATCGGGAATCCGTTTAAAGCATTGGTGTTTGCTCCACAAATGTAACCAAGATCGACTCCCATCGGGGCGATTTACATTGCCACACGTTTTGTTTTCTGTTCTGTGTTGAAGAGGAGATTTGGAGGGTGCGCACATCCATCAAAGCATAATGAAATTTGTTTTTTTGTTTTTGCAAGTTTTGTTTTCTCTCCCATCAGTGCTTGCCAAAATGGGGAAACTATTCTACGTGGAATGCTTTCAAAGCACAAAACAATAGAGGGGATCTGGTCAAATGTTGTAGTTGCAATACTTTGGGGGCATTGTTTCAGCGTTTGACCAAAGGAAAGAACAAGACAACTTTCTTGGAATAGGTTACGGCAGTGTACAGAGGACATGGGTTTCCTCAGGAGACAGTCACGTTGCTTCACCATATGTTGCAAATAAGGCTCCAATCAAATCATTTTACTTTGCCAGCGTGCTTCCAGCCTGTGCCAAAATGGAAGTATTGGAACATGGTATGAACAATAGAATCTGGTTTTTTTTTGTAATATTTTGTGCTTGCTGGTGTCATAGTTGATATGCGTGGAAAATGTGGAAGTGTATTCAAGGCATGTGAATTGTTCGGAAAAATGCCTCAGATATTTCATCTCATGGAATGCAATGGTTTTGGGATATTTCAAATACATGGGCTGCATATGAACTTTTCCGATGAATACATTTGAATATGTAGAGGATTTGTTGAGAAGGTGCATGAACTGTTTGGGAGAATGCCTCAAAGAAATGTTGTCTCATGGAATGCCATGATTGCAGGATATGCACATAATGGATTCATAGTACACATGACATTGTTTTTATCCCAAACACATTTGATAAGCCTCTTTGTTTGTGGGCTTGTTACTTGCAATGGAGGCACTTGTTGTTCCTTTCTTGCCACGGAGGATTTTCAATAGAAGCTGGCCACCATTGATTTTGACATTATTGTGGATGTTATTTTTGGGTTTTCCTGTCAGTGGCTGCAAGCAAGTGAAATCAATCGGTGCGATGTCAACTCCTCGACTTCTGCCTCACTAGTTCATTTCCAGGCATGGTTCTTCTTCCCTTACCTCTCATAAATCTCGTGTTTTAGTTCTCTTTTGCAACTAAATAGAATTTTAAATTATTAGGATTTTTAAATACAGTTAAATGTCTCTTCAACTCATTGCAAAACAATAAAGTGTCATGTCGCAACTCTCGAAGTCATTATAACTCGTCTACTTTAAACCATGAACTATCACCCTCACTTCGAGATGATTTAGAAAACTCTTACCCTTCTTGATCGCTCCAATATCGTTTTATCGACCAGATGAATTTGACTCTCCATTGATTAAGTTGACCTTCTTCTTGCTTAAAATAGTTAAATTTTGCATTTTTGGAGACTCACTAAGTACCCTTCGCAACTCTGGAAATGAGATGTGAAGTTTCATTCGTGTACCTTGGTATACGAGGAGTCGCCTTGATTTTTGGTTTGACCGAAATGATCATATGACATCCTTTTGACGCTCTTTATAGGAGCCTGTTACACCGGTTTACAATAGTAGAGAGTTGTTAAAACTAGAAAGTTGGCTTTCGTTTGGGACCACCATTTGAAACCCGGAAAGAGAAATCACGTTCCGTCTTCGCAAACCTCTAGCATTTATACTAGACAAATGCATGGAACATTCAACATAGGAAAGAGCACTTTTCGGGATAGTTTGGCGAAGCCATTTTGTAAGCCTCAATCGCAGTTTGACGAGGTCAAACTGGACCAATTTCTCTTGTCGCTCTAGAAAACTTGTCGCCATTTGAAAATGGTTTACTAGTTCTCCGTCCCGTCGACTCTGATGAATTCTCTTTATATAGGGGAACTAGTAGGAGATGTCTCGTTGCGTGCTTCTCCATCAAACATTCGATTATGGATGCGGTTTTTTGGGCCCTCGAGCTAACTTTTGTCATTTTACAACTGGGTGAACTACGACCAGTGGCCCCGGAGAACTAACCGCCAAACGTAAACCGTTCGCTCTTTTTCAATTCCGTCAGTTGCTATGAATTCTTGGTATATCTGGGGACACGTAGAAAGTTAATCGTGGTGTGCGTGCTCATCGGAAGATAACCTTTGGAAGTAGTTTCTTAGCCTCTCGAGCCCTTTTTGAACGTTTTGTAGCTAGTGAGAAAATGTAAGAATAGAAAGTTGCGGGACCTCGTAAGGTTGCCAAATCACCCTGAAAACATTTAAACACACTTAAATAACTATTTAAAACACTATAATGAAACTTTTTGTGTGTATTAGAACTTTTGGCAAAACGATGTTTTCTCTCTCTTCCCTTCTCTTTCTCTCTCCTGGGTTACAAAATGAAGAAAAATGAAATGCAATGGATACATGTTCCTAGACCTTTTTATTTCGATTGCAAATTGTAATTATTGTTAGATGTAAATGGGAATCTGAAATATGATACTTATGATTGCTTAGGGTGGATGCCATGCCAGCGATTTATCGCTGATATCATGCTCACGTGGGTTTTGTAGGATGGAAGAATGACGACGAAAAAGGCGATGTGTGATTTAATTATTATTATTGTAATTTTTATAGGTCATTGTAAAATGAATAACTGTCTAATGTAGTCTCTTGTTACTGAAAAGTTATAAATGAAATTTGTTAATATGCATGATATGCTAGTTTTAGGGATACTTAGGAAATGTGCATCTAATCACCGGTTCAATTTGATTCTTAGTTGTGTATAAAAAAAAAAAAAAAAAAAGGGTTTGATTTATACTTAGTAAATTGAAATGAAGTTAATACATTGTAGTACCTTCTCAGTATTTAATAAATGATTAAATTAATTATTGGGTTACCTTCTTACCTTGCAAACATAATAAAGAGTTTTAATGGGAACACTCAACCTTAATAAAATATTCGTGCATACTTGCCTGCATGTGTGACCCTTTTACCATATAAGAAATTTAAGACCGTAGAATGAACTTAAGCTTTGCACTCGATGGGACCTCTAGGTTAGGTAAATAAAACCCCTAGTTGGAGTTTACCGTCATAGTCATTAGGTTTAGCGACATTGTCGTGAACCCATATTTTAGGAATGTCATGGTCCAACCTATCCAGAGTATGCGGTTTCCTTCTAGATTTGGTAATCGAGAAGAATGTCCTCTCTTTAGGTCGACACTAGGCTGAGTGGTGAAGATCACCTTGGAAGTCACCTTATGAGTCCTTGTTAGAAGGAATGACTAAGCGGTGTAACCTTCCCATCTGTGGAGTAGGTAGAGATATTACTCCCTTGTATCCTATTGGATTTCCGGGCCTTACGAAATTAGATCTAGAAATTAACTTCATCAGTGAATGAAATCCCTGTTGGATCCAAACGACCTAAATGAAGATCATGATATAGTTGTTCTATGTCTTGCATTCTCGTTAGTGAACCCTTTTGTCCCTCGTAGATAAATGTCTTGTCTTGGGCTTGTGAAAATTTAGTGCCTTGATCTTTCACAAAAGGATTATAGGGTAAATACATTTTAACCTTAATCACACCTATAATAGAGATTGAAGCCCTGGGTGAAACTGGAATTAAGCTTAACCATGTGCTTCTTTAATATGTCAGACAAGTACTTTTGTAACTCTTGTGTTTAAAACGATAGTAATAATGAGATCCTAGTGCGACGCGAAAGTAAATCATATGAGAGTAAAACCAAAAATTTGAGGTTAGGAATAATGTCACTGGGAGTCCTTATGACTTAGTTTAAACATCTTCATGTGTTACAAAGAATATAAATTGCCTTGGTGTGACCAAACTTTGAGAAAACAAAAGATATATATAAATATAAATGGAAGTCCATAAGTTTTTGAACTTTAACAACCATGGTAGTGAAATAACTATTCCGTGATCGATGGATGTTCTTGGGGAAAAAAAGCTATTTCGAATCTATGTCTCCCTCAATGCCAAGATTTCATCTTGTCATCACGTTAGTTGCACTTGTGTAGCAAGGGTAAATTTTAAACATTAAATAAACGTTTGAGAAGCATATTCTAAATATAAGAACAAGATAATCCAGTAATGTCTATGTGATTTGAATTGTGCCAAATAAGCAACTAAATTATGGATAGTTCCACGATGCATAAAGGAAGCCAACCTAAATTGATCGAACTATAAATTAAAGGTGGAATGAGCTTAAGATCTTGTAGATTAAAAAAAAAAGAAGAGAAAACTATCCTTGCACAATAATGTTCTTAGAATGTTAATCGTAATTAAGATGCAATTAAAGAAATGATGTGTTGTGGGTTCGCCAATCCTTGAGTCTTTTGTCTCGTGGTTGGGTTTTTGCTAGTACTCTTTCATTTGGAAAAGTGTGGTATAAACAGGTATATGGCGTAGTCATGTGTCTATGTGTTTTGGTGGTGATGTAGGTGTCGTATATGTTGTTGAGTTGTTCTACTTGGAGTCCTTGTGGCATTTTGCATTGAGCAATGTAAGTCAAAAAAATTATCTGGTATTTTCTTGTTGTGTTTGGGTGTGATCATCTCAAATTACTAGCTTACACAAGGAATGGAGATATCAAGCTATGTTCTTTGAATGAAACCTTCTTTCCGATAACTAGAAACTAAAAGAATTATTCAAAATAGCGTAAAAAATGATCAAATTTTCTTGGTATCCTAATCCATCAGACCCAAAAATACCACTGGACTTGTTATTCTTAATATATAACACTCTTGGAGCTCTAAATATTTCACAAGCTATAGAAAAAAGGAGATATATGTATTGGGTAACATTTCTTTGTATTAGATTGTTCTTGGATATCTTGCATTTCCCACCTTCAAAATATCAACTAGATGAAAGGAATCAAATTGTGATGACTCTATTTGAATGTTCTTCCTACTCTATGTCAATACTAATAAGAATGGGTAAGTAACATAACATTACGGTGAGTGAAATAATTCCCATGCGATGGGAAAAATAAGATAGCTATATTGGGTAAGATTTCAGTACCGAATTGTTCTTAGATATCTGGCATTTCCCTCCTTAAAAATATCAATAAATGAAAGGTATCAAATTTTGATGACTCTCTTTGAATGTTCTGCATACGTAGCGAGATGAACCCTTTTTAGTTGAATACTCTATGTCAATACTAATAAGAATAAGTAAGACACATAACATTATAGTGAGTGAATGAGTAAACCTAAACCATGAGCCTAAACCTTGAGCCTTAACCCCGACCCCTAAACCCAAACCCCTAAACCTTGAGCCTTAAACCCTAAACCTTGTGCCCTAAACCTTGAACCCTGACCCTTAAACCTTAAACCCTAATCCTTAAACTTAAAACCCTAATCCCTAAACCCTAAACCATAAAACCTAAACCCTAAATCCTAAACCCCGACCTTAAACCTTGAACCTTAAACCCTAAACCATAAATCCTAAATTTTGAGACCTAAACCTTAAACATTGAGCCCTAAACCATAAATCGTAAACCCTCAAACCTAAACTTTACACCTTAAACCCTAAACCATAAAACCTAAATCCTAAATCCTTAACCCTAAACCCTAAACTCTAAACTCTAAATCCTAAACCCTAAACCCTAAACCCTAAAACCCTATTTTTACTACTCGGAACCTTAAACCCTAAATGCTAAGCCCTAAATCGTAAACCTTGAGTGGTAAACCCTATACCCTAAACCATGAACCCTAAACCCTAAACCCTAAACCCTTAGCCCTAAAACCTAAACCTTAAGTCCTAAATAGTAAACCCTCAAACCTAAACCCTAAACCCTAAATCCTAAAAGCTAAACCCCGATCCTAAATCATAAACCCTAAACCTTGATCCCTAAGCCCTAAGCCCTAAAACCTAAACCCGAGACGAAACAGAACCCTAAACCCTTAACCCTAAACCCCAAGCCCTATACCCTAAACGTTGAGCCCTAAACCATAAATCCCTAACATTAAAACCTAAATGCTAAACCCTAAATCAAGCCCTAAACCATAAACCTTAAACCATAAACCCTAAGATATTAACCCTAAACCCCAAGCCTTAAACCACGAGCCTTAAACCATGAGCCCTAAATCCTAAATCCTAAACCTTGAGGCTTAAACCCTAAACCATGTGCTCTAAACCCCGACCCTTAAACCTTAAACCCTAATCCATAAACCCTAAACCCTAAACCCTAAACCTTATACCCTGAGCCCTAAACCCTAATCCCTAAACCATGAGCCCTAAACTCTAAACCCTAAACGTAAAACATAAACCCTAAACCCTAAGCACTAAACCCTAAGTCCTAAACTATAAAACCTAAACCCTAAACCCTAAACTATACACCCTAAACCCTAAACCTTAAACCATAAACCCTAAACCCTTAAATCTAAACCTTGAGCCCTAAACCTTGAGCCCTGAGCCCTAAACCCTAAACCCTAAACCCTAAACATCGAGCCCTAATTCTTGAGCCCTAAAACCTAATCCCTAAACCATGAGCATTATACCCTAAACTATAAACACTAAGCCCTAAACAATATTCCTAAATATTCCTAAATTACCTACAACACTTCCAATATTCTCTGACATCACTTCCAAATACTTAATATATTTCTTAAACTCTCGTCGAGTGTGTTTGATTAGTTGAAAATTCCCTTTTAGGCCTCCAGAGGAAGTTATCTTCCATGAAGTCACACTAAAATCATCAATAATAGTATCTAATCATCCCTACACATTGAAACAAAATTAAAAAATACCTTGTTAATAATTTCTTTTGATCCATGTTTAGAGTGGTGCGAGCGAGGTTGGCTAGAGGAAGGATGCACCATTGACGAGGAAGTGAAGATGCATTCCTAATCTTGTAAAGTTGGTATTCTTCCATAGTATGCTTTTACCATATTCTAAGAAAAATAAAGGATTCAACTCCATGCTCATGGGAAAATTCATAAGTCCATATATTTGATTAGTTTATTACCTTTTGGAGTTGTGATTTTTGTAAATTCTAATTTTGACACATTTAACACTCCTACAAATGTCAATAACCAATACAAAAGGCCCCAAAACCTAAACAATGACTATATTATTTCCCAAAATAGACATCGATTGTATAATTTAAACCCTAAAAGCTTTAGGCTGAATGCTGAAATTGTACAAAATACCTATGTACTGACTAGGTTAGAATATGAAAACCATCTTCTAAACCATGACAGATGGAGCTATGAAACTAGTTCCATAAGGTGGAGAGTGACCCTAACTTCTTCTATTTACTAAAATAAATTTAAAGTATAAGTTTTTCTTTTATTAATCTTTATAATAAAGTATAAATATTAATAAAAGAAAAACTTATACTTGAACTATTTTTTAGTAAATATATCCCTCCCATAAGCACATATACCACATAAAAAATAGGAACACGCTCGTGTTATATCGTGATTGCATTTCATATTCTATGGGTTTGGGAATCCCAATCCATAGGCTTGGACTTGCCTTGGATATTCCACCCTAAGGCTTAGACTGTGTAATCTGTGAATAAATCCATGTTTAACAAAAAAATCAAAATATCACATGTATTCCTCAATATCTTATGCATTATAACATAATATTCCAAAAACAATTATACTACGATGTTAAGCTCGGTTTTACCTTGGTGATGATATATTTCTTTCTAAAATCCGATTAGTTTAAGGCTTTCATCCTTAATTTCTTTCACTAGTGCCCTCTTTTCTTGTCAAAACATATGCATACATTTTTGTACACAACTTATGATTTTTTCATCCAAATTCAAAAAAGAAACTCTTCTAAACTCCATTCTACACGCACTAAAAAAAACAAAAAATTGACTTTTTTTTTTCCAAATTTATAAAGGGTGCACACATAAATATTTCATTTTTGGGATGTGTGCACTTTGAAACTTAATAAAAACTTATATATTCATCCTAAAATTCTAAAAAAATAGTGGGTCCTTGTACATGGAATTAGCTAACTTTCTACCAAAGGGATTTGAAAAATATTTCTAAAACTCAAAAATGGGGGCGCGACGCACAATAGTTTCTTATCTTTTTGACACAAAAATAGACGTACTTTGTATGCGCACCACATTTGACCCTCTTAATCTCCACCATTTTAAAAAATATTAATTGTTTATAAACTAGATTCGAGATCTACTATACTTATTCTTATCACTTTGTAAAATTTTGAGCATATGCATGCCAAATTATTATATGAAGTTAAGGTTTCGCTGATTTCAGGAAAATTGTGTCCCTTTTTGACCCCTTTTGGCCCCCATTTCAATGCACTTACATTTTTTCGCCTTCTCTTCAGCTCGGTAATCCACTGGACCTCTTTACCATTAACCCTTTTATCTTCAAGAAATGTTAGAATGGTGCCCCCTTGTTTAGGTTTCTCCGAGCAATTTCTACCGCCATTTGTTTAAAGCATTGCTGACTTGCTCATTAGTGAGTTATGTTGGCTTCACCGTTAAGAGTTCCTTTAGCACCTTCTTTAATTTATGCATATCAAATGCTTCTTCAACGATGTCAAAATCTAGTTCGTCCATATGAGTCTCGCATACTACATGACATCATATTCTTATATTTATGGACATACCCTCTGCGTTGATCATTTCCCATCTATAGAGTTTCTCCGTTGTTACAAAAAATTGAAACTACATACGCAACACCTTTGATTGATCATCAATATAACTTACTCGATGCATGTGCATGACATCATCCTTCTTCCTTCTTTTTCCAAAGTGTATTTTCCTGTCAATATGTGCTATTCAACTTAGGTGTGCACACTGGTTCTACCGCCATGCGAAACTTCATCCCTTATTAGTATTCTATCTCCCTTTCCTTTTTCTTCTCCCTCGGGATGTTCTCCATGCACTTCATGTACCTTGTGTTCCTCTCGCATCATGTGTGACACTCACCCCCTTGTGCTCTTCTTCCTCAAATTCATGGATTAGAGCTTCTTGTTCTTCTACTTCCTTCTCTTGGATGAGATCCTCTACTACTTCTTCCTCATCAATGTCACCTTTACGCACCAACCTTCATCTCCTCTTCTTTTTTCTTTTCTGGGCTTGGCTTAGGTGGAGTGACTTTTGGTGACTTCCTCAATGGTTCGAAGTTTCGCGCCACTATCTTGTTCCTCGCATGTTATCTTCAACATGCTTCGATGCTTTGATCAAGTGCGCCACTATCTTCCTTTTCTTCCTCTTCCTCCTCCTCATCCTTAGTATTTTCCTCTTTTTCTTGCCTTGGAGGAGTGACCTCACGTGTTTACCTTATCCCAACCGTATGCCTACCTTTTGGTGGCTCTAGGATATTTAGTTCATCCTCAATATATTTTCCATCAACCAACTTGGGTTTCAAGTATATGTATATCTTGGATGCTTCTTGGATGCTTCCTTGTTACCAAGGCCAGCAAGGCCATGGAATTGATGTTGATATCATAGTCTCTACATACGCTACCTTCCCGGGATATACATATTTCTTTCACACAGTGTATGGTAATAAACATTCACCTTATTTGCATCAAACTTGATCTTGCGCGTGTCATAAAACCTATAAATAGACATCTAGAAGTATCTTTCTATGAATGCATATGGAAGCTTGCACCAAGGGCTTTTTGTACCAATCTTCAAGTAAAATCTGCAAAGGCGAAATCTTTGGTAAACCACAAAATCTTTCTTGCCCTCTAAAACTAAGAGAAAATCCCTTGGGATGCGCTATTCATGTTTGAATGCCTTGCGTATTTTCCTATACCACATGTCCACCCGTAGTTTATAAGCATTGGTTATTCTGTAATATGTGTACTATGTGAATCCTTTTTGAGGATTTGTTATCTTGTGAGTACTTCCACATTTTATCATTTGGGCCGTCTGGGACTCTAATTTCGAAAAGAAAATTGAAAGGAGTATTGCTCCCCAGGTTATCTTGTCACCCACGTGTGCTTCCTCTATGATCCCTTCGTAATGAAGTAAATGAGGTTGTATACGGTCCCTTCGACCATCTTCTCGTGTAATTTGGATCCATATTTTATTCACCTCAGTCAACCTCTCCTATGCTCCCAAATTTGTAATCATTTGTGTGGTGACCCTTACAATTGGGTTAGTAAGTTTGGAAATATCCATGCACATGACCCCCTCTTTGGTACTTCAACACAACGACAACACCTTCTATTCCTAATTCATCATCCAATAATATCTCTATCTTTGCGCCCAAACTATGCAATCTAGTGACCCTCTAATTCAACTATGAGGTAATGCACATCCTCCTACCTATAAAATAGAAGAAGTCCTCGTGGACCCATGACATCAACCATTGGTAGAGGCATTTAGGCTTGCTAAATAATGACATCTCATACGATTGAAGGAATCTGAGCCCTCCTGCACACAGTATCCTTTATCATCATAGTTCAAATTTCCATTAACCGTCCTTTGGTTTGTCTTATGTATTAATTCGTTCTCAATTTTATGCTTATTTGAGTATGTGCGATGATTGTAGTCATTGAATTTGCATTTTTTTGTGGGACTCCCAGATATGTCCCATAATTACGTCCCCAGATCTTTGCATTTCTAAGAAGTGTTCTTATGGCACTTGTTCTACCTCTACCTCTATTTCTTTCTTCTTTCCTTTTCCCTTAGTTTCCATCGTGGATGCCCTTCTGGTGCCATATTGTAATCTGCACAAGGTTCTAACTTCTTATCTTAAAATCTCATGCCCTAAGTGGTGAAATCCTTCTACTCAACCCGCGCGTGCAATAAAATACTATGTTCTCATTACCTTCTCTTACTTCATTAGTATTCTTTAATCAAATATGTGCGCTAGTTCCATTCTATGTACCTCTGGTCGAAGAACCCTGTAAACCCTAGTTTGCAACCCTCACACACTTTCCACACTTCAAACTTCCTTCAAAGGAGCTCCATAACTGATCGTGTTCTTACTCGATTCTTCAAGTTCTCACACAAATTCACACAAGTTCACACAATTTTTTCAAGTTCACACTCTTGATGCTCAAATTATTCACAAGGAAAGGTAAAGAATGAACCCTCTTTGGCACCCTTTTGATAGAATTCCAAATTTTTATTACATTAATTTCTTATCACCTACCACCGTACTACAACTTTAAGTATGGTTTTAATTTTTCTTCAATTTTCTCTGCTTTCTTCCGCGTCTTTGCAGTTGTAAACTTCTAGTGTGGTTACTACTTCCAACCCACATACATCATTGTGCATGCTTTCCTGATCTGTAACACATCTTTCCCCTATGCTTTATACCAAGTAGTCTATTCTACTCTTGCTATCTACCTCGCATTACAACGTGTAATCTCTTCCTCGCATGGTCTATAACTTGAGTAATTATTCCTCCATTCTTTGCACCTATTGCACCTTTTTTATTTTTCTTATGTGCACCGTATCATACCTTTCCATCATCACATGTACACCTGCACCAACTTTCTTACAAGATCCAAGATGTCGACTAATTCTCTTTTTCATGCATGTGCACCTGGTTCACCCCACACTAAGTGCATGTATAGTCCTCTATGCATAATCTCAATAGATAATAATCGGTTTCCTATGTGCAAGTGCACTTATTACAATAAAACAAAAAAAGTACAAACAACTGAAATGTAAAAACACAAGACATAAAAGGGAATCCTAATCTAAATGGCAATATTTCATTATTACAAACACCGAGAAGCTTATTTATAGTAGGGATTCAACCTACTCCCATTGAAGTAACTAGGAAACATGGTGCCATCAACACCTGTAATTGACATGCACTTGATTCAAATATCTTGGTTACTACAAAGGTCCCAACCAATGCACCTTCAACTTTCTTGGGTGGCGCACAAACTTGGAGTCATAAAGAAGCACCATATTTCCAACTTCAAATGAATTGTGCTTTATGTGCATATCCTACCAAGCCTTCTAAGTATTTTGGTTCCAACATGAAATTACATGCCACTCATATAATTGCATTAGTTTATCAATGCACTCTTCTAGAACCTTTTCATATGACAATCCACATGCGCACACAATACGCAAGAATGGTAACAAAAACTCCACATTTAGTACTACCTTTATGCCAAACACCAATGGAAAGGGTGTGGCCTTGTTCAACCTTTTATACATGGTCCTATAAGCCCAAAGTACAATTAATACTTTATCATCCCAATCCTTTCTTCCAACATCAAAATTTTTTTGTAAGTCCTGTCTACAAATATTGTTGAAAGCTTTCATAGTATGATTAGTATGAGGGTGATAAGGGGTTGTTTTATGATGTGTCACCATAAACTTTGCTAACAAAATTATTATTGTATCATTCAAGAAACGAGTTCCTCTATCATTGGTCAAGCTTAATGGAAAACCCTACATGTTAATAATGTTTTCCCAAAGGAACCTTGCTATTGGGGCTACTGAGTACAATCCTTTGTAGGCACATCCTTTACTCACCGGTCGATAATCTATACAAGTAATTATGTAGCACACAATAGTCCTACGCATGGGTGGTGCAATAGGTCCTAAAATTCAATGGACCACTTCTCAAAAGGTTCCATGTTCGCTATAGGTCTCGGGAATCTCATCCTTACTTCAAGTTTTCCATTTGATGACAATGATCACATGCTTTAACAAATGCCTTAGTGTCCTTGTACAAAGTCTCCCACCAAAGTCCAACCATAAGTATCTTGTGCACAATTGCATCGATGTAATATATTCTGTAATACCTCCATGAGCTTCCTCTATAATAGATTTGTGGTCATCTTTATAGAACACATCGGTGCTAGACCTCATCTCTTCCCATTTTGCACAAGTCACCTCTAATTAGTTGATAAGGTGGTGCACATATAACAAGCTGATTTTTCTCTAGGGACTTCACTCCTTTTGACACAAGTCTAGTGCGTAAAAATATTGCTATATCCTCCAAATCCATGGGTGCACGATTCAACTTGAACAACTACGTATCAGACATAGTATCCTCAATAATCTATGTTTCCTCACTAAAATTGATTCTTGATAATTGATCAAGACTTGAATTGATCTTGCCTAGCTTTATAACAACGATGAAATCAAACTCCTGAAAAAGAAGTATCCATGCGGCCTTGCAAAATAGGCTTGTTGACCAAATATTTCAATGCCATATGATCTTTATAGAAAATAAATGGTGTAGCCAACAAGTATTGAAAAAACTTATAAAGGCGTAGATCATAAGAAATGCCTCGCACTTTTTTGTAGTATGATTCTTCTTTGTTGGTGTCAACTTCTACTTGCAAAACATACGAGGTGATCCACATTACCCTCTCCAGGTTATGCCAAGACGTGTCGATCATCACCGTGCTAGAGGCATCAACATGTACATGAAAGGGGTTGTTCCATGAAGGAAAGCATAGAATTGGTGCAGCAGTGCAAGCTTCTCCTTTAGTGTCTTAAATGCCCTGTTGTTGCACGTTACCCCAATGAAATTTTCCTTTGGCCTTAAGAAATTCCTCTCTAGTGGCAGAATAGACTTTGCATATCCCTTAATAAATTTTCTATAGTAACCAATATGCCCCAAAAATATGTGCACTTCACTCGATTGGTAATATTTTCTAATCCCAAAATCACTACTATCTTAGTTGGGTCTACCAAAAATTCCTCCTCCAAATGATGTGCCCAAGAAAAGTGCCAAATGGTGTAACAAAAATACACTTCTTAATGTTAAGGTAAATGCTCATTACTCGCATCTTTCAAACATCGCCTTAAATTATCACAATGATCCTTTAGCAATCTATAAACAAAGTCAATCATTAAGGTAAACCTGTAAGAAATTGTGAATGAAATCATGGAAGGCCTGCACAACTATGCATGAGAATACGAGAGACACATTCTTCAATCCAAATGGCATAACAATATATGCAAAACTTCCCCATTCAGTGGTGAAGGTGGTATTTTTATGGTCTTCGTGCGTAATGTGCACTGATAATGATATCTTGAATATCCATCGATAAAGGAGTAAATCTCATGCCCTATGTCTCCTTTAAGGATTTCTTCTATAAATGGCATAGGAAAAGGATCCATCACACATGATGCATTAAGTTCCCTATAATATTCATAGATCCTGATCCACCCATCCTTATTGATGCCGATTACCATAGGGATAACCTACTCAGACTCTTCATTGGTTCAATGATCCCATACTTAAGCATTTTATATATTTATTCCTTGACATGTGCATGCAAGTTTGGATTCATTTTGTAAGGCCTCTTCCAAACTAGATGCACACCTTATTTTAGCTTAATCTTCATCTCTCCCAATGATGGGTGAACTCCCTTAAACTCATGGGAACAAATCCTAGAAGTTGGGAAAGAGCTCAATAATATTTGATACCTCTTGTTCTAACCAGTAATCGCCAATAATGGCCTCCTTGGGCACATCTTCAATACCGATGTTTACCTTCTTTTTCTTCATGGGTGAATGGTATGCATGGACATTTTCATCTACAATGTCCATTACTTCACGTGCACCTTTTGTATGGATAATATCCAAATTATCAACCTCTTCATCATCCATGAGATAAACCATTTTACCCTTCTCTTTCTCTTCCGGGAGTGGCCCATTTGTATCTCCTATATCTCTTAAGTATCCAGAACACCTCTCGGAATCAGTTCACTAAGTAACTCGAGCATGAACTCCTCTACTTTTACACTATCCCCTAAAGTGATGCCCTTCATGATCTATAAAGATTTATGGAATCGAGGGTTATTTGAAAAATAATCAAATGTATGTACCATACATGCATTCATATCTCCCCAGCTTGCAGCATCTTGCTTAAGCTCAACATACACATACCACATGCATGCACCCCACCAAGCGAGTGGAATAGAACTTATGCACCCAAAGAGATGGTGGTAAAGCCTCCGGGCCTTTCCTCCATTGTCTCTCACAGTTATGAACATGTACAAAAGTAGGAGTCTTCCCATCATACTCATAGATAAGTGTAGGCACATTGCTCCGAGTAAACCTTGTTGAAAAGGTGATTCTCACTTCTCGCCAACCCAACAAGTTATCTCTATGTGTCACCCACCAACATGCTACTATTCCATGTAATGTATAAACCAACATGTTTCTTCAATCACCCTCGTTCTTCCAGTGTTCCTCCATGGTGTACAAGAAAGACTTAGGATTTTCTTCACCAATGTATCTAGGTAACTAAACTTTTCCCATGCACCTAACAATGTGCATTCAAATTATCCTGGTTACTCTTCCTTTCATCTCGCACCCAACCATACAATACGTGCCACAGGACCAATTATCACAAGAAAGATTGGTGATATCACTCAATGACTACGCATCTTCTCACTGAAGCATGCCTTCTTTGGATGGTTCCATAGTCTAGGGTCTCACACAATACACACATACATCCTATTCATACCTTCTTCACTCAAAGGCTTGATGTAAGGTGTAACTCTTGCCTCATCTAGAGGTATGTTCACATGCTCATCCTTATTCTCGAAGCTTGGGTATCCCTTGTTCAAGTGTAGATAAACATTGTTTGTATAACACTAGGGTCATCCAAGTAGATCTAGAAAGTTATCTACTTCAGAAAGCTCCAAAACCTCAAAGTTTCCAGTAAACTTGGTTCCATGAATTGTAATGGATGCATCCTTCAACACCCCAATAGGCATAGCCCTTGTTTTGTTTTCCATATATAACACATTTTAAGATGGCTATAATGTTGGTCTCCCCATCTGATTCCATGCATCCAAAGTTAACACATTTACCTCAATGCATGTATCTATTAGAATATTACTTACCAACCACCCATCAATCACTGCATCCAATGTGATCTCCTTATCATACTCATGGTTCTATGGTGGAAAGTTTTCATGTAGTATCTATCGCTCGTGCTCAACACCTATGCATGGTACCATCTCACGTAGCCATTCCCCTAATAATGGGATGGAATTTTCATGTCGTAGTAGTTTACAAATTTCCTTCACATTGTCTACATCTTTCATGGGAGTTCAACATTCCTCGCGCTCTCTCTCTCACCTACTCCTTCAAGCACTATAGCTAACCCTACAACTCTCTGATGACTCCCATAGTTTCTTGATAGACTTCCTTAGATGTGCAACATCTGGATACTTGGCATGTATAATATATTATCTTCTAATGAGTGGCTTAGCCTTAAGAGGATTGCGCGTGTGTGGTACCTCCACGCGAGCACTCACTAGCATGGGCTGTAATTCTGGATTAGGCATTTTCTTAGGCATCCATTAATCACCCTTTGTGTGATGCACCTTGATCATTCCTACGCCTTTGTCCTTTTTCTTATTCTTGCACATGTGCTCATAAAGTTCAGGACTATTAGGAAATAAGGGATAAAATATACTTGAACAATCCCTCAAAAAATTGCAATAGTAGAAACTAATATGCGAAAATATTATAGATCTCAAATAAAAGTGTAGAGTAAAATTAACACAACACAAAGAGACAATATTTAACGTGGTTCACTTGATTTGGGCTACATCCACATAGAATCACTTGTTATGATTTTATTACAAGCCACCGCTCTCTCAATACAATACCCAAATCTATTTGGAGCTATGCTAAAAAATTCTAGAGTATTCACACCTAAATTCAAACACATTTGCAATGTTACATCATCCCTACCATATTCACAAAACCACATAAGTAGAGAATTGCTTTAGAAATTTTACAAAACCGTGGGTATCAAAACCATGGGTCAAAATCATCCCATAAACCTATGGATCAAAAATCCCACCCATATGAGAAAAGCACGTTCTCCGGTATATTGGGCACATTTTTCGAGGCCAATTTTTTTTCTCAAGATAACTATGGAAAGTGTACAAGTATTCTTAGTATACAATCTAACAAGGATATTCCTCAACTTTATGCTATTTTCCACAATAGGAACATACTATATTATGGGGAAAATTACGTTGGTAATGATCTAGGGACCTACAAGTATAACAAGTCCCACACAGAAATCTACTTCTACAACCGTGACCTCTACTTATATATCTTCCACAAAATCCACCTCCATTGTTATGTTCTTCAAAAGGCTAGGCTTCATGTAGTTGAAAACTACTTGCCATAGTGGTTTGACGTTATCCAAACTTGTATGCCTCACGAATTTGATTTATTAACTTGAAATCCTTTGTATCATGAGTGTGTACATCAAAAATCTTTCTGTATATGGATACATTCTTCATCTTTACATGCTTGCAAGAGAGGGTAGTTTTAGAAAACGTGATTCTTATGATAGATCTCGCAAACAGTAATGTGCAGTGCACACACCATCCTACATGGGAAACTATCCTTAGTGTGTCCTTCAACCTCACAGTCTATACACCATATTCCACTTGTGTGTCTCATGCACTAAATTAGTAGAGAGCTTCTCCAAATTATTTTCCATTGCTTATATTTGTGTTTTCAAAAATGGGCTCACTCCAATATCAATACTCCCAAGTACTTGTGCACAAATCTGCTTCAAAGCCTCGCATGGGTCCGCATATGTCTTATGAGATAAAACCCTTCAAAACAATGTAAACCAAAAAAAAAAAACCACTTTGTGCAAGTTGACTTGGATGGATATAATAAGACAATTTAGACAAAAAGGTTTTAAAATTGCGCCATACTCTCTCACACTTTTTGAAAAACCATGTTTAATATCCTTGAGTATCTTTGATACTTTGTTGCTTAAACTCGGAATGTGAAACTCAGCCAAAAATGCTATGTGTAAAACATCATAATCAAGCTGCATTCTTGTTGAGCGGATTAAAGTGAAATACTTACGTAAGGAACACAAAAGTTTTGCATGAGAGAACATGGCAGTCAAAGGCGCGGAAGGATATGAGAGAAAACACGCGTGAAATATAAGGGTGGATTTGGGACTTAGCGATTTTCACATGTGCGGGCTATTTTTGGAGATAGCGTGTTGAGTATGCAAACTGGGTAAAGAGTTGCGTGACACGCATCAACTATTTTGGAAGAGTGGCTACGAAGCTCTTTGTATGGGTGTGGGCTAAGAATAGAATTACTACTACCATTTAACTAGAAGAGGTCTATTGCTAGCGCACTTGCATGTGTGGATGTGATTGTAAAGGCACAAGACTATTTTTCAGCATGTGACCTATTTTTGGAGTTAAGCAAGCGGTGAAGGGCAAGTTCCCACCCTTATAAAGATGTAATGATCCGGAGTACGAAAAAAAAGAGGTGTGTGTGAGAACTGAGTTATTGTGAAGTTATGCTACCAAATATGATGCACACATAAGATATGGTATTGTCTATTATAATAAGCTTATGTGTATTTATCATGTTTAATATAATGACATGTATTGGGTGAATCAGAGTGTTAATCCTGAGTATAATTTGTTCTTGCATGCTTGATTTCATTATGGCTATCATTTAAATCTGTTACTCTTGAGATCTAGATCTGAACATGCTTTGTAGAATGTTGTATTTATTTTGAATCTAAATGCATTAAGTCTTCATCATGCTAACATCTTGTAACAACAACCCTAAACAAGGGCCTGGTACCTTTATGTGCTTTGGGTGAGTGCTCAGTCTAGGATGAGTGATGTGTCAGTGTGCTTAGGCTTTTACTAGTAAATTCTAGGTTGCATCATTGGTTCCATTGCTAGGACCTCTTTTTCAGTTTTTTTAGGATGGTTCATGATGAAGACCTACTAGTTGACCCTAGCAAGTGTTGAGGAGTGGATACATGATCTAGAAGAAGAATACACACGGAGGTTCAACACTGGATCTAAGTTTAACGCACACACATGGGTGGAACAAAATATGTATGATAGCTAGTATGAGAGTCTCTTTGAAATTTTTCCAGTAGATTTGTATGAGTGGCTGATTGCTTATGTGTCTAAAAGGAATAGGAGGTATCACACACTTGTTTGGACGCATGAAGAATTTTAGGCCCTCTATGATGTTGATCGATTTGGACACACACTTTGTGGATGCTTGGTTTCATGGTGTTACGAACAGCTATATTCTAGAGTGCTCAATTTCCACATATTCTTTCCTAGAGGTAGCAAAATTCCAATTTGTAGGATATCCTAGGGGAACTTACCTTGATGCAGGCATTCAAGTGGTGATCAAAATCTTGATGGTAACCCTGAAATTGGAAAGCAAACCAATGAATAACTAAACCCCACCACACGCGGAGGTAGGAGCAGGTTTGGTGAAAGATGGAAAACCTAGTGACACAAATGAAGAGAGAAGAAATGCGGCTTGAGTATAATGAGGCGTGTGAGAGGGAGATAGAGAAGCAACATGATGTTGCAGAGAGAATGGCATTGAGGAGAGATGGCTCATGAAAGATTTGGAGCTCACACAGAAGGCATGAAGTCGAGCATTAAGAACTTCTTCATTTGGGCAAGCATGATAGGGAACCCTCCTTTTGCTCACATGGAATCACACCAGCAGAGATGACCTGGGCCACGGGCGCACATCCGAGTCTACCTGGAAACCTTACCCTTGCACTTGGTATTCTAGTATTTAGTGATACAAATAGTCAGCATGATAATTTAGGTAGTGGGAGAACATGAGTAAGTCATATAACATGCACATCGATGGTAGCACAAATGTCTTCATTGTTGTTTGGGGTACCTTTTCAGGTGTATCTTCTGCACAGAATTCAGGCACGTATAATTTTGGACTCTCTTCAGGAGTAGAAAACACACTTCAGATGTAGGGGTGTAATTCGGTACCACTATTAAGACATAGGGAAGTACATCTTTCGGTGGCTCCAGCTATAGGTTCAAGATCGGGAGGTATAGGTGGTTCTAGTTATGGTGGATCTGGAGGTTACAGAGGTCAGGGGAAACACAAGAGGTTCTAGATCAAGTGGGCGGGGTGGTCCGTACCAACCCTAGAATATTTAGATGGAGATGTCTCTTTGTCTTCCGGAGTATAGGGCCATAGAAGATGATCTTGTTAAAAATGTGCACATGTGTGAAATATTTTGGCACGTAAAGGGAAGTAGGACTTCGAGTGCAAGGCAAGTCAATTCACCACTACATTACAAGGGCACGCACATAAGCTGGTACAATTTTTTTACCCCTGATCAAACTATCGTAGATGATGTAACTTTAAAAGATGCTTTCTTTAAAGAGTTTTGATCCATAGGGATCCGAAATAACTCTACTTCATCAGAAACAATCAGCACAAAGAAGGAAAATAATGAAACAAAGGTTCTGTCTTTTAAGTAATAGGACCGCCACCCCCGCACAGGTGGTGGTTATAAACGCCGAAACGCGCCTTGACTAGGGCGGCGGTCCACAGCTATTACGGACATAAAACAAAATTCAAAACGAACAACCTCTGAATTTGAAAGGATGTTTGTTTCTCTTCTCCTTCATGACCTTTCCCATTCTCCAATGCACGAGAGGACATGAGAAAGGCTATAAATACATGATTGTAGAAGTGTAGAAGATCATCGAAGCATGGGAGCAAGTGAGCAAGAAATCTTAGTGTTGGAAATTGTATTTTGTAGAAGAAAGGAGTGTTGAGACAGAGCAAACAAGTAACTGAAAGGAAGTGTTGAGATATTATCTACTTCTCTTTCTTACTTATTGTAAATTCTATACCTGTTGATTTAAATTGGCCAATAGAAGTGGGAAGAAAGAGCAATTGCCCTTCCCGACTAGTTTTTCCTCCATTGGAGGTTTTCTAGGATAAAATTGTTGGTGTTATGAGCTTATATTCTTTCCTTTACTACAATTGTTGATTCTAAGCACAATAGTAATTCATTCACTAGCTATCTTTGTTATTTTCTAATAGAAAGTAAACAACAACGATTAATTTGTGATTTGTGAATAATTCCAAAGTTGAAGAGTTTACATATCATTTTCACATTCCCAAGTTCAAGAAAAGGAATATAAGTGCTCTCAAGGATATTAAGCAAGGAACTACTGAGAGTGTCAGAGAGTATGATAATCATTTCAAAACGCTGTTATCTAAGATTTCTTATGATATTCATGCAAGCAAACATGCACAATGGTTTGTTGGAGGTCTGATTACACCTTTTAGAAGGGCGCTATCACATAATATATATATTGACCCATGTGAAGCACTTCAATTAGCTTTACACGCTGAGCCAGTAGAAGTATAGACACTAGGGTGAGCCCATTTTTAGAAGCACAAATTACAACTATGATGAAACAATTGGAGAAGCTATTAGAAAATTCAGCACATGAGAAGCGCATAGGGATTTGGTGCATAGATTATGAAGTGGAATGTCACACAAAGGATAGTTGTCCCTGTAAATCAGTACACTCATTACTTTTGGACTGTGAGATATGTCATTTAAACCATGATGCTAGCTTGCTACCCATTATTACAATGTGCAATATGGAAGAATATCTCTTATTCTTGTAATATTTATAGGTCCATGACTCATGACACGAAAGAATGCCGATTGATTAGTCAGATCCATGATGCTATAGACATAGGTGTACGATAGACATGAGTATCAGATAACTCTAAAGGCAAGAGCGAGCATCAGGATCAAGATCAAAATCAAGTGCGCTATGATCATAATGAAGGGAGTTTTGAAGGAGGTTGTAGTAGAGGTCGAGGATACCATGGTGGATTTAGAGGATGAGGCCATGGTGGTGGACGAGGTGAGTTCCCTCTTAGAACATGTTATACATGCGGATCCTTGACCACTACAGATGCGAATGTCCTCGAGAATATTACATGTTCTTTCTATGGAATGGATCATAGTTATGATGAATTGCCCGGACTTGTATGAGCATCTTAACAAGCAGAATAAACAAGAAAATAAAGGCACAGGATGGTTTAGGATACAATGCGTTTGTGAAAACCAGTGGATGCCTAAGTTGGAACAAGAATCTGAGGCATTGCAGGTAAATATCACTACTGTCTTTGAAGCAAGCGGCGCGTGCCAAACAAACATTGCAACAAAAGCATATCATCACTAAGGAGGAGGTTCTACATGCACGGTACCCAGATCTTGTCCATCAGAAGGAGGTTTATCAAGAGACCATGGAGGTACTAAGAAATCTTTAGGGTGAAATACAATATTTAAAGGAGCAATCATGGAAGATGGAGTAAAAGAAAGTATAAGAAATGGTCAATCTGATATGGATGACTTGAAAGAAGTGTGCAAGATGTTGTGCTAGGAGAATATCATTCCACTGTTAGGGAATTGGTTAAAGTGAAACACTCTCACATAAGTATTGAGACTGGACGATAGATCTGCATACAAATCTTATCCCTCATAAGCCTAGATTATGACAAGGAAATCACTTTGAATGCTTTTGTGGATGGGTGGATTTTTAAGTAATATATTGATTGATACCGGTCACGGAAGTCAATGTTCTTACTTTAGATGCATGGGTACAAATGGGGAGACCTCCATTGTAGCCCTCTTTGAATGTATTGTTCATGGCTAACCGGACTAAGGCCACTCCCATCGGAGTGTTAAAAGATGCATCCATTACCATACATGGAGCCAAGTTCACTAGATATTTTGAGGTTTTAGCACTTGTAGAGGTAGATAGCTTCCCAACTCTATTGGGGCATCCTTGGTGCTATGAAAATAATGTTGATCTTTGGTTCAACAAGGGTTATATCAGTTTTGAAAATAAGGAGGAAAGAGTTATTATCCCTTTAACAAATGGAAAATTTGTGCCCTATATTGAGCCTTTGAGTGAGGAAGACCTGAATAGGATTTATGTACGTGTCATCCTGGGACCCAGAGGTGCTTGAGCCATCTAAAGAAGGAATTATTTAGTGGAAAGATGCACAGTCTATTAGCGATACCACAAGTGTTGCTTGTGATAATTGGGCTCATAACACTTATGAGTTGGTAGGGCGCGAAGTCAAGAGTATATTTCTAGGGACAATAGACCACGTTGTATCAAGAGAATAGGTAACAACTTGGTACCTCATTACACTGGAGAAGGATATCCTATGATATTTATTTATGCCATAGAGGAACAATGGGTAGACCAATTGGAGAGACAAAATATGCTAGCATATTCCCTCGCAGGTTGGTTAACAATGCACCTTTGGTGGGTGGTTCACAAGGATAATCTTGTAAGATGGAATGAAATTAGGATTTCTCTTACTACTTTAGATTCTATAGGAGAAATGCACCTACTCGGATATATAATTATAATGGTAATCAACATGTTCAGCACCACGTTCAACAATGTGAGAGACTTGGATGGAGGGTAGGAAGCTTTACCATATTTTACGTGGGTGAACAAATTGTATTCCACTTTACAAGGTTGTGCGCATGCTTGGTATGTATATGTGGAACTCCATAGAGAGACTAGAAATTGGCAGGATTTAATTACAGGAATGACCTAGACATTTGACTTCTTCTCTACTAAACCTCTGGTAGAAGAGGCATTAAAGGTTATAAAGTGCTTAACTATGGGAGATAGTGCCAAGGCGGAAGAACTCATTTAGGATTTATTTGATGAGGAGACTTAGGAGCGAGTTTGTTGGAGAAACAGAGACAAATGCCACACTACTTAAGTGCACTTGCCTTGAGAAAGAAAAAGGAAAAATGGTCTACTTAGTGGATGATGAAGAAGTAGAAAATCTGGATGTAGAACATTCAATGGGTAGGTGGGAAGTGTTGGATAGTGCTAGATAAGACCACGCACCTATCATGAACCTATGAAGATAAAGAAAGTAAATATTGGATCAGATGTTGAGCCTAAGGAGGCCATAATTGGAGACTATTGGTTTGAATCTGAAGTGGAAAAAATCATTGAGTTACTATGGGATTATCAGGACTTATTTCCTCGGGGATACCATGAACTTAAAGGTGTGCATGAATCATTAGGAGAGATGAAGATAAATCTTAAGGAGGGGTGCACACCTAGTTAGAAAGAGACCCTATAGGATGAACCCCAACTTGCGTGAAAAGGTCAAAGAAGAGATTGACAAAATGTTGAAGTCTGGAATCATCAAGCCCCTGGATGAGTCAAAATGGGTTAGTCTAATGGTGATCAATATCAAGAAGGATGGTCGGATTAGGATTTATGTGGACTATAGGGAGCTGAACGCTACATGTGTGACTGATCCCTTTCCTACACCATTCACTGAAGAAATACTATAAGGTGTTGTGGGCAAAAATCTATTCATTTACAAATGGATTCTATGGGTATCATTAGGTTAGGATTGCACAGGAGGATCAAGAAAAGACTACTTTTACTACTAAATGGGGCAACTTTGCCTATATTGTGATGCCCTTTGGTCTGAAAAACACACCTGCTGTATTTTTTGCATAGTTGTTCAAGCATTCAAAGATTTTATTCACAACTTCTTGTAGGTTTATTTAGATGATTGGACGGTGTATGGACTTGTTAAGGATCATTGTGACAATCTACGCTTAATGTTTGAAAGATGTAGATAGTTGAGTATTTCTTTGAACATCAAGAAATGTGTATTTTCTATGCCATTTGGAATATTGTTAGGACACATCATCTGCAAGGAAGGTTTGTTGGTTGATCCAACTAAGGTTGTAGTCATTATCGATCTAAAGAACCTACTAGTCAAAGTGAGGTGTGCGGATTCTTGGGTCACACTGGATATTATAGAAAATTCATAAAGGGGTATGCTAAGGTTGCCACACCTTTGGAGGAGTTACTAAAAGGAAAAGGGATGTTCTACTGGGGAGAACTGCAGCAGCGTGCATTTCGATACATTGAAGGAGAAACTTACTACCGTGCCTATTCTATGCTTTCCTTCGTGGGACCAACCATTTCATGTACATGTGGATGCCTCTAGCATGACCATTGGTGTGGTGTTGGCTCAGCCTAGAGAAGGTATTATAGATCATCCTATCTATTTTGCTAGTAGAAAGTTGACTCATGCAGAGTAGAATTACACAACTATAGAGCACAAAGCTTTGTCAATGATCTATGTGCTACATAAATTTAGATAATACCTGCTAGCAACACCATTTGTATTTTATACAGATCACATGGCATTGAAGTATTTAGTAAACAAGCCCATTTTATAGGGCACATATGCAGATGGGTACTCTTATTCCAAGAATTTGATTTCACAGTTGTGGTAAAACTAGGGAAAAGTAATTCTAGACTAGATCATCTATCCAGAAATACGATGGGAGAAGAAGCACAAGCAATTGAAGATACCATGCTCGATGCATAGTTATATAGGTTACAATACATGCCATCAAAATTAGAGGACATTGTTGTCTTTCTACGAATAGGTATGGTGCCAGAAGGAATGAAATCCTTAGAGAAGAAAAAACTTGTTATACATGCGGCACCCTATATGTTGATTAATGGTGACCTATACAAGTTAGGCTGGGATGAAGTATTGCATCATTGTGTACTGGAACATGAGCGCACAAATATCATGGAGGAGGCTCATGGTGGTATTGTAGGTGGGAACTATGCAGGTGACGCCACGCATGCAAGATTTTACTCATTGGATTATGGTGGGAGACCTGTATAAAGATTGTAAGGCATATTGCAAGGCTTGTGATCAATATCAGCGCCTTGGGAAACTAGGTCAATGAGATGAAATGCCTCTAAGACCTATTACTAGTGTAGAACCATTTGAGAAATGGGCTATAGATTTTGTGGGTCCTATTTCACCGATTGCACGCATGACTAGGTCATGCACTATATCATTACTTACATAGACTACTATCCGCAAGGTGGGAAAAAAGCAAATGCCTACAAAGGATTATACATTGGCTACATCAACCTAGGTTTCTATGGGAAAATATTATTACAAGGTATGGATGCCCTTTGAGTTTGACCAGTGATAGGGGCACACATTTTCTGAATGAGACAATCAGAATTTTATTAGATGAATTCATGATTGCACACCATAAGACTACACCATATCATCCTCAGGAAAATGGGATTTGAGGCTTTCAACAAGATTTTGAGCTAGACATTGACAAAAAATTGTGATGTTGGAAGAAAGGATTGGGATGATAAAGTTTCTATAGTACTTTGGGCATATAGAAAAACATACAAAGCTAAACAAGGCCACACCTTTTCAATTGGTGTTTGATGCGTGAAGCAATTCTTCTTATGGAATTCATGTTACCTTCTTTGTGTATTACGTGCGTGCTAGAGGTCTACATTGATGAGAAAGCATTAGAAGAATGGATTAACAAGTTGATTAAGTTGGATGAGTGATGAGAAATAACATGCTAGAGTCGAAGCAAGAAAAATCTAGGTAGAAAGCATGGCATGATAGGCACATTAGGGACAAAAATCTTGAGATAGGACAAATGGTGCTCCTTTATGATTCTAAGTTTTTTGTGCCATCAGGAAAACTCAAAGTACATTGGTTAGGACCATATGTTATCACTCACATACTTGAAACAAGAGCTTGTCAGTTAGAAATGCTTGATGGAATACGGTTACCCGGTTACTTCAATGGGAGTAGGCTGAAGCCCTACTATAAATAAGTCTTCTTGGTGTTTGTAATAAGGTAGTATTGCCATTTAGATTAGGTTTTCAATTATGTATTCCCTTAATGTATTTCCTTCTTCGTCGCTATGCTTTGTCAATTTAGTTGTTGTTTTGTGAAATAAGTGCATTTGCGCGAAGCTAATTACCATTTGTAGTATTTTTTATGCGTAGAGGACTGCACATACCATTTGTGTGGGGTGGTTATTGAGAAATGGGTACACATAAAGGAACAAACTGCTACAGGTGCTATTCAAAGTTTGAAGAGTTGGTGAAAAGAATATTGCTTCCAAATGAGGACCATGGATGGAGATAAATGAAGGAACAATATAATGTGAGGTAAGCAACGATTGTGGGGACTACGGGAGAAGGGCAATGATGATGAGGTACTTAGGTGCATGGAAGTGCATGAAGAGAAGCTTGTAGCTAGAAGGTAGGAAGGTATGCTAAAAGGTTATAGCTAAGGCGTGAATATGTACCACACGTAGAAAATTGTGAAAATGGTCAATTAATGAGGAATGTTGGTAGGTGAAGGAGTAATAAATGCACCAAATTTTTGAAAATCTATATAAGGAAGGGATACAAGTTCATTCTTACCATTGTAAATCACAAAATTTGAAAGAGCTAAGTGTGTGACTGAGCTGAGAAAGAGTATTAAGGTGTGAAGAGTGTGAAACCAGACATGTGAGAGAAGATTTTGTGTGGAGAAGCTTACGTCCCCATTGGTGAAGGGTTTGAGTGAAGAAGTAGAGCATTCAAAAGAGCTAGGCACATGTGATTTTGACTAGGAACATGTGGATTTGAGCTAGGGTTTGAGTTTGCACATTGTAGAAGCTAAAAGGTGAGTGTTTGAGGACAAAGAGTTGTGATTTATAGATGGCACCAAAGAAAGCACCTGCCGTAGGAGCAAAAGGGAAGAAGAAGGTGGAAGTAGAGGTCAAAATTGCTCCGAGAGAAATTTTTTAGAAATGCAGTACCTAGAAGGCATGATAGTGGGACAAGAATGGGATTCTCATGTCGAAAAAGCAAGATCAGTGACTACAACCACCACACATCTAGAGAACAAAAAGGAATTAGACGTGTTATTGAATACAAAGACAAACAAGTGCACAACCAAAGATATGTTGGTGTATGATGATGCGGAGAGAAGCTGTAAAGTAGATTGGAGTTTATAAGTTCATACGAACTCCCATACTTTGACAAAGTATGAACCTTTGTACTAGTGGCTGATGAGTAGGGTACATGAAGATTTCTTCTACTTCACCGGATGCAGGGTAAGGATTACCGCCACTCTGATTTCCACTATAACAAGATTGAGGGGCACATGAGTGGACCTGAATAGTGACTTAACAGATAAAGTAGCCATCTTGGAGATGTGGAAGGAGTTAGGATACACAAAGGGTCTGCGTGGAATGGATATCGATAAATTGAAGAAGTACTCGTGGTACATGCAGCTGCACATCTGGTCACTAAATTGAATGATCAAGAGAGATGGTCCCAGGTGAACACAATGTGGTTACACATTGCAAGGAGAATGTCACAAGGAACAATATACAACATAGTAGGCTACATTGTAGACACTATCATCGAGGAAGCGCACATGGTGAGAGAATTAGTTTTAATGCTGTCCTATTGTCCTTAGTATTTTTGGAGATCGGAGTGCCCGATGGGCTGAAGAATAAGATCTGGGAGTACCCCATGCAGAGTAAGTCCCTGGTGGAAAGATTTGAGAAGTACTTATGTGAAGGGTCAATGAGTGGGCCATTCAAACAAGGGAGAGATGTGGTATGACAGGTTCATGACATTGAAGAGGAGTGGCGCATCCCAAGGATTTACCTTCGGTGGTGGGCAAGGTAGTCTAGTTCATAGTATATCGAACTTTTGGCATTACACATTTTGTGATGAAGGATGGTACTTGGAGAGCCCCTAGTGTAAAATGCCATATGCCTTCACAACATGCTATTTCTAGGTTACAGATCCATTGGTTCAACAATGCTCGAACACCTGAATTTGTTGCAGACAAAGTAGACTGTGACTACCATACATTGCGTAAGACCTATGTGTATCCTAGGCAAACCACCTACATAGAGAGGCTAATATCAGATGTGATAAACATGAAGCCCGTGAGTTTGTGATTGGAGATAGTGGGGCTGCGCTATAAATACCTTTAGCTTAAGCCCAAAGTTGGAGGAAAAAAATATGTGGAGAACGAGTTCGCACTTCCAGGGCCACTTAAGGGAAAGCATATAGTGGAGAATGTACCAGCTCCAAAGCCCACTGAAACTATAGAAGTAGATGATGAAGAGGAAGAGCATGAAGACAATGGGCATTTTGGTGCATAGAGGATGAAGGAAACCCTCAGACAAGGTAGAATATGAGTGTGTAAGTAATCCACCCCAGACATAAGAAGAAGGGGATGAAGAATTGGAGGTTAGAGTAGACCTTGAGGAACGCCGCTTTAAGAGGGTGTTCAGGCAAACAAGGACTCAAGGTGCTACTACTCCCAATCAGTGTGGAGATCACCATGACTCTCTCCAGAAGGAGACAACTGAGAAGAGAAGGAGAAAATTGAAGCTGGATGAGGAGGTGGAAGAGTCTGAGGAAAGCACACCCGAATCTCCTACACCACTAGAGGATATGGAGGAGTTGAAAGATGAAGAAATGAAATATGAAGATGTGAATGAATGAGGGATAAGGGGTAAAGGAAGGAGAGATAGAGTAAGATACCATTTAGGACATTGAAGATCCAACTCAAATCTTGGCATGCTAGTTCCTAAGGGGCCAAAAAGTAAAAGGACAAGTGGAGAATTTATTGTTTCTTCCTTGGGATATGCTAAGGACACAAGTAATATTATTTTTGCCCGTTTCCAGAGCACGTTGAGCTATAAGGAGTTATATGGATGGGAGTTGATGGATGAGGACATGGCCACCACACGCACACAAAAACAACTATCTTGGTCTATATGTACACACACATGGATGAGCTAGACTTTGATGTATGAAGAATCTATGTGTCAAGAAGGTTGAAGAAGGCACCTCAGGCCAGACATATAACCGTGAAACCCACTGTTATGTTTGATGAGTAGGTAAGTAATGCACTTGGTGAAAGTATCTACCGAGGTGGCGTGGAGGAACATAGAAAAATCTGCCACTATCAAGGTGCTAAGGAGAGATCAAGGACAAAGATGCAGATTATCACGCTTGAAAGGAAAGAAGGTCTGGAGTAGAAGAAGAATGGGGTTCTTATCGGCATGGCAGAGGAGATCAGGGATCATGTCCTCAAGCAAGACCACACTTAGAGCCCAAGGTACCCAAAAAGTTCCCTTCAACTATGCACTATATGCACACATTAGATGATTTAGTGCTTGAGGAGGGATCGAGTTATGATGCCAGCACTAAAGGACCTTGAGTAAGAAGAGAGAGGGAAAAGTCTATGGTAATTAGAAAAATTTCATCATACGAGGCATTGCTTCAAACTCTGTGGGAGGAGCTAAAGAAAGTGGATCAAGCATTGAATATTTGTACAGCTCCGGAAGGTAGTCATCGAATAAGGACAATGGTAGAGGACAATGAAGTCCTCAAAGAAATGAAGGATGAAACATTGGGGCATGGGAGAGATTAACTTTGGTAAAGCAAAGTGTGAGGCCTTCTAGAATGGCCTAAGAGCCCCATAAGAATAGGTTGGATGAACTGGGAAAACTTATAGCGTAGAAGATGGATCTCTTTGGAAGAAGAATGTCTATAATGGCTAACATTATGTTAGTATTACAAAATGAGAAGGGAGAAATCACCCAGGATGAATTGGAATCTATTGTAGTGAATATTCCCAGAAAAGGCAGAGGCCATGCTAGGTGAGTGACAAACATTAGAGGCAAAAATAAAAGAAGAATATCCAGAACTCATTCTTCTAGTTGAAGTAGAGGTGATGATGCGAGTAAATACTTATTCTTTGTATAAAAATTCTTTTACATTCCTTCCATTACTTTATTCTTTATTGTTTGAGGAGTAGCCATTGCGGGGTGGAAATGCAGTTTAGTGTGGGGTAATGTTGAGTGGATGAAAGTGGAATACTTAGTAGAAGGCACACAAAGGTTCACGCGAGAGAATAGGGTACATTCAAAGGCGTGGAAGGATAGGGGAGAACACGTGCACGAATATAAGGGCAGATTTGGGACTTAGCCATTTTCACATGTGCGGGCTATTTTTGGAGATAGCGTGCAAGTACACAAACCAGGTAAAGACTTGCGTGACACACATCAACTATTTTTGGAAGAGTGACTACGAAGCACTTCACATGGGTGTAGGCTAAGAATAGAATTGCTACTACCAGTTAACTAGAAGAGGTCTATTGTTAGCACACTTGCATGTGTGGCTATGATTGTAAAGGGCATGGCTATTTTCAGCATGTGACCTATTTTTGGAGTTATGCAAGCGGTGAAGGGAAAGTCCCCACCCTTATAAAGATGTAATGATCTGCGTAGGAAAAAAAGAGAGTGTGTGTGAGAATTGAGTTACTGTGAAGTTATGCTACCAAATCTGATGCACACATAAGCTATGGTATTATCTATTGTAATAAGCTTCTATGTATTTATCATGTTTAATATAATGGCATGTATTGGTTGAATCAGAGTGTTAATCCTGAGTATAATTGGTTCTTGCATGCTTGATTTTGTTATGGCTATCATTTAAATATGTTACTCTTGAGATCTAGATCTAACATGCTTTGTAGAATGTTGTATTAATTTGGATATGAATGCATTAAGTCTTCATCATGCTAATATCTTACAACAACCCTAAAGAGGGTCTTGGTACCTTTGTGTGATTCGGCTGAGGGCTCGGTCTAGGTTGAGTGATGTGTCGTGGCGTGCCGGGATTTTACTAGTAAATTCTAGGCTGCATCATTGGTTCCATTCCGGAACCTCTTTTCAGATTGTTTTCAGGATGGTTCGTGATGAAGACCTACCGGTTGAACCTAGCAAGTGTTGAGGAGTGGATACATGATATAGAAGAAGAATACACATGGAGGACATAAAGGACTTGATTCATTGAAACAATGACCTTCATCATATATATAGGGGCCGAGACTTTCCCTTCAAAGCACCCATACACTCTCCTAATAATATGCATGCTTCAAAAAATACACTCGCATGCTTTATTTGCTAAAAATAGCCATGGGATCAAACCCCGCATGATTTAACAATAGTTGTTAATAATATATTAATCCTAAATATAAGTATTGATTAATCCTATTCTTAACATCCACCAAGTGTGTTCTATATCTGATTTTTTCACTTACTTGTTCCTACTCAAAGTCTATTTTTATCTTGATATGAAAAATCAGCTAAGTCCTTGCTTCATTTTTTTGTGTTTGTGCACAGTCTCATGTGCTAGTATATGAAACATCTAGGCATGCCTTCCCATGCACTACCCTTGTTCCTCTATGTGTGAATTCTTGCACGTAATCCTCTTACACTTCTTTTGTACTTAGTCAATTTCCATGTCCAACACTCAATTAGGTTAAAGAGTCTATATTTCTCCATTTCCAAGCATGAAAAGGTCGAGAGCCATGCCATAACAAGAGAAAATTCACCCAAAACATTGTCAAAGGTTTTCAAGGGAAAAAATATTTATTCACGCTATTGAAGCACATTACATCATAATACTACCATGTTCGGTACATTTTATATTATATAGTTATTTCACTATATTAATGTTAAGAGACATAAGGAAACTCATAGATGGCTACATTATTTCACACTCACACTCACTCTTGTAAATGTGTATAAGAGAGCTACATGAGACTGGATCCTACATGAGGGAATGTATTACAACACTTGTATTGAATAAGAAAGGGTTGAACTTGTTGGCTATTGGTGTTGTCATTGATGTAAAAATGAGTAAGGATCATGCAAGTTAATTGGTAGTGTCATTGATATCATGTGTTGTGTCATTCATTAATAAAGTTGATTGGTCTCATTGATGATTTAACATGGTGTATTGATTTGGTATAGTGATGCAAAGGTATTGCAGTGATAGTTGATGTTTTAGTGTGTCATGAAGCATGTTGAAGGTCCTTGTAGGTGGGAAAGTGTGTCAAAGTCATGAGGAGGTCAAAATTGATGGTGCAAGCATGATCAAGATGCTTGGTTAGGAGGCCTAGTTAGTAGGATGAAATATGTCATGGTGGTTCTCTAATATGTAGCAAGCTAGTTATGCATACCGAGATAATTGAGAGCATGAGGATGAAGTGCAGAGACACTCACAAGTGTCTCAGATTGTAGATACACGGTTTGGAAATGTTTTCTAGGTCTGCACCTAGAACTATTCTTAGCTGTAGGATGACTAATGAGGTGAGCAGGTTAGATTTCAGCCTAGAGATGGAAATATGAACATGAGAGAAGGTGTAGTAGGTTGTTCTAGTGGTGTGGGAAAAGTTTCAGATGTTTTGCAAGATTTAGCAATATATTATGTTTTTACCTCTATCGAGTTCATCGAAGTGAGAATCCCAACTCGATAAGGTCTGTTTGATGGTCATTGTCACATGTGAAGTTTGCATGGGAGTCCAAGATCTTCATATTAGTTGGAGAAGGGTATTAGATCAATTTTCTAGGCATTAGTTTGTGGTTTAAGGGGCAGATCTCTATGAAAATTTGTTAGGAAGGTAAGGTGGTCTAAAACCCTCCTTAAACCCTAGTTAGGTAGTGATGGAGAAGATATTTCTCAAATTAGCCCATGATGGATTGGTTGATCAAGTATGATGATTTGAGGTTGTAGAGGACTCCTCTAGATTTCTCCTTGAGGTATTTAAGTGTCTTGAAAGTGAGTGGACCCCACATAAAACTGCATGTTTATGAAGAAGTTGATAAGGAAGTTGGGAAGTCATTCTTCCTATATATGGTAATTTTAGATCAAGTTTGAGCCCTTATGAGTTATGTGTAATTCAAAATAGGAAGACTGGTTTTAGTGAAGTTTTTGATAATTTTGGTGGTCCTGGTTGCAATGGTGTTCTTAGGCACTTACGGTCCATGTGATGGTGTATTATGTGTAGACACCTAATATCTACTTCCACAATTTTAATGCTAAAGTGGTACTCATTATTCTCTATTTCTATCATGTCTATTATAATTAGTTATTTCTGCTAATTAACTAATGTTTCCCTCCATTTTGTCAATTAATGACACTTCATTAATTAACTAGCCTCTATCACATTCCGGATGCCAATTAACGACACTTCGTTAGTTATAATCCTCTTTGAATCAATTAATTAGCTAATAATAGCTAATTAAGCCTTTTTAACATGTATTTAATCAATAAACCCTCTTATTAGCTAAATCCCACTTTCAAATGCTTCCAATCTTATCAAATTCCTCCTAAATCACCTCGAATAGCCTAAAAAGCTTATTCTAGCTTATTAATTAATCCTAATTGATTAATTAAAGCACCTCCAACTCCCATGAGTTGCTAACTCACTAGTTAAATCATCTAATCATGGTTAATTAGCCTAGTGTAGTCATAAAATTATGCACTTTAGGCATTATTTATCCGGTCTCATACTACTATTTAGAAGGTTCTTAAGTGAAGAAAGTACTAATATATCCCATGTTTTGGCCATCTTGTTTTATCTTTTTTTTGTCTTTCCCACACATTTTTATATACATGCCGAACTATTTTGCCACTTCCCCATCATTATAGCCTAAACCGAGGTGCCTAGACTGTCTTGGAGCACCTCGGTCCCACTCAGGAGTCCCGATCCTTGTTTTACTTTCCTTCATCTTTTTGGGCTCTTTCTATCTATTTTCATCCTTATCTTTTACTATTCAGCCATGTCAGGATTAATTACGAACTTATAACAAGATAACCCCATAACTATAAAGTTATGAGACCATAATGAGGGCCCTAGCATTACTTACTACTATCACTCCATCTAGAGTTACATCTATTGCTCACTTGCATCTACACACTTCCATGCATAAAGGCTAGGATATTTGCATCAACACACACTTCATAGGGGGATGGATTCTATTCTATTCCATGCACACATACTATTACATTTTCTACATTTAGTTATTTCTCACTACTTCACAAAGTGTGACTAGCACAAGAGCACCTAGGGCATGACATGCACACACACACACTAAAACTACATTTGGGTCTGAAATGTAGTGCATCACTCAATTTAGTAAGCCCACTTTGTTGTGGCAAAGTGAGGTTAGTCTATCCTAGTCATTTTCATATTTTTAGGGTTTTGATACTCTTTTTGTCTCTTGCAAGTCTTCAACTTCATCTTGCTATATTTGGCACATTCAGTAGCGCAATTCATCCAATCTAGTGTGGTAGGTAGAGAAGGTTATAAACATCTTCTAATCTAGAAAGAACCGAGTTCGATGTTTTTGAGAGATTGAGGCGCCTATTTTGAAATACTAGGGCACCCCGAGGTGCCCCAATACCCTCATGGGCACTCCAGTCTACTCAGATCTTCTAGATCCACTTTTTTCGGAACCTTGTGCGGCCGTTCCAACTTCCAACCACGTATTTTCTGTCGGACTTGTGACACCCTATGATAGTCATCCATAATCAACCGAGTCTATTCCTTGCCTTCCTTTTACATATTAGGGTTTTATTTATACTAGTTCAATATTTTAGTCACTTTATATTACTTTAGTGCATTGATTTACAACGTTTATGTCCTCCTAGATTAGATTAACTATTATTACATTTCCCCATTTTTAGTTAATTTTAGTTAATCATTTTGGTGAACCCGATCCTTTTTCATGGCACCTTCTAGGGATTGCATTTATATTCTGCCATCATGACTATATTTTCTTACCCCTTTCTTTGCTTCTTTATCCCTACATCCTTCCTACTAGCAGATCCTTCACTCATTCACTTTTTATTCATTCATCTTTCTTTCCTTAGTATCTTAGAATTGATTCACCATGAACATATCTATTCACGCTTATCTACAAAATCATCCGGATTGCCTCAATGACCTTAGGAAATACTTAGCTACCCACTACATTCCCCCCCATACATCACCTAAATATGTATATCATAATTTCATTTCGGTTTGTCCCTTAATGAGGATCAAATCACTTTCACATCCGATGATCTACCACCACCAACGTTTTTAGAACATGACCCTCCCTTGTATATCCAAGTTTGTATTAACAAAGTAGGTGTCAAGCATGCCTTATTTAACATTGGCTTTGGCCTCAACATCTGTAACATAAATTTTTATTCAACACATAAACATGACAAAAGCATCTCTCACTCCTTCATCTATCTCTATTCGTGGTTTTGATAATATCCCAAAGCGTGTTTTAGGTATTGTTCACTTACCCATCACTATCGGCCCATGTATAATCAATATCCCATGTCATGTCATGCCCAATGACCTTAACTACAATATTCTCCTTGGGAGACCTTGGATTCATGCTATGCACATGGTCCCTTCTACACTACATGCACGACTTAAATTTTGTTATCAGGGAACTATTTACGATGTGCCCACTGACCCATCACCCTTCGAGTATTGTAACTTTATTGAATGCATTGTTGATATACCTCTTCCTTATGGTGTTAGTTTGGATCTCTCTAGATATGGGTTAGGGTATGAATATTTATGTCATTTTGGCTTCTCTAATCACCAAGAGCATAAAGTCATGGAGCTTTGGGATCTCCCCGCATGGACCCACAAGTTTGGGCTAGGATACCAACCTCCTTCTGCATCCCCTTTAGATACTCATACTAATTATTACGTTATGTCACTTCCCTTATTACACACATAACATATTAGTAACGATGCCTCCATATTTTGGGACAACCTCGATACTTTTACTACTGATAATGCATTACTTGATTATATGGGTGCTTATGATCATCTTCCCTCTTTCCACCATAAATGACATCACCCTTCCCTGCTTGTTGATATGGTTTGCCTTAGAGAGTCTGATATCCCCAATAAAAATGCCGATCCACTCGATATTATTCCAACTGATCCGTATATTGAGGACCATTCTACCCTTCTTAATGAAGAAACAATACAATACAATTTGGGCACACTCTGAAAATCCACACATAGTCTTACTAGCCGCCTCTCTTACCCTGTTGAACAAAAGGATATCAAGCAAGTCCTTCATGACTTCTTGGATATTTTTTATTGGGATTATAGTGACATACGGGAATTGATAAATCTATCACAATGCATAACATTGTCCTTAACTTGAGATGCTAAACCCGTAAAATAGAAAATCCGTGAAATTCATTGTAAAGTAGCCCTCTTGGTCAAAGAAGAAATTAAAAAACTTTTAGATATAGGTTTCATCTGCGCTATTGACTATCATGAATGGGTGTCCAATATTGGCCTCATAATAAAAGGAGATGCTCAAATTCGTTGTTGTAATGAATTTCATGATTTAAATAAAGCTTTCCCTAAGGATAGTTTCCCTCTGCCACATATCAACGCTATTGTCAATTCTACCACTAGGTACGACATCCTTTATTTTATGGATGGCTTTGCATGTTATAATCAAATCAAGATCAATCCATCTTACGCCAATATCACATACGTTTAAATCTAAAACAATGTGTTGTTGGGTTGACAAAAGGAAAATTCCTTGGGTATATTTTAAGACTTTAGAAACAAGGATTTTTTTTTACATAATGTTCTTTGTTCTAAATAATCATAATTTAGAACACACATTCCATGCCAATCAATCTCATAACAAATAACCATATGTAGTTGTAAATGACTCGGTGAGCTACCAATCTCTCATTTCATGACTCGGTTACCAACTGATCTCTCATGTTAACTTAAGTATTGAATACTATGGGTATACTATGTATACTTGGTTCTCTTACCTTGTTCTGGGTATTGAGTGTTCTATTTAAGAAATCTATCTGAATAGTTGTTACCATATTCATCTGAATTCACATTTCTCAAACTAGGTGATATAGAACAACGCAACCGATAACTTGTGATACTTTGGCCAAAGATTTCCAACATATTGTTCATGTTACTATTCTTATACGACATACTAATCTAATTAGAATACATCCTTCACCCCACTCATCTATTATCTAAAATGGTCTTTATTGACTTATGTCAGTCCACTTGTCCAACATTTTACCCTAACCTAGGTTATTGATATAATTTGGCATAGAGAACCACTCACGATGACCTAGGGTATATGGGCATACTCATTCGAATTAAGTCAATTGAATGTGTTAAGTTACCCTAAGTCATTGAGAGTCACTTCCTATGTTAAATCATATCCTTATCTTGATGTAGAGAGAAATTAAGTTCAAGTCCATGTTTGAGTAGATATAGATGAACCAATCTTTGAAGGTTGTGCAACACATGTCAATTGCAACACTTTGTATCCTCGTGATAACCCAAGTCTTCATGAAGGTACAATTCTGTAGTTGGCATGTGACAACATCCGACATAACTACTTCATCACAATTTACACACCTCAAAAGGTCATATCCACTAAGATTCAATCACAACAACCTTGTATAACCATAATCCCAACAATCCTTAAGTTTTCCATCCTTATTTGAGTTGATTAAATAATATGAAACCTCATAACCTATGATTGCTTTTATGTTCATTAACTTTTTTTCTTAACGTGCAATTAATGAAAATAGAAACAACATCTATCATAAGATTTAATTAATGTGTCTTAACCATTCAAGGAATGTATAAGAACCAAAACAAGTTCTGTTATGATAGACTTCATAGATATGAAGTCTAAATGGTTATCGAACTCATATACCATTCGTTTATTTTGTATCCTTTTTAGAGGAGGAGAACCTTCCTCATTATGGTTAAGTATTAGGATTTATTATATCCTTACCCAATTCACACATCTTGATATTTTAACTATACGTTAATAACATCATAAGAAACCACACAAGATAAGGTAAAGAACATCAATACATGCAACTTAGTAAGTTGCATTCAAGTAAGGGAAATTGTACTAATTCCCATTTATCCAACCTATTCAATGACAACAAAATAAGGATCCAATTAGGAATGAATGACAAAATCAAAGATATGAATACAAATTTCCTTCATAGTATGAACAAGAGAATTGCCATAATCAATTTAAGTAACTCCATTCTTTTCAATTCATCATGATAAATACACATTTTACAAGACTATGCATTATTGACATATTTCATGTCAACAACATCAAGATCATTTAAGAATACAACTTTTCTTCCTTCAATACATCTCAATAATAAATTAGAATTCTCTATAAATGGTCCAGACTTTTAAGCAACCAATACATCATAAAATGTTATTGCCTTCCTTTATCACTTACGAAGTCCATCTACAAAATTGCTAGCACGGGCCAGTTCATTGAACTCAACATGATAAGTACTAAGCATTAAAATGATGTGATTTCAACTAACTGTTTCATTAAACCAACTCTGCTTTAATGAAACATTGAGGTCAAGCAGACAAATAAATCATAAGTAGTATCAACCATAAAAGAAGAACAAATAATCAATTTGATTAACATTTAAGGAAAGATCATGATGAAATCAACAATCTACTATATGATATCAGATAAATAATGTTCCAACCAAAACACATATCTATATCAAATAAAATTACTTTATAATTATTCCCTTCACAAATCCTCATAATTTGAAATACAAAATTAACTTCACTACTTAACCCAAAATAGAGTTACTTTCAGAAGTAGGAATCTTCTAGCTCAACTTACAGAGTTTCATAAAAAGACAACTACAGCCAAGTTCATTCCTACTTCATAAAGGTTTTAGGATGAATCATCTAACAATATAAGTAAATAAGAGTTTCACATATCATATGTGACACCCTAATTCCAAATCCAAGACATAGCCTAATTTCCCAAGTAAGGCCAAACATTAACATGAGGTAAGTATACACTCTAGTGCACAACATCTCTCATTAATCTACTACCACAATATTAAAATCCTTTAATAAAAATCAAGTGAATAAGCAAGTAGTAATGATGACTACTCAAAGACATTAAGAAAGTAATGTAATCTGAACTAATTAAATCTTATGACAAGATTTACCCAAAAGAAGGACGATGTGATGAAACAATTAAGAAATAATAATAAAAGAGCTTAATTCGAGTGACTCAGTTTTTAACTCGAAAAGTTTAAAGGAATAATAAAACATTCACTCTTGTTTCTATACAAGACAAATCCATAAAACAGAGAATTCCAAACACCCAATATCAGCCCATCACCCATCGACATTCGATTCCAAAGAACGATAGATTATACGAAGGTTCAAGAAGAAGGCACACATTTTCTATTTATCTATGCAAATTCGAGTTCACACAACTCTAAATCCAAGTATGCATACTCACACAGTTCCAACAAGAATAACAAAACTTCAACTAAATAAAAAGAAGACAACAAAGGGTATTCATTTACCTTCAACAACCCAAACTACAACTCGGTTTGAAACTTGAAGCCACATTTATTTCCATAAACCCATTTTTAAAAAGATAAGAAAGATTCACTCATTCAATTTATTACTCAAATCACCACAAGATTTAAGGTGGGATTCAACATCAATAAATAGGAAAACAACCCATCTCCAACCTTATCAAGTAGATATTTGCTCAAAAGAAAAACATAGATTTATCAAGCAAGAAAACATGGTAATCATAACAAAATAAAAGACCCATATATTTCACGAGAGAAAAGTTGTTTTAATGAAGACACTTAGAGAAAAGCAGAGCAACTTAATGGATAGAGCCTATCATGCCTGATAGTGCTTCTATCAATTCGAAGAAGATTTCAGCCAAGCCTTCACAAATCCTTCTTTTCCAAACAAAATTAACAACCAAAAATTCCTTCTCAAATGCCTCATATACTTCCATTGGATTGAAAATAGTCCAAGGGAGTTAAAAATAGTAACAAACTAAAAATAGAATTGCTGGTTCGAAGAACCAGATAGCTCCATGCAGAGAAAAATTGAAATGCATGAAAGACCAAACAACTCCCAACAAATCCACTCGCATGGTTTCCAAGGCGGTTTGCTCACAAAAAACGATGACCATAAATGTCATTAATTTCCAATCTCTTGCCTATATCTCCATGCCACCACCATCTAAAATTGGTGAGTCCAAATTCAAAGAGAACATGCATTACTTAACTTTAGTGATGGTGCCAACTCGGATTCCCTCTAGTTTCCATGCCTTTGCCCAACTGATAATACTGTAATGTTTTAAATTAAAAACCAAATCGAATAAATAACTTAGAAAATGTCACCACCGTCTCACACCTTCCATGTGACTCTGCTTAGGTATCTTTCTATCCTTGCATTAGTTTAGGATAAATATCCTTGGCTTAGGATCCGACCTTAGGTGAGTTTAGAAAGTATTTACCTTAGGTTTATAAACATTGCCTTAGGTAAATTTTCCATCTTAGGATAGACCATACCCCATACCAATTTAGCATTAGGTAATAGGTTAGAAATAAACCTATAGTTATCTTAGGTTATTTCCAAATCCCCTACTTTGTAAAATATACAACTTAGGTTAGGATGCAACAAGATTAGTGTAAACATAGACATAAGGTAGGTCTTGTTTATCCTAGGTTAGAATCCCGTTAGGATAGATCTTAAAGATCTAGGACTAAGGTTATTACCCTCAATAGTCGTGAAGTAGACCTCCATCCTCTCTATGCCATTCAGCATCCGGAGAAATAAGCAAGAAGATCCGAGCAAGCACTTTGCTTACATAGAATAGAAAACAAGAACTTGTAATAAGATCAAAGAAATTGTATAAATATAAGAGTTCAATCCTTTATTTCCTTCAACCTCTGAATGTTAGTTTACCATATAGATCAGGTAAGAAGAATTAAAACATACCTTAGATCAATGAAATTGATCAAGGTTTCGTTATTATAAAGAGATAATTTGTAAACAACATTACTGTTTACAACCTTTCTTATCTCAATAGAATGGATTCCTTGCAAGCAACAACATTTCAGCAAAATGAATCCAAGAACATAAATAAATTATCCATGGAAAACATGATTTCTAATAGTCAAAAGAATACACCTTCTTAGGACAAATCACATGTCAACGCTTGCAATGCAAAAGAGGAAAAGTTAATAGTTTTCTATAGGTATTACATACTTCCCTCCTAAAAAAATCATCATTTCGATGATTAACTTATTTAAACAATTTGCATTAAGGATAATCAATTTGTTATCTTTCTTTCCATATGTTGAAAGTAGAACTGGATTTTTAAAATTCCCAAAATCAGCATTTACGTAGCTGTTTATTTTAAACAAACAAAAATAACTGCCCAAAATTGGCAGATTTATTGTCATAAAAGAATAAAATCACAAATTTTATTAGTCAACAGAATCAATTCTGTTCAAATAAATATGGAAAAGTAGTTTTCATATCTTCCAGATTTTCCTAGGTTGCACTTTCCTCATTAAACTGGTCCCATTGGACCTTACATTGACTTATTTCATGATTTTTTAAGTGCAATTGGTGAGTTTCCAACACTTGTATAGGATTAACCGTGATTATTCCTGGGTCTTGGACCTACAAGGAATTCCAATTTAATACATGTGATAAATCTGAAATGTATTTCTTAAGCAAATAAATATGAAAAACATCATGCATTCATGACAAAGTAGGAGGTAATGCTAAATGATAAGCTATAGGGTTGATTATTTCAACAATCTCAAAAGGTCCCACATAACGAGTTGATAACTTGGCAGCCTTGCCAAAAGTTATAGAACTCTTTTTCGGTTTAACCCGAAGAAAGAACTTCTCACCAAGTTCAATTTTCCTACTAACCCATTTCAAGTCAACATAACTCTTTTACCTATCTACTGATTCTTTCAAGCGTTCACGAATCATTTTAACTTAATTGTTCCATTTCGTAAGGATTTTAGGTCCAATTACCTCTTTATCCTCAATGTTGTCCCAACTAACAGGGGTTCTGCATTTCCTTCGTATAATGCTTTGAAAGGTGCCATCTTTAGAGAGGCGTGGTATGTGTTATTGTATGCAAACTCAACTAATGGGAGGTACTATTCCCATTCGTACTGCTGATCCATACAATATATTCTTAACACATCCTCTAAAACTTGATTAACTCTTTTAGTTTATCCATCGTTTCCGGATGATATGAAGAACTGAAATTCAGCTTAGTTCCTAAAGTTGTGTTAAGTGTTTGCCAAAATCTTGAAGTCATTCTTGGATCTCTATCAGATATGATTAATTTAGGTACTCCATGTAATCTAAAAATATCATGAACAAACCTTTTTGCTAAAACATGTGAATCATCCTTAATATTACCAGCAATAAAGTGTGCTACTTTTGTTAGTTTATCAACAACAACCAGAATAACATCATGTTTATTTCTTGACATAGGTAACCATTGTACAAAATCCATGCTTATCACTTGCCATTTGTATTGCGGTATGTTACGAGGATACAATAAACCAATTGGATGCATATGTTTAGCTTTAACACATTGACATTCTAAGCAATGTGTCACAAACTCAATCATGACCTTTTTCATCCCTTTTTAGAAAAATTGCTATTTTATATTAGTAAACATCTTTGTAATACTAGGGTGTCAGGAAAAGGTGAATTGTGAAATTCAACTAATAATTTCTTTCTTAAATAATTTTGCAAAGGTATGTACATTCTATTTTCAAATCTTAAGATTCCTTCATTATCAAAGTGAAAATGTTTATATCTCTCATCATTTGGATTTGCAACAAGCACTATTTTTACTTACGAAAATAAGAATCAAATTGCATAACACTTTTTACTTCATCCTTGAACTAAGTTCTCAATGTTATAAGAGCATAAATGTGCTTGCTACGACTTAGAGCATCAACTAACCTATTTTCCTTTCCTTTAATGTAACTTATATCAAAATCATATTGAGATAAAAACACTAACCATCTTCGCTATCGTGCATTCAAATTTGGCTGAGTAAAAATATACTTCAACCCAAGATGATCAGTTTTTTATTCAAAAGGTTTACCAAGTAGGTAATGCCTCTAAACTTGAAGTGCATGAACAATGGCAATAAGCTCTAGATCATGTGGAGCATAATTCAACTCATGTAACTTAAGTTTTCTACTTTCGTGTGCTATGACATGATCATTTTGTAACAAAATACCTCTAAGACCTTCCTCGGATGCATCCGTTACAACAATAAAGTCTCCATTAGGGTCAGTATAACCAAAATAGGTGCTGAAGTTAATTGATCCTTTAAATTTTTAAATGCAGATTCACATTTCTCATTCCACACAAATTTCTTATCCTTTTTCTGCAATGAAGTTATTGGTGTAAAAACTTTGGAGAAATCTTTAACAAATTTCCTATAGTAACCAACAAGACCCATGAAGCTTCTAACTTCATGTACATTCTTTGGTGCAGACCACTCAATTATAACTACAATTTTATAAGGGTCTACAACTATTCCATCTTTGCTTATAACATGAACCAAATAGTGCACTTCCGTGTCATAGAAAGAACATTTAGACAAATTACCAAATAATTGTATTTTTCTTAAGATTTCCAAGACAATCTTCAAATGCTCATGGTGTTTTTCCATACTTTTAGAATATATGAGAATGTCGTCCAAGAATTCAAGCACAAATTTGTCCAAGTATTCTTGAAAAATATTATTCATTAAATTCATAAAAGCTGTAGGTGCATTTGTTAATCCAAAAGGTAAAACGTGAATTCATAATGTCCATACCTTGTTCTTAAAGTTGTTTTATGAATGTCCTCATCCTTAATTCATAACTGATGATATCTAGATCATAGATCTATCTTAGAATATACCGATGCTCCATGCATCTGATCAAATAGATCATCAATTCAAAATATAAGTAGATTCAGAAATTTTTACTGCATACAAGGTACAACCCTTTTTTTGGCCTTCTTAAGTTGCATAACAGATAATTTCCTAACTGAAATTTTATGTTTTACACACCCTTAATCTATGCTATTTTCTATAGGTCATCTAAACAACTAATATGTTTTTCAAAATAGTCCACTTTTTCTTTATGCTTAGCTAGCTAATTAACACCTATGATTACATCATAAGACCCCAAAGGAGCAACATAAAGATCAACTTCCATGGAAAAACTAGGTAAATCAAGGACTACTCCAAAAAGACACATACTAACTATATGAACAACATTATTCCCATAATGTACAACCCATGATTTATCTATTTTTCTAGCTTTTCTTTTTAATTTTGATGCTAATTTACTAGAAATAAAATATTTAGTAGCTCCCGTATCAAAAAGAATAGTTATAGGTATGCCAAATAACTTACCCAAAACTTCTATGGGTGTGACTTGCTTTTCACTTGTTTGTCAGCTACTACAACGTGTATCTTGTGCTGCTGATTACGGTCATCCTTTTTCAAAGGAATTTGTTTGCGTAATGATCCTTGCCACAATTGTAACAACCTCCTATAGGTCCCTTTTTAGGCTCAAATTTATTCCTAGCCTTAAAGTTATCATTCTGACCTCCATAGGACTTCTGTCCGTTATTATTGTTCTTGACAAAGTTATTGCGTACATTAGCAACAAACTTATTTGTTGCTGTTTTCTTATTATTATCAGTTGAGAACTTACTTTTCATACCAAACTTCTTCCATGGTCCTTTCTTAGGTGCTAGAGATGATGAAGAGGAGTTTGAAACTTTATTTCTTACTTCCTCTTTATGAGTAGAAATCACCTTCAATTTCTGTTCCTCCCTTATGACTTTTTCAACAACCCCTTCCATAGTGGTTGGGTTGTGAACATCCACCTCTCCCCTATAATGGGATTCAATCCCATGATAAATTTCTATATTTTTAACTTCTTGTCAGTTTGATACTAAGGTACATACTTAAGGAGTTTAGTAAACCGCTCCTAGTACTCCTTTATGAGTTAATTTTCCTTGGGCTAAGTTTTGAAATTTAGTCATTTTTTGATCATAGTAGAGTTGTGGCAGTCATCGTTGCCTAAAATAACTTTTAAATTGATCCCAAGTAATATTAGTTACATCTATGTTCAACTCAACCTTACGACTATCCCACAAGGAAGATGCTTCATGGGGAAGTGATATGCTTCCCATATTTCCTATATTTTCCTCCGAGAAATTCCTTATTGCAAAGTACTTCTCCATTTCATTGAGCCAATTCTCAGCTCCATCTCCTAATGTGGTGCCATCAAACTTAGGTGGACTTATCCTTTTGATATCATTAGTGAGTTCAGCTACCAGCCTTTCCTTTTTATTTTCTGGCTGATCAGGCATGTTTACATTGTTATTATCAACACCCAAATTTTCTAAATTGGCATTTTCTGCAGGAGGTGGCTGATTGTTATTACTAGCATCTTCTTCCTCCTCATTGCCCATTACTTGTTGTTCAAGTATAGTCAAACGATCTCTTGTGTCCACTAGGGCAACACACATCTCATCAAGTTTTTGGGTAGTTGTTACTCCACCAGGTGGTGGGTTGTTTGCAACATTTCCTCTTGTTCTAACCATCTTATGTTAACAAGAAAATTTGAGTTTTATCAGATTATGGATACAATAGGTCCAAGAGATATAAACCTTCAACTCTGATACCAAGATGTAACATTCCCATTTTAAGACTTTAGAAACAAGGGAATTTTTTTATACATAATGTTCTCTATTCTAAATAATAATAATTTAGAACACACATTCCATACCAATCAATCTCATAACAAATAACCATATGCAACTGTAAATGACTCGGTGAGCTACCGATCTCTCATTTCATGACTCGGTTACCAACCGATCTCTCATGTTAACTTAAGTATTGAATACTATGGGTATACTATGTATACTTGGTTCTCTTACCCTATTCTAGGTATTGAGTGTTCTGTTTAAGAAATATATTTGAATATTTGTTACCATATTCATCTGAAATCACATTTCTCAAACTAGGTGATATAGGACAACGTAATCAACAACTTGCGATACTTTGGCCAAAGATTTCCCACATACTGTTCATGTTACTATTCCTAGACGACATACTCGTCTAATCAGAATACATCCTTCACCCCACTCATCTGTTATCTAAAATGGTCTTTATTGACTTCTGTCAGTCCACTTGTCCAAGGTTTGACCCTAACCTAGGTTATTGATATAATTTGGTATAGGGAACCACTCACGATGACCTAGGGTATATGGGCATACTCATTCGACCTAAGTCAATTGAATGTGCCAAGTTACCCTAAGTCATTGAGAGTCACTTCCTATGCTAAATCATATCCTTAGCCTGATCTAGAGAGAAACTAAGTTCAAGTCCAGGTTTGAGTAGATCTAGATGAACCAATGTTGAAGGGTGCACAACACATGTCAACTGCAACACTATATCCTCGTGATGACCCAAGTCTTCACAAAGGTATAGTTCTCAGCGGTTGGCATGTGACAACATCTGAAAGAACTACTTCATCACGATTTACACACTTTAAAAGGTCATATCCACTTAATTTCCGTTTGGACTAAGATTCAATCACAACAACCTTGCATAACCCTAATCCCAATAATCCTTAATTTTTTATCCGTATTTGAGTTGATTAAATAATATGAACCCTCATAACCTATGATTGATTTTGTGCTCATTAACTTTTTCTTAATGTGCAATTAATCGAAAACAGAAACAACATCTATCATAAGATTTAATTAATGTGTCTTAACCATTAAAGGAATGTATAAGAACCCAAACAGGTTGTTCATATGATAGACTTCATATATATGAAGTCTAAATGGTTATCGAACTCATATACCATTTGTTTATTTTGTATCCTTTTCGAGAGGAGGAGAACCTTTCTCATTATGGTTAAGTATTAGGATTTATTATATCCTTACCCAATTCACACATCCTAATATTTTAACTATATGTTAATAACATCATAATAAACCACACAAGATTAGGTAAAGAACATCAATACATGCAACTTAGTAAGTTGCATTTAAGTAAGGGAAATTGTACTAATTCCCATTTATCCAACCTATTCAATGACAAAGAATAAGGATCCAATTAGGTATGAATGACAACATCAAAGATATGAATACAAATTTCCTTCATAGTATGATCAAGATAATTGACATAATCAATTTAAGTAACTTCAGTCTTTTCAATTCATCATGATAAATACACATTTACAAGGCTATGCATTATTGACATATTTCATGTCAACAACATCAATATCATTTAAGAATACAAATTTTCTTCCTTCAATACATCTCAATAATAAATTAGAATTCTCTATAAATGGTCCGAGTTTTAAGCAACCTAATACATTATAAAAGTTATTGCCTTCCTTTATCACTTACAAAGTCTATCTACAAAAATTGCTAGCATGGGCCAGTTCATTGAACTAAGCATGATAAGCACTAAGCATTAAAACAATGTGATTTAACTAATCTGTTTCATTAAACCAACTTTGCTTTAATCAAACAAAGTGAGGTTTGCAGAAAAATGAATCATAAGTAGTATCAACTGTAAAAGAAGAACAAATAATCAATCGATTATCATTTAAGGAAAGATCATGATGAAATCAATAATCTACATGTATGATATCGATAAATAATGTTCCAATTTATTTCATTCCATGGAAATGCTTAACTGGACACATCTAAGAAATTGACAAGACATTCTATTTATTACAATTCACACAAAGATCAAGAAAACCTATCAAACTAAGCCGATTTGGTTAGTTCATTAAGTAACCGTTAATTCCCAAAAGTCGAATACCCATTCAAAAAATTTCCTTGAAATTACATCTATCAAATTTTAACAAGTTTACTCTAACAAGTTACCCAATGGTTAACCAAGATAAGGAACAGGTATTCAAAATCATCAAATTCTAATTCAACTAGGAAGTAGACAACATGATCGACTTAATGAAAGCTCAAATAGGACTACGAGAATGACCCCTGTATCGACTCAGACGAGCCGACTATCACAATGTCCCCAACCAACAGGACCTCATCATTTATCCTTTAGTTCAGTCCTCTAGAACTTAAAGAAAGACACAAAAAAAAAATCAGAAGGAAAGACTTCATACACAAGTATTCCCAACAAGATAACATCGAAATCCAAGGGTCCAAGAAACAACTATCTCATAGTTTCCATAAAAGAGCTTAATTCGAGTGACTCAGTTTTTAACTAAAAAGTTTACAGGGAATAATAAAACACTCACTCTTGTTTCCATACAAGATGAATCCACAAAACAGAGAATTCCAAACACCTAATATCAGCCCAATACCCATCGAATCGAATCCAAAGAACCGATAGATTATACGAAAGTTCAAGAAGAAGGCACACATTTCTTGTTTTCTATGCAAATTGAGTTCACACAACTCGAGTCAAGCATGCATACTCACATAGTTCCAACAAGAGTAACAAAACTTCAACTAAACAAAGAAGCGACAACAAAGGGTATTCATTTACCTTCAACAACCCTAATCGTAACTCGTTTGAAACTTGAAGACACATATAATTTCCATAAACCCATTTTTAAACAAATAAGAAAGATTCACGCATGCACTTCATTACTCAAATCACCACAAGATTTAAGTTGGGATTCAACATCAATAAACAGGAAAACAACCCATCTCCAACCTTATCAAGCAAAGATTTCCTCAAAAGAAAAACATAGATTTATCAAGAAAGAAAACATGGTAATCATAAAAATAAAAGACCCATATATTTCATGAGAGCAAAGTTGTTTTAATGAAGACACTTAGAGAAAAGTAGAGAAACTTAATGGATAGAGCCTATCATGCCTGATAGTGCTTCTGTTGATTCGAAGAATATTTCCAGCCAAGCCTTCACAACTCCTTCTTCTCCAAACGAAATCAACAACCAAAAACTTCCTTCTCAAATGCCTCATATACTTCCATTGGATCGAAAATAGTCCAAGGGAGTTAAAAATAGTAACAAATGAAATAAAACTGCTGGTTCGAAGAACCAGATAGCTCTATGCAGAGCAAAAATTAGAATGCATGAAAGACCAAACAACTCCCAAAAAAATTAACTCACTGGTTTCCAAGGCGGTTTGCTCGCCAAAAATGATGACCATAAATCTCATTAATTTCCAATCTCTTGCCTATATCTCCACACCACCATCATCTAAAATTGGCGAGTCCAAATTCAAAGAGAACATGCATTACTTAACTTTAGTGATGGTGCCAACTAGGATTCCCTCTAGTTTCCATGCCTCTATCTAACCGAAGATCGTAATGTTTTAAATTCAAAACCAAATCAAATAAATGACTTAGAAACCATCGCCATCATCTCACACCTTCCATGCAACTCCCCTTAGGTTCCTTTCTATCCTTGCATTAGTTTAAGATAGATATCCTTGGCTTAGGATTTGACCTTAGGTTAGTTTAGAAAGTATTTACCTTAGGTTTATAAACATTGCCTTAGGTAAATTTCCAATCTTAGGATAGACCATAGCCCATGCCAATTTAGCATTAGGTAATAGGTTAGAAATAAACTTATAGTTATCTTAGGTTATTTCCAAATCCCCCACTTTGTAAAACATACAACTTAGGTTAGGATGCAACAAGATTAGTGTAAACATAGACATAAGGTAGGTCTTATTTACCTTAGGTTAGAATCTCGTTAGGATAGGTCTTAAAGATCTAGGACTTAGGTTATTACCCTCAATAGTCCTAAAGTATACCTCCATCCTCTTTATGCCATTCAGCCTCCTGGAGAAATTAGTAAGAAGATCCGAGCACACTACTTACAACAAAATACAAAGCAAGAACTTCCAATAAGATCAAAGAAATTGTGTAAATACAAGAGTTTAGTCCTTTATTTCCTTCAACCTCGAATGTCGGTTTACCATACAGATAAGGTAAGAAGAATTAAAACATACCTTAGATCAATGAAATTGATCAATGTTTTGTTATTATTAATAGATAATTTGCAAACAATATTATCTATTTACAACCTTTCTTATCTCAATGAATGGATTCCTTGCAAGCAACAACATTTTCAGCAAAATGAATCTAAGAACTGAAATAAATTATCCATGGCAGACATGATTTCCAATAGTCAAAAGAATACACCTTCTTAGGACAAGTCACATGTAAATGCTTGTAATGCAAAAGAGGAAAAATTAACATTTTGCCCTTGTGTTATCTCTTATCCCATACACATCTCTTAAGACGTTTGGCATGTTGGGTCATGCTCCTCATTGAGTTTGATTTTAAGTTTCTCCCATAAAAACAATCAAGGGATAGGTCATCACTAATCAATTAGTTGCAACACCCCTCTCGGATACATCACCTATTTCGATTCCTTTCATGATGATTTCACTACTTATACCATTGAGTCACATATATGGACCATGTACTTTGATGGCTCTCACTTGTTGATCTGGCAGTAGAGCTGGGATTGTCTTTATTACCCCACATGGTGATCCACTCCCCTTCGCATATCGATTAGGGTTTTCTTGTACAAACAATATTGCTGAATATGAGGCTCTCATTTTAGGCTTGCTTACTGCTCAAAATATTCTCATTCACAACTTATGCATCCATGGCGACTCTCAATTAGTCATCAATCAGGTTAATGATACATATCATACAAAGGAGGAACATCTCATTCCATACAATACCCTTGTAAAATATATTTTAGCTACCTTTGAGTCCTATTCCATTACTATTATTCCTCATAAAGATAATCACCATGCAGATGCTATGGAAAGTGTCACGTCACTTATCCCACAAGACATTACTGATGAACAAGCCATTTTCATCATTACACACTTACATCATTCCTCTATCTCTACGTTACCTATTACAACTTGCACCATCTTGCGCAGTCAAGACACCACTGAGTGGTTCACACATATTCATAATTATCTATATAATCAAACTATCCTCGATACCCTGGAATCTCACAAAGATCATTGGTTACATCATGAGGCTACTCATTATGTTATCGCTGGGACCTAATTATTCAAGCATGGTGTTGATTGTTGTATTCTCCATTGTATTTCACTAGCATATATTCCCACTGCCATCTCGTAAATCCATGATAACATATGTGGTGGTCATTTCTTGGGTAAAGCTATGTCGCAAAAACTATTACGCCAAGGGTATTATTGGCCAACAATGGAACAAGATTGTCTTGACTATGCTACTCCTTGTGAAAATTCCAAAAACATGGCAATCTCCATCATGCACACTCTTATGACTTTCAACCCATTACACTAATCGGCCTTTCTCCCTTTCGGGGTTTGACTTAATTGGTATGATCAATCTTGAATCGGTTGATGGACAAAATTCATAATTACAAGCTACCGAATACTTTACCAAGTGGGTTGAAGTGGCTCCCCTACGAACGAACACTGGTAAAAACATTTGTAACTTACTAACAACTAATATTTTCACACATTTTGGTGTGCCTTCTGCTATCATCACTGATAATGGAACTTCATTCAAAAATAAATATGTTAAGAAATTTTGTGCTAAATTCAAAATTAAACAATCCTTCTCTACACCTTATTATCCACAAGGCAATGGTCAAGTTGAAGCCACTAACAAAACTATTGTCAAAATATTACGTAAGACCATTGACTCTAGTGGTACTAATTGGCATAACCAACTCTTCTATGCACTATGGGATTATCGTACTAGTGTTTGTACACCTACTAATGCTACAACTTTTCCTTAGTTTATGGTGCTGAGGTTGTTATCCCATTGGAACTCGAGATACCATCCTTGCGAATATCTCTCAAAGGAATCCTTAAAGATAATGAATACCACAAAAATGATTGCATGAACTAGAAATACTAGACTCGCATCATGTCCAAGTGCTCGAACATCTCCACGTGTATCAATATTGCATTGTTGATGCCTATAATCAAAAGACTCGCTCTCGAAAATTCAATATCAGTGAACTCGTATTAAAAGAAAACAAAAAATACAAATCTTTGAGGTGAGACACCTCTTTAAGGAAAATTTAATCCCAATGGGCTTGGTCCCTACATTTTCACGTATGAGCTTGGAGGTGGTGTATATCACCTCATCACTCTTTTAGGGAAACAACTCAAAAACCCACTAAACGTGATAAATATTAATAAATACTATACTTAGATTAGCACAATACACTCATTACCCAATGAAACACTCTTATGCTTGATTCACACTTGACTATTGAGGGATTACCACTACATTGAACCCCACACACCACACTTAGGCATTACCAATTACATTTCATCATACATTGCACGTCATACATCATTCATTCTACACTTATTCTACATTATACTAGTCCTCATCTACGCAACACACATTATTAGGCTATCCACACATAACCTATACATAGTTACATCATCCAATGCACATTTCTACACATATTCTACATACTATGTTAGGTTACATTACATATGGGTATAGCTTTACATTTTATCACCACATATTATATTTCTATCTACACCTATCATCGCATCTTACATATCACATAGTATACATCCTACACACCCTACACATCCTACGTTACATTTCCCACACTGTACATTTGTAAATCTTATTCATCACATGGTCATCTAATTTCATCATACATGCTACATTGTTTTCTATGTGCTGCACCCACCACCCTATGACGCACTTTAGTTACTCGGTCCATACTTGACTTCGAGGATTTATCAATCGAATGGACCCTACACTCACCATGCGACATTTCCTCATAAGACATTTCCAACCTAGTGACATACACTTCAAGGCTAAATTTCCACTTATTCTATTGTCTTGTAGTGGTATACGCCTTAGGTTACATCACCACTCTTGCTTTCATCCCATAGTCACATACGATTAGTGCTAAATCATCACACATCCTTTCATATTCTAGTGATATATGCTTAGGGATAAATCATCACTCATTCATTCAACAAGTCATGATATATGCTTCAACTATATGGTTCATGCAAATATCTCCATATGTCACATCTCATCACCACTATACATACACATTCATCACAACGTGCTAGATACAACAAAACACTACTCTACCATTTCCCAATGATGTACTACCATTTATGTTTAATTCTTGGTTGATGAGGAGGAAAAACAAAATGAACCTCATTACATACACTTCCATACACTCAAGGTGAAATTTTCTCATATCATTCCATCTTGCATTCCATTCCATCCATCCACAACATGCTGCATTTCCTTGGGGACATTTACTCTTGTTTACTACTATTTTGCATGATCACTTTACTACACATGTTAGATTGATTTCTTATATGTCATTATCTATATCATACACACATGCACATTCACGCCTTTATTTAGTGTGATCACAGATACATGACTCTTACACATGGCATGGATGCTCACTTCTACCCTTCCTATACTAGTTGTTGGGGGCATCCACATTCATCTTATATAGGTGTTATTGTTTCATTTTGTACTTAACATCTTATATTACTTGATCATACACGCTTTGACATATTGGTTATTTCTCTAACATGCTAATGGGTGTTCCATGTGCAACACTTATTTTGCAGGATTATATGTCTCCATGACTCCTTGCTTGTTTGTTTCTACTTGTCTTCCATTGTTTTCCATTGTATGTGGGCTTTGCCCTATGTTTGTGTGCACACTTGTTCTTTGTTTGCATCCATGATGGCCTTGTGTGTCTTGTGACATCATGAGTGATGTCCCATGTTTACAACCCAATTTTTGTGGCTTACTTGTTTCTTGCATGTTTACACTATTGTGCTAGGTAGTTTTTACATTGTTTGTGTATTTTACACTTGTCTTATTGCATGCATGTGTTTGTGGAATAAAACTTATTTTTCTTAGTCATCCATGTTTGTGTACGCCTTGGTTTCTACCAAGCGCACCCCCTTTCACCCCTGGCAGGTAGAGTTATAGAGTTCAGAGTGTGGTAGGTCCTCTTTTGGGGCCACATTCTCCTATCAACGACATCGCATGTGCCCCCAAAGAGGGGGGCATCATTGAGGGTTTACATACTAACACAACATATTTACACCGGTTCAATACAGTGCACTTTTTGCCCTTGGCATTGTGGGTTTACATACAACGAGTGGGTTTAGACTAGTCTAGGAACCCCATACACACCAAATTTTATTGACATGATGTCCTTCACATTTATGGGAAAGCGAAGCTGAGACTTGGAGGTTATAGTGGGTGTACCTCTCTACACTACTACGGCCGGTGGCTTTAGATCACCCAAAAACCAAGAAAATATAGATATCTTCTCACATACATTTTAGAGAAGCGATCAAAGGTTGGAGGACACATAACATTTTCTCCCTACACTTCTTAGCTAGGATGGCACAAGATCACCCAAAAAACTCGTAGTAGTACAAGATATCCTTCTACACCCTTTTTCTCGATATGGATCAGGTGCACATGTTTCATTTACACTTTCCTTTTCACGTATTTTACATTTGTGTATTTTACACATTTCTATACACATGCATATTTTACATACATACATATTTGACTACTTGATCATTTTATCCTTTCAGGTGTCGACCAGTATGATGAAAACAAGCAATCAAATTGGGGGCAACAACAACAACGACAACAACAACATTCTGCGATGACACATGCCTTACTAACCATGTAGGTACATTACACACCACAACAACTACACACACGTTTCACCCTAGGTTCACTCTCATCACTTTTTCTATGCACATTTTTCATCTATAGTTTCCATGCTCCTCCATCTTTTTATCATTCCATGCTTTTGTCTAGTCCTTTGACATGTTTTCTACTACACTCTACATGGATATTAGGTACACATTTCTATCTACTTTATGTTACCGAGATTTCCGCTCACCAACATAAAGTGGGGGAAAAATGTAGTCACAAAATCATGCACTTTAGGCATTATTTAGCTTAGTCTCATACTACTATTTAGAAGGTTCTTAAGTGAAGAAAGTACTAATTAATCCCACCTTTTGGCCATCTTGTTTTATCTTTTGTTTCATCATTCCCACACATTTTTATATACATGCCCAGCTATTTTGGCACTTTCCCATCATTTTAGCCTAAACCGGGGTGCCTAGACCTATATTGGGGCACCTCGGTCCCACCCGGGGTGCCCCGATCCTTTTTTTACTTTCCCACCTCTTTTTGGGCTCTTTCTAGCCTTTTTCATCCTTATCATTTTCCTAGTTGGCCATGTCGGGATTAATTACAAAATTAGAGTAAGAGAACCCTATAAATATAAAGTTATGAGACCAAAATGAGGGCCCTAGCATTACTTACTACTATCACTCCATCTAGAGTTGCATCCATTGCATCACTTTCATCCACATAGTTCCATGCATCAAGACTAGGAGATCTACATCAACACACACTTTATAGGGGAGGGATTCTATTCTATTCCATGCATACATACTATTACATTTTCTACATTTAGTTATTGCTCACTACTTCACATAGTGTGATTGGCACAAGAGCACCTAGGGCATGACATGCACACACACACACACACACACACACACACACACACACCAAAACTACATTTGGGTATGAAATGTAGTGTAGCGCTTAATTTAGTAAGCCCATTGTTGTGGTAGCTAAGGTCAATCCAACCCATTCATTTGCATCTTTTATTTTTTAGGGTTTTGATACTCCTTTTTTCTCTTGTAGGTCTTCAACTTCATCTTGCTATATTTGACACATTTGACGTAGTTCAACAAATCTAGTGCAACAGAAGTGAAGGTTATAAAACATTTTTGATCCAGAAAGAACTAGGTTCCAAGATTTTTTAGAGACTAGGAGCCTATTCTACCATACCAAGGCACCCTAGGGCGCCCTAGTACCCTCCTAGGCACTCCAGTTTGCTCAGATCTTCCAGATCCACTCTTTTCGGGACCTCTGTAAAACTATTCAGCTTCTCTATTTTCTGTCGGACACGTGGCACCCTAGAATAGTCATCCATAATTAGTGAGTCTATTCTTTACCTTCCTCTTACATATTAGGGTTTTATTTCTACTAGTTCAATCATTTTAATTATTTTAGTCACTTTATATTACTTTAGTGCATTTATTTACAATGTTTATGTCCTCCTAGATTAGATTAACTATTATTATATTTCCCCATTTTTAGTTAATTTTAGTTAATCACCTAGAGTTACTTTATCCTTTATCTTTTGTCCCACATTCATTGTGATTCAAGCTTTCCCAAATAGAAATCTATAAAAAGGACCAAGCTCCTACCTTCACACCTTACACCATACTTTGAATAGTATTAATCATATCAAACATATGATCAAGAGCTTTCTCCATTAATTTGGCATGATTACTTTGCATCAATTCCTACCATTGTTGAGTAGTAGAAGAAGATCCAAGCTTGGCCTTGTAGCCATTCTTTGGTGAGATCTTCTCCCTCTCTTTGGAGAACAACATAATTTTATTGCTCATAGATCTAATTAGGTTCATTTTAATTAGAAATCATTTAACTTAGTAAGAATGCTTATAGATTAGATGATTAATTTCATGTAGTTTTCATTATGCATTCTCATAAGCTATGATCTTGATGGTTCATTGATAAATTTGAGCTTAGCTCTAGACTACTAGGTGTTAGTATTTTTAGTTAGCTATTGAAAAAGTTTAGCATGATCACATTTGGCACACGCCCGGTGGGACATACTCCATTGTCCTTTGCATTCATTTTCAAGCTTTTTATATTAGTTTCAATTTTTTGATTTATTAACCCTCTTTTACATTTTTAGATAAATATGAAGTTCCTTAACTAGTCTAGTTAGGATTGCTTTGTTTTTGTGCTCTTTGTAGGATCAAAGGAGGTGAGGTGTTGTCAAATTTTGATCAAATTGACAAAGTTTTGAGATTTTGAGAATTTTTGTCAAAAATTCCCATGTTTTGATCACCTACAAGAAGTCCGTGCTACCTTGCATGTTTGCCTCGCGCTACTACTTCATGACTCTCGGTAGCACTTTAATATGTGTGCTACTAATGGACTATCCCTCGCTACCACATTCATGCCTATGCTACCCACTCTACTATTTATGCTTTGAAACACTATATTTTTGGCCTATGTGTATGACCTATGCTACACATACATGACTTGCACTACTTGCTTAGTGGTTTGCATTGACTCTCTCACCGTGCTATGATGAAACTTTGTGTTTTTTGACACAGAGCAGCTACCATGTTAACCTTCATGGTATCGATCTAGGATCCATGCTACCTCTCATAGACCCATGTTACCGCTCAAAGGCTCGCTATTGCTTGATTTGTTGATTTTTGGCACTAACTTTGAGATTAATTTCCAACTTTTTGTGTTTCTGTTGTTTGCAGGTTTTCCTAACTTTTTCTACATGTTTTTAACATTTCTAATCATATTTCTAACAAATTTGCTTAAGTTTTGATGAATGATTTTGTTTCCATGCTTTATGCAAGTTAGGATAAAAGTTTGTGTATGCTCTTCTCTTGCACCTTAGGGTGATCTTGAGAATCAAAAACATCTTTTAGTTTTCATTTTATACATTTTTGGTTAAATTGGAAACTTCATCTTTCATTTTTGGCTTAAGGGAATGAACAAATCATCAAGCTTTGTTTAAATTTCATTTGGTTTAAAGTTTTCCTTTACATTTATCTAGTTGAATCAAATCATTGTGTATGCTCTTCTCTTGCACCTTAAGGTGACCTTGAGAATCAAAATCAACTTTGGTTCACTTTCTATTGGAAATTACTAAAATCATTTATGCGTAAGACCTAAACGCTTGCCAAAGACTTGGGATCTAAACAAAACTCTAACTACACGTGTGTTGTAGGTTTCCAATGGTGTTCTAAACCAAATTTCTTAATCCGAAAGATAAAAACACACCACATTATTCAACACACTGTATTTGCAGGTTTTGGTTAAGAACCATGGCTCATCTACTTTGAATTGGGGGAAGTGCCTTGGTATAAGCCTTAAAACCCATAAGGATGCTCCAAAGAACCTGAAATTAGTTCACACCTTGAGAGAAATGGTGAACAAACCATGAAGTGCTCCGCTACCAACTTGACTAGTACACCTTTGTGAGATTAGCGTCAAAATTATCTTCATGTGACCCCAGTGAAAATACAACTGAACAAAATTTATTGCTCATTGTATCGAAGAGGTAAAGTACAACCAAGATACTCTAAGATTTAGTCAATGTGACTTTATTGGAAAACCACACTCACAAAGATAGTTTGTGACACCTAGAGAGTGAAACAATAGGAATCTTGTGGCTTGGAGCCAACTAGACTTTATCTATCGTGTTCTACAGAGATCTCATGAAGCAATTTTTTTCAGAGTCATAACCTTGTTATTCAAACAAGGGGAGAGTCCATTGAAGTTGAGGCCTAGTGTTATTCATCATGAGACTTACGACATGTTACTTTGTCCTAGTTTTTCACTTGTCCTAAGACAAGGAGAAAATCCTCGAAGTTATGCCAAGTATGTTTCATCACCACTTGGTCTACTCCTTTGTTTTATTGTTTCCCATTTTGGGAAAAAAGAGAACATACATACGTAGTACTATCAATTGATTGTGTCCACAAATTTTTCACCCCTTTTCACTCAAAGGAAGTTTTATCATTTACTTCCTTTGAGTTGTTATGATGCCCACATTATAGCCATATAATTTTGATACTTACATCTTGTTTCCTCTGTGAAACTTGATCTAAGTCTCTAAGTTGTATTGTTAATCGATCACATAAATAACAAATTATTTTATATATTTGGACTTAGTTTTTGATTCCAATAATGTGTTGAGTTTTGAAAAGCATCGTTACTCTACTCACATTGTGGTGACATCATTTTGATACTAAAATCTTTCTTTTTCCATAAATCTTGATTAACGTGTCCAAATAACATGTTACATCGCCGTATTTGTAGCCTCATTTTCATAACTTAGACTTTTTTGTTTCTAAAACTTGTTTTATTTTACGTTGTTAGGAGATCGCATCAACACCTTCTTAGTATTTAGGTCTTGTTTATTTTAAACTTGACCTAAGTGGTGATATTGTGTTGTCACTATTTGCACTAAAACTATACTTGAGAAACATATGGAGTAACTATTTTGTGATTGGATCAAATTCTTGTACTTGATCATTGTGTCCTAGATACTTGTTGCTACACGTACCTTTTGATAGTTTGTCATTCTTTATTCATTGGTGTCCTTAGGGAATATTGCCTTTGGACTTGTTTCCATTCTTTATTTGACATTCTTTTTGTGACGACTTTCATGTCATTACATTGCTTGGTTTTACCTAGGGTCCATTTTAATCAACCTTAGATTTTTTTTTCTCATTATGCCTCCCATGACAAGAATGGGGCATCAAAAAATAGGTCAAATCCCTTTACAGATGACAATTTAAATCTAATTTTAGAAGACAACATTTTGATTGATCATAGTGGTGGCAAGGAGAATTCTCCTCAAGTGGATTTTGAGTTTAGTCCAACCCAAATTGATAATTTTTTTCCAAAATAGAAATGAGGTTCTTATGCGCGTCGTAGAGTTAGGGGCCAAGTTTTCATCTATGGTTGATCCCTCACTCCTTGCTAGCATGGTTCAAGGAGAAGAAGAAAGGGAGCATCCTCCATATAGTGTTGATGAAATCTTAAACCCAGGACATGCTTCTACTTCCAGCCCAAGGAATGAGGAAGAAGGACCTTCTCAAAATGATGGTGGATATCACATCCCCATTGTCAAAATACATTGTGAGGATCACAAAGAACATGTCAATCATGAACAACCTCCTCGTAAAACTCATAAAGAAATAATGGGTCAAGAGATAACTTTAGAAGAACAAGTTTAAGACCTTTATCGCCAATTGGTAAGTCTGGATTTGAATGTTAGTAAGGAATCCACAATGGCTCCAAGACAGAAAATCCTAAAGATTAGTATTCAAAGTTTTATACCAAGACTCATAAGGATAAACCAAAAGCATCGTATTATGAATCTTTTACCAAAACTCCTAAACAAGACAAACCTAAAAGGGGTTATGAAGAGTTATATACAAACGAAAAAGACAAAGAAACAACTAGGCTTAACAACTTGTATAGGCCTAACCCATTGACACAAGACCAAATTTTTAATCAAGAGTTATTATCAATGAAAAAAACCCTTATTACCTTACAAGAAGGTAAGTTAGGACCTAATAAGAAATATCAATTTGAAGAGTTGTGTCTCGTATCCTTTTGATAGGGATATGTTACAAGTCCCTTTCCCTAGACACTTTGATTGTCCAAAATTTGACAAATACAAGGGCAGGGGTGATCTAAGGGATCATTTCAAAGACTTCTTCATGGCTTGCCAAGAGGTTGCATTTAGTGACAACTATCTTATATCCTTTTCCCGTGGAGTTTAGGGGGTCAAGCGCTCGAGTGGTTCTTGCATATACCAAAAGGATCTATCTCTACATGGCCATAATTGGTAGAAAGATTTATACACCACTTCTCCTTCAACATGGAGAATGATGTTACTATGATTGAATTGTGTAACACAAAACAACGCAATAATGATAACTTCACTAGTTTCTTACAAAGATGGCGAGGGTTATCTAGTCACTTCCCTTTCTCCATACTAGAGAAATAGTTAGTCAACATCTTCGTACCTAACTTACACCCCTAAGATCACTTCCCACTTGTAAATTCATTGTGTTAATACATTTCAGGAGGTTATATGATAAGGTATTAAATATAAAATTGTTTTTAGAAAATGAACATTAAAACCCTTATCGTGAGACAACCACGATTCAAAACCTAATCACGATTCAAAGCCTATTGATAAATAAAATTTTGTTCCAAACAAAAAAAAAATGTCATAGGTGACAAAATTACTGATTCTAAATGGGTGCAGGTGGTTCAAAAATTTTCTCCTTGAAACTAGCTAAGGGACCTCTAGCCCCTGAGTACAAACGTCATACATTTACTCCTCTATCTAATTCTATGTCATCGATACTCAAATAGTTAGAGGTGGTTAACATGGTCAAGTACCTAGAAGTAACCCCTTATCCCGATGATGCACCTAAACCATCTTGGTTTAGAGAAAATGATTATTACAGCTTCCATCGTGTTAAGGGTCACAAAACGATAAGTGCCTAAAACTGAAGCACTATATCTAGGACCTAATTGAAAGCGGTGATGTGGAAATGGATTCCTCGGAACTAACAAGTCTCCCAATGCTGACATGGGAATTTATAAAGAACCTTTCCCTAAACATAATAAAGGAAAGGAAAATCTGGATCAAGGACAGATGTCCCAAAATAAAGGTATTGGCTATGTTTATAAAGATACAAACTATGTGGCCAAAAGAACAATTCTTATGATGTCGTAATTGGTTGTGTAAACCCATTCATTGAGCATATCAACACAATAAAGGTCAAAGAAAAGGATTGCGCCATGGTAACACAACGTGCTCACCTTGTTATTTCAAAACCTCCTTTGTCTACCCCTCAAGATAGTCACTATGATGTCTTGGAGAAACTTGAGAAGACTACCGCTAAGATCTCGATCTTAGATCTTCTTAAGATATCTAACGTACACAAGGACATCCTTTGTAATACATTACAAGGGTCAGGAGTGTCGATTGATATAGACCCTACCCGCTTCTAAGAAATGGTTACACAAATTTCTCTAATGGAGCATATAACCTTTAGTCAAGAGGAAATTCCTGCAGAAGATCCTTCACACAATTTTCCCTTACACATTGAGGTTATTGTAAATCATAAGAAAATTAAATAGGTGCTATGAACGAGTGGATTAGGTCTAAACATTTATACCTTGAAGCTAGTTTGGAAATTGGGTCATACAAAAATAGATCTGGAAAAAAAGGTCATCACCATCAAGGCATATGACAATGAAGTGTGACATTCAGTTGACATGATAAAATTCTCACTGGGAGTAGGGCTGATAAAAGCTCGAACTATAATAAACAACACCGAATAACAATAATATAGAAATTTGAATTCATTCGGGATATCAATTACAATGATAGAGGTTACATTTTATAATGTTTGATCTCCTACAAAGGTGGAGTCAAAATTCATCTTCAATCCCTCATATCACTCTCCATGAATCTCTCAAACTTATCCCTAGGATATCTCTCACATCCCTTTATTATCTCACACACCAAAATAGCTACGTGAGTTGTTTATTCAACAACTTCACTCACACACAACTATTAACTATATTATTAATATGAGTTGTATTAACTCATTATTAATAATATTACAATTTATTAATAATGTCACAATATATTTGTAACATTCACTCCCCTATTGTTAACATTATTAATTCCTAATATACACTCCCTAATGTTGACAAGGTAGAAAAAATAATCACACTTCCTTCTGCAGCTTGTCGCCCATGCGTGCTCATGATCTGGATGGTTTTGAGGGTCAACATACAACCTGAAACAAAGGATGGTTTTACAGGACAACCAATAACCTCAACAAGGATGGTTTTATAGGACAACCAACAACCCAAATATCATGTTGCTGCTTTTCCTTTGTGATTTCATTTGTCCACTATGTCTTTCCTTTAGGGAATCATGTAGGAACCACTACTTACTAAATACAAACTAAATAGAGGGAAAATTGAACATTGAGACCATGTTCCAGTTCCCCCTCAATGTGAACATTTCACTTATTCAAACAAGAACTCTAAAATCATACTACAAATTTGAAATAAAAGAAAACACACATACACACACATTGCCACCACAAATTCATGTAGCCCCATCGTTGGTGACTGATGAGAGGTTGCTTGATTGACCTCTAGCCTCCGTTGCCTTTGTCCTCCAATAATGTCGATACTTACTCAGTATATTGGACCATGGAGCTCAAATTTACACCACCTTTTGTCGATGTATTTTCCCCACAAATCTTCTCTTTGTTTATGAAATTACAAAGGGGGGTGCAAGGCGGCGGCCTCAGCGGGGTCAAGGGCGTAAAGTGGCCCCTACAGGTCCCGGGTAGTGCCTTGGGTGTGCTCCCTATCACAAAGTCGGGTGGGGTTGAGGCGGAGTCCCCTGAAGCCATACATATTTTCATTCTTTGAATTCATCAAAAATATCATTAGAATTGTAATATTTTTCATCTTATTCTCCCCAAAATGGACGTGGGTAACACCGAAAATGCGTTTGTGAGGTATTTTTTTATTTTCACAACTTTTTGACGACATAAACAGATGACTCAAAAATTTAATAATGACACTTTGAATACACTATTTGGACCAACAAGATGAATTTTACAAACAAATAACAATCACTATACACATTGTACACTTTAACATTGACTATATTAACAAAAAAATGTCTAAAATGACAAACCATCTAACTTAACTCTAGAGCTAAACGTAAAAAACAAACACTAGACTTATAAAAAATTACAACAAACTAAACTACATTGACACTATATACTAAATGTGTATAAAATCATTTAAGAATTTGACTCCAAATTTAAATGACTTACTAAGCTTTGAGATGAGGACACATGAATCTAATGAAATAGATTTGAACATAGTACACAATCTCCCAATTGTTTGAGGCAATAGGGCAATTTGGTCGATTTGAATAGATAGGCTCCTTTATGATTTGTACTTGGGCTGGTGTGAAATATCTTTGATGATTGTACAACCACTTTCCTTTATGGCCTTTATTATCTATAGCAGATGAGGACAATTGCTATGGTGTTGTGGAAAATGCAAATGTCTTAGCCGGTTGGACCGTGAGCTTTTACAAAATATCAGCGCGCCGTTATGAGATCAAGATCAACAACTCTCCAAATATGGAGGATCACGGTTAAAACGAGCTTTCTAACAAGTTGAAGCTTATTGACATGCATACACTATGAATGGAGAATAAGTGACCAGACAACTATTCTTTTGTGCATGATAGGTGTTATGAACATATAGATTTAAAACACGTCCTTATGGTAGATAGAAAGAAAAATCTTTTAGATCCTTCACTATAAAATTATATGTATACAATTTATGGATACGACTAATACATGTTGGATGCAAACCATACCATAGGAAAATCAGATTTAATGCAAAGAAGATTCAATCCCGCAATTCCAAATAGAACATCGTGACATTGTTTGAGCCAGTCAATGTGGTGATGAATGGCCGTATGGAGTTTTGTAGGTAGAATGTAAAAAGCGTTGAAAAATTTCCTATATATCTTCCATTCTCAAGGGTGAAGTACAAAGCAACGCACCCTACAAATCATATTGCTTCTCCATCATAGGAACATGATCAATTATAAGCTCGATACCAATGATAAAAACTAAACTATAATAAACAACACCGAATAACAATATATAGAAATTTGAACTCATTCGGGATATCAATTACAATGATAGAGTTTACATTTATAGTGTTTGATCTCCTACAAAGGTGGAGTCAAACTTCATCTTCAATCCCTCACATAACTCTCCATGAATCTCTCAAACTTATCCCTAGGATATCTCTCACATCACACCAAAATAGCTACATGGGTTTATTCAACAACTTCACTCACACACAACTATTAACTATATTATTAATATGAGTTGTATTAACTCATTATTAATAATATTACAATTTATTAATAATGTCATAATATATTTGTAACAAGGGCCTACTACTCACAATAAAAATTCCATGTCCTAGAGTTAGAGATTCCTTAAAACATACTTCTCGGCCGCTTTATGGATTCATGCCGTGTAGTTCGTGGCTTCAATGTATCACCAATGTATGAAGCTATACCTTATCCGAAAATCTAGGTCAAATTTTTATCGACCTCGGACCCTATAGGTTGTTTGTATTTGCCGATAAAATTACTCTATTTAAATTTCAATTTATAAAATAATGCACGAGTAAAGAACAACAATAGTGCAAAAACCCACGTTGATAACAAATTTCAGAAATTGCCTATGTCTCCTGGTTTGTAATCGAATTGATATATTATCGACTTTAATGACTGTAATTCTAATACAACATTACAATCTAAACATGATAATACTAGATACAAAATGGAATGAGAACCTGAACACTGAGTAGCTACCCCGATTGTTAAGCAGATTTGATCCAGTATTCACCTTTAGGCACAAAGTCCTATGGCTCCTGAATAGTATTCCAGGACGCTTGATGACTTCCTATGACACCCCAAGTTGATTCTACGAGACTCCATAATATGAAGTGGTGTAAATGGTCTATTGGGTAGTTTTGAATAACTCCCAATAAAAATGATATGCCTATATAATATAGGTCTTCATTGCCTCATAATTATTGCCTATAAATAAGACTCACTTACCAAAATTGACTTTTTAATATAAGGATTTAAAAAGATTTATTCTCCTCTATGCCTTTGAATGGGCTTGATAAACTCTTTATTCAATCTTGGGATCCTTTTGAGAAGGATTTATATCTCATTATTGTGTGTTGAGGAGTATATATGAAGGGATTTATATAGCCCTAGCTTAGCCCATGTATTTTGGATATTATCCACATCCTCCAACTCATAAAACAACCAACTCGCTGATTGATTTGGTTGGTGCGGTTTGATGATAAGGGAGAGGTCGCAAGGTGAACTCCCCACCTCCTTTTGGCATGTCGTTTCAAATACCACGACCGTTGTGACCTCACCGGCCTACATGTCTACTCTGTAACCCATCCATGTCACCTTCCGCTGCTCCAAATATCACCACATCACCCGCATGCTACATCCACGAGCCCACTATTCCACGTAACCCCCTGCCTTGTTGTTGCTTCGCATGGCAATGCGTCGATGTGCTCAACCCTATCGTCACCACCATACCCACCATTTACTTTGGTGCGGGAGTTTATCCCACATCTCATGGGGAAGCGATAACACAATCCTTTTCAGTCTTTCACTTGTGCATCATACACATGGATTGAACCACATCCTATGTTGTATTGTCGGTGGTATGGTTGGAAAAGCTCGCCATATAGCTCATTGAGCTACTCAATCAATGAATTTTCTATAACTCACCCTTAGCTTGGCTTAACTAATCTTGTTAACTCACCAATTCTATGCAACGTAGCTTGGGAATAGCTTGGTTGATCAAATGAATGGCTCATTCAACTCGGTTGACTAGTGGATAAGTGGTGGCAGACCGCGTGGTGGCCTGAGGACCCACCACATAGAAAATGTTTTCTCGATCATGGTGAAGATGATTTTAATCAAATTTCAAATACCGGAGGCATATCAACCTAAACCTATCACCTTCACATGATCTTACATTTTTCCACTTGTGACTTGCCAATTGTCCCTGGTCCCATCCTAGCATTGACCAACTTTGACTAGCCACTATTTCCATCTAGGGACTTTGTTCTTTACGTTCAGATAGTCGGTAGAAAGATCTTGGAGTCAACTTCCATACTATACCAATCCTAGGAGATTTATAGAAAATTTTTTCCTCCTTATTTTCCTCTAGATCACACCTCCCCAATGGAAAGGATTTTGTTCCACCAAAATCTCACTAGAAATTTTGTCATCTGTCACGAATATGAATACTTTGTTGTCACTTCGGAAGTACTACTGAAGTGGAATCTCTAGTCTATTGTATTGCATTCTTCTCACTTCGACAACTTGGTCTTGATCCTGGCTCTGTGGGTTATGGTCCCACCATGATTCTTCCTTTGTCTTGATTGCCACATCTTCCCTCTAGGGGTCTTACACTTCGACAATCCCTGACACTTGTACTACCACATTTTCCTGCTAAGGTCTTACTCTTCAGCAACACAGAAGGAATATACTACTACATCTGCCCTCTGGGGGTCTTACACTTCATAACATATAGTCTGCATGGAAGTAGATATTTCCACATCTTCCCTTTAGGGGTCTTACACTTTGACAACACCCATAAACATGTACTACTACATCTTCCCTTCAAGAGGTCTTACACTTCAACAATACTTAAACATCACCACATCTGCCCTCTAGGGTCTTACACTTCGGAAGATGTCATGTCCATGATGATCAACTACCATTCGCTACACGATCACAATGCCTCTACACAAAATGATGATCCAAGATGATCTTTCACGAGATCATATGATGATGACTTCAACCTTCTTTGCCTGCACGGCTACCGCCTCTACACATTATGAAGTCTCATGTTGTCAATGACTATAGGTACCACTTTTTTGTATGGCCACGCGCCTCTACACATAGTGACTATCCGACTTGATGTCGGATGTTAATGATGATCAACTACCATTCTATTGTACAGTCATAATGCCTCTACACGTAAAGAAGATCCAAGTTGACACTTTGGTGAGATCATGTCTGCGCACAAACAGATGACAAATATCCAAGCTTATAAATATGAGTTAAATTCTATATCCAAGCTGTAACAAACACTCAAAAGCTAAATATGGAGATATGATTGGAGTATTAATCAAAATTTCCCAAGTAAGAAAATACACTAAGTATGGTAAACCTATCCCTCATCTTTTCTCACAAAATCTGAACTCCAAACAAATATTACATACTATTTAACAATCTGAGTCATGCAATATATAATTGAAAAATTGTTGACTCACCCATTTTAAAGGAATTTCATTTTTAGGTATTACCTTATCCTGGGTTGAATTGTCAATTGGTGGTAGATTAGGAACTTCATTTACCTTTGCAATAGACATGTATTCCATCTTAACTTTACCATTCTTCTGATGATCAGATGGATGAAGTTTCCAACAATTGTTCACCCGGTGCCTATTCCTCTGGAAATGACCACAAAAATTCTTATTAATCTCCTTATTTTGGGATGAGGAAATCTTACTACCATTCTCGCCTCTATATGACGAGATTGGTCTTTTCGATTTTCCATGTTTTTGACGAATGACATCAACTTTTTCATCAATGTCCTTCTCTTCTAGCATCCGCCACGAGAATGGTTACGTAATCCACACCAAGTATAACGAAAGGCATTCCACATTTTATAAAAATCATAGCCATACTTCTTAATCTTAAAAATGGATCAAAAGTTTTACTTTGCTTATGATTATATTAAGAAAGCTGGAGGTGGAATCTCATTACCTCTTTACCGATCCTTCTTACCACATTCATCCTGTGACGATGGAGCACAATTTTTCTTGCTCAAAATCTAAAACCGAATGGGAGGACAAAGAAGATTTTGATGGTGAATAACTTACAGTGTAAAAATATGTCATGGTCTTCGTGCATCGAAGTTGAAGGTATTTCCTTTTTCCGATCACCACACTGCAACCTTGCCAAGAGATCATCCTTGGCTTGCAACTCTAACTTCGAGCGAGCATTCTCCTCTTCTAAGGAGTAATACATTGATCAAAGGAGAGAATACTCTTCCTATATATGGAGATTATAAGCTTAAACCTCTCAATTTTCACTTGTTTGGACATATTTCCAAAGGTGCACCTATACTTGTTCAATCACAATGAATTACTACACAATCTAAAAGAATCAATCGGTTCTACCGGCCTACTCGATACCAACTTGATCCGAAATCTAGGTCAAATTTTTAATCGACCTCAAACCCCTATAAGATGTTAGTATTTACCGATAAAATTACTTCGTTTAAATTTTAACTTATAAAATAATGCACAAGTAAAGAACAACCATAGTGCGAAAAACCACATTGATAATAGAGTTCGAAATTTCCTACTTCTCGGGTTCGTAATCAAAATGATATATTATCTAATTTAATGACTACAATTCTAATACAATATTACAATCTAAGCATGATAATACTAAATATAAAATGGAATGAGAACCTAAACACTAAGTAACTACCTTGATTTTGAAGAAAATTCTATCCAATATTCACCTTTAAACACAAAGTCATATGGCTCCTCGATCGGTCTTCTAGATGCTTGATGACGTCCTATGTCACCCCACGTCGATTCTCTAGACTCCACAATATGAAGTGTGACATAAATGGCCTATTGGATAGTTTTGAATAACTCCCAATAAAAATGACATTTATATATAATATAAGTATTCACTCACTCACAATTATTGCCTATAAATAGGACTTACTCACAAAAATTGACTTTTTAATATAAGGATTTACAAATATTTATTCTCCTCTATGCCTTCAAATGGGCTTGATAAACTCTTTATTCAATCTTGTGGTCCTTTTGAGAAGGCTTGATAACTTGTTCTTGTGTGGTGAGGGAGTGTGTATGAAGGGCTTTATATAACCCTAGCTTGGCCCTTGTATTGTGGTTATTATCCAAATCCTCTAGCTCGTAGAATAAACAGCTCTTGGCGAGTTGGTTAGGTCGGTTCAATGATAAGGGAGAGGTCACGATATCGACTCCCATACATTGTTTTTGGCTAGTAGTTTCAAATGACCCCGACCACGTGACCTAGTTGGCCTACGTGTTTACTATGTGGTCCATCCATGTCACCCTATTGCTGCTCGATTGTCACCACGTTGCCGCATACTACATCCATGAGCCTACCATGCCACATAACCCCCTTGTTTTTATGTTGGTTCGTATTGCCACGTCCACATGATCGAAATTATCCACGCCGAGCCCACCATTTGTTTTAGTGTGGGAGTTTATCCTACATCTTATGGAGAAGTGATAATAGTATCCTTTTTAAGGATTTCACCGTGCATCGTACACGTGGCTTGGGCCATGTCCTATGTGTTTTTTTTTCGATGGTATAGTTGGAAAAACTCGCCATATAACTCATTGAGCTACCGGTCAATGCACTTTCCATAACTCACCCTTAGCTTGGCTTAACTTTCCCCGATAACTTGCCAATTCAATGCAACGTAGCTCGGGAATAAATTGATTGATCAATGAATGGCTTAGTCAAATCGGTTGACTAGTGGATAAGTGGTGGCGAGGCCACATGGTGGCACGAGGACTCACCACGTGGAAATTGTTTTCTCGATTGTGGCCAAAGATGATTTTAATCCAATGTCGAAGAATTGAGGCATATCAACCTAAACATATCACCTTCACACGATCTTACATTTTGCCACTTCGACTTTCTAGTTGTCCCAGTCTTGTCCTATCCTTGATCTGTGATTTTTTCCATGTATGGACTCCATTCTTTACATTCGATAGTCGCCACAAAGCTGCCGTAGTCAACTTCTATACTTGTACAAATCTTGGTAGATTTAGGGAACATTGTGTCCTCCGTATTATTCTCCGGATCAATACTATGAAGGGAAAATTATAACTATTCCAGGGGATTCTCAACCTTTTTCTCATTACAGAGCACTATCAGGTTACTTCCATAATTATGTTGATTTCCTTCCATAGAGATGGCTCTTGAACTCAATATAAGGATCTTGCCTCGCGGGTTGATCGAGATGCCTTGACCCCTAATGAAAATGGTGCTTCAATGTTAGTTGTTCCCTTTGCTACATGGGAGATGAAGACCCTTTCAACCAATTATGGGGAGTATTCTATCTAACACGTTCTTTACGGTTTCCAACCTTCCCTATCACCTAAGACAAAGGTAGGCCTTATCACAAATATCAATGTCCTAGAGATAATTGCCCCTTTGACGATTTTACTCCTGGTGGTTTTCTAGTTGATGAAAAATTACTATGTAACTCTATGATACCACCTCCCATGGATGAGATGGCATCATGCTACCAGGATCCTAAATATGCAATTCTGAACAAAATGATGTATGCCATGGGCTACCAAGGTGTGGCTGTGGTACAAAGGAAAAAGGAGTGTGGGAACCTTTTCGGAATGCCACAAAATAATGTGCAATTATGGTATCGGTATTCGACCATATGGGTCTATTTTTATAGAATGATATTCCATTTCTTCCGAACGTGACGATAGTGAGTCGGGTTATGAAAGTGTAAGAAATTCTGGTGTAGTCTTTACGAAGACCTTTCCTCCACCAATCTATTTTCTGATACGACTATATTGACCATATCCCCTATCTTACCTATCCCCATTCTGAGTTAAACCTTGTTTATCCTTCCTTGGTGAATTGGGACCAATAACAACATGTACCGATTGAATTATTTTCCAATGATGAGGCTATTTGTGAGTTTATGGGTATCTGAGACAACATCCCAATAGGTGATCATAAAAGGATTCTTTATTAATATTGACACATGCACATATTTCGGGAGGAGGTTGAGTTATGTGGTCATCAAAAAAAAATAAAAAGCAAGGGAAAAAGTTCCACAGAGAATCCTTACAAAAAGAACAAGTCCAAGTCTTACAGTGAAAACCTTTTTGAGGCACTCTTTGGAGACAAACAAAAGGAAAAATTAAAAGAAAAATAAATTGACTTATCCAAGGGTGAAAATATCATTGAGACACCCTTGGAAGAATATCTCAATCTCCCCCTTGATCCTACATGCATGGAAGAAGAATCTAAGCTTCTTGTGGAGGATACTATTGAGGTCAACATCGGAATAGAAGAATTACCTAGGATGGTTAAGTTGGGAGCTTCACTCTCACCTCAAGAATAAAAGACATTTGTCTTGCTTTTGCGTGAATTCTCAAACATATTTTCTTGGTCCTACGTGGACATGTCAAGACTTGATCTTGCATTAGTGGTGCATAATCTTGTTGTGCACCCAGACGTAAAGCCTATTAAGAAAAATCTTAGGAAAATGCATCCTCGTGTTGCCTTGTTGGTTAAAGAGGAGATGGAAAGATTATTGGCAGTAGGCTTCATTTGACCTATTAACTACTTAGAGTGGATTTTAAATGTTGTACATGTATAGAAAAATCCCGTAGGTATCAAAATTTGTACAGATTTTAGAGACATAAACAAAGCTTGTCCTAAGGACAACTTTCCTCTCCCCAATATCGACATGATTGTCAATTCCATGGCTGGTTATGAAATGCTATCACTCATGGATGGATTTTTAGGTTATAATCAGATTAAGATTGCGGAGGAGGATCAACATAAGACAAATTTCACAACCCCTTGGGAAAATTCTATTACCAAGTCATGCCCTTTGGCCTAAAAATGCAGGTGAAACTTATCAGCGGACAATGACCATCATCTTTCATGATATGATCAATGACATAATGGAAGATTATGTAGATGACATCTTGGGAAAGTCTAGAATGAGAGAAGACCATCTAACTATTCTATGATGCATATTTTAGCATCTAAGGGACTACAAGGTCCGTCTCAATCCAAATAAATGTGTCTTTGGTGTGTTATCGGGAAATTACTAGGTTTTATTATATCACAGAGGGGAATTGAAGTAGACCCAGCTAAGGTCTCGGCACGAAGATGCCTCCTCCTACAAACATCAAACAACTACGTATCTTGTAGGGGAAAATTCAAGCAATCAGGAGATTCATTTCCCAGCTCACAGATAAGTTCCATTCATTTATGCATCTTCTCAAGAAAGATGTCAACTTTCTATGGGGTCTAAAACAACAACAAGAATTTGCGTTGCTTAAAGAATATATTTCAAAACCCCTATTCTAATGCCGCCTACTGTAGGCAAACCACTATTGTTGTATATTTTGCTACACAATTTGCAATTGGAGCACTCTTGGCCCAATATGACAGGGAGCAGAAGGAAAAATATGTATATTATCTAAGCCGGACATTGATTGCTTATGAGCTCAATTATCCATAGATCAAAAAGGCTTTCTTGGCCATAGTTTTTTTAAAAATTGTGTCATTATTTGCTAAACAACAAATTCAAGCTAATATAAAAGGTGGACCCACTGAAATATTTGTTATCAAAGCCAACACTTATAAGAAATATGGCCAATTGGATCATCTTACTCAATGAATTTGATATAGAATACATCCATAAAAAATCAATCAAGGGGAAGGTACTTGATAGATCAATTAGCTGAAGCCCCCTTACCAGGTACAAAACCATTGAGTTTGGAACTTCCAGAAACTTCACTCATGTATATCAAGGAATCCATAACATGGAACATGTATTTTTATGGATCCTTCACATTCCATGGTTCAGGAGCAGGAGTTGTGCTTATAACTCCTTCTAGGGGACTTGATCCCACAATATTTCAAAATAGGATTCCATGCACAAACAACATAGTAGAATATGAAGATCTCATTGTAGGGCTGAAGATAGTTATATCTTTGTGATATCAACCATCTTAATGTGACTAGAGAAAGAAACCTTATCCAACGTATAGCCCGCTACACCTTACTTGGGGGAACTCTCTATCGTAGAGGGTATGATGGGAATCTGTTGCATTGTATTAATTCGATGAATCCATCTTAGTGATTAAGGAGGTTCACAAAGGTATCTGTGGGGCCCATATAAATGGGATAGTCCTAGCCAAGAAGATACTAAGAGTAGGCTATTATTGGCCTACCATGGAAAATGATTGCTGCAAGTATGTAAAGAAGTGTTTACTATGTCAGAAATATGACAATTTGATTCATGCACTAGCACAATCCTTGTAACCTATTACAATGCCATGGCCTTTTTCAAAGTGGGGGCTCGATCTCATTAGAAATCTTACCCCAACATCCTCTGATGGCCACATGTTCATTATCACTGCCACTGAGTACTTTACAAAGTGGGTAGAGGATTTTCCTCTCACCTATATCACAGGTGCACAGATATCCAAGTTTATAATGAACCATATCATTTTCCGTTATAACATCCCTTCTACTCTTGTCATAGAAAATGACAAATACTTCAAAAATAAACTGTGAAGGCGTTATGTAAACACTTTCAAATCAGTCTCAAGTACTCAACCCACTATTACCCTCAAGGTGATGGACAAGCTAAGGCCACACATAAACCCTTTTCGTATTATGGAGAAGATGGTGAACAAAACTAGCCTGCAACTAGAATCTACATATTCACCCATCCCTCTGGGAATATAGAACATCCATCTGCACCCCTATTGGTGCAACTCCATATTCCCTAGTATTCGGCACTGAAGCCATTTTACCTCTTGAGATCAAGCTCCCCTCTTTGCATATAGAATTGAGAGAGTACCTGGATAAAGAGGAGGATTATAGAGTGGCTTAGCTAGCAGAGTTGGAGCTATTAGATGAGAAAATACTTCATTCCTTGATCACCTCAAAGTGTATCAGAATCAAGTGCGTAGAAGTTATAAAAAAATAATGCTGCCTCGCCAATTTGAGGTAGGAGACCTTGTGATGAAGGAAAATCAATTCAACACCACCAAAGACCGTGAGAAGAAAGGAAAGTTTGAGCCAAACTGGTTAGGGCCATATGTTGTGGTCGCTAAATATGGTTTAGGTGCATACAAACTTGCTCACTTAGATGGTGATGAACTAAAGGAACCCATGAATGCCATGCATCTCAAGCAGTTCTATGCTTGAGTATGGGGTTCCTAAAAATTAGAAAATAAAACAAAAAGTATAAAAATAGAAAAATAAAAGAGAAATCAATGCATCTAAGTGTGAAAACCATGCAATTGTGGAACTTTGGACAAGTAATTTGGTGAAAACTAGTTTCCGACGCCATGGGAGGGCCCGTTATTCACAAATATCTCGAAATATAGGAATATGATGGGTTTATCCCAAGCTAGTCCTTGCCTATGTCTGAGATACTTTTGAGCCTATCCCTCCAAGCCTTGATTCGGCTGATCCAAATTTTGTGTGTAAAGATTTTTCCTTTGTATCTTCAAATCTTGAGCATACTCATGATATTCTACCCTTGTACATCCCATCTAACGCTGGGGGCATCCACGCTTCTTGTTTTCTTACACATAGCTTTAGAAAACTTTGGAAAAACATCAAAAACATGTGTATAACTTTTTAAAAATCCCCAAACATTCAAATATGTTAGTTGGAAAACTAAAAACATTCAAAATACTTTTCATATAAAAGTAAAAACAATAGAACATTGTCTCAAGGTAATACAAAAATCATGCAAAACATTTCAAAACTATCCCACAAAAACAAAGTAGTAGTTTGCTTACTTTAGTTGTTTGATTATACATAGTTTTTATTGCATTGCTTCTTCATTTTGTGTGCTGTAAATTGGATTCATTTGCTTACTTAGATTGAGTGTTACTTTAATCTATTGTGCATTGCATTGAGTTCATTTTATCTTGCATACTTGTACATAGTTATGTTGCTTTGATTAGATTTGATTTACTTGTGCTTGTTGTTTGCTTGTACATTTTGTTGTCATCTCATCATCATATCATCTATCATCACATATATACATGATATATCAATAAATTAAGCTACATCATCATGAAAATGAAAATTAAACATGTATGCTAAGATAACATCATATGATATCACCAAGAGGGGCAAGAGGGATCACCTTCTATCCCCCTAAACATAGACCATAATAAAAATGTGGATTAAACATGCTATCTCATAACAAAAATGTGATAAGTAAAAACAATCCATCATCATCATATATCATCATAATACAAATGTCCATGTACAAAACAATGTGTCTTGATATACATATCAGATACAATAAGCCATCATGGGCATGGATAAAAAATGTGCCTTCATGAAGAGGCATAATAAAAAATAGTACATATACATCATATCTAACGTATGCCTTCATATCGAGGCACACATAAAAAAATACATCAAGTACATCAATAAAATGAGTCATCCATGACTCTCTCCCATGCCTGGACAACTAGGTTTTCCATTAGGTGGAGGGATATGCTGCGATGGAACCATGGATGGCGTTGCACTCTAATGCACCGAGCTATGCTATCTGAAGGTTGATGCACCGATCGACCGATCGAGATGGTCTCTATGACTTGGATCTCGATTGCATTGTGCCAACCAACCGACTATAATTAATGAATCTATGACCAACATGCACAGCTACATGGTATAACATCCTATAATATGTGGCCTCCCGGTGATAGAAGAAAACTCAAAGACCATCTCTAGGACTCTTATTGCTGTCTTTGATTGCCGAATAGGATCACACTCTTCTTTGACACTACCTAGATCAGCCTTGGCAACCGATCCCTCTCACCTATAGCTGATCTCTATGAGATGTAATCTATTGTAATTGATACCGAAGGCTTCTACATCCTCAAAACTTTGGACAAACGGTCTAGGAGGAAATGGTACCCTATAATCTCAACACATCCTCCACCCACTAGGATATGTTGTGGAGTCCCCCATCCATCCCATCTATCTATGTGATCCTATCCAACTCCCCATCCCATCCATCTCTGGTAGACTATGTGGTAGACTCATATTTGGTGGTGATATAGGCGTGGTTACGAATATGTATATGACCCATTTGACCTTGTGGTTGAGCTAGATCCGTGGATGTACCAGAATCTGAATATGTTCTTGAGGACCCTGTGCTCGTGGCATCCGAGTGTGTGGTTGTACTTGGTTTTGGTGGTGTTGCATATGTGAAAAATTGCAGAAGTAAGTGTGATTGTTGTTTCTATAATGTCAACATTAGGGGAGTGTATATTGGGAATTAATAATGTTAACAATATGGGAGTGAATGTTACCAAAATATTGTGCAACATTATTAAATAAATTCTAATATTATTTGTAATGAGTTTATATAACTCATATTAATAATATAGTTGTAATAGTTTAATTATTTGAGTGAGTTGTGAGAACAATTCACATAACTATTTTATAGTGTGAGTGATCCTCGGGATGTTTGAGGGATATTAGGGGATAAGACTGAGAGATTCATGGAGAGAGATATGAGGGATTAAAGATGAGTGTTGACTCCACCTTTTTAGGAGATTAAACTACTATAAGTGTAAACTCTATCAATGTAATTGATATCCCGAATGAATTTAATTTCCATATTTTATTATTTATTGTTTTTATATTATATTGTAGTTCATATCAGTGGTATCAAAGTAAGATAATGTTTTGAGAGCATTGATTTTTGATGCTTTCCTAGGTGTAGATTGATTATGCTTCTATGATGATGGGCTAGAAAGCTTTGGGCGAGAACGATGGAATTTTTGAAAATTCTTCATTCGGAGACTATACAAGAGATGTTTTGTCTCATGTGTTATCTATTTGTGACTAATCTCTCCCATGTGTACTAATATGTTTGAAGACCATCCACTAGCACTGGAAATATGTTGAGTTTCTATCTATAACTCAATCATTGAATTTTGCAGATCTTTTGCAATGTTTAAAGCATAGATCATTACAACCAATCTTTTCTAAACATAGACCTAGGCATCTAATCACCTCCTCATTTAAAGGCATGATCTTATTTCTTATTTACGCACATGAATATATTTCTGGTTGATTCTTCATTGCTCAACAAGATAATTGGAATATCTATCAAAGCTGATTGTCACCATTGAGTGTTTAAAAGGTGTTTATCACTCCTCATGGTTTCTGCAACACATTCATTTATTTCACTAACAATGATTCAACTGGAAAATCCTCCCTGAGAAACACAATATTTTGAAGTGGAGTTCCCATCTAACATGTGGATTCAATATTAGAAGCTTGTGTTTGTTGGCACGTCCATGATCTTCACAAAGAATGAAAGCTTCATTTTTTTCCCTGAAATGCGTTAATAATTCCACATTTTCTCTAGTTGAATCGGTGCATGCCTTTCATCGATGTGCATATTTATCTCTCACTTTTGTATATATGTTATTCTCTCCCGCATCCATTCACCAAAAGCCCATCGTTAGTATTGTTTGGTTATTTGTGCATACCTAGTATTTTGTTTTTAGTGCTTATTTAGGATGTGGTTTGTTTAAAATTTAAGTCATATTTTATTATAGGTTTTTTTGAGTCATATCATTATAAAACTAGATTAAATTATTATTGTCAAGTCATAAATGTTTTAAGTTAAAAGAGTCAAAAGTTGTTTGATCCAATATTCAAATAGCCAAGAAAGTCTTTTAAGTAGTATTTTGTATTATGTTTTTCTATGAGTCATAATTTTTTATTCAACTTATCGAGTCGTGTCATTGTAAAGTCTTTAAATTTTGTAAAAAATTTACATAGCCAATGTGATAAATTGTCGAGTCTAAAATGTCTTGTTTTCATTGTTAAAGTAAAAGAATACATATGGTCAAGTCAAGTCAATAGTCAAAAATTGTAAAATAAAATAAAATAAAAATTGCCTTACGGATGCATTTTCGGTGTTACCCGACGTCCAATGTTTTTGGAGAATGAGGTGAATAATATTGTATTTCTGATGATATTTTTGATGACTTCAAAGAAGGAAAATGTGCTTGGCTTCGGAATTTCAGAACCAAAGTGAAGATTTGTGGGGAAGATGCATCAACAAAAGGTGGTGCAAATTTGAGCTTCAACGTCCAATTTGTTGAGTAAGCAACATGATTCATGGAGGATGGAGGCAACAAAGGCTGGAGGTCAATCAATGACCTCTTGTTAGTCACCAATGATGGGGCCACACGAAACTATGGTGGCAGTGTGTGTGTATGTGTGTTTTCTTTTATTTCAGATTTGTAGTATGATTTCAGAGTTCCTAATTGAATAAGTGAAATGATCACATTGAGGGGGGGAATTGGAACATGGTATCAATGTTCAATTTTCCCTCTATTCAATTTGAATTCATTAAGCAGTGGTTCCTACATATTCCCTGAAGGAAAGACATGGTGGATAGAAAAAGCACAAAGGAAAAGAAAACAACATGATATTTAGGTTGTTGGTTGTCATGTAAAACCATCCTTTGTTTTAGGTTGTTGGTTGTCCTACAAAACCATCCAGATCATGAGCACGCATAGGTGACAAACTACAGAAGGAAGTGTGATTGTTGTTTCTATAATGTCAACATTAGGGAGTGTATATTAGGAATTAATAATGTTAACAATAGGGGAGTGAATGCTACCAAAATATTATGCAACATTAATAAATAAATTTTAATATTATTAATAATGAGTTTATTAAACTCATATTAATAATATAGTTGTAATAGTTTAATTATTTGAGTGAGTTGTGAGAACAATTCACATAGCTATTTTATAGTTAGAGTGATCCTAGGGATGTTTGTGAGATATTAGGGATAAGATTGAAAGATTAATGGAGAGAGATATGAGTGATTGAAGATGAGTGTTGACTCCACCTTTTAGGAGATCAAACTACTATAAATGTAAAACTCTATCAATACAATTGATATCGAGAATGAATTGAATTTTATATATTTTATTATTCGGTGTTTTTATATTATATTACATTTCTTATCGAGGCCTAAACTGTGGAGCCTATACACGGGGCCCATCTCGTAATGTTGCCTCACCTCAAGAAAACCTAATTTAGCTTTGAGCTTTGAGTGTCGACCATGTAACCTCCGCGTCACCGCAACTATACTCGCTTAAATGGTAGCACGAGGAATAGTCAAACATATGGGCAAAATTGTAGCATACAAAGCCGCATAATTTTCTATAACCCATATATTATCTATCTACCTGTCTCAATGGAGCCCATGGTCATGGAATAGTTAGAGAAAAACCATCCAATGCCTAGTGTCACCCAATGTGTGGTCCCATGTTAAAAGTCTTTCTTCGTCCTACACACGTACCACATATCATCACTTTGGATACCCCGCATATGGTAAACCTATCTCTACTCTTGATCCAATCGATACCACTCATGGATGTATACTCGGATCTCAATAATAAAATTCTCTACTATAGCTATACCAAGCTCTTGGTCATCATCTAGCCACTAGTATAGCCTATAAGGCTGCCATGTGATCATGTATTACTATAGGTCATTAAATGCATGCCTATAATAGCTAACATCTCTAGTATGCCCATGAATATCCTAACCAATTGGTACCCAACCCATAATTGATGGCTTATCGAGAGCCATGTCTCATAACACTCCTATTGAGCACCTAATGACAATATGATCCCAAGCCCATATCTGAAGCAGTGTTCCGGATTTGAGGTTATTCTACCCTCGATATGTTATCAAATGTTAGTCCCAATATAAGTTGGATAATATGCACATGCCCAAGCATAAAATCTCACCATCCATCAGCCTGATATATAATCATGGTCATCATGAGTGGAAAGTGAGTACCATTCTTTTTAGGTAGTAAGATGCCACTAGTAAGAGCCATCGGATATGTCGGTATCTGCACATACTATTGATCATCAAACATAGTATATAGGTCCATTGTCATCCCCTGCTACGGTATATCTCGACGTAGAAACATGTCCTAGAAGTACTCTCAAATCTAGGATCAATCCACATCATACTCTATCAACCCACCACAAATAGGTACTTGTTAAATTTTCCAAACATCCTCTAAGTTGACTAACATCTCACCAATTGGAAGGTGGAAACACTCTTGGCTCACGCTCCTCCAATGCTCTACCAAGTCAGTGAGTAGAGCATGGTCCAAATGGATCTGCGCCATGTAGGCCACATAATTGAGCCTCATGGCATGCAAAATGACAATCAACCCCATGCTACACTCATTGAGTAAATGTCACCTCAAATGTTCAAAGTCATCCAAATCACTCACGTGTGTCTATCTTGCATAACTTCACCTACAAGATTACACAACACTTCATAGAGTAATTTTATTCTAAAAACATCTTCCTAAGGTGTTCATTCTGCTTCTATCATCTTCAATTCATCCCTAATTTTTTTACTAAGGTCAAAATTTCAGAATTTTTCTTCTAAAATAGCCTAAGGTCTAAACTGTTTCACCAAAGTGTGTGCCTTACGGCAATATCACTTATATTTTGGCGCTAATGCTTATCTCGCGCTAGTGCACATCGTATAGCGCATACACACTCCTATCCTCACATGCGCATATACATGTATACATCCAAAGTTTCAAAATATTGTCATATTTTATGCTTGCACACACTTTGAGGACCTAAACCTAGTTCAGCTCATACGTGCTATTTTCATGCATAGAAGCCTACCCATCACACTAGCACACCCACGGGCTCGCGCTACCATGAGCCCACATTTTTCTTCTAGCTATAAAAAGTAATAAATGCAAGGGAAACTCAATTTTTTTCATGTACATACCGCGTGGGGTCGTGCATATGCCTATTGAATTCTCAAACTCTGTTTGTACGGTTACGAATCTACACCATAACTCTCAAGGTCAGAGCTCTCTCTCTAAAATTTTCAATAATGAGGAGCACAAATGACCTAACGCAGTGATGGTTTTCCCCCAAGCTAGGTATTTATAGCTTTTCTCCCTCCCTCCATGATGTTTTCACTTTCCACGGTTCTTCTAAATTCTTCTAGCACTCATCGCGATGATTATTTTTAATAAATAATCATTTTTCCCATTTTCACTATGTTGGGGCATGTTTTTGCTTCCTGGTGACCCTTTTTGCTACAGGGCATATTTTTCTTTCCAACATTATTTGGCGATGTCCCATGATATTTTCATTCTTCTAAATCATTTTCTTCTTGGAAAATTTAAAAATTCAAAAAATAAAAAAACACCCAAAACAATTGGTAAAATTATACAAAACATCCAAAAACATTGATAAAAAATCATCAAAAAAAAAAATTGTAAAAAATTAAATTTTTTTCAAAAATTGGTAAATGGCATGCATACAATTGAAGCTTGTATCAAATGCATTTTCCTCAAACATCAAAATTTTTCTTACAAAAAAACTTTATTAGGTTCTCACTTCTTGCACAACGACTCATAATTCATTTTGATCTACCTTCATTAACAAAGCTGGTCTACTTGTTATGTTTGTACTCCTAGCAGCAACAATGAGTTGCTTGCATCGCTGCTTCATAGTGCATGAATGATTTTTGATAGGACTACTTATGTCCTTTGTAATTTCCCTCGTATGTATCCTTTCTTGTGGAACCATTTTTAACCCTTATCGTTAAAAACAAACATTAGGGAACTAAAGTTTGATAACAAAAACATTGGTGCAAATTTCTTGAACGTTGTTTATTTGAGTATGTGTGTTTTTACTTGTTTCCCTATCAATTTATCTAGTTTACTTTGTCTTATTGCATTGCATTTATGTATGTTGTATGGAGTTAAGAATTTTTAGCAATGAACAAATGTTAGTATTATAACTTTTCATGTTATTTTACACTTTTGTTGTATGCGTACATTTTAATAAGGGCCAATGATTTAGATCATATGAGCAAAGTGATGAAATAAAGTTACTTATTGAATGAGTTAGATGCAAAATCTATTCCATTTTAATCTATCAATTTTAATTATTATTTAGAGTTTCTTTCACCTAGATTCTTCTATCTGTTTCCTTCCTAGTTTCGATCATCAATCGACTTATTCTATCACCCCATCGACACTTGAGGGGGCATCGTCATTCTACTAATTTTCTTCAAAAATTTCTTATTTATACTTGTCTACTTTCTTTGTAGTGGCATCACTTACGCCACCCTAAAGAGGGGGAAATGTAGACACCTAAAACCTTCTTTCATAGTTTTAATGCTAAAGTGGTACTCATTATTATCTATTTCTATCATGTTTGTTATAATTGGTGATTTCATTAAATTAACTAACATTTCCCTCAATTTTGGCCAATTAATTACACTTGATTAATTAACTAGCCTCTATCACATTCCGGATGCCAATTAATGACACTTCATTAGTTATAATCCTCTTAGAATCAATTAATTAGCTAATAATAGCTAATTAAGCCTTTTTAACATGCATTTAATCAATAAACCCTCTTATTGGCTAAATCTTGCTTTCAAATGCTTCCAATATTATCAAATTCCTCTTAAATCACCTCAAAATAGCCTAAAAATCTTATTCTAGCCTATTAATTAATCCTAATTGATTAATTAAAGCACCTCCAACTCCCATGAGTTGCTTAACTCACTAGTTAAATCATCTAATCATGGTTAATTAGCCTAGAGTTACTTTATCCTTTATCTTTTGTCCCACATTCATTGTGATTCAAGCTTTACCTAGATAGAAAGCTATAAAAAGGACTAAGCTCCTTACACCATACTTTGAATAGTATTAATCATATCAAACATATGATCAAGAAATTTATCCATTAATTTGGAATAGTTTCTTTATCAATTCTTACCATTGTTGAGTAGTAGAAGAAGATCCAAGCTTGGCTTTGTAGCCATTGTTTTGTGAGATATTCTCCCTCTCTTTAGAGAACACCATAATTTGATTGCTCATATATCTACTTAGGTTCATTTTAATTATAAATCATTTAACTTAGTAAGAATTCTTATAGATTAGATGATTAATTTCATGTAGTTTTCATTATGCATTCTCATAAGCTATGATCTTGATGGTTCATTGATAAATTTAAGCTTAGCTCTAGACTACTAGGTGTTAGTATTTTTAGTTAGCTATTGTAAAATTTTAGCATGATCACATTATTCATTTAGTGATGACCCTAAGGTCATGAGGTTTCTATCCATGTGTCATTTGTGCATTTTGAGGTGTTTCCAGATCTATTTGAGCTTCATGAGTGAAGACTAGTTTTATAGGTTACATATCTAGTGAGTATAGTTGAATCTAATGGTGGCTCCATATTATGATATGGTGATGTAGAGGTGTATAATATTTTTGGAGGTTGGTAGAAGAATTAGAAAACATGTATAAGTGGGTTTAGATGTTTGGTGAAGGTCATGTTATCTCAAGAAGAATTATTTTGGTGAGAGGGAAGTTTGAGTGTATCAAGCCTACTTGTGTCCTAATGAAGGATTTGTGTGTGTAGATGCTATTTCCGACCTAAGTGGTCTTTTATATGGTGTTATTATGATGTATTCATGTTTTTAAGTGTATTTTACCTATGATGGATGACCTAGATGTTATGTATGAACATGAGTCATGTATATAAGCATGTTCTTGTGACTTATTTTGTTGTTGTGAGAGAATTAGAAAGATTGAGTAAGAGGGAAGTTTGAAGAGGTGAAAAGGTAATTATGACCATAAATAGAGGGAAGATATTATTTTATGATGTTCTAGAGGGTGTGCTATTGTTGGAGAGAAAATCTAGATGACCTAATCAACTTGGTGAAGAAGTTCTTGAGCGAGTTAGCAAAGAAGGAAAATTTGGTAAAGAGAGAAGAAGGAAGAGCTAAAGAAGATTCATCATCAGTTGTTGTGGAAACATTCCAAAGGTGAAAAACAATTTTAGGTGGATGAGTTGGTGCTGATTCATCTAGGGGGTTGGTGTCTCCATGTAGGGTTGGTGCTCTACTAAATTTAGGGGTTAGTGCTCCTTGTAAGGTTAGTTCCTCAATAAGATTAGGGGTTTGTGCTCCTTGTTGGGTTGGTGCTCAACTAAATTTGATTAATTTCTATAATAAATATTTTTTTATGGGTTTTCTTCCCTATAAAGGTTTCCCACTTAAATCTGGTGTTCATGTGTTCTTGTGTTCATGTGTTCATTTGTTCTTGTGTTCATTTTCTCACGGGTTATGATTCTTGGTGAATGCACATGTTTAATGATTAATGATATTGATGAATGCTAAAGTGAATATGAATATATTTTAAGGCTCATTGATTCACCCCTCGGTGATTGTGTTTCCAATAGACCTAGAAGGGTAGTCTAGCCTCACCACACACATGATTTATCCTTTTGTTATCAAATGCTTTGATGAAGGATATTGTAGGTATCTAGGGTTTCCAATTTGTTTTAGGTAATTACAAGTTGTGCAAGTAGGAGAAACATACAATGAGGAACATTTTTAGGTAGGCAAAGTGTACAAAAATTACAAAAGATCATCGTAAAAGAGTCCAATATTTTACAAAAGGGTCAAGATCAAACATCCATTCTTGTAAGAATGGTATGGTCTTCTGCACCACCTTAGTTTCTAGTTCCAATATCAACAATGAAGTATTTAGAGTCTTTGATTACCCTATTTCATCCGTCTACACATCCAAATATCTTATGTTTCAACATATATAGCTAAATATTCATCTCCTCTTGTGTATTTGAACTATCAATTTATTTTTTATCATTTTTGCAAGTCTTAATTCTTTTTTTTTTAGCTATGCATGGTTTATGTTGATTTAATTAGATTAGAATAGCCTCATGTAATGAACCTTTGCATCCTATATATTATTGTGTGATTTTACAATAAGTTATTTACTTAGGGTGTAAACATTTCCAATGGATTCGATGATTGACACAATTACTACTACGACACATTATTTTCATGTTATTACTTTTGAGTTATTGATATGGTCTACATATTTGTTTTTGATACACTTTACATTCATGATTTTGTTGATTGACATATATACATAGTGTTTTGGTTGATAGTATTGTTCCATGTGATATATTCACTCCTAAGTTACTTCATTATCTTATATATATTAAAAATGAAATAACATTGATCCTAAGACAAACACATGGTATATTGTTGTCCTTATCACAAATGATTATGCTGATTATGATTTTCCATTCTCATTTCTATCTTTTATTCCTTCATATGACATGTGTTTAAGATGTCCTTGGCTATGTGATTTTATGACTATAATAATATATCAAGGTGTTAAGATTATTCACAATAAATAGGTAGTCACAATTAGGGGTATTCCATTTTAGGATTCTTTATATAAGCATCTTGGGATAACACATACGATTACTACTCTTAGTTATAGACCATATATGTCAATGTTTTCTAGTTATCATGTTACTCCTAGTAGGACACTCCCTTGTAGTGTATCTACATATTGACATTTTAGTTCAAAAGATACTTCTAGTGTGTCATGCTCTCCTCTATCTTCTTCTCGGACACTTGGTCCCATACTATTCCTCATAAGTCACTTTCTACTAGGCCTCTGACTAGATCAATTTTAACACATACCACTCATCATTTGTCTTCTCACCCTAGATCTTCTAGAATACATACTATTTTTTCTACATAGATTATACAAGCATCCTTCTTCTATTTTGACACTTGTGGGGTTCAATACTTATTTTAGATATAATATTAACTTACCTACCTCCTTATGAGGATATTATTGGACATCTCTTTTTCTACCCCTTTCCTTTACATACATATTTTCAAAATAATGCAAAATTATTCAAATAATCACACAATACATAAACATTTGCAAAAATTAAAAAATCAAGACATGTTTATGGTATGATTTCCCTAAGCTATGCCCTTAACCTATTGCTTATATTAGGATATGAGTAGCCGACTTGTGGCTTACCATATCATTTTATTATATCATTTATACTTTCTCATGCTTAGTAGGTCGGCCTTGGTGATGGCCATAACATATGAATAGTATATATAGGGGATTGTAGGTAGTAGTTCATCATCATTTGAGCATTTGAGTATTATTGTATGGTTTGGAGGTTGCCCCCTCGAAGTGGCGAAGCTATTTTAATTGCATATTGAGATCATTATTATGGAATATTGTGTTATATTTCTGCTCATGATCTGAATTATACAAGTAATTTCATTACAAGTGGTATCAGAGCTGCGATCTGGGCCAAAATTAGGGCAAAAAACCCTAATTTTTGTTTCCGCCATATATTGCAAACCATAGCGAATTGGTGGGAGATATTTTTACCAAAGTTGAGGAATATTTCAAGTAAGGTTCCCTGAAAATTTCAGACTTTTTGATTTATTTTGCAAATGTTATTACAAATTTAGATTTTTCATAAAATCGCTCCCTAGGGTGCAAATTGTAGAATTTTTTCAAATTCATTACATTTTCAGAAAGCGAAAAAAAAAAATTATTTGGGATTTGTTCTTTAAGTTTGTTTATATTTGGCCGAATTTGTATCTAAATATGAAACCCTAAAATTTGACCATGATCCCTACATCCTACTATTTTGGGGCATCATGGCGGGGCCTTCCACGAGAGGAAAAAAGAATCCCATAACTCCAGGTAAAACACCGAGAAAAGGATGAGATATTAGTTGAAGATTTAGAGACGAGGAAGATATTGTTATAAAAAATGGTGCCCCTGCTCATTTTGTGGCTAACTCCTTGTGTTCTTGCCTCTCTTGTGCCTCAGTCTAAATTTTTTGATTTTCAGGCACTCAAGGCTTTCTGGAAATGGTACCATCAGATAGAGCTCTCTCTCGGCTTTCCAGAAGGTAAAGTTTGCCTCCTAACTCCTTATATTTTTCAAGTTATGGCTCAGCGGAGTTTTTGTGGAAAATTTTCCCATTTGAGGCCCGCAGCCAATAGGAAGCTGCCACGTGGCAGAGGAGTTCGGGGGTCGGAGGCAATTTTGGATTTTTTCCAAGTGTTTTGGTCTAAAGTTTCAAAATGAAAATTTTGCCCGTGGGGCCCACAAACCAATCAGCTGTGACACGTGTCACATGGGGAGGCACGAAGAAAAAATGGCTAAGTGTTTGAGATGGGCGAATTTTTTGAATTTTGGCCCGTGGCCAATAGGGCAGGACACGTGTCGAAGGAGGAGGCTCATGGTGGCAGGGTGGAAAATGTGAAATTTGCCAAGTTTTTATAAAAATTTTAAATACCAAATCAACCCACGCGGCCTGCGTCGAATGGCGTCCCTCCACGTGTCCTTGGAGCCCGACCGGCGGGGGAACGGAGGAAAATATGGCCAAGTGTTTTTTGGGCCCAAAAGTTCAATGGGGCAAGTTCAAGGGTTGGCCCAAGCCAACCAGAAGGTGACAAGTGGAGAAAGGAGAGAGGGAGCTTGCGGTGTAGGGAGAAGGTAAGATTTTTCGCCAAGTGATTGGTGTAAATTTAAAGAGGGAGAAAATGGAAGCGGAAGGCCGAGCGATAAAAAGAGGACGCATGTGTCCTAAGGAGATGGGGGAGTGCGGAGCTCGGGAGAACTTAAAGAATTTGGAAAGGTTTTGGCCAAAAAATCAAAAGGCAAAAGATGTCCCGCGCCCCTATCAACTAACCAAAGCGTGCCGTGTCCCAAGTGGGGGCGCGGGGAAAATGTGAAATTTTCCAAAAGTTAAAAAGATCAAAATTTTCAAAGGGAAACCCGTGGGAGGCGTTGGAGAGAGAATTGCTTAGCGAACCAGCACCTGACACGTGGCATCCAACCAGCGGAGCGCGGAGATTTTTCAAAATTTTTTCCAAAGTGCAAAAAGGTCAAAATTTAAAATTTTTGCCCGACATCCGTTTTTTGGGCCGTTTTGCCCTAAAACTTCAGACCTTCATATCTTTTGACCCGAGCTCAGATTTGGGTGTTCTTTATATCATTGGAAAGATTATGAAATTCTCTATAGGATTCCATGGTCAATTTCTAATTTTGTTTCAGTTTGGATGGAGAAAATTCAAAAATGGCTCTGGTACGTGTCCATGGCCAGAAATGACAAAGGTCCCCCATTCTCCTGATTTAATGTATTTAAGGTCCCCATGCTGATTTAATGTATTTGTAGTCAATGAGGGATGGGCTCCCACATTTTTTGTTTTTTCTCTCTCCTGGGCTCGACCCATGCAATGTAAAAGCCAGATTTGGCTCATTTTTTAAGGGTTGAACACTTTTTGACTGAAAAAACTTCTTCTTTCACCTCCAGCAGTTGATAGTTGTAAGATTCAGGACCTTTTCACGGTTGTAATAGGTTTATACCTTTTTGATGGTGGAATGCAAGAGATTTTACATGGAATTGACAGTGTAAACTCTGTGAATGCCTTTCAGTCCTCTGTTTGTATTGTTTCACTTCATTTTAAGACCTCTTATTGCATCTATCAGTTGTGTATGCTTTCCTTTGTTACATTTCATGAAATTTTGTGTATTTACATGGCAAAAATGTGTTTCACCACTCCTTTTGGTGCATCACCATCTTTAGTTTAGCTTCATTTTTGCATTTTATCCCTGTCTCCTTGCCATCTAGGGTAAAATTAGGATTAGAACCTCTCGTAGTTGTGTAAAATATAGATCTAAATAAGAGTTGAGGAACCAACCTCTAACCTAGAGATTCCTCTCTCGGTTTCACAAGTCCCACACTGGAGAGAGGTTTCATGTTGTGCAATCACTTTGGATGCATAAGACATCATTTAGAACCTTGATTTGCATCAGGGTGTCGCTGATTTGCAACAAAAGCTGAGTTTTGGCATGCGGTGGGACACTAGAGGTATCATTTTTATTGCAGCAAAGTTGATGTGCATCTGCTACATTTTTCTTGCTTGAAAAGAGCTATTATTTGCATATCGGCGACTCAAGGGAAGAATCAATTGGTTTCAGCAGTCGGGCACTGAAAACTCATGAGAAGAATCACCACAAGGTCAAGAGTTGGAGAAGAAGAAGTCTTTGTTTGAATATCTGCAATTATCTCCAAGAAGAAGGCAAAGAGGAAGAAGGATTCAAAGGTCTCCATATCCACCAAACAGAAATCTCTCCACTCCTCCACCGGTAGGCCTTTCATTCGGTCAACAAGGGTTTTAAGACCAATTAGAATGGCACAAAACAACCCCTATGTTAACTTCACAAAGCAGAGCCCACTTGCCCTCAATGCACAACATCTAATTCCTATTGCAGCCTTGAAGAACATTCCCTACTTCACCGGAGAGAATCAAACTACTCAGGTGATCATGTTAAAGACATTGCCAACCTTTGTGCAATCCATGAAATCAATGAGATGCAAGTGGCTATCAAGTTGCTGGCATCTTCATTCAAGGGGAAAGCATTGCAATGGTTTAGAAGCCTTGGAGCTGGTTCAATCACAAATTGGAATCAGTTGTGTATAGCACTTCATGAGTAATTTGGAGAGAAGGGAGACAACTTGTCTCTTTTGGAGCAGCTGACAACCATCAAGAGAGCTCCCAATGAGCAGCTGACCGATTTCAACTTCAGATTTCAAAAGACTTGGGAGAGAATTCCAGTGGCAGTCAGGCCAATAGCAGAAGGTGCTTTTCTCTACTATCTCAAAGCTCTAAATTCTGATATTTCTATGTTGATTCAGTCCATGGGAGGCATAACTATCCCTATGGCTTATAGCATTGCCATTAGGGCTGAAAATTGTTTGATCCAAGCTGACAAACTTGCCCCTAGACCTCTCATGCCACTGTTTCCAAGTTTAGAGAGTCCAAACACCAATCAAGCACCTAATTTGGCTCCTTCTCCCACTCCTAGAAATCAGAGTTCAAATGAAGCTTCCACTTCATCTCCAAGTGCCCCAAATGAGCTTCAAGAAGTCATGAAGCAATTGCAAAACCTAGGCAATGAGCTGGTTACTCTCAAAAGGTAGCAGGCCCAAGGTTTTAGACCTTCTTATCAACCCCAAGCTCAGCCTAACAGGCATCCATACCAACCACAAAGGCCACTTAATCCTAGCTGCAAATATGAATCAAACAAGGCCTCCCTGCGATAGACCATTTCAGCCCTATAATCCAAATGCCATATCTACCTCTAAGGCATTTGTGCCAACACAAAACAACATTGCCCAGAGTACGATTGGTGTTTTCCATGCAATGAGCCTCATATACAATCCATGTGCTTCAATGGTGCTTTGAATCAAGCATTAATGGTGACAACTACTGGTGTGGAGGGTGAAGGAAGTCAAGGAAACAACCAACAACAAGAAACATTCCAACAGCAATCAGCCCCAAATGACACCACATTGGTAAATTGGCAAGCAGAGGATTTTTGTGGCATGAATCAGGCAGTTTCTCAAGGTGTTGCAGCCAACAAAAGGTCAAAAAGGAGGAATTTAGGTGAAGAAAACCATTAGCTCTAACCAATCCACGACCTTCTATGGTTCCACAAGTGGTTGGCAAACAAAATCCGGTTGTAAATGCACAAGGGCAGCCAAGAACAAGCCCCTAGGCCAACTCAAATACCAGTTGTTGCTGCCCACGTGCAAGGAGTGAATGTGCAAACAAAGGGACAAAAAAGAGATCCTTCATCACCATTCAGTATCATTGATCAAATGAAGAAGACAAATGTCAATATATCAATGTGGGAATCCCTATCTATCCCAGGCCAAAGAGATCTGCTGCAAGCTACCATGAAGGCCAAGCCAACTTCGAATCAGCAAGTTCAGATGCAAGACAAAGTGCTTACAAATGCTGCCCAGCCTGAGGGAAATCATGGAGGACAGCAAGGTAAAATGTTGAAGCCCCCTCCCTTCTATGTTTCATTGATCATTGGAAATCAGCTAGTGCACAATTGCATGATAGACTCCGGGGCAAGTAGCTCAGTGATGCCTAAACAAATAGCTGATCAGCTAGGGCTCCAGTATGAAACCATATCCAAAGGAGTAGTACAGTTAGATGGGACAACAGTAACAATAGTTGGGGTGATTAGGAACTTGAGTCTTACCTTGCATGCATGTCCAAATGTTGTTGTTTTACAAGATGTATCAGTCATAGACCTTCCACCACTCTTTGCCCTTTGCTTGTCAAGGGACTTCACAGCCAAGATTGGAGGATATTTGTCTGTTGATTGGTCACACATCTTCTGTAGCGAGGTATGGAACCAAAGCTACAATCACGTCGAACCTATTGCAAACTTCCACATTGAGCCTTACACTCCAAGTCAGATTAATGCCAATTGCTCAGCATTTGATCAAGAAGATCACCCAAGTACTGATGAAGCTGACACCAAGGTTGGAAGCATCCCGGATCTAACTCTTGATGAATGGGCAAACAAGATACATGCTTTTGATCCTTACCAAGAAGTGGAAGAATCTGAGCTAGGGGTCTATTGCATACACGAAGAAAATCAACCTATTCCTAGCATCACCAAGCCAAACCATGAAGATGACAATGAGGTATGGCAGCTGTTTTTGATGGATCGAGGAGTAGACAAGGTGCGGGAGGTGGAGCCATGCTTGTTTCACCTCAAGGAGTAAAGTACTATTCAACTTTTAGATTTCAGTTTGCGTGCTCAAATAACACCTGCTGAATACGAAGCCTTGGTGCAAGGGATGCATTGGGCAATCAAGAAGAAAATAAAGAACTTGCGAGTCTTTGGGGATAGTGAATTGATTGTAAATCAGTCAAGGGACAACATCTGCCAAGAATGATCTACTCAAGTGCTACAAGAATAGGGTGTGGGACCTCATGGAATATTTTGAGGGTTTTGGCATCAAATCCATTCCTAGGAAGGAGAATCAAGCTGGCTTGACGGGCTTGCAGCAGTAGGGGTAGCTTTGACATTGTGGAAAGCATTCAAAAGACAAGGTACAACCAAACATCCACGTGATTGTGAGGCCTTGAGTTGCTAGATAACAATGTCATTAGCAAGTGTTTGAGAATGACCAGCAAATCATTCATTTCTTGAAGAAGAAGCCGAGTTCTCAGCTAAGAATCAAGAAAATTGGAACAGCAAGTATGGTGACCAAGTGGTACATTTGAGAACTAACAAGCTGCCCAAGGGACTTATCACTTTGGATTCCATTTTTAACCGCAATGATCAGTTTAGAAAGGAGAAAGCAAACATTCATGTCAAGAGAGAGGATTCAGTATCCATCTTGGTAGAAGAGAACAAGCCATTGCAAATTGGAAGGATGACAACTGAACAAGAAAGGTATGAGTTCATACGGTGTGTCAAGAGTTCCCCGACATGTTTCTTGGAGCTATGAAGACTTGAAGGTTTCAATCCCTAACTTAGCTCAAGCATACCATCGAATTAGATCCAAATACTAAGCACATCGGGTAGAAACAAAGACAGTCAATACACACATGGAGCCTCTCATGAGGAAAGAATTGGACAAGCTGATTGAGTCGCGGATCATATTCCCAATCAAGCATTCTAGTTGGGTTACCAAATTAGTTCAGTCAAAGAAAGAAGAGCGGGGAGATCAGATTGTGTGTTGACTTGAGAGACTTGAATAGAGCCTCTCTTAAGGACCATTACCCACTCCCTTCCATGGAGCAAATCTTACAAGTTGTGGGCTGGCGAGAGGTTCTCGCTTGATGGCTACTCGGGCTATAACCAAATTATGGTGAAGGAAGAAGACCAGTTCAAGGCGCCTTCACAACCAAATGGGGAATTTTGCATACAGGAAAATGCCATTTGGGCTGTCCAACGCTGGTGCTACTTTCAAAGAGCAATGGACATGGCATTCAAAGGTTTGATTAACAACATGGTGCTGATTTACCTTGATGATATCACTTTTTTTCCAAGAATGCAGCAGACCACCTCTCTCATTTGAGACAAGTCTTCACAAGGTGTAGGAGATTCGGAGTGTCTTTGAATCCTAAGAAGTGCATCTTTCTTGCACATGAAGGAAAGATCCTTGGCCACATTGTCTCCAAAGAAGGATTATCAATTGATCAGAGAGGGTTGAAGCCATAAGAGCACTACCATTGCTAAGCCACAAGAAAGCCCTTGAGTTTCTTGGGGAGTATAAACTTTGTTTGGAGGTTTGTCCTAGATTTTGCAGCCCTTGTCAAGCCCATCACCAAAATGTTAAAGAAGAGCATGGCTTTCAAGTGGACAGCAGAAGGCAAGGAGAGTTTTGAAGCAATCAAAGAAGCCATCTCTCAAGCACCAACTCTCATCAACCCGGATTTCTCAAGGATTTCATCCTCTATGCCTTTGGAGGTAATGACACTATTTCTGCCATTTTGGTATAGCAGAACAAGGATAATGATGAGCAGCCAATTACCTTCTTCAGCCAGAGCCTAGATGACTATGAAGTGAGGTACTCTTTTATTGAGAAGCACGTGCTTGCAGTAATCAGAAGCTTGAAGAAATTCAAGCATTTAGTCTCAAACAACAAGGTCCAGTTGCTGGTCTCACATGCTGGGGTTAAGGACTTCCTCCTCAACAAAGATTTGAATGAGAAAAGGGCAGGTTGGATCACCTGTGTCATGGAGTATGACATTGAAATCAAGATTACCAAGCTGGTATGAGGAAAAGGATTGTGTGAGTAGCTGGTTTTGGGAAAGCAAAAAGAAGTATGCAATGAAGAAGAGGCTGTTTTGACAGTCCAGGACAGCCATGAGCCAAGTGGCAATCAAGAAGAAGACAATGCTGCCCCCACTCCTTGCTGGACCCAAGGTATTATACACTTCCTAAGCACAGGCCTATGCCCTCCGGAGATGAACAAGACCCAAAGGAGACACTTCAGATTGCAGGCTGTCCCATATGCCATTGTTGATGGAGTTTTGTTCAAGAAAGATGTGAATGGAGTCTTCTTTGAGATGCATTAGCACAAATCAGATTCGAGAGGGTGTTGGAAGAATTCCATGGTGGACCAGTGGTGGTCATTTTGCACCAAGAGTGACAGCTCTAAAAATCATGAAGGCTGGTTATTATTGGCCTAAAATCTTCAGTGATTGCTATGCATGGATCAAGAGGTGTAAGAATTGTGCATTCTTCACAGGAAAAGAGAGACTTGCTGCCCTTCCATCGCATCCAATCTCGGTTGATCAGCCATTCATGCAATGGGGTTTGGAATTCATTGAGTCATTAATCCCAATTCAAGTCAAGGGCACAAATGGATTTTGATACCACGGACTACTTCACCAAGTGGATCAAGCGTAGCACTCAAAGAGGCAAATGAGTCTAACATCTTAGACTTTTATGAGGGGATAGCAACTAGATTTGGTGTACCTGCTTCAATAATCTCTACGATAATGCATTGGCATTCATTGGATCAAGGTGAGTAGTGAAATTTTGTCAAGAAACGGGATCTACCTAAGCACTTCATCAAACTATTACCCTCAAGGTAATGGCCAGCCGAGTCTACAAACAAGAACTTGTTGAGGATCATTAGGAGGACTCTTGATGAGAATCAGAGGTCTTGGCATACCAAACTGAAATCAGCCTTGTGGGCTGATAGGATAACTCCCAAGAGATCCACAGGTAACTCTCCATTCAAGCTTGTTTATGGAAGGGAGGCAATCTTGCCCATGTCACTTGAGTTGCCAACATTGGAACTCATGAAGCAATTAGAGTTGCTAGAGTTTGAGCCCATGGAGGTGAGGTATGCAAAGTTGATGGAGCTGCAAGAGATCAGAAATCAGGCATCCCAAGCAATGGAGAAGGATCAAGCTTTGATCAAGAAGACCTTTGATAGGAAGGCCAAGGATAGATCTTTTCGGGTTGGAGATCTAGTGTTGAAGTGGGATGTGGATAGAGCAAAACCGGAAGGCATTCAAAATTTGATGCCATTTGGAGTGGCCCATACATGGTCACGAAGTGCAAGAACAACAATGCTTTCCAATTGGCCTCATTAAATGGTGAAGAACTGCAAATTCCAGTCAATGGAATCTATCTCAAGCATTGCTTCTAGAGGGAAATTCACTACTTTGTAAATATTAGATTAGATTTTCATTCCTCCAAGTGCTTGTGCACATTGTTTTCTGTAGGTTAGTTTTATTTCCCTAAAGTGCTTTGGCACACTTGCTGTCCATGGAGATGTTTATCCTTGCTTCCATTAGGTGTGTTTCTCCATCTTTCTCCTTGCAACATTCTAAGTCAATTGGGGTCCTAAATAGAATATTTGATGACTCCATACCCAATGGAATGCCTAAGGCAACTGATATTTTCATCTGCAGGCGAGATGACCCCTCTGAGTCGCCAAAATTGTTATAAAAAATGGTGCCCCTGCTCATTTTGTGGCTAACTCCTTGTGTTCTCGCCTCTCTTGTGCCTCGTCTAAATTTTTGATTTTTAGGCACTCAAGGCTTTCTAAAAATGGCACCATCAGATAGAGCTCTCTCTCAGCTTTCCAGAAAGGTAAAGTTTTCCTCCTAACTCCTTATATTTTTCAAGTTATAGCTCGGCGGAGTTTTTGTGCAAAATTTTCCCATTTGAGGCCCAAACCAATAGGAAGTTGCCACGTGGCAAGGAGTTTGGGTGTCGGAGGAAATTTTGGATTTTTTCCAAGTGTTTTGGTCTAAATTTTCAAAATGAAAATTTTGCCCGTGGGCCCACAAACCAATCAGTGTGACACGTGTCACATGGGGGAGGCACGAAGAAAAAATGGCTAAGTGTTTGAGATGGGCGAATTTTTGAATTTTGGCCGTGGCCAATAGGAACGAGGACACGTGTCTGGTCTGGAAGGAGGCTCGTGGGTGGCAGGTGGAAAATGTGAAATTTTCTAAGTTTTTATAAAATTTTAAATACCAAATCAACCCACGTGTCCGCGTCGAATGGTGTCCCTCCACGTGTCCTTGGAGCCCGGTCGGCGGGGGAACGGAGGAAAATATGGCCAAGTGTTTTTGGGCCCAAAAGTTCAATGGGGCAAAGTTTGAAGGGTTGGCCCAGCCAACCTGGAAGGTGACAGTGGAGAAAGGAGAAGGGGAGCTCGGGTGCGCGAGAAGGTAAGATTTTTCGCCAAGTGATTCGGTGTAAATTTCAAAGAGCTAGAAATGGAAGTGGAAGGCCGAGCCAATAAAAAGAGGACGTGTGTACTAAGGAGATGGGGATTCATGGAGCTCGGGAGAACTTAAAGAATTTGGCAAAGGTTTTGGCCAAAAATCAAATGGCAAAAGATGCCCCACGCCCTATCAACCAACTCAAAGCGTGCCACGTGTCCCAGTGGCGGGGCGCGGGGGAAAATGTGAAATTTTCTAAAAGTTAAAAAGATCAAAATTTTCAAAGGAAACCGCGGGAGGCATTGGAGAGAGAATTGCTCAGCGAACCAGCACCTGACATGTGGCATCCGACCAGCGGAGCGCGGAGATTTTTTGAAAATTTTTCCAAAATGCAAAAAAGGTCAAAATTTAAAATTTTTGCCCGACATCCGTTTTTTGGGCCGTTTTGCCCTAAAACTTTAGACCTTCATATCTTTTGACCCCGAGCTCGAGATTTGGGCGTTCTTTATATCATTGGAAATATTATGAAATTCTCATAGGATTCTATGGTCAATTTCTAATTTTGGTTCATTTAGAGGAGAAAATTCAAAAACGGCTCTGGTACGTGTCCATGGCCAGAAATGACATTTCTAGTGACCAAATTTAATGCAGAATGGGTCGTATTCTCCTCCAATTTGGTCAAAAATGATAGGGTATGGGTTTGTAAGGTCCCCATGCTGATTTAATGTATTTGCGATCAATGAGGATGGGATCCCATGTTTTTTATGTTTTTCTCTCCAATGCTCGACCCATGCAATCTAAAAGCCGATTTGGCTCATTTCTTGAAGGGTTGAACACTTTTGACCGAAAAAAACTTCTTCTTTCACCTCCACTGTTGATAGTTATAAGATTCAGACCTTTTTCATAGTTGTAACAGGTTTATACCTTTTTGATGGTGGAATGTAAGATTTTACATGGAATGGCAGTGCGGACTACTGTGCAGAATGCCTTTCAGTCCTCTGTTTGTATTGTTTCACTTCATTTTAAGACCTCTTATTGCATCTATCGGTTTGTGTATGCTTTCCTTTGTTACATTTCATGAAATTGTGTCTATTACATGGCAAAAATGTGTTTCACCACTCCTTTTGGTGCATCACCATCTTTAGTTTAGCTTCATTTTTGCATTTTATCCTTGTCTCCATGCCATCTAGGTAAAATTAGGATTAGAACCTCTGTAGTTATCAGAGAATATAGATCTAAATTAGAGAGTTTGAGGAACCAGCCTCTAATCTGGAGATTCCTCTCTCGATTTCACAAGTCCCACACTTGGAGAGAGGTTTCCATGTTGTGCAATCACACTAGATGCATAAGACGTCATTTAGAACCTTGAGCCGCATCAGGTGTCGCTTGATTTGCAACAATGATATAGCTACTGATTCCTCGGGGTTAGGGTTTACTTTGATAAACAGGACCAGTAAAGTAAGCTAACTTGAGTTTAACCGAGAGACCTCAAATCTCGGGTAAAGCAAAGAAGATGTGGATAGGATTGGAAAAATATTGGAGGATTTCATGTAAAAATTCAATACGCATATGATGAGTAATCACACTTATGTCAATCAAGGTGGATGCTTAGGTCAACATAATAGACACATGAGCCAGAGTGGATCTTTGAGTGTGTACAATCCAAATACGAGCACTCTCAGCCTGTATTATGTTTCCAAAACTGGATATGTGCAAGTTTGATGGAAAGGATCCACTCAATTAGATCAACCAAATGGAGAATTTCTTTGAACTACATCAGATTCCATCAGGACAAAAGGTGACCATGGCAGCTTTGTATCTCGAACCTGACCAATTCGTCTGGTATCGATGGTTATGTGCTTAAAGGTAAAAGAGTGGTCTTAATGTTACATGGACAATATTCACTGAAGAGTTGCAATTACACTATAGTTCTAGTGTGTCAGATAATTACTTCAGCTAATTAGCAAAGTTGAGACAGATATGATCTATTAAGGATTACATTCATCACTTCCAAAACCTTTCTCTACTGGGTGGAAAATATTACTGAAGAGAATCTAAATGACCTATTTCTTGGGGTCTTAAGGATCACATTAAGCATGAGGTGCGTATGTTTAATCCTCATAAGGTTTCTGATTCGATGATTATGGCACAAGAAGGGCAAAGGAGAAATTTGTTTCAAGTAGGAGACAAAATTTCACTTATACCAGCAGATCGCAACACCTTGGCCCCAACACTCCCTCGACCAGTTAGATTTACACCTCAACAAATTGAAGAAAAAAGAGAAAAAGGGTTATGTTTTAGCTGTGATAAGTAAATTTGAACCCGAACATAAATGTGTTGAAAAGAAGTTGTTCTACATTGATGGGCCTAGTGAAGATGAAGAGAAGGATGAAGATTCAGAGTCAGAGGTCTTGGTTGAGCAGAGAGGAGTCAAGAGATCCTTAGCCAATGATCTCATGCCATGCAATTTCAGGTATTAGCACCCCCAAACCCTAAAGGTGGTTGGATTCCTAAAAAATAGAGGGTCACAGTGTTGATTGATTTAGGAAGTACTCACAACTTTATCAATCATAAGTTAGCAGTGCGCCTAAACTGTTTCATTTATCCCGCTCTTGAATGTCAAGTAATGATTGTTGATGGAGGTATTGTTACTTGTTCTGGAAAATTCCATAGCATTAAGCTTGCTATGGGAGATTACATACTAAATAGTCCCATGTATGCCATTTCTATGGGAGGAGCAGACATTGTGTTAGGGTTCAATGGCTTACCACTTTGGGAACCATTGAGATGAACTTCCAAGAATTGTTCATGTGATTTCACTATAAAGGAAGGAACTTTTGAGCTAAGAGGCTTAAGAGCAAAGTCTCCACAAATAGTAAGTTCTCATCAGATGCACAAAATGCTAAAAAAGGGTGCAGAGGGATTTGTGGCACAACTTTTTTCATTGGAGGCTCATCCTTCTAAGGACATTATACCATCAGATATGCAAACAAAGTGTTGGATGCACACTCTGTTGTATTTGAAAATATACCAAAGGGCTTACCTCCAAAGAGAGATCATGATCATGCTATTCAATTATTACCAGGAAGTCAACCACCTAACATTAGACCTTATAGGTACCCATATGTGCAAAAGAGTGAAATCGAGAAGATTGTATAAGAGATGTTGGAAGCAGGAATCATTCGTCATAGTCAGAGTGCTTATTCTTCTCCAGTAGTGATGGTATGGAAGAAAGATGACATGTGGCACATGTGTCCTGATTATAGGGAACTTAATAAGTACACAATCAAAGATAAGTTTCCTATTCCTGTAATTGATGATTTGCTTGATGAGTTGCATGGTGTTGTTTATTTTACAAAGCTTGATCTTGTTCGGGATACCACCAAATCAGAATCAAGGATGAGGATGTTCATAAAACCACCTTTTGGACACATGAAGGCCATTATGAATTCTTGGTAATGCCTTTTGGACTCACAAATGCACCTTCTACATTTCAAAGTTTGATGAATTCTATTTTTAAGTCATTCTATGGAAGTTTGTCTTAGTGTTTTTGATGATATATTAATTTATAGCAAAACATGGGAGGAACATTTGCATCATGTAAATAAGGTTTTGGAAACCCTTGAGCAACATCAACTTTATGCAAAGCCCTCTAAGTGTTCTTTTGGACTCAAGGAGGTTGAATATTTGGGTCACATTGTCTCTCATGAAGGGGTTAAAGTGGATCCTAATAAGATCAAAGCCATGATGGAGTGGAAGGTTCCAAAAACCCTAAAGAATCTACGAGGATTTTTGGGGCTTACAGGTTATTACCAAAGATTTGTAAGGCATTATGGAAGCATATCTGCACCTCTCACAACTTTATTAAAGAAGGACTCCTTCCATTGGAGTGAGGATGCAACCAAAGCATTTGAGCAACTAAAGGAGGCCATGTGCACCACTCCAGTCTTGGCTACTCCAGATTTTTCCAAAACATTCATTGTTGAATGTGATGCATCAGGGGTGGGTATGGGGGTAGTTCTCATGCAAGAAGGCCATCCTATTTCCTTTTGAGCCATCAATTCAAAGTTAAGAATCTTTCCAAGCCAACTTATGAGAAGGAAATGCTAGCCATACTTCATGCATTAAAGAAATGGAGACCATATCTCATAGGAAGACACTTTAAAGTGAAGACAGATCATGATAGTTTGAAATACTTCTTGGAGCAACGTTTATCATTTGAAGAACAAAAAAATGGGTCTCAAAGATGTTGGGATATGATTTTGATATTATTTATAAGAAAGGGAAGGATAATGTAGTTGCAGATGCTTTTGTCGCGAAAGATGAATCAACTGTAGCCTTGTTATGTGCCATATCCATATTATAGGAAGATTGGATAGATGAGGCAAGGTCTGAATGGAGAAATGACCCAACCACACAAAACCTCATTCATCATCTCCAGAATGATCCAAGCATGTCTGAAAAATTTGTATTGAAAGGGGATGCTTTATGGTATAAAGATAGATTATACCTATGTAAGAACTCCACTCTTAAAAATAGGATTCTATCTGAGCTTCACTCTTCTCCAGTAGGGGGGCACTCTGGATTCTTGAAGACTTATCATCGAGTCAAACAATATTTCTTTTGGGAAGGGCTCAAAGGGGATGTCCAAAAATTTGTGGCAGAATGCATGGTTTGTCAGCAAAATAAGGGTGAAATAGTTCGGTCCCTGGGTCTTCTACAACCTCTATCTATTCCTAGCCAAAGCAGTGGGAAGAGGTTTCCATGGACTTTATCACAGGATTGCCTAAATCTAAAGGAAAAAATGTCATCATGGTTGTGGTGGATAGACTCACCAAATATGCTCATTTTTGTGCCTTAGCACACCCATTTGTTGTAAGCATGGTAGCAACAACCTTCATGGACACGTTCAAAAGCTTCATGGGACACCAAAGATTATAGTAAGTGATCGAGACCCTATATTTACTAGTAATTTTTGGACTGATTTATTCTCATGTTTGGGTACTTAGTTAGCTCGTAGCTCTTCTTATCATCCCTAGTCTGATGGGAAAACAAAAGTTGTAAATAAGTGTTTAGAGGGATATCTCCATTGCTTTACGTCAGATAAACAAGCAAGATGGGTCCAATGGTTACCACTTGTAGAATGGTGGTATAACACTTCCTTCCATACTTCATCTAAAATGTCTCCTTTTTTAGCACTCTATGGGTACCACCCACCATCCATCACATCATCATTGAGAGGAAAATCGTGGGTTAGAGTAGTAGAAGAACACATTCAATATCAACAAGAGGTCTCTCTAGTCTCAAGGAGAACTTGGTCATGGCACAAAACCGCATGAAGCAACAAGCTGATCAACATTGCATGGAAAGGCATTTTGAAGTTAGTGATTGGGTTTTTGTGTGGTTACAACCATATAAGAAAATGTCTTTAAAACAAAAAAAAAGGATAACAAACTTTCACCAAAGTATTATGGCCCCTATCAAGTATTGCAGAAGATTGGTAATGTAACATACAAATTAGAACTTCCACAATCAACCAGAATACATCCAATCTTTCATGTTTCTTACCTGAAGAAAGTAATTGGACAAAGAGTATCAGCCCAAATAGTGTTACTTGAGATCGATGAGGAGGGGAGAGTCATCTTGGAACCTAAATGCATCCTTCAAACACGCACTAAAAGATTGAGGATATGGGTTATTACTGAGTACCTGATCAAGTGGAAGAATATGGATAATGAAGATGCAACATGGGAAGATATGACATTCCTGCAGCAACACCCAGAGCTTCTCAACATTGGGAACAATGTTTCTTTGAAGGGAAGGGCATGATATGCCCTTGACCTATTGATTATATTAGGATATGAGTAGCCGACTTGTGGCTTACCATATCATTTTATTATATCATTTATACTTTCTCATGCTTAGTAGGTCGACCTTGGTGATGGCCATAACATATGAATATTATATATAGGGGATTGTAGGTAGTAGTTCATCATCATTTGAGCATTTGAGTATTATTGTATGGTTTGGAGGTTGCCCCTCGAAGTGGCAAAGCTATTTTAATTGCATATTGAGATCATTATTATGGAATATTGTGTTATTTTGTGTTATATTTCTGCTCATGATCTGAATTATACAAGTAATTTCATTACACTAACTTGTTACTTTATACATGTTTTTTTATATTGGTTTTATGGATAACATAAAAATTTTATATACTCTTTACAAACATGAATTCTTGAGGTATTTTGAGATTGATTTAGAACACAAAACTATTGACACACCATGATGGATGGGGATTAGTCCCTTCAAATTGACGTTAATCTTTGGGGAAATCTACTCACACTATTAGGGTGCTTTTGTTTATTATAATTACCTTCCATTTTCTCATTATGTTTGATTACATATATTGTGTATATGTTATATTTTGATCTACAATGACTAACACATGTGTCTTGTGTAGTGCTAACACATCTTGCTATCTATACTTTTACTATCACTTTTTGGTATACTATCTTGATATATTTCTTTCACTTATTGCTTATGCGGTTTATTTTCTTGACTAATTCATTGGCTTGCTACTTTCTTATGATTTATTTCTTAATTGCTTATGCTATATGGCATGAGTGCCTTGTTTTTCTTGTGACACCATGAGTTTCCTATGTTTTTGGTTTTATGCCTACCTTGCATGTATACACTTTCTTCTTTGTTTTGGCCTACATTTCCTTCTATTGTGATTGTCTGGGTATCACACATTTGTAAAATTTTGTGGGTATCACTATGTTTCTATACTATTGGTGATGCTATTTTGATGAATTTTATCTACACTAATGTTTCATATCTCTATACACGTGTTATTGATAATTTTGTTTATTGCATGTTGATAAGTTACTATTGCTCATGTTGGCTTGATTGGCTCTTTCTACACTATTGTCTCTATACACATGTACTATCGTGAATCCTTCATGTTGCATTTTATTTTATCTATGCACCATGGTATCCCCATGTATGAACCCTCTTATAAGTATAAGTTCCCAGTAGTATACATCATGTTCCAACCTTCTATGTGATGCTACATACATTATTGGACTTATCACACATGGGTGAAAATATTTTATTTTGATATTGGCACTCAAATACTCTATCACATGTTATTCAAAAGAGGGGGCATTCATCAGGATATGTTATACATCTAAAAGAAAATTAGAGGACACATGAATATGTTTTTACAATGCACAAATCTCCAAAACTAGGCATAGATCGAAAAGTGACATAACTCAACACAATTTAAAATCGTAACACTACAATCAAGATCGTAATATGGTTTTAACCACATTGAAGGTTCTTAGATAGGAGCATATTATCTAAAATTTACACCATTACCAAATTATCTAAGTTTTTCAAAGGATTCTTACGTAAGTTTAGACATGGATTACTTAATTAAAATCATTATAGAGGGGTGATGTGAATCTAGCTGCAAGAGGTTGAAATACCTCCAAAACACACATAAAAGCTTTGCAAATAAAAACTAGGATTTTCAAAATAGCTTTCTTCTCATTCTAGAATCCACACTAATCTTTTACATCATTACAATCCTCCTTTTATTTCACGTCTACACTAAAAACCCTAAAATGCCAAAAACCCTAAAAAGCCAAAAATTACCTACTAGAAAAACAACTCGGATGGGCCCCAAAATTTGTGTGCCAAATATACCTTCATAAATTAAGGCTCACACAAAATTTTGACTTATTCTAACAAGTACAAAAAAGTTATTAAAGTTCTAAGACCTAGTCAAAAGCGAAAAAAACAATCGAGCTAATTTGAGGCCACTAGATGAAGGAATCTGGGCCCAAAAATGTGCCAAAATGGCCACAACCTTGGAAGAAAAATTGACCCTAGCATAGTACTATGTAAACCCTATAAAATTTCAAGACGATCCAACAGTTGGATCAAAAGTTATGGTCTCTGCAAGTTATGCCCCAACATCGAGGGCATGAGTGTTTCATTCCTTCTCCTTTTGACTACTTAATAAAAATTACAATAATAGGGTTTGGAGGAATGAAAATTATTCTTTTTTACATTATTTTAGAATTTATACACCCATTCTTACTTATAAAACACATATTAGGGCATGTATATCCATTTCTTTTGATCGTGTTGTTTATTTATAAAATTTAACCTAGATCCATCTATAACAATGTGGTCCATGGGGTTGTGGAGGGTTTTGAAGGGGCTAAGTTCATTGTAGGAAATATTTCATCTACTCATTAGAATTAGAAGGGCAAGATATCGAGGTTACTAAAAATTATAATACATGCTTAACAAGGTTCTCCATTTTTCTCTCCCTCCTTTGGTGTTGGGTTACATGCACTCAAAACTCAAGTTTATCCTTTAGAAAAATTGGGGAATGATCCCCAATCCTTTTTCATCTTAAAAAAATTCCAAATCTATAAAGTACAACAAGAATTTGATATTCTCACTCTATAGAGAAAATAGGTGTATTCCCTTCATGTTTTTCATCTCGTTATGTTTACTTTATGCAAGTTAAAATTTTCAAAAATACAAGAATTATTTATTCTTTGAGTTATAGTTTAGTTTATATCATATACATTGATTACACTTTGTGTTGCAAGTTTCACCATGAATCATTCCAACACCAACACATTAGAAGAAAACTATTGAGAAAACAAAAATTGTTTGTGCACAATCATGTATGTTTTTCCATTAAGCATGAAAATTTAAATTACACACTTAAATGGGTGGAAATGTAGACATTCAAATTTGTTAACTTTTCCTTTGCCAATAAAGTTTTTGGATATTCCCATTTGTTAAGATAAATTCTCACATTATATGTCAACCATCATATCCCCTTATCTATTTCTTGAATTTCTCATCTCCACACTCTTCTCTATTATAAACTCAGGAAAAATTATTTAATAAAGGTAGTACATCATCTCTTTGCATCAGTCCATAAATTTATGTTTCATATCATATGCTTCTTCTCTATGACTATATAATTTGGTTGGGATAAGTTATACATACATGGATAACCTATATAGTCTTTCCTTGTCTCATCTTTGGAATTAGTTTTCAATTTGGATATATTTATTTCATTACTTCATCTTTGTAGGAGAAACCTTATCATAATATTTTACCTACGGAAGGCTATATAAGTAAGTCAAAATCATTTTATTACTCACCGACACTCTTATAAGCTAATATTGCAAATATCACTCCAAAAGCATTCAAGGTTCTCTTAGATATCCCTTGAATTAGTTGCTTATCATTTAGAGCAATCACTACTATATATTTGAAGCACTTAAACAATCCAAAAGAATAAATTCCTCCATTTTCAAGCATGTAAAGGTCTTAGAGCCATGTCATAGCAAGATAAAATTCACTCCAAGTATTATCAAATGTATTGATGGAAAAGGGTTTAGTCACACAACTAAAGCACACTACATCACACTACTAATATGGGTACATTTTATACTTTATATTTATCCCATTATCACTATGTAAATAAAAATAAGGGCACTCATAGAGGGTTAGATTAGATCACACTCACACTTGCACATGCACCTAGGAGAACTATATGAGGCTTAATCCCACACAAGAGAATGTAGTGCAACACTTGGATTGGTTTGAGATGGGTTGAATATGAAGGGTAGCTTAGCCTCAACACACAAAATATTTCTTAGTTTGTCATATAATGCTTTGATGAAGGTTATTATACATATTTAGGGTTTCTACTTTGTTGCAAGTCATTACAAATTGTGTTGAGGATATGTGGCGGGATCAACATACAATGATGCAAATTTCTAGGCAGGTGAAGTACATAGAAAGTTATGAGTAAGATCATTGTGAAAGGGTTAAACATTATGTAAAAGGTTATGATTGTAAATCCATTCATGGTAGATAGGTATGTTCTATAGTATATCGGTTTTAGTATTAACAACCAAGCATTTCTAGAAAATTACCACATTGTTCCACCTATTTTCACATCCATATCCCATCTATTAGGACTTGTACAACTAACTATTCATTTTCTCTTGTGTATTTGATGTATCAATATATATTTTTATCATTGTTGTAAGTATTAATGGGTTATTCTAATTATTAATGTTTTAATTGTGAATTTACTAGATCAGAATAGCCTCTATAATGAGACCATTACATCCTTTATATTATTATTTATCCTTCCTCTTTAGTTTCATATTTATCAATACTATAGGGTTTGCATTCATATTACCATTTATTTCATGCTATAAATCTAGGTTTCACAATTTCTCTAGGGTGTCATGATTGGTCCTTCCCTTTGGGTCTCTTTCTAAGGATTCTTGTTGACAAAAAAACCTTTAATTTTATAATTAATAATTAAAAATCTATTTTAAAATACCTTTGAGGTTTTACTTTATGTTTATAAAAGGAATGAAAACTTATTTTTGGCAATATTTTTAAAAATGTTTCAAAAAATCAAAATTACTAGTTTGGTAGTAAGAGCATAATCAAAACAATATACACTTATTTGAAAATTATTGGAGATTTTTATTTCACATATTCATATTATAAAATACCTCTTTTGATTTCATTAAATTCCCTTTTTATTTTTATAAATTGTTAATTTATTTATTTGATGACGGTTACTTTTTTCTACTTATCTCTTATTGGTCTACACTTTCCAACTTTGGGGATTAATTTTTTTCTTAGGTCTTATCATTTCTTGTATATTCACTATCCAAATTCTATTTTATACTTACTTGATTGATTTCTTATCTACTTGGAGGATTTTATCTTAAATTTTTTATATCATGGCCCATGTTCTTGAGGATATAATATATTTCTATGAGTACAACCACATGCACCCTTCACTCCGATATGTTACTAATAATATTTTATAGCGAATAAAGGCCCATCATAATGTGGGCCCTTGTTTGTGTCTCTTTTTCTCATGTGTTTTTTCCAAGCAGTCTAGCCCCTCTCCCCTCAAAACATCCCCTCCCGTGATCTAACACTTTTACCTAATATTATGAACAAACATGATATACATTTTAGTGATGTTTACCATTGTGATGATGATCCTGGAAAATATTCTAATGATATTGGACATGATAATACTTATTTTCCTATTTATATGATAATGAGACAAACATTGGTAAAAATTCTTTTACTTCTATTGAAATAGAAATTGACACAATTAATGTCATAACCAATGATACTGATTGAACATCTTATTATTTAGACAATGTTACATTGGATGTACAATTCAATATAATCATCTTATTTATGATACTTATCTTATACATGATGATATGTAAATTACTAATACTTGAATATATTTCTCTTATTGTGATATAACATATTACAAATGTTTTAGTGATGCACTTAGATCTATTATTATTGTTACAAATGATTTACATGTTACTATTGATGATGTATCTCTCAATCATACAAGTGGTGTTAGAACCATACTTCATGATAATATACTTTTCATTATATCTAGTACTACACCTCCTATGGTTATAAACTCAATTTTTTTACCTTGGCGAGGCCTATATATTTGGGGGCAACCCATATCCCCTTCAAAAGGTTAAAATATCTAAGGATTTTACACATGTTACTTTGCAAAATATTTTATATTCATCTAATGATATAAATGCCTTTTCGATCTTCCTTATACTATAAGTGATACAATTCCTTATTGTATACAAGCTACATATGGTTTGCATAACACCCTTCATGTTGGTCCTACATATGGTCATAAAAGCTAATCCTTTTGTTTCTAAATGGTCCCAATGTATCTTGAAATTGTAGGGTTGTGCATCCGAACAATGTTACACATACCCAATGATGATACATGTCTCCGCAAGGTGCATGCTTTGTTTTTTTGCCCCCTTGGCCTCCCCTTTTTTCCCTTGCATTTTTGTCTTTAGTGATGAAACCACCGCCTGCTGCTGGTGGCGGTCCGTGACCGCCGCCTCCATTAATGTTTTTGGTTCCCTGGTAATAGTGTTTTCCTTTGTTTATAGTAAAAGAGTTCAATTGGGAGTTACCCTCTGGTAAATGCATTTGTTATAAATAGCCAACTTGTTTTCAAACAAATGGCCCCTCACCTTCTCAATTCTCTTATTCAGTCTTTGAATTTCTTGCTTAGAATTCTATCAATTTCATGTTTTTCCTCCATTGTTGGTCTTTTAGAGGTCATTCGATCTTCTTGTTTTCAGTCTTGCTTCATTGTTGTTCCATCAATCAGTTTAGCATAGAATAGCTTCATTTCTAGATTAGAATCCATTAAAGTTGTAGGTTTTGTTTTGTCACAAGGATAGATTCTAAAACTCTCGGTACACTTGTGTTGTATTCCCACAATAAATCCCGCTAGGAATTGCATAGTCAAGCTCTGTTCACTTGTGTTATCCCTCTCCTACTCGCATTGTATTCGGTCTATATCCAAAGTTGCCATTGTTTGAATATCTTCTTCTTGATGATCTATCATATACACACTTTTTGGATTCACGAGGACATGAAGGAATGAGGAGATCACATTGAGGGGATGAAATCACACACAACTAGATTTACCACTATTTTGTAAATGCTAGGTTTGAGCTATCAAAGTTCTAGTTACAACATATCAAATAGAGTAGTGAATTATTTTATTTAGTTAAAAGTTCACTCTCGATATCACCAGAGGAAGCTGTGGGGATTGATAGTTTTTGAGAAACTGTGATTCATTCCTCACTTCTGAGGTAGGATCGAGAGTCTTTCAATTTAAAATAATTAGTTGCTTAGATATTTAGGATAAAATCACAACTACATAGGCAAATAGCCACACCAGGCTACTTTGTTTGTTTTAAATTCTATTACTAGATTAGTTGTTCATTTTCTAAATATACTAGAATAACTGCTCTTTAATTTCATTAAAATACGTCATTGAAAATACAAAAATAGAAGAATGCTTGCATAGTGTAAATACTTCTTTCGTAATCAGTTTATTAATTTTAGTTAAAAGTTGAATCATTTTGTATGACAATCACAGGACCTAGAGAGCCTAGAGAATATATATTTGAACCAATAGTGCCTCAACCAAATCTACCCATGACATTAGCTGATATAGATCAAGACCTTAGGATACAGGTCTTTGAGCAACAACAAACCTACAAGCAATTAGTGAACAACTGAGAGGGTTAAATATCGAAGATGACAAAGCATACACATTTTGGTCAAATCATCCTAACTATAGATTGCCTTGATAAAATATCCGAATGATTGTACAAGGATTGAAAGAGAACAAGCATTTGGTTGTGATCCTTTAGTTCCACAACCTGATGTAGGAGACCTCCTCATTGACATAGATACTAGCTTACGCATTCAAGTTGCAGAACACCTATAAGGTATTCTGAGAAAATTATACAACTTCTAGTTCTAAACATAGAGGCTGAAAAGGCATATGATTATTGGATAGTTGGAAGAAGGGATTGATTCTTCACATGACCATAATAGGTCCACAACAACCATGAACTCATGGTTGTGATCCCCAAGTCCCATAACCCAATGGGCCTGCAAATCAATTAAGTATTGACACCGGTTTATGAACGTTGGTATTTAGATCCTCACCACTCCCCCAGATATCATCACGTAGATTCTCCGTATTAAATATAGAAGCCAATCAATCTAATATTTTCTAGGCTAGACCAGAAAACCACCCATAGTTCACTACAAATCCACTAAACCTCCTATCACCATTTTCATGACCTTGTATGGAGATATATATGAAGCTCCCACAGGTCACTTCCCACGTATCCAACAACCAAGAAATAGGATCTCGGTAGAGCTCGACATTGATTGGAGCCTTCGAACAACCATTATATCGAATGAACCATTACACCAATTCAGGTTAGGAGGGCCTTCTTTGCCTTAGATTCGTAGATTCCATTATTGCGTATTGAGGATATAAGATTACCGATTAGCTTGTCTATATCCATTCATATTCAACATTCACCGGCTGTCTCGGCATGACCTCGGGAGGTCGGGTATGAGGAAGAGGTACTTGTAGATTCCCATGCTCGCATGTCACTTTTCCATCGTACAAAATTGGTGAACCGACAACGTGAACAAACAATTCTTCCTCTTTTTTTTTCATTTCTTTCATCCACCTTCGCTCTTTCCCATTATTCTATGGGTATTCATATACCCCCGAATATGTCGGGATACGATGCATATGGTAGACCTCTCTCAGGTCTCAAAGTAAACTATAGTCAAACAAATAGACAACCATCACCCTCACGCTTTCTGCATGGGCTGATAACTATTCAAGTAATTACTTGTCATCTCAAACTCCCCCTCACAGAACTAGTTCAAGTTCTTCATTCCGAATTGAGGAGTTTGATCAGCTTGCACAAACACAACAGCCAGAGCCCTCAGGCTCTAATAATATGATGTTTATTGGAGAATCCACTTCATCTCCTCGGGTCTTGTTCAGACCATAGATCAGTAGACAGTCAGACCCACTCCCCTTTTTGGATGAGGAGTACTTAGCATGCTTTGCTAAAAGTGAACAATGCTTCCAAAATATGTATCCACCTATAGGGAGTTTACAAATACAATCTGATACCCTATTCTAAGAAAACACCCCCATTCCTCCACCTATGGGAAATACCCTCGGTGAAGCTTGGCAGGGTAATGATCAATTCATAGTAGGGTATCACACCCCTTTTCTAACCTCAAGGTATACAACAAATGCCATTAAGGAAAAGCACTGTGTCTTCACCAATAGAGGTCATTTCAGCCTTAGTTGAAAAGGTTAGAGGCTGGAACTTGCTCCAAGCAAACCAAAATTCATATTTTGGGGCAAAGTAGGAATCCCTGACCCTCGCATCATCCTAGTCGGAGTTGACCTCCTTATAGGAACAGGCACGTTAGGCATGCCTCCTCAAAATCCTTATAGTTACCCACACAAACACCAACTAGGACCGCATTTTCAAATGCCGCTCTAGTTGAAAACATGACACCTCCCGGCTTGGCACCAAACAACCCATACTAGAACAATGCTCCTCCTTACTTAAACATTTATTCAAAGTCACCACAAGGAGACATGTTCTCTTCTCCTGGGATGTTCGTTCAACCACAAGGATTCCCTTATGTCCCTACAAATGCATATGTTATGCCATATCAACAACCCATTCCACCTCCACCCCCTCAGCAAGCGCCATCGATGATGGTGAGGCCTATGCGGTAGGGACTTATTCAGAATATTTAAAAGAGCCCCTAGACTTCACCATATGAAGTGTTATGCTTCCAAGACCTCTTCCCGATTTACCCAAATATAAAGGGGAAGGGGATCCAAACACACACATTAAGGCCTATGCCACAACCATATGGGAGTTACTCCCTTGGGATGGGGTTGTTGCTAAAATATTCCCTAAGACCTTAGAAGGTATTGCCCTTGATTGGTATTATAGAATACCTGAAGCCTCGATACACTCATTTAAACAACTCGTGTCAGAGTTCATCAAAGCTTTTGACATGAACAAATTGTTAAGAATGGGAATCAGGGAGTTCTTGCATATTAAACAAGAACATAATGAATCCGTTGCTCATTTTATTCAAAGATGGCATACGGTTCTCTACTCATCGTGCAAGTGCTCAAACATGGATCAAATGGAACTATGTGATTTATTCCTTAATTCTCTCAATAGAGAGATAAAGGAAGAAGTCAGAAGTTCCCACTAAGAACTTATGATGAAGTACTCGAGAGTGCTCTCTGAATCGACCAAGCAAGTGATAGATAGTGGTCGTAAGACATATGGGACAAATGGAAATTATTAATCCCAATCAATCAAAACACATGGCCTATCCTAATATACGGGAACACTAATCAAGGACCTAAGATCCTTAACAAGAACCATGAGTTACAACAGATGGAGTAAGCTGACCAAGTTAAAAGGGAAAACGTTGTAAACATTTTCACCACTGTTAATAATCAGTGAAATAACAATTTTACTCCAACAATCAAACGTGGTGGATTTTAATCATCCACCATGGACCCACAACAACAACAACAACAATGAAAAATCCAAACACAAAGTCAAATCAAAACCCAATTTGGATATCGAGTCAAAACCAAAAAGGCAATGACCTCAAAATTTTAACTCTAACAACAGCATGACCTTATCGAAATTTTGGGCCCACAAGAGTTTTAAATCATGACCTCAAAATTATAATCCCAATTTATATTGTGGCTTCCACAAGATTCAAGGCCATGATACTAGGACTTGTCGTGAATACAATAAATTCATGCAGTGTTTTCCAGAAGATCAAAAACAACTCTTTATAGATATGTTTTTAGCAAATTCTGTAGTACCCATGCCAAACACTTATACAGGGGAAATTTCCCCTCAAAATGCACCCCTCAAGATCTTTAATGATCCACTCCCAAACCATTCTAACAATAACAGGCTAGATCCTAATGGAACAAACAAGGGTGTTATAATAGGAAACAATGATCATGAAGCTTCAACTTCATTAAATCCACCAGTCGCACCCCAATTAGGAACTCGACCCCAAACTAAGATAGTTGGTTTGGTAGAGTTAGACACCGAGCTACCCATAGAAACCATAACAAGAACATGGGATTATTCTTCTCAACCTACTCCAAGTTATCCATTGGAACAGACAACAGTCAACAAATGTTGGTAAAACCCATAGGCACCTATGATTTAATTAATGATTTAACTAAAACCTTCTCTCACATCTCCTTTTTGGATTTGTTAAAGAACTCTCCCAGCCCACAGGGCTGCCCTCTTAGAAGCATTAGGCCTTGGTCATTTAATCAACATCACTCCTCCTCCAGGAAACACAAGTAAACCATGTAGACTTTGACGTTTATCCTCTGGGGCAGCTAGATAGGGATACTGAATTTATATTTGATATAAAAAAATGCCAATGCCAGAGATGTTGAGATTGCATGAAGAGGTGATTGACTTTACATTTGCAAGTATGGATTTACAATAATTATGTTAAACGTGCAATGGTTGATGATGGGGCAATAGTTAACATAGTCCCCTTCACTTTTCTTCAAAAGTTAGGATATGGAGAGACAAATTGTTCCACAACATGAAATACGCTAAGAGGATATGATAGCCTCAAGGCCACTTTGATTGGAACCATAGTTTTACCAGTCACTTTAGGACCCAAGACGGTCCTCACCGAGTTTTATATTATAGATCGGGAAACCAACTATAATATGATCCTTGGTCAGCCATGGATACACCACATGAAGGCAATCCCTTCCACGTTATTCCAAGAAATAAGATTTCTACACTTAGGGAAAATATTTGTGGCACAAGGTGACCCAAAACCCTTCGATATACACCTAGCTGATTTGAAGAAAAGACCGGGTGTTCACTCGAGTTTGAACTCCCAACAAATCAACTCATCAAACCAATTAATTTGAAACCAAAAGAAGAGTTGATACCCACCACAGAATTAGAAATTACAAATCCAGCCGAGGACATTCCAGCACTCAAAAATGAGACCAATGTTATAAAAATAGTGTCACTAGGGACTACCACAAAAATTGTCGAGTTCTTTAGAGAAAGACTTACCTATTCTCCTACCATTTGATTCTATGGGTATGGGACACACCCTAGGAATTGCTTCTCTTCCATCAGATGAAATTTTTATGGTAGAAGTAACCAAAGCAAAAGAAATAGATATGACAGATATCCCAACATCCATTTTTCCAAGCAAGTATTGGACTCTCCACTTCGATGGAGCTAGATGTCACTTTGGAGCTGGGGCGGGAGTAATCTTTACTTCACTGAGGGAAAGATCCTACTTTCACCTTTAAATTAAACTTTGAATGTACAAACAATGGGGCTGAGTATGAAGCTCTCCTCCTTGGCCTCATCCTAGCAAAAGAATGGGTGTCGATAACATTAGAGTGCTAGGAGACTCACAACTAGTTGCAAACCAAGTCTCCGAGGTATATGAAACTAGGGCTGAACATTTACAACTCTATAAAACAACGGTATTAGATCTAAGCAAGGGATTTAACTTCATATCAATTGAAGCAATCCCATGAGAGTAGAACCTTCTCACAGACTCAATAGCAACCTCAGCTTCCGTTTCACTCCAAACAGTGAGTTGGAAGATACAAATTTCATAGTATCACTTCGTACCGAACCATTAGTGCGTAAAATACCAACAAACTCACTCCTGACTCATGGAGAAGCTGAGGATGATTTTTCTATCATGGATCACTTTGATGATGATAGAGTCACTCTCGAATATCTAAACACCTATGCGGAGCTACACCTTGCTCACCGTATAGTTGATCTTTCCCTAATACCACATTCCTCTTCCTATTTTGGAAATCCCATGGTAGAGTCTCCTCCATAGAAGGATCTCGATATCTATGAGATAGAAAATGGAGAAAGCTTGGAACTACCTCTAGCCCCACCTGAATTTGAAGAAGGTAACACTTCTTTAATAGAAGAAACCATTGACATAAACATTGGAACGGAGGAAGAACCAAAAATTTTGAAGTTGGGATCCTCGTTAACTCGGAGGAGATAGAAATACACACCCAAATCCTCAAAGAACATCAAAAGGCTTTCACATTTAACTATAAAGAAATGACGGGCATTGCACCACATGTCGCGGTACATAATCTTGTCACTAAACAGATGTGAAACCAATTAAACAAAAGTCAAGACCAATGAAGCCAAAAGTGGCTCTCATGGTAAAAGAGGAAGTAATAAAACTTCTCCAAGTGGGATTCATCAAGCCCATTGACTATTCACAATGGGTATCTAATATCGTCCTGTTCTAAAAAAGAATGGGAAGATATGCATTTGCATAGATTTTGGGATATTAACAAAGCTTGTCCCAAGGATGACTTCCCATTACCATCCATTGACGTTATCGTTGATGCAACAACTGGATTTGAACTATTGTCCCTCATGGATGGGTTCTTAGGGTATAATCAGATTAAAATATCTAAACAGGATCAAGCCAAAACTACATTCATAACTCCCTGGGGAACTTATTGCTATGTTGTCATGCCATTTGGTCTTAAGAATGCCGGCGCTACGTATCAGTGGGAAATGACATATATATTCCATGATCTTATCCATAAAATTGTGGAATCCTATGTGGATGACTTGTTGGCCAAGGCCAAGAAATGTTGTGATCATCCAGAAGTGCTCCGTATCATCCTCTCACGATTAATTGAATATGGCGTCACATTAAACCTAGAGAAGTGCGTGTTTGGTGTGACAGGAGGAAAACTTTTGGGCTACATTATATCTTCATGAGGGATTGATGTTGATCCAGCCAAAATACGGGTTGTTCTCGAAATGATCCCACCATCGGATGAGTCTGGAATCAGGTCATTTCTTGGGAAACTCGGTGCAATCCGAAGGTTCATCCCAGATTTAAGTTTTGCCATTCATCCAATCAACAATCTATTAAAGAAAGATTATAACATTGATTGGGTGAAGAAATGCAATGAGGCCTTGAAGTAGTTAAATGCTTCTTGTTGTCTCCACCCCATGCTAATGCCTCCCAAACCAGACCGCCCTTTGATCTATACTCATGAGCCACTCATGTCTCGTCTTCTTGCAGCTGCATCTTTGGCTCAAAGAAGACAATGATAAACGAGAATGTGCAGTCTATTTCATTAGCTGAACGTTGCTTGATTATGAAACACGTTTACACAGGAGGAGAGAGAGAATGCCTTGCCATAGTCTTTGCAACAAAATGTTTAAGACATTACATGTTAAACCAAGAAAAGCGAGGGTCATTGTAAAGATAGATCATTCTGAACATTTCTCACATGAGGTCTTTATCTAAAAAGGTTGGACGTTTCATAACCTTAATGGGTGAATTTGAGTTGACATTCGTAAACCAAAAATCCATTAAGGGACAAATCATTGCAGATTGGTTGGCTGACAATCCACTAGATGGAGGTGATCTGGTAAATCTGGACTTTCTGATGAGTGTGTATACTTCATCGAAAACCAGGCCCCCATCTCTACATGTCCCTGGTACATTGATATCATCAATTTTATCATAGACCACACATACCGGAAGGTGCCACATCACAAAAAAAAGGTGGTTACGCATTATTACCACTAAATATGTTGTTTTAGAATAGGTACTCTATCGTAAAGCCTTGATGACATGCTTCTAAGATGCGTCGACACAGAAGAATCCAAGAAGATTCTTCATGAATCCCATAGTGGGATATGTGGAGGCCACTTCGGTGGTCACGCCACCACTCACAAAATACATCGGATGGGCTATTTTTGGCCCACTCTCGAGCATGATGTAGTGGAATTTGTACGTAAGTGCCACAAATGCCAAGAATTCTCTCATGAGATTCACATGCCAGCACAATCCCCTGACCAATAGCGACCCCGTGGCCCTTCTCCACGTGGGGTCTGGACTTGATAGGAATTTCTCTCCCTCATCAACCGATGGCCATAATTTTATAATTACAGCCATGGAATATTTTACCAAATGGGTGGAGGCCATGCCTCTCACCATAGTACCAGGTTCGGTAATTGCCAAATTCATTCTGAACCAAATCATTTGTAGGTATGGTGTCCCACAAGTCATTATCTCAGATAATGGCACGTCCTTTAAAAATGATGAAGTCCATGAGTTATGTAGAAAATTCAAGATAAACCATCACACGGCCTCTCTTTACTACCCTCGAAAGCGATGGGCAGGCGAAGCGACAAACAAAATGTTAAAAGCTATTCTCCTCAAAAAATAGTCGAGGAGAGAACAAGTGAGATTGGCATTTAAAACTATATCCGGCCTTGTGGGCCCATCGAAGCTCAATAAGAACACCCAAGGAGAAACCCCTTTCTCTTTGGTATTGGGGTAGAAGTAGTTCTCCCACTTGAGGTTGAAATACCCAGTCTCGCATCTCATTACTGAGGATTTTGGATGAAGAAGCTTATAGGGGAGGCACGCCTCTCTCAACTGGAAAGCCTTGATGAGGCCAGGCTAAATGTTGAACAATGGCACAGAGCCTATGCTGACCGGATGTGCTAGTAGTATAACAAAAAAGTCTATGAGTGAGAAATATATGAGGGAGATCTAGTTCTAAGACTAGACAGCCGGATCGATAAGAAAACCGGTGAAGGAAGGAAGTTCCGGCCCAAGTGGTTGGGCCCATACCGAGTCATGAAGGACTACGGAAATGGTGTGTATCTTTTGTGCACACTAGAAGGTGAGGAATTCAATGAAACTATCAATTCCTTGCATCTTAAATGGTTTTTACGCAAAACATCAGAATCACCACTTGTACATTATAGCTACCTACATTGCATTAGTCATTTAGTTGTTTCATTTGTCCACTCATTTCGTAAAAATGGTAGTCCAGGAACTTACTCTTAAGCAATTTATTACAAATTTCTGAAAATATTGGCAAAAGCATTCAAAACACATCTCTTCAAACATCATCAACTATTTTCAAATCTTCTCATCAAGTTTGACAGACAAGTATTGATGAAAACCATACCGAGGCTGCATACTTGGTTTTCTCTTTCTTTCTACTAGGTGAAGTTGTCCTTACCTACGGTCTATTCTAGAAGCTTCTTGGTGTCACATCTATCCCTCTTAAATCTCTTTGAAAGAAAGGATATCCCAAAGTCATAGATCAGAAATGTCAAAATCAAATGGAATCAAAAGCACCAAGCAAACAAAATATTTTATTTTACACACTTCTTTGCCCCATCAACCTTCGGTGATAAGCCCACATCTCTTATTGGTGGTGTGAGGTTGGGAAAGGAAAGAAGTGCCCTTACTCACCTATATCTTGCCTTTGGTGACAAACCCATGCTTCTTACTAGTGGCGTGAGGCAGGGTGTGGGGGTCCATTCACACAAATTAACAAATCTTGGTATGCTAAAAGCACAAATCAAATTCTATTAAGAGAAAACAAATGTCCAAATTCCAAAGAGATCAAATCCTCAAAACCAGATTTTGTCAACCAAGTTGCCATTTATGAATCTAAGTCTAGATAAACTGGAAAGTAAGTGGCCTTCTAAGCTTGGTGGTAGTTCTGAGTAGGGTAGGTGTGTAGGTCTAAGTTTGGTTTCTATTATTGGTTTTTGTTGTCTCTCATCATTCCATTCAGTCAAACTCATACAATTTGTGCCCTTCCTAACTCTTGGTGTTGAGCCCTCGCATCTTACTAGTTGCGTGGAATTGGGATTGGGGCAAGTTCATCTCTTTATCACTATACATTCATCACGTTTTGCCAACATAAGAAGAAATTACAAACATTTCCCAAAGAGTTCAAAAGTTTGGTACTACCATATGTTTGTATCATCTCATATCAGCATTACAAAAAAACATACAAAGTAAAACATTCTATTTATTATCATTTGTCATCCATTGCATACATTCTGAAAAGCATGAAAACAAATATTCTAAAAACATCTAAGTACACATGTGGAAACAAGTCACAAAATTCTAGGCACCAAGAGTCTAGATCCAAAATATATATATAATATATATATATATATATATATATATATATATAAATCAAGTTTCATATACAATGCCATCATGCACTAGGCATGGTCAAAATGCTCAATGAGCCGAAAAGTACAAAAACACTCATATAGATATCTGACAAAATACTACAAAAATGGCCTCTCAATCCCTATGGGATCCCTCAGAAGGCACATGACCACGTCTAGGACTCGGCTCGTCGCGGCTGCTCAGAATGCACTTGAGGGCTCGCGGTCATGACTAGTAGCTTGCTATCTCTCTTTATGAGAATGACTCCTCCTCATCAAGTGCTCGGCCATCCTATATCCAGCTACCTCAGTGTGGAGAAGTCATGATCTTCGCCGCATGCCAGACAGAGGTGAAAACATCGGTATGCCCTACCCATTCTCTTGAAGGCTCCCCCACATCCATAGATAGCTCAGCACATGAGTCTTCTCTGAGGGGAGCAAGCAAGGTATCTGTGCATACTCGGTGAATCAAGTCTCGCCACTCATCAGCAATCACTACAAAAAAGGAGAAAACAAGTTAGAAAATGATCAAAGATAAAACCAAGAGTAAACAAAACAAAAAGAAATAACAACTAAGACAATTCTAACTAAAACAAATGTCAAGAGAAGAGTGACAACTCACTCGGATCTCTGGGCCTCGAGAAGGATCTCTAGGATCCATGCACACTGCTTGATGATGCCGCCAGCATTGGTGGTGTCCCTCTCCCACATCTGGGGAAATGTGATGGCCTGCAATGGACTCACCATCTCCCCCTAAGTCCTGAGAGAGAAACTCCTCTGAGACCAGAGTCACCCCCTCTCTGCTCCTCGCTCCGCCCTCTCTCGGCCCGTAGGATCTCCTGAGTATCATGCCACTCGGGATCACTATCATCCCCCCACCCATCTCATCTGATCTCCATCTCCTCTGTCTCCTCCTCTGTCTCTCCCCAGTGAACTCCTCAGACTTGGAGTCCACGTCAATGGGCTCATCATTGCTTATGGGTGGGACCGGTGGCAATCAAAGTAAAGGTGCTGAGGAGCACCGGCTCTCCCTCGAGCACGTACCACCCTCCTGGCCATGATAGGAACACCGGGAGTAACAATGGTCAACCCGGCCTCTAGGACCTCCCGAGCCTCACGGATAGATCTATACTGCTTGGCCCCCCTGGAGGAAGCATGTCATATAGGGGAGGCCGAACTGCTTTGTGGTACTCTATCAAAGGGGTGGATCTCGACTTCCCCCTGCCTACTATCTGTGGTTGGTGGTAGTCGACAAGCAATCAATGTAACAGTCTCCTCTCCCCATACCCCTGCCATGGCCTGATAAGGAGTGGCCTCCATGTCTGCGGTGGTCAAAGAGGCCACTGGCTGGTGGGGTGCTCTAAGAACTATCATCCTGTCCACCTCGCTGCCCTGATGGCCCCGGGATCCTCTACCTCTACACCTCTCCCATATGGGGTGATATGCTCATACACCTAACTCATGACAAGAGTCGGGTGGCTCGGTGATTATCCTGTAATGGACTACCTGTATAAATCATGGTAGGTAGTCCGAGGATATCTCTCCCCAAGCATAGACACGTCCATGGCCCTCAATCTATGTAATAATGGGGCCCAACAATATAAGAGAGTGTCCCTCCCTTGTCCCCAATCAGTCTCGAAGCAAGGATGCCCATGATGGCCTTGTGGAGCACGGGAATGTCTGACTCAATAATGGAGTGGATCCTCACTCCCTTCTTGATCCCATCGATACAACTGCATCCCCCATATAGGTGGCCCATTGAACCACTGAGATCTCGAATCTCTGTTGTCTTAGAGATAACCTGCCCCCTTGAGATCGGAACCCCGGTATATGGTAAACATCCTCTAGGGTGATGGTCCACTCACCCCTAACTCCTGGCAATCGGAAGGTGTTTCGATCCGCATCCCAGTATGAAAATAAGTCACATAGTATGTGACTGGTAGGTGCAACGTGAGGGACTGTGCAATCCTCCAAATGCCAGCCCTCTAAGAAGGGTATCTCGCTCTGCCTGAGAGAGTGCCTCTAACACTGCTGGGAGCCAATCACACTCCCTCTCTCGGCTCCATCTAATATACTCCTCCTTCTGCATACACCCAAAAACACAAAAAAGGAGTAAGTTAGTATCAAAATCCAATTGGAAAAACTATTAAAAACATGTGAAAATGCTAAAAATGCAAAAATAAATAAAAGAAAGCATTGTTTTTTCTTTTCTGTCATGAACCACCACCCTGTGCAGAGTGGCGGTTCCGTAACCACCGCCTTCTAAGGTGGCGGTCCTGTAACCCCCCCTACTGCGGCGGCGGTCTGTCTATCCAAAACACAAATGGTCGTAAGCCCTAAAAATGCCTAAAAACAAGCAAAATACACCATTTTAACTAAAAAAAAACCTACCCTATGGGCCCCCTAGAGACACATTTAAAACTAATATTTTCAAAAATACCCCCCCAGAGACAAAGATTTCATCATTTCCACATTTTAGGTTTAAAAACAATAAATTGAGAAGAACTAACTTGAGACTTTGTGGGTCGATGTTCGCTCTCGGAGGCATGATCACTATCTCACCATGAACGTTTTGACTATACTCTCGAAAACCATCACCGTGGGTCCCAGAGCTCAAAAAATATCAAATCAATCACGTAAATGAATAGTAAAATGAGTTTTTATATATATATATAGCTTTCTAAAATTGATTTTGAATGTCTTTCGTAGGGTCGGAGCGTCGACGGAGGTAAGTTCTAAACCCGCGTAGATGGTAAGTCCTCATTTCATATCAATTTTGTTTTATTTCTCAATTTATTTTATCTATCTGCACTTGAGTCCCTTTTTTCATTTTGAGATAGCGGGATCTTGGATGGTGACTTTCCAACACATGGGCGTGTCAGGTATAACTCCTAACTCCCCATTTGGGACCGCCATACTCGGATCCACCATTTTATGCCTCTTCATGGCTAAGATGCTTCTCAGGGGGAAATATGTACGTACCCAAAATTGTAGGGTATTGCACCACCAGAACGATGTTACACATACCCTAATGATGATACAGGTCTCCTTGCAAGGTGTTCGGAATCTAGAAAAGCTCGCCAAGTATACGTTTGTATCACATGCCCCGCTCGGCCTCGCATGCTTTTTTTTCCCTCCCCCCCTTTTTTTCTTGCATTTTTGTCTTCAGTGATGAAACCACCCCCTGCACAGGTGGCGGTCCGTGACCCACCGCCAGGAAAGGGGGCGATCATGCTTACCGCCCCACCTGCAGGGGCGGCGGTCTGTACGCATTTTCCAGATTCTTCGATGATCACGTCAAACGTAAATCTTCAATTTTACACGCTTTCTTCAACCACTTTGGCTTGCATTAATGTTTTTGGTTCCCTAGTAATAGTGTTTTCCTTTGTTTATAGTAAAAGAGTTCAATTGGGAGTTACCCTCTGGTAAATGCATTGGTTATAAATAGCTAGCTTGTTTTCAAACAAATGGCCCCTCACCTTCTCAATTCTCTTATTCAGTCTTTGAATTTCTTGCTTAGAATTCTATAGTTTCATGTTTTGCCTCCATTATTGGTCTTTTAGAGGTCATTCGATCTTCTTGTTTAGTCTTGCTTCATTGTTGTGCTCCATCAATCAGTTTAGCATAGAATAGCTTCATTTCTAGATTAGAATCCATTAAAGTTGTAGGTTTTTTTTGTCACAAGGATAGATTCTAAAACTCTCGGTACATTTGTGTTGTATTCCCATAATAAATCCCGCTAGGAATTGCATAGTCAAGCTCTGTTCACTTGCGTTATCCCTCTCCTACTCGCATTGTATTCGGTCTATATCCAAAGTTGCCATTGTTTGAATACCATCTTCTATTGATACTATCATATACACACTTTTCTGGATTCATGAGACATGAAGGAATGAGGAGATCACACTGAGGGGATGAAATCACACACAACTGGATTTACCATTTTTTGTAAATGCCAGGTTTGAGCTATCAAAGTTCTAGTTACAACATATCAAATAGAGTAGTGAATTATTTTATTTCAGTTAAAAGTTCACTCTCGATATCACCGGGGAAGCTGTGGGGATTGATAGTTTCTGAGAAACTGTGATTCATTCCTCACTTCTGAGGTAGGATCGAGAGTCTTTCAATTTAAAATAATTAGTTGCTTAGATATTTAGGATAAAATCACAACTACACAGGCAAATAGCCACACCAGGCTACTTTGTTTGTTTTAAATTTGTTGCTAGATTAGTTGTTCATTTTTCTAAATATACTAGAATAGTTGCTCTTTAATTTCATTAAAATACGTCATTGAAAATACAAAAATAGAAGAATGCTTGCATAGTGTAAATACTTCTTTTGTAATCAGTTTATTAATTTTAGTTAAAAGTTGAATCATTTTGTATGACAATCACAGGACCTAGAGAGCCTAGAGAATATATATTTGAACCAATAGTGCCTCAACCAAATCTACCCACAACATTAGCTGATATAGATCAAGACCTTAGGATATAGGTCTTTTGAGCAACAACAAACCTACAAGCAATTAGTGAACAACTGAGAGGGTTAAATATCGAAGAGACAACAAAGCTTACATTTTGGTCAAATCATCCTAACTATAGATTGCCTTGATAAAATACCCGAATGACTGTACAAGGATTCAAAAGAGAACAAGCATTTGGTTGTGATCCTTTAGTTCCATAACTGACTGATACAGGAGACCTCCTCATTGACATAGATACTAGCTTACGCATTCAAGTTTCCAGAACACCTGTAAGGTATTTGAGAAAATTATACAACTTCTAGTTCTAAACATAGAGGCTGAAAAGGCATATGATTACTGGATAGTTGGAAGAAGGGATTGATTCTTCACATGACCATAATAGGTCCACAACAACCATGAACTCATGGTTGTGATCCCCAAGTCCCACAACCCAACGGGCCTACAAATCAATTAAGTATTGACACCGGTTTATGAATGCTGGTATTTAGATCCTCACCACTCCCGCCAGATATCATCACTGATTCTCCGTATTAAATATAGAAGCCAATCAATCTAATATTTTTATGGGCTAGACCAGAAAACCACCCATAGTTCACTACAAATCCACTAAACCTCCTATCACCATTTTCATGACCTTGTCTGGAGATATATATGAAGCTCCCACAGGTCACTTCCCACGTATCCAACAACCAAGAAACAGGATCTCGGTAGAGCTCGACATTGATTGGAGCCTCCGAACAACCATTATATCCGAATGAACCATTACACCAATTCAAGTTAGGAGGATATAAGATTACCCGATTAGCTTATCTATGTATCTATTCATATTCAACATTCATGATTTCCTATTTGAGTTCTTACTCTATATGGCCTGAATGCATTGATTTTATAGTAACACCATGTGTTCCCCATGTTTGTGGATTTATGCCTCTATTGCATAAATACACTTGTTTATTTGTATGTGAACAATGACATATTATATTGTAATTGTCTTATGATTATGACATTGTGGGTGTCCCTATCTATGAATTTTTCCTTGAGATGACTATGTTACTATAACATTGCTCACGTTACCTTTCTTACATATCTCTATAGTATTGTTGATACTTTTATACACATGTAATATTATTACTCTCATTTTTTGTGTTTTGTGTGTTGTTTTTATGTGTTATGGTATCCACCATACACAACCGTTTTTGTAGATATACGTTCCCATCAATGGCCACCATTGTAGCCTTCTATGTGATCCTACACACATTATAAAACTTATTTGACATGGGTGCACATATTTTATTTTGAGTTGCATTTTTAAATGATTTATCACACATGTCTCATGAGATTTTATTTAGTTCAAACAGATTACCTCCATTTCATATAATATTAATTTAATTATTTACAATTAAATTAATACCCATCCTCACCCCATTTATTAATTTAATTTAGTTACTTTAATTAAATGGATGCACACCTCACCTAGACACCTCACCATAGACCTATTCATAGCATGTTTCCATAAATGAATAAGACTTAGTTCAACCCTAAAAATCAAGGCCTATTATTCCTCTAACCACCTTCCCACTCATAAAAACATAATGTCCATTCTGATCCATGAATAAATGGATCAGACTAGCCCAAATGATTGCAAGATCTATTATTTTTAGCAAACCTAGGGAATCCCACCTTAACCGATGCCGATCATCCTAAACCTAATGCATTGGTCAACCAGGAACCATCATCGGTTACCATTTATTCACTTGAGGAACCTTGTGGAAAAGGGTTGGCACATTTTGGAATTGAGAGAGAGAAGAGAGTTGCATGCAAGTAGAACCTAGAGTCTTTTTCACACCTACAGACATCCATAGCTAGCACCAGGATAGATCCAGAGGTATTGCACTCACGGTAACATTCCGGGAAGCACTTATCCATGGTACCAAACATCATTCCTCTGATCAACCATCATCACCATCCAGCCATTTGAACTCTAACACCATAAGTAATTTACACTTTTTACCTATCCATCATCTATTTTTCTTTGATTTATTGGGTTTTATTGTTGTTATTTCATTTCCACTTGCACCCTCACTCCCCTACCATTTACTTTCTGTAAACTCAACCATTCCTCCACCCACACCATTAAATCACCTATATCCAACTATTACACATCTTTGAGTATAACTAAGATTCCTATAGACCTCTCCACCCCCCCTTTTGTCTCCGTTTAACCTCATATCAAACCCTCTCTAACAGATATTTTTGATTTTTATCGCCACCTCTCGACGCCTGGTTACCCATGACCATCGTCATCGGTTCTTCCTAACCGTGATCGGTCATACCCGACTAACGTCGGTCTCTATGTCTACCAACACTATGTAAACCAACAACCACCTACCTACCAAAACAACCCAAACACCTTACCCAACCCTGCTAAGACCTTGTCTGTGACTTGCAGACCACTGAACAACCTACAACCTGACCCGAAGACCTTGACCCACATAGTTTTTAGTATTTAATTGGATCGATGTTGATAGTGATATGAGGTACCCAAATCAGAATACTAGCACTAGATTTGTTTATGTACGTATTTCAGTTATTTCATATTTTTTATAAAAATAGTGGATTGACAACCTTCTAGGGAGTATCACACTTCCCGGATCTAGCATACGCTAGGCAGTCCACTATCATATATTATTTAACTCTTCTTTGGTGGTCTTGTTTTCTATTTTAGGTAGTTCCTCCTAGCCAAAAGGAAGCTCTCACAGTCAGCATCGGATCGAGAAGTCGAATGTGCATCAACCTCCAACCAACCAACACAATAGGTATTCCTCCTCAGCCCATAACATTTATTTGTTTCATCACATTCAAAATGTAAAGAAAATGGTGAAACATTTTGGCACGCCCGGTGGGACCCATCAGGTTTCCTTGCATTTATTCATTTCTAGGTGAAAGTTGTGTGTTTGTTTCCCTTCAAAAAGCTTACACATTAATTTTTCTTCTCTGGAATCATTCTTCCTCTCTTTATTGTCTAAAAACAATCATGTTTTTGGTGCTTTAAAAGGAACACATTCTTCTTTTTTTTTTTGCATTGCATTAGTGAAAAAGAGCATTCCTCTTCCTATTCATCACTTGCTACATCAAAATAATATTTTGATTTGGGTTTTTAAAACACTTGCATTGCATTCTTTTTTGCATTTTTAGTTCACATTAAAATGAGGGAAACCTATATGTTGGAAGTCATGCCTAGCTGATGGTTGACACAATTGAACCGTAGAAAGCACTCTCTTTCTTCTTCTACCAAACTACACAAAATCTGAATATACACATTTTCTTAAATGACATCTTACCTGGGAACACTGTCAATGATCACATGATCAGAGGATTGGTAGGTACTCCCTAGCTGGTTATCTCTATCTAGTACCCCATCAGAGAGCACCCCCTGCCATAACATAACCTGAAACCTCACCTTTTAGATATCCTTCTTCGTAGGATGCCTTCCCAACAAAAATTCTATTTTGAATTCACATGGTCAGTTCTAAATAGCATAAGCTAAAAAAACATAAGAAAATCACTCTTAGGATCATGTTTTTCTTAGTTTTTCTTCTTGACTTGTGTTTTGAGGTGTGAGACTACGAATCTACATTATTCTTCTTCTTTGCACACTCCACCATCATAGTTGGAGTATTCTGACTTTTTTTGAGTGTGTCAGGACCCCATCTTTCATTCTCAGATTCCTGAGTTTGACTCTTCACTTGATTTAAATTCACAAAATCTAGTTTCTTCATCACTCTCTCATTTCATAGTAACTGGTGTCGGTCAGTGACCATCATCGGTTCACATCTGACCGTCATCGGTTAAACCTAATCGGTGTCGGCTTTTGGCTTTCTAGTTATTTTTCTAGAATAGCCTTCATCACTCCTTCTTTCTATTTTTTTTTGGCCCTCAGGGTACCATCCTATTCCCCTCTGTTGATATTTTTATCATACATAGTTTCCCCATTTACATATTCATCAGTCCTTGTTTCACTTTTAAAACTGGTGTTTTCCACAATAATCGACATCGGTTTTCGGTTACATGTAACCGACATCGGTTCCCCATTAACCATCATCGGTCATCTTGACCGACATTGGTGTCTAGTTTGGTTTTCAAAATTCAAACCTTGACCAAATTCACCCTCCCAGACCTCATTTTTTTCTCTTGTTCTTGTTGTTTTTTGTGTCATTTATAGAATATAGTCTTTCTAGGTCAACACTTACTCACATGGTGTTGACTCGCAGCCAAACTAATGCTCTTATATTCCATGTTAGTCATCAACCACTCCCACCTAGTCCTTCACCACCTTCTATCTGTCACCCATGGATCAACCCTACCTACCACCATTGCTACAGGTGATGAGGAGTTCACATGACTCCTCGATCAGAATCCCATAACCTTACAATTCTACCTTTCCCACTCTTCCACTCGGGATTCCTCAAGTCAATTGATATATGGAATGCCCGTATCCATCTCTCCTACCCTTATCCCCACTTCGCATCAGCCCCTACTAGTTTGGTGTTACCTTCACCTACTTTACCCCCAGTGGTTTTCATAGCTAGGCCCCACACCGCTATGACCGTTGCATCTGCAACATCAGTCACACCCGTAGTATCTGTTGTTCCTTCATTGACCACCCAGAGCATAACCCCATCCATGCCCATTATCTCACATATACCAATTGCAACACAACCACCCATGGTGTTGGTGACCCCTACCCCATTCTAGAATCTTTTCCTCTCCATCCCGCAGTCTCTACCCCCAATCGCTACTAGAGTCACTTCAACTGCCCCACCTACATATACATATTATCAACAACCCCCTATCTCATCCATCATTCATTCTGGATATATGCCCTCTATGTCGGTCCCCTATTCTCAACCTTCCTATTGGCATCACCATACACTGGAATGCCACCCACATCACATGTTCAACACCAGCCCTCTTATGCCATAGGAGGCACCCTTCTATCACAACCTACCAATGACCTCATCAAATTAATGATGGAAAGGATGCTAGACACTAGAAGCATCGGTTTTTAGCTCACACAATTCTCTCACCTATGATGAAATCTATAATGAGCCCATTCATCCATCCATTCCTATTCCCATACCTTGTACATTGGGAAATGCCAAAATTCAACACTTAATAGTAAAGAAGATCCATGCAACAACATTTTGGTCTTTCAAACATGGGTGTTACTGATCACCCATGATGATGCTTTACTCCTACGGACCTTCCCGATGTCCCTCGACAGGACCTACATTAGACTGGTATAGTGGGCTACCCAGACATTCCATCTACTCATTTAATCAAGTAGCCCAAGCCTTCTTAGACCACTTCTCAATCAACATTGTCAAGAAAGTCACCATGACTGATCTTTACTCCACATGATAGTATGATGATGAGTCTATCGCTGACTTTGTCACTCATTGGTGCACCTAATTAACCAGACTCACATTTCAATTACCTCAAACTGAGCTCATAGAGTTGTTTACTCGGGCTTGTGCTAGACACATTTCACCAACCCTGCAGGTGTAGACCTTCCACACCTTTGATGAGGCATTCACCATGGCATGAAAATTGGAGATTGTGCTATCAAAGAGAAGAAAATTCAGCTACGTAACAAGAACACCATGTTCAAATCAAATGATGCTTCTTCATCTTTGAAACCCCAGAACAACTATTCAAAACCCAAAGGATCTTCCAATGTTGTGGTTCTCAAGGTTGGACCCTCTCACCCATCAAACCAAGCCAGCCAAACCTTCTGCTAATCTCACCCATCAAACTTTCTAGTTCAGATGAGAACAATGAAAGTACACCCCAATAGGGGAACCTTATTCTTCTATTTTGGAAAATCTTATTAAGGTTGGTGTCATTACCCTTCCACCTATAAAACCACACACTTGGTTTTGACCTCGATCGCCCCCACCCTGCGTGGTATAAAGAACATGACTTTTGTAACTATCATCATGTCAAAGGTCATAGCGATGGTAACTACATCACCTTCAAGAATATCATCCAAGAAATGTTAGACAATGGAGATCTAGTCTTGGATAACCCAAATGCACCCACTAACCAAAACCTACATATCTTCAAAAAACCATTCCCTAATCATGCCCCATCTTCCAACCAAACTGGTGACACTTCAACCAATGATAGCAATGTCCGTGAGGTCCATGCTATTTTGATGACATACCAGTTGCTTCCCAATTGCCCCCTTCCTTCCATAGAAAAAATCCTAGCCTGAGCTCCCCTACCTACACAGGAACCTATTTCATCTACTCCTCCACCCACAGAGGAACCCCCTTCATTTTTTCCTTCACCTGTGAAAGAGCCCATAATTAGCACTCTGCCTATGGCCTCTCAAATTACCGAGCAGTCATTAGTAGCACCTCTCCTACTCATAGGGGACACATGTCCACTCCCTACACCATCACAAGGAGAGTCCACCTCATCTAGACCATCATCTCCTCTACCCATAGAGGATCTGTAGAAACACCATTGCCTTTAGATGACCATTCTTCATTGGACTTCCAAGATCTGTTGATCTACTTTTGGCTCTCTTACCCACAGAGTCTAAAGCTAGCCATTTCCCTATTTCTCAAACACATTTTATGGGGATTGCTACTGATCCACATCGGCCCCACTTACTAATAGTACCATTTTCATGCTTGGTCAATCACCTGGATTATGTTGATAGAGCCTTACTTTGGGGATGTCTTCTACTTCTGCTTCAACCCAAATGCAGTTGTCACTCACGAAACACCTCCACAATCTATCCAAAAGTGTTTCAAGTGACCAAACCAAACACAACCATGACTATTGGAACACCTTCCATGTCATCTCCCATAACCCAACACACACCTATACCCAAACACCTACCCACACCTATATCATCTCCCTTACCTAAACCCATCACTACCTTAGGGGTCATGCCGACATCGAACCTTACTCACCCACCCATCAAATTAGATTTAGCCACATCTTCCCAAACCAACACTAAACTTATTCCTGCCCCTAAAAGGAAGACCCAACCTTCTAGGCCTCATACACCAACCTCTACCTACCACATTGTTGTCACCTTCACCCTTCCATCCATCCTAGGACCTCACCCCTCGACCCTAGCCAAGCAACCTTCTTCCACCAAGTAAACCAAGAATGCAACAGCTCACCTCCTCATCATGGCCCTCTAATATACCCAAGTGATCCACACAACCCCCGCCATCACCCGTGACCTTCTTACCACCCATACCACCACTACCTTCCATAACTTCTTCACTACCCATGACACTCTCTCTCTTCCACTCACACCTTCTACCCAACCTCTACCAACCACCTCCACCACAACTTGGTTGCCCCCATGGGTAACCCATCCTCTTCCACCATCTACTTTTCCTTCTACATCTCATACTCCCATGTCACCTTTACCAAGAAGATGCAACCTAAAGATAAGAATCCGCTACCCTCAATAAAGTAGTCAAACCAACCAAACCTTCCATCATCAGCTCTTCTACCCCACCTTTACCCAAACAGATGCCCGTAAGACCTAAGACCACTCCACATACCAAACTAGTGGACCAACCCATTCCCCCTCCTATAAAGCCTCTTCCTCCACAATCAGCCACACTTGTACCCAAACCCACACTCACCTCCCATTGTGATCCATTAGTGGGGTCCTACGCTAAGATTTTAACCAATCTCTTAGAGACTTCCATCATCACATTACCACCACTTGACCTTATGATCCTCTCAAACCCAAACCAAAAGGGTTTGATGAGACCAATATTTGTGCCTATCATCATGTGCCAGGACATGATGTTGAAAATTATAAGGCCTTGAAGACCGTTCTTATCCAACTTTGTCCTCTGAGCACAATTTTGATGATGATGATCTTTCTTGATGAGGACCCCATTCCACCTTCACCAATCTCCCCAAATCTTCTTCCATTACCTACTCATGACCAGTATCTCCACCCCCACAACCCTTTTATCCACCCCCAAAATTTGAGATCAACATGGTCCGTATAAGAGAGTTGGCCAAACCACCACCCAAATGTCAATGCACCCTACTCATTTCACAAGGCTCTTATCCACCACTAGGATTTTTCCCCTCATGTCATTATACCTTCCATGACACACCCTCTCCATCTACCTCCCCTCAGATTAACATGGTTCACATTGCCACCCATGCTTAGAAAGAAAAAGGAAAAGAAAAGGTGGCTAGCCCATCAACCAACCCTGTACCCAACATACCATCTGCACCCACACCCAAAGTCACCATTCGAGGTCCCACATATCCTATTTCCGATGGGGTCACACATCACACAATGCTAAAAAATTACACCAATCCTCCCTCAAAATGTCTTTATATGACCTCATCCAAACCTCTGAGTCACATCGTCAAGCCCTCATGGAGGATCCTTCAATCTATGAGGTTTTACCAAATGACCCCATGCCCGTAGCCTCCATCATTACCCCTCATCACGTAGCCTCTCTCACTAAGTTTTCACCTTCCTCTACACCTCCACCTACTCACCAAGTAGCCACCCTCAGCTTTTTGGATGAAGAGATCACTCCCTTCCAGTCTGAGGACCCCGATCCCACTCTTTTCATCTCTGTCCATATCGATAATATACACATACGACACATTATGATCGATGGTGGTGCTAGTATTAACATCATCTCCTCCCATGCGTATAACCAAATGTGCATACCTGCCAATTACATGCATGGTAACCCAGATTATGTTTGCTCCTTTAATGATGCCATGACCTCTACCCTAGGTACCATCATTCTCCATGTCACGTAGGTCCCCACACTATCCGAAACTATTCTATGTCCTAGAAGGAGAGTTCCAGTATAACTTTGTTGCTTGGCTGACCTTGGATCCATGCCATGGGTTGTGTCCCTTGACTTTACACGCTACCTCAAATTTGAACATGAAGGACATAACTACACCATCTACGCATTGACCCATCACCTTTCAAGACCTGTAACATGTTATACTGGCCCAATGATGTGCTTGTACCTAGTCAAGGCATCTGCCACTATCCCCACTTCACCTTCACCACAAGCCCATCCACCAAGACTACCACCACCGCCCTCCCACATCTAACCCTGCTATTCCTACTACCACCACAACCTCTACACTGACTCACCTATCTCCCAATCATCTAGTGAGTTGTCTATCCCCACTACCCACATATCGACTACTGATCCCTTAGAAGGTGTTTTTCAATGCCTCACTCTGGGGGAGTACCACCTATACAATATCGACACGTTCCTCACTCCACAAGAGTATGGAAACCTGCGTCAACACCCTAGTTATGACTACCGCATAGGTGAGGTTTTTCCTTATGGTCCTCCCCACCTTCACACTAATCTAACATATATGGGGACTTGATATTGCCACTTATTCACCCAAACCTCCATCCCAAACACAACCATTTTCATCTGACTTACACTCCCTTACTAACCACCACTTCACTCACACTTTCCTTCACCATTGCACATGGAAAGGCTTTGGCTTTGTTTTTATGAACAGGGCTGCCATACTTATCATCTCTGTACCACTCATAAACACAATGACCGTAGTGGCATTGGCTTTGATGCACCACCTCCCAAGAAGGCTCACATTGACCTCATTAAGGAAGAAAAACCTTCTCCACCTCATTCACCCACATCACCATCTTCCCCCATGGAGTCCATAGATCCCGAATCTATTCCTCCTAACTTTTTTTTTTTTTGTAAACACAATTTCTCTAGGACTCTTGACCTATCAATGTGATGGTGAGGCTCCCTCTTCTCTCCCATTCTGTATCCTGACATGATCGATGATGATACACCTTATTAATGTCATTCAATGTCAGGATGATGAGTCCATCCTCACCTACCTTGGTGTGGAAGATTCTTATATTCACCTGGTCATTACCTTCTTGAGACAAACCATGTTGAATGAATCGACCATTGAAATCAACATTAACACTCAGGATGACCCACACATTCTAAAGATAGGCCAATATTTAGATGCTACTGAGCAAGAAGCTTTTACCTCTTTCCTTTGGGACCATAACAATACTTTTTCTTGGTCTATATGCTGATATGCCCAGTATTGACCCAAAAATCATGGTCCACAATATCATAACCATTCCTGATGCCAAACCCATAAAAAAAAGTTGTATGGAAAATGCATCCTCGCATTGCTCTTCTAGTCAAAGAAGAGCTTCAAGTGCCTTCTCTCAGTTTCCTTCATCCTACCCATTGACTATCCCCAATGGATTTCTAACATCATTCCTGTCACAAAGGTGATGGGGACTCCACATTTGCATGAACTTCCATGACCTCAACCTAGCTTGTCCCAAAGATGACTTTCCCTACTAGGCATTGACCAACTAGTTGATCTCACCGCCGGCCATGAAATGCTATCACTCATGGATGGTTTCTCGGGTTATAATCAAATATTACTTGCTCAAAAGATCAACACAAGACTTCCTTCATCACCCCTTGGGGACCTTTCTACTATCGAGTCATGCCTTTTGGCCTTAAAAACACTGGTGCTACATATCAATGAGCCATGACTTACATCTTCCATGACATCATGCATCACATATTGGAAGATTACGTAGATGATCTTCTTTGCCAAATCAAACATCGAGCCGAACACCTGACCATCCTTAAGGTCATCTTTGACCACCTCATCAAGTATTGTGTTCATCTTCAACCAAAGAAGTGTGTCTTTGTGGTACTTTCAGGAAAACTCCTTGGTTTCATCATTTCTTTTGCATGGCATAGAAGTCGATCCTGCTAAAGTAAAGGCTATTCTAGAAATGCCTCCACCTACTAATCTTCATCAACTTTCAAAGCCTATAAGGTAAGTTGTAATCCATTCTTCATTTTATCTCACAGCTTTTGACCATTGTCAACCATTTCATCATCTTCTCAAGAAAGGATGTTTCATTCAAATGGGATGATGAATGCCATAAAGCCTTTGAAGCCTTAAAAAAATACCTCCTTCAACCACCAGTGCTCATTCCTCCTAAGGATGACCAACCCTTTTACCTATATATTTCTACCACTGACCATTCTTTAGGTGCCATGTTCACTCATCATGACAAGCAACACAAAGAGAGAAAGTGGTTTATTACATAAGTTGTACCCTTATGGACTATGAAACTAGATATACCCATGCTGAAAAACTCTTCCTAGCCTTAGTTTTCATCACCACCAAACTCCGCCATTACCTACTCAACCAAAAACCTTCGTTATTACTAATACTGACCCCTTACACTATATGTATGCCAAACCCTATCAACATCAACATGCCGCATGTTGGCTTATGCTTTTTTCGACCTTGACCTCGAATTCATTCATCAAAATTCCATCAAGGGCCAAGCTATTGCTAACCAACTAGTTGATGCACCTCTTTCTGGGAATCAACTCTCTAACTTTGATTTCCCAAATGAATCCATAGCTACCCTCTCCTTAGATGAACCCGCTTACCAAATGACACTCTTCTTGATGGCTCCAAGTGTCAGCGTGGAGGTGGGGCTAGTGTCATCCTCATTCCTCTTGATGGTGAACCTATGCCTTTGTCTTTCAAACTCAATTTTGATTGTACAAACAATATTTCGAATATGAAGCACTCGTATTGGGTCTCAGGCTGCTTATGCCTTAGATGTTAAGTCCATCAATATCTTTGGTGATTCCTAGCTGGTCGTAAACCAAGTCAATGGTATATACCAGTGTCGTAATGAGATACTTCAAAAGTATAAACATCACGTAGATATACTTTTGACCACATTTGACCATTACGAACTTCAAACCACCCCATTTTCTACCAAATAAGTTTGTAGATACAATGGCCTGCTTGGCTTCTCGGATACCCTTTCACCTCGTTGACTCTAAAATTTTTCACAATACAAAGGCTAAAATCACCCTCTTATTTACCTCGTGAGGTCTACTCCATTGGAACCATTGCACCTGACCCACGTGACCTTTGGTATAAGAAATTTTCCAACTATCTTTCCCTTTCCATTCTACCCATTGATCTCACTTGTAATGGACAATGGGCCTTTCTTAAAAGTGTCTCTCATTATGTCATCATGGGTGGTCTCCTTTATAAGCGCAACTTTGATGGTATTCTCTTACGATGCCTTACAAGTTCTAAAATTCCCTACACCATTAAGGAAGTCCATGATGGAATTTGTGGTGGTCACTTTAGTGGTTTAGCTGTCACAAAATGAATTATTTTCCTTGCTTATTATTGGCCAACCCTAAACCATGATTGTTGTGACTATGTCAAATGTTGTGTGAAATGCCATCAACATGCTAATCTCCATCACACACCTAGTCATGCCTTATATGTTGCATGAGATCTTTGGCCTTTCTCTCAATGGGGTTTGGATCTTGTTAGTGAGATCAATCCCCATTCTTCACAATGCCACCAATGGATCATAACCACTACTGAATATTACACTAAATGGGTAGAGGCCATTCCCTCATTTCTATAAAAACTAAGAAAATATGTTAATTCATCAACCACCAAATCATTTTTCACTTTGGTATTCCTCATTTGCCTCATCACTAATAATGGAAAGCAATTCAAAAACAAAACCCTATATAAGCTATGTGATGCTTTTGGCATCTCAACTCCACCATGCCTAAATCAACCTAACTCAATCATGCCTATTTGACCTCACTCTACCATGTCTACATGGCCTTAACTCAATCATGCCTAATTCATCTAGTTTCCATCATGTACACACATAATAACAGAAATTTAACAAACACAAGTAAACTATCCATACTATAAATATCATCATCTTTAAATAAAAAAGTCTTTGTATACATATATATGTATACTAGTATTCACAAATAAATGCAAACATCACAAAAATATCATGTATATATATCCTCTCTCTCTTGGTCTTTACCAACAAGGGATAATATATCTAAAAATACACAAAAAATATGGAGGTACATGATAACTATTAGGCATCTCTCTCTACAGATATCCTCCATGCCATCTTCACAGTCTCCTCCTCTATTAGTGCTCTGTCCAATGTCCTTGACCATCTCCCACCCCCAAAATGGGCCTGTGCTACACCAACTTGTGATGTTTCTTCATGAAGAAATGGCCTTTGTACACTAGTGGCCTTGCCTTTCTCCTATCTATGGGCTTGTTGGACCCCTATACTCTACCTCATGTGAGTGTAAGACCTATTCCTCTCACTCTAAAGTATCCCCTCTTGTGCTCTCTATTCAACATAAGATGGGATGTCTATCCCTACAGACATCAAGTGGTCTTGATAGTATCATGCCTCACCTAGGGCGTCCCCGAACCTAGCCATTAGTATGGTCTACAGAGCCATCATCGGTCATCTAGACCCCTATACCTGTCTCTCGGGATCATGTTCTGCCATGTCTTACTTGTAATAAGGGACCATGTCCTTGTGCCTGTACCTATACTCGAGGGACCATCTATCCCACCCCTGTCTATAAATGGAACCTTGTCCAGCCGAGCATGTGTAGATGCCTAGTCTGTACTTACTTGGGCTTAAGGGACATAATCTATGCCCTGTGTAGTGGTAAGATACCCCTACAAACCTATAACTTTGCCTATGGGGAAGCCACTGTACCCCATCTCCATCTCCACATGCGGGTGTACCTATCCTTGTCTGCTACCTAGGCTTGTAGGGCTACTACTGCTCCTACAATGTGGCCACCTATTCTCTCGACCCCATCATCTGTCCATGACTTGCACTATCCCCAATGGGTGACCAGAGTCACCACTTTCCCCTGAAGGACGCTCTTTGAACTATGATGGTGGCAGTCAAGTTATCCCTGACCCCTGGCCTTGGTGGTACTCCTAACTCATAAATGTGTGGCCCACTACTATATACCTATTTGTAACTCTAGCATCATTGATCTGCCTAGTCTACCACTTCCTCCTACCCCTTAGATAATAGGCACATCGGTTGTGGTAGAGGCATAGGTCTCTCCATTTTGTCCCTCTCTGTACATGGAAATGGTGGAGGTACATCCTAGGTAATCCTTTTACTCATCAATGGGGATCATCTCGTGCTTGCCAACATGATGCCCCTCTATCCATCTCACCAAGTGTAATCCATCTAGCTCCATGGCCATCTTCTTGTATGAAGAGAAGCCAACATACGACCTCCAAATGATGTCCACACTGGAAAAACCCTCTAGTAACCGCCTCTAATGTGCTACATCATGTGTAGCCAGCCTGATACTTCGACACTCTCCAATCAGTAGGTACCCATCACCTATAGCCCACCTGAACCATACCCCAACTTGAATGCATCAAGTCATGGGCATGCCCCTAATGGATGCACACACAATGTTCTCATATGCCTAAAAATGTAGAAGGAAGGTGCAACACATTTGAACCACCATAATCACCCATAGGCCCATAACTCTCTATAGATGCACCAAGAATGTTAGTGCCCATGCAAAATGGGTCCTTTCCTCCATCATATCATGTAAAACCCCATCAAGCCTCATGGGAATCTCCCACCTTCTCATCATGGTAGTGTAAAATAACACACTACCTCCATCATTAGAACTACTAGCCTCATCTCCTCAGGATGGGCCTGGTACATATATCCATAACTCATGCTGGTGCTATGGAATATCAACTCCGCCATCGACCCCTCCTCCAAACACTATCAACATCAACTCCTCAGGGATGCCTTAAGAAAATCAAATACACCTATGTCCCTACTATTGGCAGCCACAAGATCCTATACACATCCTCTAAGGTGATAGTCATCTCACCTATTTGGAAAATGAAAATGTGTTGGTCGACGAATCCCATCTATTGATGAGGGTGACCATCAAACTTGGCTCTGGACCATGTTTGATAGCATGTCTACCCCAATCAAGCCAACCTATGCCTAAACATGGTGCCACTCCTCAACCATCACGCTCCTCACTCATAGCGATAATAATAGGGAGGTACCCTATCCTACATCTGTAATTGGTCCCTCATTGCATCCAACAAACCATAACATTATTAAACCTTGACCATACCCGCATTCACCCTTGACCCCCCACCTATAACTATTACCCTACCTATTTTCATTCAACAATACCTTCCTATCTCACCCACCCACCCTTACTCATCTCTTGGCCCATTTTTCTCTCAATGCCGACCGACATTGGTTCTTCTTAGCCGACACTAGTCTCCCAAAACTAGCATTGGTCACCCCATCCATGATGATATCGATATCTAATAATTCCACCAATGTCATCTAACCCTTACCGACGTTGATCACTATCATGGCATCAAATCTACCAAACCCTTCCCTATTTCTCTAAAAATTCAACATTTCTACCCTACTACCCACCCATTCCTACCCCAATCTCACCTAAATTCATCCCCACCCTCTTTAACCTACATACCACTTCCTACCCTTCCTATTTCACCCATTTTCTTCCAAATTTAAATTTAATTCCCCCAAACCCACTTCTACCCAAACCCACTTTTTACCAACAAATTCACCTAACCAACAAAGAATGAGATCAAATCTTACCTCATCACGATGCCATCTCTGGAGGGGCATGAATGGATGCTTATCACGTTGGTGTCCACCCAACCCTCTCCTACCTCTGCCATCACCAAATGCTCTCCTCACCTCCACCCAATCAAATTCTCCACACCGATCTTGTGGACCCATCTACCTAGCTCCTCTCACCAATCGGATCTCTCCACCTCGGTGGGTATAGTCCCTCGTACTTTCCTCTCGAAAAGCACCAAAATTCAAATGACTCTGTCATTTTCTCCAATGGTACAACACAACAATGATTCCATAAAATATGGAATTTTTTTTTATAAACCCACCCTAACCTGACCGACGTCTGGTCCTATTTGTGCCCTAGCCAACCGACATCGGTCACCCTATAACCGACATCGGTCCACCCTTATCCCTATTTGGTCTTGCTAAGCTTCCTTTTTCCTGTAACCATTCATGCCCACGTACCTTTTTATCATCCCGGACACCCATTGAACCATACCTACAAACCCAACCTACCCCTACATTACCTTTGTTGCATCTTAGGAGTTGTTATTTTACCTATACCTTGGCCTTACCCATGTCATTACCTATATACCTTGACCTGAACCACTTTTTGTGACCTTTGACCCTCCGTGCTCGTTGTACCTTGTGACGTGGTTACCCATGTTTTTCAGGCCTACCGACCTTACCTTGCCTATTTCGTGATGTTTATCTGACTTGACCTTTGGTGTATCGAACATACCTAAACATTCCTACACCTAACTCTGTTGTGTTTCCGCACCATATCCTATACCTTGGATACTAGAATCACTTCAACCCTGTTTGGATAGACCTATCGACCTTAGATGATGTAGAGTTTGAAAGCTTCTCAACCTATGGTACCATGCCATAGTTTCCAACGTGTGCATGCGTTCAACTACCACTACCTTTGACCCTGGCCCATTTACCTATTTACCCGATTTGACCTTTTACCTTTACCCAATGTGCCCACTGATCTTCATTTTCCCACCTCCTCATTTTATCAAACCACTCACCGCTTCCATCTCTCACCTCATCGGTTCCTAGTTTGAGGGGGTTACCTTCACCCACGCTTGGGGAAACACCACCCTCACTTACACTCGACACAACCATTTCCTATTTTTTTCAGCGTCACTTACCAATACAAGCCATGTGACAAAAAGGGGAAAAATGTAGACACCAAAATTGGGTCACACTCCCCTTGGTCCCCTTTTGAATAACCAACTTAAACACATTCACCTAACCATGACCCTTATACCCCACATTAATATTAATTTAATTATTTATAATTAAATTAATACCCATCCTCACCCCATTTATTAATTTAACTTAGTTACTTTAATTAAATGGATGCACACCTCACCTAGACACCTCACCATAGACCTATTCATAGACATGTTTCCATAAATGAATAAGACTTGGTTCAACCCTAAAAATCAAGGCCTATTATTCCTCTAACCACCTTCCGCTCATAAAAACATAACATCCATTCTGATCCACAAATAAGTGGACAAACTGGCCCAAATGATTGCAAGATCTATTATTTTTAGCAAACCTAGGGAATCCCACCTTAACCGATGCGTCGATCATCCCTAAACCGACATCGGTCAACCAAGAACCATCATCGGTTACCATTTATTCACTTGAGGAACCTTGTGGAAAAGGTTGGCACATTTTGGAATCGAGGAGGGAGAAGAGAGTTGCATGCAAGAAGAACCAGAGTCTTTTTTCACACCTACAGACATCCATAGCCAACACCAGAATAGATCCAGAGGTATTGCACTCACATGGTAACATTCTGGGAAGCACTACCATGGTACCAAACATCATTCCTTTGATCAACCATCATCACCATCTAGCCATTTGAACCTGCACCATAGTAAGTACACTTTTTACCTACATCATCTATTTCTACTTCATCTTTATTGGGTTCTTCTATTGTTGTTATAGTTTCCACTTGCACCCTCACTCCCCTACCATTTACTTTCTGTAAACTCAACCATTCCTCCACCCACACCATTAAATCACCTATATCCGATCTAGTTACACATCTTTGAGTATAACTAAGATTCCTACAGACCTCTCCACCCCCCCCTTTTTGTCTCTGTTTAACCTCAGATCAACCTCTACAACTAGATATTTTTGAGTTTTATCAGCCCACCTCTACCGATGCTGGTTACCCATGACCATTGTTAGTTTTTCCTAACCATGATCGGTCATACCCAACCGAACATCATCTCTCTTGTTTCCAACACTATGTAAACCAACAACCACCAACCTACCAAAACAACCCAAACACCTTACCCAACCCTGCTAAGACCCTGTCTATGACCTGTCAGACCACTTGAACAACCTGCAACTTGACCTAAAGACCTTGACCTACATAGTTTTTAGTATTTAATTGGATCGACGCGTTGATAGTGATTTGAGGTACCCAAATCAGAATACTAGCACTAGATTTTTTATGTACGTATTTCAGTTATTTCATATTTGTTTTATAAAAATAGTGGATTGATAGCCTTCTAGGGAGTATCACACTTCTTGAATATAGCATACACTTGGCAGTCCACTATCATATATTATTTAACTCTTCTTTGGTGGTCTTCAACAATTTGAGGGCATGGGGCCCTTAGAGGTTAGCTCAGACCACTCTTTACCCTAACCAATTCCCCCTTTCACTTTCCTATTCACATTCTACCTTAGTTTCCATTTTATATCAATAACTGGAAATTAAACCAAACAAGCATCAATTAATACACATTTTTACCACATCATCAAATCATTCATTTATCATTTTCACATTTCCATTATAGCACATATTTGGAAATTTAAACCATAACCTACATATACATCACCATTTTTCCCCCATGTTACCAACAACTTGGACATTAAATCAAACTTAAATCAACCTAACTCAATCATGCCTAAACCAACCTGACTCCATCATGCCTAAACCAACCTGACTCCACCATGCCTAAATCAACCTAACTCAATCATGCCTAAACCAACCTAACTCCACCATGCCTAAATCAACCTAACTCAATCATGCCTATTTGACCTCACTCTACCATGCCTACATGACCTTGACTCAATCATGCCTAATTCACCTAGTTTCCATCACGTACACACATAATAACAGAAATTAAAAATAAGTACACCATCCATACTATAAATATCATCATCTATAAATTAGAAATTCTGTGTATACATACATATGTATATACATAGATACAAATAAATAAAAACATCTCAAAAACTCTCATGTACATCCTCAATCTCTTTGCACGCAGCCGATATATCTCAAAATACTTAAAAATATGGAGGTACATGCAACTATCAGGAATCTCCCTATCGGATATCCTCCATGCCTATCTCGCAGTCTCCTCCTCCTCCATTGCTCTGTGCGGCTTCTGCTAGCATCTCCCCATCCACCATGTGCCTCGGTTTAACATCTAATGGTCCCTCACTTGGAGTTGGCCTTCGTACACTAGTGGCATCACCCTACTATTATATATGGGCTCGCGTCGGCCCCCTGTACTATCTACAATGTGAGTTCATATAATGTAAAATCCCCATTAACACCCATGGGAATCTCCCATCCTCTACATTTGGTAGTGCAAAACAACACACTACCTCCATCATCAGAACTACTAGCCTCATCTCCTTAGGATGGGCTAGGTACATATCTCCATAACTCATGCTGGTGCTATGGAATCTCAACTCCGCTAGCCCCTCACCAAACACTGTCAACATCAATTCCTCATTTGCCTCTGAGGAAATTAAATACACCTACCTCCCTAATATCGGCAATCGTAGAATCCTATACACATCCTCTAAGGTGACAGTCATCTCACCTATTGGAAAACAAAAAGTTTTAGTCTCCAAATCCCATAAATCGATGAGGGTGACCATCAAACTTGACTCTCAGACTAAAATACCATCTATCGATGAGGGTGTGTAAAAATGTTTCACTTTTTTCTTTACGTTTTGAATGTGATGAAAGATAAGGGTGTGGGTCAAGGAGGAATACATGTTATGTTAGTTGGTTTGAAGGTTACGTGCGCGTTCTGACTTATCGATCCGATGTTGATTGTGAGAGCTTTATTTTGGCTAGGAGGAACTACTTGAAATAGAAAATAAGAACAACAAAAAATATTTAAATAATATATGATAGTGGACCCGCCTAGTGTATGCTAGATCCGGGAAGTGTGATAATCCCTAGATGGTCATCAATCTACTATTTTTATAAAATAAAAATGAAATAATTGGAATACGTACATAAACAAATCTAGTGCTAGTATTTTTGATTTGGGTACCTCAGATCACTATTAGCGTTGATCTAATTAAATACTAAAAATATGTGGGTCAAGGCTTTAGGTTAAGTTACAAAGTTGTTCATGTGGTCTCTGTAGGTCACGAGACAAGGTCTTAACGAGGGGTTGGGTAAGGTGTTTGGGTTATTTTTGTAGGTTGGTGGTTCTTTGGTTTACACGGTGTTGGCAGACACAAAGACCAACATTGGTTGTGTATGACTGATCACGGTTAGGTAGAACTGACGATGGCAGTCATGGGTAACCAACATTGGTAGAGGTGGGTGATAAAACTCAAAAATATCTGGTTGTAGAGGTTGATATGAGGTTAAATGGAGATAAAAAGGGGGGTGGAGAGGTCTGTAGGAATATTAGTTATACTTAGAGATGTGTAATAGTTGGATATAGGTGATTTAATGGTGTGGGTGGAGGAATGGTTGAGTTTACAGGAAAGTAAATGGTAGGGGAGTGAGGGTGCAAGTGGAAACTGATAACAACAATAGAAGAACCCAATAGACTAAAGTAGAAATAGATGATGTAGGTAAAAAGTGTACTTACTATGGTGTAGGTTCAAATGGCTAGATGGTGATGACGGTTGATCAAAGGAATGATGTTTGGTACTATGGCAGTGCTTCACGGAATGTTACTGTGAGTGTATTACCTTTGGATCTGTCCTGGTGATGGTAATGGATGTCTGTAGGTGTGAAAAGACTCTGGTTCTACTTGTATGTAGCCCTCTTCTCCCCTCCTCAATTCTAGAATTTGTGAAACTTTTCCACAAGGTTCCTCAAGTGAATAAATGGTAACCGACGAGGGTTCCTTGTTGAACGACATTGGTTTATGGATTACCGGTGTCGATTAAGGCAAGATTCCCTAGGTTTACCAAAAATAACGAGATCCCTGCAATCATTTAGGCCAGGTCTGTCCACTTATTCACGGATCAGAATGGACATTATGTTTTTATGAGTGGGAAGGTGGTTAGAGGAATAATAGGCCTTGATTTTTAGGGTTGAACCAAGTCTTATTCATTTATGGAAACATGCTATGAATAGGTCTATGGTGAGGTGTCTAGGTGAGGTGTGCATCCATTTAATTAAAGTAACTAAGTTAAATTAATAAATGGGGTGAGGATGGGTATTAATTTAATTGTAAATAATTAAATTAATATTAATGTGGGGGATAAGGGTCATGGTTAGGTGAATGTGTTTAAGTTGGTTATTTGAAAGGGTACCAAGAGGAGTGTGACCAAATTTTGGTGTCTACAATCTCAATGTTCAAAAATTCCAAATCTCGAATTACAACAAGAGCAAGATATCCCCATATGAAGAACAAACATGTGTATTTATTCTATGTTTTATATCTCCTTATCTTTAATTTATGAAATTTTAAAGTTACACACATTATTTATAATTTTATTTACGGTTTAGTTTGTACCATAGAAATTATCTACACTATGTTACACCATAGAGAATGTCAAAACCAACACATCGAAGAAAACTATATAGCACATACAAAGTGTGTGTATAATCATGTATGTTTTTTCTTTAAAAATGCAAATTTTAATTACAAACTTAAAGGGGGAAAATATAAACATTCAATTTGTTAAACTTATCTTTTGTAAATGAAAAGTTCAACAATGCTCCCTCTGCTAAGACAAATGCTTACATTCTAAGTCCAATTAGTATATCTTCATTTATATTTCTCGAATTTCTCATCTCAACACTTTACATTGTCACACAATTAGGAAATATTAATTAATTAGATTAGTAAAACATCTTTGTACATTATTTTTGAAACTTATGTTTCTCATTGATAGTTCTTATTGAGGACCATACAATTTGGTCGCGATAATTTTCATGACCCTTACCAATGTATATAGTCCTCCACCATTTTATTTCAATTTGAATATCTTTATTATGTTGTTTCATTTTCCGAGGGTTAGCCTTATCATTATATTTCTCCACATAAGGCTATATAAACAAAGTCAATATCACTTTATAATTCAACAAACACTATTACAAGATACTATTGAAAATATAACACTAAAATCACTCAAGTATTTCCTAGGTATTCTTAAATAAGTAACACATAAGTTAGAGCAACCACTAATATAGGTATAAAACACTCAACCATGTCAAAGAGTTTATATTTTTGAAAGTAGATGAAAATGTCTTAGATCCATATCTTAGTAGGATAAAATTGTTAGTAGTATATTTTCATTGATGTAAAAGTGTGATGTTTTGATTGATTTTGAGGTATCATTGATGTCAAATAGAGTAAGAATCATGAAGGTTGATTGGTAGTGTTGAGTGAAGTTGTTTGGTCTTGGTGAAGTTTCATGGTGTCTTGAGATAATATGATGTTTTGTAAGAGTGTTGTAGTAATTTGTAAATGTATATGGATGTTGTGATAGTTCATGAATAACATTAAAAGTTCTTGTAGGTTGGAAAGAGTGGAAAAGTGATGAGGAGGTCAACATGGAAGAAGCAAGCATGTTCAAGGTGTTTGATTTTGAGGCCTAGTCAGTTGGATGAGGTTTGACATCTTGGTTCATGGTGTGTAGCAACTAGATATGAATTGTGAGAGAATTAGGATCATGTGGATGATGTTTTAGGACACTCACAAGTGTCTTAGAGTGCTGATTTAGGGTTTAGTCATGTTTTCTAGGTTTGTACTAAACCTATTCTTAAGCCCTATGTGTCCAAATGAGAAGGGTTTGAGAGATTTAAGCTTGGAGGTGGAAATGTGAGTATTGGAGAAGGAGTAGCAGGTTGTTATTGAGGTGTGAGTGAATTTTTAGGTCATGGTATGCATGCATGTTTTAGAAAAATATGTGATTTTTACCTCTACCGAGTTTTTAGAAGTGAGAATTTGAGCTCAAATTGGAATTTCTTGTGCTCGTTGGCATGTGTAAACTCTGCATGGTGGTACAATATATTCATGGTAGTTTGGGAAGGGTCCTAAGATGACATTCCATGCATTAGTTTGTGGATTGAGGGACATATATTTATGAAAATTTGTTAAGAAGGTAAACAAATTTTAAACCCTCCTTAAACCCTAGTTCAAAAGTGATGGAGAAGATGTTGATTACACATGCCCATAATGGATTATTTGATTAAGTTTTATATTCAAGTTTGTATAAGAATCCTTAATATTTCTCCAGGTGATATTTAGGTGTCTTGAATGTATGTGGACCCTTTTAAAAAACGTAATTTTTGAAGAAATTCTATTTTCTCCCAAGTTGTACATTGGACTAGATGAATAAATTGGTGTTTAATTAATTTGGGAAGATATTATACATTTACATGGTGGTTTTAGATCATGGTTAAGTCATTTTGAGTTATGTGGAGGCCTATCTTGCAAGACTGATTTTAGGGTAGTTTTAGGTAGTTTCAAGTGACTTGGTTACAAAGGTGTTTTGGTGGTGCTTCAATATGATTTGTGGTATTGTGAGAATTTGGTGATGAGATGAAATCATTATAGTTCTTTTGATATATCACACTTTCATGGTTGAGGTGATTTGATGAGGTTTGAGCCTCATCTTTGAGGACTAGTTTTGTAGGTCATAGACCTAGTGAGAAGAAGAGCTCCAAAAGGTGGTTTCATTGCATGAGATGATGGTGCAGAGGTGTAGAAGCTTGTTTGAAGATGATATTGGAAATAGAAAACATGTATAAGTGGTCCTTGAAGGATGGTGATGACTTTTTTGGCTCAACAACATTCAATTTTGGAAAAGGAGTTGTTTTAGTGTATTAGGCCTATTTGGATGTAATGAATATTTGAAGGTTATAGATGATGTTTCCAACCTAATTGATCTTTGGATGGTGATATTATGATGTTTTTAAGTTGTGTATATGATATTTTCCCTACGATGGATGACCTAGATGGACTAGGTGGTTAAGTTAGGTATATAAACATATGTTACTATTCTATTTTGTAGTTGAGAGGGTATGAGAAAGTGTGAGCTAGAGGGCTGATTGAAAAGGTGAAGGAGGTATTTGTGACCATCAAGAGATGGAAGAGAGTGTGTGGTGATGTTCTAGAGTGTGATTAGTTATTAAAGAGATAGGTCATTAGGCCTAATCAACTTGGTGAAGAAGTTCTTGAGTGAGTTAGCAAGAAGGGAAGATTTGGAGAAGATATAAGGAAAAAGAGATTTATAGTGTCATCATCAGTTGTTGGTATAAAAATTTAGAGGTGGAAAAATAATCAGGTGGATTTAGTTGGTGTTGAGTCATCTAGGGGTTGGTACCTCCTTGTAAGGTTAGTTCTCTAGTAAATCTAGGGTTTGGTTCTCTTTTGTGGGGTTGGTGCCTCACTAAACCTATGAGTTGGTGCTCCTTGGGTTAGCGATCAACCAAATTTGAATCAATTTCTCTAATAAATATTCTTCTCCTTAAAATTTTCTCACTTATATATGGTGTTTTTGTGTACTTGTGTTCTCATTTTCTCATATAATGATTATTTTATTAAGAATACATGCTTAATAGTTAAGTTTAATTAAATAGTTGATGAATATAAATTTTAAGTGAATATCAGGATTTTATTTCTCACTGATTCACCCCCTCGGTGATTGTGTTTCCAAAAATTAGTATCGAGTGGTTCCTATGAAGTAAGCTTAACAAGCTTGAGGTGATCCTTTGAAGCAAAAAATATGGCGAGTCAACAAAGTGGTTCCTCTACTAGCAAATCTCCTATGTTTGATGGGATAAATTATGATTTTGGAGCATCAGGATGAGAACTCATATTATGTCTTTGGGATGTGATATTTCGTAGTTAGTTGTAGATGGGTACACTATTTCTCAAACTCCTCCAATAGATGCATCAAGTAAGAAGGATAATAATGAAAATTCTAAAGCTATGAATGCTATTTTATGTGGGTTGGATGAGTATGATTTTGTCAAAGTAATGAAATGTGCTACTTCTAAGGATATGTGATATAAGATATAATTCATTTATGAAGGTGACTCTAAGGTGAAGTTCGTAAAAATCTAGACCAATAGGAATCAATTTGAAAGTTTGAAGATGAAGGAACAAGAAGCCATTGCTACATATATTCTCATCAATACCATTAGAGGATTAGGATAAGATATGAAAGAATCTTTGGTGGTGTAGAAGGTGCTGATATTTATCACTCCCAAATTTGATTCTAAATTATCAGCTATAGAAGAAGCCAAGGATTTCAATACTTTAATGATGTATGAGCTCCATGGTATTTTGTCTGCTTATGAGATGAGGACATGTGTTGATAAACTCCCAAAAAGGAAGAAAATTTCAAATATGAAAGGAACTAAAAAGGTAATAAGATCTTGGATGATGATGTTTATGATATTTATGATGATGAAATGATTGCTATGTTTGTTTAGAAAGTATAAGGGTAAGTTTCCCTTCAAGTGTTTCAACTATGGTGAGATTGGAAATTTTGCAAACAAGTGTCCTCACAAGCATAAGGGTGAAGAGCATGATGATGATAAGAGGTCCCACAGGTCATGATAAAAGCAAGAAGAAATTCAAAAAGTTTGAAGACAAGAAGAATTCCAAGAGAATATTTTACTCCAAGGAGGATTACATCTCATCAGAGGTAAGTAGTGAAACTTGTGATTCTGATTCTAATCATGATGATGTTGGAAATGAATTCCTATTTATGGCCAAAGGAGTTGGGAGGTCTAAAAATTAAGGTTCTACATATGAATTGCCATGTGTGGATTCGAATGAATAAGAGTTTGAAGCTGATCTTGAAAGTTGATGTGTATCTAAGAAGAGTTGAAGCATAATGAGAACAACAAGAAATTGAGGGAACATGTTAAGGAGTATGAAGAAAATATTCATCTTCTTGAAGAGAAACATTGGATTGACACCAAAAAGTATGATGAGATTCTCTAAAAATTAGAAAATCAAAAGGAGTACTAATAAAAATCCTAAAGTCTAAGGAGTAAGAGTATATCACATATGAGAGAGAAATTGAGTCTCTAAAGGAAAAAGTGATTGAAGAAACAAGTAAGGTAAGATCATTTCAAAGGTTTGAGAAGAGTTCTAAGGATTTATATGATCTCTTGGATAGCCAAAATATTGTAGGTGATAGGACTAGTCTAGGATTCAAGGAAGATCTAAAGGGTAAAGAGGTGATTCAAGAGGATGCTCTTATTAAGGACTTGGCTCAAGTCCCAAATAAGATGAGAAGGAGAAAATATTTAAGATAAATATGAATACAAGATATGTTAGGAAACCTAATGTAATGAGGTATGAGAAGTATTTTAATGGATTTTTTATTCTTGCAATGAATTTGGTCATAAAGAAAAGGAATGTGGAAAAAGGTCCTCCATGAATGAGGGTTTATGGAATCATTGAAGAAGTTTAATTTCTCATCAACCAAGAGGTAAGAATGAGGTTATTTGCTATAGCTGTAATAATGTTAGTCATATTGTAAATTTTTTTTTATGGCCCTTCATGGAAAACAAATAATTTTAAGGATCCTAGAGTGTAGGAGAGCAAAAAAACAAGGTATGAGAAGGAAAAATGAATCAAGGTAGTCCATCTAAGAATAAATCGGGTGTTGAAAATTTGTGCATGCACATAGATTGCTTAATCGAAAGAAGGTTGAAGAAGAAAAGTCATATGTACTAAGGAGGTATTGGGATATCCTCAAGATGTTTTTTAGCTCCTATGGTTTAGGATATCTCTACTAAGATTCTTAGAGGAATTCATCAATTCGAAGAAACATATAGTTAGGGAGGTTGAGTAGATGCTATAAAGTTGTGTTGTATACCAAGATTATAGGTATGGAGGCATGTAGTTCATGTTGGAATCTTGAAAGTATGTATTTTTGTATTGATGTGCTTAGTGTCATACATGAGGTTATGTCATAAATTTGAAGTAATGTTTGAAGGCTAATCATTAAGTCTTAACAAGGTATGTCTTGTGCTTTGATTTGCTTGAATAATTTTGGCAAAGATGTTGTTGTCATTATAAGGATTGCATTGTGTTGGGTATTTTTATATCTGTATCAAGCCCATTTGTAGAAGGTGTGAGTGCATGATAGGGGAGCCTATCAGTTCTTTGGTTTTGTGTTGTAGAGTAAGGGGATTGATAGTAGAGTTTTGTATTCAAGGTGTGTGAAGACCATTATGAATCCATAGATGTTCTCTTGAAGGAATGATATAATTAAGAAGTCTATAAATTTTTTTGTAAAGTTAACAGGACAAAATTTTGGACAAGAAACTATCGAGATCTAGGTGTGCACCAAGTTATCAACATGAAAAGGTTAGTATACATGTATGCCAAGAATTATGACAATCATAGAAGGTATGGATATGTATAGAAAGTTATAAGGACAGTCACAATGTTTGGAATCATGTTGGAAACTCAATATAGTTAAGAAAGACATGATGAAGTTTGTGGTGTGTATTTGTTAGGGCCATAAGTAGAAGGTTAAGTTCCCTAAATATAAAAATATAAAGGCATGTTACAAAGAATTTTGTTTGATGATTTGATCTATTCTATCACATTTCATTATGAGAGCTCCTAAGAAGAGTATGAGGTCTTGCAAGCTGGGGTAGTTAGAATTGATAGTGTGGTGACATGGTTAGTCCCTGTCATAGTCATTAAGATGTGTTACAAATTCCATCAGATTGTTTAAAGTTTACTTAAATCATTAGGGATATGTCATGATTCATGGAAGTGTATTGCAAGGATGTAATGACTTGGTATAGTTGTGAGATAGATTCTAAATCAAGGTTGAGTAACAAGATGACGGTGAAATTTGGGCACAAGGATTATGAAAGATGATTACAAGGTGTGCGTGTTGTATGATCAGGTCTAAACTTGTTTTGTAATGAAGGTATACACACACATATATAGTTTGGAGAGTGTTAAATGGATAAAAATCTTATTGAGGTGTCTTAATACCTAATATAGGTTTGTCTCTCTTAAGAGATGGAGATTAGTCTAATATGCTAGACCAAATATGATATTTAGTTTCTAGGTTTTTCTTGATTTAAAGATCAATATGAGTATGTAAGAGTGTGTTTATTGAAGTATTGAAATGAATTGTGTTGTGTTTTTGTGCATAGAGGATTTCCCCAATGAGAAAAACATGAAGGGAAACAAGTATGATAAAGTATAATGCAAAAGTTTGGTTGTGTTGTTCCTTTTGGATTAGAAGTCCAAAGCTAATAAGGAGGAAGTATCCAAGGTATTTTTTTAGAGGTATATTATAGTTGATTATTTGATGATGAATGATATGAGGTGACATGATGAGATTCGAACCATGACAACATTGCTTGTCTTGAAAATTATGATATGTACAATTTAAGTTCATCATGAAAAAGACAATGGTTAAATATGAATATTTTTAGGATGCCTACAAGGATAGTGGAGTGCTCTATGGGATTCAAGAAGGCATGTTAAGGTTTGCAAGAAATATGGTTTGAGATTGAAGTTATGTTAGGTAAACTAATATGGACTTGAGATTATTGTAAAGGTATGTGTTGAGATGTCTTATACAATCAAAAAAAGGATGCCTTAGCTCTAGTTTGAGAAGCTTGGTACTAGGTGCATCAAGAGGGAAAGGTAAGTTGATTTTATTGTAACTATATGTCATGGTTGAGATGCCTAGAATTCATGGGGAGTTCCAAGTTTGTTTTACAAGAAGATGTGATTGAAGATGGTACATGAAATAATGAATATAAGGGAGAATGTAATGTTCTCATCTCATGAAGACAAATTTGTAAGTTGTGACAATGTTGTAGGTATATAAGGTAAGCATGATTGTTTATTATTTGGTAACATTTAAGAATTATTTTGATAATTTTAAAATTAGATGTGTGTTGAGAATATCATAGTAAAGGTCTGAGTCATATTTGGAAGGTATTCTTTTACGAAGGGGAGCTATAATTTCTCTAAATAGTCAAAATAGAGAAGAAGGTCAAAATGATCTTGATAGGTTTGGATGATGTTTCCAACCAAAAGGTTAGCATAAAATGATGTAAGAATAAGAATTTACATATATGTATCTTTTTCATCAATTTCAAAAGGGGAGAATGAGTTAATGACACATGTGAGTACCTTAGGGGAGAATGAGCTATATGTGTTTTCCATCAATGGGTTTGTCATCAATGAGAAAGGGGAGATTGTTGGAATTATGTTGTCATTTATGTCAAATTGTGGTGTTTTCATTGATGCATGATGTATAATTTATGTAAAATAGAGTAAGAAGCATGAAGATTGATTGGTAGTGTTGAGTGAAGTTACTTGGTCTTAATGATTTTCATGGTGTCTTGAGATAATATGATGGCTTGTAGGAGTTTTGTAGTGATTTGAAAAGGTATATGGATGTTTTGATGGTTCATGAAGAGTGTTGAAGGTTCTTGTAGGTTGGAAAGTGTGGCAATGTGATGAGGAGGTCAACATGGAAGAAGTAAACATGTTCAAGGTGCTTGATTTTGGGGCCTAGTCAGCTAGATGAAGTATTCCATGTTGGTTCATGATGTGTAATATATGAATATGCATGGTGAGAGAACATGGAGCATGCGGATAAGGTTTTAGTACAATCACAAGTGTCTTAGAGTGATGTTTAATGGTTTAATCATGTTTTCTAGTTCTGCACTAGACCTATTCTTAAGCCCTAAGTGTCCAAATGAGATTGGTTAGAGAGATTTCATCTTAGAGATGGAAATTTGAGAATTGGAGAAGCATTAGTAGGTTTTTATTGAGGTGTGAGTGTAAATTTTTGAGGTCCTAGTTTGCATGTTTTAGCAAAATATGTGATTTTAGCTCTAACAAGTTTCTGAAGTGAGAATTTGAGCTCAAATTGGATTTTCTTTTACTCATTGGCACATGTAAACTCGTGCATGGTGGTATAAGATCTTCATGGTAGTTGGAGAAGGGTCCTAATATGAACATCCATGCATTATTTTGTGGATTGAGGGGAAACATTTTATGAACAATCGTTAAGAAGGCAAACAACTTTTAAACCCTCCTAAAACCCTACTTCAAAAGAAATGGAGAAGATATTGAGTATACATGCCGAAAATGGAATTTCTGATCAAATTTGATGATTTAATATTTTATAGGACTCCTCCATATTTCTCAAGGGGAATTTAGGTGTCTTGACTATATGTGGACCCCACTGAAAAATTCAATTTTTTGAAGAATTTTTATTCTCTCCCATGTTGTGCATGTGAAAGAGTTGAATAAATTGGTGTTTGAGGAATTTGTGAAGATATTATAAATTTTCATGGTGGTTTTAGATCATGGTTAAGTCATTTGGAGGTCTGTGGAGGCCTATCTTACAAGAATGGTTTAAGGGCATTGGGCGGCCTTTTTGTAGAGGTGTTTTTGTGGTGCTTTAGTATGATTTGTGGTATTGTGATAATTTTGTGATGACCTTAAAGTCATGGTATTTCAATTGATATATCACAATTGTATGTTTGAGGTGATTTGATCGGAGTTTGAGCCTCATCTTGGAGGACTGATTTTGTAGGTCATATACTTAGTGAGAAGAAGAGCTCCAAAAGGTGGTGTCATTACATGATATGATAGTGCAGAGGTGTATAATTTGTCAAGAAGTTGCATATGGAATTATAAAAAATGTATAACTTTTCCTTGAAGGATGATGGTGCTTATTTTGGCTCAAAAAAATTCATTTTTTGGAAAATGAGTTGTTTTAGTGTATTAGACCTAGTTGAGACGTAATGGAGTTTTGAAGGTTCTAGATGATATTGCCGACCTCACGTGGTCCTTTGGATGGTGATATTATGATGTTTTAAAGTTATCTCTATGATATTGTCCCTATTATGGATGACCTAGATGGATTTAGTGGTTAAGTCGGGTATATAAGCATATGTTAGCGTTTTATTTTGAAGTTGAGAGGGTATGAGAAAGTGGGAGATAGAGGGCTGAATGAAAAGGAGGAGGTATTTATCACCATAAATATAGGGTGGAGAGTATGTGGTGATGTTCTAGAGTGAGAGAATTTTTGGAGAGATAGGTCAATAGGCCTAATCAGTTTGGTGAAGAAGTGTTTGAGCAAGTTAACAAGAAGGGCATATTTGGAGAAGATAAAAGGAAAAGAAGCTTCATAATGTCATCATCAATTGTTGGTGTAAAATTTCAGAGGTGAAAAAAAAATCAGGTGGCTTTAGTTGGTCTTTGAGTCATCTAGGGGTTGGTGCCTCCTTGTAGGGTTAGTGCTCTACTAAATCTAGGTTTTGGTGCTCTTTGTGGGGTTCGTGCCTCACTAAACCTAGGGGTCGGTGATCCTTATTGGGTTGTTTCTCAATTAATTTTGACTCAATTTCTCTAATAAATATTTACTTCAGTGGGTTTTATTCCCTTGAGGGTTTCCCACTTATAGATGGTGTTTGTTTGTACTTGTGTTCTCATTTTCTCATCTAATGGTTATGTTTCTTAAGAATACATGCTTTGGTTAAGTTTAATTGAATGGTTGATGAATCTAAATGTTAATTGAATGAAAGTTTTTATTTCTCACTAATTCACCCCCTCTCAGTGATTGTGCTTATAACAAAACGTTACTCCAAACATTGCCAAAGGTTTTCAAGGGACAAAAGGGTTTAGTCACACAACCGAGGTGCACTACATCACACTAATACAATGTTGGATAAAGTTTCTACTTTGTAGTTATCTAACTATTATTATGTCAATATACACGGTGAAAATCATAGAGGTTGTATTATATCACTCTAAAATTTCACATATACCTAGGATAATTGCATGAGGCTTTATCATGTATGAGGGAATAAAATGCATTACTTTGATTTGTTCAAAAAGGTTGACTTACGGTGGTAGTCTAGCCTTAACACACACATGATTTATCCTTTTGTTATAAAATTATTTGATGAGGGGTATTACATGTTGTTTAGGGTTTTTCACTTTATTACAATTCATGTCAAGGTTGTGCCCCCTATCCGGCATGCAATACACCTCATATGTTGCTTTCCTCTATTCCTCATCTTCTCTTTCCCTCCATCTCCATGTAAGTAATAACAACATATAATGAGGCAAATTTATATATAGAATAATTACACTAAAAATTATAGAAGTTTATTTTGAAAGTGTACATGTGGTGTATAAAAGGTTCAACACTTTACAACCATTCCTAACAAAGTGGTACATTTTGACACCATATTAGTTTCTAGTTCTAATGTCAATATTGAAGCATTGTAGTATTTTGATTACCATGTTCCACTTATCTACACATCAATATATATTTTTCTAGCCTATAAAACTAAGACTTCATCTCCTCTTATGAATTTGAGATATCAATTTATTTATTTATCATTATTGCAAGTATTAATGTGTTTTTCTAATTATGTATGGTTAATTGTGAATTTATTAGATAAAAAACCTCTTATAAAGAACCCTTGCATCCTATACATTGGTGCATATTTTTTTATTTTAAAATCCACGATTATGAGATTTCGTGTTTTGAAGCCTATTCGGAGCCGAATCTTCACCGAGTAGAAGGGACTTAATCAAAACACAAAGAAAGACCAGAAGCCTGTGGACACTACCAAGTGTCAAGTAGGCGTAACTTCAGAAGTCAAAGGAGGCGATGAAGTCTCAAACTCCCACAGGATTGACACGTAGAGCCAATGAAGGAGTAGGACAATGAGCCCGTGAGACGGTGCAAGTGTCCACCCAACACTTTCCTAGGAGCCTTAAAGGAAAGCAGAGTCTTAAGGATGTGTGGGCCTTCCACATGGATCTTGCAAAAAATGGAATCCATCTTCAAAGCAGGCCATAAAGATGATAAGCCATCCACCACATATAAGTGATTTTGGGTCTTATCTGTAAGATTTAATGCTCAAGGAATTTTTCAAAAGATCAGAGGTGAAGGGTCATTTCATTACAAAATACATGCCGTTTAAATCAAGAGGTCGGGAACCAATGCATAAAGGGTTAAAATATCTAGTTATGTAATAAATAGTTGAAAGAGTTTCTTCTCAAAAGGTGATTCCATCTCAAGGGAGTTGGTTGCAGGATAATTAAGATGCATTAAATAGGCATGGCTCTTACTTTTCCAAAGGGGGAAAATTGTGAGAAGGATTTGAGGAAATATGTTTCTATCACTTCATATCATTTATCATAATTAAGGGGCAGTTGGGAAGGATTTTCAAAGTTCTCTCTTACCTCCTCCTCACCCTATAAATTGTAATGGAGATTCAATGAAAAAGGAGACATGGATATTTTTAGTTAGGTGCTAGGAGAGTAAAATATTTTCTTCTCTGTCACAAGTTCTCTTCTGTAAAAGGCAGAGATCTTGGAACTCTAGCCTTCTGCCTGGGTTTTGTAATAGAAATCTTTCCTCTTTTCTAATGTAATACTATGCACAACTATTGGAGTGATATATATGCCTTGTGGTGTTTTTTCTGTTCATCATTTCACATAGCTTTATTATCTCTGATCACCTTTATTTTCATGTAGAAATTGTGCATCTCTCAATGTTGTTACTATCCTCGAAGTTGTGCTTAAGTAGTTTGAGGTAGTGTTCGTGTGAAATTTTCTAACCTGTGGTGCATTTTTTCTACCCTTCTTCAGTTATTCACCATTTCCCTTCTCAGAAGTTGTGGACTTGATTAAATTTCCTAAGCTTGTTCGGTGCATCACCTTAGCTTGTTTTATGTTTTGTTTTAATTCTTCTCACCCCTATCTCCCCCCACAGAGAAGAGCCAACTTATTTAAAATATGGAGGTCTCCTTAGGTGCACGTCCCACTAACCTAAGGATTCCCATGACTCTGACAACTCTATCCGCCAAGGATGGTCGTCAAAAGTTTTTCCTAAAGTATAATTTAATTAGGGTGTAATAATTTGGTGGATGCCATGATTGGTACCATTATTAATAAAAATAATTCCTTGATAGTTATTAATTTTGATGATTCTAATATGGTTCACAATTTTTGATATAGTTTATGACATTGATTGACTAGATTGAGACCATCCTGGGATGTTTACAGAGTAAAACACAAAATAAAATTTTCTTCAAAACTTAAATTCTATTCTTATAAGTCCATACAACATCTATAATAATCAATCCTTAATGGTGTTTATAGTCTACAAAGTTACAAGGGTGATGAATCCAAAAGTATTTCTTCTCCTAGTGCCTCCAGCTTCCCCCCTTCTAAAACAATGTTTCAAGTAGGTATTTATAAACAATATTTCCGCCCAATAAGGATTTTTAATTCCATCTAGAATACTCTCATAATCCCATTCAGATCCAAATTCAAATTCCTAAGCATTAATGATGACGAAATACTTCTTGACTTGGTAGTTAAGAGAAGTCCATATAGAACTCTACGTGACAAGTGAACTGACATCCTTCATATGCATACCAATTGTCATATTCTATCTTCAAGTATTTATCCACACAAAATTTTTTTTCCTTGTTGAAATATTTGTGTGCCCCTTGTTGGGCCTGATCCAAAATCATGTGGATGGCTCAAACATATATCCCTCTTTGTGATTTATAAAATTGTGCACATTCCCTTCCTCAAAACTTTTATGCACCATCCCACACTTTTCGCCTCACCTATCCACTTATCGATCTAATTCAATTCTTGGGTGTTCCACTTTTCTTAGCCATAATTTCCCAAAACATATGTAGTCACCAAATTCCTCCATGATTCTCCTATATAAAAACACCTCGGGTAAACAAAAGTGAGATCCGTTTCACGAGTCGGGCTTCGGAGTATGGCCTAATTGACCAATCTCATTTGCACTTATCCATGTCGTATATTCTTGTTTGCATTCATTCCATTGCACTAAATATTTTCTACACATATTCCTTATTACCCTTGAGTCTAGTATGACCTTTATTTATTTAGCCTTTTTATCTTGTAGGTGCCTCATCTAGTCTATGTTTTCTTCATCTTCTAATGCATCTTCATCTAACTCCTTTGTGCACTGTCCTTCGATCTATGTACACTAGTGTCCCCTTCATGAAACTCATATAAATATGAAACATTGAATATTGGAGAGATGTCTAATCCCTCAAAAAAATCTAACTTATATGGCCCAATATTTTGCACTATCTTACATGGCCCAATTTTCTTCAACTTCAACTTATTATAGGCCCCCTTAGGAAACCTCTCCTTCTACAAATGTGCCATTACTTGATATCCTTCCTCAAATTCCTTGGCTCTGCATCCCTTATCCGTGCACTCTTTGTAACCTTGATTACTCTCCAATTTTTCATGCACTTCCTCATGTAGTTTGTGCATATATTTGATTTAATCTAAATTGAATTAAACCTTAATTTTAGAGTAAATACTTTGTAAAAAATGGTATTGTAATAATTAAATATAACACTTTGGATAAACAAAAATCATTCAATGATGTACAACCATAATAAAATGAAAGAGGGAAGATGAATTATCTCATTTCATGCAATCTAGGAGTGGTTTGGGCAAAGTAATTCTTTGGAACAAACTGGAAATAGTGTCAAGGCTTGGTGAAGATTAAGAAGTACAAAAATATGCGGGATAAAAATGTGCATAGGAAGATATGAGCGTCTCTAGTGCTAGTGTCCACTTAGATGCTTAGGTTATGACTCTTTCTCGGTCGAAAGGTATTCACTACAATATTCACTTTTTCACTTTGACTTCCTTGTTAGGGTTCCAATCACACTTATAACCTACAAAACAAATGTCTATGTGCACATGTCTAAAAAACACATCAAATCTAATAAAAAAGGATATAGAATGTGGAGTCAAAAGTGAACCCAATGGTCACCTAAAGAGTGAACTTATGATTGAGCGTTACACTATAAATTAGACTTCATGTAGTTATCCATTCGTGTGTGTGTAATGATGCCCTGGGTTTCCTTTGTGAAAGTTCCAAATTGATAGCAGATAGATCTAGATTACTCCAAAGTATGAAAGATGTGTGTGATGAAATAAAATGAATTCCCCTCCTATGCTATGTATGTAGAATAATGCAACCCTTTTCCCTTGTATGAAAGTGCTAGATGTGTCCTTATAATGCTCTTGTGCCTTTGTATACAAGCTTAGGTGGTGATAGATAATGCTTATGATGCTTGGCCCCTTATTTGAGAGAAATAACTAAGTATATATATGATTCCCTTGTTTGAATTTCATAATTGACAATTGAAAGGTTGAACCAAAATTTTAAAAGGTTACCAAGAAGTAAAAGATACCCAAAAGAGTAAAAATAAGATAAAGAAGGCCAAGATCATTCAAGAGGGATAGGAGTGCACGGGCGCTTCTTTCCTAATTGGGAACTAGTGTCCGAGGCCATAAAATATAAACTATTTAAGTTATGGAAGAGTTGTAGGATGTGTAAAACCAATCAAAATTGTAAGAGATAAAGTAAAATGCCCAAAAGAAGTCATCAACCACTAGTTTTTGCTTAGGAATCATGTATACATTAGTATGCTTTAAGACCTAGAAATATTTTACCCAAGTGAATAAATTGTGTCTACATTTTCTTGCACTTTAAGTTGTTGAGTGAATAATTGATAGCATAAAGTATATAGAATATGCATACCTTATAATCCATAGAAGAGTGTAGCTAATAATGTGCAGAGTGGAAAAGTGGAAGTGTGAAGTGATTGTGATGTGAAGTGTGAAGTGATTGTGATGTGAAGTGTGGAAACTAGAAAGAGAGTTAGACCCTAAGGGTGAAGCATATGTGTAGTAGTATGTTATTGGAGCTTATGTTAGCAGATGTGAGATAATTCTTGTTGCGTATAAGGATAGACATGAAAAATAAAATTAAAAGAGTAGTCAAATTATCATATGTGAAAAATTAGAGTAATGTGTGTATAAAGTAATAGTCAAGGAAAGAGTACACTGAAGCATAAAAAGAGTAAATGATAGAAAGTTGTCCTGTTTTCTTTGGAGATGTTTTTGGATTTGAGTTTCATCTTGCCAAAGGGGTGAGTTTTTGGGTGATATCATACCAAAATCCAATTTTTGGGAGATCTCATATTAAGAGTGATTTTTTGGGTGATCTCATGCCAAGAGAAGAGCATTGGGGATAGAGGTATGTTTTTCTCTCCTTCCACAATGCTTCTCAAATCAGTGCCATTATAGATGGAACGTCCTTGATTTTTAACCAATTATAACCATTTATAACCAAATTGTAACTGAATTACAACTGATTGACTAAATTCTATAACCAGAGAGAAATGTCTGATGTTTTATAATTATACTGAAACTACTACACTATGCTGAATTGAGAAACTGTTTGTTTTTTCCCCAGGACATAAGCACCCACCATTCCTATCTGATACTAGGCATTAGTGTTCACTTTTTTTTGTGATCCAAGTCTATTTTGGACCACTCTGTAACTATATGCTTTGGCCAATTTTGTACCGTGTTATTATGTTCTAGATTTATGTGTTGTTGGAAGGGTGATTTATTCACCCAATAGTTTCCCCCAATCGTTTATGGTGCATGTGATAGATGTATGAGGATGAAGCCCAAAAGAGAGGACCCGAAGGTGATATTCATATCATGTATTGAATACCTACGGGGGTAGGGGATGTGCATGGTAGAAACTAAGACACATGCAAACAAGCTAGGCTAGAGACAAGTGTTAGTGTAAAAGAGATAACACGCAAAATAAGACATCATATCAAGAAACTATGAAGACAATAGGGTCCACCAATCGTATGATTCATAAATGGGGCATCTCTCATAATGTCATAAGACAATAAAGGCCAAAGCGACCATAAGCAAACAATGATCACGCATAACATAAGGCATAACCCGTAAAAAATAACAAACAATAACAAGAAAAAAGTGATAGATAACCTTAGTTTTGTATAATCCTGCAAGAAAAATGCTACACATGAAGCACCCATTAACATGTTAGAAAGATAAATAGTATGTCAAAGCATGTATATATTACTTTGAAATGGAAGTGATAGTGACGAAGAAGTAGTAAATGTTGTAACAATAGGACCTCGGATGTGTGGAGTATGAGAGTAGCAAAGATAGATGCTCTTGAGATCCTCAATGGGATTGGTAAATAGTAGTTTTGAGCATCATACATCGTGTAAGAATATGCAGATAGGAGGAACAACATGTAAATAATATAGGTTAGCAAGATTAAATGCAACCAATATGTGCTAATGCTATGTGATGTTAGAACTATAATATTAAGTGTATCATAATATATAGTTTATATTTAAATAATATAGAATAAACTATATTCTTATTATTTAAATATAAACTTTATATTAGGTGGTTGGTTAATCTAATTAACTAACTAATTAAATCGGGGTGTTCCCCATCACTTAAGAAGGACATAACCCTTTGGGTTATTTAAATATGACCATAGGTCATATTCGGGATAATTCATATCAATCGAAAAATAATTTTGAAAAGAATATGAAGGTAAATCCTAGTAAATACATGGAATAGAAGTGAGGAGGGAGTTACTGGACTAGTGGATGTAAAAGTTTCTCAATAGTGGATTTATTCTCTGTGGTTTTTACCCATTTAGGGGTTTTCCATGTTATATGGTGTTATGTGTTCTATGTGTTATTTAATTTATTTAAGTTGTATATTTACATTTACATTTATGTTATAATGTTTAACTTTATATTTAATTTGTTTGGTGAATATATTTTTCACCACTTGTCCTGACATGGTATCTGAGCGGGATTAATAAATTAAATTAATCCTAAATAACCTAAGGTTGTAATGGTTAGAAGTTAGGTAATTAAATTATTTTGAATTTTATTTAACCCACCCCATACCTCTCCACACGGTTGGTTTTGATGTTGATTACACGGGTGAAAAGGTATTTGGACTTTCAATTGTGCGTGAAAAATTCAATTTCGGGAATTACAGGCCCAGAAAACTAAGGTAAGAGTTATAATTTTTTTGAAATATTTTATATAGCTTTCATAGTGTGCAGGGGATTTAAGAAAATAAAAAAGGGGAAGTAAAAAAATTCAAAGTGAAACTCGAGTTTACAGAGGGGAGACAAGATTCGAGAAAATAGGTCCTTTTAATTTTTTTCATTGGTCAAGTTCTTGTCCACTGGTAATACATATATTTTTTAAATTTTTCACTATGAATTTGAATCCCTATTCATGTCATGATTAGGGCCTCTGTGAATTTTGCACCTATAGTTTAAATACAAACTATAATAGTTGTATAGTTTTTATAAAATCTTTTTATTTTATAAAAATTTTATATTATATATATATATATATATATATATATATATATATATATATATATAAAAATATATACAAAGCTATGGCTTATATAAACCTAAATCTAAATTATATAAACCTAAGTACCTAAACATATATCTAACAGAACCTATCTATAAACCGACCACACACATATATTTAAAATATATATATTAATTTTTTTGCAAACATATGGGGCGGCCCACTCTAAACCGCCCCTCTCTATTTCTCGCCACATGACACGACACTGCTCACTTCGTGAGCCCTCCTCTATGCACTGTCGTGTGTCCTCTTGCGAGACCCCACCTCCGGTCTATCACTCGCGACATCGACCATCCCTCTCTTATGCGGTGCGTTCGAGTCCCACATTGGGGATGACACAATCAAGTGGAAGGATTTATAAGCCTTTTCAAATAGTTTTGGTGGTGTGACTATGGTCACACCACCCCATTTGTTGAAAGCCCTCGTGGGTGCAACTCGTAGTGAGCTTGGTTCTCAAGGTTAGTGGCTTGATCGTGGTTGCATTCATGTCCTCCTATGCGGATTAGTCGTGGTATTTATATAGCTCCATTGGCATATATGTGGCTTGGTTGGTTAATTTGCATTGCATTAATTTGAAAGTTAAATGGTATAACATTGGTATTGATAGATTGATGAAAAAAACTCGCTGAGTTGATAGAAAAATCCTACCTAAAGGAGAAAAAGCTCCAATTTTCTTTTATAAATCAATTTTTTGGAAAATGTATATATAATTAATTTGTTTATTTGTTAAAAAATATAGAAAAATTATAAAAATAGTAAAATTTTCATTTTTATTTTAAAATGATATGATACGACGATAATCTTTTCATCATCATTTTGTTACAAAACTAAAAACATTTTCACTTACATTTCAATTTGAGTTTTTGATATCATTCTAATGTATTCGTGTATAGATTATTCAATTAACAGGACCTCCTTTTTTAGCGTAAATTGATTGTATTTCGATTACGAGGATTAAAATATGACAGGGGGAATTTCTATAAAACTCTTATTTTAATCCTTGTTTATTTTCATTTCTATTTTATGCAAAAATGGGGTCTAATCAATTTTAATTGATAAATCTCAGATGTTGAATGGAAACAACTACAACATTTGGAAGATTCGATTGAAGGCAGAATTCATGGCTCACAAATTATGGGCAGTTGTGAATGGAACTGAGAGAGATCCTACCGGAAGACAAAAATTGCTGATAATGTTGCCATATATAAAAAAGTACAAGAAGAAATGTCTATTGTTTTGCGAAGTATAAAAGATGATTTTTTACGCTTCATATCAGGAATAAAAAAGTTCGAGTGAGGCTTGGGCTCAATTGGAATCGATGCACGAAGGTACACATTTGTAAAAAATTATTAAATTGATTTTAGAGCTTATGAAAACTCCCATGAAGGGAGATGAAAAAGTGATAAATTATTTAGTAAAAATAAAAAATATTAAGTCACAGTTAGATGGATGTGGTAGTAATTTGATTCAAGATAAATTGTTTTATTTTATTATTCAATTGAATATTCATGAGAAATTTAGAAATTTCATTTCAATTTTGAATTCTAAATATCAAATAGAACAAGACATTCCATATTTGCAAACCCTTAGTGCTCTTCTTATACAAGAAGAATAAGTAATGTAAAAATTTAAGGCCTTTAAAGCTTTAGTTGAAAAATCTTATAGTTATAAAATTAAGAGGCTTGTAAGATAATGGAGGAGAATATGTCAGTCAATCATTTTAATCATTTTGTATCGAATGTGATATTCAAAGGGAACTAATTAATCCCTATCCCCCTTAGTAGAATGGGATTGTTGAAAGGAAAAACCACACTATTTTGGAAATGGCTAGGACCATGATGCATTCTGCTCAAGTTCCTAAGTTCCTCTGGGTTGAAGCTATGAACATTGTTGTTCATATCTTGAATAGAGTTCCCACTAAAGCCTTAGTAAATTAAACTCCTTTAGAAAAGTGGTCAAACCAAAAACCTAGTGTATCTCATTTGAGAATATTTGGTATCCTTTCTTAGTGTTCATTCCAAAATTAAAACGAAAGAAAATTAGTCATACCTCTTTTCCTTGTATCTTCATAGGATACGATATAAAAACTAAAGGTCTTAGGATATTTGATCCATCAAAAAGAGAAGTTATAGAAAATATGAATGTTAAAATCTTGGAAATACCTTTTTATTCTTCTCCTTCTTCATCTTCTATTATTTATGATGATTCAAAGAAAATGAAAATGAATTTTAAAATGAAAATTGTGAAAATAATTTATGTGATGAAGAAACTAGTGTTGAACCTATAGTTGAAAATTAGATTTTCCTAGTTCCTCTGTAGCTAAAATACCTAGATGGGCTGAGTCTATAATTCAAAACTATAATCCTAAAAAACCTTCAGACAATGACTAGAAGTCATTATACATATCATGCTTTGATGAATTTGTATGAACTTGAACCCCAATCTTTCGAAGAATATTCTTCTGACGAAAGATGGATAGATGCTATGAAATCTAAATATTCTATTTTGATTAAAAATCAGACTTGGGAATTAGTCATTCCTCCTGAAAAATGAAGTATACTCAGATCTAGATGGCTATACAAGATTAAATATAAAGTAGATGGAAGTGTAGATAAATTCAAATCCAGATTAGTAGCTTGAGGGTTTACTCAAAACACCTAGTATCGAATACGTGGAAACATTTACACCAGTTGTAAAAATGAGCATAGTAAGGATTTTGATTGCCTTAGCTACTCAGTATGGTTAGGAAATCCATTAGATGGATGTCAAAAATGCTTTTTGAATGGTCATTTAAAAGAATAGATTTATATGACCCAACCTAAAGGATTTTAAGAACCAAGTAAATAAATGTATGTTTGTAAATTGAAAAAATATTTATATGGTTTAAAACAAGCTCCTAGAGCTTTCTATTCTAAAATTAACAGTGTTTCAATGAAGTTTGTTTTTCTAAGCTGTTCATCGACAAATATTTATTTGTTAAAATTGAAGAAAATTCTATCATTCTCATTGTATTATATGTTGATGATTTACTTATCACTAGTAATTCTAACACTTTAATTATGAAAATTAAAGAAAAACTAATGCAATATTTCTAGATGATTGACTTAGGATTATTGCATCATTTTTTGGGCATGGCTATATTTCAGGATAAAAATTATGTTCTAGTATCTCAATCACAATATGTAACTAATTTTATTAAAATGTTTAAGGTGCTTGATTGGAAACCGATTCTTTATTCCTATAAAAGTAGGATGTAAACTTGATCCTAAACCTACATTTGAAAAAGATAATCCTACTTTGTACAGGAAACTTGTAGGTAGTTTGATTTATCTAACTATTACTAGACCTAACATTGCTTATGTAGTAGGGATTTCTTCAAGGTTTATGCAAGAGCCTTATCAAGATCACTGGAAGTTAGAAAAAAGAATTTTGCATTATATAAAGGACACAATTAATTTTGGTTTACATTATATTTATTCTAACAATGCATATTTATATGGATATTGTGATTCTGACCATGTTAGTGATGTGATAGATCAAAAGTATACAATTGGATATATATTCAAGTTTGGTGTAGGTGTCATTACTTGGAGTAGTAAAAAACAACCAATAGTTTCCATTTCTTCTACTGAGGTAGAATATAGAAGTGCAATGGAAGCAAAAAAGAAGTCATGTGGCTGAAGCGATTATTGGAAGAGATGCACATGGAAGCTAAAGGAAGTAAATCCTCTTCTATGTGATAGCCAGAGTTGCATTAATATCACTAAGATTCCAGTTCAACATCAAAGAATGAAGCATATTGATATGCATATGCACTTTATTCACGAGAAGGTTCTTAGTGGTGATATAAATCTCCAGTACTGCCCGATTAAAGATCAAGTTATAGACTTCTTCATGAAGCCATTGTGTGTTGCAAATTTCTATAAGTTCCATGCAATGTTTTCCCTTTCAGAGTTTCAATTGAAGGGGAGTGTGTATGACAATGCCACCTACTAATGGCCGCTATTTGTTGAATCCTTCTCCTCTATACTTCTATTTTAGTTTAAAAGCATTATAAAATATCTTGTATAATCTAAAGTAAACTGATAGAGTTTACAAGTAAATTGATAAAGTTTTCACAAAATATAGTCCAATGTGCATCTATTTGTAAAGGATGTACTTGTGCTATAAAAGGCTCCTAGAGATGTGGTATACGAATATTTCCATGATAAACAATGAGAGTTAGTCTAACAAATACATGTGCTAGCCTAAACCTTTAGGGTTTATGGATTTGTAAATACTATTGTACAAATATGTAATGTTGGCATATGGATCCCCACTTAATATTAAGGGGGAGTGCTAGAACTATGATATTAAGTGTATAATAATATATAGTTTATATTTAAATAATATAGAATAAACTATATTCTTATTATTTAAATATATACTTTATATTAGGTGGTTGGTCAATCTAATTAACTAACTAATTAAATCGGGGTGTGCCCCATAACTTAATAAGGACATAACCCTTTGGGTTATTTAAATATGAACATAGGTCATATTCATGATAATTCGAGATCAATCGATCAAATAATATTCAAAAGGAATATGAAGGTAAATCTGGTAAATATAGGGAATAGAAGTAAGGAGGAGTTCTAGATTTGGTTGATGTAAAGTTTCTTAATAATGGATCTATTCTCGGTGGTTTTTACCCATTTAGGGTTTTCCACTTTATATGTGGTTTCTTGTGTTCAATGTGTTATTTAATTTATTTATGTTGTATATTTACATTTACATTTATGTTATAATGTTTAACTTTATATTTAATTGATTTGGTGAATATATTTTTCACCCCTCATCCTAACATGTGAAAGTGATGATGTCTTTATAATGTGAAAGATATGCGAGATAGGAGGAGAAACATTTTCCCCCAACGGATGTGTGTGATGCAAGGTTCATTTAAGAATTTCTCCTCAATAGTCAAGTATGAACCATAGAACAAGAGTGTGTCATTAGGTAATGATGGTACAATATGAGTACTAGAGATGTGGTAATGCTCATAAAGATAGACATGAAGCACAAAGCGTGAGTAGCCAAGATACGACAAGTGAGGTTCATGGAGTAATTGCAATCTCAACAATCATGCGTGAACCATAGAACAAGAGTGCATCATCGAGTAATGAAGGTAAATTACGTTTACTAGAGATGTGGTGATGCTCGGAAAGATAGCCATGAAGCATAGAGTGTGAGTAGCCAAGATGCAAAAAGTGAGGTTCATAGAGAAATTGTACCCTCAATAGTCAAGCATGAACCATAGAACAAGAGTGCATCATTGAGTAACTCTAAATTTGGTCAATTTTTTTCTAAAAGCGAGTCTTGCAAAACATAATAAAAACACTTGAATATAAAAATAATCCTATTTGTTTTCATTCGGGATATAATATTCATGTATGAGATTACAATATATATATTTTGATATCCTTCATTCAAGGAGTCAATATTCATACCTCATATCTCTCAACCCCTTTCTATAATCTCTCAAATCTATCCCAACAATATCTCACAAACTTATCTACGCGAGTTGGTTTACTAACCAAATAACTCACATTATTTTCTCACAATAATATAAAAGCCAAATATTATGAGTGTTCATATCAATTCATAAACTATTGCAAATAACATCTACCCAAATACATAAAGTGAACACTAAGACAAATATATTCATACCATTCCCCCCTTTAGTGTGAACATGGTGGAAAAAAATTCACACTCACCCGCAGTATGGTCACCCCTATAGCATGCCAAACTATGCAACTCATAACCTTTATCTAAAGAAAGGCTCTCTCCTTCCATGGTTTTAAATAGGTTTACCATAAACCTTGACACGACAGGAACCCATCAATTGTCTACATCTTGTGGTTTTATGGATCCTCCCACAAACCTTTTCAAGATCCATGAACTGTCTTACATTGGTGTTTTTTTCCTCCACAACATTTTTACATTAGGGAAAAATGCAAGAAATAACACTTACGCAGGGGTCACTTATTACAATATTTGAACATGTATGATCTATCTATTCTTATTTGCGCAGAAAGTAAACACACAACCGAAAGAAATTTCCACAACACCATTGTGCGGCCTCGTCACTTATGGTTGTGAGTTAACATTTATTTTCCTCCTTCGTCCCTTGCATCCGTCCTCCATCATGTCATTGCTTAACTTAACAAGATGTAATTTTGAAGCTCATTTACAAATCGGGACGTCGGTTACCACTGAAAATGAGTCCATAAGGTAATTTTTTATTTTACGGACTTCTATAATGAATCAATTGCACTTTTGAACATGACAAAATACATTACAAGAAAAATAAAATTTTTGACACCAACATAGTTACGATATGAATTTGATTATTTTAACAAAAAAAAGACTTTTTAAGACACTAAAAAGTTGACTATGACCCTTAACTTTAATACACTCTTCGAATTGGAGATAGACTTGAATGCTACTTATAAAACAATAACTATTTCAATATTTACAATCTAGTCACATTTGTTTTAAAAATTACTATACTATTTAATGACTCGTACCAACGATTGAAATGGTTCTTAAAGTTGCCACGACCTAAATATAAACACACTAAATCACTAAAATCTTTAAAATAATTAAAAACTACTAATGTCGACCTACTGTGTATTACAAATTACTTTTGACTTTTTTTTTTTGAAACAAGACTTATACATTAAAATAATACACATCGAACATTACTTAATCGACATATCCTTAAAACTTTAGATTATTTATACAATAAAAAAATGACCTTGAAGTGTGGTGCTGCCTGGTGAAGTATAAGTCGTGACAGCTGAGTAGACAACATGGTAGATCCATACATGCATTGAGTTGATCCATAAGCTTGATAATAAAAATGGTAGAGGAGAAAACTGATTCTTAGGCTTGAGATCTGATTGAACGACCGATAGTGGAGAAATCTTCAAAACCGAAAAACTGTTAATGCTAGTGCAATAGATAGTTCTCTATCGAATTGGAAATCATGGAAGATTTAATGTAAAGATCCACACTTGAGTGGAAGTACCCAATAATAATACACAGAACCACACAAAGGCACTAAAGGTAGGCAACGTAACAAATATGATTTGTTGGAGCATAGATCCTGAGGATGAAAACAATTCAATAAACTGTGTAGATTTTATATTCAAATAGATTTTCCAATAGAAAATTGAACTCCAAACTTTGAATGTTATAGCATTCCGTAAGGGAAAAATCAACACAAAATCCCTGTCGTATTTTGCACATTTCTCCAGAACCTAGATGTGGGTTCAGCTGAAATTTGGACAATAGTTTTCTTATAAATAACTCTACAAACCCATTAAAAATTAGAGAAACCCAGATCGTAATATAGAAATTACGACATATTCTTTAGAGCAGTTCTAACAGATTCAAGCGATTGCAAAAATGTAGATGAGAATCATAAAGCAAGGCAATATACAACTTGAATATGCCCTACACAAATCTCATAGAAGTTTCATTCCTGCTCTGATACCAAATGTAAATTTGGTTAGAGTTTTGCTAAAAATCAGACTTGCAAAACATAATAAAAACACCGAATATAAGAATACTCCAATTTGTTTTCATTCAGGATATAATATTCATAAATGAGATTACAATATATAGATTTTGATCTCCTTCATTCTAGGAGACAATAGTCATCCCTCATATCTCTCAACCCCTTCCTAGAATCTCTCAAGTCTATCCCAACAATATCTCACAAACTTATCTACGTGAGTTGGTTTACCAACCAAATAACTCACTTACATTATTTTCTCACAATAATATAAAAGCCAAATATTATGAGTTGTCATAACAACTCATAAACTATTACAAATAACATTTACCCAAATACATAAATGTGAGCACTAATACAAAGATATTCATAACAATAACAAAGGTATTGTATGTGATTCATATTAGAGTATGTAGTAGCAACATTGTGTTGTATAGATAGGAATAAGTAATGGTATAAGAAGCAAGTGAGGAGGGGGAAGGCGATGCCCCCAAGTGTGTATATCAAGAGCTATTGGAAAATAAATGTGATCATTGTGAGAAAGAATAGCCAAAGTATGTATAGTGTATAGTATGTGTATCATGAATAACAAGATCCATAAGTAAGCATGAAGAGTAAAACATGTATGGAGTGGCATATGAGAATAGATGGATGTAGCAAGGTGTACCCATAATGTAAATAAGATAAAGTTTTGCTAGAAATATTGACGTGAATTACAAAGAATATGTGTATGTGGGTAGTATGGATAATCATTTGTTGATTAGAACGTCCGACTATGGCGGGGGAGTTCAATGTGCCCCAAGTGTGTGAGAGATGGATATCTATGTGATGATGTGAGAGAGACCATGCCATGGTGGTAGATGTTGAAATGTGTCTTAGTCATTGACATAGGCATTATTTGGATCAAAACAAGGAAGTGCAAATAGAATATTGGTGTGGGATCTTAGCTTGTGGCGAGGGAATTGACTATTCATCCTTTGATGGTTTGGCCTTAGATGGTACTTGTGGTGACTCTTGCATTATTGGGGAAGGAATAGAAGTTACTATTACATGATGCTCACTAGACATAGAGGGATCATATTTGGGAGCCCATTGGGGTTTAGTAATTGAAGATGAGCTTGTAACGGAATGTTGTGTAGAAAATGAAATAAATACTTGTTTCTCAAGTTGCCCGATTCTTTGTTATAAAGCATATCAATCATTTCACGATGTCCATTAATTATATGGTAATTGAAAAATGAGTGACCTTTATATTTCATAAGCCGATAAGGATGGTAGTAATGAGTAGGTGGTAAGGTGATTAACTGGTGATTGAGGAGCTCAGAGAGAATATCATGTTGCCTAACATTTCGATCAAACTTGAGAGGTGCTTGTTGTAGGGAGATGTTGACCTTGCTTGTATGAGCACATGTAGTAGACATGGGATCAAGATGAGGTGTAGAAGGAGAACTAGCATGGGCATGAGAAGCAACCTTGAGATGTTGGATTTTAGCTGTGAGGGATGTAATCATGGTTTTCATAGATTGAAATTTATCTTGAAATAAAAAGTGTAAAGCTTGAATTGACTTGAAGATGGATCAATTAGTTGTGTTATTAGGAATAAGAGGAGGGTCGAAGATACGATTGAAAATTACACTTATTTGTGAAGGTGGCGTATCGTGAGGGAGGTACATTGTGTGTACAAATTTTGTGAGAGAATCTTTATAAATTGGGTGCTTTTGAAGTAATTGAAATAAGGATACTTGAGAAACTTTGGAGGCCATGATATGAAATAAAAGGTAATTTGTGAAATAATAACGCTAGAAAGTGACCTAGAGGATAGGACCAAGGATGAAACCCTAGAAAGAATTATGCTAGATCAAATGTATGATAGGAAATATATGGAAATATGAAGCTTGATGCAACTAGGAAAAAAAAGTGATATAAGATGAAAAATAAGGATCAATTTATCAATCACGAGTTGGGGTTCACTAATGATTTAATCTAAATTGAATTAAACCTTAATTTTAGAGTAACTACTTTGTCAAAAATGGTATTTTGATAATTGAATACGGTAATGGATAAGAAACAATCATTCAATGATGTACAAACCTAAGAAAATGAAAGAAGGAAGATGAATTATCCAATTTCATGTAGTCTAGGAGTGGTGCCTGGTGAGTAATTAATGGAACAAACTAGAAATTGTGTCGTCAAGGCTTGGTGAAGATTCAAAAGTACGAAATATGTAGGAAAAAATGCCCATAGGAGGACAGGAGCATTTAGGGCGTTAGTGATCAATCTAGGCGCTAGTGTCTGCTTAGATGCTTAGGTTCCAACTCTTTCTAGGTCATAAGGTCTTCGCTCTAATATTCCCTTTTTCACTCCAAATTCCTTGTTAGGGTTATGATCACACTTGTAAAATGAAAAACAAATATCTACCTACACATTTCCACAAAACACATCAAATCTAATAAAAATGATGTAGAATGTGGAGTTATATTGACCTTGGTAGTCAAGTTTGAAGAGTGAGCTTATGACCGAGCGCCGCACTACATATCAGACTCCATGTAGTTCTTTATGGTTGTGTGTGTAATGATGACCTAGGTTGCTCTTGTGAAAGTTACATAGTGATAAAGAGATAGATATGGATCTATCCAAAGTACACAATATGTGTGTGATGAAATAAAATGAACTACCCTCCTTTGTGTATACATAATAATGCAACCATTGTCCCTTGTCCCTTGTCCCTTGTATGAAATTTCTAGATGTGTCATTTTAATGCCCATGTTCCTTTATGAATGCTTAGGTGGTGATAGATAATGCTTATGATGCTTGGCACCTTATTTGAGAGAAATAACTAAGTATATATATATGATTCCCTTGTTTGAATTTCTTAATTGAAAACTAAAAGGCCGACCCAAAATTTTAAAAGGTGAACAAGAATTAAAAGAGACCCAAAAGAGTACAAAAAGATAAAGAAGGTCAAGAGCACCCAAGAGGGACATGAGCTCCTCGGCATTCTATCTTAACTAGACTCTAGTGTCGAGGCCATAAAAGATAAAGCTCGATCAAGTGCTAACATGAGCTATAGGATGTGTAAGACCATTAAAAAGTGAAAGAGATAAAGAGAAATTCCCAAAAGAAGTTGTCAACCACTATTTTTATTGCTTAGGAATCATGTATACATTAATATGTCCTAGGACCTAGAAATTTACCCAAGTGCATAGATTTTGTGTCCACAATATTCTACATACTCTTTTGCCTTCACACTTCAGTTATTCACCAACTAACTTGGTGACTCCTCTTGGGTTTTTCCCATAATTTTTTTGAAATGGGTTCCTCTCTATGCTCGACTAACTAAATTATTGTAGGAAAATTTGGATTTTCCAATATCGTATCCCCTTGGTCTAGCTTATCTAATATCAAGCTACATAACAAATTACCTAAGATTTTGTTCACCACTTCTACCTACCCATCATGTTTGTGGATGGTAGATGGAACTATAAGTTAACCTTATTCCCAACTTCTTCCACAAAGTCCTCCAGAAATTTCCTAGGAACTTGGTATCCCTATCTAACACTATGCTCATTGGTAACCCATGCAACCACACTACTTCCTTGAAAAATAGATGCACGATCCCTGTCACATCGCTTGTCTTCTTACATGCAATAAAATGTACCATTTTTGAAAATATATCAACTACCACAAATATGGAGTCATTCCCTCTCTGTGTCCTTGGCAATCCTAACACAAAATCCATGCTAATGTCTTCCCATGGCCTTCTTGGTATAGGTAAAGGCTGATACAACCTTGTGTTTTGTTTGTGCCCTTTGAACAAATGAAAAAATTGACATATATGTATATACTTGCACACATCCGTGCTCATCTTCAACCAATAGTATCATTCCTTCAATTGTGCCAAAGTTTTGTCATTCCCAAAGTGACCTCCTAATCCTCCACTATGATTTTCTCTAATCATATTATTACGCATTGATCCTTGTGGTATACATAATTGTGCTCCTCAAAAAAGATTCCTTCTTGGATAAAATAGTCTAACCAAGGCATCCTATCCATGCGCATTGGTTCTTATCATGCCTCCCATGCCTATTTGAAACCATTGTATTACGTGTAAAAATCCTTCATGTTATCAAATCCCATGAATTCATTACATATTTCTATCAACACCAATACTATTATACTCAATACATCTAGGACCTTGTTGGATTTTCCACTGCGGTACTTCAATACAAAAGAATAACTTTGTAGGAACTCTACCCACTTCATATGCCTTTGGTTTTATTTTGCTTGGCTATTAAACAATTGTAGCACCCTAACAATCAATATACAATAAAAATTCATTTGGCGAGAAAATAATGCCTCCATTTCTTCAACACCTATATTATCGCATAGAACTCTTGATCATAGGTCAAGTATCTCCTTTTTGCATCATTCAATTTCTCATTGAAGTAGGCTATGGGTCTCCCTTCTTGTCTTAATACCACGCCAATATCTATTCCCTCGTATCAAAAACCAGTATACCTTCTCAAAACTTGGAAATGCTAACACTGGTTGTATTATAATCTTCTACTTCAATTCCTGGAAGTTTTACTTTGCTTCTTTCATCCACACAAACTCTTTGTGCTCTCCTTTCATCATATCCCACGATTTACGCACATATTCCATTGAATTTCTTGATGAAATTCCTATAGAATCTTGCTAAACCATGAAAGCTTCGTGCCTCGGTCACACTTCTCAGTGATCGTCATTCTACAATTACACACACGTTTTCGGGTCCATTCACAATCCTTCTTGGGATATCACGAAACCCAAGTATACTAACTCTTTGTGCATAAAACTACACTTATTTATATTCAATATCAATTCTTATTCTTGCAAGTGTTTCATTACTTTCCGTAGGTGTTCAATGTGCTCTTCCTTGGTCTTACTAAACACCAATATGTCATCCAGATACACAATCACATTTTTTCCCAAAAATGGCTTCAACACTCTCATTCATCAATCTCATGAAGGTACTTGGGCATTGGTTAACCCAAATGACATAACTAACCACTCATATAAGCCTTCCTTCATTTTGAATGCGGTCTTCCACTCATCTCCTTCCCTAATACGAATTTGGTGATAACCACTCTTTAGATCAATCTTGGAAATATACCACACACTACTGAGGTAATCCACCAGATTTTCCATCCTAGGTAATGGAAACCTATACTTAATGGTAATCTTGTTGATGGATCTAGAATCAACACATATACCATTTTCCTCTATTTTTAGTAGCATTGTGGGTATTGCACATGGGCTCAAAATTTCACACAGTATTCCCTTGTAATGGAATTATTGTACTTTTCTATGCACTTCTTCATTTTATTTTGGGGTCATTCTATATGGTGCCTTGTTTGGAAAACTAGCTCTTGGTATCAAGTCTATTTGATGGTGATATTACATGCTAGTTGTAATCCTTGCGGAAATTATTTCATCACAATTTCTAAGAGCTCTTACAATACCTTGTGTAATTATGTAGGAATTTCTTCCCTTTTGGTGCAATTTATACACACTTTCTTTGGTACCTATGTGTAAGATGTGTTATCTTCCTCAACTTCCCGCAAAAAATATTTACTCAATACAATCCAAACCCTTGTGTAAAATTCATTGCGCACTTCCCCTTTTCCTCATCCTTTAATGTTGACAAGTTAAAATTATGTGAATCCTTTTTGATGAAAATAATATTCACATTCCCATCATAGATAGCCTTCTATCATCTTTGCCGAGCATTCCCAATGATAGAGAAAAAACATCCATTGACATCACATCACACAATACTTCATCGTAATAGTTTCTAATCTGAAATTTTACAAGGATTTTCTCATTTACAAGGACTTGGTACCCTTTTTATAATAATGACACCTTTTAGGGGTTGTGATGCATAAGTGTTTTCATCCCTAAGTTCTCCACCATTTCATAGGAAACAAGATTTTCTCGTGCTCCCACTATCGACAATTACCTTACAACATTTTCCCCCTAACTTGCAAATGGTCCTAAAAAGTTCTTCCTTTGCACAAGTTCACCTTATTTCTGTAATGTCTTCAATAATAAATTCCTTATCATCATGGATTTTCCATGCTCTATCATCTCGAAATATTCTTCCGATCCTAAAGATTCTTCATCTCCATGTGCCACATACATGGCAATTTTGTGTGCATGTACTTGTGACTTCACTTTTGCGTATTTGGACTTTTAAATGCATGGTGCCCTATGATTTCACAATTAAAACATGTTTCAGAGAATCTTCTTCCCCATCCTTGAGTAAATATCCCATGTTTTGGTAGCGTATTACACCCCCTTAGGGCATGACAACATTATAAAGGAGTTGGTATTCTTTGAGGATGATAGAATTTGTGGTATGAGTCATTTGTAGCTGGGGATATGTCTAAAAAATCTTTGGGACCAGGATTTGGGGTAATTAAGTGACACATACAAAGGGGATGGCCTTTCCCTGCTACTTTTGGTCCTGCCTTTTACCAGGGTGAGAGGACCCACGGGGTAACCTGAATGTAGAGGGGGAGATGGAGTCTTTGTCCCTTGATTTCTTTAGATGATTAATTAATCTGGGACAAGCATGGCCATGGACATAACACTTCACTCTCACGAGTTTTCGCACAAAGTGATGAATATGCTTATTTTACCATACACATGTTACTAGAAACAATATGCTTCCATTGCTCTCATATATTTATGAGTAAAGCAAAGTTAAAGGTTACCTTTACTGGTATTTATATACAAAGAAACATAGTAACAAATATAGAATAATATGGTGGGATGGGATTGTTGGTGCAAATCTACAAAGACACCCCTTAAATGACCTTGAGATATGCGGTCGAGAATTGGGTCATTTAGTGTGATTGCACAACATTGAGTTTTCTCAAGGTGTGGGACCTTGCAAGGTGAGAAAAATCTCCAGAGAAAGTTGGTTCTTACCCCTCTGTTTAGGTGTATGCATGAATTTTGTAGAGGTTCAATGCTAAATCCTACTCTAGATTCCAAGGAGACAGAGTTAAAAGATGCAAAAGGAAACAAAACTAAGTAAAAATGGTGATACACCAAAGGAGTGATGGACCTCTGTTTTTGCAAATAGACACAAATCATAAGAATGCAACACTAGAACATGCACAAATTACCAAAATGTAATGAAGGATCAGAAGGAAACAATAAACACAAGAAAGGATTGAAAATTCATTCACAGAGCATGCTTTATCATTCCCAGTTTTTGATACGATGCATTACAATGGAAAAGAGGAAAAAAATATATTGCAATTCCAATGGGAGGCCTGAAACTCCACAAATTCATGTGCCAAGGGGAAGAGGGGAGTCTGCAAGAACAAAAATGTCCAACGTTTACAAAATGAGCCAAAACTAGCTTTTAACAATGAAGCGTAATGAATATTCACTAGCTCCAAATATGGCGGTTTCTCCAAATTTTCTACCAAATTTCAAAATTTCATGTTGGGGTGGGATTTGAACCCCAAACCTCCTGCTTCTAAGTCTTTCCTCTTAACCACTTAGGCTTTTATGAGCACTTAGCTATTAAATGAAGCATATTGAATATTAAGGAGATGAAAAATGACTAACCTTTGAATGAAAACGTGGCACATCACCCACGTGGCCTGCATGCTTGTTTAGGTTTTTCTTTAGTGTGAAAAATGGATCTTGAAGCCTTGTCTCCATCTTCACCGCTTCTCCATCATTTATTGATTTTTCTTCAATTGTTTGCTTCAACATTTTGTTTTTTCTTTGATTCGTTGTTTTCCTTCACCATTTTTTTGTTTTGATGGCTTATCTTGTGTGTAGGTCGTTGTTCTTATTTCTTTCTTTAGCCACTTCTTTTTAATGCCTTTGACTTTGTTTGCGGGTGTATGCGAGTTGGTGGAGGTTAGTTTCATACAGTGCTTGGAGGTTTTTACAGGGTCGTTGGAGGTTGGTTAGAAAAGGGACAGAATGTTCTTCCCTCTATAGGTCTAAGTGGAGCATTTCATGGATTTTTCTCATGTGAAGGTCATAAGAGGCATGGCCAATATGATCACCACATGCAGAATCTGATGAAATTTGTTGCAAATAATGCAAAACAATGCAAAACCGAGCTTGATTTGTTGATTGATGCCCATGGTATGGGCTTGGCTAGATAAACAACCAACTCACCTTTAAAACAACTTGATTGGCTTGAATTTCTTCTTTATGGCTTCATTTGAACTTGGTCTCCAATTATAGCAAAGAAACCTCCAAGTATAACACTTGGTAGTATTTAGATGAAGTTGGAGAATGCACAATGGTTGTGAGGTTGTAGGGAGGTCTAGGAAGCTGTAGGAGGCAACACTTTGGCTCTCCGGTGAAGCAAATATCTTCTCCAAGACCTTTCTTTCCTCTGCACCCTTTCACTAACCTTTCCAAAAGATTCAATACGCTCTGGTACCAAATGAATATTGAGTAATAGGGCGGAAGCCTAATTATCTTTATTAAACTCAATCAACCGGGTATAATAGAATGAGTCGCAATACTTATAGGTATTGTACAAGTTGAATACAAATAAAATAGGAGTTGCAACAATGCAACAACCAATACAAGAGTTTCCTTCAATATTACATCCGGGAAGCACATAATTGTTATAACTACATAACAATTATACCCATGAAAATAATAAGCCAAATATGGTTGATAAAACCATATAACAAAATACAACAATAATATGGTTTATAATATAACCATATAACAACATTATTTAATTAATGAAATTAATTAAATAATAAATTTATATTATGCATAATTAATTAACCTAACATCCTCTTCCAGTGCCCCCCGGTCTAGGCATGAATATAGATTTGTCCTTTTCGACACTCATGCATAGTTGTTCTTGATTTCGATTTTTGTACATTAATGTGACACGATCCGACATTCATAAGTTATCAGCTAAGTTCTTTCCTTTCCCTTCTTGCACATTAGGGTTTTTAATTTCATTACTTTATTTACTTATCTAATTTACATGCTATCTTGGTACACTTATTTGCTACGTTTACATGTCCTCATATATTAAATTAACTATAATTTACTACATTAGTTTAGTTAATTTTAGTTAATAAAATGCATAGATGTGCATTATATTTTCCTCCTAAGTAATTTTGATCTATGTAAAATTTGAAAGATCGATATCTTTTATGGTTTTTGGTTTGAAGCATTCTAGTTTGGGAGCTCTATCGAGTTGTTGGTCATGGTGTTGTGCATTTGGGTCCCAAATTTTGAGTGAATATGTGGTGAGACTTCACGTGTATGTATATTTTGGATAAAACAAAAGGAAGTTACCCAAATCTGGGTCATTTTCATGCATGCATTCAATATTTTGGGTTTTGATTTAGTAGTTTTGATACAACCAATGTTGTGTGTTAATGAAGTTTAATGCCCACATTTTTATCTTCTATTCTTTAACCCATATTTAAAATGCTTCCAAAATTTGTAGATAATGATATGGGTAAAGCTTGTTTAGAAATAAAAGTATTTTTCTAGGCTATGAGGCTGATTTTTATTTGGATGAAAGTTTATTTTGAGACCCAGTTTGAGATCTCGATGTTATGGAAAATAAAAATGGAAAATACAATCTTTCTTCCATATTTTCTTTATTTAATACCTTATTTCTAAGAAATTCATCTAGATATTTTAGATGGCTTCAATCTGTTCTTGAAAATGGCCGTTGCTCTTGTGTCCGTGTGGGTCATTTTGATGAAAGTGTAAATGTGTGAATTTAATAAGTAGTCAAAGTTTCACAGTTTGAATCCATGATGGGTATTGAATTTTTAGTTTTCCTATAATGAAATTTGTGTCATTTTGAGGAAGGTAATGTATTTGGAAATTATTAGGGGTCATGAGAAGTAATTGGAATTATTATCAGTCTTTCCCAAAGAATATTGGTTTTGTGCATGGGTTTTGGTTTTAGTATTCACTCTTTTTATTTTATTTTAATATAAACACATGTCTTAGAAAACAGAGGTTCAATTTACTTTATTGAAATACGGTGATTCGAGTTAGTCATTCCTTTTAGGTAGTCATTCTTTTATCAGTTTGTTTGGTTGTTATCATTTTACAAAACGTGAGTTTTAAGGAAGCATAAATGTAGAAGTTAACTATGGAGAGAAAATACAACAATTTTGACGTGTTGTTAAAAATTTATTGAAGGTTTGCATTAAATTTGGATTTATTAAAGTTTAGTTTGTTGAAGTATTGATTAAAATTACTTGCCAAGTGCTTAAGTTGTTGTTAAATGATAATTTCATTGGTTAAGTGCTTGTCAACTGTCATCATTTTATCTACTTGTGTTATTATTAATTAGGATATTTTTAGTTCAATTTTTTTGGAGAGAATATGTGAACTTGTAACGTTATCTTTAGCTGAATTTTTAGTAATTTTATCATTTCTTCTCAGTTATTACAACATGTCAGGATGGGATGGATGGGGAAATTCTAGAGGATCAAGTTCACATCATTCATGGGGTCATAATAGCTTTTGAGTCATTCCCAATGGTAGAGAGGTTCACCTAGGGGTGGCCGAAGGGGAACTAGTATGCTTCAAGGTAGGAGGAATTTTACGAGAAGTGGTCCTACTCATGTCTCAGTACACTTTGATGCTAATAAACCTTGTTTCTATGAGGTATTACAAGTTATTGAGTCATATCCTCATACCCAACCCTCTCGAAGCATTCATAATACTCTTCTCCATGAAAAAATTGACCGCACTCAAGTTTACCACAATCCTTCTTCTTTCAAATGTTTTTTTCACTCTACTCCAATCTGATTTTCCTTCACGTAATGTTCAACCACTTGCTAACCCACCTTTGTTGCTTGGGAAGACCCAATCATCCCAGTCACATGACTCACATTGTTTCCATAAGCATGCTAGGTCCTCTTCCGTTGTTCCTAGGGTGACTAGGGCATTGAAGAGGGTGAAGTTAGAGGTAGAGGAAGATTCAAGAGTCATTACTGATACTATTCTTCTTGTTGGTCCTTATTAGTATGTAGAATTAATGATTGAGACAGAGACACCATTTCTTGATCTCACTAGAGATGAATAGTACTTTATCATGATATGGTTTTCTAGTTTATATTTTGGACATGGATATGAAAATATATTTTTAACACTTGAAAATTATCATGGATTTACACTTGATGATATATGATAGTTTGGTTTTATGAACTTAGGTATATAGTTGGTTTTGATGGATTGTAATAATTTTGTTGTATGTTGGATTATATTTTAATGATATTTTCATATATGATGGAGTATTTATGGTTTGAATGATTTTATTTCTATATGGTTATGTTGTGTATTTTATGTGGTGTATTTAATGTTAGGTGGGCCCCCTCCCTTTTCTTGTCTCATTCCTCAATGTTTTAAAAGTCATCTTTTTATTTAAAAGATAGTTACCCGAGTCCTTTCAATTGATATTTAATAAAACATAATAAAGTTTCACTTAAAGATGAAGTGTAATATTTTATTATAAATTTAATTATTATTTGGAGACAAATCAGTTGTAACTGATTTTTAAAAGGGAAGAATTATAAAGGACTTGGAGGACACATTTTTGATGATGAGAAATCAAGTATTGTAAGCAATTTGTGAAGCTTATTTCATAAGAAATATTTTATGTGTAAATGGTTTTTTGAGATAAGTGATCTTACAAGTGTTATGATGACATTATTTTAAGGTTTGAGTATGAAATTATGATACAACAGGTATATCCAATTTTAATATTATTTTACTAATTATCTGATTTTATTATTCTATATGACATTTAAAATTGATTGCAAATTTGTATCTGTCATATCGAACATGCCATGAAAGACATTTTCACTCCAATCTTGAGATAAATGCAGATTGATAGCCATGTTGGATTTTTTATTTGATCATGACTCTTGTTAGACGTTGTTTTGGAAATCATTTTACATTTCATAAATACAAATATGTTTCTCTTCAATATATTTATCTTCATTTTATCTTACAAATTGTGCAAATGTGGCATACTTTTGAATAATGTGTTTATGTTTATTTTATTTTGTTTGTTGTTTTGGTTTTGTCTCCAAGATCATTACATTACATGACCAATAAATTACAAATATGAGATCATAAATAAATCATCACTTATAATATTCACCTTTTCAAGAGGTTGTCTTGTAAATAGACTTCACTCTGTTGGATAAAGGTTAGATAACAATTTCTTTGATAAAGAAATCAATCCTATCAATAAGTGATTTATTATTTTCATATGAACTTTGATGGAGGAAAATTAAAATGTTCAAGTGATCCGAACTTAAAAATGATTTAAAAATAAATGGTCTTGTTGTGTCTTTTTCTTATGTGTTTGTTTGTTTCTTTGTTGTTATTTTGTATATCCCTTTGTTGTTAGAAGATAGAAATTTTCCCAGAATCTTAGGTTGGTCTATGATTAACCTATACTTAAACTACCCATGCTTAAGTTATCCTTAAGTTTCTTCATGATTAAACTAGTCTAATTCCAACTTGACCTTTTGCGTTAGGTGAAAGGTTTGATTAGTTTTCAGTCTACTTTTTATCAACAACACTATCTTCATCCTATATAAAGGGGTTTAAGGATTTCATTCAACACATCAGAGAGAAACAAGATAACATTGGGGGAAACTTCTAGAGTCTAGAGGTCTAGGTATTATGATTTTCTAAGAACTTTGGCTTAAGTGTAAATAAAAATTATATGTTTGATTAACCTTATTAAGTCTCAACTTAAGTGTATATTCTATTAATTTTATATGATTTTACATTCTAGTTAATTTATGCCCATTTGTGTTGTTATATTTTTTTATGTTGTGAGCTATGATATATAAATTTAAATGACACTTGTGTTCCAATCACCCCAAGTGGCTCCAATTACCAAACTTACTTGTCTAAGTTTATAATTAGTATCATAACACATCTCATGAGTACTGCCCACTTTATGAAATAGTCATTTTATTGGTACAACATCCAATGCCTTGTTGTGCCATTCGAATGACACAGGAAGGAAGAAAATAAGTTTAGCAAAAACATTTTCATCGAATGTGCAAATAAACCAATTCAAACTTACTAAATAATTTTTGTTTTTTTCCCAAAGCACCCAATGTGAAGTTGAGATTTGATACCATATGCCGTGCTTGTAAACTCTCATGACCCAAATAATCATCCAATTAAATAGTAAAAATTGAGGGATTTTTTTCTTTGAAATGTCGTTAAGGATTGAACATGAATAAACCATTGTTTATGTGTTAAGGATAGATAGGTTCACAATGACATCTGCACCAAGAGAGTAATCCACTTGAGCACCATTGAGCTATATTGTGCAAGGAAACTAAAAAACAATTTTTGACTTAAAAAACCATCAAGGGTGAATTGTGCTAAATATGGATACTAGAGCTTAGTTTCATTTATTCCAATAAGTGAACAATGTTGCAAAGTGTGAGGTTAACACTAATATTATTCCACGTACGCACACACACACACACACACACACACACACACACACACACACACACACACACACACATTTTAAACTAGCAGGGGTGTAAACAAATATATAAGTGCTAAATAAGGTTGTTATCTTAATCCCCACCACCCAAAATTTTCCAAGGGAGTATTACAAACATTGTTGAGTTGAATCATGCAAACAAGAGTTCCTTTAGGTGCTATAAGGGGTATATTGTGAGTTTCAAGTTGTTGATGATGTTGTATTCTTATAGTCAAGATGTAAAATCATCTAATGGGCGCTAAATAAATAAAAAATATTATTTAACCGAAAGATGATAGTTTTAGCTAGGGATGACTAGAAGCCACCATTACTATTTACACAAATAAAGGGTTAGCTTGTTACATTTATTCCCAATCAATAAGCCTCAATGTAAAGTTCAATGATGGCTACAATTTTAATTCTACAATTATGATTAATATGTGAAATCCAAAGTTCCCCACTAAATGGTTAGTCTAATAAAAAGAGAAATCAACTCATTTTACTAAGAATCCTAGCTAGGAAATATTATTGACAACTATCTTAGTTTAATGCGGGAATTTATATCCTCTATGGTAGAAATTATTCATTCAGGCGCCTAGGCTAATCCATTAGACTAACATTAGTATAAAGGATACACAAAAATGTCATTTTAATACAATTATAATTAATTTAATTGTGCTAATAAAAATGAGAGGGGAGAATACGTGAATATCCCTAATGGGATTAGGATAAAATTAATTTTCCATGTAGTTGGGTTATAAGATCCAATCACTATTATATAAGTATTAATAACATTTTCTATTTTTTATTATATAGGATGGCCGATTAGGTGTCCAAAAACAAGTAAGAGAACTAATTCTAATCCGATCCATATGATTAGATGTAATCCTCACCATTGATCCTATTAACTCTAAATTTCTTTATGATATTCTTCTTACCCTTTTATTTTTATATCTCTAATTAATTTATTTTATCATTTCCTACATTATTTTGTTGCAGGATATGGAGATTACTTAGATGAAAGAGATCATGAGGAATTTATATCCGAGGATTTCCTATTTAGAAAAAAGTGTGTGCGTGTGTGTGTGTGTGTGTGTGTATTATATAGGACACACACACACATGGATTGAGATGATACTTGATTGTGTCTTAGATAGGTTTCAACATGTATTAGGGTCCTACGCATAATTAGAGGGAGGCTCAAGGATGTGTAACCGTGTGGTGTTCTAAGGGGAGATAAAATCTTAAGGGAATACCCATTGGCCACGGTGCACCAAAATATAGGCTCTATGATGGGCGGTGTTGCTAGATCTAGGGCTACACCCATATCCCAAATGTAAATGTGTCCAGTGACAATAGGTGGCCATGCCCAATATAAATTTAAGGGTTTTTTAAGAAGGGGGTTTATGGGCCCTACCCGTATGGTGAGCTTGAAATAAATGCTAATACTGGTGTTAGGGATAACGATCTAACCGCAGCTCTAACTTTGTTTTCCATCCTTTCAATTATCGTTTATTATCATATATATATATATATATATACCCCAAATTCTTGCTATAAAAATCCTACTTTTCCAAATATGGATGGTTAGAAATTTATTTCATATACTAGAAATAAATTGCATTCATAATCTATCTATGTCATGAATGTAAATATATATGTATATAATATACATTCCTTTTCTTGTAAACATCTCAGTTTCAGAAATATTTCCATGAGAACATGAAACTTATAGTGAGAACTCATAAAGAAAACACACACACATGTGTGTGTGTACACGTGTGCACGTGCATGTGTGTGTCTTTACATCTACACATGAGAATAAACTTGTAAGGTAACCAATTTGCTTCATTAAAAGAAATATAAAACCATTGCAGTAAAACAACCATGGAGATGAGGGAAAATTCATAAAGTAAATTCTTTCTTAACTAAAATATACTTTCACCATGGATTCTATAACTTCAGGAGAAGATACTATATATATATATATATATATATATATATATATATATATATATATATATATATATATATATATATATATATATATATATATCTTAACCGGAGCAAGAAGAAAACCACGACTCCTTTTCTTTATACTCACAATGAGACAACAAGAGTTCTTTTGGGGAAAATATCACCAAATCTATTTATATTAAACCTATCTCATGAGAAAACAATGAATTTATTTTATTTACTTAAACTTAAAATAACCATAGAAAGACTATTTACAAAATTGCTTAAGTCTAATAATTACAATGAATATACACCTTTCACAATACAATCCTATAAAAAGTTTCCTCCTTTAATATATAAGTATTACACATGGTTTCAAAACTTTAACTACCAATTGAAGTATCTATCATGCATAAGAAAAAAATATTTTAATGGGGGAATCTCTAAAAATTTAACAAAATCAAAAATAAAATTCATCCCAAAATCCTAAGAGGGCACACAAAACAAGTTAATTAAGAATATGGGGACAAGAGAGGCTCAAATGGGAGGGAAAATACCATTTGACCCTTGAACGGTCCCCCTACCCATAGGTAGGGTCAAAGGGGTCTATTTTCATGTAAATGAGACCCCCAAAGTGAAAAGTAACCCTTCCAATTTCCACTTTTATCCCAAATTCGAGTTTGGGAAAAGTGGCACACAAAGAGAGAGGTAGTGGGACCCACCCAACCCATGTTTAAGTGGTCCCACACCTCTAAAAACAAGATTAACAATTTAAAACATCACTAACACAAGTAGGGACCATTAGGCCCCTAAAATAACTCTAAACAAGGTTTAGATAAATTAATCCAAAAATGAGTCAAGAAGGAAACAACTAAAGGTGCCCGAAATAATCATGACACATACACAATGAGAGTAGTTTACTCATATCCACACGAAACCAAGAACAAGTAATACAAAAATGATTAAAAAAGGGGTGAGGATTTGATCCGGATGAATAGTTGTGAAATCTTGGAGGTGTAACTTTGAGTCCCACATTCTCTTGTGTGAACTTGTAACCTACACACTTGATTCACATGTCATCATACCCACTCGATACAATAAAACAAGTAAAACGATACCACATACATCCAATAATTAAATCAATTATGGGCTAAAAAATCTAAATTAGATAATCAACTAATATTCGTAATGAGATAATTAACCAGAATGACATACATCCATAGTAGATCAAAAATAGATTCCATCTAAATCACATCATAATAACATTTATCGCATCATCACCATAGCTAGTAATCATAATAATTATCCAAAATGACACACATCCATCGTATACAAAATAAAAACCATAGAAATCACATCTTGATAATCTCTATAACAACATCACTAAAAATAGCAATAAAAGTCACAACAATAGATTAACATTGTGTGCCTCATACAAAACATGTATCATAAAGTTTATCTGCAACAACACTATATAATGTTCAAAATAGTGTTGTATCAATGTCACTAAACAAATTGATAAGATGAGTCAAAAATAAAATAAATTAATAAAATGGTGGGCAATACATTTAGGATGTATCTTTAGTGTCGATAGATCAATCATTATTTTCCCATGTGTATTTTATTTGATTGTGTGTTTCAAGTAGTCAATTATCCACAATAATTCTGTGACAAACTAATGTTGTTATGCTAGTATGAGTATGGTCTCAAATGTTTTTGTCCCACTATTTCCTTCTATTGGTGGAAAGGTTTATAGCATTTCAACCGTATTCATTCTCGATTGGTGGTCCCCTAGTTTAGGTGTCTCATTTCGGGAATATAGTGTCAATTTTTATCACATGCTCCTTCATATACCATTACAAATATTATTTCTCAAATTGGTACCCCTACTTAATTTTTCCCATCCACCTCTCCTTCGAAAATTAATCATTTTGAGACCATCACTTTCCATTCACCTTCTTACAATACTTCTACACAACTTCCCATCATGTCCAATCCTTCTCCCATGTCCATCACCCGGGGTGAAAGAAGTCACAAAAATCTCAAATGAATTTACAAGGTTTACACCACAAGAGATTCCATTGAATAATAAATGAGAACATATAGGTACTTAGTGTAAGATTTATTCCCTAATATTCCACATAATATGCCATTTTTGAAATAGATAGGGATAACTCCTCCAAAAACTATGTTTATTCCCAAGGAATCCCTCTTGCCACAATAAAACATTCCTCAATTGTACATTTCTTTTGTCATCATTTCAAGCTCTCCAATAGTTGATTTTGTATCTATAGCTACATCCCATGCATTTTATACCTAATAATAGCGTGAAATTATAATGGATAAACAATATTGGGTAAACAAACAACTTTCTTAAACCAAAAATATTATACCTACCTCTCTAAATATTTCTATGGAATTTAATAAAAGGGAAAGAAGTACAAAGGTGGTTTCTAAAAATGAATTAGATTTTAGGAAACAAATCATAAATAATTATAATATTATAGGCCTTGGTGGTAAGAAGATATTTAAAGATGAAGGTAAAATAAAAATTGACGATTCCACACTCGAAGAATACCCTATATGAGTTAACTTTGTCCTAGAGATGACTCACAATGTTGTTTTGAAGACTTTTACTATAACTTTGTTTACATTCAACATTCCTTAGTTATTCATAGCTTTATTATACTTCCATACCTCCTCCAATAGTTTAATATAATCCTTAAAAATCTTCCATAGTTCTTCAAGACATGGTCAAATGATCTTTCACAAAATTAATTCCTTCTAAATTCCTCAAGATCAGAATTGCCGAGTTAAGCTGGATGTATTTTTCCAATTTTGACCTAGTGTGTTTCAATATTTTCCCTAAAATGTTAACACAACATAAAACACATCTATACACTCATTTCCACCAATTTATGTTGAAATTCTATGGATAAATAAAAAGTTCGCATTTTTCTTGGTTCTCCAAACCTTAAGATAGGGTCTCAAACCAACGAGGTAGGGATTTGGAATTTTTTTTTCTTTGAGTCAACAAAATGTTAAGATTCTCAATGCTCATTTAAAATAATAATTTCTTCCTCCACATTATCCTTTATGAAAGACAAAACCCCGCACACTAAATTCTCCCCAAACTTATCCAAGTCTTTGTAAGAATGTACAACACTAGTTGACATTTTGAACACTTTTATAGGAAATGTATGAATTCATTCAAATGTTACACCTTCGATGACATTTCCTAGAATCATCCATGATATATTAATGATATCATAAGGTTCTATCTCTCTAGATTGAAACCTTTCAATGACTTCTCAACCATTCTATAGATACAAATTAACAATTTCTTACCTCAATTACACAATTTTACAACTTTATATATTGCATACTAAGAATTATACTTTTCATCCATACAATATAAACCTTATCAATAAAGAAAATACACAAGAATATATTTCCTTGCATGAAACCATCAAAATGTGGACATCTCTTAACTTACACAAAGGGAAATATGTATTATTAAGTTCTTTCTTACAGAGTATAGACTTCTGAGCCTCTCTGGGGCTCCTTCACACGTTCTAAATCCTCTTCAAACCTCTCCAAAACCCTCATTAACTATTTTCCATTCAAATTCCTCCTACTTAACAAGTGAAAAGGTAGTTATGGGTTAAGTTAATATCATCATACCATGGTTCAAGATGAATAAAGGTCATGATAACTTAACACAAGTTAAATACACCTTCCTTACCCCTCATAAGGTCTTAAATGACCTTTTACAACAATAATAGCTTATTATATTTTACAATAGACCATTCCATATAAACTTAGAAATTAAAATTTTCAATCACTCCATTTTGGAGGGAAAGTACACAAGAAGATAAAAACACTCATGAAGGTATCAAGGAGGCTACGAAACAACCTTGAAACACCTAATATGCCTACTAAGACCCCTCACAACCCAAAATGAGAATGGAAACAAAATTTTTACTATAGACAAGATGATTATCCTACATCATATATAATAGTTTTATGACATCATGATAAATTTACAACAATGATTTAAGACACAAGTTTCCATTGTGTTAAGAAAATGTAGTGTATAAATTCATGAATTCATGATGGATATCACTATGAAAATAGAAAGGAGGCTATTGTGAAATATTTTTGACCACATCCTTGATAGAGAATGCAAACATAGCCAATTCCAACTCCTCCAAAATTCATTTGTGGACACTTAAAGGTCAGAGGAGGGATTTAATTAATATCAAGTAATTAAGGTCAAAGGAGGGATTTTAATTTTTTGATGTAACTATTTTAAATATATTTCTTTGATTGTGGGGATGTATGATCCAATTTTTATACTATATTTGTATGAAATTTACTTATAGAGATAGTTTGGCATGATATTTGGTGATGTTTTAAGACAATTGTAATATTTGAAACTCTCACTTTAATTAGGCATTAAAAATAAATCAATTATATATTATTTTGTTTTAGTTTTGGAAGCTCTAGTATTAATACACATAGAAAAGGAAGATGAGGAATTTTCTCTCATCTACTAACTATAAATATTAAGCAGATCTCTATTTTCATTTAGATATAATTTTTTCAAAGAAAAAGCTGAGGATAATTATGTTAAGATATATCTTTTAATCTTAAAAGGAATGTGTTACTAATCTGGACCCTTGTTTACTGTAATTTGTTTACTTGGGACGGAGGTTATTATAACTTGATGTTTTGTGTTTTTTGTAATTTGTTTACAGGACGGAGGTTAAAATGAGACAACAGACTTGTTGTATGTTTGATGAACTCTTATCGTTGATTGACAACACACCTTGAATCAATTCCATTGATCCAAGGTATGTTGTGGCCTTCTTGTGATCGCTTTGTCGATTTACTTCTAAAACGGAATGAAGTCTGAAACCAGACTGAAGGTTGATATAAATGTTACAGCACCAGATTACAGGTATAAATATCCGGTACCTTGATGCCAAAGGAAAAGGTTCGATTTTCAAACTATATACAAACACGTTGTAATGCCGAGACAGCGTAAGACAAAAGAGTTTTAATACAAGAGACACAGTGTATGTGATGAACATGTTAGATGACGGAAACGTCCTGCATTGTGTTGAATGTGAACATAAGTTGTAAGACTTACTAAGGAAACTATTAAGTAAATAGTATGGGGATTAAATTCTAACCTATAACTATGTTTTAGCCTATAACCTAACTACTACCCTACGTGGATTTTAAATAGCATGGGGTGTAAGTTATGGCAAATCCTAATGATTTGCAACCTAGGTGAAAAACCTAAACTATTACTAATCTATGGAGGGGACCTATGGACACATGTTGGTGAGCGGATAAGATGGAGAGGTTAGAGATTTATTAGGACAGTAAATGATGTCCTTGTAGTTTCAACGCCAAGTTTGGCGGGAACATGGGAAAAGTTGGGACATCCAACTAGCTAGGAAGCTAAGAAGGAATTACATGCAAAATTTGAAAAAGAAACTCACCAAACCTGAGTCGGTGGTGGCGTGAAATTGAGGAAAAAGCAATGCATTCAATGCATTTAATGATCTTGGTCTTAGCGACCAGCTCGCCTTGGAAAGAGGATAGAGGAAAATTTGTTGGTCATTGTATTCATTCGGGTTTTGAAATTGCTCTGCATTTCTTTCATGGTTCTTTCGAACTGCTTTATTATTTTAGTATTGTTCTTTGTTATTTGGAGAAGCCACGGCTATTTTTGAGCCTGTGGGAGTTAGTGGACTGTTGGGTAAGCTTTGTTGTGGACGCCGTGGAGAAAAAATAGCTCCTGTGGGCGCGGTTTTCTTCAAGCCACAAGAAAAAAAAAAATTACGGCATGTTGAGCCCTTCTCCTTAAATAATGTTTTGCTCTTGTTTAAGTGTCTCATTAAAACAACCCTGCTCTTATGATGGGTGTTTTAGTTAAATGAAGTTGTTGATATGTTTGAAGTAATTTTTTGGGTTGAGTCATTTTTTTTTGCTGCATGTGACTTGGGTATTTCTTTGCAAAATGGGTAAATCAAATGAATCTGTCCATGTTGTGTGAGTTTGTTTTGACAGTGTTGGGTATTCGTTTTTATTACCCAATATGAGTTTGTGTTGATGAATGCATTAGCTATGCGTGTATTATTCTTTTTTGAGTTCTGTGCATTCTTGAAAAAAAAAAATGGAAGGATAAAATGATTCGGTATGACCTCTGGTTTGAGTTGTCATTATAAAACGAACACGACTTGGGTATTCTTGTTGTGTTTTGAAGAAAATGAGTGTTTCCTTACTGAAATAATTAATGAAATGAGTTATCTCTTCTGTTGTTTTGAATTCTGAAAGTAATGATAATAGGGTTTCATTGTGCATTATGGGTCGAACTTGCTGAAAGTAACAACAATGTGCAAATTGTTGTCTATGATTTGTGTGCGCTAATGGATATGGAAAGCCATAAAAATGCTTGACAAGACTTATGTATAACTATTCCTCTTGTCATATTATAGTGTATGGGGTATGAATCCTTCTGGGACATAGTAAGATCATAGTAGCATCTTTACATTGTTTGTTCTAGTTGGATATGATGTTCTACCTGCTTGTTTTGGTATTCGTATATGATTGTTTGGAAAGAAGTTACGATCGAATGGGAAGTTTAGATAGTCGAGTCTATAGAATAGACTGGGTAGATATATACAAATCATACTGAGTCTTGTTGAACTCTTGTATATATGATATCATATATATATATATATATATATATAATTTACGGATTGAAAATTCTTCATTGTTTTCATTGAAACGAAATATGAGTGGATTTCTTACTTTCTTTTGTTGGAAAGTGAATTCTCTTATTATTATAATGAAAGCATGATTTGTTGTTGTTGTACACTCTTACTTGTTTATATCTGGACGAGAATGTCCGTTGAGTGAAATATTTAAAAGGAAATGATTGTATTTAGAGGTACCTTTGATACTAATGCTTACGGACCAGATGCAAATGAATGAGCGCCAACTATGCTTCCGGAAAGGTAGTTAGTAGTTTTGAATACTGAAATATATTTATTCAGAAGGAATCACACTATTGGATCAGGTCTGTTCTAAATAGTGGATATTGGTTAGCACAGTGAGAAGAGGTAATATGATCCTTCTTCCTTTTATTCGATTATTGATTTTATTTACTTCTCTTTGGGCTGTTATCATTGATTGATATCACGTCTGGATTAAATTATTCAATACAGTTATGATGAAAGGAAAGAGAGTGTTGGATGGATAATTTGAAGTAATGATCATTTCTTCTTTTATACAGTTGAAATTCTATACTTGTTATGGAATGAATTTTGTACTGCCTTAGGCGTAATCATCTGCATTTAATTGTTGTTTACTTTCTTTTGATTTGAAAGAAGTATTATGTTGTTGTTGAATTTTGAGAATTGACACCAATGTTTTTCATGGTGAATGACTACTTTTCTCTTCTGCATTTGATTGTTTGAAATTAGATGAGTAGTAGGAAAGGAAAGTAGTTCTGTTGGAATTCTTATTTGAAATATATCTCTTGAAAAATTTTAACTAAAAAGGGAATGGAACTGACAGCAAATACATTAGAAACAACATTATATACATATGTGTATTAGTTCATATAGATGTTTTAATCTGGAACTACTTAGAGGAAATTACTTCTTGTAGTAATTATTTGGGAGAAAGTTAGTAATCTTTTTGTTTGATTGTGATGGTAATTAGATGATTGGGTTGTTAAGCTGTTCATCCTTATCAGCACTTAATTCTTGGATGATGTTCATCTCTTTTTTTTAACGTTTCATAAAAGCAGGGTTCTTTTATTGAGACAGTTAATTAAGAGCACCTCATTTTAATGATAAGTGCTTAATATGCTCAGTTCAATGAACTGACCCATGCAAGTAAATTTTGTAGATGTTCCTTGAGTAAAAATGAAGACATGGTTGTTTTCTGATGCTTCTTCTGAGTAGCTAAGGATGGATCGTATTTGATAGTTTATTATTCCTCTACGAGGAAATGGGAAAAGAAGAAGTTGCATTCTTCTTTCCTTATGTGTTGTAATGTTGTTTGATATATGAAGTCCAGTTGTTTGGACTGGTAATTGTATAGATTGTAAATCTTATGGATTGAATACAAGGAAAGGTGTGATATTTTAATGAGTTGTATCACTTTGAAACTGTTTGAATAAGATTGAGAATATCATATTATTCATTGATTTGGAATTATTCAAATGATAGTGGATAGATTTTAAAAGGACATAATATCTATTCTTTACTTGAATACAACTTTTAAGTTGGAATGTGCAATTAATTCATACTTGGGTTAATATGAATTTTAAATTGACATTGAAAAGGGTTTAAATGAATATGAACTCTTAATTGAATGATATTCGGGATTAGTTTATAAGCTAAGGAATATCAAATAAAAAAAGGGTACAGTTGAACCTTGTATTCGGACTTCGTTAATATCCTCGAAATGTTTAAATTCAGAGGATATTAGATATGAGGAAACATATCTATTCGTAACAAACCTTAACTGAAGTAAGGTTAAGGAGAATAATTGAATACCTTCTTTTAGAATAGACCTCGTATAAATGATGTCTAATAAGATGGAATTCTGAATTTAAATACAGTTGTGGATAAAACTTGGTTAAGTTTAATAGGTTGAACTTACTACGTTCAGTTGTAGTGGACTGTTAGTCCGAAGCTTAAAGTAAAGAACCAAGATGGAAATATGCAATCCTTCGGTATGGAGGAGTAAACGTATATTAAGCTATAAGACAAATTGAGTCTCTCTTAGCTATATACAACTGTAACGAACAATGAGGTTAAAGGATCAGCACGGTTGCTGAAAATTGATCTTAAATATTTAAGATTAAATCCAATCACACTCAAGTTGGATGTGTATTCTTTGATGAGAGGATTCGTAGGACCTTGACACACGTCAGCTGATATGGTGTCTTCATGAAGGTGGGGCCTTCATGACGACACAATGTTGTAGCTGACATGTTACAACGCCCTCCCGAATCGAATCATCAAGTTTACATAAGTTGGGACTAAGTTACTTAGATGAGGATAGGAATGTGATCGCGTATATGGAGTGACTCGGAGGGCTAAAGGTAACTAGACACACGTAGTCGCCTAGGGATGACATAGTATGTCTGCGTACCTTTAGTTACCGTGAGTGCCTTCCTATACTCTTTCATATTGCTAGTTGGGGTTAGAGCTTAACTTTGGACGGAAGGACTGACAGAGGTCAGAAAAGACCATTCTAGATAACAGATGAAGTGAGGTGAAGGACATATTCCATTGATGTGTATAACATCTGGGAATATGATCATGCAAAGCATGTGAAAATCTTTGGCCAAAGTATCGCAAGTTGCTGGTTGCGTTGTCCTAATCACCTAGTTTAAGAAGCAGGATATCAGATGAATATCAGTAACAGATATTCAGATAGGCCTCTTAAATGGAACACTTCGATAACCGGAAATGGTAAGAGAACCCTGTATACTTAGTATACAATGCATGGATTAACATGAAGGATCGGTAAGTCGCGAGTCATGAAATGAGAGATCGCTGAAACTCCGAGCCATAAAATGGGAGATCGGTAGTTCTTCGAGTCATTTTTACAACAAGCATATGGTATCTATTATATGATTGAATGGCATTGAATGTGTGTTCCATATTGTAAATATGTGAACAGAGAACATTGGTTTTAAAAGAAATTGTGTGATCGAATTACATTAATTGGACAAGAGAACAATTATTAAAACTTGGTCGTGTGTTTTGAATTACATAATTCAGAACAGAGAACGTGTATATAAAAAAAAAAATTTTTTTCCCTTGTTCTAGTATCTTAAAATGGGGATGTTACATCTTGGTATCAGAGCTGAAGGTTGCAGCTCTTGGACCTAATGAGTCCACAATTTAATAAGGTTTACATTTTCTTATTGAACAGAAAATGGTCAGAACAAGAGGAAATGCTGCGAACAACCCGTTACCGGGTGGAGAAGCAGCTACTGCTCAAAAGCTAGATGAAATCCTTGCTGCCCTACTAGATACGAGAGATCGTTTGACTGTTTTGGAACAACAATCAATGGGAAATGAGGAGGAGGAGGAAGAAGAAGCTGATATGAATGATCAGCCACCTCCTATGGACAACATCAATGGAGGGAATCCGGGTGTTGATAATAGTAATGTGAACGCTCCTAATCATCCTGAAAATAAAAGGGCAAGATTAGTAGCTGAACTTACAAATGATATAAAGAGAATAAGTCCTCCAAAGTTTGATGGAACAACACTTGGGGATGGAGCTGAAAATTGGCTCAGTGAAATGGAGAAGTACTTTGCAATAAGAAACTTCTCCGAGGAGACCAAAGCGATATGGGGAGCATATCAGCTTTCTCATGAAGCATCATCATGGTGGGACAACCGTAAGGTTGAGTTGAATATTGTCGAAACAGACATAACTTGGGATCAATTTAAGGGTTATTTTAGGCAACGGTGGCTGCCTCAACTCTATTTTGATAGGAAAATGACTGAATTTCAGAACTGGTCGCAAGGAAGGCTGACGGTGACAGAATACTGGGAAGGGTTTACTAAACTCCTTAAGTATGTGCCGCAGTACCAAGCTGACGAGAAGTTCAGAATACGAAAGTTCATAATGGGACTGAATCCCATCATTGGTGGTGAAGTGGATGTCCACGGTCCAACCACTATGGAAGGAGTTGTCGAAAAGGCAATAAGACAGGAACAGAAATTGAGAGCAATTTCTGCTCATAGGGAGGAGATTAGGAAGAAGATTCCCAACTCTTCATCTCTCGCACCCAAAAAGGGGGCCCTGGAAAAGGTTTGGTGTGAAAAACAAAATTGTTGTGGATAACAACAAGAAATTAGTAATGAACAAACCTATGTAAATAGCGTGCGGAGCAGCTTTGCAAAAATTAGTGGTAATGGACAAAAGTCCTATGGAAGCTAGAGTGATAACTTCAAGGCTGGTAGCAAATTCGAGCCTAGGAAAGGGCCAGTTGGAGGTTGCTTCAACTGTGGAAAGGACCATTACGTGAGTCACTGTCCTCTGAAAAAGGATGATCGATCAGCAACATAGGATACATGTTGCGGTGGCTAACAAACAAGCTGAAAAGCAAGTTACACCCATAGAAGTTCGGGTAAGTTATTCGGTACACCTGTAGTCATACTTTTTGATACTGGAGCTACTGAATGTTTTATTTCTACTAAACTTGCAATGAAATTAAAAAGGAAAGTTGAATGAATGGATAAGACTTGGACAGTGCATTATGGGAATAATGTTGTCCATACAGTCGAAATGTGCCTTTTTGGGGCAATTCTTGACTTGCCAGTTTCTCCATAGAAGTTGACTTGTATGTCACTCCTTTAGGGTCATATGATATCATTATAGGAGTTAATTGGTTGGTGGAACATAAGGCAAAGGTCGACTATTATGAAAAATAGATTTGTTGTTTTGATGACTGCCAAAAAGCAGTAATCATTCAAGGTGTAAAGCGTGAGGTTGTAGTTAGGAAACTAAAACTATGCAACTAAAAAGGGCTAAAAATAGAGGTTGCACTTTGTATGCCGTAAGAATGATAGAAAATGCTGAGGAAGACAATGATTTCATGGAAAAGTATCCATTATTAAGGGATTTCAGTGATGTATTTCGGAGGAGTTACCAGGTCTTCCGCCCAAACAAGAGTTTGACTTTGTAATAGAGATCAAGCCAGGAACCGAACCCATATCTAAGGCACCCTATAGAATGACCACCCTCGAGTTGGTGGAGCTTAAGGCTCAATTACAAGAACTTTTGACTAAAGGGCTGATAAGACCGAGTGTCTCACCATGGGGAGCCGGTAATTTTTGTAAAGAAGAAGGATGGCACACTAAGACTGTGCATTGATTACAGAATGTTGAATAAGGAAACCATTAAGAATCGATATCCACTTCCTAGGATTGATGATCTATTTGACCAGATGCGTGGAGCATCAGTCTATTCAAAAATAGATCTTCGATCTGGATATCATCAGCTGAGAATAAAGGAAGAAGATATTCATAAAACAACTTTTAGAACAAGGTACGGGCATTATGAATTCATGGTGTTACCTTTTGGGTTAACGAATGCACCTGCCGCCTTCATGAATTTGATGAACAATATTTTTCAAGAATACCTAGACAAGTTCGTGCTTGTATTCTTGGATGACATTCTTATATACTCCAAAAATGTCGAAGAGCACCAAGAACATTTAAGGATAGTGCTGGAAGTTTTGAGAAAGAGGAGGTTGTATGGTAAATTGTCTAAATGTTCCTTTTATGATGCAGAGGTGCATTATTTGGGACATGTTATAAGCAAGAATGGGATAGCTGTAGACCCTTCAAAGATCGCAGCTATAACCGAGTGGCCTGCGCCTAAGAATGTGCATGAAGTAAGAAGCTTCATGGGCTGGCAGGATATTATAGAAAGTTCGTTAAGGACTTTTCAAAAATTGCTGCCCCAATCACTTCACTACAAAAGAAAGATAAGAAATTTGTTTGGACTGACAAATGTGAATCTACCTTTAAAATTTAAAGGAACAGTTAACTACAACACCTATTTTGATTGTACCAGACCCAAATGGAAATTTTACGGTCGTAATGGATGCATGGAGAAGGTCTTGGAGGCATTCTGTTACAAAATAACCATGTCATAGCTTATGAAAGTAGAAAGCTTAAGTTACATGAACAAAATTATGCTCCACATGACCTAGAGCTCGCTGCCATTGTACATGCACTTCAAATGTGGAGGCATTACCTTCTTGGCAAACCCTTCGAGTTAAAAACCGACCATCTGGGGTTGAAGTATATTTTTACTCAACCAAACCTGAATGCAAGACAACGAAGATGGTTAGAATTTCTGTCTCAGTATGATTTTGATATAAGCTACATCAAAGGAAAGGAAAATAGGGTGGCAGATGCTCTGAGTCGAAGGAAGCACATCTCTGCTCTTATAACGTTAAGAACTCAGTTTAAGGATGAGGTGAAAGATGTCATGGAATCTGACTCTTATTTCAGCAAGTTAAAATAGCACTTGCTATAGATCCAAAGGATGTGAAGTATAAGGGATTTCGTTTTGATAATGAAGGAATTCTGAGGTTTGAAAACAGGGTATATATACCCTTGGCAAATGATTTAAGAAGGAAATTGTTAACTGAATTTCATAATTCACCTTTTTCTGGACACCCTGGCATTACAAAAATGCTTGTTGATCTCAAGCAGCAATACTTCTGGAAGGGAATGAAAAAGGATGTGGTGGAATTTGTAACACACTGCTTGGAATGTCAGCGTGTTAAGGTGGAACATATGCATCCCGCTGGATTACTGTATCCCCACAAGCATTCCGCATAGTACAAATGGCAAGTGATAATGATGGATTTCGTTCAAGGATTGCCTATGTCAAGGAATAAGCATGATATCATCCTGGTTGTCGTCGACAAATTAACCAAAGTGGCACACTTCATTGCTGGTAATTTAAAAGACGATGCACCAGTGTTAGCAAGAAGATTTGTACATGAAATTTTCAGATTGCATGGAATACCCGAATTGATCATATCGGATAGAGATCCGAGGATGACATCAAGGTTTTGGCAAATGCTTAATGCGGCCTTGGGAACTAAATTAAACTTTAGTTCTGCATATCATCCGGAAACGGATGGACAGACTGAAAGAGTCAATCAAGTTTTAGAGGATATGTTAAGAATGTATTGCATGGACCAGTAGTATAAATGGGAGGAATACCTTCCGCTGGTTGAATTTGCCTACAATAATACATACCATGCCTCTTTAAAAATGGTGCCTTTTGAAGCATTGTATGGAAGAAAATGCAGAACCCCTGTTAGCTGGGACAACGTAGAGGACAGAGAGGTAATTGGGCCAGAAATCCTCACGGAAATGGAACAACAAATTAAAATGATTCGGGAACATCTAAAGGAGGCTGCCAATAGGCAAAAGAGTTATGCAGACTTAAAGCGGGTTGATAGGAATTATAAACTTGGTGAGAAGGTCTTTCTTCGGGTTAAGCCGAAAAAGAGCTCAATAACTTTTGGCAAGGCTGCCAAGTTATCGCCTCGTTATGTGGGACCTTTTGAAATTGTTGAAATAATCAACCCTGTAGCTTATCGTCTAGCATTACCTCCTGCTTTATCACAAATGCATGATGTTTTTCATATTTCTTTGCTTAAGAAATACGTAACAGATTTATCACATGTGTTGAATTGGAATTCCTTGCAGGTCCAAGACCCAGGAATAATCGTGGTTAAGCCCATTCGAGTGCTGGGAACTCACCAGTTGTACTTAAGAAATCACGAAGTGAATCAATGTAAGGTCCAATGGGACCAGTTTAGCGAAGAAAGTGCAACTTGGGAAAATCTCGAAGAAATGAGAACTGCTTTTCCATACTTGTTTGATCGAAATTGAATTCGAAAAACTGATAATTCTACCAAATATAGACAATTACTGGTCTATTTTACAGTTATCTTAAAACACTTGTTTTAATGATTAAATCTGTTTTTGGTATGAACTTATGAATGGAAGGACGATAATTGAATTTTGTCCTAGAAACTCTTTGAATTGGTTAATTTGATCATCGGGACGATGATTCTTTAAGAAGGGAGGAATGTAACGTCTTGATTTTTATAAGCTATTATGATAACCTCTTTTCATGATGTTGTAACTGTAGAAATGAGGATAATTATGTTAAGATATATCTTTTAATCTTAAAAGGAATGTGTTACTAATCTGGACCCTTGTTTACTGTAATTTGTTTACTTGGGACGGAGGTTATTATAACTTGTGTTTTGCAAAAGTGAGACAACAGACTTGTTTGTATGTTTGATGAACTCTTATTGTTGATTGACAACACACCTTGAATCAATTCCATTGATCCAAGGTATGTTGTGGGCCTTCTTCTTGAGATCGCTTTGTCGATTTACTTCTAAAACGGAATGAAGTCTGAAACCAGACTGAAGGTTGATATAAATGTTACAGCACCTGATTACAGGTATAAATATCTGGTACCTGATGCCAATGGAAAAGGTTCGATTTTCAAACTATATACAAACAGTTGTAATGCCGAGAGCAAGCGTAAGTAGAAAGAGTTTTAATACAAGAGCTCAAGTATTGATGTATGTGTTGAACATAGGACGAAACGTCCTGCATTGTGTTGAATGTGAACGCCAGTCGGTAAGACTTGTTGGAAACTATTAAGTAAATAGTATGGGGATTAAATTCTAACCTATAACTATGTTTTATCCTATAACCTAACTACTACCCTACGTGGATTTTAAATAGCATGGGGTGTAAGTTATGGCAAATCCTAATGATTTGCAACCTAGGTGAAAAACCTAAACTATTACTAATCTAAGGAGGGGACCTATGGACACATGTTGGTGAGTGGATAAGATGGAGAGGTTAGAGATTTATTAGGACAGTAAATGATGTCCTTGAGTTTCAACGCCAAGTTTGGCGGGAACATGGGAAAAGTTGGAGACATCCAACTAGCTAAGAAGCTAAGAAGGAATTACATGCAAAATTTGAAAAAGAAACTCGCCAAACCTGAGTCGGTGGTGGCGTGAAAATTGAGGAAAAAGCAATGCATTCAATGCATTTAATGATCTTGGTCTTAGCGACCAGCTCGCCTTGGAAAGAGGATAGAGGAAAATTTGTTGGTCATTGTGTTCATTCGGGTTTTAAGTCTGCTCTGCATTTCTTTCATGGTTCTTTGAACCTGCTACTATTTTTATTTTGTTGTTGTTGTTATTTGGAGTAGCCACGGCTATTTTTGAGCCTGTGAGGAGTTAGTGGATTGTTGGGAAAGCTTTGCTGTGGACGCCGTGGAGAAAAATAGCTCTGTGGGCGCGGTTTTCTTCAAACCACAAGAAAAAAATAACAGGCATGTTGAGCCCTTCTCCTTAAACCATTTTGCTTTTGTTTAAAGTGTCTCATTAAAACAACCTGCTCTTATGATGGGTGTTTTAGTTAAATGATGTTGTTGATATGTGTGAAGTGATTTTCTGGGTTGAGTCATTTTTCTTTTGTTGAATGCGACTTGGGTATTTCTTTGCAAAATGGGTAAATGAAATGAATCTGTGCCTCTTTGTATGAGTTTGTTTTGATAGTATTGTGTAATCATTTCTATTACCCATTATGGATTTGAGTTGGTGAATGCATTAATATGTGAGTATTGTTTTATGAGTTTGTGCATTCTTGTAAAAATGGAAGGATAAAATGATTCGGTATGACCCTCGGTTTGAGCTGTCATTATAAAACGAACATGACTTGGGTATTCTTGTTGCGTTTTGAAGAAAATGAGTGTTTCCTTACTGAAATAATTAATGAAACGAGTTATCTCTTTCTGTTGTTTTGAATTTAGAAAATAATGATAATAGGGTTTCATTGTGCATTATGGGTCGAACTTGTTTTAAAGTAACAAGTGATGTGCAAATTGTTATCTATGATTTGTGTGCGTTAATGGATATGGAAAGCCGTAAAAATATTTGACAAGACTGCTGTATAATTGTTCCTCTGGTTATAATACAGTGTATGAGGTATGAATCCTTCTGGGAACAGTAAGAGCATAGTAGCATCTTTACATTGTTTGTTCTAGTTGGATACGATGTTCTACCTGCTTGTTCTTGGTATTCGTATATGACTGTTTGGAAAGAAGTTCTGATTTGAATGGGAACAGGATAGTCAGTCTATAGAATAGACTGGGTAGAGCATACAAATCATACTCTGAGTCTTGTTGAACTCAATGATATATATATATATATATATATATATATATATATATATATATAATTTATGGATTGAAAATTCTTCATTTTTTTTATTGAAACGGAATATGAATGGATTTCTTACTTTGCTGTTGGAAAGTGAATTCTCTTATTATTATAATGAAAGCATGATTTGTTGTTGTTGTACACTCTTACATGTTTATATCTGGACAAGAATGTCCGTTGAGTGAAATATTTAAAAGGAAATGATTGTATTTAAAGGTACTTTTGATACTAATGCTTACGGACCAGATGCAAATGAATTCTGGCCAACTTTCTGGAAAGGTAGTTAGTAGTTTTTGAATATTGAAATATATTTATTAAGAAGGAAACAAACTAATGGATCAGGTCTGTTCTAAATAGTGGATATTCGGTTAGGCAGTGAGAAGAGGTAATATGATCCTTCTTCCTTTTATTCGATTATTGATTTTATTTACTTCTCTTTGGGCTGTTATCATTGATTGATATCACGTCTGGATTAAATTATTCTAGTACAGTTATGATGAAAGGAAAGAGAGTGTTGGATGGATAATTTGAAGTAATGATCATTTCTTCTTTTATACAGTTGAAATTCTATACTTGTTATGGAATGAATTTTTACTGCCTTAGGCGTAATCATCTGCATTTAATTGTTGTTTACTCTCTTTTGATTTGAAAGAAGTATTATGCTGTTGTTGAATTTGAGAATTGACACCAATGAGTTCATGGTGAATGACTACTTTTCTCTTCTGCATTTGATTGTTTGAAATTGAATGAGTAGTATGAAAGGAAAGTAGTTCTGTTGGAATTCTTATTTAAAATATATCTCTTGAAATTTCAACTATTAAAAGGAATGGAATTGATAGCAATATACATTAAACAACATTATATACATATGTGTATTAGTTCTTACAGATGTTTTAATCTGGAACTACTTAGAGGAAATTACTTCTTGTAGTAATTATTTGGGAGAAAGTTAGTAATCTTTTTGTTTGATTGTGATGGTAATTAGATGATTGGGTTGTTAAGTTGTTCATCCTTATCAGCACTTAATTCTTGGATGATGTTCATCTCATTTTTTTAACGTTTCATAAAAGCAGGGTTCTTTTATTGAGATAGTTAATTAAGAGCACCTCATTTTAATGATAAGTGCTTAATATGCTTAGTTCAATGAACTGACCCGTGCAAGTAAATTTTATAGATTGTTCCTTGAGTAAAAATGAAGACATGGTTGTTTTCTGATGCTTCTTCTGAGTAGCTAAGGATGGATCGTATTTGATAGTTTATTATTCCTCTATGAGGAAATGGGAAAAGAAGAAGTTGCATTCTTCTTCCTTATGTGTTGTAATGTTGTTTGATATAAATGAAGTCCAGTTGTTTGGACTGGTAATTGTATAGATTGTAAATCTTATGGATTGAATACAAGGAAAGGTGTGATATTTTAATGGCTGTATCACTTTGAAACTATTTGAATAAGATTGAGAATATAATATTATTCATTGATTTGGAATTATTCAAATGATAGTGGATAGATTTTAAAAGGACATAATATCTATTCTTTACTTGAATACAACTTTTAAGTTGGAATGTGCAATTAATTCATACTTGGGTTAATATGAATTTTAGATTGACATTGAAAAGGGTTTAAATGAATATGAACTCTTAATTGAATGATATTCGGGATTAGTTTATAAGCTAAGGAATATCAAATAAAAAGGGAGACAATTGAACCTTGTATTCGGACTTCATTAATATCCTCGAAATGTTTAAATTCAGAGGATATTAGATATGAGGAAACATATCTATTCGTAACAAACCTTAACTGAAGTAAGGTTATGGAGAATAAATGAATACATTCATTTAGAATTAGACCTCGTATAAATGATGTCTAATAAGATGGAATTCTGAATTTAAATACAGTTGTGGATAAAACTTGGTTAAGTTTAATAGGTTGAACTTACTACGTTAAGCTGTAGTGGACTATTAGTCCGAAGCTTAAAGTAAAGAACCAAGATGGAAATATGCAATCCTTCGGTATGGAGGAGTAAATGTATATTAAGCTATAAGACAAATTGAGTCTCTCTTAGCTATATACAACTGTAATGAACAATGAGGTTAAAGGATCAACACGGTTGCTGAAAATTGATCTTAAATATTTAAGATTAAATCCAATCACACTCAAGCTGGATGTGTATTCCTTTGATGAGAGGATTCCGTAGGACCTTGACACACGTCAGCTGCAATATGGTGTCTTCATGAAGGTGGGGCCTTCATGACGACACAATGTTGTAGCTGACATGTTACAACGCCCTCCCGAATCGAATCATCAAGTTTACATAAGTTGGGACTAAGTTACTTAGATGAGGATAGGAATGTGACCGCGTATATGGAGTGACTCTAGAGGGCTAAAGGTAACTAGACACACGTAGTCACCTAGGGATGACACAGTATGTCTGCGTACCTTTAGTTACCGTGAGTGCCTTCCTATACTCTTTCATATTGCTAGTTGGGGTTAAAGCTTGACCTTGGACGGAAGGACTGACAGAGGTCAGAAAAGACCATTCTAGATAATGAGAAGAAGTGAGGTGAAGGACATATTCCATTGATGTGTATAACATCTGGGAATATGATCATGCAAAGCATGTGAAAATCTTTGGCCAAAGTATCGCAAGTTGTTGGTTGCGTTGTCCTAATCACCTAGTTTAAGAAGCAGGATATCAGATGAATATCAATAACATATATTCAGATAGGCCTCTTAAATGGAACACTTCGATAATCGGAAATGGTAAGAGAACCCTGTATACTTAGTATACAATGCATGGATTAACATGAAGGATCGGTAAGTCGCCGAGTCATGAAATGAGAGATCGCTGAAACTCGAGCCATAAAATGGGAGATCGGTAGTTCTTCGAGTCATTTACAACAGCATATGGTATCTGTTATATGATTGAATGGCATTGAATGTGTGTTCCATATTGTAAATATGCGAACAGAGAACATTGGTTTTAAAAGAAATTGAAACCATTGTGAATATTCATAGGGTAAAATAAAGTCAATGAATTTACCAATGTTCACTAGATCCTCCGAGGTCAATGAGAGTAAAATAGTTCCCAAGTGAGTTTTATTGTCCCGAGTATTCCATATCTTGAATCTTATTTATATAAGGGATTATAAATTGAGTAACATTAATTTCTTATCTAATGTTGGAGCGCATGTCAAAAATTATATCAAAATAAAATTATGTTAGAAGGAGGGTCATGTGTTTAAAACCACACTTAATAAATAGTGGTTTGTATTGGGTTAAGTTTGTAATCCAAATTTTATTACTTATATTTTTATTATGATATAAAAAAAACTCAACAAAAATCTATCCATAATGAGAAGTTATTTTTATCACCAAATTAGAATGGCTTGATTTGTGGATGGGACATTTGGTGTAACTTGTGTAACATTGGGTCATCTCTCAAGTTGTGGGACTTGTGGGAATTAGATAATCCTCCGTGAGAAATCTAGTTCTTTCTCCTAAATTACCTACCACTAACTCGCTCCTAATGCAGAAAGACTACCTAATCCTAATCTAACCATCCAAGGAACCAAGGAGAGAGAGTGCATGAAAATAAAGCCTACACTAACAACGTTGATACACCGTAAAAGCAGAGTGTGAGAATAACTTCCCAATGTGTATAAATAGAATGAATGAAATGCGTGTTAAAAGGGGTGATAACAGCTTCTCCACAATCTAAGAACAACAATCACAACACCTTTTCATGTAAACACAATAACAATGAATCCCTGCAAGAGCATAAAATAGACACAATATATTTGCAATGAGATTGAAGAGGCAAGAAGAATGCAAAAAAACACAACAAGGGAAGATACATCCACAAACTTGCATCTATTGCTTCATTGATATGCATAGTTCAAGCTATTACAAAATAAAGGCTAGGATCACCATGCAAGGATTCCATCAAAGGCTTGCAACACATTGGATTCACAAAACCAAAATGATAGAGTTTTGCTACTCAAACTATCCTCCCCTTACAATGAGCCCAATACTTCAATTTATAGAATTTTGAGAGGAGAGAGAGAGAGAGGATGCAATTCCCTGAAATTCACTTTCCCACCAATTGTAAGTCATGATAAATGAGTGTGGTTGGTGATTTTGGACCTGCAAAATCAATCCTAAGGTGCCCCATAACTTGCAGTAGTGAAGAATGATTTCCCATGCTCATTGAATGCTCCTTAACCACTTTCCAACAACCAAACAAATTTGGGCTAAATTTATTAAAAATATCCATCAAATCTAAATCAAATTATGTATTTCTTTAAAACTATGCATCAAGCTTGAGCCACGGTTCCAATGAGACTAATTTTGGGAAAATCATGAGAATTTCTCAAGTTATTACCTTCTGAGCACAAACAACTATTTTGAGTTGCACAAGTTTGCTTGGGCTCTACGAGACTGAGAAATTAAATCTCTTGCTGGAAAGATAATTTAAATTATTTTTCCTTCTTTCTAATGTTTTTATACCATTTTTATGCTAGGGCCATTTACATTTTTTGGTGGGTCCCTTGGAATCATCTCCTGTCATTTATGTAAGGGGATTTGGTTTTTTAATGTTTTAAATAAAATATTTTGGCCAGCTCTGTCTGGCTCGACCGAGCTCACTCCTTCCTCTCTTCACTATCGGGCCTTCTTTCCTATTGGAAATCCCCTTATAACTCCTATGAGAATTGAATTCCTCACTCTTGGACTGACCACATTTCTTTCAATCTTCATCGAGACCATATATATTTGCATGGTACGTTGGCCTACACCTAGCTTAGCTCGTCGATTCAACGAGTCATCAACTTGTCAGATTCCCCTAATAAACTCGGGGCTCGTGCCAATGTTTCGCGGGCTAGACATACCTATGGTGAACTTGGGCCCTCATGTCCCGTGCATCGTGGGCCATTTGGACCCGACACACCTGAAATGAATGGGATCCTTTTCTCCCTTGCTCCCACACTAGTTCTTCACACCCTCAATTGACTTGCCTCCGTCCGCACATGACACTCCATGGAAAATTCAGGCGTTTTGGGCCCATGCTGCACATCTTGTATTTGGGCTGACCGGGCCATTCCAACCCGACTTCCCACACCATTCAACCTTGCTGCTTGAATCGGCGATCTCGGCCCACATTTGCACAACCATCCCAAGGACCACATGTGCTTCTGAATTCCTTCATCACCGCACACAATGCGTTGGGTCGGGTCTTTTCCGCAACGATGTCCCAACGTCCCTTGGGCCATTTGGGCCATATTCTTCTGCTATTCCCGCATGCCTCACCCAACAACCTACTCGACTCATTTGTCAAGGACATTTGTTGCCACTTTTCCCAATGAGCTTGATTCCCCTCGTAGCCACCTTTCATGCCATTCACGACTCGGCCTACAACTTCTCAGTGAACTCAGAGCCACTAAATTGGAGCTTGGTAATGAATCTGCAATCTAGCCTGAGCCGCCTTCTCTACTTGCATTTATGTGATGAAGCCTCTGAATATGTTTTACATGTTGAGGATCGACTCTTCCCTGTATACACCTGTGAAGATCATGCCATACAATCTTTGCATTCTTTTTTCCATTGTCTTATACGCTAACTCGCCGATTTCACTGGCGACGTGAGCCTATGATGAATTTCTCGGATCTCTTAACTCATGAGCTTGACGTGACCAGTTGATAAGTATGGAGAGTGGTTTGGTGACTTAAACAACTCGCCATCGTTGCATGACTTGGTATCCACAATGGATGGCTCGACTCTACATAATCCAGTCTATAATGTGACTAGCTCAGTGGTATGAGGCTTGGGCTGATCTCCTAGTATTCTCAGAGGGATATTTAGTAACTCGTCAGCCTTAGAATAGCTTGACTTCCATGTTTTGTGACTCTAGGGTTTAGATTCCATACCAATGCGACACTTACCAATATATTAGCTTGATAGTTAGAGTGACTTGGTCTGTGATACTTAGCAGTTTTTGGGGAACATAGATTGGCTCGATGTGCAAAAAATACATGTTAACTCAGTTTGGAACACAATTATAGCTTTCCTCCTGCGATGACTCGGTGTGTATAACGGAAAAACTCAATTCAAAGGACTTGGTCCTTGCATGTAATGGCTCAATTGAGTTACAAAATCAACTCACCCAAATTTCATACAGCTTACTCCATAGCATAACCAGCTTAACCTTTCAATGTAACTCTCTCCGAATCTTTGTACTTTTTTGGATAACCTCAGGGCCCTTAGAAGCTATGCAGAGCATTGGAGGTTCTTTTCGGGTTAACTGTCGACTTCTGCCATTTCTTCCACAAGTGAGTCCCATGACACTTGTTTCAGTGCAATCTTCTTGTGGTCTAATTTTCACTCGGGGTGCGAAAATTGATAACAGGTATTCTATCGTAAATTATCACAAACTAGATTTATAACATCTCCTTATAAGGTCTTTATATGATCCTAGGGTTCTTCTCTAAACTTTTTCAATTCATATAAAAACTAGATATGATAAATTTAATACCAAATGGTCACAAATAGTCCCTAGTTATCTCACATATATTCCTCTATTAAATTTTCTTCTTCCATTTACTCCACCAAAAATGGATCAATCAACTTAGTTAAGAGGTACTAAACTTGCTATTATTGATGTCCATGACTTGCCTAAAAATCTAGAGAGATAATTTCCCACTTACAAAGATGATTGCAGTAGGAATGATAACGAATATGAAATTAATTTCAAGTCTGATTTGAGATCAATGAATCTTGAATATGAGGATATTGCTTGCACATTGTTTCCTTTTATGCTGGAAAATATTTCTTATGATTGTTTTCTTAATTTGAGACATAATTTTATTATTGGTTGGGTTTAATTTCAATAAACATTCATCAAACAATTTGGATATGTTATTGATCCTAATATTTTTAACAATAATTTTCCAATGTGAAAAGGGAAAACACAACCAATTATAGATTTTAATGCATTTTGGGTAGAGACAAAATTACTTAAACTTGTTGATGACCTTTAAAAAAAATGTACAAAAGTGCACTGGATCCTTTCAACTCCATGTTTGTTAAGAGAGCCAATGTTACCTATATTACATGAGCATATACAAAATCCATGATAATATATACGAACATGTGCCCATAAGGGGAAATCTTTTAACACCTTTCCTCTAGTTCTCTAAAATACTCTAGCTTTGAATTAGATTTCTCCATCAACTGATTGCTATTGTAATAAGTTTATTTTTATAATACTAACTCTATTTTGGTCATTGTGGTAAATAACACTCAAGTGATTCCTCCAACATCCACTATTTCTAAATTGGTCGGGTTATAAAAGATGGTCCAAATTCTTTAATTATTTTCTAGGATTGCAAATACAAGTGAGTAGAAATGATAATAAAGGAAGAAATTGTTATAAAATATTTAACCTTTCTATAAAAAATAACAAAAACCCACCTATTAATAACAAGGATGCAAACACTAACATCTACGAAGTTTTCTCTTCCCCATTGGTATAGGGTGCATGGTTTTGTTGAACATGGTGAGTTGATTGCTTGAAGTTTTGTAATGCATATGAAGCCATTCACAAGGAATATGTGGTATATGAACCAAATCCCTATGACCTAAAAAAATCCAAATATTATAAACCTATCACTATCTTGGTGTTTAATACTCGTAATTTTACCTTCCTAAGAGGAAAATGAACAAGCAATAAATATTAAAGAAATCCATGCTTTCCAAGAATCTTAAAGAAATAGTTATTCGTACAAAGAAAATAAAATAAACAAATACTAGCTCTACCACTCCGCTAAAGGGGACACTCCACCTACTCCTAATTCTAATAAAAATTCAAATTCACCCAAGGAAGGATACTCACATGCTATGGATGAGACACAAGAACATTATGTGAAAACTAATTATAACATCATGGAGGACATATTGAAAATAAAAACTAATATCACACATTATGAGTTATCTCAATTCACAAAGAAAAGAGACTTATTACTCAAACCTTTTACTAAAAACAAGATGCCAATAATAAAAGATGCCCACCCACATTAATGTGGCCTTCTAAAAAAACATTGTCCCACCTTTTCTACTTATATATATATAAATTGGTAAACATTTGCACAATTGTTTAATGTATCTAGGAGTCTCAACCAATGTCATGCCTACTAAAATTTGTATAAAATTGGGATTAGCACCAATAAAATAAGTTAGAAAATCTGTGTAGTTGGATAAATAAGAGGTAAGAGTACTAAGAGAATTACTCCATGTACATATGCAACTTAATTTAGAATCTATAGTCCAACACTTCATTTATATAGAAGTTGTAGATATACTAAGACATATAGAATGTTTTTAAGTATAGATTTGTCTAAGTATTTAAATGGATATATTTCTACTATTTTTTCACACATGAAGTTTCCTCAAGATGCATTTCTAACAAAATCGTGGTAAACAAAGACAAAAATATGAAACACATGATCGTTGAGTATAATGTGAAGAATGAGAATATTAAATTTAAATCGCCTAACATTAAAGTGTATGCTTTGACAAAGAGCGTCAACAAGAAGAAAATGTGTTCAATTTAACTAATTATTAAGGTCTACGGACTCTAAAATTTGATGGAACACATTTTGGACAATGTGTAGGTGTATGAGTTATCAAATATCACTAAGCTAAATATGATTTTGTTGTTTTATCATTTTTAGTTCCAACACACTAACAACATTATAATTTCAAGCTCTAATTTTGAGATTACATTTTCCTCGAATTATCAAAGTTAAAATTTTCAAGGTACATGGTGATTTTGAGTTTGAAATCAATCAAATGAAAGATAAATTTCAATGTAAAATATCTTATTTAAGAAAGTAAAAACATAGAACATGTGGTTTGATTGAATCCTTTGATACATTTAACAAACACTAATTCCTAGGAAATAAAATTAACTTATAGAGATGTTGGTAGCTTTTTCTATCAACATGTTACCAATAAATGAGGAGAAATGGAAATAATTCTCAATTAAATTAGTTTCTTACCTCTTTCTTCCTAATAATGTAGAAAATTTCCAAGTTTTTTTCGAACGATCAATAAATAATTAAAATTTTAAACTATGATGATTTTGAATCATAGACCATAGACGAGGGTGAGAGGAACTATCTACCACAAGGAAACATTGAGAATGATAAAGAGATAAAATAATATGGAATTTGTAGTTCCCACTAATGTTCATTCCCTTTTTTGATCACGTTGACTCATTACACTATTCACGATTTAGAAATTTGACTTAATATTATATTGACTATTTTATTTGAATAATTATGATTTTTTTTTCATATTATCTTTTAGATGCTAATTTTTCTTGAAAAGGTTTTGCAAGTGATAAACGATGCCAATTCATTATTATTATTGTTATTACTTTATTTGAATCGATGATATGGATATTATGGATTTGAGATTTGCATGGATTTTATATTAGATATGTCATGGGTGGTTATCAAAAATTTCATATCTCATTTGATGGATGAATATTTACGTAATTAATTGGATTAGTTAGAGTATGATTGATTTGGATTTTTTGAGATGTGTATTATTATTTTAGTTAGCATTTGGTATCGAACATGTATGATGTTTGTAATTGAGTGTGCATGTGACATGTTTGCACCATAGGCAAATGTGGGATTAAGGGGATGCACCTCAAAGAGGATAAATGCGTTGTTTAGGATGAATATACCCCTTTGTTATTCCGGCCTTTGTTTTATTATTTTGTAGACTATGGTTAGAAATAATTTTTTTATCCATGGCATGTGTGTAGTCTCTTATTTCCATAGAACTGCTATGCACACCGGAACCTCATTCGTATAGATTTCAAGGCTCACCCAAAGTGCGCAGTTACCGGGTCCCTCCTTTGTGATGCTTGTTAGGATGTTATCATACATATCTATAATGATAGATTAACCAAGTGTTCATTCAATCATAAGAACCCATTACATACATTCAATTGAAACACATGTAATAAGGAAACATACAGATCATATAACAATTAATATCAAATGCACCATGTAATCACCATATTCAAACATGTCAATAATCATAATCCATCCTCCATGATCCATTAATAACAAAGTATTACATAACAGAAGTTGAATACATCACCATAACTAGGTGTTGGAACATGCACAAGTATTAAACCCAGCAAGACTCAAAAAACATAATGTTGATATCCAAAACAAGAGTATTCATGGTACCAAAAAAAATGATACACAACAAATATATATAGGGGTGGGGACTTTCCCTTCACCACCTATGCACTCTCAAAATAGACTGCATGCTCAAAATAGCCATGCGTACATTACATGCGTGCTTTACAAGATAACTAATAATAAACATTCCTATAAATAAGACTCAATTTCATCCTATTAATAGCTTGATCCATGCATGAACATTTATCTTTGTACTTTATCCAAAAACAAACTTTCCTTTTGTCACCAATTCATCCTACTTTTATCCTTTTCTTGAGTCACACTCCAACTTTATTTTTCTATTTTTAGCTCGTAACTCAAAAATTGGCTAAGTCCTAGAATCTACCTTCTTGGGTGCGAGCCTTCCGTATGCTACTTTATCGGCACTTACATGTGTATACATGCCCCACTTATGCGCCTCATGTCCCCGCGTGCTCTTAATACTTAGCTATTTTATCAATACAACATTACCCCACACTAATTACATTGTTGTCCTCATCAATGGAATCCCTCAACTTATCTCTCTAAGGCACAATGAATAAAGAATGAAAATAATAAGGAATTAATATACAAGAACAAGGAACAAAGAATAGAAAAGTCTTCTGTGGTGCGCCGATATCCTCCTTAATTGGAAACAAAATCTTAGGAAACTCTTTGTTAATCATGCTCTCCATATCATTCCATTCCACCAATCCCATTTTCACTATATTCGGTATTGTCCCAACTATCCCTTCCATATCTTTTGAGTCATATCTTACCCTTTATGTTTGAGTTGTCTTATCACTCCATCTAGGCTAGAAATCATTCCCTCCATAAATTCCATCTTTTGTGTCACTAGTGATCCAAACTCCTTTATTCTTTCATCATGTGGCTCCCTCGCTACCTTACGCATGTCGCACTTCTTTTCGCAATCACACCCATTTTATCTTCTCTTTCAAGAGACTCATCCTTCTTAGCTATGAGAAATTCATTTTTTTGTGGATTATGTACACCTTAAGAACTTGTTTTGGATCTTGGCGGTTGTTCAATTCCCAACCTACCTTCTTAAGTTTGTCCTTGAATGTTTGTAGCATAAAGATCATACTTCTTAATTCTATGCACTATAATATTCTTATTCTTCTCCTTTTCTGCTGCAGTGTCTACTTGAATTCCCCCTGCGCGGTTGGATTCTCCTTAAGCCACAAGTGAACCAAATATTATGAAAAATATAAGGTCGATGGGTATGAATTTTTGTGCACTCATCAAATTCTAGATGTGCCTCCAAAACTTCATTCCCAATGTTGTCCGTAAACTCCAAAATATCCTTCTTACGATTCTCATCTATATTGTGCACCTCGGTTAGTTGCTAGTTTTTCACGCCGCTTATTTTTATTATCTTATAACAACATCGTGAGTGCGTCTTCCTTATCCAAGTTTCTTTGGACCACTTTTGATGCCATATTTGTCAAGTAATTACTTACATTTTCATAAGTAAACTCAGTCAACTTTATCATTATATGGGTTACTTGAGGTGCCTTCTTCATTTTGCGCCTTATACATGCTTCCTCGCTGACATCAAATTTACGTTCATACATGTGCGTTTGCATTATCCATGTCAAGATCTTCCTTGTGCACATGTTTGTGCCCTTGGGGACTATCATCTCCCAAACATATAATTTACCATTAGTGAGTGTGCTCTAGAACCTTGCGTGAATGATCTTAGAAGCGTCATTAACATACCTAGTGCATTGTGCACATAATCTCTTCTCCCCTTCAACTACCACTTCTCCTATCTCGGGAAGTAAAATAAGTCCTCATGGAATCTAAACATGAGGCACCAAAGTAAAGTCACTCTAGTTTTCCAAAATATAGTAACTCATAGACTTGCAGAACTCCCACCTTCTCCAAGGTCTTGTATCCTTCATCATCATAGATTGGTTTGTCATCTTTAGTTTGTAGATTGGTCTTCTTTATCAACTCTTTATCTATCTCGATCTTTGTTGGTACTAGTGTGATGATTATAATACCTCACTTTAATTTTTTAGACATTTGATTCCTAAACATGCCCCATAATTACACCCTTGAGATACTGCATTTCATAAAATATCTCTTCGGGTGCCTCTTCCACTTCCGGCTCAAGTTCCTTCGATTTTTACTCCTTATAGTTCTTTGTAGATGCTCTTTTTGGTGCAATATCTTTTTTCACAACTTATCCTTTCCTACTTATGGCTCTGTCTCCCTAAAATTACGTGCCCTAGCTACAATTTCTTCTTTCCAAACCCTATATCCTCAAACCCTACACTTTTCATGCCTTTACTCACTCTCACACTTCTCTCGAAGGAGCTCCACTTTGGTCATGATCAAATTCCATAGGTTCAATGGAATCTTGTATGTAATTCACACTCATTCATACTTTAATTCAATCTCCAAGGCTCGAGTGCTCAAACATGCAAGGTAAGAATGAAGTCTCTTGCACTCCTTTTATAATTTTTTTAAAATTCCTTGCATTAATTTCTCCTCACCTACCACCATACTCATATTTAATTATGATTTTTCATTTTTTTCATTTTTCATTACTTTCTTCCCTACTTCGGTTGTAACCTTCTAACGTGCTCCATTACTTAACAAGCCATATAACTCCTCATGCACACCTATATGCACCGTAGTACTTAATCCTTTACGTCATAATCCAAGTAGTTCACCACCATGATCCTCTCTACCTTGTGTTACACTACACGACCCTTTTCTCATGCATGGTCTTCATCCCGAGAAATTTACCTTATGAGCACTAGGACCTTTAGCATCTCAGTAATAAATTTTTCACATAAGTTCCACACTTTTACACGTGTCATCCTTCCCAACACATCAACTTGTATATAACTCCCCATTACAAATGGATTTCTTTTCCACGCACTTCAACCTCTGCATCTATTTCACCCCATACTAAAAGTATGCATGGTCCTCTACATGTGAACTCAATAGATAGTAATCATCTTCCTGCGCGCAAGTGCTCTTATTACAAAAAAATAAGGAAAATAAAAAACAAAGCATAACAACATCTCGAAAAGAAACACATGAAAGGAAACCTAATAAAAATGGCAATACTTCCTTATTAAAAACACCAAGAAGTTTTATTTATAGTAGGGCTTCAACTTACTCCCATTGAAGTAACCAAGAAACATGGTGCCATCCAAACGCCTACAACCGACATGTGCATAATTTGAGTATCTTTGCTACTAGAAAAGGTCCCAACCAATTCACCTTCAACTTTCCTGGGTGGCACACAAACTTGGAGTCATAGAGAAGGATCATCTTTCCAAATTCAAAATTTTTATTATTAATGTTCATATCATTCCAAGACTTCTATTGCACTTTCTCATTCTTTTGGATCTAATGCACAATTACATGTCTCTCATATAACTACATTAGTTTTTACATGCACTCTTTAACATCTTGTTAATCATCAAGTCCTCCTGCGCACACAATATGCAAGGATGGTAACATGAATTCAACTAGTAGTATTTATTCCTTTCCAAACACCAACTAAAATGGCATGGATTTATTGAACCTTTAATAAGTGGTCGTGTAAGCCCAAAGTATAGTTGACACTTTATCATTACAATATTTTCTTCCAACATCACAAATTCTTGTCAAGACTCTGTCCCAAAATCTTGTTGAAAGCTTTTCGCATGCCATTAGCTTGAGGGTGATAAGGAATAGTTTTAATGTGTGCTACCATAAACTCATCTAGTAAAACTCGAGATAGATCATTCAAAAATGAGTTCCTCTATCACTTGTCAAGATAATGGGCATCCATACCCACTAATAATGTTTCCCCATAAAAATACCAATGTTGTTCATATCTTTGACAAACTCCTTTGTAGGTGTCGCCTATTCCCACCTTGTCGATAGTCTATACAAGTTATGATATAATGCATATTATTCCTACACGTGGGTGGTGAAATAGGACCTACAAAATCAACAACCCAATTCTCAAAAGGTTATGCGCTTACAATCGATGGAGTGGCATCTCATCTCTATGTCCAAGATTTCTAAAGTGTTGACAATGATCACATGCATTCACATACTCCTTAGTATCCTTGTACAAATTTTCCCACCAAATTCCATCAATTAGAATATTACACGTAGTAACATCACCAATGTAATTCCCTCCTGCTATTCCACCATGATCCTCCTTAATAATGGCATCGCAATCATGTTCAAGAACATAATGACACAAGAATTCATCATGACCCAATTTGTATAAGTCTCCTACAATCAATGAAAATGGTGTCACACGTATTACAAGTTGAATTTTCTCTAATGTATCATTCCTTTTGGCGCCATGATAGTATGCAAAACACCGCAATATCCTCCATTCTCGCGGTCATGGGGTTCAATCTAAACAACTTCACATTAGGCATAATATCTTCAATACTCTACACATCGTCACCAAAATTAATCATTGATAAGTGTTCGATCCATAAATTTATTTTTCATGGTTTCACATTAGTTTTAAAGTCAAATCCTTGAAATAGAATTATCCATCTACATATGTACCCTTGAAAAAAATATTTTTGACTAAGTTCTTAAGCACCATATGATCTATATAGAAGATACATGAAGTTGTCAACAAGTATTGTCTAAACTTATGTAGTGCGTAGATCATATACAATGCCTCACACTCAGTAGTTGTGTAATTTTGATCTGCATGTGTCAAATTTTTGCTTGCAAATAAAATAGGGTGGTCCACAATTCCTTCTCCTAGTTGTGCCAACATTGTGCCAATTTCCATGCCAAAGGCATCAACATGAACATGAAAATTATTATCCCATGAAGGAAATCTAAAAATAGGCATAATAGTAACCCTCTCCTTCAATATATTAAGTTTTATTGGGGATTCATGCACCTCACTCTTAGTGGTTAGCTCTTATAAACCTAAAATGACAATTATCTTAGCTGGATCTACCAACAATTCTTCTTTGCAAATGATGTGCCTAAGAAAGGACCCAAAGGGTGTAGAAAATATGCACTTCTTAATTTTGATAGAGATGCTTAGTTATCTTCACCTCTAAAACATGATTATCATATTATCACAAAGTGATCCTCGATTCAACCATCTTGTCCAATCATCAAAAGATGCACATAAGAATTTATGAATAAAGTATTGAAAGGTGTTGATCACTTAAAATCTGGAAGTTAGTGGAGAAAATAGATGAGGATCTATTTTTGGAGATAGCGTGTGGAGCACTCAAACCGATTGGAGACTTGCGCATCACACATTGGCTATTTTTGGATGATCGACTATGAAGCACTTTTGCATGGATGTAGGCTAAAGATAGAAATGAACTGATAGTTGACTAAGAGAGATCTATTGTTAACACTCTTGCATGTAAGCCTATTTTTGTAATGGTGCATGGCTAATAATAGCATGTGACCTATTTTGGGATTAGATAAGTGGTGAAGGGAAAGTCCCCACCCTTATAAATATGTATTGAATATATGTAGATAGAGAGAGATAGATATACGTGTGAGAACTAGGTTATAGTGAGATTATGTTGTCAAATCTGTTATGCGCATGAGCGTATACTACTGTTATTGTAAGGAACTTTATGTATTTACTGTAATTAATATAATGGAGATTATGGACTGAAAACAAGGTGTTATCATGGTTATAATTTAGTATTGCATGCTTGATTCCATTATGGTTATCTTTTAAGTTTGTTATGTTCTAGATCTAGATCTGAATATGCATTGTATGAAAGATATATTAGCTATAGATCTGAATGATTAAAGTCTTCATCATGCTAACATCCTACAACAACAACCCTAAAGAGGGCTAGTACCTTTTTGTGTGCTTTGGGTGAGCTTAGTCTAGGTTGAGTGATGTGTGCCAATGTGCCACAGGCTTGTATTGTTGAATTCTAGGCTTGCATCATTGGTTCCATTCTGGGACCTCTTTTTCAGTTGTTTTAAGATGGTTCATGATGAAGACATATCGGTTGACCTTAGCAAGTGTTGAGGAGTGGATACATGATCTGGAAGAAGAATATGCATGGTGGTTCAACACTGGATCTGAGTTTAACACATGTGCGTGTGGGTGGAAACAAAACTATGTATGATAGTTTATATGAGAGCTTCTTCGCTATCTTTCTAGTAGAATTGTATGAGTGGCTGATTGCGTATGCATCTAAGTGGAATTGGAGGTATCACACACTTTTCTGGACATAAGAAGAATTTTAGGCCCTTTATGATGCTGATTTGATTTGGACTCGAGTTATGGATATACGTGGTTCCGTGGTGTTTTAAATAGTTATATCTTGGAGTACTCAATTTCCACTTATTCATGTCCAGAGGTAGCTGAATTCTAGTTTTTATGATATCTAAGGGGAACTTACCTACAAGGCATTCCACTGGTGATCAAGATCTGATGGTAACTTTGAATTTGGAGAGTAAACCGATGGCTAACTAAACCCCACCATGCGTGGGGGCAGGAGCAAGGTTTGGTGAAAGATGGATAGACCTAGTAGTAGAAAGGAAGAGAGAGGAAAGGTGGCTTAAGTATAATGAGGCATGTGAGAGGGAGGTAGAAAAAGTAACGGGAGGTTGTAGAGAAAATGGCATTGTGGAGAAAGATAGTTTGGGAAGGAGTTGAAGTTCACGTAGAAGACGTGGAACCCGAGCCTCAAGAACTCCCCCATTTGGGAAAACATGATAGGGAACCCTCCTCGGCCTCATGTAGAAGCGCCAAGTAGAGATGACTTGGGCCATGGGTGCATCTGAATCCACCTGGAAACCTTTCCCTTGTGCTTGGTTTTCCAACATCTAGTATAAAAAAAAGTCATCAACAAGCTAATTCAAGTAGTGGGAGAGTAGGAGTGAGTCTTAAAAGGCACAAGTAATGAAAGGCAAAACAAATTTTTGTTGTTATATGGGAGTACTTTTTGGGTGTATCATCAGCATAGAATATAGGTGCATGCATTTTTGGACTAACTTTTGGGAGTGGTAACGCTTCGTAGAATGTCGGGGTACAATTCAGTTCTACTATTGGGACATAGGGAAGTACATCTTTTAGTCTCGACACCACTATAGGTTTGGGATCAAGAGGCATAGGTAGCTCTAGTTCTAGTGGATTTGGTGGTTTTAGAGGTAGGGGAAACATAGGAGGTTCTGGATCAGGTGGGAAAGGTCCACACCAACCCCAAAATATTTACATGGAGATGTCTCTTCATCTTCTAGACTATAGGGGCATAGAAGATGTTGTTGAAACATGTGCATATGTGTGAAATATTGTGGTGTGCAAAAGGAATCATGGCTTTTGAGCGTAGGGAAAGCCAATTTTTACTACTACGTTACAAGGGCGTGCACACAGTTGGTATAAATTTTTGACCCTGATCAGACTTGTGTAGACTATATACAACTTTAAAAGATGCATTCCTTAAAGAGTTTCACATCCTGAGTTTGAGCAGAAGAGTATAAGTGCACTCAAGGATATTAAGCAAGGCACTACTGAGAGTGTTAGAGAGTATGATGCCCATTTTAAAATGTTGTTATCTAAGCTTTCTTATGATATACATGCAAGCCAACATGCACAATGGTTCGTTGGGGGCCTAATTACCCCTTTTAGGAGGGCATTATCACATAAGACATACACTGATCCATGTGAAGCACTTGAAGAAAGCCTTACACGTTGAGGTAGTTGGAAGTATAGATATTAGGGTGAGCCCATTTTTAGAAGCACAGATCATAGCTATGGAAAAATAGTTGGAGAAACTATCAAAAATTCAGCACATGAGACATGCACAGGATTTGGTGCACATATTGTGAAGTAGAAGGTCACACAAAGGATAGTTGTCCTCATAGATCAATATGCTCATTGTTGTTGGATTGTGAGATATGCCATTTAAACCATGATGCTAGCCATTGCCCATTATTACAACACATGATAAGGAAGAATGTTTCAAGCTATTGTAAAATCTGTAGGTCCATGACTCATGACACAGAAGACTCTTGCTGATTGGTAGATCCATGATGTTATAGATATTGGTGTATGATAGACAGAGTTTTCAGATAACTCTAAGGAAAGAATGAGCATCAGGACCGGGATCACAATCAGGCATGCTATGATCGGAATGAAGGGCATTTTGAAGGTGGTCATGGTAGAGGTCGAGGATACCATGGTGGATTTGGAGGATGAGGCCATGGTAGTGGAAGAAGTGAGTTCCCTCGTGGAACATGTTATACATGTGGATCTCCTGACCACTATAGTGTGAATGTCCTTAGAATATTACATGTTCTTTTTGTGGAAAGAACCATAGCTATGAGGAGTTCAGGACTTATATGAGCATCTTAGTAAGCAGCATAAACAAGAAAACAAAGGTGCAGGGATGGTTAGGATACAAACGTTATGTTGTGGAAAATCAATGGATGCCTAAGTTGGAAGTAGAGTTCGAGGCATTGCAAGTGAAGATCATGACCCATGCTGAGGTGGCACGTGCCAGAGAAGCATTGCAGTAGAAGCCTACCATCACTAAGGAGGAGGTTCTACATGCATGGTACCAGATCCTACCCATCAAAAGGAGGTTTATCAGGAAACCATGGAAGTTCTTAGGAATCTTCAGGGTGAGATACAATACTTAAAAGAGAAATCACGGAAGATGGAGAAAAAGAAAGTATCAGAGATGGTCCAAACTGATATAGATGACTTAAGGGAAGTGTGTAAAATGTTGCACCAGGAAAATATCATTCCATTGTTAGGGATTGGTTAAAGGAAACACTTGTGCATGCAAGTATTGAGACTGGATGATAGATCCTACATGTGAATCTTCCCCCTCATAGCCTAGATTATGACAAGGAAATCACTCTGAATGTTGTTGTGGATGGGTGGCTATTGAGTAATATATTGATTGATATAGTGTGATGAAGTCAATGTTCTTACCTTAGATGCATGGGTACAAATGGGAGACCCCCATTGCAGCCATCCTCTAATGTATTGTTTCATGGCTAATCGGACTAAAGCCACTCCCATCGGAGTTTTGAAAGATGCATCCATTACTATACAAAGGAGCCAAGTTCACTGGAGACTTTGAGGTTTTAGTGTTGGAAGAGTTAGATAGCTTCCCAGCTCTATTGGGGCATCCTTGGTGCTATGCAAATAATGTTGATCTTTGGTTCAACAAGGGTTATATCAGTTTTGAAAACAAGGAGGAAAGAGTTATTATCCCTTTAACAGATGGAAAATATGCCCTATGTTGAGCCCTTAAGTGAAGAAGATCTGAATAGGATTTATGTACGCCATCGAGACCCAGAGATGCTTGAGCCAACTAAAGAAGGAATAATTCAGTGGGAGGATGCACAATCTATTAGCGATACTACAAGTGTTTCTTGTGATAATTGGGCTCATAACACTTATGAGTTGGTAGGGCGTGAAGTAAAGAGCATATTTCCTAGAGGAAGAAAACCGTGTTATGTCAGGAGAATAGGTAACAACTTGGTACCTTGTTACACTGGAGAAGGAGATCATATGGTATTCTGCATGCCATGGAAGAACAAGTGGATAGACCCATTGGAAAGAAGAAATATGCTAGCATATACACTACGTGGGACAACACATGTTGGTGGATGGCCCACAAGGATAATCTTGTAGGATGGAATGAAATTAGGATTTCTCTTACTACTAGGTTCTTCAAGAGAAATGCACCTACTCAAATATGTACTTATCATGGTAATCAACCTATTCAACACCACGTTTAGAAGTGTGAGAGACTCTGGACAGAAGGGCAGGAAGCTTTACCACCTTCACTATGGGTGCACAAGTTTTATTCCACTTTACAAGGATGCATGTGCATGTGCTTGGTATGTATATGCAAGAACTCCATAGAGAGACTGGAAATTGGTAGGATTTAATTACAGGAATGGCCCAACATGTTTGACTTCTTCTCTACAAAGCCTCGGTGGAAGAAGCATTGAAATTCATAAAGTGCTTAACTATGGGAGATAGTGCCAAGGCTGAAGAACTCCTTCAGGAGTTATTGGATGAAGGAGACTCAGGAGTGTGTCTTGTTGAAGAAATAGAGGGATGATGCAACACTACTTCAACAATGCTTTCCTTGAGAAAGAAAAAGGAAAAATGGTCTACTTAGTGGATGATGAAAGAAGTAGAAAATCTGGATGTAAACCATTCAACAAGGTAGGTGTGAGGTATTGGATAGTGTAGATATGACCATGTGCACCTATCATGAACCTATGAAGAAAAAGAAGGTGAATATTGGATCAGAGGTGAGCCTAAGGAAGCCATAATTGGGGACTATTGGTTAGACTCTGAAGTGGAAAAAATCATAGAGTTACTAAGGGATTATCAAGACTTATTCCCTAGGGGTACCATGAACTTAAAGGCATGCATGAATCATTAGGGGAGATGAAGATAAAACTTAAAGAGGGTGCACACCTAGTTAGAAAGAGACCCTATAGGATGAACCCCAACTTGTGTGAAAAGGTCAAAGAAGAGATTGACAAAATGTTGAAGTCTGGAATTATCAAGCCCCTTGATGAGTTAGAATGGGTTAGTCCAATGGTGATCAGTATCAAGAAGGATGGATGGATTAGGATTTGTGTGGACTACAGGGAGCTGAATGTTGCATGTGTGACTGATCCCTTTCCTATGCCATTCACCGAGGAAATACTAGAAGGCGTTGCAGGGTGTGAAATCTATTCATTTATAGATGGGTTCTCTGGGTATCATCAGGTTTGGATTGCCAGGAGGATTAGGAAAAGACTACGTTTTTACTATTGAATGGGGTAGCTTACCTATATTGTAATGCCTTTTGGTCTAAAAAATGTGCCTATTGTATTTTTTCATGCATAGTTGTTCAAGCATTCAAGGAATTTATTCACAACTTCTTACAGGTATATTTAGATGATTGGATGGTGTATGGATTAGTTAAGGATCATTGTGACAATATGTGCTTAATGTTTGAAAGATGTAGATAGTTGAGTATCTCATTGAACATCAAGAAGTGCATATTTTCTACACCATTTGGGATATTTTAGGACACATAATCTGCAAGGAAGGTTTGTTGGTTGATCCAACCAAGGTTGTAGTCATTATAGGCCTAAGGGCCTACCAGTAGAGTGAGGTGCATGGATTTTTGGGTCATATAGGATATTATAGAAGTTTATCAAAGGATATGCCAAAATTTCCACACCGTTGGAAGATTTACTGAAAGGGAAAGGTATGTTCTACTGGGGAGAACCACAACAACGCACATTCGAGACATTAAAGGAAAAACTTACTACCGTGCCTATTCTATGTTTTCCTTCATGGGACCAACCATTTCATGTACATGTTGATGCCTCTCATGGCCATTGGTGTGGTGTTAGCTCAACCTGGAGAAGGTATTATAGATCATCCTATCTATTTTCTAGTAGAAAGTTGACTCTCTGAAAACATAATTACACAACTACAAGAGCGTGAAGCTTTGTCAATGATCTATGCACTACATAAATTCCTAGTACCTACTAGCTACACCATTTCATTTTTATACAGATCACATGGCATTGAATTATTTGGTAAAAAGCCTATTTTACAAGGGCACATATGTCGATGGGTGCTCTTATTTCAAGAATTTGATTTCACAGTTGTGGTAAAACTAGGGAAAAGTAATTTGGACTAGACCATCTATCAAGAATATAGTTAGGAGAAGAAGCATAGGAAATTGAAGATACCATGCTAGATGCACAGTTATAAGTTACAATGAGTGCCATCAGAACTAGAGGACATTGTTGTCTTTCTATGAACAGGGATGACACCAGAAGGAATGAAATCCTTGGAGAAGAAAACAACTTTCTATACATGCACCCCCTATATGTTAATTAGTGGTGACCTATACAAATTAGGTCGAGATGAAGTATTACATCATTGTGTATTGGAACATGAGCACATGGATATTATGGAAGAATCTCATGGTGGTATTGCAGGTGGCCACTATGTCGGTGATGCCATTGTGCACAAGATTCTACTCATTGGATTATGGTGGGAGACCCTGTATAAAGATTGTAAGGAATTTTGTAAGGCTTGTGATCATTGTCAATGCCTTGGGAAACTAGGTCAATGAGATGAAATGCCTCTAAGACCCATTACTAGTGCAGAACCATTTGAGAAATGGGCTATAGATTTTGTGGGTCCTATTTCACTAGTTACGTATGCAAAAATGGATCATGTTACATCATAACTTGCATAGATTATCTGACAAGGTGGGAAGAAGCAACACCTACAAAGGATTGTACAATGGCCACATCAACTAGGTTTCTTTGGGAAAATATTATTACAAGGTATGGATGTCCTTTAAGTTTGACCAGTGATAGGGGCACACATTTTCTTAATGAGACAATCAAAATTCTATTGGATGAATTCATGATTGCACACCATAAGACTACACCCTATCATCCTCAGGAAAAATGGGACATTGAGGGCTTTCAACAAAATTTTGAGCAGACATTGACAAAAATATGTGATGTTGGAAGAAAGGATTGGGATGATAAAGTATCTACGTAGTACTTTGGGCATATAGACAACATATAAAAGGTTGAACAAAGCCACACCATTTTAGTTAGTGTTTGGCGTAGAAGTAGTTCTTCCTATGGAATTTATGTTACCTTCTTTGTATTGCGTGCATTTGGAGGTCTTGTTGATGAGAAAGCATTAGAAGAACACATTGAAAAGTTAATCAAATTGGATGAATGATGAGCCATAACACGTTGGAGTCAAAAACAAGAGAAGGCAGGAAGAAAGCATGGCATGATAGGCACATCAAGGATAAAAAGTTGAGAGATAGGATAGATGGTGCTCCTTTATGATTCTAAGTTTTTTGTGCCATCAGGAAAACTCAAGGTACATTGGTTGGGGCCATATGTTATCACTCACATACTCGAATCAGGTGCTTGTCAGTTAGAGGCACTTGATGGAATACGGTTACCCGGTTACTTCAATGGGAGTAGGTTGAAGCCCTACTATAAATAAGTCTTCTTGGTGTTTGTAATAAGGTAGTGTTGCCATTTAGATTAGGTTTTTCAATTTGCATTCCCTTAATGTGTTTCCTTCTTTTTTTTATGCTTTTCAATTTAGTTGGTGTGTTTGTGTAATAAGCATGTTTACGCGCAGAAGCTAATTACTATTTGAAGAATTTTTATGCGCAGAGGACTGCACATACCCTTAGTGTGGGGTAGGTTGTTGATATCTAGGTACAAGACTGATGGAAATAAGTCCACATGAAAGGAACTATCTACGGGTGTTATTCAAGGTTGGAAAATTGAAAAAAAAAAAAAGAGATTTCTTCTGGACACAAGGACCATAGATAGAGAGGAATGAAGAAACAAGTATAACGTGAGGTAAGCAGGGGCCGGGAAGACTACCAGTGGAAGGTGTAGTGATGAGGTACTCAGGTGCATGGAAGCATGCTAAAGAGAAGTCCACAAGCCAAAAGGTAGGAGGGGTGCTAGAAGGTTATAGCTTGGGTGTGAAGATGTACCATGTGGAAATAATGAAAATGGTCATTAATGAGAGGATTGTTGGTAGGTGGAGGAGTAATAAATGCACTAACTTTTTGAAATTCTATATAAGGATGGGATGTGAGTTCATTTTTACCATTGCAATTGAGAGAATTTGAAAAGGGTTAAGTGTGTGAATGAGCTGAGAAATCATGTTGAGGTGTGAAGAGTGTGAAACAGATGTGGAGAGAAGGGTTGTGCACTGTAGGAGAAGCTTGTGTTCCCATAGGAGAAGGGTTTGAGAAGAAAAGATGACATTACAAATGAGCTAGGGCATGTGATTTCCACTAGGGCACAAAGATTTAAGCTAGGGTTTTGACTTTCTCGACTACAGAGGGAAGAAAAGAGATATTTTTCAAATGGCACCAAAGAAAGCACCACATGATAGGAGATAAAGGGAAGAAGAAGGTTGAAGTGGAAGAAGAGATTGCTCCCGAGAGTAATTTTTTAGAAATGTAGTATCAGAGGGCATGATTATGGGACAAGAATGGGATTCCCATATCCACCAATGTAAAATCAATGACTACACCATCAAACATTAGATAATAAGAAGGAGCTCGATGCGTTGTTGAGCATGAAAAAAAAACAAGCACATGAAGAGGATATGCCGTATATGATGACGTTGGTGAGAAGTTGTTGAAGTAGAATGGAGTCTACCAGTTATATGAGCTACCATATTTTGGAAAGTATGAACCATTATATCGGTGGTTGATGAGAGAGTCCATGAGGACTTCTTCTACTTCATCGGATGGAGGGTAAGAATCACAACTGCTTTGATTTCAATGGTGATAGGACTAAGGGCCTCAGGGTTGGATCTGGATAGTGATTTAACTGATAAGGCCACAATCCTAGAGATGAGGAAGGAGTTGGGGTATACCAAGGGTCCGTGTGGCATGGACATTGACAAGTTGAAGAAGTACCTAGTAGTGCAGGAAGCTGCACATCTTGTGACAAAGTTGAATGACCAAGGAAGGTGGTCACAGGTAAACACAATGTGGTTGCACACGTCACAAGAAAGATGTCTCAAGGAGTGGTCTACAACATTGTAGATCACATAGCAAAGACAATCATGAAGAAGCATGTGGACAGGTGATAGAATAAGTTTTGGCACTGTGTTATTGTCCTTAGTATTCATGGAGATTGGGGTGCTGATGGGCCAAAGGAGAAGATTTGGGAGTACCCCATGGAACACAAGTCACCTGGAAAGGTTTGGCAAGTACTTGTGTGATGGATCAATGAGTGGACCATTCAAGTAGAGGGAGAGATGTGGTATGATAGACTCCATGTGGCATTTGAGGAAGAGTGGCACATACCCAAGGATTTTCCTTTGGTGGTGGGTAAGGTAGTTCAGTTTTCCATATACCAACATTTTTGCATCATGTGATTTATGATGAAGGATGGGGCTTGGAGCCCATGGTGAAAATTGTCATATGCCTTCAACAAGGTATTTCTAGGCATCAGTTCATCGGTTCTTAGATGCACCACTTAACCTTCAATGTAGACAAGGTAGATTGTGACTACCACACTCTGAGGAAGAAGTATGTATATCCAGGGCATAATGCATACATTGAAAGACTTATTTCAGATATTATAAGCATGAAACCTATGAGCTTGGTAGTTGGGGACACCGAGAGCAGTGCTTGTGTACCTATAACTCAAACCCAAGCTGGAGAATGCTAAGTATGTGGAGAATGAGTTCGCACTCCTAGGGCCACCAAAGGGTAAGCATATAATGGAAAATGTTCCAACACCCAAGCCCACAAAAACAATTCAAGTTGATGATGAAGAGGAGGAGCATGAGGATAGTGGTGGTTTGGAACACAGAGGTAGAAGACAACCTCCAAATAAGGATGAAGTTGAGTGCACAACTACACCACCTCAGCCACAAGAGGAAGATGATGAGGACTTGGATGTGGTCCAAGGAGAGTGCCGATTCAAGAGAGTATTAGGAGGACAAGGACCCAAGGTGCTACTCCGCAAATAGTGCATAGATCACCTCGAATCTCTCCATAGAAGGAGACAACTGAGAAAAGGAGAAGGAAATTAAAGTTGAATGAGGAAGTGGAAGAGTCGGAGGAAAGTGCATGCCCAATTCTCCTACACCTCCAGAGAATGTAGAGGAACAAAAAGATGAAGAAATGAAGGATGGAGAAGAGGAGAAAAAAGGGAGAGAGAGACAACAACCGAGACTACTCAGGACATAGCAACACAAGTTCCCAATCTTGAAGCCCAAGTTCCTAAGTAGCCTAGATCAAGAAGAACAAGTGGGGAGTATATTCCACCAGCCATGGGCTACACTGAGGACACAGGTAAAATTTTCCACACCCATTTCAGAGCACAATGGCACAAAAGGAGTTATATGGTTGGGAGTTAATGGATGAAGATATGGATATGGTGACAATGTGCACAAGGAAGAAATTGTCATGGTCGATGCACATGCACATGGATGAACAGAATTTGATGTATGTGAGGAGTCATGCATGTCAAGGAGGTTGAAAAAGACACCTCAGGCTAGACACATAATAGTAAAGCCTATTGTTATGTCAGATGAACAGGTGAGCAATGCTTTGGTGAAAGTCTCAAAGAAGTCACATGTCGGAATATGGATAAAGCTACCACAATTAGGGTGCTAAGGGAGGAGATAAGACTAAGGATGAGGAAATAACACACCTAAAATAGGAAAAAGACTTGGCACAAAAGAAGAACATTGTGTTTATCAGCATGGCAGAGGAGATTGGTGACAATGTCATGAAGGCTAGGCCACACTTAGAGCCAAAGGTACCCAAGATGTTTCCTTTGACAATACATTATGTAAGTACATTGGTGGACTTAGTGCTTGAAGATGAACCTCTATGCATGCGAAGCCAAAGGATCCAACACAAGAAGAAGAAGAGAAAAGGCTTTAGTGATGTGGAAGATTGCATCATATGAAGGATTGCTTCAGAGCTTGTAGGAGGAACTCAAGAAGGTGGATCAAGCGTTGAATATTTTTGTACATGCCAAAGGCCGTTATAAGGACCAGACTATTTTAGAAGACAATGAGGTCCTGAAGGCCATGAAGGATGAGACATTGGGCCACACATAATGGTTAGCACTTGTTAAGAAGAAGTGTGAGGCCCTTACAACAGCTCAAGAACCACACAAGGAAAGGCTGGATGAGCTTGGAAAACTCATCACTCAAAAGATGGACTTGTTGGAAGGGAGAATGACTGGCATGTCCAACATTGTGTTGGTATTATAGAATGAAAAAGGAGAGATTGCAAGGGATGAATTAGAGTCAATTGTAGTGGATATTCTAGAGAAAGCGAGGCCACGCTCAATGATTGACAGACCTTAGAGGTGAGAGATAAAAGAAGAATATCCGAATTGATTATTTAGGTTGCAGAGAAAAGATACTGTAGGTTAAAGACATTATTTTATTCATCAAAATTCTTTCTATTCTTCTATTCATATTCTTTGATTCATTTTTGGAGACAACCATTACCGGGGTGGAAATGCAAACTAGTGTGGGGTAATGTTGATCAATCAGAATTTGGCACTTAGTGAAGAAAATATATAAAGGTTTGTGGGAGAACAGAGTGCATTCAAAGGCATGGAAGCATCAGAGAGGATCACACATAGAATAGAGACAGATTTGGGACTTAGCCATTTTCATGATGAGGATCTATTTTTGGAGATAGCGTGTGGAGCACTCAAACCGATTGGAGACTTGTGACATCACACATTGGCTATTTTTGGATGATCGGCTATGAAGCACTTTGCATGGATGCAGGCTAAAGATAGAATGTGAACTGATAGTTGACTAAGGAGAGATCTATTGTTAACACTCTTGCATGTAAGCCTATTTTTGTAATGTACATGGATAATAATAGCATGCGACCTATTTTGGGATTAGATAAGTGGTGAAGGGAAATTCCCCACCCTTATAAATATGTATTGAACTATGTAGTAGAGAGAGAGAGAGAGCATAGATATATGTGTGAGAACTAGGTTATAGTGAGATTATGTTGCTAAATCTATTACATGCATGAGCGTATACTACTGTTATGATTGTAAGGAAGCTTTTGTGTATTTACTGTAATTAATATAATGGAGATTATGGACTGAAAACAAGGTGTTCTCATGGTTATAATTCAGTATTGCATGCTTGATTCCATTATGGTTATCTATTAAGTCTATTATGTTCTAGATCTAGGTCTGAATATGCACTTATTTGAAAGATATATTAGCTATAGATCTGAATGATTAAAGTCTTCATCATGCTAACATTTTAAATAATATATCTCATGCCCAATGACTCCTTCAAGTATTTCTTCTATGAAATGGGCATGAAACGGATCTATGACACATGAAGTGTTCAAATCTCTATAGTCCACATAGATCCTAATCCTTTCATTCTTCTTGATACTGATAACCATGGGGCTGATCCACTCGATTCCTAAATAGGTTCAATAATTATAAACTTGAACATCTTATACATTTCCTCTTTAACCTCCACACACGTAGGTTAGGATTCATCCTATATGGCTTCTTCATAATGTGCACACACCTTCAAATTTATCTTCATATCACCCATAGAAGGATGCACACCTTTTAATTATTGATAGCCCCACAAGAATAAGTCCTAGAAGTCACCGAAGAGATTAATAATCTTTGCTACTTATTATTCTGACCAGTAATCACCAATAATGGTCTTGTTGGGCCCATCCTCAATATGAATGTTAACCTTCTCTCTGTCTTCATTGGAGCATGGTATGTGCATGCCATCTCATATGAAAAATCCATTACCTTGCATGTACTTTTAGTTTGATTGACATCCAAATTGTTAACTTCCTCATCATCAATCATATATAATAGTTTAGCCTTATTTTTTTCTTTCTAAGCACGACCCATCCGTATGTCTTCTATCTCCACAAGATTAAAGTTTTCCCCTAGTTCAGTTTCTCTAAACAATTCTAACATGAGATCTTCAGCCTTTGCACTATCCCCCAAAGTGATGTGCTTCATTATCTACAATGCTTCATGGACTGGAGGCTTAGTAGAAAAGTAATCAAAAGTTTGAATCATACTGCAGTCATATCTTGCTAGTTCTTAGTCTCCATTTTTAGCTACACATGGACCTACCATGCACACTCACATATATGTAATGTGGATTAGAACTTATGTACCTATAAGGATGGTGGTAAAGGCTCCTAGGCTTACACCCATAGTCTCTCACAATTATAGACGTGTTGAGAGCTGGATTCTTACCATGAAATTCACATACATGCGTAGGTACATTGCTCTAAGTGAACCTAGTGGAAAAAGTGATTCTCACTTCTCACCATTCAAAGAGGTTATCTAAGTGTATTTACCACAAGTGCACTTCTTTCCTGCATAAGGTATAGACCAACATGTTTCTTCTATCTCCTTCATTCGGCCACTGATTCTCCATGGCGCACAGGAATGTATCGGGATTTCCTTCACCGGTATATCTTGGTACCTAAGCTAAGCCTAAGCACCTCACCATGTGCATCCTGATCATCCTCATAATTCACCCCTTGAATTTGTGCCCAATCATTTCATACGTTATACGAGCCTAGTTATCACAAGAAACACTAGTAGTGTTAGGTATCGATCGCATGTCCTCTAAATGAAGAATGCCTTCTTTTGATGGTTTTATATTTGTTGGATCACGTACCATCTAAGAATAAATTCTATTAAGTTCTTCCTAACTTAAAGTACCAACATAAAGTTTTTCCTTATTTTCAAAGAGAGGTATAATCACATGCTCACCCTTTTTATCAAAAGTAATGTATCTCTTGTTAAAGCGCAGATCATCATTTTTACATAACACAAGGGATGCCCAAGTAATGCTAGAAATGTTTTTACTTAGCAAGCTCCAACACTTCAAATTCTCCAAGAAACTTGGCACCCCGAATGAAAATAGATGCATCCTTTAGTAGCTTAATTAGCATAGCCTTAGTTTTGTTTTCCATATACAATAAATTCAAATATGGCTGCAATTTAGTTCTTCCCATATGATTTGATTCTTCCGAGTGATTACATTTACCTCAATTCCTGTATCTATTAAAATATTACATAATAACCAACCATAAATAACTATGTCAAGTGTTATTTCCTTGTCCAATTCATGGTCCTAAGGTGGTAGATTTGTGTGAAGTATCTTCCTTTTCAATCAACTCTAGTGCATGGTACCTTTTCTCAAATCCATTTACATAGCAATGGAGTGATACTTTCCTAGTGCAAAATCTTACACACCTCCTTCAGATCATCCATGTCCTTTTGTGGGAGCTCAACATTATTTTCATGCTCTCTTGCATGCGCCTTATCTGTTAAGCACTATATTTCACCCTGCAGATCTCTAAGGACTCCCATAGTCTCTTGATAAACTTCCTTCTCCGATGAGTTGCATCTAGATATATAGTATATATAACTTCCTCCCTTGTTATAAGAGGCTTGGCCTTCAGGGGCTCACGTGCATGTGTTTCCTCAACGCACATTGTAACTAGCATGGGTTATAATTTTAGATCAATAATATTCTTCCGCATCCATTGATCAACATTCATGCATTGCACCTTGATCATTCCCGCACCCTTGTAATTATTCTTGTTTTTACTCATGTACTCATATAAGTTTGGGAAATCATACAACTTATGTGGCTTCTCATACCATGATCAATCTATATTTTGAGGGTAATCTCATTGGTAATGATCAGGTGATCCAAAAGTGTAACAAGTTCCTCTATAAAACCTTCCTCTACCACCACCGATACCCTCGGTCTTGATATCCTCATCGTAATCTTGCATATCTATTATCTCCTTGGTTTTTCCTTCATTATATTATCCTTCTTGCTCTTTAGATCCACTCACCACACTAGTCTGGTGCACTCCTATCTCAATGGATTTGTAGATGTGATCAATAAATCTATAGTTAGCACTGTCATGAGTATGAGACTTGCAAATATTATAGTACATGGAAACCTTATTTTGGATCATGTGCTGCAAAAGAGGGCAATCCCAGACATCATGGTTTAGGTGACAGACTTCACAATCTAGTAATAATGCATGCACTGACTTGTGTGTACAATTTTCTTTTGTATTTCCCTCCACTTCACAATCCATGCACCATATACCAGTGTATGTCTCATGTGCCGAGTTGGTAGAAATATTATCCAACTATTTTTCCATGGCTATAATCTATGCTTCTAAGAATGGTATTACTTCGCACCAACAATTCCAACCGCCTCAACATGTAGGGTTGTTTCAAAGCCTCACGTGGATCAATATATGTCTTATGAGATATAACTTTATGAAATAGTGTCAAAACTCCTCCAACAAACCATTGTGTATGTTGAATTTGATGATTGTCATAATAAAACTTTGACAACAATCTTAAAATACACGTCATACTCCCTCATGCTTTCAAATAAACCTTTCTTGATATCCTTGAGTGCATTGATAATATGCTGATCAAACTCGGAATGTGAAACTCTACTAGAAATACAGTACATAAAGCATTATAATCTACCATTTTGATGTGGATCATACTTCCTATACTAGCTATGTGTGTGCCCTTGTAGTGTAGTGGAAAATTGAATTGCCTTCCTATTTGAAGTTGTAATTCCCTTAGCATGTCATAGTAGTTCACACTTATGCACATGCTCTACTGCATCTTCAATACCTCTATACTCTAGTAAATAGAGAGACATATCATAGTAAACTTGAGGTGTCAGATTCAATGGTTGCTGATGTGGTGGTGGTTGTGGTCCCTTCCCACCAGATCGAGAACGCAAATCTCATCCTCTATGTGGTGGTTACCTGATCCTCTTGATGCTCCTACACCCCCTATTTTGGGATGTGGTCCAGTTGATGTACTTCCTTGTTTCCCAGTTAGCGTACTAGATTAGACACTAATGGTCCGCATGGTTACAAAACTACGTAGTACTTCCAAAAGTGAATGTGCCAACACTCTTTCCTAACAACATGCCTAAAAATTATCCTTCATAGGTACTCCCAAACAATGGCGTTGACCGTGATGCCGTGGGCATGATACTAACCTAATCACTTGAATTCAACATAAAGTTATATCTACCTATCTCTATTTTCTTACCTACACTAGCCTTATTTTCAATGACTATCTCTTGATCTAGAACACCAAAAAAAAAGAGCTATGTGGTTAGGTTAGATTAGGTGCGTGCCTGTGGTCCTCATTCTCTCCTCTAATGCGATGCACTCTCATCTGAAGCCAAAGGGGATTATATACTACAATTTCCCAAAGTTGGGATATTTTGATGACGTGGCTCCTCTTCTTATATGAGAGCTTCAAAACCTTTGCGATCCATCATCCTCCTCAATGGTACTACCTCCTAAATCTCTCGGTCACGCACCATGTCCCTCTCTCACGCTTTACTAAACTTGAGCCATCTTTCCTCTCTTTTCTTTCTTCTGCCAGGTCCACCATATTTTCCACACCGATCCTACCCATGCACATAGTGGGGGTTTAGCTAGCCATGGGTAGGCACTCTAAATCCATTTTAATTATCAAAATATTGATCGATAATGGTACAACATGTAAGTATGGTCCTCAGGGATCATGTAAGAATCTAAACTCATCTTCCTCTAGACATAAATAATTAGAAATGGTATAATTTAATGTATAATTATGTGACACTATATCCCACAAATTATCTACATCTTTTGTGTCCAAAATATTTTCCTATATCCCCAAAAATTTCATAATGCATATGCTTGACCATTTATACAATTATATTGGAAAGAAGATGAAGAATGTTTCATAGAGCTCATGATAAATATTATCTTCTACCCAACAACATGCATTGAAATCAGGTCTAGTGCTATATCTCTGTGCAAACTGATCCTGACCATTCTCTACCTAACTTTTAATGCTCTCTAGAGTTAATCGATACACCATCTGTAAGCAACATCCCTGACGTAAAATTGAAAAGAGGTATTGAAAATGGAACCTAAATGTAGTCTCTTATTTAAATAGAAATACTATACATGATCGCACCTCATTCAGAAAAATTTGAATGCTCACCCGAAGTGCACGAAGCTACAAAGTCCCTACTTTTTGATACTTGTTATGATGTTAGCACAAAGATGCGTGATGATAGATTAACCAAGTGTTCATTTAATCATAAGAATCCACCGCATACATTTAATTGGAAATATATGTAATAAGGAAACATACATATCTAATAATAATCAATATCAAATACACCATGTAATCACAATATTCAAACATGTCAATAATCATAATCCATCCTCTATGATTCATTAGTAACAAAGTCTTAGATAAGAGAAGTTGAATACATCACCATAACTAGGTGCCGGTACATGCAAAAGTATAAAACCCCAACACTCAAAACATAATTGTTGATCTCCAAAATAAGAGTATTCATCTTATTAATAGCTCAATCAATGTATGGCCCTTCATCTTCGTACTTATATCCAAAATTAGACTTTCCTTGGTCACCAAGTCATCTTACTTTTATCCTTTTCTTGAGCTGCACTCCAACTTGTTTTTTCTATTTTTGCCTGTATATGCAAAATCAGCTAGGTCTTGAAATCTACCTTCATGTGCGTGAGCTTTTCACATGCCTCTCTTTGTCCCTGCATGCATGTGTATATGTGCCCCACTTGCACGCCTCATGTCCTTACGTGCTCTTGATACTTAATTATTTTTATCACCCAACATTACCCCACACTAATTACATTTATGTCCTTGGAAATGGGGTTTCCCAACTTATCTCTCCAAGGCACAATGAATAAAGAATGAAAATAATATGGAATAAATATAAAAGAATAAATCAAAAAGAATAGAAAAGTCTTTAGTGTGCACTTTTCTCCTAAATTGGAAACAAAAGATTAGGGTACTCTTTGTTAATCATGCTCTCCAACTCATTCCATTCTACCAACCCCTTTTTCACTATAACTAGGACTATCCCAACTATCCCTTCCATCTCTTCTAGAGTCATATCTCCCCTTTCTCGATTGAGTTCCTTGTCACTCCAAAGAAGGCCTAAAATCATTCCCTCCATAAAGTCCATATTTCATGCCACCAATGACCCAAAATCCTTTATTATTTCATCATGTGGCTCCCTCGTTTCCTTAGGAATGTCACGCTTCTTCACAATCACAACTATTTTCTCTTCTCTTCTAAGCGGTTCATCCTTATTAGTGTGGGAACTTCATTTTCTTCTTGGATTGTATACACCTTAAGAACATGTTCGGATCTTGGTATTTTTCATCTTCCAACATACCTTCTTTAGTTTGTCCTTCAAAATTTTTAGCATTGTGTCATACTCCTTAATTCTATGCGGTATAATTTTTTATTCTTCTCCTTTTCCACCATATTTTCTACTTGAGTTCTCCCTTACATGGTTAGTTTCTCCTTAAGTAGCAGGTGAACCAAATCATGAAAAAAATGTAAGGTCGAAGGGCATGTCTTCTGTGTGCACACATAAAATTCTGGACAAACCTCCAAAATTCATTCCCAATGTTGGCCACATACTACGAATATCCTTCTTACGCTTCTCAACCCTATTACGCAACTCAGTTAGTTTCTCGATTTATTGCCCCTTATTTTTATTATTTTCTAACAATGTCTTGAGTGTGACCACCTTATCCAAGTTTCTTCAAGCCACTTCTACTTCCATCATTTTCAAGGAATTAATTACCCATTCATGAGTTAAATTAATTAGATTTATCATTACATGTTTCACTTGAGGTGTCTTCTTCATTCGCGCCTTATACATGCTTCCTCACTGACAAAATTCAGGTTCATCCATGTACATTTGCATTATCCATCTAATCATCTTCCTTCTATGTATGTTTTCACCCTTGGGGTCTATCATCTCCCACCCATATAACTTCTCATTAGTGAGTGTACTCTAAAACCTCATGCAAATGATCTTAGAAGGTTCATTAACATACCCTAGGTCTATTGTGTGCACAACCTCTTCTCCCCTTTGACTTCCAATTGTCCTACATGTGAAGTAAAATAACTCCTAATGGAATTTAGACATGAGCCACTGGTAAAGTTTCTCTTGTTTTTAAAAATATGGAAACTCATAGACTTGCAGAACTACCACCTTCTCAAGGTCTTTTATAATTCATCATCATAGATTGTTTTTTCATCTCCACCCAAAGATTGGTCTTGTTTATTAGATCTTTTCTATCTGACATTTTTGGCACTAGTGTGATTAATATAATCACTCCACTTATTCGGTAATGGGATTCCAAAACATGCCCTATAATTACAACCTTAGGATAATGTGTAGACACCTAAAATCTTCCTACGTAGTTTTAATAACTAAAAGTGTACTAATTGTCCTCTTTCCAATTGTTTTCATTATAATTAGTGATTTTCTGATAATTAACTAATTTTCCACTCTAATTTTGTCAATTAACGACACTTCGTTATAGTTTTTATCCCATTTCGGATGCTAATAATGACACTTTGTAAGTTATAACACTTATTTAATCAATTAATTAACTATTATTAGTTAATTATGCCTTTTTAACCTTGTATTTAGTCAATAAACCTTCTTATTGGTTAAATCCCTCTATCAAATCCTCTAAATCATACCTATTTTCATCTAAATCATATATAAATAGCTTTCTAAGATTATTCTAGCCTATTCATTAATCCTAATTGATTAATTAAATAATCTCCAACTCTATGAGTTCTTAATTACTTGTTAATTCCTCAATCAAGTTTATTTCTTCTAAATCTTCTTTATCCTTTATCCCACATATGCTATTTTGCAAGCTTATCCCAAATTGAAAGCTATATAAAGGACCTACCCCCCTTCCTTCACATTTAATACTTTTACAAACATTCGATTGCCATAGGCATATGATAAGAGTTTTCTCCATTTTTGGAATAACTACCTAATGTTTGCATCCATTCTCTCACATTTGAGTAGTAAAGTAAGATCTAAACATGGATTTGTAGCCATTTAAGTGAGATCCTTTCCTCACCTAGAGACAACACAAAAATTTATTTCTTATGATCTAAATAGGTTCATAATTTTTAATAACAATCATACATTTACAAGAGTAGGAATGGTTTAAAATTAGACACTCATTCATGTTTATGCATTATAATAGTTATTTACATTAATCTCTTATCATGATGTTAGTGGTAGATTAACTTTGCTATTTGGAACTAATAGGTGTTAGTTTCATTTAATTAGATTAACTAGTTTAGCATAGGAAGATTTGGCACACATGGTGGGACTTACTCCATTGTCCTTTGCATTAATTTCAAGTTTTTGTAGATTAGTTTCAATTTTGGTTACTAACCCTCTTTTTAGCATTTATAGATAAATATTGAGTTTCTTAACTAGTTTAGTTAAGTTTGCTTGGTTTTAGTGTTCTTTGCAGGAATAAAGGAGGTGAGGTGCTACCAAATTTGAAGAAAATTGGAAAAGTGTTGAGCTTTTTCAAAATTGTTGTTATCAAATCCCGTGTTTTGATGTTACACAGTGCTTTGAGCTAGTGTGAAGAACCCTTGCATCAATGTGAAACAAATTACGCCATCACAAAACTAGTGCACTACTATTGTTAGGATTTTACTAAAGCACCCCTCACCGACATTATTGTTGGCTTGAATTTTTCTCCTCTATGTGCTACCGATGTTAAGCTTGCACTACTATCTCTTTCGCATGCGCTATCATTACACTGCATTCGTATTTCTATCACAAACTGCATTACTTTCATTACCCATACGTTAGCTCGAGCTACATTACACAAGTTTTGTTAAAAAAATTTAAGTGTTAATATTATATACCATTGTGCTAGCACTTTGTGTTAATTTTCGCTCAAATTTTGAAGTTTCAAGATTTTGATTTGTGATGTTTTATGTTGTTTACGATTTTTCTAACTCTGTTTTCTAGTTTTTTACATTTTAAATTAGATTTCTAACATGTTGTCAAGCTTTAATGAATGTAATATTTCCATTCTTTTCTTAAGTTAGGATAAATTTTGTGTATGCTCTTCTCTTGCACCTTTAGGTGATCTTGAGAATCAAAAGAAGCTTTAGTCTTATTTTTCTAACATTTGGTTAATTTGGAAACTTAATCTTTCATTTTTGCTTAAGGGAATGAACAATTTATCAAGCATTTCTATGGTTCTTTGATTTCAAGTTTTCCTTTTCTATATAGTTGGGTTAATTGTTGTGTATGCTCTTCTCTTGCATCCTTGGATGATCTTGAGAATCAGAAAAACCTTTGATCCTCTTTCAAATATTGTGATTTTCTTGGAAAATTACTAATATTTGAGTGAAGGACCATATATCACTTGTCAAAGAAGAAGGATCTAAACAATACTAATATAGTTTGGTGCAAGTTGTTAATGGTGTGCTAAATCACATTTTTAATCAAAGATTAAAAAAACACACCATTTATTCAAAACATTGTATTTGTAGGTTTGGTTAAGCGTTAAAACATGTCCGCTTTAAAATGTGGGAAGTATCTTGGCATAATACATAAAAATAATTATGAGGATTATCATAGAACCCTAAAGTAGTCCACACCTTGAGAGAACTGGTGGACGAAATGGGAAGTGCCCCCTTACCCACTTGACTAGTTGAAAACCCATGTGAGAAAAGCTTCAAGTTACCCGTATGAGGCCCCATTCATTAATTTGATTGTGGGGTAATGGTCCATTGTCTAGTTTACTAGAAATACATACCTCTCCTAGGTAAGAATTGGTGAGTTTGTGAACAAAATCCTAGGAAACCATTTGGCATTAGGGCCAACTTGACTTTATCCATCATGTTCTAAAGAGCTCTCACAAAGTAACAAATTTTTCAGAGTCAAAACCTTGTTATTTGAATAAGGGGATATTCCATTAAAGTTGAAATCACATGTTATTCATCATGAAACTTACAAGGCATCACTTTGTCTTAGTTTCTACCTTGTCATAAGATAAGGTGAAACTCTGCCAAAGTTACGCTAAGTATTTTTCATCACCACTTGGTCTACTCCTTTGTTTTCTTGTTTCCCATTTGGGGAAAAAGAGAGCATACATATGTAGTGCTATCAAGATTGTGTCCACCAATTTTACACCCGATTACATCCTTCCTTATTGTGACTACGATAGTAAGTGTTGAAAGTGTGTTGGCACGTCTTCATATCTTTGATAGCCTTATCTTGATACCCATGTCAAGACTATCTTATTATAGTTAGGTTGTCTCATCATTAATTTCCTCTTGAGTTGTTACACTACTCACATCATATCAATATAGTTTTGATACTTACATCTTGTTTCCTTTATGAAACTTGATTTAAGTCTCTAAGTTGTATTATTACGTTGCTCGCATAAATATCAACTTCTTTCTATACTTAGACCTTTTTTATTCCAACATTTCCTTGAGTTTTGAAAAGTGTTTTCATTACGTTGTTTACATCATTCCAATACTATTTTGATACTAATATATTTCTTTTCCTAAAAATCTTGATTAACGTATCCAAGTAGTGTTGTTACACTGCTCACATTCCATTTTCAAGACTTGGACTTTGTTTGTGTTTAAACTTGTTTAAGTATACCTTGTTTGGAAATCACTTCAACACCATCTTAGTACTTAGGTATTGTTTATCCCAAACTCAATCTAAGTATTGATATTATGTTTTCATTATTGCACCAAACCTATCTTTGAGAACGTAGGGAGTAGTTATTCTTGTGATTGGATCTTGGTCTTGTACTTGATTGATTTGTCCTAGATAATTCTTACTATATGGTTCCATATCAGTGTGTCATTCTTTATTCTTTGGTATCCTTGATTCATATTGCCTTGATTCTTTGGATTTTCTACCATTTGACATTCTTTGTGACGATTTGACGTCATCATGCTACTTGGTTTTTCCTAGGGTCCATTTTAATCAACCTTAGTAAAAATTTCCCATTATGCCTCCTATCACAAGGATGGGGCATCAAATATTAGGGTCAAAACATTTTGTTAATGAAAATTTAAAACCTCTTTTTGAAGATAATAACATGGTTGACCATAGTGGTGATGAGGGGAAATCTCCTCGGAATGAATTTGAATTTGATCTCACCCACATGGATAACTTCTTATTCCAAAACAAGAATGAAGTCCTTATGTGTGTCATAGAATTAGGGGCTAAATTGCCACCTAAATTTTATCCTACTCTCCTCACAAACATGATTCATGGAGAGGAAGAAGTAGAGTGTCCCCTTTGCAATATTGATGAAATCCTAAACCCAAGACATGCTTCTACTTCCAACCAATAGAATGAGGAAGAAGTGCCTTCTCAAAATAATGGTGGTTATCACATCCTCGTTGTTAAAATTCATTGTGAGGATCATGAGGAACATGCCAATCATGAACAACCCCCTCCTCGTGAGAATCACAAAGAGACACAAAACCAAGAGGTTATAATAGAACAACAAATACAAGCTCTTACTTGTCAATTGGTGAGTTTAGCTTCACATGTCAACAAAGAGCCTATGAAGACTCCAAGATAAGAAAAACCTAGAGCTTCGTATCATGAGTTTTACACCAAAAATCCATGTCAAGAAAAACATAAAGAGGTGTATCATGAATTATACATAAATAATAAAGGTGGTGAAACATCTAGACTTAACCATGTATATATGCTTGCTTCACCTATGCATGGTCAAATATTCAACTAGGAATGGTTATATATGAAGAACACACTCACTTATTTATAAGAAGGAAATGTGGGACATAACAAGAAATACCAATTTGAGGAGATATTCCCATATCCATTTGATAGGGATATGTTGAGAACACCTTTCCTTATCACTTTGACTGTCCCAAGTTTGATAAATATAAAGGAAAAGGTGATCCACAGGACCATGTCAAAGACTTCTTTATGGCATGTCAAGAGGTTACTTATAGTGATAATTATCTTATTCACCTTTTCCCATGGATTTTAGGGGGAAAATCACTCAAATGTTTTTTACACATACCTAAAGGGTCAATCGCTACATGGCCGGAATTAGCATAAAAATGTTTGTGTCACTTTCCTTTAACATGGAAAATGACATCACCATGATAGACTTGTGTAATGTAAAACAAAGAAATAATGAAAACTTCTCTATTTTATTGCCACTATGGTGAGGGTTAGCTAGTCGCTTCCCTTGATCCATACCATAGAAACAATGGTTAGCATTTTTGTGCCTAATCTACACCCTGAGATTGATTTCCACTTACAAATGCATTATGGTAACACCTTTGAAGAGGTTATAGAAAAAGGAAGCCAAATCGAAAAAGTATTATTAACAAAAGGGACCTTAAAGCCCTTTTCAAGAGATAACCACGAATCAAAGCCTACGAGAAAAACCAAAATTCTTTCCAAATAAGAATAAAAATGTCGTAGGTGATGGCATAACTGATTCTAAACATATGTAGGTAGTTCAAAATAGTGCTCCTTTGAAAATTACCAAAGGAACTGTTGCACCTAAATTTAAACATCGCATGTTTACCCCTTTATTAGATTCTTTGTCTTCTATATTAAAACAATTAGACATGGTAAACATGGTTAAATTCCCAAACACCATACCTTATGAAGATGATGCACCAAAACCAACATGGTTTTGAGAAAATGAATACTGTGGGTTTCATCATGTTAGGGGTCATAATACTGATAAATGTCTAAAGTTGAAACACTTCATACAAGACCTAATTGATAGTGGAGAGGTAGAAATGGATTCCCATGACCTAACAAGTCTTCTAATCAACACTTGGGAATTTACAAGGAACCTTTCCCTAAGAATAACAAAGGGGAGAAAAATCTGGATCAAGGTCGGTCCTTCCAAAACAAGAATATTTTAGTGCCCACATTTTTATATCTCTAGTTATCTGTTGGTTCCTTTATGCATAGACATGTTTTGATTGAGACTTTGATAGATTTTGGACATTTTGCTATGTTATCTTATCCTCATGGACATTATGGTATTTTGGGCACGTAGCGCCAATTGGACTAGATTCGTATATTGATATAGTTCTTGTGATGTTGATGACACTAATAGGGGTACATGATAGTGATATTCATTGGTTAGATATTGTTTCTTGTGGTCGATTTGATTAATGATATAGTTTTCTGGATTTAATAATGGTAATCTCATGCTAGCCTAAGTGTATGTCATTGTAATCTTATCTGTGGATGATTCGTGGAAAACTATGTGTATAATTGTATGCATTGCACTATCAATTGTATAATAATGTTAGGACATTATAAGTTTGATTGAAATTGTGATGTGTAGATGATGTTATTATATTGGACAGATGCGGTTAATGTGTGCAATGAGTGTGCATGTGACAGGTGTAGGAGAGCATGGGTTTCAGGGAAGCTACGCAATTGTGCACGAGCGGCCCATAGGCTGAGTCCTAACCATGCTAGATGTTTGAGGCATTAGAATAGGTGTAATTATTTGGGCACCATGGGTGAACCCTCAATTGTAATGTATTTATGTCTTGCAAAATTAATTATGTTTAGGGTGTGTTTTATTAAGTAAACTAGTTTAGGGGTTTAATGATCTCATCTTAATTTAAGTGATGGTTTTGGGTTGTGTGTGTGTGTGTGTGTGTGTGTGTGTGTGTTGGTAGAAGGGATTGGGGACCACATGTGAACCTTGGGTGGACCCCACACCCTCTACCCTTGTGCCCAAGCATGCCAAACCGAAATTGGGTTATTTTGGGCATTTTTAGGGACCCTTTTGAGTTTGAGAATTCCTTAGCATGAAAATGGGCCCTTGGACCCTACCTAATAGGTAGGGGGCTTATTTCCAAGGTTTGGAGGGATTTTCCCTCCCATTTTTCCCATCACCATGTAAGATGGTTGGTTTGTGTGTAATTGTTAAAAGTTGCTCCACTTTTTTTATTTTAATTTTTAGTATTTTGGGTGATAAGGGTAAAAGGTGAGTTTACTTTTACTTATTTGGTTTTTGGAATCTTTGACTCTTGAGAGGAGAGGGGTGACACTTGTCACCTTCCCATTGGTGAGGAAACTTTTGGGTTCCTCTTCTTATTCTCCTCATGTGGAAGGAAGGGGTCTTCTTGGCTCATTTTTTTTTTTGGGAGAACTTGGGAGAATTTTGGGAGCTTGGAAGTTTTCTTAGACAAAGGGAAAAGCTTAGAGTCTTGGAAAGCATTGTAGAGGTAGGATTCTTAATCCTTTTCTTTCCTAGTTGTGCTTATCTTGTTAACTATGCATTGGTCAATAAAATGATGTGTGTGAAATGATGTGTTGTAAAGTTGTATGGTGAATGTAGTTTGTTTGTTTGTTCTTTGTTGTTTTCTTTTTTTTCTCTCCACCATCATTTGGATTGATGGTTTTTGGAGAATGTAGGGGAAGAGAGAGGGATTTCCCTCTCAAACCTCATAGTTGTTGGTCAAGCCATGAAGGTCCCTTCTCATCCCCTCAGATGGTTTGAGGTGGGAGGAAGGTTCATATGGCTTGAACCTTTCCCCATTCTTGGTGAGGAAACCCTTTTGGGTTTGAAAATCCTCCCAAGAAGGATTTCTATGACATAAAGGAGGAATAAGGAGGATGAATGATTAGGAGGAATAAGGAGTTTGTAAACATGCTTTTGTTGGTGCTCCTATGGTTGGACACCTTTGATTTGGGCATCCTATTTCTTCTCTTCCCCCTTTGTGAGGTTGACCTTGTTCTCCTCATGTTGTTGTTTTACCATGTGTGGTATGTCTAAGTGTTTAAATGGTCTTATGTAATTCTTGTTGTGTTTTATCCCCATTTTACTTGTGCACATTATGTAAGTTTGTTCCTCTCTCCCATGGGCTTGGGGGAGGCTAGCATGACTTCCAACCATGGAAAGGCATGTGATGATGCCTATTGGTTGGGTGGTAAACAAGCCTTGTCTCTTATTTCAGCATCCTTGGAAGAACACTCAAGTTTGGAGATAGTTGGAGCCTCTTTGCCATCTTGGTCCTCTTGGTCATCTTCATCTTTTGAGGGCATTACTTTCATTTTGTAAATAAATGTGGCTTTGTGAAGTTTTACCTTCTTGTAAATACCTATTTTTGTACTTGTTGCTACTTGTAAACTTTAGTCATTACTAAGGAAGTTTTTCCTTCATTATTGCAAGAATCTTGTAATATTATCATTTTGAAATCATAATGAAACCATGAGCCCTTTTTATTTCAATGTCTTCATTTGGAGGCCTTGTTGTTTATAAATATGAAAAAAATGTAGTTATGCATTGTACATTAAATCTGTAATTTTTAGTTGTGTCTACTTTTCAAGTTTTGAAAAAAAAATCTATGAAATGGCATATGTGTATTTTTTTGAAAATAAATATGAACTTTATAAGTTAAGCACTCTTTTAAATCTGCATTTTTTTATGGCATCACATTTGGTATCAGAGCATGGTTCAAACACATGGAATCTTTGGGTAATTTTTGTTTTAGTTATCTTATTGCTTTGTTAAAAAAATAATAATAAATAAATTTTTGTAACTTTTTTTTGTAAAGGAAAGTTGTTTATTGGAAGGAGGCTTTAGTACTATAAGAAAATCTTTGTTTTTTTTTCTTTCTTGTTGTTGGATCTCCCTCTTGTAGAAATCTGCATTAATTATTTAGCTATTTTCATTGAAGGAAAGTTAGTGTTATAGGGTTGTAGGATTTATTGAAATGATTCTATTAGTTGGTTTATAATAGTGTATCTTGTAGTTGGTAGTATTAAACAAGGAAATGAAAACAAATTTTATATATATACATTTTTTTGGTTCCTAACTTATGACTATATTTTTCCTAGAATAAAAAAAAAAATAAAATAAATAAAATAAAAATAAAAAAAATATATATATATATATATGTATATATATAATAATATATATATATATATATATATATACCGATTTAAATTAGAAAATATTATACATATTATATATATATATTGTATATTATATAGTATATTATATATATATATATATATATTTATATATTTACATACTAAATAATATATGGATTCAAAAAAATGTATATATATATGGTTGTTTTTTAATATTAAAAAAGTAAATAAAATAAAACAAAATAAAAAAAAATAAATAATAATAAAAAATTTTTTTGGGGGGGGGGGCGAACCCCAACCCCCCGCGCACCGGTCCGAACCCCCAACCCCACACCCACGACCCCCCACCCCACATACCCCTTTCCTCCCATGACCCCCGCCCCCACGGCCCTCGTACTCCCACGACCCCTACCCACCCCCTGCACCCTGCACACCCCACACACACACGCGCGACCCCCCCCCCCCACCCCGCGCCCCGTCCCCTTGCCCCCATGTCCCCACTCCCCACCGTCCACCTGTCCATTGCTCCCCCCCCTGTTGTCGCCTTTGCCTCCTCCCGACGGCCACCACTTCTCCCAATGGCCACCACACCCACACCGACCCCTCATCTCCAGAAAAAAAAACAATAAATAAATAAAAACCGCCTCTCACCAAAACCGTGACCTCACAAAGGCTAGATAAAACAAAACAAAAAAAAGGGCCAACAAATATAGTTTACGCCCGCCACAAACTCTATATTTTTTTATACATATCTTCTCCCATTCGGGATACATAAAAGGAATTGCAGAAAGATAAATATAAATATGTGTGTGTATGTGTAAACAAACTCTCAGGCATTTTGTCTTCTTAAAACAAAAAAAAAAGAAAAGGGCAAATACACACACAACCACTCCATGAAACCAAGCTTCCATAGCTCCTCCACCTGCACAAGATGAAACAAAGAAAACAAAATGAGAGGAAATGGCATGGGAAAAGAAAGCTAAAAGAGAGAAAAGAAAACATAGAGAAATTTAGGGCAACTTTAGGGTAAGTTGAAATCAAGGGCCAAGATTGGATTTGATCCTAGGGCTCTCCTTCAACCCTACTTTTCCTTAAAACATGACATTTTAATGGGTTTGGAAAATAAGTTAAGAGGGGTGTGTGGGTAGACTAAATAAATTAAAAGGGGAAAGATTATTTATTTTCTAGGGGTGTAGATTTTTAATCATGACCCTAGGGAGCTTAATAGAGTAAAATAATTAAATTATTGTTGGGATAGTGTTAATTTATTTCGGGAAAATTAATAATTATTATAAATTAATTATTAACGGGAAGGGGCATTACATCTGGTGTTACATTATATAATGATAATAATAATAATAATAATAATAATAAAAACACTTCTAGCAACGTTTAAAAAAGTTTATAAAACATTTTTTTATCTCAGGTTCTGGATGGCACCCAAGAGGGGACGATCGGCTCGAGGCTCGGGACATAGTGCACATATGCGGGAGCCACCAGCCCCCGATTTTGGGCCTCAGATATTAGAGACCCTGTAGTAGCTGATAGGCATCATGCGGCAGAGCCTTCCACCATGCGGCAGAGCCGTAAGAGGAGGAAATTCAGTTGGGAGATGAGGAGTTGATTGGCAAGGACGCACATTTAGAGCCACCTGAGCATGATACCCCGAGACGAGAGAGGTCATGCAGCCCTTCCATACTTGGTGGGAGGATGGCCTCATTTCATCGCAGCTGATCACATAGCTTCGAGGGACCTTTTGGAGGTAAGGGACCCCTTTCACTTATTATACCACATCGCTAGGATTGAGACACAGGTAGTGTGATTCGAGACCTTCTTCACCTTCAGCCACCTACTTTTATTGGTTCAACAGATGGCTTTGGGGCGAGTCCGGCTCCTTAGCCTAGATAGCTACTTTGGCTTGCACTCTCGAGAGCAATGTCAAAGCAGTTCACCATACACCTCCTCCGAGATGTAGCAGGCATTTGGTGGAGGAATGAGGAGTGGAATCTCCATTTGACTCGAGATACAATGACCTAGGAGTTGTTTGAGGAGCGATTCAGGGCCCGGTATATGTCAGAGCATTTTGTGAGAAGAGGATGATGAGTTTCATGACTTATGATAGGGCTCTGGCACAGTGGCTTAGTATGAGAGTAGGTTCTTGGATCTCTCTTGTAGTATGTAGACTACCCGCAAGATGAGAAATTACAGTAAACAGTTCATTCGGGCTCGAATGCAAATATAGCCTGGAGCTATTAGGATGTTATCTCCTCCCACGCTTGAGAAGGCCATTGAGAAGGCCTACTTGGCTGAGGAGAATAGGACCAAGGCACAGGAGCACCGAGATAGAAACAAGAGCAAGTTCCAAGACAGGATTCAGGAATTTTAGAGTTAGAGGACATGGGGTGTAGTACCACCCCCTAGAGGAGGATTTTGGTCTTCTCCAGCAGCATCAAGAGCTCCACCACACCCATCGCAACAGACACAGCATCAGGGACATCAGCATTAGAGGGGTAGATAGACTCAAATTTTTTAGCAAGGTGGATCTAGAGGTGGTTTTGGTGGATCTCGAGATAGGAGGCCGGGTACTCATCACTCACAACAAGCCCGCTTAGCAAGCAGCGTCTGCTAGGGTTGGACCGGTAGGTTTAGTTCACCATAGTACAGGAGGGACCCCATCTCAGAGGGGCATAGGAGGATGTTTTATTTGTGGGGCTCTAGACCATTATGTGCGTATGTGTCCACACAAGCCCACTACTATGGATATGTAAAGAGATCCTAGATCCGAGTAGATGGTGGGTGACGTGGGCGTGCCCATCGTGTGTATATGCAGTGGTTGACAACCACCAAGCTAAGCATCATGTCACAATCATTGAGATGACAGGTACTATCAGGGGTATTTCCATCTCAAGTACTTTTTGATTCAGTGCTTTGATTCTTTTGTATCTCGTTCGTAGTAGACCAAAGTGTGGGTTAGTGGTGGCTAGGTAACCAGATATTTGGGCAGATTGAGTTGGCCTCTAGGGCTAAACTCATCATGGACTCGTATGTGGAGAGTTGTGTACTTGATTTGGGAGTCTTCTCCACTACACTTGACCTCTGAGTTATTCCTTTAGGATCCTATGTAGTGTTGGGTATGGATTGGCTCGAGGCTCATCGAGCCAAGATGGATTGCAGAAAGAAGTTCATTGAGTGTTAGGATGATCTTGGTAGTGCAGTTGTGATTTTAGGGATGCAGAGACCTATTTCCTTGCATATGATCTCAGCTAAGCAACTCAAGCGGAGCATACGTAAGGGATGCTAGTTGTTTTCTATCACTATCAGTGATCATTCAGATAGTACTCCAGAGCATTCACCCCTTGATGATCACGTAGTTTTAAGGAGTATGCAGATGTGTTTCTAGGAGAGCTTCTAGGTTTACCACCTAGTAGGGAGGTGGATTTCACCATTGACTTAGTGCCTGGCTCCACACCAATTTCTAGGGCACCCTATCAGATGACAAATTCAGAGCTTCTTGAGCTCAAGATTTGGTTAGAGGAGATGTTAGAGAAGGGTCTCATTCGACCTAGTGTATCTCCTTGGGGAGCACTAGTTATATTTGTGAAGAAGAAGGATGGTTCTCTCAGGCTTTGTGTAGACTTTAGATAGCTCAACAAAGTCACAATAAAGAACCATTACCCACTCCATAGGATTGATGACTTGTTTGATCAGATGTAGGGAGATAGAGTGTTCTCCAAAATCGATCTCAAGTCAAGGTATCATCAATTGCGCATATCAGATGTAGATATTCATAAGACAACTTTTTGCACACGTTATGGGCATTATGAGTTCACTGGTGTCCCCTTTGGTTTGACCAATGCCCCAGACTATCTTCATGAGCCTCATGAATGGAGTTTTCAGGACCTTCCTAGATCACTTTGTCATAGTGTTCCTCAATGATATTTTGATATATTCTTGTTCTGAGGAGGAACACGAGGAGCATTTAAGATAGGTGCTTCAAATTTTGAGAAAGTAGAAGTTGTTTAGGAACTTGGAAAATGTAGCTTCCTTTTCAGACAGAGATTTAGTACTTGGGGCACATTATTTTAGGAAAGGGTATCTCTGTAGATCCCTCTAAGATTCAGGCTATCATGGATTGGCCAGCACCCACATCAGTCACTGAGGTGAGGAGCTTCATGGGTTTAGCAGGGTATTACCACAGGTTTGTGCAGGAATTTTCTAGGATTGCTCACCCTATTACCTCCCTTCAGAGGAAAGGGAAGAAGTTCGAATGGTCAGAGAAGTGTGAGTAGGCCTTCTAGCTACTTAAGGAAAGGTTAACCACGGCACCTATCTTAGCAGTTCTAGACCCGACAGAGGATTTTGTTGTTTGCACTGATGCATCACTAGAGGGTTTGGGAGTAGTTCTTATGTAGGAGCGTCGGGTGATTGCCTTTGAGACACGTCACACGCCATGCGTTTGATTGCAACAAATGGTGAAGGGCGCACTTTGGGCCAAGAGCAAGCTTAAAGAATACGAGCTTAACTATCCTACTCATGACTTGGAGCTTACAATAGTTGTTCATGCACTTGTGTGTTGGTGACATTTCCTTTTGGGTAGACCTTTCATCTTGAGGACGGATCATTATATCTTACAACATATCTTCTCTCAGCCGAACCTCAATGCTCGTCAACGACGTTGGATGGAGTTCCTATGTGAGTATGACATGGAGGTATAGTATATCAAAGGAAAGGAAAATGTTGTTGCAGATGCACTTAGTAAACGACAACATGTGCTTGCTTTTTGACACTGACGGCATCAGATTTGAGAGGCAAGATACTTGAGCATCTTCCAGAGGACGAGTTTTATGAGGGTGCTAGGCAGATGTTGGATTCTCGTGGTTCTTTTGAGGGTAGATATTCGGGATGCATGTTAGATTCTCGATGGTTTTCTTTGGTTCCATAGGCGCATTTATGTTCCTAAGGCATGTGATCTACGTAGTTTCATCCTTATGTAGTTTCATCATCGAGGCCCCATCACGCAGCACATCCATGAGTGAAGAAGATGCATGCTGATTTGAGAGAGTTATATTATTGGTCGGGCCTTCATCGGGACATAGCATATTTTTTAGCATGTTGCCTTGAGTGTCGAGAGTCAAGGCAGAGCATTCTCATCCTGCAGCAGACTCTTATACCCTCATGACATTCCAAAGTGGAAATTAGATGTGATCTCCATAGATTTTATAGTAGGACTCCTTATGTCCTCTTATCGTCATGATGCCATCATGGTCACTGTGGATAAGTTGACCAAGGTTGCACATTTCTCGCCAACCAAGGTTACCTATAATGCACATGCCATCACCAAAGTGTTTATGGAGGACATTGTTAGATTGTATGGGATCCCGAAGATGATCATCAATGACAGAGACACCATCTACACATCAGTTTTCTGGACTTCTTTTCAGGATGTTGTGGGTACACATTAATTTTAGTTAGGCATATCATCCAGAAATAGATGGGTAGACAGAGAGAGTTAATAAGGTTCTTGAGAACATGTTGAGGATGTATGTGATGGACCAGCAGAAGAAGTGGGAATATTATTTGCATTTAGTTGAGTTTGCCTACAACAATAGTTATCATAGCTCTATTGGCATGACACCCTATCAGGCGTTGTATGGTCGACCTTATAGGACACCGTTGAGTGGGTTAGACTGGATGACAGGATTATTTTGGGGCCATCTTATCTTAAGGATTTAGAGTAGTAGGTTATTCTCATTTAACATCTTGAGTAGGCTAGAGCATGCCAGAAGGCATATGTAGACACCAAGAGGATTGACCGTCACTTCTCAGTGGGTGACAAAGTCTTCTTGAGAGTTCGTCCGCATAAGAGTCTAATCCATTATGGAAAGGGTTCTAAGCTATCACCTCATTTTGTGGGGCCTTTTGATATTCTTGAGGTCATCGGTCCAGTTTCCTATCGTCTAGCTTTGCCACCATGCCTTGCATGGGCCCACGATGTTTTTCATGTTTCTGTACTTCATAGATATGTACCAGATGTTTCTCATGTTTTGGATTGGTCAGCATTACAGGTAGAGGATGGAGGGTAGTGGAGATTGGAGCCCGTACACATACTACAACACCGAAAGTTGGTCCTTTAGGGTCGAGATTTGGACCAGTTAGAGTGCAAAGTGGGACCGATATGACGAGTCATCAACAACCCGGGAGGATGCTACACCACCGAGGGCTAAATATCCCTATCTCTTCCAATGACCTCTAGGAGGAAGTCTAATTATAGGAGAGGGGGATGTAGTGCCCACATTTTTATAACTCCAGCTTATCTGTTGGTTCCTTTATGCATAGACATTTTTGATTAAGACTCGATAGATTTTTGACATTTTGCTATGTTATCTTATCCTCATGGACATTATGGTATTTTTGGGCACGTAGCACCAATTGGACTAGATTCATATATTGATATAGTTCTTGTGATGTTGATGACACTAACAGGGGTACATGATAGTCATATTCATTGGTTAGATATTGTTTCTTGTGGTCGATTTGATTAATGATATAGTTTTCTCGGATTTAATAATGGTAATCTCATGCTAGCCTAAGTGTATGTCATTGTAATCTTATCTCGTGGATGATTTGTGGCAAACTATGTGTATAATTATATGAATTGCACTATCAATTGTATAATAATGTTAGGACATTATAAGTTTGATTGAAATTGTGATGTGTAGATGATGTTATTATATTGGATGAATGTTAATGTGTGCAATGAGTGTGTAAGGTGACAGGGTATAAGAGAGCATGGGTTTGTGGTAGCTACACAATTATGCATGAGTGACCTATAGGATGAGTCCTAACCATGCTAGATGTTTGAGGCCTTAGAATAGGTGGAATTATTTTGGCACCATGGGTGAACCCTCAATTGTAATGTATTTATGTCTTGCAAAATTAATTATATTTAGGAGTGTTTTATTACATAAACTAGTTTAGGGGTTTAATGATCTCATCTTAATTTAAGTGATGGTTTTGGGTAAGTGTGTGTGTGTGTTGGTAGAAGGGATTGGGGACTATGTTGTTGCAAATCAAAGCATCACCCCTGGATGTTGATCGTTTCTAGTTTGATTATACTTAAGCATCCAAAGGTGATTGCACAACATTGAATCCTTTCCCCAAGTGTGGGACTTGCAAAATGAGAAAGGAATATCTAGTTCAGAGGCTAGTTCCTCAATTCCTCTAGTCAGATTTATCACTTACAAGTTGCATAGGTCTATATTCCTAATCCTACCCTAAATTCCAAAAAAGAGAGACGAAATAGAGAATTCGCAGATAAACTAAAACTAATGCTAATAGGTGATGCACCAAAGGAGTGGTGAGCATTTCTCACTTCTGCAGATTGACACAATTCATAGAGTGCAACAAAAAAAAACATGCACAAACTGATAGCTATAATGAAGAATCAGAAATTAGTCAAACAACACTAGCAGAGGATAGAAGATTAATCACAAGGCCTGTATTTTTATTTTAACATCAAAATCACTTGCATTACAACACCTGGAAGGCAAAAATGAGTTGTAGTTCTTAGAAAAGGTCTGTTATTCCACCAAAATCACTTTCAAGGTGAGAGAGGGGACCTGCAATACACAAAAAATGTTCAACCCTTGAAAATGAGCCAAAACTGGCTTTTACAGTGCAAGGGATGAGCCCAGGAGAGAGAAACATGGGAAAACATGGAAGGGATTCAACCATTGACCAAAATGCATTCAAAACAGCATGGGCATCCTTATAGACCCATCTCCTAAAATTTTTAGCCATGCTGGGAGAGAATGCGAGCCATTCTTCATTAAAAACGGTGGTTGAAACGTCATTTCTATCCATGACCACACACGCCGAGGTGGTTTTCAATTTTATCTCTCCAAAATCCATAAAAATTGAAAAATTACCCGGAATCATGTAGATAATTTCACCATCTTTCCATTGATATAAATAACGTGAAAACTAAGCTCTAGATCGAAAGATATGGCCATTTGAAGTTTTAGGGCAAAAAGGGCCAAATCGGGTTCGGTGGGCAAAATTCGATTTTTTTCACCTTTTTGGTCATTTGGAAAATTTTCCAAAATTCCCCCATGTTCGCCATTCCAGCTGCCATGTGGCACATTTCTATTGGGCATGGGCCCATCCTGCTTCATTTTCCTTCGCTTTTGTCTTTGGAAATTTTTCCAAAATTCCCTCGCCAGCTAAGCGGTCGGCGAGTTTGGGACACGTGGCAAGCCCCAATTGGACACGGGCCTGTCTTTCCTCTATTTTCTGCGGGTCACTTGATTCATTTCTATCCTAATCACATGGCATAACCCCATTGGGTGTGGGTTTTCCCTCTTAAAATTTCACTCACGGGCTTTCCTCTCTAAATTTTCCTTTATTTTCTCCTTGGGAAAATTTCCCAAATTCTCCCCTTACTCCGCCACTCCAGGACACGTGGTGACATATTACGGGCTGCGGGCCTGTCGCAAGCATCCTCACCTTTGCACAAACACATTGGGAAAAAATCCCAATTTCCTCCTACACTCCGCCATTCCAGGCTCCGGTGACACGTGGCGAGATATAATTGGCTGGCACGGGCAGCGGGCCTAAACTCTCTTCATTGAAGTTTGGCGAAACACTTAGTCAAAAATCCAACTTCTCCTCCGCCCTCCACCATTCCGGCTCCATAGGACACGTGGCACGTTTCTATTAGAGTGGGATTTCCCTCCAAAATTCCATGTGCCAACACTTAGCCAAATTTTTCAAATTTTCCCCCCTAGACACGTGGCGTTACCTGATTGGTCGGCGGGCCTGCAGGAAAAATATTTCCTTTTGAAAAATTTTCCAAAACACTTAGTAAAAAACCAAGTTCTCTCTCAACCCGCGCCACTCTAGGACACGTGGCGGCATCTCATTGGCTGCGGGCCTTGAAGGGGAAAATTTCCCACAAAAACTCCGCCGAGCCATAACTTCAAAAATACATGGAGTTAGGAGGAAAACTTTACCTTTTTGGAAAGCTGAGAGAGAGCTCTATCCAATGGTGTCATTTCCAGAAGGTTTTGAGTGCCTGAAAAGCAAAAAAATTATGTCTGAGGCACAAGAGAGGGAAGAATGAGAGGAGTTAGCCACAAAAATGAGTAGGGGGCACATTTTGGATAACAATTTTGGCAACTCGAGGGTCATTTTCTGTTGGATGAAATTACCGGTTACACCAAAGCAATCCATTTGGCATGGAGTCATCATTTTCTCTGTTTGATACCCGAACTGACTAGAACATTGCAAGGAGGAAGATGGAATATCACCTGATGGAGTAAGGCCTGTAAACACATTCCCAGGAACAACAAGCTTGTGCCAAAGCACTTAGGGAAAGCAAAACTAACCTACAACAAAACAATGTGCACAAGCACTTGGAGGAATGAGAAAACTAAACTAATATGTACAAGGTGGAGTATTTCCTTCAGTAGCAATGCTTCAGATGGATTCCATTGACTGGAATCTACAGTTCTTTGCCATCCAATGAAGACAATTGGAAGGCATTATTGTCCTTACACTTTGTGACCATGTATGGGCCACTCCAAATGGCATCAAATTTTGAATGCCTTCCCGGTTTTTCTCTATCTGCATCCCATTTTAACACTAGATCTCCAACTTGGAAAGACATATTCTTGGCCTTTCTATCAAAGGTATTCTTTATCAAAGCTTGATCCTTCTCCATTGCTTGGGATGTCTGATTCCCGATTTCTTGGAGCTCCATCAATTCTGCATATCTGAATTCCATGGGTTCAAACTCCAACAACTCCAACTATTTCATGAGTTCCAATGTTGGCAACTCAAGTGATATGGGCAAGATTACCTCTCTTCCATAAACAAGCTTGAACGGAGAGTTACTTGTAGATCTTTTAGGAGTTATCCTATCAGCCCATAAGGCTGATTTCAATTTGGTATGCCAAGACCTCTGATTCTCATGAAGAGTCCTCCTAATGATCCTCAACAATTTCTTGTTTGTAGATTCAGCACTGGCCATTACCTTCGAGGATAATATTTCGATGAAGTACTTAGATAGATTCCATTCTTGACAGCCCACTTAGTCACCTTGGATCAATGAATGCCAATGCATTATCTGATATTATTGTAGCTGGTATGCCAAATCTGGTTGCTATTCCCTCATAGAATTCTAGGATGCTAGATTCATTTGCCTCTTTGAGTGCTACTGCTTCAGTCCACTTAGTGAAGTAATCTATGGCTGTTAAAATCCACTTGTGCCCTTGGCTTGAATTGGGATTAATGACTCCAATGAAGTCTAAACCCCATTGCATGAATGGCTGGTCAACTAAAATTGGATGCAATGGAAGGGCAGCTAGCCTCTCTTTACCTGTGAAGAATGCACAATTCTTGCACCTCTTGATCCATGCATAACAATCATTGAAAATCTTGGGCCAATAATAACCAGCCCTCATGATCTTTAGAGCTATCACTCTTGGTGCAAAATGACCACCAGCTGGTCCACCATGGAACTCTTCCAACACCCTATGAATCTGATTTGTACCAATGCATCTCAGCAGTACTCCATTCACATCCCTTTTGAACAAAACACCATCAACAAGGGCATATGGGACAGCCTGCAATCTGAAGTGTCTTCTTTGGGTCTTGTTCATCTCTGGAGGGCATAGGCATGTGCTTAGGAAGTGCATTATACTTTGGGTCCAGCAAGGAGTGGGGACACCATTATTTTCCTCTTGAGTGCTTCCTTGCTCATGGCTGTCTTGCAACACCAAAACAACCTCCTTCTCATTGCATGCTTCCTTTTGTTTTCTTAAAATCAGCTACTCACACAATCCTTTTCCTCTAACCAACTTGGTGACCTTGATCTCTATGTCATATTCCATGACACGAGTAATCCAACCTGCTCTCTTTTCATTCAACTCTTTATTGAGGAGGAAGTCTTTAACCCCGCATGAGAAACCAACAATTGAACCTTGTTGTTTGAGACTAAATGCTTGAACTTCTTCAAGCTTCTGATTAGTGCAAGAACATGCTTCTCAATGAAAGAATATCTCACCTCATAGTCCTCCAGGATTTGGCTGAAGAAAGAAATTGGATGCTCATCATTGTCCTTGTTCTGCTGTACCAAAATTGTAGAAATAGTATCATCACCCCCAAATGCATAGAGGATGAAATCCTTGGAGAAATCCGGGTTGATGAGAGTTGGTGCTTGAGAGATGGCTTCTTTGATTGCTTCAAAATTTCCTTGCCTTCTGCTATCCATTTGAAAGCCATGCTTTTCTTTAACATCTTGGTGATAGGCTTGAAAAGGGCTACAAAATTTGGGACAAACCTCTGAACAAAATTTATTCTCCCAAGAAACTCTGGAGGGCCTTCTTGTGGCTTGGCAATGGTAGTGATCTTATGGCTTCAACTCTTTTGGATCAATTGTTAATCCCTCTTTTGAGACAATGTGACCAAGGAGCTTTCCTTCATGAGCTAAGAAAATACATTTTTTAGGATTCAAGGACACTCCAAATCTTCTGCACCTTTGGAACACTTGTCTCAAATGAGAGAGGTGGTCTGCTGTATTTTTTGAAAAAATAGTGATATCATCAAGATATATTAGCACTATGTTGTTAATCAAACCTTTGAACGCCATGTCCATTTCTCTTTGGAAGGTAGCTCCAGCGTTGGACAGCCCAAATGGAATTTTCCTGTATGCATAAGTTCCCCATTTGGTTGTAAAGGCTATCTTGAACTGATCCTCTTCCTTCACCATAATCTGATTATACCCTGAATAGCCATCAAGTAATGAAAACCTCTCGGAGCCAGCAACAACTTGTAAAATCTGCTCCATGGAAGGAAGTGGGTAATGATCCTTAAGAGATGCTCTATTCAAATCTCTGAAGTCAACACACAATCTGATTTCCCCACTCTTCTTTCTGACTGGAACCAAGTTGGCAACCCAACTAGAATGCTTGATAGGGAATATGATTCTTGATTCTATCAACTTATCCAATTCTTTCCTCATGAGAGGCTCCATGTGTGGATTGACTAGCCTTTGTTTTTGCCTGATGGGTTTAGTACTTGGGTCCAATTCAATGGTGTGTTAAGCTAACTTGGGATTGAAACCTTTTAAATATTCATAGCTCCAAGCAAACACATCAAGGAATTCTTGAAAAAGTTGTATGAACTCATACCTTTCTTGCTCAGTTGTCATCTTACCAATTTGGAGTGATTTGCTTCCTTCTACCGAGATGGACATTGAATCTTCTCCCTTCGCTTGGATGTTTGCTTTCTCCTTCCTAAACTGATCATTAGGATTGAAAATGGACTCCAAAGTAATAAGTCCCTTTGGTAGTTTGTTGGTTCTTAGTTGCACCACTTGGTCACCATACTTCTGCTCCAACTTTTCCTGATTTTTGGCTAAGAACTCAGCCTCTTCTTGCAAGAAATGGATGATTTGCTGATCATTTTCAAACACTTGCCAACTTGCATTGTTGTCAAAGCATGAAGGCCTCACAATCACATGGATGTTTGGTTGTATCTTATCTTTTTGAATGCTTTCAACAACGTCAAAGGCTGCCCCTAATCGCTGCAAGCCTATCACAAGCAGCTTGGTTCTCTTTTCTAGGAATGGATTTTATGCTAAAGCCCTCAAAATCTTCAATGAGGTCCCACACCTGTTCTTGTAGCATTTGAGTAGATTATTCTTGATAACATGCTGGCCCTTAACTCGGTTGATAATCAACTCATTGTCACCAAATACTTGCAAGTTCTTTATCCTTCTCTTGATTGACCAATGAAATCTTTGTATCAAAGCTTCATATTCAGCAGTGTAATTAGAGCATGCAAACTGGAATCTAAAAGCTGAATAATACTTAACTCCTTGAGGTGAAACCAGCATGGCTCCCCCTCCTGCACCTTGTCTACTCCTTGACCCATCAAAAAAAACTGCCATACCTCATTTTCATCCTTATGGTCTGGCTTGGTGATGCTAGGAATAGGCTGATTTTATTCATGCATGCAATAGACTCCTAGCTCAGATTCTTCTATTTCTTGATAAGGATCAAAAGCATGCACCTTGTTTGCCCATTCATCAAGGGTTAGATCTGGGATACTTCCAACCTTGGTGTCAGCTTCATCAGTGCTTGGGTGATCTTCTTGATCAAACGCTGAACAATTGGCATTGATTTGGCTTGGAGTGTAAGGCTCAATGTGAAAGTTTGCAATAGGTTCAGATCTGATTGTGGCCTTAGTTCCATATCTAGTTCTGAACAACATGTGTGACCAATCAGTAGATAAGTAACCTCCAATCTTGGTTGTGAAATCCCTTGACAAACATAGGGCAAAGAGTGGTGGAAGGTCTATTACTGAGACATCTTGCAAAACAACCACGTTGGGACATGCATGCAAAGTAAGACTCAAGTTTTTAATCACTCCAATCAAGTTGTTATTCTTGTTGTTCCATCCAATTGCACTACCCCTTTGGATATGGTTTCATACTGAATTCCCAACTGATCAGCTATTTGCTTGGGCATTACTGAACTACTTGCTCGGAATCAATCATGCAATTGTGTACTAATTGATTTCTAATGATCAATGAAACATAGAATGGAGGGGGCTTCAACATTTTACCTTGTTGTCCTCCATGATTCCCCTCAGGCTGGGCAACATTTGTGAGCACCTTCTCTTGCATTTGGACTTGCTGATTTGAAGTTGACCAGTCCTTCATGGCAGCTTGTAGCAAATCTCTTTGGCCTGGGATAGATAGTGATTCCCACATTGATATGTTTACATTTGTCTTCTTCATCTGATCAATGATATTGAATGGAGATGAAGTATCCCTTTGCTGTCCCTTGGCCTACACATTCATTCCTATGTATGGGTAGCAACAATTGGCATTTGAGCTGGCTTAGGAACTGTTTTAGGCAGTCCTTGCATGTTTGGGATTGCATTTTGCTTGCCAATAGTTTGTGGAGTGATGGAAGGTTGTGAATTACTTGGAGCTAATGGCTGTTCTTCACCCAAATTTCTCCTTTTTGATCTTGTGTTGGCTGCAACACTTTGGGAAACCGTTTGATTCATGCCACAAAAATATTCTTCCTGTCAGTTTACAAGTGTGGTATCATTTGGAGCTGATTGCTGCTGGAATGTTTCTTGTTGCTGGTCATTTCTTTGACTACCTTCACCCTCCACACCAGTTTTTGTCACCATTAATGCTTGATTCAAGGCACCGTTGAAGCACATGGACTAGTTATGAGGTTCATTGCATGGGAAACACCAATCATACTCTTGAGCTATATTGTTTTGTACTGGCACTAATGCTTTAGAGGCAGATGTAGCATTGGGATTATAGGACTGAAATGGTCTATTGGCAGGAGGCCTCACTTGATTCAAATTTGCAGCTGGGTTGGGTGGTCTTTGGGGTTGATATGGCTGCTGTTAGGTTGAGCTTGGGGGGAAAGAAGGTCTAAAACTTTGGGCTTTTACCTCTTGAGTGTAACCAGCTCATTGCCTAGATTTTCAGAGTTTGCTTCATGACTTCTTGAATTTTATTTGAGGCACTAGAAGATGAAGTAGAAGCTTCATTCGAATTATGATTTCTAGGAGTGGGAATAGGAGCTAAATTAGGCATTTGATTAGTATTTGGGCTCTCTAAACTTGGAAACAATGGCATTGGGGTCTAGGAGCCAACTTGCCAACTTGAATCAAACAATTTTCAGCTCTAATGGCAATGCTATAAGCAATGGGAATAGTTGTGCCTCCCATGGATTGAATTAACATAGAAATATCAGAATTTAAAGCTTTAAGGTAATAAAGGAAAGAACCTTCTGCTGTTGGTCTGATTGCCACTGGAATTCTCTCTCAAGTCCTTTGAAATCTGAAATTAAAATCACCACCGCTCATTGGGAGCTCTCTTGATGGTTGTCAGCTGCTCCAAAAGGGACAAGTTGTCTCCCTTTTCTCCAAATTGCTCATGGAGGGCTATACATAGCTGATTCCAATTTTGAATAGAACCCTAGGCAAGACTCCTAAACCATTGCAAAGCTTTCCCTTTGAATGAAGATGCCAACAATTTGATAAAGCAACTTGCATCTCATTGATCTCATGGATTGCACAAATGTTAGCAATATCCTTGACATGATCACCGTGGAGTGGTATGATTTTCTCCAGTGAAGTATGGAATGTTCTTCAATGTTGCAACTGGGATTGGATTTTGTGCATTGAGAGCAAGTGGGCTCTTTGCCAGGTGAAATTGACATAGGGGTTATTTTGTGCCATTCGATTGGCCTTAGAACCCTTGTTGATTGACTAAAGGGCCTACCAGGTGGAGGAGTTGAGAGAGTTCTATTTGGTGGAGATAGAGACCTTTGAATCCTCCTCCCTCTTTTCCTTCTTCTTGGAGATAACTTCAGATATTCAAACAACACCTCTTCTTCTCCAACTCTTGACCTTGTAGTGATTCTTCTCATGAGTTTTCAGGTCTGCACTACTAAAACCAGCTGATTCTTCTTCCTTGGAGTCGCCAGATGTGTAATTTATAGCTCTTTTAAAGAAAGAAACTTGCAACAAATGCACATCAATTTTGTTGTAATGAAGATGAAGACTTCTAAGGTCCCACCGGGCGTGCCAAAACTATTGTTGCAAATCAGCAGCACCCCTGGATGTTGATCAGGTTTCTAGTTTGATCATACTTAAGCATCCAGTGTGATTGCACAACATTGAATCCTTTCCCCAAGTGTGGGACTTGTAAAATGAGAAAGGAATCTCCAGTTTAGAGGCTGGTTCCTCAATTCCTCTAGTCAGATTTATCACTTACAAGTTACAGAGGTCTATATTCCTAATCCTACCCTAAATTCCAAAGGAGACAGAGATAGAGAATGTAGATAAACTAAAACTAATGCTAATAGGTGATGCACCAAAGGAGTGGTGAGCATTTCTCACTTCTGCAGATTGACACAATTCATAGAATGCAACAAAAAAACAACATGCACAAACTGATAGTTGTAATGAAGAATCAGAAATTAGTCAAACAACACTAGCAGAGGATAGAAGATTAATCACAAGGCCTGTATTGTTATTTTAACATCAAAATCACTTGCATTACAACACCTGGAAGGTAAAAATGAGTTTCAGTTCTTAGAAAAGGTCTGTTATTCCACCAAAATCACTTTCAAGGTGAGAGAGAGGACTGTAATACACAAAAATGTTCAACCCTCGAAAATGAGCCAAAACTAGCTTTTAAAGGTAAGGGACAAGCCCAAAAGAGAGAAATGTGGGAAAACATGGAAGGGATTCAACCATTGACCAAAACACATTCAAAACAACATGGGCATCCTTACGGACCATCCCCTAACATTTTTAGCCATCTTTGGGAGAGAATGCGAGCCATTCTTCATTAAAAATTGTGGTTGAAACGTCATTTCTATCCATTGATATAAAGAATGTGAAAAACGATCTCTAGATCGAAATATATGGCCATTTGAAGTTTTAGGGCAAAACAGGGCCAAATCGGGTTGGTGGGCAAAATTCAAAATTTTTTCACCTTTTTGGTCATTTGGAAAATTTTCCAAAATTCCCCCATGTTCCGCCATTCCAGCTGCCACATGGCACATTTCTATTGGGCATGGGCCCATCCTACTTCATTTTCCTTCGCTTTTGTCTTTGGAAATTTTTTCCAAAATTCCCCGCCGGGCCGCGAGTTTGGGACATGTGGCAAGCCCCAATTGGACGCGGGCCTGTCTTTCCTCTATTTTCTGCGGGTCGCTTGATTCATTTTTGTCCTAGACACGTGGCATAACCCCATTGGGTGTAGGTTTTCCCTCTTAAAATTTCACTCGCGGGCTTTCCTCTCTAAATTTTCCTTTATTTTCTCCTTGGGAAAATTTCCCAAATTCTCCCCTTGCTCCGCCACTCCAGGACACATGGCGACATATTACTGGCTGCGGGCCTTTCGCAAGCATCCTCACCTTTACGCAAACACTTTGGGAAAAATCCCAATTTCCTCCCGCGCTCGCCATTCCAAGCTCCGGTGACACGTGGCGAGATATAATTGGCTGGCGCGGGCAACGGGGCTAAACTTTCTTCATTGAAGTTTGGTGAAACACTTAGCCAAAAATCCAACTTCTCCTCCGCCCTCCACCTTTCTAGCTCCATAGGACACGTGGCACATTTCTATTGGCTGCGGGCTTTCCCTCCAAAATTCCATGCGCCAACACTTAGCCAAATTTTTCAAATTTTCCCTGGACACGTGGCATTACCTGATTCGTCGGCGGGCCTGTGGGAAAAATATTTCCTCTTGAAAACTTTTCCAAAACACTTGGTAAAAAACCAAGTTCTCCTCCAACCCCCACCACTCTAGGACACGTGGCGGCATCTCATTGGCTGCAGGCCTTGAAGGGGAAAATTTCCCACAAAAACTCCACCGAGCCATAACTTCAAAAATACATGGAGTTAGGAGGAAAACTTTACCTTTCTGGAAAGCTGAGAGAGAGCTCTATCCAATGGTGTCATTTCTAGAAGGTTTTGAGTTCCTGGAAAGTAAAAAATTATGTCTGAGGTACAAGATAGGGAAGAATGAGAGGATTTAGCCACAAAAATGAGTAGGGGGCACATTTTGGATAACAAGGACCACATGTGAACCTTGGGTGGACCCCACACCCTCTACCCTTGTGCCCAACCATGCCAAACCCGAAATTGGGTTATTTTGGGCATTTTTAGGGACCCCTTTTGAGTTTGGGAATCCCTTAGCATGAAAATGGGCCCTTGGACCCTACCTAATAGGTAGGGGGGCTTATTTCCAAGGTTTGGAGGGATTTTCCCTCCCATTTTGCCCTCCTTAGTCACCATCCATGTAAGATGGTTGGTTTGTGTGTAATTGTTAAAAGTTGCTCCACTTTTTTTTATTTTTGTTTTTAGTATTTTGGTGATAAGGGATAAAAGGTGAGTTTACTTTTACTTATTTGGTTTTGGAATCTTTGACTCTTGAGAGGAGAGGGGGTGACACTTGTCACCTTCCCATTGGTGAGGAAACTTTTGGGTTCCTCTTCTTATTCTTCCTCATGTGGAAGGAAGGGGTCTTCTTGGCTCATTTTTTTGGGAGAACTGGGAGAATTTTGGGAGCTTGGAAGTTTGCTTGGACAAAGGGAAAATCTTAGAGTCTTGGAAAGCATTGTAGAGGTAGGATTCTTAATCCTTTTCTTTCCTAGTTGTGCTTATCTTGTTAACTATGCATTGGTCAATAAAATGATGTGTGTGAAATGATGTGTTGTGAAGTTGTATGGTGAATGTAGTTTGTTTGTTTGTTCTTTGTTGTTTTCTTTTGTTTTCTCTCCACCATCATTTGGATTGATGGTTTTTGGAGAATGTAGGGGAAGAGAGAGGGATTTCCCTCTCAAACCTCATGGTTGTTGGTCAAGCCATGAAGGTCCCTTCTCATCCCCTCATATGGTTTGAGGTGGGAGAAAGGTTCATATGGCTTGAACCTTTCCCCATTCTTGGTGAGGAAACCCTTTTGGGTTTGAAAATCCTCCCAAGAAGGATTTCTATGACATAAAGGAGGAATAAGGAGGATGAATGATTAGGAGGAATAAGGATTTTTAAACATGCTTTTGTTGGTGTTCCTATGGTTGGACACCTTTGATTTGGGAATCCTATTTCTTCTCTTCCCCCTTTGTGAGGTTGACCTTGTTCTCCTCATGTTGTTGTTTTACCATGTGTGGTATGTCTAAGTGTTTAAATGGTCTTATGTAATTCTTGTTGTGTTTTATCCCCATTTTACTTGTGCACATTGTGGAAGTTTGTTCCTCTCTCCCATGGGCTTGGGTGAGGCTAGCATGGATTCCAACCATGGAAAGACATGTGATGATGCCTATTGGTTGGGTGGTAAACAAGCCTTGTCTCTTATTTAGCATCCTCGGAAGAACACTCAAGTTTGGAGATAGTTGAGCCTCTTTTCCATCTTGGTCCTCTTGGTCATCTTCATCTTTTGAGGGCATTACTTTCATTTTGTAAATAAATGTGGCTTTAAGAAGTTTTACCTTCTTGTAAATACCTATTTTTATACTTGTTGCTACTTGCAAACTTTAGTCATTACTAAGGAAGTCTTTCTTTCATTATTGCAAGAATCTTGTAATATTATCATTTTGAAATCATAATGAAACCATGAGCCCTTTTTATTTCAATGTATTCATTTGGAGGCCTTGTTGTTTATAAATCTGAAAAAAAATGTAGTCATGTATTGTTCATTACATATGTAATTTTTACTGTGTTTACTTTTCAAGTTTTGAAAAAAAAATCTATGAAATGGCATATGTGTATTTTTTGAAAATAAATCTGAACTTGATAAGTTAAGCACTCTTTTAAATCTACATTTTTTTATGGCATCACATCCTTTGATCCTACTCAGCCCATTATCATTAATACCGGTGACGAAGAGTTTGTGGACACCTTGACCACAACCTCACTACCTTACACCATTATCTCACCCATTCCTCTACTCACAATTCATCGGGACAATTGGTATACAACATGCATGTGTCCATTCCTCCTGCCCTCACCCGCACTTCTTCTTGAGCTACCACTAGCGCGGCATTACCTTCTTCCATCTTACCACCTGGAGTATCCCACTTGACCCCACATCATCAATATTTACGGCACCTACAACATCGCTTGCACTTTTACGTCGATTCTGCTATGGTGTTCTACATCTTGAGAAGACCACTTATAATATTTTGATCTTAGATCTTCTTAAAATATCCAATGTTCACAAATACATCCTTTGCAAAATACTACAAGGGTCAAGAGTTTCAGTTGATATTGATCCTACGTACTTCCAAGCCTTAGTCTTATATATTTTTCCTACTGAGCACATAACCTTTAGCCATCAAGATATTCCTAAAGAGGATCCTACGCATAATATACCCTTACATATTGAAGTCATTGTAAATCATAAAAGATAAAAAGGGTGTTTGTGGATAGTGGATTAGGCCTAAATATTTATACTCTAAAACTGGTTCAAAAACTGGGCCACATTGATGCTGATCTAGAACCTAAGGTCATCACTATAAAGGCTTATGATAATGAAGAGCGGAAATTAGTTGGCATGGTCAATTTTCCTATGGAAGTAGGGCCTACTACTCATGACACCAAGTTCCATGTTTTGGACTTGGAACTTCCTTACAACATGCTCCTCGATCGCCCATGGATTCATGCCATACGAGACCATGCCTTCCATGTACCATCAGTGTCTAAAGTTATACCATGAAGGAAAGACTATTACCATTCAGGGGGATCCTCAACCCTTTTCTCATTACAGAGCATTTTTGGGTTATTTTCCCACCACATTTGAATTTCCTTCTACATAAATGGTCATTCAAGTTCAATCAAAGGCTCTCACCTCACGTGTTGATCTAGACACCTTGTGCTCTTATAAGGATGGTGAATCTACATGAGACTCTACCTTTTATTTCGGGAGATGAAATTTATTACAAATGGTTGTGGAGAATATGACCTCTAACATGCCCTTTCAATTTCTAAACTCCCTTGATCACCCAGATGCGTGGGTATGTCCAACTATAAATATCGATGATCTTGAGAGCATTGTACATTGACAATTTTCTTCCTGGTGGTATTTTAGTAGATGAAAAGATGTTAGAAAATTCCATATCTCGATCACCTGATGATGAGATGGCTCCATGTTATCAATCACCCAAGTATGTTATCCTAAATAAAATGATGTATGCCATATGGATACAAAGGATATGGATGCAACATAAATGAGTAAGGTATATGGGAAGCTCTTCCGATACCACATCGCAAGGTTTATAAGTACAATATTGGTATCCGACCATATGGGTCCAATCCTCCAAAGGTCAAAGAAACCTCTTTTGAGTGAGAAGATAGTTTGTTTGATTATGAAAGTGAAATAGATTCCCGATGTAGTATTTACGAAGACCTTGCCTCCATGAACTTATTTTCTAACATGGATATCTTAACCATATCCCCTACCATTCCTAAGTTAAATCTTGTCTATCCTTCCCTTGTCCACTGGGACCAACAAAAACATGTACCAATTGACTTATTTGAGAATGAAGAAGAAATTGGTGAGTTTATGGGTCTCGTGATGACATTCCTATTGGTGATCATAAAAAGGGATTCTCCATTAATCTTGACATGTGATTGTATGGGGAGGAGGTTGAACTTCATGGTCAATAAAATTTAAAAGAGAACAAGGGAAAGATATCATCAAAGAAGCCTTGTAAAAATAAAATTCCAAGTCCTATAGTGAAAATATCTTGAGGTACTTACAAACAAACAAATGGAAAAATCACTAGACATAGAAATGACCATTATAAGGGTGAAAATATCATGAGACACCCTTAGATGAAGATCTTAATCTCCCCCGATCCTATGTATATGGAGGAAGAATCCAAATTGCTAGTGGAGGAGACTATAGACATGAACATTGGAACAAAGGAACAACCTAGAATGGTTAAGTTGGGAGCTTCACTTTCAGCACAAGAGCAGAAGACCTTTGTCATGCTTTTGCAAAATTTTCAGATATATTTTCTTGGTCCTATGTGGACATGCCAGGGTTAGATCCCTCATTAGTAGTGCATAACCTAGTTGTGCACAAAGAAGCAAATCCCATCAAGCAAAATCTTAGAAAGATGCATCCTCATGTCACCCTATTAGTAAAAGAAGAACTAAAAAATTATTAGTGGTAGGCTTCATAGGCCTATTGATTATTCAAAATGGATTTCTAATATAATACCTGTACAAAAGAAACCCATTGGTATCAGGATCTGTATATATTTTAGAGATATTAATAAAGCATGTCCTAAGGATGATTTTCCTCTTCCTAACATCGACATGATTATCGATTCAATTGCTGGTTATGAAATGCTATCCCTCATGGATGGATTTTTGGGATATAATAATATTAAAATTGCAGAGGAAGATCAACACAAGACATATTTTACCACCCCTTGGGGACATTCTATTATCAAGTCATGCCCTTGGCCTTAACAATCCAACACAACCTATCAAGGGATAGGCCATGAATGTCATCTTTCATGATATGATAAATGATATAATGGAAGATTATGTGGATGAAATATTGGGAAAATATAGGACTAGAGAGGACCATCCAGTGATCTTATGGTGTATCTTTCAGTGTCTTAGAGATTACAAGGTTAAACTAAATCCGAAGAAATGTGTCTTTAGTGTGTTATCTAGAAAATTTTTAGGTTTTATTGTGTCAAGAAGAGGAATTGAAGTAGATCCTACAAAGGTTACTTTGCCATTACTGAAATTCCTCTCTAAGAACATAAAACAACTATGTAGTTTATAGGGAAGATCCAAGCTATCAGAAGATTTATCTCCCAACTCACAGAACAAGTGTCATTCATTCACACATCTTCTTAAGAAATATGTTGATTTTCATTGGGGTCTAGAACAACAACAAAATTTTTTTTTGCTCAAATAATATATGTCTAAACCCCTTGTTCTAATGTCACCTACTCCAAGAAAACCATTCTAGTTGTACATTTTTGTCACTCAATTTGTAATAATTAGAATTTTTTTAGCTCAGTATGATATAAATCAAAAATAAAAGGCCATATATTACCTTAGTCACATGTTGATTGCTTATGAGCTCAACTATCCACAGATTGAAAAGGCTTTTGGTTTGTCATTTTTATTTTCAAAAACTTCATCATTATTTGATAAATAATAAGACCAAGCTCATTTCTAGAGTTAACCATTGAAGTACTTATTATCTAAACCTACACTTACAGGAAGGATGGATAATTGGATCATCCTACTTAGTGAGTTTGATATTGAGTACGTCAATAAAAAATCAGTCAAAGGGAAGGTACTGGCGGATCAACTAGCTAAAGCCCCTTTTCTAGGAACTAAACCATTGAGTCTGGAACTTCTAGATGCTTCTATGATGTATCTTGAGGATTCCATTACATGGAAAATGTATTTTGATGGATCCTTTACTTTCCATGGTTTAGGAGCAGGAGTTTTTCTCATCACTCCCACAAGAGATCTGATTCCACAAGCATTCAGGCTTGGTTTTCCATGTACAAACAATATAGGAATATGAAGCTCTCATTACAAGGTTGAAAATAGCTATACCTTTGGGATATTAGGAAGGTCAATGTAATTGGTGATTCTATGTTAATCATCAAACAAGTAAATGATGAATACAAAGTTAAGGATGAGAAGCTCATTCCTTATAATAAAATGGTTGATACTTTGAAGGAATTATTTGTATAAATCACATTTTATAAAATACCTAGGGGACAAAATCATGCAGCAGATGTTATGGCTATAGTGGGATCTTTACTATGCATCCCACCTAGAAATAATGAACATTCCTTTCTTCATGGAGCATTTAATGACACCAACATATGACATGTCGAGTCTTTTTGGTATGTGAAGTTGTTGGTCCCTTATCCCCTTGGTATAATGACATTTATAATTACCTTCATGATGGAACCTTCCCTATTGACATTTCCCAATCTGAAAAACAAAACCTTATCCATCAATATCCCTGCTACACCATACTTGGGGGAGAACTCTATGTAGAGGCTATGTAGGAATTTTTGTGTTCCTTAATTAGATGAATCTACCTTATCAATCAAAGAGGTGCATGAAGGCATCATGTGGGGCCCATACAAGTGGCATGGTTCTGGCTAAAATATTTAAGAGTAGGCTATTATTGGCCTACCATGGAAACTGATTGTTGTTAGTATGTTAAGAAATGCTTGTTGTGCCAAAATGACAACCTGATACATGCCCCAACACAGTATTTGCAACCAATCACAACGTCATGGCCTTTTTCAAAGTGGGGACTCAATCTCATTGGAAATCTTACCCCTACTTCATCTGATGGCCACATGTTCATTATTACTACCATTGAGTATTTCACAAAGTGGGTAGAGGTTGTTCCTCTTACCTATGTCACTAGTGGTACAAATATTTTAAAGTTCATCATGAACCACCTCATTTTCCATTATGACATTCCCTATGCCATTGTAGATGACCATGATAAGTAATTTTAAGAACAAAACTATGAAGGCATCATGTTAATGCTTTCAAATCTAAATCAAGTGGTCAAATCCTATTACCCTCAAGGTAATGGATAGGTGAAGCCTCAAATAAGACTCTTGTTTGTATAATGGAAAATATGGTTAATAAAACTGATTGTAATTGGCATTTACATATTCATCCTACCCTCTGGGCATATCAAACATCTATCCACACCCCCTACTAGCTACTCCATATTCCTTAGTTTTTGGCACAAAATCCATCCTACCCTTGAGATCGAGATCCCTTCTTTGCATATCTTTGTGAGACTATTTAGACAAAGAGGAGGATTATAGAGTTTCTAGACTCGCAGAACTAGAGTTGTTGGATGAGAAACACCTTCATGCACTGGATCACCTAAAAGTGTATCAAAATTGAGTGCATCGAGGATACAAAAAATAATCATACCTCACCAATTCGAGGTAGGAGACATTTTCTTAAAGGAAAATCAGTTCAATACCACAAGGATCATGAAAAGAAGAGGTAAGTTTGAGCCTAACTAGTTAGGACCATATGTTGTGGTTACTAAGTTTGGTTTAGGTGCATATAAACTTGTTGATTTTGATGGTGATGAGCTATGGGAGCCTATGAATGCCATGCATCTCAAGTGATTCTACTCTTAAGCATGGGGTCCTTCAAAATAAAAATAAAAAAGTATAAAAATTAGAAAAAAAAAATAAAAAGTAAAGAGAAATCAATCCATCCAAGTGTGAAAACCACAATTGTGGCACTTTGGACAATTCCTTTAGTGAAAACCAATTTTCGGCACCATCGGAGGGTCCATTGTTCACAAGCATCTCATATCTAGGAATACGGTGGCTTTATCCTAAGCTAGTTTTTCCCATGTGTTTGAGATACTTTTGAGCCTATCCTTCGTGGCCTTGATCCGGCTGATCCTACTCATGTATGTGAAGATTTTTCCTTTGTACATTCCCATCTCATGTTGGGGAATTTCACATCTTCACTTTCTTGCACATACATGTGAAATTTTCCCTTGTACATTCCCATCTATCGTTGGGGCATCCACATTTCTTCATTTTCTTGCACATAGCTTTGGAAAATATTTGAAAAAATCTAAACATTCGCATAATTTTTTAGAAAATTCAAAAAAACATTCAAATATGTTTGATTGAAAATATCAAAACAATATAACATTGTCATAGAAAATCAAAAACAATATAACATTGTATCAAGAAAATACATAAACAACGTAAAACATTTCAAAACTGTCCCACAAAAACAAAGTAGTATTTTCTTACTTAGTTGTTTGTTTGTACATAGTTTTGTTGGCTTGCTTTTTTGTTGTATGCTTTTATAGGATTCATTGGTTCTTTTTTGCTTAGATTAAATTTTTCTTTAATATGTTGTGAATTTCATTAGATTAGTTCTATTTTGCATACTTGTACATAGTTGTGTTGTTGTATTAGATTTGGTTAACTTTTTCTTGTGCTTGTTTTTGTTTTCTTGTATAATTTGTATCATTTCATCATCATATCATCTATCATCACATCTAAACATCATCACATATCAATAAATGCTAAGCTACATCATCATACAAATGAAAATTAAACATGTATGCTAAGCTAACATCATATAATATCATCAAATTGGGGCAATAGGGATTATCTTTATCCCCCCTCATCATAAAAACATGGGCTAAACATAATAAAAACATGGGCTATCACACATTATCTCATAAAACAAAATGTGATAAAATATACAAAGTCCATCATCATCATATATCCATATCAAATGTCAATGTCCATATAAAAAAAGTGTCTCAATGTACATCAGATAAAAATATACGCCATCATGGGCATGGATAAAAAATGTGCCTTCATCTCGAGGCATAATAAAAAAATATATATATATATATCTATGACAAAAATTGTGCCTTCATCATGAGGCATACATCAAAAATAGTACATGAATAAAGAGTCATGGATGATCTCACCAAAACTAGGAGTTTTCTAGCCTGACTCTTGTGAATGTGATAGCCTATCTTTGACTAAGTGGTGGCATCTGTATGGATTTGGTAGACCTAGATGGCTTGTGTGACCTAGATCTAGATAGTTGCCTATAATATGATTGTAAAATGTCTCCCTCTATCCCTTTAGTATTGAAACATGATATAGAGCCCTATAATGTCTTTTTTCCTCACCTAAAGATAGTGAAAAATCATATACTAGGTCTAGAGCTCCATCTTTTATGATGTTACATGATAAAGATCATCATGCTCTCCTATAATGTGGGCTATATCCACCCCCATCTTGTGTCTCAAGATCTCCCTCTAGTGTAGTTATGGATTGATCCTCTCTCTCTGGCTTGGCTTGGTCCCGCTCTGTAGTCACTGCTCCAACTATATCTATAGAACTATATGATAATACATGCTACATCACCCCACCTCATGGCCATGGCCCTCTATACCTGTAATGTGGCCATTGATGGCCCATCTGCTCTAGAATGAGCCTATGAATCTAGCATAATCTATGACAGGTCCTCTCTGTGGTGACCTAGGTGGTGATCCCCAACCCCACCTATATGCAATCTATCTCGGGGGTGATCCCCATCCATCCCATCCATCCCCACCCATTGTAATATGTGGACTCACTACTCGAGGTGGTGAAGGTGGAATGTGTATCAAAACCTCGCATGCACTGTTGTACACACATGTATACATATGCTATACATTATATAGAGGTATGGCTATGGGGGAGCCTAACCTGTGGAGGTATCTATATTGGGGAGGACCCCATATGGGGTATCTGCTCCTATGGACCTGGCCCTATGCCTTGGGCCTATAAATCAACCTATACCTTGATGTCCTAATCTAGCCATCTATCTCTCTAGAGCATGTCCATGTAAACCTATGATGTTATATCTATACTCTGCATCTATCTATCACAACCTATGGGATTGTAATATGCAAAGGTAGTACTGTCACATACCAAGGCCCATAATCTATCATGCATGGTCTAGGGGTCTATCACATGTGGTTGTGCAACCCATATTTGTGAGGATGACATAAGTGTAGCTATCTCAAGCTCATCATTATCTAATGTGTGGCCCGAAATCAAATGTCTCATGTATTCTTCTGCACGTACCACATGTCATCTCCTAGTATACCTTGGATGTGGCCCAACTGTCACTTCACCTAGTCAACATGATACCACTCTGTAATATGTCTCGATTACCAATAATGAAGTGATAAACCTCTACAAATGTGAACTCTACACCATCATCATGCCACTGATATAATCAGTAAGGATGCTAAGTAACCATACAGAGTTATAGGTCATCGAAGGAACATCTATAAAATGTGGTATCACCCATATGTGATCGGACATCCTCACCAATTGGCTCCCACCCCATGCAAGATGGCTCATCTGGAGCCCTAGCTCGTAATACTCTAGTGGGAACCCGATCATAATATGGTCCCATGACCATATCTGTAATAGTGTGGTTGGACCCAAGCTCCTCATGCCTCAATATAAAATCAAATGTAAATCCTAATACATGTGGGCTAGTATACAATGACCCTAGTAGAAGACCTCTCCATCCATAAGCTTGCACTACTCCTATCAAACCAAGTGGGAAGTTCATACCAGTCTTATCAGGAAAAAAGTAGCCATTGACAAGAGCCATCAAATATATGGGTATACATGTAATTTGGAGATCCTAAAAACACATGTATAGGAGCACATCCATACCCTTTCGGAGGTATGTCCCATCATAGAAACATGTCCCAAATACAATCTAGGATCCGGTGTGATCCCTCATCATACATCACCAAGATTCCCTTGAATCGGAACTTTGAGGATCCGATATACATCCTCTAGAGTCACGGTCATCTCACTAGTTAAAATATGAAATTTCTAGCTCGCTCTCACCACCTCTCTGCTAAGGCATTCAGGAAGGGCATGATCTAACATAATATGGGGCATCTGTGCAATATAGGAGAGGCTTGTAGCCTCCAATGTCACGTAGTAGAAAATATTTCTCTCGTGTGAAAAGTTTGCTCATAGGCTTGAAAAGGTGCCCATACCACTAGCACATCAAATTGTGTAATCTCACCTACAAGATTACACAAAACACTTGATTAACATCATTTCTTCTCATAACATCTTCCTAAGGTGTTCTAATTGCTTCTACATTCTTCTATTCATCCCTAAGTTCTTCTAAAATCTTCAAATTTCCTCTAAAAATTTCTAAGGCCCAAGTTTTACACTAGCGCAAGCCTTTTTGCACTAGCGCACCCCTTTTGGCACTAGCACAATCCTACACTATGCATGTTCCTTTCAACACTAACTCACTCATCTTTACACTAGCGCAAGCCTCCTATGCTAGAACACACATTTCACACTAACTCGATTATTTTTACACTAGTGCGAGCCTGACCTACCTAAAATCTAGTTTTACACTAGTGCACACTAGTTTTTACACTAGCACGTGACCCCTTTTGCAAGTGCACATGACCCTTGATGCTAGTGCACCTAAGGCTTGTGCTAAGTGTGAACCCAAAAATTTCCCCTAGTAAAAATGTAATAAATGCACTCAAAAATTTAATTTTTTTTTTTGTACTAGTGTACCATCCGTGAGAGGCCTCCCATACTCTTGAACTTGATCAACATGGTGTTTATAGTTTTGAATTCAAGCCATCTCTCTCCAAGGTCAGAGCAAAAATATCACCAAATCTCAAAAGGGTCTAATAACAATAACTGGTCGCGATGGATTTTAGCCCTCCCGACCTACTATTTATACCTTGTTTTGACCTAATTCTTCATTTTTCTCTCCTTCTAGGGGCTAGATAACTAACATGATTCTTCTATATTCTTCTCGCCACACATGTTGACATTCCATCGTGATGATTATTTTTATTAAATGGTCATTTTTTCTAGAATTTTCACTTGTTGGGGCATATTTTTACTTCACGGTGACCTTGTCTTCTACCTGGGGCATTTTTGCTTCCCAACAATTTTTGGCAATGTACCACAACATCATCATTCTTCTACATCATCAATAAAAAAAAAAATTTCAAAAAAAAAAAAATGGTAAAAAAAATTAAAAATCCAAAAAAATTGGTAAAAAAAAAAAATCCAAAAAATTTGTAAAATTTCAAAAATTTCAAAAAATTGGTAAAAGCATGCATGCAACTGAAGCATTTATCGAGATGCATCATCCTCAAACATAAAAATTTTTCCTACAAAACATCTTTCTTTGGTCCTCAATTGTTCTCACAAATGACTCATGAGATCATCTGGATCTACCTCCATTAACAAATCTAGTTTGCTTACTATGTCTGTACTCCCTTGCACAACGAGTTGTTTGGTACTATTTCATAGTGCATGATTTTTTTCATAGGACCCCTATTGTCCTCTGTTTATTCACCTCACATGTATCTTTCTTGGGTGCCATTTTTAACCCTTTTCATTAACTTGAACATTTGGGAATTGAAGCTCGATAACAAAAACATTAGTGCAACTATCTTGAACGTTGTTTGTTTGAGTATGTGTGTTTGTACTTGTTTCCTATTAGGTTAGCTTGTTTACTTTCTCGTATTGCATTATTTATGTATGTTGCATTGAGTTAGTGTTTTAGCAATGAAAAATGTTAGTATTATAGATTTTCATGTTATTTTACACTTTTTTTGTATGCTTATATTATAATAAAGAGCTGATGACGTAGATCATAAAGCAAAATGATGAAACAAAGTTTCTCTTGAGCTAAGATGGATGAAAGTTATTTCCATTCTCTTCATCTTCATTCTTCTTCATTATCATTTTCTTTATCATTTTTTCTTCAAACAACACCTAGGGAAATAGGGATTATATTTATCCCCCTCCCCCTTGTTTCTTTTATCCATTGAAACAATGAATTTTCTTTCCTACTCATTCATATTTGCACACTCACCTACCAAGTTTATGTTGACCATTATTTCACATTATTATTTTTCGATCATCGATCAACCTCTTTCATCACCCCATCGACACTCGAGGGGGCATCCTTCATTCTACTAATTTTTCTTCCATTCCTTCAAAATTTACTTGTCTATAATTGTCTACTATCTTTGAAGTGGCATCACTTATGCCACCCCAAAGAGGGGAAAATGTAGACACCTAAAATCCACCTATGCAGTTTTAATACTAAAATTGTACTAATTATCCTCTTTCCCATCATTTTCATTATAATTAGTGATTTTCCACTAATTAACTAATGTTTCCCTCCATTTTGGTCAATTAATGACACTTCATTAATTAACTAGTCTTTACCCCATTCGGATGCCAATTAATGACACTTCGTTAGTTATAATCCTCCTTCAATCAATTAATTAACTATTATTAGTTAATTAAGCCTTTTAACCTTGTATTTAATCAATAAACCCTCTTATTGGTTAAATCCCCTTTCAAATCCTCTAAATCATACCTATTTTCCTCTAAATCATCTCTAAATAGCTTTCTAAGCTTATTCTAGCCTATTAATTAATCCTAGTTGATTAATTAAATCATCTCCAACTCCCATGAGTTGTTAATCACTTGTTAATTCCTCTAATCAAGCTTATTTCTTCTAAATCTACTTTATCCTTTATCCCACATGCACTAGTTTGCAAGCTTCTCCCAAATTGGAAAGCTATATAAAGGACCTACCCCCTTCCTTCACACCTTACACCTTTACAAACATTTTTAGTGATTACTATAGGCATATGATAAGAGCCTTCTCCATTGTTGGAATAACTACTTCATCTTTGCATCCATTCTCTCATATTTGAGTAGTAAAGGAAGATCTAAACATGGCTTTGTAGCCATTTTAGTGAGATCCTTTCCTCATCTAGAGACAACACAAAAATTGATTTCTTATGATCTAAATAGGTTCATAATTTGATAACAATCATACATTTACAAGAGTAGGAATGGTTTAGCATTAGATGTTCATTCATGTTTATGCATTAGAATAGTTATTTCCTTTAAGCTCTTATCATGATGTTAATGGTAGATATTTAATTAGATTTGCTAGTTTATCATTACAACATAATGCATTTCAGAAAATATCTCTTTAACCTCCTCTTCCACTTCCACCTCAGGTTCTTTTTATGTTTTACTCCTTATAGCTGCTTCAAATGCTCTTTTCGAGAGCCATATCTAACTTTACAAATGATCCTTTCCTACCTCTAGCTCTGTCTCCCAAATTTGCATTCCCGACTCCTTGAACCATACTCTTTTCACACATTTAATCATTCTCATTCCTCTCTTAAAAGAGATCCAATTTGGCCATGATAAAATTCCACGAGGTTTTATGGACTCTTTTATACAATTCACACTCATTCGTTGTAACACCCTTGACAATTGTTATATTCCTCTTTTGCATTTCAAGTGTTGACATGTGATCTTTTTCTAAATATGTGTTATTTTAGTTGTTGGAGATCCTTCTTGATATGGACAAAACTTTTCTGTTCTTAAGATCACTAGACTGAAATGGAATGGCTTCCTTAAACCCATTTTTCACTTCTTGTAGGTGAATTGCAATCTGGTTTAGGAGTTGCAAACTTATCTCCTTATCTGACTCATCCTTGGATCAATTTTGATCCAAAGAATGTTTCAAATCTGCTCGAGTTGAATAAAGGGTAAATTAACATACAAGTTCTTTAATCTATGTGAATGTGTTTTTATTCGGGCTTCTATGTTATGCCGAGGTCCTTGAAGATTGATCTTGGCAGTCCATTGCTGATGTAAATGAAATGCACCTATTCATTGACATTGAAGGATTTAGAATCCTAAGCTAGGTAAGAATATTTCGCTACCTAGATATGTTACTTAATAGAATTCTTATTCTAACCTAAGCTTCCTATTCTACTTTGTTTGGTGATCAAGGCATGTTTCAAATCTACTCGAGTTGAATAAAGGGTAAAGACATTCAATAAAGTTAAGGGACATATCAGACTTAACCTTGGAGTTCTTTAATCTATGTGAATGTGTTTTTATTCGGTTGTATGTTATGTTGAGGTCCTTGAAGATTGATCTTGGTAGTCCATTGCTGATGTAAATGAAATGCAGCCTATTCATGACATTGGAAGGATTAGAATCCTAAGCTAGGTAAGGCTACCTAGATATGTTACTTAATAATTCTTATTCTAACCTAAGCTTCCTATTCTACTTTGTTTGGTTGGCATCTTAACCTAAGCTTTGCTAAAGGATTATGGAAAGATTATTATACTATTTTAATTAACATAATGCCTAAAACTATAAGGTTAAAAATAAATCTAACCTAAAAGGGAAATTACCTAAGGCTATGTGTTAAGACCTAAGGTGGTAATTTATATATCCTAAGGTTATATATTATAAGCTAACCTAAGATCTAACCTAAGCAATTCTATCTATCCTAAACTAATGGGTATGAAGGGGAAATTGGTGGTCACATGGCTCTATGGTGATGGTTCCAATGGCATTTAATCTTGAGGATAAGGTTTTAAATGCATAGAGTACTGCTAGTTTGGCATGGGCTATTTAAAAACTTGGAGGAACCTACGTGGTAGTGTCTCTAAGTTTAGAGATGCATTTGGAAGCTCAATGTGGTCTCGCCAAATTTGAATGGTGGTGGTAAGGAAGGATAGGTGGGAACTTGCAATTAAATGACATTAACTTGCCTCGGTTCTGGCAAGCAAACCATCTTGGAAGGCATGCAAGCAGATTTTTCTGGGGTTGTTTTACTTTGCATGTTTCACGATTTTTTTCTGCATGGAGCTATCTATTTTTTCAAACCAATAGATTGATCTGCACTTAATGGCTATTTTTGAAGTCTTTGATCTATTTTTGGTTTGAGGGGTGTATAAGAGGCATTATGGAAAAATATTATGGTTGTTTGACCTTTCTTGGAGAAGAAAGGGTGTTGGAAACTCAGCTGGAAGTCTTCATCGAATCGACAGAGGCACTATTAGGCATGATAGGCTCTACCCATTAATATTTCTTGCTTTCTTCTAAATGATTCATTAAAACAACTCTACTCACTGGAAATTCATATTTGCATGATGTATCTAGTTATTTACTTGCATGTGTTCATGAAATCTAGGTGGGTTTTGGAATACGAATTCTTGATGATTAATGTTAGTTATTGGGGATCTTTCTCTGCAATGGATGTTAGTGATTTCTTTGCATGTTAGTATAAAACTTTGTGACTCATACTTGAAGCTTGCTGCTAACATTTGAGACTACTGTTGAGTGAATCATCTTATAGCTTGTTTGGTTCTCAATCTCTGGTTGGTCTTGTATTTCGTGATCTTGAAATTGTGTTTCGTATTTGTTCTTAGCTTATATTTAAGCTTTGGCTTTGGTCATGGGTTGTTATTTGGACCTTGTATTGTTTTGGTTATGTTGGAGCTAATTTAAGTTTGGAATATGGGTTGAATCCTTGTATTCAACAGTTATACTCATGTTTAGTTCTTTGAATGCCGAACTTACTATCGTTGGTTAAGCTTTATTACTTACTTGTGTTCTAAAACGGAGAATTTTATTCTCATTTAGGGAATTTGAAAATACTGATACTCCTATTGAAGCCTTGGCAACTTGGTTTAAACCCATATTTTGGGCATCGTGTTTCTCTTAGGATTGTATATTATGTCAAGTTTGACTGAACCAGTGTGGAAGTCTTGTGAGGTCGGAACTTGTGTTCAAAGCTCATGATAAACAAGGTAAGGTTTTCCTTGATTGTGTGTTCTGGCTTATGTTGGAATCAAAGTTGTTACCTATTTTGCAAGATGGGTTTGGTTGGGTTTTAGTTTAAAATCCTTTCCTCCTTTTGGACTATCTGCACTATAGGAGTTTGAGTGTTAAATTCAGTCGACGCTGATCTGGTGATCTCCTTGAAATCTTCTTCACTATTCTGAGCGAAACCGTGTTGTGTGGGAAGCTTGACTATGGTAATACTTTCTTATCGACATAGGAATTAGGACCTGTAATGGGTCTAGTTGGTCTTTTATTGTGGTAATAGACAAGTATTTTGATGTCACATGAAGTTGTATTACTCTCTTTATATCTTCTTAATTGGTTTATTGGAATTTGTTGGAAGATGAATTGAAACTGATATATCGAATCTTACTTGAGATTATATAGGTATAAAACCTCTATTTGGATTACTTTGTATATCTGTTTTGTTTGGGACTTGAACTTCTTACCTTCTTTTATCGAGCTGTATAAGCCGTGTAATAAGAATTCAGTCCTGGAGTCTACAATTTCCTTCTACATTTATTATATATCTTCTTTATTTGTGAACTCTTATTCCTTTAAGGGACTATGGAACGAACCTCTGGGTTTTAGGAGAAGAAAGGAATACGAACCTTGGGGATAGTACACAACTTGGGGACTGTATGATGTATGTATTTCTGAGATTTGAATTCGTTCTTGAACTAGGTAAATGGAAATAGGAAACCAACTTGATAGTTTTGATTGAAAAACAAATTGAAGTGTGCATTCTTGACTATACATTATTCACTTTTTGGGAAACTAGTTGATGAATTTCTCCAGTTGTATTAGATAATAGATTTCATTTCATAGTATAAATGAAATGAAATATTGTATAGGTTCTTAAACCGAACTTTTCTTTATTGACCTTCTTCGGAGATGGAAATTTTCTTATGGAATGGTTAAGAGATTTAGGTCTTGAGTATAGCTTGTATTTTAGAAAAGATTGGCTATAGACCTTTTTGAATTATAATCTTCTAATAGACTGAAGTTAGTAAAACTTTCAGTTAGACCATTTAACCTACTTGGTATGAATTGGTATTCTTGTTTCGTTGTCACCTCTTTATTTATGAACTCCTTATTCTGTCATCTGTGGACTGAGGCAGTGGTGAGAATTCTAAACTTGAATCTTACCTCCATTGAAATTGGTCAGGAAATAGACACGTTTTGATTCTCTTCTTTGATTACATGGAAGGATGAAGTATACTAATATAAGTTATGTTGTAACTAATCTCCTTGTTGTTGGGTAAAGATACATGAGTATTTCTTCTCTGCCAAGTTTATGAATTAATTGAATGGTAAGACTGATTGACTGCTTAAAGTGATTGATAGGATCAATTAAGTTTTATGATATAATTCTGATGTTGCAGGTTATATTATGCTCCTTACTTTATAATGAAAGTGGATTCTCTTAATCATTGTTCTTTCTGAAAGTTGTTACTTTGGCATATTGTATGATGCATATTAATTGTTTCATAAAAGCAGAGTTGTTTTATGAAACAATTAGTGGAATGCACCTCGTTTTAATGCTTAGTGCTTATCATGCTCAGTTCATTGAACTGACTCATGCTAACAATTTTGTAGATGGACATCGTAAGTGATAAAAGAAGGCAAAACTTATATGATGCATTGGCTGATTTAAGTCTGATTCTCTGAAAAGAATTCTGATCCATTCTTGAGTTGTATTGCAAAAAAAAGGAAATGTTTTATTCTTTTTAGACTGAAGACTATTGTTATGCAGTATGCCTTAAAAGCATAAGTCTTGTAAATGTATAAGTTTTAAAGAGGAATTGAAAGTTGAGAATTTACTTGTATTGGTTGTGTAAATTATCTTGTACTTTTATGAAAGAGATGGAATTCTATCTGGTTGTTATTCTTCTTATTATTTTTATGCTTAATTGGATATTCTTTGATAAGTTGGATAAAGGGATTTAGATTAATCTCCCTAAATAAGATGCAACTTGTTAAGTTGTAGAATATGATAATGTTTATCTTAATAGTTAACATAACAATTGGTGTGTAATGAACATGAAATAAAACTATGGTAATTGAGAAAGATAAAAAGGGTATGATAACCCTAAAACATGTAAGTGTGTAGAGGAAGACTCCTCCTCTCTCATAAGAAATTTATGACATTTCTATCATGTTTTTGGGATAACCGTTTGTTAAGCCAACTAAACAAGAAAATAAAGAAAACAAGTGTTAAGGAAGTTCTTTATCGTTTAATCAAATATGATATAGAAAAAGAACTTAAGGAGTGTTGGATTAGGGTTTGGCAAGGTTATGCTGTAATCTATTTTTAATAATCCAAATTAATTAAATAGTAATAACCTCCTAGGGGTATGTACATCTCGATTAGGTTGTTTTGTAGGATGTTGGCACATGCCAACTACATGTTGTACCTTCAATAAGATTAGGATCTTCTCGAGGATACATTGATCCAGTTGACATGTGGCAACACCCTTCTGCATTGATCATCTAGATCTACACACATCAGTACTTGAACTTAGTTTCTCTCTAGGTCTAGTTAATAACATGTTTAGGATAGGGAGTAGCCCACTAAGACTCATGGTACCTTAACACACAAGGTTGACTTAGGTTGACCTAGTATGCCCATTTACCCTAAGTCTTTGTGAGCCTCTTCCTATCATAACTTATGTTGTTGACTTGAACTAGGGTTAAACCTTGGGAAAGTGGACTGACAGAAGTCAGTAAAGGAAATTCTAGATAACAATAGAGTGAGGTAAAGGACGTATTCCAGATTCATGAGTATCTTTGTCAAGGAATAGTAATACTAACAATATGTTAAAAATATTTGGCCAAAGTATGACAAGCTGTTGGTTGTGTTGTCCTATGTTACCTAGTCTAAGGATCGTGATGCAGATGAATATTGGTAGCAAATATTCAAATAGGTTCCTTAGATAGATCACTCAATACCTAGAACAGGGTAAGAAAACCAAGTATACGTAGTATACGGAAAAGTATTCAATACTTAATGTAATCATGAATAGATCGGTAGTTCACCGAGTCATTACAGCTACATATGGTTATCTATTATAAGAATGGTTGTTATGTTATGTGTGTTCTAAATTATGTATTTAGAACAGAGAACATTATAAAAAAATTCCCTTGTTTATAATGTCTTAAAATGGGAATGTTACATCTTGGTATTAGAGCTGAAGGTTGAAGCTCTTGGACCTATTGTGTCTATAATTTGATGAAACTTAAATTTTCTTGTAACAGAAAATGGTGAGAGCAAGAGGAAACGCTACAAATATCCCTCCACCTGAGGAAGGAGCAGCAACAACCCAAAAACTTGATGAGATTCTTGCTACCCTGTTGGACACAAGAGATCGTTTAGCTGTGCTTAAACAACAAGTAATGGGTAATAAGGAGGAAGAAGAAGCTGATAACAATAATCAGCCACCTCCAAGGGACAATGCCAATGTGGGTGTTGATAATAACCATGTTAACATACTTGTTTAGCTTGAGAACAAAAGGGAAAGGCTAGCAGTAGAACTCACTAATGACATAAAAAGGATAAGTCCACCCAAGTTTGATGGCACCACATTAGGAGATGGGGATGAGAACTGGCTCAATGAGATGGAGAAATACTTTGCAATAAGAAATTTCTTAGAAGAAACAAAGGCAATATGGGGAGCATATCAAATTTCTCACGAAGCATCTTCGTGGTGGGACAGCCATGCAAGGCTGAGTTGAACATTGATGAATCTAATATCACATGGGACCAATTTAAAGGTTACTTTAGGCAACAATGGCTACCACAACTCTACTATGATCAGAAAATGACTGAATTTCAGAACTTAGCTCAAGGAAAGCTAATTGTAACTGAGTATTGGGAGTGATTTACAAAACTCCTTAAGTATGTGCCCTAGTATCAAACTGATGAGAATTTCAGGATACAAGAAATTCATTATGGGTTTAAATCCCATTAAAGAGGAGAGGTGGATGTTCACAGCCCAACCACGATGGAAGGGGTTGTTAAAAAATCCATAAGGTAGGAACAAAAATTAAAGGTAATTTCTGCTCACAAGGAGAAAGTAAGGAAGAAGAATCCCAACTCCTCTTCATCCTCTCTTGCATATAAGAAAGGACCATGGAAGAAATTTGGAATGAAAAGTAAGTTTTCATCTCGATATAAATAAGAAATCGGAAATAAACAAATTTGCTGCTAATGCACGAAACAACTTTGCCAAGAACAATAATAATGAGACAAAAGTCCTATGGGGGTCAGAACAATAACTCTAAGGCTATAAATAAACTTGAGCCTAGGAAGGGACTTGTAGGAGGCTATTATAATTGTGGAAAAGATCATTACGTAAATCAATTCCTTTGAAGAAGGATGATCACAATTAGTAACACAAGATACATGTTGCAATAGTTGACAAGCAGGATGAGAAACAAGCCACACCCATAGAAGTTCGGGTAAGTTATTTGGCTTACCAATAACTATTATTTTTGATACCGGAGCTATTGAATGTTTTATTTCTAGTATATTAGCATCAAAATTAAAAATAAAATATGGAAACATGGACTACAGTATGGTAATAATGTTGTTCATACGGTTAGTATGTGTCTTTTTGGAGCAGTCCTTGATTTACCTAACTTTTCCATAGAGGTTGATATTTATGTTACACCTTTAGGGTCTTATGATGTAATCATAGGTGTTAATTGGTTAGCAGAACATAAGGCTAAAGTGGACTATTTTGAAAAACACATTAGTTGTATAGATGACTGCAAAAAACAACAGAGATTCAGGGTGTGAAACGTGAAATTTCTGTTAGAAAACTATTAGCTATGCAACTTAAAAAGGCCAAAAATAAAGGATGTACCTTATATGTAGTAAAAATTACTGAATCAACAGAAGAGAGCAGCGATATTATGGAACGATATCCGCTGTTACGAGACTTCAGTGATGTATTTCTGGAAGAATTTCTAGGTCTTCCACCCAAAAGGGAATTTGATTTCACGATTGAGATCAAGCCTGGAACTGAACCTATTTCTAAAGCACCATATCGAATGACTACTACAGAATTAGTAGAGCTTAAGGCTCAGTTGCATGAAATTTTGTCTCAAGGTTTGATTAGACCAAGTGTTTCACCTTGGGGAGCACCCGTAATTTTTGTGAAAAAGAAATATGGAACACTTAGATTGTGCATTGATTATAGAATGTTAAACAAGGAAACAATCAAGAATAGATATCCACTCCCTAGGATTGATGATTTATTTGATCAGATGCGTGGAGCATCGGTATATTCCAAGATAGATCTTCAATCTGGATATCATCAACTATGAATTAAGGATGAGGATATTCATAAAACAACTTTTAGAACAAGGTATGGACATTATGAGTTTACGGTTTTACCTTTTGGATTAACTAATGCACCTGTGGAATTTATGAATTTAATGAATAATATCTTTCAAGAATACTTGGACAAATTTGTGCTCATATTCTTGGATGACATTCTCATATATTCTAAAAGCATTGAGGAGCATCATGAGCATTTGAAAATAGTTTTGGAAATTTTGAGAAAGAGATAGTTGTTTGGTAAGCTGTCCAAATGTTCTTTCTATGACATAGAAGTGCACTATCTGGGACATGTAATAAGTAAAGATGGAATTGTTGTAGATCCTTCTAAAATTGTAGCTATAACCGAGTGGCCTGCACTAAAGAATGTACATGAAGTTAGAAGCTTCATGGGACTTGTTGGCTACTATAGGAAATTTGTAAAAACTTTTCTAAGATAGTTGCACCAATAAATTCCTTACGTAAGAAAGATAAAAAAATTGGAGTGAGAAATGTGAAATTTCATTTAAAACCTTGAAGGCATTAGCTTCAACACCTATTCTTGCGAGTACCAGATCCTAATGGAGATTTTATGGTGGTCATAGCGATGCATTCCGGTGAAAGGTCTAGGAGGTATTTTGTTACAAAGTGGTCATGTCATAGCATACGAAAGTAGAAACTTAAGTTACATGAGTTGAATTATGCTCCACATGATTTAGAGTTGCCATTGTGCATGCACTTCAAGTTTGGAGGCATTATCTGCTTGGTAAACCATTTGAGTTGAAAACTAATCATCTTGGGCTGAAGTACATTTTCACTCAGCCAAATATGAATGCAAGACAATGAAGGTGGTTAGATTTTTTGTCTCAATATGATTTTGACATAAGTTACATTAAAGGAAAAGAAAATAGAGTGGCTGATGCTCTAAGTCGTAGGAAGCACATTTATGCTCTTATAACACTTAGAACTCAATTTAAGGATGAAGTAAAAAGTGTTATGGAATCTAATTCTTACTTTCAACAAGTAAAAGTAGCACTTGTTGCAGATTCTAATGATTTGAGGTATAAATGTTTTCACTTTGATAAAGAAGGAATCTTACGATTTGAAAACAGAGTCTATGTACCTTTGCTTAATGATTTGAGAAAGAAATTGTTAGCTGAATTTCACAATTCACCTTTTCTGGACACCTGGCATTACTAAGATGCTTACTGATATAAAATAGCAATATTTCTGGAAAGGAATGAAAAAGGATGTTATTGATTTTGTGACACATTGCCTTGAATGTCAACGTGTTAAAGCGAGAACATATGCACCCAGCCGGTTTGTTGTATCCTCATAGCATACCACAATACAAATGGCAAGTAATAAGCATGGATTTTGTACAAGGGTTACCTATGTCAAGAAATAAGCATGATGTTATCTTAGTAGTTGTGGATAAACTAACAAAGGTAGCACATTTTATTGCTAGAAATCTGAAGGATGATTCTCCTATTTTGGAAAGAAGATTTTTACATGAAATTTTAGATTACATGGAGTACCTGAGTTAATCATTTCAGATAGAGATCCTAGAATGACGTCAAGATTTTGGAAAATACTTAATGCAGCCCTAGGAACTAAGCTGAATTTCAATTCTACGTATCATCTGGAAACAGATGGGCAGACTGAAAGAGTAAATCAAGTTTTGGAAGATATGTTACGAATGTATTACATGGATCAATAGTATAAGTGGGAAGATTATCTTCCATTATTTGAATTCACATATAATAACACATATCATGCTTCTCTTAAGATGGCACATTTCAAGAAATTATATGGAAGAAAATGAAGAACCCCTATTAGTTGGGATAGCATAGAAGATAGAGAGGTAATTGGACCTAAAATTCTTACTGAAATGGAACAAAAATTAAATTGATTTGTGAACGCTTGAAAGAAGTAGAAAATAGGAAAAAGAGTTATGTTGACTTGAAGAGGGTTGATAGGAAATTTGAACTTGGTGAGAAAGTCTTTCTTTGGGTTAAACCGAAAAAGAGTTCTATAACTTTTGGCAAGGCTGCCAAGTTATCACCTCGTTATGTGGGACCTTTTGAGATAGTTAAAGTAATCAACCCTATAGCTTATCGTTTAGCATTACCTCCTACTTTGTCATGAATGCATGATGTTTTCCATATTTCTTTGCTTAAGAAATATGTTTTAGATTTATCACACATGTTAAATTGGAATTCCTTGTAGGTCAGGACCAGGAATAATCATGGTTAAACCCATACGAGTGCTTGAAACTCACTAGTTGCATTTGAGAAATCGAGAAATAAGTCAATGTAAAGTCCAGTGGGACTAGTTTAATGAAGATAGTGCAACTTGGGAAAACCTAGAGGATATGAAAACTTCTTTTCCATATCTATTTGAATAGAATTGATTATGTGGATTGTTAGATTTTTTTATTTTTCTTCTGTATATGACTATAAGTATGCCAGTTTTGGGTAGATATTTATATGAATTGAATAAACAACTATTTAATGTTGATTTCTAGAACTATAAGTTTTGATATATTTGACTTATGATAAGAGAAGTGAATGAATTGATTGTCATTGATATAAATTGTTAAAATGAGGTAATCATCGGACGATGATTCTTTTTAGGAGGGAAGCATGTAACACCCTCGACAATTGTTATATTCCTCTTTTGCATTTCAAGTGTTGACATGTGATCTTCTTCTAAAGATGTGTTCTTTTGGTTGTTGGAGATCATGCTTGATATGGATAAATCTTTTCTATTCTTAAGATCACTAGACTGAAATGGAATGGCTTCCTTGAACCCATTTTTCACTTCTTGTAGGTGAATTGCAATCTGGTTTAAGAGTTGCAAACTTATCTCCTTATCTGACTCATCCTTGGAAGGAATGTTTTAAATCTACTCTAGTTGAATGAAGGGTAAATTGACATTCAATAAAATTGAGGGACATATCAGATTGAACCTTGTTGTTACAATTTCTTTAATCTGTGTGAATGTGTTTCTATTCAGTTGTATGTTGTGCTTAGGTTCTTAAAGATTGATCTTGGCAGTCCATTGCATTGACGTAAATGAAATGCGCCTGTTCATGACATTGGAAGGATTCGGAATCCTAAGCTAGGTAAGAATATTTTCTACCTAGCTATGTTACTTAATAGAATTCTTATTCTAACCTAAGCTTCCTATTCTACTTTGTTTGGTTGGCATCCTAACCTAAGCTTTGTGCTAAAGGATTATGGAGAGATTATTAGACTATTTTAATTAACCTAATGCCTAAAACTATAAGGTTGAAAATAAATCTAACCTAAAAGGGAAATTACCTAAGGCTATGTGTTAAGACCTAAGGTGGTAATTTATTGTTGGGGTTATATCCTAAGGTTATATATTATAAGCTAACCTAAGATCTAACCTAAGAAATTCTATCTATCCTAAACTAATGGGTATGAAGGGGAAATTGGTGGTCGCATGGCTCTATGGCGATGGTTCCAATGGCATTTAATCTTGAGGATAAGGTTTTAAATGCATAGAGTACTGCCAGTTTGGCATGGGCTATTTAAAAACTTGGAGGAACCTACGTGGTAGTGTCTCTAAGTTTAGAGATGCATTTGGAAGCTCAATGTGGTCTCACCAACTTTGAATGGTGGTGGCAAGGAAGGATAGGTGGGAACATGCAATTAAATGACATTAACTCACCTCATTTTGGTGAGCAAACTATCTTGGAAGGCATGCAAGCGGATTTGTCTGGGGTTGTTTTACTTTACATGTTTCGTGATTTTTTCTCTGCATGGAGCTATCTATTTTTTTGAACCAGCAGATTGATCTGCACTTAATGGCTATTTTTGAAGTCTTAGATCTATTTTTGGTTCGAGGGGTGTATAAGAGGCATTGTGGAAAAAGATTATGGTTGTTTGACCTTGCTTGGAGAAGAAAGGGTGTTGGAAACTTGGCTGGAAGTCTTCATTGAATCGGTAGAGGCACTATTAGGCATGATAGGCTCTACCCATTAAGATTTCTTGATTTCTTCTAAATGATTCATTAAAACAACTCTGCTCACTGGAAATTCATATTTGCATGATGTATCTGGTTATTTACTTGCATGTGTTCATGAAATCTAGGTGGGTTTTGGAATATGAATTCTTGATGATTAATGTTAAATATTGAGGATCTTTCTCTGTAATGGATGTTAGTGATTTCTTTGCATGTTAGTATAGAACTTTGTGACTCGTACTTGAAGCTTGCTGCTAACATTTGAGACTATTGTTGAGTGAATCAACTTGTAGCTTGTTTGGTTCTCAATCTCTGGTTGGTCTTGTATTTTGTGATCTTGAAATTGTGTTTTGTATTTGTTCTTAGCTTATATTTAAGCTTCGACTTTGGTCATGGGTTGTTATTTGGACCTTGTATTGTTTTGGTTATGTTAGAGCTAAGTTCAATTTGGAATATGGGTTGAATCCTTGTATTCAACAGTTATACTCATGTTCAGTTCTTTCAAATGCCGAACTTACTGTCGTTCGGTTGAGCTTTGTTACTTGTGTTCTGAATGGGAATTTTATTCTCATTTAGGGAATTTGAAAATATTGATACTCCTATTGAAGCCTTGCAACTTGGTTTAAACTTGTATTCTAGGCATTGTGTTTCTCTTAGGCTTGTATATTATGTCAAGTTTGACTGAACTAGTGTGGGAGTCTTGTGAGGTCGAACTTGTGTTCGAAGCTCATGATAAACAAGGTAAGGTTTTCCTTGATTGCATGTTCTAGCTTATGTTGGAATCAAAGTTGTTACCTATTTTACAAGATGGGTTTGGTTGGGTTTTAGTTTAAAATCCTTTCCTCCTTTTGGACTGTCTGCACTATAGGAGTTTGAGTGTTAAATTTGGTCGACACCGATCTGGCGATCTCCTTGAAATCTTCTTCATTGTTCTGAGTGAAACCATGTTGTGTGGGAAGCTTGACTGTGGTAATACTTTCTTATCGACACAGGAATTAGGACCTGTAATGGGTTTGGTTGGTCTTTTATTGTGGTAATAGACAAGTATTTTGATGTCACATGAAGTTGTATTACTCTCTTTGTATCTTCTTAATTGGTTTATTGGAATTTGTTGGAAGATGAATTCGAAACTGATATATCGAATCTTACTTGAGAATATATAGGTATAAAACCTCTGTTTGGATTACTTTGTATATATGTTTTGTTTGGGACTTGAACTTCTTACCTTATTTTATCGAAATTTGTATAATCCAGTGTAATAAGAATTCAGTCCTGGAGTCTGTAATTTCCTTTTGCATTTATTATATGTCTTCTCTGTTCATGAACTCTTATTCCTTTAAGGGACTATGGAACGAACCTTCAGGTTTTAGGAGAAGAAAGGAATATGAACCTTGGGGACAGTACACAACTGGGGACTGTACGATGTATGTATTTCTGAGATTTGAATTCGTTCTTGAATTAGGTAAATGGAAATAGGAAACCAACTTGATAGTTTTGATTGAAAAACAAATTGAAGTGTGCATTCTTTGACTGTGCATTCTTGACTGTACATTCAGTTTGTGAACTCTTTTGGGAAACTAGTTGATGAATTTCTCTAGTTGTATTAGATAATAGATTTCATTTCATAGTATAAATGAAATGAAATATTGTATAGGTTCTTGAACCGAATTTTTCTTTATTGACCTTCTTCGGAGATGGAAATTTTCTTGTGGATTGGTTAAGAGATTTAGGTCTTGAGTATAGCTTGTATTTTAGAAAAGATTGGCTATAGACCTTTTTGACTTATAATATTCTAATAGTGAAGTAAGTAAAACTTTCAGTTAGACTATTTAACTTTGCTTGGTATGAATTGGTATTCTTGTCTAGTTGTCGCCTCTTTATTTATGAACTCTTTATTTTTCATCTGTGGATTGAGGCAGTGGTGAGAATTCTAAACTTGAATCTTACCTCCATTGAAATTGGTTAGGAAATAGACACGTTTCGATTATCTTCTTTGATTACATGGAAGGATGAAGTATACTTGTATCAGTTATGCTGTAACTAATCTCCTTGATATTGGGTAAAGATACATGATTATTTTTCTCTGCCAAGTTTATGAATTAATTGAATGGTAAAATTGATTGAATGCTTGAAGAAATTGATATGTTCAATTAAGTTTTATGATATAATTCTGATGTTGTAGGTTATATTATGCTCCTTACTTAATAATGAAATTGGATTCTCTTAATCGTTGTTCTTTCTGAAAGTTGTTACTTTGGCATATTGTATGATGCATATTAATTGTTTCATAAAAGTAGAGTTGTTTTATGAAACAATTAGTGGAATGCACCTCGTTTTAATGCTTAGTGCTTATCATGCTCAGTTCATTAAACTGACTCGTGCTAACAATTTTGCAGATGGACATCATAAGTGATAAAAGAAGGTAAAACTTATATGATGCATTGGATGAATTAAGTTTGATTCTCTAAAAAAAATTTTGATCCATTCTTGAGTTGTATTGCAAAAAAAAGGAAATGTTTTATTCTTTTTAGATAGAAGACTATTGTTATGAAGTATGCCTTAAAATCATAATTCTTGTAAATGTATAAGTTTTAAAGAATTAATTGAAAGTTGAGAATTTACGTGTATTGGTTGTGTAAATTATCTTATACTATTATGAAAAAGATGGAATTCTATTTGGTTGTTATTCTTCATATTATTCTTATGCTTAATTGGATATTATTTTATAAGTCGGATAAATGGATTTAGATTAATCTCCCTAAATAAGATGCAACTTGTTAAGTTGCAGAATATGATAATGTTTATCTTAATAGTTAACATAACAATTGGTGTGTAATGAACATGAAATAAAACTATGGTAATTGAGAAAGATAAAAAGGGTATGATAACCCTAAAACATGTAAGTGTGTAGAGGAAGACTCGTCCTCTCTCATAAGAAATTTATGACATTGCTGTCATGTTTTTGGGATAACCATTTGTTAAGCCAACTAAACAAGAAAATAAAGCAAACAAGTGTTAAGGAAGTTCTTTATCATTTAATCGAATCTGATATAGAAAAATAACTTAAGGAGTGTTGGATTAGGGTTTGGCAAGGTTGCTGTAATCTATTTTTAATAATCCAAATTAATTAAATAGTAATAACCTCCTAGGGGTATGTACATCTCGATGAGGTTGTTCTGTAGGATGCTGGCACATGCCAACTATAATGTTGTACCTTTGAGAAGATTAGGATCTTCTCAAGGATACAGTGATGTAGTTGACATGTGGCAACACCCTTCTGCATTGATCATCTAGATCTACACACATTAGGACTTGAACTTAGTTTCTCTCTAGGTCTAGTTAGTAGCATGTTTAGGATAGGGAGTAGCCCACTAAGACTCAGGGTACCTTGGCACATGGGGTTGACTTAGGTTGACCCAGTATGCCCATTTACCCTAAGTCTTTATGAGCCTCTTCCTATCATAACCTATGTTGTTGAATTGAACTAGGGTTAAACCTTGGGCAAGTGGACTGACATAAGTCAGTAAAGGACATTCTAGATAAAAATAGAGTGGGGTAAAGGATGTATTCTATATTCACGAGTATGCCATAAAGGAATAGTAATACGAATAGTATGTTAGAAATCTTTGGCCAAAGTATCGCAAGCTGCTAGTTGCATTGTCCTATGTTACCTAGTCTAAGGATCATGATGCAGATGAATATTGGTAGTAGATATTCAGATAGGTTCCTTAGACAAATCACTCAATACCCAAAATAGGGTAAGAAAACCAAGTATACATAGTATACAGAAAAGTATTCAATACTTAATGTAATCATGAATAGATCGGTAGTTCACCAAGTCATGAAATGAATAGATCGAGTAGTTCACCGAGTCATTATTACAGTGATATGGTTGGTATGTTCTATGTGTTCTAAATTATGTATTTAGAAGAGAGAACATTATAAAAAAATTACCTTGTTTGAAGTCTTAAAATGGGAATGTTACATTAGCACTTCAATTTTCTCTTCAATGCTTAAATTCTCAAACACGCAAGGTGAGAGTTATTTCGTTTGCACTATTTTTCTAGATTTTTCAAAATTACATGCATTAATTTCTCTTTACCTACCACTTTGTACTCAACTTTAATTATGATTTTTCACTTTTTCGTGCTTTTGGTGGCTTTCTTGCGTGCTTTATTCCTAACATTTTAGCATGCTCCATTACTTCACAAGCCACATACATCCTCATGTGCACACCTCTATACGCCATATTATGTAATACTTTACACCATAATCCAAGTAGTCCAACATCATGCTTCCTACCTCGTGTTACACCTTTGCACAATCATTTTCTCATGCGTGGTCTTCGTCTTGAGTAATTTCCCTCATGAGCACCATCACCTTTAACATCCATAAGACATTTTTCACATATGTTCCCCACATGTACTTGTGTCATCCTTCCCAACACGTCAACACGTATATAACTCCCACCTTTGCTAAAAATTTAGTTTCCATGCACTTACACCTACATATGGTTCACCGTACACTTAAAGTATGGGCATTCCTTTGCACATGAATTCAATAAAGATAGTAATCATCTTTGTACGTGTAAGTGCACTTATTACAAAAAAATGAAATTAAAAAAGCATAGACACATATACAAAGAAACACATGAAAGGAAACCTAATCTAAATGGAAATAATGCCTCATTACAAACATAAGAAGATTTTTTTATAGTAGGGATTTAGCCTACTCCCATTTTAGTAACTAGGAAACATGGTGTCATCAATGCATGTAATCGACACACATGATTCAAGTATCTTGGTTACTAAAAAGGTCCCAACCAATACACCTTCAATTTTCTTGGGTGACATACAAACTTTGATTCATAGAGAAGGAACATATTTCTAGCTTCAAACGTCTTGCTCTTAATGTTCCTATCATGTCATGCCTTCTGTTTGTCCTTCTCAGTCTTCTGGATCCAACATCTAATGAAAGGCCTCTCATCTAGCTGAATTAGTTTGTCAATGCATTCTTCAACAACTTGTTCATCATCAATTCATCCTACATACATAATATTCAAGGATGGTAACATGAATTTAAATTGTAGTCGCTTTTGTGCCAAACACCAATTGAAAAGGCATGGCTGTATTCAACCTTTAATAAGTGGTCATTAAGTTCAAATTACAACTAAAACTTTATCATCCAATATTTTCTTCCAACATCACATATTTTTGTCAAGGTGTGTCCTAATATATTGTTGGAATATTTTATATGCCATTAGCTTCTAGGTGATAAGGAGTAGTTTTATGGTGTGCTACTAAAAATATTCCAATAAAAATATGATAGTCTCATTCAAGAAATGAGTTCCTCTATCACTTGTCAATATTAATGGGCATCCATACATGATAATAATGTTTTCCCATAAAAATCTCACTATTGTACAATCCTTTGTAGGTGTCATCTTTGCCACCTTGTCGGATAATCTATACAAGTTATGATATAATGTGTGCTAGTCCTACATATGGGTGGTGAAATAGGACCAACAAAATCAATATCCCATTTCTCAAAAGGTTCTGCACTTGCAATTAGTTGGAGTGGCATCTCATCTCTATGTCTAAGCTTTCCAAGGTGCTGAAAATGATCACATGCTTTCACATACTCCTTAGTATCCTTGTACAAAGTCTCCCACCAAATTCCATCCATTAGAATCTTATGCATGGTATCATAACTAGTGTAATACCCTCTTGCTATTCCACCATAATAATCCTCCATAATGGCTTCATGTACATGTTCTAGAACACAACAGTGCAAGACTTCATCATGACCTAATTTATATAAGTATCATCCAATCAAGCGATATGATGCCACACATATTGATGTTTGCTTCTTCTCTAATATCTTCATTCCTTTTAGCTCCATGCCATTACACAAAAACACTGCAATATCCTTTCATTTTATGGGTGTGTGGTTTAATCTAAACAAATATGGATTGGGAATAGTTTCTTCAATTATCTCTGCATGTCCTCACCATAATTAATCCTTGATAAATGGTCAATCCTTGAATTAATTTTACCTAGTTTCAAAAAAATGTAAATTCAAATTCTAAAAACAGAAGAATCCATCTACATATGCTCCCTTACAAAAATCATATTGACTAAGTATTTGCGCACCATATGATACGTATAGAAGACAAAATGATTCACCAACAATTACTTTCTAAAATTATTTAGCACATAGATCATAGAAAATTCCTTGCACTTAGTAGCTATGTAATTTTACTCTACATGTGTTAAATTCCTACTTGTAAAACAAATAGGGTGGTCCACAATTCCTTCTCCTATTTATGCCAAAAATGTGCCAATTTTTATGCGAGAGGCATCAACGTGAACATGAAAAGTATTTTACCATGAAGAAAATCCCAAAATAGGCATAGTAGTAAGCCTCTCCTTCAATGTCTCAAATGCCTAATGTCGCACGTCACCCCAATAAAATTCTCCTTCAACTTTCATTAACTCTTCCAGGGGCATGGTAATCTTTGCAAAACCTTTATAAATTTCCTGTAGTATCATGTATGTCCCAGAAATATGTGCACCTCACTTTAATTGGTAGGATCTTCCAAACCTAAAATGAATTCTATCTTAGTTGTATCTACAACCAATCCTTCTTTAAAAATGATGTGCCCAAGAAAATTTCCAAAGGGTGTAACAAAGATGAACTTCTTAATGTTGAGAGAGATGCTTAGTTGTCTTCATCTCTCAAACATGAGTCTCATATTATCACAATGATCCTTGAATAAGCCATATACTATCTAATAATTCAAATATACATGTAAGAATTAATGAATAAAGTCTTAAAAGTCCCGCACACAATGCGTGAGAGAACTATTAGTATTTTCAATCCAAAGAGAATAACTATATAGGAACAATTTCCCCACCTAGTAGTGAAATTTGTCTTCTCCTAATCTTCCTTCGTGATGTGCACTTGGTGATAACCTAAAAATCCATTTGTAAAATAATATATCTTGCATCTAAAAACTCTTTCAAGGATTTCTTCGTAAAAGGTGTGGGAAAGGTATCTATTACACATAAATAATTCAACTCTTTGTAGTAAAAAAATCCTAATCCTTTCATCCTTCTTGATATTGATAACCATAGGCTAACCCACTTTGATTCCTCAATAGGCTCAATGATTACGGACTAGAGCATCTTATAAATTTCTTCTTTGAAATTTACGCGTAGGTTAGGATTCATCCTGTAAGTCCTCTTCCTAACCGGGGTGCACCTTACTTAAAATTTATATTCATCTAAACCAAATAAGGATGCAGGCCTTATAATTCATGATAGCCCCATGGGAATAAGTCCTGGAAGTCATGCAAGAGCTCAATAATATTTTTATACTTCTTTCTCTAACTAATAATCACCAATAATGTCCTCATTGGGCTCATCCTCAATACCAATGTTAACCTTATTTTTCTTCATAGGAGCATGGTACGTGCATGCCTTATCATATGAAAAATATATTACCCCTCGTGCACCTTTATTGTGGTTAAAATTCAAATTTTCAACTTCTTTATCATTAATCATATATACTAATTGATTGTGGTTACCATTCTCTCTTTATTTCTAGGCACAAACCATATGTGTTAATTTTGTCTCCTCAAGATCAAGGAGCACCCCGAGTTTAGGTTCTCCAAATAGATATAACATGATCTCTTAATCATTTTTACTATCCCCCAAAGTGATGCACTTCAATAGTTGCAATGCTTCATGGAATGGAGGCTTAGTAGAAAAGTAATCAAAATTTTGAATCATACCTATAGTCATATCTTGTTAGTTTGCAGTTTCCCTTTTTAGATCAACATGTACATACCAGGTGCACACACATCCACACAATGTGGAGTATAACTTATGTAACCATATGGATGGCACTAAATATTCTTTTCCTTATGCCCATAGTCTCTCACAATTATGGACATGATGAGAAGCTATATTCTTACCATGAAATTCAAATATGTGTGTAGGTACATTGCTCTAAGTGAACCTAGTGGAAAATATGATTCTCATTTCTCACCATTCCAAGAGTTTATATATGTGTGTTTCCACCAACACATTGTTGTCCCACACAAGGTATATCTTGACATGTTTCTTCTATCTCCTTCATTTGGCCTCTAATTCTCCATGACAAGCGGGAATGTTTGGGATTCCCTTCATCATTATATCTTGGTACGAGTTGAGCCTAAGTGCCTCACCATGTGTAGCCTAATCATCCTTATAACTTTCCCCTTGAATTTTCACCCAACCATTTCATATGTTCCATGAGACCAACTATCACAAGCAAGACTAGTAGTGTAACTTACCGAGTGCATGTCCTCTCACTAAAGAACACCATTTTTTTATGTTTTTAGATCTCTAGATTGCGGAATGTCGAGCATAGATTCTATTAAGTTCTTCCTTGTTTAAAGACTCAACATAAGTATTTTCCTTCTTTTAAAATTAATGTATAATCATGCGCTCATCCTTGTTCTCAAAACCGATGTATCATTTTTTAAAGTGCAAATCAACATTATTTTCATAACACCATAGTTTCCCAATTAATGCTTGAAAATTTTCTACTTTATAAAGATCTAACACTTAAAAAGTTGGCCCCCTGAATGATAATAGAAACATCCTTTACTACCCCAGTAGGAATAAACTTAGTTTTTTTCCATATACAACACATTCAAAGATGACTACAATTTAGGTCTTCCCATCTAATTCCATGCTTCCAGAGTGAGTACATTTATCTCAACACTTGTATCTATAAAAAAATTGCTGTAACTAACTATCAATAAGCTCGTGGCCCAATGTGATCTCCTTGTCAAATTCATGGTCATGAGGTGGTATATTTTCATGAAGTATTTGTCTCTCATGCTCAAATCCAATGCGCGGTACCTTTTCCCAAATCCATTCCACATAGTAATGGAATAATATTCTCTTGGTGAAACATCTTACACACCTCCTTTAGATCATCCACGTCCTTCTATGGGATCTCAAAATTATTTGCATGCTCTCTTCTACATGCCTGCTCTTTTAAGCATTGTATTTCACCCTACAGATCTCTAATGACTCCCATAGTCTCTTGATAAACTTCCTTCTAATGCACCATGTCTAGATACTTAGCATGTATCACTTCCTCCCTCATTATAAGCAGCTTGGCCTTTAGGGTCTCACACACATGTGTTACCATGAAACACATTGTAACTAGCATTTGTTGAAATTATAGATCATTCATCTTCTTTGGCATCCATTGATTAACATTTTCAAATTACATCTTGATCATTCCCTCACCCTTGTCTTTTTTAATCATGTGCTCATTTAATACTTGGAAATACTCCAACTTGTGTGGCTTCCCACACCACAAGAAAGCTATATTTTGAGGGAAATCTTGTTGGTAATTATAAGGTGACCAAAAAGTGTAACAAGTTCCTCTAGAAATCCTTCCTCTACCACCGCCATGACATCAATCACATTATCCTCCTAGAAGCCTCCATTTCTATTATCTCCATGATTTATCCCTTCATTATGTTGTCCTTATTGGTCCTTGGATCTACTCTCCACACTAGTTTGGCACACTCCTATCTCAATGGTTTGGTGGATGTGATAAATCAATCTATAGTAAATGTTGTCATGAGCATGAAAAATGGAAATATTACATTACATGGACACCTTCTTCTAGATCGCATGCCTGCAAAAGAGGAAATTTCAGACATCATAGTTAAGGTGAAAAACTTCACAATCTAGTAATAATGCAAGCACTAACTTGCATGGAAAATTTTCTTTAGTATACTCCACTTAAAAATACGTGCACCATATACCACTACGTGTCTCTCTCTGTTGAGTTTGTAGAAATATTATCCAACTATTTTTTCATGGCTATAATATGTACTTCCAAGAATGGGCTTAATCAAATATCAACACTTCCAATCCCCTCATCATGTAAGGTTGCTTCCAGATCCTTGCACAAATAAATATGTCTTATGAGGTATATCTCTATGAAACATGCTTAACATCCTTCAAAAACCCATTGCACATGCCGAATTTGATGATTTTCATAAGACAAATTTGACAACAGAGTATTAAAACATGCGTCATACTCCTTCAGGCTTTCAGATGAACCATGTTTGATATCCTTGAGCACGTTGATGCTATACTGCTTAAAATATGGAATGTGAAACTATGTCATAAAAAAGTGTGAAAAGAATTATAATCTACCACAATATGATGTGGGTCATACAACCTATACCAGCTATGTACTCACCCTTGTAGTGTAATGGAAAAATAAATGGCCTTCTTATCGAAGTTGTAATTGCCTTAGCGTGCCATAGTATTTTCAATTTTTCACATTCTCATTTACATCTCCAATACCTTGATACTATAGTAATTGAGAGACATATTATAATAAACTTTAGGTTTCGGATGCAATGGTTGGTGATGCGGTGGTTGATTTTATGGTGGTTGCAGTCCCTTCCTACCCAGATCCGGATCTAGATCCAAAACCTCCTCCTCCGTGTGGTGGTTGACCTGATCCACATGATCCTCCCATGCCCCCTCTTTGCGGGTTGTAGTCTAGTTGATGTACTTCCTTATGTCCCAGTTGTGGTACTAGATTGGACACTAATAGTTTGCATGGTTATAACTACTATTTTATTACTTCCAATGGTGCGAAAGGTTACGAGATGTAACTATAGTAATTCTAACAATATTTCTTAATGACACGCCTGAAAACATATTGCATAGGTATTCCTAAAAAATGGCACCGACTAGGATTCCATGGGCATGCTACTAACCTGATCCACCGAATTCAACATAAAGTGATATCTACCCATCTCTTCTTGCTTAGCTACACTATCCTACTTCTCAATGACTACCTCAGGATCCAGAACACAGAGTGAAAGGGTTAGGTGGTTATGTGGGATTAGATGCACGCATGTGGTCCTCATTCTCTCTAATGACGCACTCTCATCCGAATCTGAAGGGGATTATCTACTGTGCTTTCCCAAAGTTGTGAGAGTTTTATGATGTAACTCCACATATTCTACTGAGAATCTTCAAAACCTTCACGATCCATCATCATCCTCAACTCTAGTGCATCCTCAATCTCCCAATTATATGCCATGTACCTCTCTTGGAATTCATTAAACTTGAGCCATTTTCCCCCTTTCTATCTCCAGGTCCACCATCTTTCTCCACACCTGTTCCTATCCCTATGTGTAGTGGGGGTTTAGCTATCCATGAGTAGGCACTCTAAATCTAGTTCGATTACCAAATTTTTGATCGATAATGGTACACTACACAATTACAATCTTCTAGGATCACATAATAATATGAACTTCACTTCATATAGACACACATAAGTACAAATGGTGTACTCCAATGTATAATTACACAATACTCTAGCCCACCAATGATATACAAATATAGTCGACTCCATATTAGGATAAAAAGAGTCGGTAATCCTTTTTCATCCAAAGTTTAGCCTATATCCCCAACACTTTCCTAATGCATATGTTGCTAGCTACTCATACAATTCTACTAGAAATTAGCTGAAGAACATTTCAAAGAGCTAATGATAAAAATTATCTTCTACCCAATGACGTGTATTCAAATCAGTTCCGGTGTTATGTCTCTCTACAAACTGATCTTGACTATTCTCTAACCAAATGTTAATGATCTCTAGAGTCAATCAATACATCATCTACAAGAAACATCCTAATAGACAATTTGAAAAGAGATCACAAAAACAGAACCAAAATGTTGTCTCTTATTTCCACAAAACTACTATGCATGTTGACACCTCATTCAGACATATCTAAATGCTTACCCAATGTGCGTGAAGCTACCAAGTCTCTCCTTTATGATGCTTGTCAATATGTTATCATACAAATGCCTAATGATATATTAACCAAGTGTTCATTCAATCATAAGAACCCATTACATACATTCAATTGGAAACACATGTAATAAGGAAACATACAAATTAGATAACAATTAATATCATATGCACCATGTAATCACCATATTCAAACACATCAATAATCATAATCCATCCTCCATGATCCATTAATAAAAAGTATTACATAATAGAAGTTGAATACATCACCATAACTAGGCATAGGTACATGCGAGAGTATCAAACCACGGCACTCAAACATAAGGGTTTCTCTCTAAAATAAGAGTATTCATGGTACCCAAAACAATGTACACAATATATATATATATATATATATATAAAGGGTGGGGACTTACCTTCACCACCTATGCACTCTTAAAATAGACTGCATGCTCAAAATAGTCATGCGTACATTACATGTGTGCTTTACAAGACAAAAACTAATCAAAATTCCTATAAATAAGACATACTTTTATTTTATTAATACTTTGATCCATGTATGACCCTTCATCTTTGTAATTTATCCCAAAATATAATTTCCTTAGTCGTAAAGTCATCCTGCTTTGATCCTTTTCTTGATCCGCTCTCTAACTTGCATTTTCTATTTTTATCCCGTAACTCCAAAATCGGATAAGTCCTGAAATCTACCTTCTGGGCACGATCCTTCCACGTGCCACTTTACTGGCCCTTTTACACATATACATGCCCCACTTGTACACCTCATGTCCATGTGCACTCTTGATACTTAGCTAATTTATCGGTCCAAAATTACCCCACACTAATTACATTTTTTTCCTCAAAAATGGGGTTTCCAAACTTATCTCTCCAAGGAACAATGAATAAATAATGAAAATAATAAGGAATGAATATACAAGAACAAGGCATAGAAAATAGAAACGTCTTGAGGGTGCATTCGTCTTCTCTTCAATTGACAACAAAAGTTTAGGGAACTCTTTATTAATTGTTCTCTCCCGGCTCATAACATTCCACCAACCCTATTTTCACTATATCGGGAATTTACCAACTATCCCTTCCATCTCTTCTAGAGTCATATCTTCCCCTTTATGCTTGAGCTCCCTTGTCACTCCAACCATGCCTAAAATCATTCCCTCCATAAATTCCATCTTTCACTCCACCATTGACAAAAATCCATTATTATTTCATCACGTGGCTCCCTCTCGATTCCTTAAGAGCTTCATACTTCTTCACAATCACATATATTTTATCTTCTCTTCTAAGCACTTCATTCGTCTTAGTCACAATCACTTCATTTTATTTGTGGAATGTGTATGACTTAAGAACATGTTCTCGTATCTTAGTAGTTGTTCGATGTGCCCTTTGCCTTCTTTAGTTTTTCTATCAATGTTTATATCATGACATCATACTCCTTCATTATCGCACACTATAATCTTATTATTATTCTCATTTTTTTTTGTAGTGTCTACTTGAGCTCCCCCTTGCATGGTAATATATCCTTAAGAAACAGTGAACCAAATCTTGTAGAAAATGTAAGGCCAATGGGTATGTATTTTGTGTGCGCTCATCAAATTCTAAACGTGCCTAAAAAAATTCATTCCCAATGATGGCCACAAACTTAGGAATATCCTTCTACATTTCTTAGCCATGTTGTGTGCCTTAGTTAGTTGTTTGATTATTACTCCTTATTTTTATTATCTTCTAAAAATTTCTGAGTGAGGCTACCTTATCCAAGTTTCTTTGAGCCACTTTAGCTACCATATATTTTCAAGTAATTACTTACTTGTTCATCAATAAACTCAGTCACCTTTATCACTATATGGGTTTCTTGAGGCATCTTCTTCATTCTAAACCTTATACATTCTTCTGCGTTGACATCAAATTTGGGTTCATCCTTGTGTGTCTACATTTTCTAGCTTAACATCTTCCTTATGCGCATGTTTGCACCCTATGGGTCTATCATCTTCCACCCATGTAATTTCTCATTAGGGATTGTAATTTGGAACCTTACACACATGATCTTATAAGGGTCATGAACATACCCTAGGTCTATTTTGGGCACAACCTCTTATCCCCATTGACTTCCAGTTCTCACGCTTGTAAAGTAAAACAAGTCCTCATGGACTCTAGATATGATCTACTAGTAAATTTGCTCTGGTTTTCCAAAATATGGAAACTCTTAGATTTGCATAACTCTCACCTTCTCCAAGGTCTTGTATCCTTCATCATCATAGATTGGTTTTTCATCTTCAGTCCAAAGATTGGTCTTATTTATTAGCTCTTTATCTATCGATAGTTGTTTGCACTAGTGCGATGATTATAATAGCTCAATTTAATTCTACGGACATGGGATTCCCAAGCATGACCCATAATTATGCCCTCGGGATACTAAATTTTTAAAAATATCTCTTGAGACACCTCTTCCAGTTCCACGTTAGGGTTAGTTGGCTTTTTTCTCCTTATAGCTACTATAGATGCTCTTTTTAGTGCCATATCTAACTTTCAAAACTTCTCCTTGCATACCCTAGCTATGATTTCTTCTTTCCAAACCATATATCCTTTAACCCTACTCTTTACACTCCTTAACTCGCTCTCACACTTCCCTCAAAGGATCTCCACTTCGACCGTGATCAAATTCCATAGGTTTGAGGGAATCTTGTTTGCACTTTTACTCGTTCAAAATTTAGCTCACTTTCCAAGGCTCAAATGCTCAAACTTGCAAGGTAAGAGTGAATTCTATTGCACTCCTTTATAGATTTTACAAAATTCCCCACATTAATTTCTCCTTACCTACAACCATATTGAGCTTTAATTGTGCATTTTTTCCTTTTCCAAATTTTCATTGCTTTCTTATTTGCTTTAGTCATAGCCTTCGGTGTGCTTCACTACTTCACCAGCCATAGAACTCTTCATGCATGCCTCTATGTGTCATATTCAAAGTAGTTCACCATGTCACTTCCTACCTCACATTATAATGCATGACCCTTTTATCATGTGTGGTCTTCATCGTGAGAAACTTCACTTATGAGCACCATCACCTTTAGAATTTATAACACCTTTTTCAAATAGGTTTCATACTGTACCTATGTCATCATTCCCAATGTGCCAACCTATTTATAACTCCCCCACTACCATAGATTTCTTTTTCATGCACTTACACCTGGTTTACCCCACACTAAAAGTATGCATGGTCCTTTATGCAAAAAATCAAAAGATAGTAATCAACTTCTTATGTACAAGCGCACTTAATACAACAAAACAAGGAAATTAAAAAACATAGCATAACAACATTTGGAAAGAAACACATGAAAGGAAAATTAATCTAAACAAAAATACTACCTTATTACAAATACCAATAAACTATATTTATAGTAGGGATTCGCCAACTACCATTAAAGTAATCGGGAAACATGGTGCCATCTAATTCCCTGCAACTAACATGCGCCTGATTTGAGTATCTTGGTTACTATAAAAGGTTCCAACCAAAGTGCACCTTTAACATTCTTGGGTGGTGCACAAACTTGGAGTCATAGAGAAGGACCATTTTTCCAACTTCAAACATCTTGTTCTTAATGTGCCTATCATTCCATTCTTTTTGTCGCACTTTCTAAGTCTTTTGGCTCTAATTTGCAATGGAAAACCTCTCATCTATCTACATTAGTTTTTCAATGTGCTCTTCAAAAACTTGTTCATCATCAAGTCCTCCTGTGTGAGTAATACGCATTGATGTCTATCCGTAAACTACCCAACTTAAGCAATTCACAGACAACTATGCTCTTGAATATGAATGAAACATAAATATTTCTTTATTAACTAGTTATTGTGCAATTATTAATCACAAATAAGATGCAAATGGAAAGGAAATAGACAAACATGAGACAATATTTATCCTAGAGAAACCTAGTGTGGAAAAACTTCAATGGGTGAGAAAATTAGCTCCCCTTCCACTATGTAATCTCAATTGATACAATTCATTACCAATTAGCCTTCAAGGAAGATAAATAACTCCTCCTAATTGCATCTACTTGCTCACAATCCCTCAACACAAGAACTCTTCAACATGAACAACAAGAAAATAATTCAAGTCCTCAACTTGCTCAAGAATTTTATTTCACCAAAACTTGCTTGCCAAAGTACTTGACAATGCTTGTATTTATAGTTTGTAAAAGGAACGATAACTAGATTGTGCGGGAAAAGAAATTAGATTTTAATCAAACAATATGATTAATAAGATAAAATAAATTCTCTAGAATAACTTTAATAAAACCTTTGCAAAAAAATGAGAAGAAATATCACATATTATTATGGAACTCAATGAAATACAATGAGAATGGGCCTTGCTTATATAGGAAAGTAATACCAATCTAAGAACCGGTCAAGGTCGTAGATCAAGCCATAAATCAAGGAAAGAACTAGTCATTAAAGAACTAGTCAAGACCATAGATTTAGGAAATAAATAGACATCAAGGATCTAGTAAATACCATTAATTAAGTAAAGAACTAGACAATACCATAGATCAAGGAAAAAACTATACCTAATAACTAGATAATATCCCCTAATATCTAAATAAATAAAAATAAATATCCACACACATAACTGGGTGAGGATAAATACAATAAAGGTAAATAAAGTACATAGGTGAACATGAGATAAGGTAAATACCTACTCTAACACCCCCTTAAGTGAATCTAGGGGCCAAAATAGAAGTGGGATGTCCATAATATGAGTCTTGATAACTAGGCCTTATGAGGTACTCATGTACAATATATCCATGAAGAAATATTGAACCGAAATAAAGAAAGAGAAAGAAGAAGAATAAGGAATATTTTATCATGAATACCCCCAAGAATAAATTTCAAAACCCCAAGAATTCAATGCAAATCAAGCTAGCGAGGTGATGTAAAAGGATTCGTAAAGATGCCTGTAACCTCATTTGAGTGGAATGTACTCCAAGAAAATAAATCCATCCTAAATGTGTTGACAAATGAAGTGTATGTGTATCTAGATATGGTTGGTCTGTTGGTGCTCAAAATGGGTGTGAGAAATATGAATTGCACTCTGGTTGTCACACCAAAGTATAGTAAGATAATATTGTGGGAATCCAAACTCTGTCAATAACTGTTAGAGCCAAAGAATCTCTTTGACTCATTGTAATTGTTGCCATGTACTCTACTTGTGAAGATGAAAGTGCAATAGTCTGTTACTTTTTATATGGCCAAGCAACTAGAGTAGAACCAAGAAAAAAAAGATATCCGAAATGGAACGCATGTTATCAATAGAACTTTCCCAATCTGAATATGTATACCCAACCAACTAAGTATAACCCCTAGTGTAGTCTAGGCCAAAGTGGGAAGTTCCTTGCAAATAGCATCAAATCATTTTAGTAGCATGCCAATGACTACTATGAGGAGAATGTGCAAACCGAGATAAAAGACCTACTGCAAATTAAATATCAGGGTGAGAATGGGTCAAGTACATGAGACTCCCAACCAACTTCCTATAAAATGTAGGATCACAAAGTGGTATGGTACATGTGGAAGTAAGAATAACCTTAGATTGAAAAGGAGATGGACTTGGCTTGAGATCATCCATATCAAAGTTCTTAAGAAGATCATGGGTGTATTTTCTTGAATCAAATGAATCCTGAATGCCGTCAGAGAAATATGCAATCCAAGTAAATAATTCAATAACCAAATATATGTCATGTTAAATTGTGTAGAAAGTGCCATCGAATAGTCCGGATGTGGAAAGAAGAGATGTCGGTAAGTAATGATCATCAACATACAAGAAAAGTATCACAATATCCTCACCAACATGCTAGAGGTACATTGTATGATAGAGTGGTAATGAAAAAACAAATAGATAGAAGAAAATAATCCATATTCTCATACCAATCCCAAGGGGCTTGTTTGAGACCATAGAGAGACCTTCGGAGCCTAAAAACAACTGAAGAATCCTGAACAAATCAGAGGGTCTCTCCATGTATATTTACTCTTGTAAATCTCCATGTAAGAAGGCACTCTTCACGTACATCCGGTATGCAGGCCACCCCTATGATGCAGCAATAACAAGTATAAGGAATACAAAATCCATCTTAGTAATGGGTGCAAAAGTCTCAGAGTAATCAATACCTTCACTTGTGAAAAAACCTTTTCAACACGATGAGACTTATACTTTTCAATCGACCCATCAAGCTGCATATTTAGTTTGGTATATCTACTTACACCTAACCATATTTCTTCCTTTAGGAAGAGATACCAAATCCCAAATATGATTCTTCATCAAAGAAGAATACTCAGCTTCCATCACATCATCCCACTCCGTATCCCATGAGCTTGTGAAAATACCGTGGATCCTCAAAAATAGTGACTGACATAAAATTCCAAAACTAGTAGAATGTGTATGATGATGCCTAGTAAGTGGAAGATCCTATATGAAAGGTGTTTCCTTAGAAAATTTAGTACAAACCCACTTAGGCATAGTGAAAACATTAGTGGGAATAGGATCCTCAATGACATTTATAACCTCCTCATCAGCCTCCTCAAATAAATTATCCTAAAGATGAGATGAAGAAGAAGGAGGCATGGAAGAAGATGAAGAATCATGAGGAGTGAAGTGCTCATCAAACTAAACATGTTCGAAAAAGAACATCACAAGTATGAGGATATAGAATTTGATAAGATCTCATGTCCTAAAAATACCCTACAAAATCAAGGGTTTTCTCTTTTTATCCAAATCTTTCCTTTTCTTTGTTGATCAAGGAATACTAGTCAAAGATCACACAAGGAGTCCGCATGGGATAGAAGGCTAGGATCAAAGGCACGAAAAAAAAGAAGAAACCACGTGCGGAAGGAAAGATTTGGGACTTAGCCGATTTTTAGCATGTGGATCTAGCTTTAGAAGATGGCATGTAGAACACATCAACAAGGAAAAGACACACATGCTATGCATTGTCTATATTTTGAGAATTGGTTTGAAGCGTCTATGCATGGAGATAAGCTAAGAATAGAATCGACACTTTAGTTAACTACAAGAGGACTATAGATAGTGCACTTGCATGTGTGGCTATAATTGTAAATGGCATGTGGTTATCAATAGCATGCGACCTATTTCTGGAATAGATAAGTGGTGAAGGGAAAGTCCCCACCCTATATATATGATGTTAGGTACATAGTAGAGAGAGATGACACAGAGATCACAAAGATCATAGAGAATGGTGTATGTATGATTATGGGTGTGTGAACATGTGTATTAGATCCATACGCGCCTTGATATAAATTGATAGTATTGTAAGGAGCTTCTATATTTATTAATAGATGGAAGATATTGGCTAAATCTAAGTGTCATTTTGTGTAATTGAGTAGTGCATGTTATTAATTCAATGATGATTATTGTTTAAGCTTGTTATTTCATAGATCTTTGGGTAGCATGCACTGTAGAATGATGGATTAGTTATGAATCTATATGTTTCTTCCTTCATCATGATAACATCCTATTATAGAAACTTTAAAGAGGGACCTGGTACCTTTACGCACTTTAGGTGAGCGCACAATCGAAAGGTGAGTGATGTGCCAACACAACTAGGGTGTTATTTTACAAATTCTAGGCTGCATCATTGGTTTCATTGTCGGAACCTCTTTTTATTTGTTTTCGGGATGTTTCACAATGAAGATGTCTTGGTTAACTCTAGCAAGTATTGAAGAATGGAGACACAATCTAGAGGAAGAATATGCATGGACAGGTTCAAACGGTGGATCGAGTTTAACGCATGAACTTGGGTAGAACAGAACATGTATGATAGTTTATATGAGATCTTTTTCACTATCTTTCTAGTAGAATTGTATGAGTGGCTTAATTTGTATGCATCTCAATAGAATTGGAGGTATCACACACTTGTGTGGACACAGGAGGAATTTTAGACCCTTTATTATGCTGATCGATCTGGACTCATGGTCGATACGTGGTTTCATGGTGTTCTAAACAGTTATATTCTAGAATTTTCAATTTCAATGTACTCTTGCCCAGAGGTAGCTGAATTATAGTTTTTGCGGTATCTAAGAGGAACATATTTGCATGGTATTCCACTAGCGATCAATATCTTAATGGTAACTTTGAATCTGGAGAGTAAACCGATGGCTAACTAAACTTCACCATGCACGAAGCGTAAACTTGATCTTAGTATTAAGATGGCAGACCTAGCGGAAGAAAATCAAAGAGAGGAAAGGTGGCTTAAGTATAATGAGGCATGTGAGAGGGAAATAGAGAAGCAATATTCCGTTGCGGAAAGTATGGCGTTGAGGAGAGAGCTAGCTCGTGAAGGATTTATGGATCATGTAGAAGACGTGGAACTAGAGCATTAGGAACTCCCCCATCTTGGAAAGCATGATAGAGATCCCTTCTCGGCCTCACACAGAAGTGTGCTAGAGACTATTTGGGCCACAGTGCGCATCTTAATCCACCTGGTGACCTAGCCTTTGCGCTTGGTTTTTTAGTATCTAGTACGTCAAGTAACCAACAAACTAATTTGGGAAGTAGGAAAGCAGGAGTAAGTCAGGGATAAAGTACATCAATGGCGGAGACTAGACAACTTCAATGTCATTTGGAGGAGCATCCTTAGGTGCATCATCCGCACAGAATGTGAGTGCACTGAGAATGTTGGATTCACCTCTAGAAGTGGAACTACTTCATAGACTATAGGGGTTCTATATAGTACTACTATCAGAACACAAGGGAGTACATCTATAGGCCCTATTCCAACTATAGGTAGTGGATCAGGAGGTATAGGTGGTTCTAGTTCTGGTGGATCTGGTGGTTCTGGAGGAAAAGGGAACCCATGAGGTTTGGATCAGGTGGTCAAGGTCTGCAACAACCACATAATATCTATATGGAGATGTCTCTTCATCTCCCAAAGTATAAAGGTATAGAGGATGCTTCCGAACATGTGCATATGTGTGAAATCTTGTGGCACACTAAAGGGATTATGGCTACTGAGTGAAAGGCAAGTCAATTCGCTACTACATTACAGGGGCACATGCACAGCTGGTATAGGAAGTTTGACCCTAATCAAACTTGCATGGATTATGCAGCATTGAGGGATGCTTTCTTGAAAGAATTCCATATCCTTGAGTTTGAGTAGAAGAGTATAAGTGCACTCAAAGATATCAAGCAAGGCACTACTAAGAGTGTACGTGAGTATGATGCTTATTTTAAGACACTTTTATCTAAGTTGTCTTATGATATCCATGCTAGCCATAATACACAATGGTTCGTTGGAGGATTGACTACACAATTTAGGAGGGCAATGTCACATAAGACATACGGATCCGCACAAAACACTAGAAGTAGCTTTATGTGCCGAGGCTAAAGTTAGGAGCATTGACATTGGCATTAGTCCATTTCTAGAGGCACAAATTGCAGCTATGGAAAAAGTAGTTAGAGAATCTATCACAAATTCAGCCCATAAAAATTACTTAGGAATTTGGTGTACAGATTGTGAAGTGGGAGGTGTCATCACCAATCCGGCACTATGATAATTCTTCACCGGGAACTCCTCGTGCTATGATTATTTACTAATGCACAACCTTTAGTTTGGTGGATGTAATCTGGAAACAAAACAACAACCGAACACAAGAATACCATTGACTATGATAAGACAGAATGATGACAAATCTGAAATATCAAAGTAAATTATAATATTAACATGAAATTGTTACAATCTCACCCATGAGGTACTTCAACAAGACTATGGGAGAAACTTTACAATTACGCCTCTTGATGGCTTCTTCAACACACCTTTAACTGATGGCTTCCTTTGCACACTTCCTACAATATTTCTCACTACTTCTTTCTATGCTAAATGAGGGGGGTGGCTCTCTATTTATAGAACTTAGCTTATCCATCTTATCTCTAAGATAGGATAAGAAATCCACTCGATGAATCATATTCCATACCTTAACTCTTATCTGTACATGTAAGCTTATCTCTTAAGATAAGATAAACCTTATCATTTTACATGGGTTCCACATTTTTAGACTTTTTACAAATAAAATACACAAAATATTTATGACCTCACTCCTTGTCCTTATTACCAATATAATATTTCTAATTCCTAATCATGTAGACTCTACTTCTCTAATTACCCAAACTTTGACATTTTAACATTACCGGACCACTTACGACAAATATTTACTTTTACAACATTCCTATTGTACTTTGACTATTACCGTACTCCACATTATTGGCGACACCCTCTTGTGGTGCCGTTATGCTACTACTAATTATACTTAACAACATCCTATTCATAATACATACATTAATGAAATATAAATTATGGAGGAAAATTTTAGTGTCGACATCTTCCCCCTTCCTAACCCTTCTACTGAGTCCTCGAAGTAGACTATGGTGCTTGGAAAATCTTCAACTTTTCGTGGTTGACCCATTTCGTAATGGGAGTTCCATCTAATTCCTCCGGTTAGTGCGTACCATTTTCATGCCTGCACTTTGCTATTTTGTAGGGCCCCATCCATTTTGGAAGAAATTTTCTCTGTCTTCTTTTTTTGTATCTGGAATCATATACTAGGACCAAGTCATTCACATGAAATGGAGACCACGGATCTTTTTATAAAAGTATTCCTACGCTTCATTTTCTTCTTATGGCTTGTATCCTTTGCTATTTCTCTCATTTCCTCCAGTGAAATGAAGATGTACCAACCTTTCTTTTCTTGAATCACTTTCATCCATCCTTTCATTTTTCATAACTCTCACGGTGGGAATATCAAACTCAATAGGAAGAACTGGATCAATGCCATAGGCCCATTTGAAATGGGGAGTATCATGTTGCTGACTTTGATGTTGCCCTATATGCCCACAATCTTTGCATGAATCCTTTTATCCCATTTATGTACTGCAAGAGCTGCATCTTTTGCTATAATTTGACATAGCACAAAATTTGTTCGTTCCACTGTCCATTTGTGCTTGGCTTGTATGTTGTTGCCTTCCTATGCTTAATAGAAAACTTATTGAATAGGGCTTCTACCACCTCATTAATGAAGTGGCTTCCTTGATTCTGATTTCTAATGGGCAACCAAATCTGGTGACAATACGTTCATATATGAACCTTGCCACTTCATCCATGAAGTTGTTTTCAATGGCCTAGCTTCAACCCACTTGGTTAAATAATCGTGGAAACTACAATATACTTATTTTGGCGTGATGTAGTGGAAGTGGACCTACAATGTCTATTCCCCACTTTTCAAAGGGACAAGGGGAAAAATAGGACATAATGGAGTGATGAAGTCTTATGGTTACCATGTGTTTGACAAATACCACATGTCTTACAATAATTATAACAATCTTTAAAAAAGTGGGCGGTGATAACTGCATCCAAGATCCTTCTTGCTTTGTAAGTTGTCTAGAGAAGTGCCCTCCACATGTACCATTGTGGAATTCTTCTAGCAGCTCCTTTCCTTGATCACGTCCACCTTGCCCTCTTATCTTGTCCATCGAGGTCCTATTCGAAATAATGCTCCATGCGGATAGAATATGGACGGTCGAAGCTTGAGTAATCTTTCTCTTAGTCTTTGCATTGGCACCATCGGAAACTTGAATTCATTGAGATAATTCCAAATATCTATGTATTCACTAGGGATTGTATCAAGGAGAACAATGCTTTGCATCGGGAAAATCATCATCATCACAAGATGATCCTAAACCATCATAGGCTCGAGAGAGTGCATCTGCATTGACATGCTTCTTTCCTGGCCTATCTATAATATCAAATTCAAATTCTTGTAGCAAAATTATCCATCTTGCTATCCTCCCTGATGGGTTAGGCTTATTGACAATATATTTCAGAGCCTGATGATCCGTTACAACTATAAATTTCTGCCCTAGCAAGTAATTTCTAAACTTCTTTACAGCAAAAATGATAGCCAGAGCCTCTTTTTCAGTTACAGTATAGTTTACCTCAGCACTGCTCATTTGTCTGCTCCCAAAGTAAATTGGATGTTCATTCCCATTTTCATCCTTTTGGCTCAAAGTACTACCTAGTGCTGCATCTGAGGCATCAGTGTACACAATGAATGGATTACTCCAATCTGGATTCTTCAAAACAGGTGAAGACATCGGGGCTTCCTTGATTGTCCAAAAGCTTCATGTGCCTTGTTTCCTAGTTCATAAGCAACATCCTTCTTCAAGAACTGGGTTAGTGGCTGTGTAATCTTTGAGAAATTCTTGATGAACCTTCTATAGTAACCCACATGGCCTAAAAATGATCTCAACTTACTTCTATTCATAGGAAATGGTAAATCTTTGATTTTTGAAACTTTATCAGGATCAGTACCAATACCATCTCTGGATACAACATGCCCTAACAAAATGCCTTTAGAACATCCAAAGACACACTTTGTAGGATTTAGTGAGGCTTGTGCTTCATCTAACCTTTGAAATGTTGTCTCCATCTGTGCCAGGTGGTCCAACTTGCTCCCATAGATGCAAAAATCATCCGAGAAATACTCGATGAAGGTCCCAATGTAGGGTTGAACACCCTATTCATCAAACGGGAATGTTCTTTGGAGCATTACACAACCCAAAAGGCATAACTCTATAAGCAAACGTTCCCCAAGGAGTGGTGAACGTGGTCTTCAGCTGATCTTTCTCTGCTATACGAACTTGGTTGTAGCCGCTATATCCATCAGCAAAACTATAGCACTCCTGGCCAACTACTTCATCCAAGATCTGATCGAAAATGGAAGAGGGTAATGATCCTTCTTTATTGCCTTATTGAGCTTCTGTAATCAACACAAATGCGTAGCTTCCCATTCTTTTTATTGAGATCACAATGGGAGAAACCCATTCTAAATTCTCCACAAAGCAAATATGAATCTGCATCAAGGAACTTATCTATTTCTTCTTTTATAGGTCTTGGAAAAATTAGGATTCATTCTATATGGCATTTCTTTATGGGCTTAGCACCATCTACCAGCTCAATACAATGTTCTACCCAACTTACTTGGTGGAGTTCCTTGTAATCAAAAGTTAATAGGTGTATGTACCTTCGAAAGAGTGGAGGTAGGATTCCTTCTCACTCTCCATCATGGCATCACCAATCTTTATTTGTTGGAGACGATCATCAACTTCTTCTTCAGATAATTTTATGGGGTCCTGGGTTGGTGTGACTGGAAGAATATCCATGACTGAAACATCAACCTCACTTTCTTCATCTTCAGTGTCCACTTCACTGGTGCTAGAGTAATCAGAGGATGTCCAATCATCAGTTTCATCACTTGAATCCACAGGTTCTGCTTTATGATGTCGAGGGATCACGTTTATCTTCACCCTCTCTCTACCACGTCCAAGTGTCATGAAACCTTCATTCCAGTAGTTTCTTGCATGAACTCTCCTTAGCCAGCTGAGCATTGGGTGCATGGCAGTACCATTTTCATCACCGAAAGTCTACCACACATACACACCCATAACAGATATTGCCACATTTGAAACTACACCTTCTAGTTTAGTTTTTCCTTTATTTAATGACCTTAACATAAGTGTTGAAGGGTGATCAATTTTTAAACCCAACATATTCATTACAGACTTGGTCATTACATTAACTACAGCACCTCCATCAACTAAGACATCATGAATTGAAATACCATTACATAATACCTCAGCTTGTGGAGCATAGGGATGCCTCTGCCTCCAAAACAGGGACCTCAACCTCCTTCCTTCTTCGAGCATTGAGTCCACCTCACAACTCCCGCCTCTTCTCAGAAGACATAGCCAAGAGTTGACCATATGTAATATTTGCAGGCCTTTTGGACAGATCTTCCAAGATGGAGTATGGTCCTTGCCCTTGTGAAATCAGAAAATCCTGCACACCCAACTTTCTTCTCCTATGTTTCTTACTAGTTTCTCCTTTCATCTTCTTAGGATCATTTCCATCTTGATTATCTTTTCTTTCTTTCTTTTTGTTACAAACACATCTACTTCATTATTTCTACTCTTATCTACTACATCAAGAGAATTCACAGGTGCTTTTCCTTTATCATTATCTCCCTTACCAGATGTAGAAGCTCTATCTGGACAATTATACTTATAATGACCCTTTTATAACAACCATAACAAACAACTTCAGAAATATTTCTTTTTGGACCTCTATCTCCTCCTTGAGAACTAAATTCCTTTCCTTGAAGAAGATTAATAGTTAACTGGCCCATCTTCCTAAGCAGATCTTCATACTCAGTAGATGTACTAGGAGAAATATTTGTGCTCACCGAGAGTGGTTGTGGATTCTGGACCAAAGGTGCTGGTGTAGGCTCTACTTTAACAACAATTTCTTTGGGCTCCTCTTCCATGCTTTCTTCTTGCCTTCTTGCAATCTCCTTTGCTTGTTCAATGGTAGCTGGGTGGTCATACTTCACTCGTTGTCTGATCTCTAGCTTCATCCCAAGAATGAAGTGCTTACAGAGGAGATTATCCACACCATTCATCAACCCATCCACTAGTCCTTCCTTCCGGATCTAGGCATCGAGCTTCCTCCTTAGCTCTAGAACACGAGCATGATAATCCCTTATCTTCTCCTTCTCTCCTTGGGATAGCTTTGTGATCTCGATCATGAGATCTGCATATTTCTATTGTTCACCAAATTCTTCAAGAAAACTTTCAGTTAATAAATCCCATGAATTTTTCACATTATCACCTAGTGTTTCAAACCACCTAAGTGCGGAACCATCCAAAAAGGTAGGAAAAAATTCAGTCCATTGTTCCCTTCTTATAAGGCCATTACAAATACAAGATCGCTTAAACTCTTGAATGAAAGAAGAAGCATCTTCATTAGATTGAGCTGAAAAAACAGGAATCTTTCCCATTTTCAAAAGTAACCACCGTGAAATACCAACCCACAAGTACAATTAACAAGACTTATGTGCACAAATAATTGGAATCACTATACTAGAAAGTGACTTTACACCTTTCTACAGTAAAATAGAAATGACCACGGTAAACTATGGTAAAACTTGACTTACTACGGTAAAGCGACTTTCTTGTGGTAAACACTATTCACGGTAAAAGTGAAGTTCTTGTGGTAAACACTATTCACGGTAAAAAGTGACTTTACTGCGGTAATTACTATTCCCAGCAAAAAGGACTTTACCAGGGTAACTACTATTCATGGCAAAAATGACTTTAACATGGTAACTACTATTCACGGTAAAAATGACTTTACCATGGTAACTACTATGCATAGTAAAAACAAGGTTACCCTCCAATTAATTTTTGCCTAAGTGGGAATATCTCTCCAGAAAATCCACCAACGAGGAATGGTCCCAGCAATGGAACCAAAATGTCATCACCAATCCGGCACTATGATAATTCTTCACCGGGAACTCCTCGTCTATGATTATTTACTAATGCATGACCTTTAGTTTGGTGGATGTAACGGAAACAAAACAACAACCGAACACAAGAATACCATTGACTATGATAAGACGGAATGATGACAAATCTGAAATATCAAAGTAAATTATAATATTAACATGAAATTGTTACAATCTCACCCATGAGGTACTTCAACAAGACTATGGGAGAAACTTTACAATTACACCTCTTGATGGCTTCTTCAACACACCTTTAACTGATGGCTTCCTTTGCACACTTCCTACAATATTTCTCACTACTTCTTTCTATGCTAAATGAGGGGGGTGGCCTCTCTATTTATAGAACTTCCAGGCTTATCCATCCTATCTCTAAGATAGGATAAGAAATCCACTCTGACGAATCATATTCCATACCTTAACTCTTATCTGTACATGTAAGCTTATCTGTTAAGATAAGATAAACCTTATCATTTTACATGGGTTCCACATTTTTAGACTTTTTACAAATAAAATACACAAAATATTTATGACCTCACTCCTTGTCCTTATTACCAATATAATATTTCTAATTCCTAATCATGTAGACCCTACTTCTCTAATTACCCAAACTTTGACATTTTAACATTACCGGACCACTTACGACAAATATTTACTTTTTACAACATTCCTATTGTACTTTGTATTACCGTACTCCACATTATTGGTGACACAGATCTTGACGTTATTGCAATATGCTACTACTATTTATACTTAATAACATCCTATTCATAATACATACATTAATGAAATAGAAATTATGGAGGAAAATTTTAGTGTCAAGAGGTCACACCAAGGAAAGTTGACCTCATGCAGATCTGTATGGTCATTACTATTAGACTATGAAATTTTCCATTTGAATCATGATGCGTGTCACCTGTCCTTTGTTACAGAGTGTGATAAATAAGAGTGTATCTTACTTTTGCAATATTTGTAGGTCCATGACCCATGATACTAAGGATTTTCAGTTGGTTGGTCAGATCCAGGATGCTATAGACATTGGAGTATGACAGAAAAGTACAACAGATAATTCTAAGGGTAGGAATGAGCACCAGGATCGGGATCATAATCAAACATGCTATGAAAGGAATGAGGGGCATTTTGAAGGAGGTCGTGGAAGGGGATGTGGATATCATGGTGGATATGGAGGACAAGGTTGTGGTGGAGGAAGAGGTGAGTTCCCACATGGAACATGTTATACATGTGGATCTCCTGAACACTACAAGCATGAATGTCCTCAAAATAATGCATGTTATTTCTATGGGAAGAACCATAGCTATGAAGAGTGCTCGGACTTATATGAGCATCTAAGTAAGCAGCATAAGCAAGAAAACAAAGGTTCCGAGATGGTTAGAATCTAGCACGTGGTAGGAGATTAGTGGATGCCCAAGATAATAGAAGGATTTGAGGCATTGATAGTGAATATTACTACAAGTGCTGAAGTTGCACACACACGAGAGGCATTACACCGAAGCCTACGATTACCAAGGAGGAGGTTTTGCATGCGAGGTACCTAGATCTTGCTCATCAGAAGGAAGTTTACTAGGATACCATGGAAGTGCTAAGGAATCTTCAGGGTGAGATACAAGTACCTAAAGGAGAAAAATAAAACATCGGGAGAAAATCTAGACCGATATCGATGATCTATGGGAGGTGTGTAAGATGTTGCGCCAGGAGAACATTATTCCACTCTTAGGAAATTGGTTGAAAGGGAACACTCCATGTGCAAGTCTTGAGACCGGATGATAGATACTACATGTAAATATTCCTCCTGATAGCATTAACTATGACAAAGAGATTACTCTAAATGCTATTGTGGATGGGTGGCTTTTGAGCAACATATTGATCGATATAGGGCGGAAGTAAATGTGTTGACATTAGATGCATGGGTCCAAATGGGGAGGCCTCCATTACAGCCATCATCTAATGTGTTATTTATGGAAAAATAGACTAAGGCCACTCCCATAGGAGTTTTGAAAGATGCATCTATCACTATACAAGGGGCCAAGTTCACTGGGGATTTTGAGGTATTAGCACTTGCAGAAGTAGACAATTTTCTAGCCTTGTTTGGATGCCCTTGGTGTTATGTGAATAATGTTGACTTGAGATTCAAAAAGGGATATATTAGCTTTGAAAACAAGAAGGAAAGAGTTGTGATACCTTTGACAGATGGGAATTCTACACCCTATGTTGAGCCTCTAAGTGAGGAGGACTTAAATAGAGTCTATGTACGCGCTATTCAGGACCTAGAGGTCAATGAGCCATCAAAAGAAGGCATTCTACTAGTGGGAGGATTCTCATTCTATTAGTGATACTAAAATTATTGCTTGTGAAATTGGGCTCATGGTACATATAAATTAGTAGGGCATGAGGTGAAAAGCGTGGTTGTGTGCAAGAATAGATGTCATTCAATTCGATGAATAGGAAGCATGGTAACTTGGTATATAGAGACAAAAGATCTTCTTGCCTTTTTGAAGGCCATGGAAACATAATGGGAAGATCCAGTTACAAGGAGAGATATGTTAGTATATACACCATGTGAGAATAACAGTGCATTGGTGGGTAGTCCACAAAGATAATCTTATAAACTGGGAAGAGATTGGAATAGCTTTGTCTACCAGGTTTATAAGGAATAATGCACCTACACAAATATACACTTATCATGGTGATCAACCTATTCAACATCACATTTAGTAGTGTGAGAGACTCTAGATAGCGGCATGGGAAGCATTACCACCTTCACTCTAGGTGCATAGATTTTATTCCACGCTCCAAGGATGTGCACGCACTTGGTATGTATATGCAGAACTACATAGATAAACTAGGAGGCGGAAATATTTCATTGCAGGTATAATCCAGGACTTTTGACTGCTTCTCAACTCAACCTCCTATAGCAGAGGCATTAAAATTTTCAAGCGCTTAGCTATGGGAGATAGCGCAAAAGTAGAAGAGCATATTCAAGAATTATTTAGAGAGACAAAGTTTGGAGCATGTTTTGAACAAGAGGAAGAAATAGACTCCAAATTACTTGAACATGCTTACCTTGAGAAAGAGAAAGGAAAGATGGTCTACATCATGGTGATGAGGAAGTTGAGAACCGGATATTGAACATTCACACAGGGTGTGCGAGGTCTTGGATAGTGTAGACAAGGATACACGCACCTACCATGAACCCATGAAGAAAATGAAGGTGAATATAGGTTTGGAGGCTAAGCCTAAGGAGGCCATAATTGGAGATGACTGGTCATATTCAAAGGTAGAAAAAATCATTGAGTTACTCCGGATTATTTGGACTTATTCCCTTGAGGATATCTTGAAGAAAGGCATGCATGAATCACTTGGGGAAATGAAGATCAACGTTAAGGATGGTGCACATCTAGTTAGAAAGAGACCTTACAGAATGAATCCTAATTTGCATGAAAAGGTAAAAGAATAAATTATCGAGGCCCTTGATGAGTCCTTATGGGGTAGCCCAATAGTGATCGAGTATCAAGAAGGATGGAAGGATTAGGATATGTGTGGACTACAGGGAGTTGAATGTTGCATGTGTCATAGATCCTTTCCTATGCCATTTATTGAGGAAATACTAGGAGTTACAGGGCATGAAATATATTCTTTCATAGATGGATTTTATGGGTATCATCAGGTTAGGATCACTCAGAGGATCAAGAAAAGACAACATTTACTACTGAATGGGGTATTTTTGCCTATACTATGATGCCTTTTGGATTGAAAAATGCGCATGTTGTATTCTCGGATAGTTGTTCAGGCGTTCAAATATTTTATCCACAACTTCTTACAAGTCTACCTAGATGATTGGACAATATATGGGCTTGTGAAAGATCATTGTGACAATCTACGCTTAATGTTTGAATGATGCAGAAAATTGAGTATCTCTTTGAACATCAAGAAGTGCATATTTGCTATGCCATTTGGGATATTGTTAGGACATATAATCTGCAAGGAAGGTTTGTTAGTTGATCCAGCCAAGGTTGCAGTCATTTTAGGCCTAGAAGTGCCTACCAGTCAAAGTGAGGTGCGTGGATTTTTAGGTCATACAGGATATTATAGAAAATTCATAAAAGGGTATGCCAAAATTGCCACACCCTTGGAAGAATTCTATGAAGGGGAAAGGTACATTTTATTGGGGAGAATTACAGTAGCACACATTTGAGATATTGAAAGAGAAACTTACTACCACGCCTATTATGTGCTTTCCCTCATGGGATAGACCATTTCATGTACATGTGGACACTTTTGGTATGGCCATTGGCACTATGTTAGCTCAACCCGGTGAAGGTATTATAGACCATACAACTGTTTTACTAGTAGGAAGTGACTCTCTTTGAACGGAATTATACAACTACAGAGCATGAAGCTTTTCAATGCTTTATGCATTGTACAAGTTTTGTGATACTTGTTAGCGACACCATTTTTTTTATACATATCACATGGAATGAAGTACTTGGTAAACAAGCCCATCTTAAAGGGGTGCATATGCGAGATGGGTACTCCTATTCCAAGAGTTTGACTTCAGATTGTGGTGAAGCTAGGGAAAATAAATTTTGACCAGGCCATTTATCTAGAATCAATTCAGGAGAGGATGCACAGACAATTGAAGAAACAATGTTGGATGCATAGTTATATAGGTTACAACACGTACCCATGGAATTAGAAGACATTGTTGTCTTTCTACGAACATGTATGGCACCAGAAGGAATGAAAGCATTAGAAAAGAAGTAGCTTGTTATACGTGTGACACCATTTATGCTAATTAGTGGTGACCTATATAAGCTAGGTAGAGATGAAGTATTACACCGTTGTGTGTTAGAGCATGAGTGTAAGGATATCATGGAAGAGGCTCATGGTGGTATTACAGGAGGCCATTATGTAGGTGATGTGACTGCCCAAAAGATCTTAATTGCTGGATTATGGTAGGAGACCCTGTATAAAGACTGTAAAGATTATTATAAGGCATGTGATCATTGTCAGTGCCTAGGAAAACTAGGGCAATGAGATGAGATGCCTTTGAGACCAATTACTAGTGTAGAACCATTTGAGAAATGGGCCATTGATTTTGTAGGACCTATTTCACCAGCTGAATGCAGGAATGGATCGCTCTATATCATTACTTGCACAAATTATCTTACATGGTGGGCGAAGCAACACCCATGAAAGAGTGTACAAAAACTACAATAGCTAGGTTTATATGGGAGATTTTTCTACACATGATATGGATGTCCTTTAAGCTTGACAAGTGATAGAGGTACACACTTTTGAATTAGACAATTAGAATTCTATTAGATGAGTTTATGGTTACACACCATAAAACTACACCTTATCATCCTCAAGCCAATGGAACTGTTGAGGCTTTCAACAAAATTTTCGGCCAGACTTTGACAAAAATATGTGATGTTGGGAGAGAAAGGATTGGGATGAAAAAGTATCAGTTATGCTTTGGGAATATAGAACAAATTACAAGAGATTGAACAAATCCACACCGTTTCAGTTGGTGTTTGGCGCAGAAGATATTTTTCCTATAGAATTTATGTTACCTTCTTTGCACATTACGCACACTGGAGGTCTAGCTGATGAACAAGCTTTAGAAGAACGTATTGAAAAAATGATTCAACTAGATGAGTGCGAGCCATAGCACGATGGAGTCAGAAATAGGAAAAGGCTAGGCAGAAGGCATGGCATGATAGAAACATAAGGGATAAGAAGTTTGAAATTGGACAAAATGTACTTCTTTATGACTCAAAGTTCTTGCACCTTCTAGGAAAGATCAAAGTACATTGGTTGGGGCTGTATGTTATCACTTCTATACTTGAATCAGTGCTTGCCACAAACTAGAAGCACTTAATGGAACATAGCTACCCATTTACTTTAATGGGAGTAGGCTGAAGCCCTACTATAAATAAACCTTCTTGGTGTTTTTAATAAGCAGTGTTGCCATTTAGTTTAGGTTTTCAATTCAGTATTTCCTTAATGTATTTCTTTCATTGTCGCTATGCTTTACCAATTTAGTTGTTGTTTGTGTAATAAGTGCGCTTGCACGCATGAAGATAATTACTGTATGAAAAATGTTTATGTGCAAAGGAATCCACATACTTTTAGTGTGGGGTGGTTGTTGTTATCCATGAAAAAGGCGTGGGATTTGAAAGGTGAAAGGAATAAGTTGCTATATGTGTACTTTAATTCAAAAGAAGATTTATTCTCAAAAGAAGACCAAGGATGGAGTTGAATGAAAGAAAAGTATAATGCAAGGTAAGCAGAGGCCTTGTTAGCTCTTTGGGAGAAGGCGTGAAGTGATGAGGTACTTGGGTGAAGGAGCGCACACTGAAGAGAAGTCTGTGACTAGAGGGTATGAAGGCGCGCGAAGGCTATAGCTGGGAGGCGCGAAGATGTACCATGTGAAACCAATGTATTTGGTAAATAAATGAAGGGATATTTGGTAGGTAAGGAGCAATAAATGCATCAAAATTTGAAAAATTTATATAAGGATGGGATGTAGATTCATTTTTACCATTACAACTAAGAGTATTTGAGAGAAGAGCCAAGTGCGAAGAGCCGAGTGATCAAGTTAAGGTGTGAAGGGTGTGAGACCAAGAGTGACAACCAGATTTGTGTGACAAGAAGCTTGTGTCCCCAGTGGTGAAGGGTTTGAGTGAAGTAGAAAGATAGGGAAGGGTTAGGTTACAAATTTTCCACCTAGGGCATAATTGAATCGAGCTAGGGTTTGATTTGAAGAAGAGAGACATTTGCAAGGTAGAAATGGCACCAAAGAAGGCATTTCTATAGAAGTAACAAAAGAAAATAAGAAGGTGGTTGTCGAGGAAGAAGAGATGGCACTCAAAATCCATTTTTAGAGATGCAATATCCTAGATCACTAACCACCATTTGGATAGGAGTTAATGGACGAGGATATGGTGACCGTGCATGCGCACATGAAAGCAAATATCATGGTCGATGCACACCCATATGGATAAGTTGACTTTGATGTGTGTGAAGATTCATGCATTTTGAGGTGATTAAAGAAGGAACCTCAAAGGCTAGACACATGATAGTAAAGCCTCTTTGTCATGTCGATAAACAGTCAGCAATGCACTAGTTAAAGTTTCTATAGAGGTGGCTAGAAGAAACACAGACAAATCTACCACAATCAAAGCACCGCGCGAAGAGCTAAAGACAAGGACACAGAGATAGCATGCATAACATAGGAGAGGGACTTTCGCACGTAAGAAGAATGAATTTTTATAATCTTCGCAGAGGAAATTGGGGACACTATAATCAAATCAAGATCACACTTAGAACCCAAGGTACCACAAACATTTCCTTCAGCGATACACTATGTGGGAAAGTTGGTGGACTTGGTACTCGAAGATGAGAATCTATGTATGCAAGCACCAGAAAGATAAGAATAAGATGCCAAATGGGAGAAATATCTATGATGAGAAAAATCACATCTTAAGAAGGCTTTTTGTAGGCATTACAAGAAGTGTTGAAGAAAGTGGACCAAGATTTAAATATATACATATCTCCAGAGGCGCTCATCAACATTAAGACCTTAGAAGAGAAAAATGAGGCCCGAGAGCCATGAAGGATGAGACATTAGGCCGCATAGAAAGGTTGACAATCATTAAACAAAATCGCAAGGCCCTGGCAACAACACAAGAGCCACACAAGACTCGGTTGGAAGAGCTTGGAAAGCTGATTGCGTAAAAGATGGACCTTTTGTAAGGAAGGATGACATCCATGTCTAGTGTTGTGTTGGTTCTGCAAAATGAGAAATGGGAAATTGTGAGGGATGAGGTTAAATCCATTGATGTGGACATTCTAGAGAAGGTAGAGCAATCACTTACCAAATGGAAGGTTTTGGAGGCCGTAATAAAAGAGGAGTATCCAGAGCTAATACTATAGACCGATACAGAGAGAGGTGCCTCATAAATGCATGGGGATTTTTAACATTATTTCATTCTTATTCTTTCCATTCTTATATTCTTTACTTCAAATTTTTAAAGATACCTATTATCGGGATGGAAATGAGATTAGTGTGGGGTAATGTTGATCAAATAATACTTGTCAAAGATCACACAAGGAGTCTATGCGGGATAGAAGTCCAGGATGAAAGGCGTGAAAGAATAGAAAGGACCCACACACGTGGAAGGCAAGATTTCAGGACTTAGATAATTTTTAGCATGAGGATCTATGTTTAGGAGATGGCATGCATAACACATCAACAAGGAAGAGACACGCACGCTATGCATTATCTATATTTGGAGAAGTGGTTCAAAGCGTCTATGCATGGAGACAAGCTAAGAATAGAATCGACACTTTAGTTAACTATAAGAGAACTATAGATAGTGCACTTGCATGTGTGGCTATAATTTTAAAAGAATGTTGTTATCAATAAGCATGTGACCTATTTATGGAATAGATAAGCGGTGAAGGGAAAGTCCCCACCCTATATATATGATGTTAGGTGCATAGTAGAGAGAGATGACATAGAGATCATATAGATCATAGAGAGTGGTGTATGTATGGGGTGTATGAACATGTGTATCAAATCCATACGCGCCTTGGTATAAATTGACAGTACTGTAAGGAGCTTCTATATTTATTAATAGATGGAAGATATTGGCTGAATCTAAGTGTCATTTTATGTAATTGAGTAGTGCATGTTATTAATTCAATGATGATTACTATTTAAGCTTGTTCTTTCATAGATCTTTGGGTAGCATGCACTATAGAATGATGGATTAGTTATGAATCTATATGTTTCTTCCTTCATCATGTTAACATCATGTTATAACAACCCTAAAGAGGGACCTAGTACCTTTTGCGCACTTTGAGTGAGTGCTCAGTTGGGGTTGAGTGATGTGCCAACATGACTAGGGTGTTATTTTGCAAATTCTAGGCTGCATCATTCTTCTTTGGCACAAAGGCCCAAGCATGGCTCCCAAATATTTGAAAAAATGAGACATTTGGCTTCGTGTTGGACCAAGATTCCTCTGGAGTCAAATGCTCAAGTTCTTTATGTGGTGTGTGATTCTAAATGTAGTTAGCACAATTAACTGCTTCTACCTAGTAGATAAGAGGTAAATATATAGAATACATCATAAAGTTAGTCATTTCCTTCAAAATTATATTCTTCCATTCTACTAAGCCATTCTATTGTGGAGTATGAGGAACATAATTTTGGTGAATAATGCCTTGAGTTTCCAAAAATTTATAAAACTCATTGTTAAAGTAATCCCCCTCATTATCATTAAGAAGGTTCTTTATGCAACTAGAAGATTGTTTCTCGACCAAAGTTTTGAAAATTATGAAGTGTGAAAAAACATCACTTTTTTACTTGAGAAAATAAACCCAACTACACCTCAAGATATTATCAATAAAGGTAAGTGCATACTTAGCTCCATTGAAAGAGGGGTAGGAAAACGATCAAGTCACTATGGACAAGCTCAAGTGGCGAAGAAGCTCTCTTTGAAAAATTCTTAGGAAATGGATCTTGGTTTTTTCCCATAATACACAACCATGAAAAAATACCTCAAGACAAGAAAATATAGGAAGACCATCAACCATACCATGAGTGCTCAACTCCTTCAAATATATGTAGTTGAGATGTCCAAATATTCCATACCAAAGCTTACTCGAATCTACATGAGAAACCAATCCTGTCCCTATAGAGGAAGTTTCATCAAAAACCTCAAAGTGATATAATATAGAACTATGATCAGTAATACCTTGAGCAACAAGTGAATGAGGCTCCAAAAAAAGTTTGTACTTTGACCCATGTGGTGTAAAAGTCACTATTTTTCCTTGACGTAATGAAAATATGATATACATGTTAGGAAAATATATTTTAGCTAGGTTAATTATGTATTGCACATAGTTAGTTTGTTTAATTGTTCAATTGTTATATGGTTATATTTATTTATAACCTTCTATATTTTTATTCAAAACATATGTGAGTTTTTATATTATTTTAACAATACTATTATTTGTATTATTTCATGATTATACCCGTGTAACCTATTTCTTTCCTTTGTATATGGTTATCCACTATGTATAAATATTGTAGCACAACTCTTGTAAAGATTGATTGATGATTAATATAATATTACATGATTCCATCCCTATTTTACATTTGGTACCAAAGAAGGAATCTTGACCTGTGAAGCAGAGAAGGTTGGAGAGAGGAAGCTGATTTTTTGAGAAGATTCTACACTCCAGGAGAGCTCGCGTTGCCTCCAACAACTTCCTAGAATGCCCTACATCCCCACAACCTCATTTTATTCTCCAAGATTTTTAAGGAAAATTTGTTTTTTCCTTGGTGCCCTCTACACCATGAAAACATTTCTCCTTGGAAGTTAAATTTTTTAAAAATTTTATTTTTCCCCAATAGGGGTTTTGCCTCTAAATATAGAGAACTGCTTAGTTACAGATAATATTATCTATTTTTCCACATTTGAAGGCCTGGGTGTTTATGTGGAGACAAGCATCAAGTTGTTTCGTAGAGCTCTACATCTGAGATAAAGACCAAGTTGTCTACTTGATGATTTGTTTCTAGACCGAGATGAGTTGACTATTGCATTGGCTTTTAAGTGTATTGCTTGGGCTGAGTTGGAAGGCTCTCCACCTATCCAAGACATCAAGATAGCTCATTACATTAGAGTTGCATCATTTTTATCCAATGAAATCTACATAACCATGGCCGATCCATCCCCAAAGACATGATCGCTTAAGCATCTGCAATAACAATAGGTGGTTATTAATGAAAGAAACTCTGCATTCAAATTTAACACCCCGCACAATAACAAATAAACAAAACAATAGTGTGAGAGGTGATTTGGCATTATTGATGGCTCACAAAAAAATCACGGATCAATCTAAAATAGAGGAATAACCTTGTGTGGTGGGTTGGGTCTTCCATCAATCCTACTGACCATGAATGGATCAAACAAACACGCAGTGACAAAGAAATAAAATAATACAAAGTGACCAATACAAATCAAATACCACAAAGGAGATAAACAAATAAATAGGCGGGGTGCAAATCAAATTTGGATCCTAACTCGTGGAAAACCTAAAACCTCCCCCTCATGACACAGCCACGTGGAGTCTCCCACCATATCACAAAGTTACAAGGTTAGTCATTTTTGGCAAAATTTAAATTTTATATTCTTCATTCCTTAATCATAAGTGCTTTGGTGCCTAGATTTATAAGTGGAATGATTTTTGTGTGGGAGGTTTGTGGTTTGACCCCCCCCCAACTTTCTTTTCAAACCATTTTGACACTTAGGGGAAAATTTGGAAAAACCACCAACTATAGAGGCATATTTAGTCAGTAAAAACATCACTGCTAAGCATACACCCATTAAAAACAATACTAAACAAGTAGTCTTCAAGATCTGAATGTTGTTCTTGCTTAGCAATATTTACTTCTTTGATAAGGTTTTCTTTTCTAGTTCCCCTTTTTCTACCCTTGATTGTAGTTAGAATGCCCCTTTGGAGATTACTAGTATTGAGGTCTAGAGTTGCTTGATGAACCTTTCTTCTAAGTGTTATACCAACAAATTTTCAATTCATGTCCTCTTTTACAAATTGGAGATTTCTTCTTTTGTTAGTTATCCCCTTATTTATGCTCATTTTGATTTTGGGATTTTTTAAAGGAGTTAGGTTTTCCTTTTTTTCCTTTCCATTTCGATGAGAAGAAAGTGACTACTCATCTTCATCATCTTTATTGTACATAGCTTCCTCTTATTACAAGAGTAGGTTCACCTTTGACTTGTCACAACTAACTATCATATTTGACAAGTTTAGTGTTATCACAAAAATGTGGTATGAAGAAGGGAGGGCTCTCAGAACAATGGGAATGAGAGCTTCATTAGTGACCGCTTCTCCTAGGGATAGAAGTGAATCCCTCAACTCTACAACTCTTTGAAGGAAAGCTTCTATTTTTTCATTTTGTTTAAACTTCAATGTGTGTAATTGACTCTAAAATTCAATATGACATTCTTGTTTTTGGCCTCATACACTATGCTCAACTTATCACACACTTATTTTTCTATTTTGACATCTCAAATGTTGGATTACATGTTGTGGACACTCTAAACAAGGTGACGAGCTTAGCCTTATGATCAGATCTATCAAATTGTTGTTGTTGTGTTGTATCAGTTGTTGATCTAGTAAAATTACCATTCACAATAGTCTAAATCTCTTCAAACTCAAGTTGTGTCTTGTTTTGTCTTCTTCCATGTTACATAGTTATTTCCTCTTAGTAGTGAATCTGGAAGAAAGAACTTGGGGGTGTTGGTGCCCATTTTGCAGAATTAATTGACAAAGGGTAAGGCTCTTATCACTTTAGGTATACAGTCTCCCAATCTATATACCATCAGTCTGATATACTGAAACTTTCTATATACATGCCCTTTCAAGTATACCCATCGTTATATGGAAGGAGCTCGCCCTTTCGATATACTTGGGGTACGTGAAAGAGGCGTTAACATATGTGAAATAATTCAATACGTGGTACTAAGACAATAGTGTAAGGGGTTTGTGTGATTATTGACCCCGACTCAAAGAAATATCCTCATACACGTGCGTAACTTCTTTATATACTTGGGTAATTTCTCAGTCTGCATTTAAGTCATGCAATCATTCACAGACGGACGGGAAAGCTCATAGTGTGTGCATTGTGTCCTTATTACTCTCTGTCGATTTAAAGGGTCGATTCCTAGATGATGTTGTTGCAAATATATTAGGTGTTAATTACAGTAGTAGTCACGTCACCTTTACCCATAAGTGCTTCCCAAAGGCATTGTCTATGCTGAACATTGTGAATGAGATCAAAGATCTCGTGAGTGATTTAGAACTAAATTTTTAATATTTTTGAGTACAAAAATATGCCATTTTTATAGCAATTACAATGGTTTGTGGTTGAATATGGAAACCTGTAAATTAGTACAATACAATGAAGTATACAATTACATTCAAAAAATTTGAAAAATTGAATGACAGGCAATGTTTTTGTGTTTTCGGGGCCCTGGTGGCCTCCGGAGCCCAATACGGATCTATGAAAAAACCCCCATAAAAATGGCTCAAAATGTTGCTTTCAGGTAGCCCTCCTTTGGCAAAAGTTGTCCAGAATAAAAAAATAAGCATAGCAGGAGAAAAAGTTTTTTTGACCCTTTTTAGGGTTTTTCTCGCTATTTTTAGTAGTGGTTTTGGTTGTCACTAGCGGGTTTAGCAGTGTTTTTGCAACTAAATATGCATCTATAGTAGGCGGTTTTGCCAAATTTTCCCCTAAGTGTCAAAATGGTTTGAAAATCAAATTGGGTCTATGCTCCACTTACTATTTTGGGGGTGTGCCGATAGTTTTCGAGAAAGTCACATCCAATTACTTCTTTTCGATAAAACCCGTTATTTCTAGACTGTGTCGAAAATGACCTTCGCCACCCAAAATAGTAGTCTGCGTATTTTTGAAATAGAAAACTATGCACAACAACCAATTTGGATATCAAAAATTCAAAAAAATCCGAGAAAATGACTTTTTGGGTTTTCTTCCTCGCTAGTGTGTATCCCGAGACGAACCAATGCATTTTTCTCAGAACAACAAAAAAACTAGATGCCTCTAGAAAGGGTCAAGTTTACAGTTGATCTTAGGGTTTTTCCACCTTCTGGATCCAATTGAAGGCTCTGTTTTTGCATAAAATGCATGTAGAAATAAAATATGGATAAATCCCAAATATATGATTTTTTTGCAAAATGAAACTTACAGACAGATGTCAACAATAATCTCCTATTATGGTACCATAAAAGGAGCGATAACCGGATCATACCAAACTAGGAAATCAGATGCTAATAAAACACCACAATCAATAAGATAAAAGTAGTTCACCAAAATAACTTTAATAAAACATTTGCAAACAAATGATTAACAATATCATATATTATTATGAAACTCAATGAAACACAATGAGAATGGGCCTTGCTTATATAGGAAAGGAATAACAATCTAAGAACCAGTTAAGGTTATAGATCAATCCATAAATCAAGGAAAGAACTAGTCATCAAAGAACTAGTTAAGACCATATATTTAGGAAATAACTAGACATCAAGGATCTAGTCAATACCATAGATTAAGGAAAGAACTAGTCAATACCATAGATCAAGGAAAGAACTATACCTAACAACTAGATAATATCCCCCTAATATCTAAACAAATAAAAATAAATATCCACACACATAAGTGTGTGAGGATAAATAAAATAAAGGTAAATAAAGTAGCTAAGTGAACATTAGCTAAGGTAAATACATACTATAACAATTTCCCCAAGGATGCATGGAAAGGTGAAACAAACAACTTGGAAGCCCAAACATTTACAACTATTGAGTTCCCCACATTTTTGGACCATCACTTACAGGACCTCCACTCTGTGGAGACCGGAGGTCATGTAATTGCCACTTTTTGTAGACCGGTGGTTACATAACCACCAATTTTTGTAGACCGATGGTTGCATAAACATCACTCTCCACCGAGGGGTGGTTCTGTCACCAAAAAAATTCCACTACCTTCCGGAGGTCATAACGTTTGCATATGAACTCAAAATCGGGTGTCATTTTTTTCAAACTACATGGATTTTCAAGAGGAATACAAATATGCAATAAAATTTGTATTTTGAGGAAAACTTCATCCTAAAACAAAACATATATGGCCCAAAATGTCATTCGGAGGTGTTTGGATCACCCCTAACCTGACTAGGACCATCTTGTGAAGAATGAAACGAGCCAAGAACATGTAGAACAAGTACAATCTATAGAGATTACATAGAATTTTCCTATTCCTGATCCATTTTTTTAATCATAGCTTCCTAATTTGAGGATTTTATGTCCCTAAAAGCTTCAAGGATCTGATGGGGTGAGGAAATTTATTCCCCACATCCTCTCCGGAATATCACTCCTACACTGGAGGTGTATCTATCAATTGTCCCAATGGAAATATAATATTTTTGGACTTCTAGTCCAACTTTTCCATTGTCTTTGTATGGTAATTGGAAAAAAACATCAACTACACTCCTAGGAAAATAACCGTAACATGTCTTAAAACCCCTGACAAGGTTAGAACTATTATCTCGCACGTTTGGCCAAAATCATACCTTTGTATAAATGGTCAACATTCATTGTTACACAGAGTGATCGACTACCCCGAAGTGCATGATTTCTCAAAAATATTATAATGTTTGTTTCTCTTCATAAGCATCGTGCATGGATTGCATGTGGAATCCCAAGTCCGGAAGTGGACCCTTGGCTAATAAATGTATCACATGCTCAATTGGCCTATTTGGGGGTAGCTCCATAGGATATTCCCTGACCTTTCAAATAAAATCTCCCATTTTCTTTTGTTATTTGCTAGTAATCATGCTATGAGTGGTTTCTGTGATAACTTCCTCAACTTGTATATCCCTTAGAATAAGTGAAGAAAATATTCCACTAGCATTAAGTTTCGGACACCAGTGGAACTTACCAACAAAATATTTGAGTCTCCTACAAATGCTGAAATGACGTAGCTCTTACCATCCTTCACCAAATGGTACTAGTTGGATCTTCTTGTGAAGATGACATATTTGATATAAAAATATGGACTACCAAACACCATGCCACACACATCAAGGGAACAACATCCACAAAGTGACTTCATCAATAATTTTTTTATCAATACCAAAAGTAATCTTACACTATTTAGTAACCTTGATGTCTACACCTTTATTTACCCAACCCAATGAGTAAGGAATTGGATGATTGTAAGTTTCCAACATCATTCTATCAACTAGCTCTTTACTAACCAAATTATCTTGTGAACAAGAATCAAAAAGAGCATCCACTTTGGTCTTCTTCAACTGAATTTTTATGTGAAAGATCTTAGTAAGTTCATTCTCTTGAGCATTACTAATATACAAACCTCTGTGTGGATAAAGGAACAACACATGGTCTCATCCACCTCTTCACTGTAAAACACTTCCTCTCCTTGAGGGAAGCCATAACCTTCTTTTTATTTTTCTTATTCTTAAAGGGATGTAATTTCAGGTGGAGCTTCCAACATTTTTCCTCAGAATGAGTGTCAACATCACAATGCCCACAATGAATTTTAGTATCCTTAATGGAAGTAACATTCTTCTTACCTTTCCCTTTTTCCTTCCCTTTTGGCTTGATGTCATCTTATTGGTATGAAGCATGTTGAGAGGTAGAGGAACTCTTCTTCTTGTCCATCTCCAAGTAGTGGGATTGAGGACAAGCCTCGCCTACATCTTTCAGCTTGGCCAAGAGGATGTGTCTCCTCAAGTGGCTATGAAGTCCACCGATATATTTCATCAACATTAACTAGTGAGATACATCCTTTGCCATCTGAATATCTTTCTTCCAGAACTCACTAGTGTACTCCTGCATAGTCTAGCCTTACTTCTTCCTGAGATACTTCTAATACATAGACCTCTCTTCCTCATAACAAATAGGATAATTTTTTTTTTGGATTAGCTTCTTAAAAACATCCCACTTAGTAATTGGAAGAATCTTATTAATATCCAAGGTATGAACATAGCTTTCAAACCAAGTTAAAGCATGTTTGGTTAATTTTAACAAAGCAAAGGAAATCTTCTAACTTTCATTAATTTGATGCAAACTGAAATATACCTCTAGTTGAGCTATCCAGGTTGTCTAGCTTCTCGGTGTTCACGTCTCCATCATAAGGTTCAATCTCGATCTTGGCCTCTAATGTAAATAAGGGTGGTATGAGAATGGAATGAGATGATTATTCTTCATGAACCTATTCTTTTTGATCCTACGATGGCTTATTTGAAACACCAAGCTTTTACATGAGTACTCCCATGATGGACTCTAATTTCCCAATGGACGAGGAAATAATTCTCACTTCTCTAGTCATACTCACCACATTAGCCTCCAACTTGTAGAAATATTCTTCACTAATGTCCTCTACATCTTCTCTTCAAGCCATATCTCGAAATCCTTTCTTCCACTTCTTCATAGAAATATATGCTTCAAAAGGAACTAGGTTAACTTCACCATTTTCTTTTCCCTTCAGGGTAAGGGGCATCTAACTACAATCTCAACACAAGTTAAACACAAAAAGACTTAAATCTTACCTTCTCGATATCAATATGATATGTAAACTACCCAACTTAAGTAATTCATAGACCACTATGCTCATGAATATGAATGAAACATAAAGAGTTCTTAATTAACCAGTTATTGTGCAATTATTAATCACAAATAAGCTATAAATGGAAAGGAAATAGAAAATCATGAGACAAGATTTATCCTCTAGAAATCAAGTGTGGGAAAAACTCTAGTGGGTGAGAAAATTATCCCCCTTCCGCTATGTAATGTCAATTGATAAAATTCACTTCCAATTGGACTTCAAGGAAGATAAAAATCCTCTTAATTGCATCTACTTGTTCATAATCCCTCAACACAAGAACTCTTCAACATGAATAACAAGAAAAGAATCCAAATCCTCAACATTCTCAAGACTTTCTGTCACTAAAAATGACTTTCCTAAGCACTTCATGGTGCTTGTATTTGTAGTTCTCCCTAGGGATGCGTGGAAAGGTGAAATGAACCACTTGGAAGCCCAAACATTTACAACTATTGATTTCCCTACATTTCTAGATGTTAGTTACAAGACTGCCACTCCTGTGTAGAATGACAATCATGTAACCGTCACTTTTTGTAGACCAGTGGTTGTGTACCTACCTATTTTTTCAGAAAGATGGTTGCATAACCACCACTCTACACCGAGGAACAGGTTCTTTTACTATACAAAATCCACTACCTTCCAGAGGACATAACTATTGCATACAAACTCAAAATTGGGTTCCGTTTTTTTGAAATTACACAATTTTTCAAGAGGAACATAAATATGAAATCAAATTTGGATTTTGATGACATATAAATCCTAAAAAAAAAAACATATATGGCCGAAAATGTCATTTGGAGGTGTCCAGATCACCCCAACTTGACTAGACCATCTTGTGAAAAATTAAATTAGATGAGAACGTGTAGAGAAAGTAAAATATATAGATATTACATAGAATTTGGCTATTCTTGATCCATTTTTGGATTAGATGGTAACATGAATTCTAATGTGTAATCTGCTTCCACGCCTAAACACCAACTAAAAAGGTGTGGCTTTGTTCCACCTTTTACATGTGGTCCTATAAACCCAAAGTACAACTAATACTTTATGATCCCAATATTTTCTTTTAACATCACATTTTTTTCAAATTCTATCCCATAATCTTATTGAAATATTTTGTAGTGCCATTAACTTATGGGTGATAAGGATTAGTTTTATGGAAAGCTATCATAAGCTCTACCAGTAAAAATTTAGTATCATTAAAAAATGTGTTCCTTTATCAATTGTCAAGCTTAACGGGCATCCATACTAGCTAATATGTTTTCCCATATAACTATCGTTGTCATTATTTTTTTAAATCCTTTTAGGTGCCACCTTTTCCCACCATGTTAGATAATATTTACAAGTTTTGATATAACACATGCCATTCCTAAGTGCAGGTGGTGAAATAGGACCTACAAAATCAATATCCCACTTCTCAAAAGGTTTTGTTCTTACAATTAGTCAGAGTGGCATCTCATCTCTATGTCTAAGTTTTCTAAGGCATTGACAATGATAACATGATTTCACATACTCCTTATTGTCCTTGTATAAAGTATCCCACTAAATTCCATCCATTAGAATCTTATGCGTGATAACATTACTTGATTAATTCTCTCATGTTATTACACCATGATCCTCCTTCATAATGGCATCATGCTCATGTTCTAGAACATAATGGTGTAAGAATTCATCATGGTCCAATTTACAAGTCTCCTCAAATTGACTGATATGGTGTCGCACATATTACAAGTTTCTTCTTATCTAATGTCTTCATTATTTCTAGAGCTATACCAATACACAAAAAACTTCAATATCCTCTAATTATGTAGGCATGTGGTTCAATCTAAACAACTAGACATCGAACATAGTATCTTCAATTCTCTATGCATCCTCACCAGAATAAATCCTTGATAAATGGTCGCCTGGATTACTTTTACCTAGTTTCACAACACTTGTAAATTCAAATTCTTAAAGCATAAGTATCCATCTACATATGCGACCTTACAAAAAAAGTTTGTTGACTAAGTAATTAAGTGCCATTCAATCTGTATAGAATATAAACGGAGTCGCAAACAAGTACTATCTAAAATTTTGTAGCATGTAGATCATAAACAATGCCTTGCGCTCAGTAGTTGTGTAATTTTTTTCTAAGGGTGTCAAAATCTTACGAGAAAATAAAATAGGATGACCCATAATTCCTTCTCATGGTTGTGCCAAACTACACCAATTTCCATGCCAAAGGCATCAACGTGGACATGAAAAGGCTTATCCCATGAAGGAAAGTGCAAAATAGGTGCAGTAGTAAGCCTCTCCTTTAATGCATAAAATGCATGTTGTTGTGTCTCACCCCAATAAAATTTTTCTTTAGCTTTGAGTAACTCTTCTAGGGGTGCGAAATATTTACATAACCTTTTATAAATTTCCTGTAGTATCATGTATGTCTCGAAATATGCACACCTCACTTTGATTGGTAGGCTCTTCCAAACCTAAAATGACAACTATCTTAGCTAGATCTACCAACAATCCTTCTTTGCAAATGATGTTCCCAAGAAAGGTTCCAAAGGGTGTAGCAAAGATGCACTTCTTAATGTTAAGAGAGATGTTCAGCTATTTGCACCTCTCAAACATAAGTCTCAGATTATCACAATGATCCTTGACTAAGCCATATCTTTGTTCAATCATCCAAATATACATCCAAGAATTTATGAATAAAGTCTTCAAAGGCCTGTATAATAATGTGTGAGAACACCGCTATCACATTTTCCAATATGAAGGGCATAACTATTGAGGAAAAACTTCCCCTCTTAGTAGTGAAAGTGGTATTCTCTTGATCTTCCTTCGCAATGTGCACCTAGTGATAACTTGAAAATCCATCGTAAAAGAATATATCTCATGCTTAGAAAATCCTTCAAGTATTTATTCTATGAAAGGGGTGGGAAAGGGATCTATGACACATGAAGAATTCAACTCTCTATAGTCCACACAGATCCTAATCCTTCCATCCTTCTTGATATTGATAACCATGGGGCTAGCTCACTCATATTTCTCAATAGGCTCAATAATTCCATACTTGAGCATCTTATAAAGTTTCTCTTTGACCTTCAAATGCAAGTTAATATTCACCTTGTAAGGCCTATTCCTAACCGAGCATGTTCCTTCCTTCAAATTTATCTTCATATCACCCAATGAATGATGCACACCTTTTAATTCATGATAGCCCCACAAGAATAATTCCTAAAAGTCGCATAAGAGCTTAGTAATCTTTGTTACTTATTTCTCGACTAGTAATCACCACCAATGGACTCCTTGGGCTTGTCCTAAGTACCAATGTTAACCTTATTTGTATTCATAAGAGCATTGTACATGTGTGCCTTCTCATCTGCAAAATCCATTACCTCATGCACACATTTAGTGTGGTTAACATCCAAATTATCAACTTCCTCATCATCAATCATATATACTAGTTTACCCTTTTCTTTTTCTTTCCAGCATAACGATATGTATTTATTTTATCTCCTCAAGATCAAGGTGTGCCCAGAGTTAAGGTTCTACAAACATCTCTAAGATGATCTCTTTATCTTTCGTGTTATCCCCTAAAGTGATGCACTTAATTATATATAATGATTCATGGACTAGAGGCTTAGTAGAAAATTAATCAAAATTTTGAATCATACTTGAACTCACATCTTTCCAGGTTTGAAATCTCCCTTTTCATCTCAACATAGACATATTAGGAATGCACACATCCGTGCAATGTGGAGTAGAAATTAAGTACCCATAGGAATGGTGGTAAATCTTCCTCACCTTATGCCCATAGTCTCTCACAATTATGGACGTGATGAGAGGTTAGATTCTTATCATAAAATTCACATACGTGTGTAGGTACATTTCTCTAAGGGAACCTAGTGGAAAAATCATTTCTCACTTCTCTCCATTCCCATAGGTTATTTATGTGTGTTTCCCATCAGTGTGCTATTTTCTGTGTAAGGTATAGACCAACATATGTATTCTATCTCCTTATTTCGCCACCGATTCTCCATGGTGCATAAGAATGTATCGGGATTACCTTCACTAGTATATCGTAGTACCTAAGCTAAGCTTAAGTGCCTCACCATGCATGACCTAATCATCCATATAACTTGCCCCTTGAATTTGTGTCGACCATTTAATATGTTTTATGAGCCTATTTATTACAAACAACACTAGTAGTATTGCTTACCGAATGTACATCCTCCCACTTTGAATAATTCCTTCTTCTCGATGGTTCTAGATTCTCTAGATCATGCACCATTAGAGAATATATTCTATTATGTTCTTCCTCGCTTAAAGGCTCAACATAAGGCTCTAGATTCATTCTGCTCAAATAGAGGTATAAGAATGCACTCATCCTTGTTCTCAAAACTGATGTGTATCTCATTAAAACACAAATCAAAATTGTTTGTATAAAACTAGGGTCACTCAAGTAATGCTAGAAAATTTTTGCTTCAAAGAAACTCCAACACTTCAAAATTTTCTAGTAAAATTGCCTCCTGAATGATAATAGATGCATCCTTTATTACCCAATAGGCATAGCCTTAGTTTTGTTTTCTATATACAACACAATTGAAGACGATTGCAATGTAGATCTTCCCATCTGATTTCACATTTCAGAGTGGGTACATTTACCTCAACGCCTGTATCTATCAAAATATTTCTTACTAACCAACCATCAATAACCATGTCAAGTGTGATCTCTTTGTCAAATTCATGGTCCTGAGGTGGTAGATTTACATGAACTATCCACCTCTTGTGCTCAACTCCAATGTGTGGTACTTTTTCCCAAATCCATTCCCGTAGTAATGGAATGGTATTATCCTAGAGAAACATATTACACATCTCCTTCGATCATCCATGTTCTTTCATGGGATATCAACATTCTTTGAATGATATCTTATGTCCCTGCTCTTTTAAGAATTGTATTTCATCCTACAGATCTCTAGTGACTCCCATAGTCTCTTGGTAAATTTCCTTATGATGCACCACATTTGGATACTTAACATGTCTCACTTCCTCCCTCATTATAAGAAGATTTTCCTTCAGGGCCTGTGTGCACATGCTGATTTGGTGCACGTTATAACTAACATGGGTTGTAATTATAGATCACTCATCTTCTTTGGCATCCATTGATCAGCATTCACACATTATACCTTGATCATTCCCACACCCTTTTCCTTTTTCTTGTTTTTACTCATGTTATCATATAAGTTAGGAAAATCCTCTAACTTGTGCTTCTTCCCACATAATGAGCAAGCCGTATTATGAGGGAAATCTCACTGGTAATGATCAAGTGACCCACAAGTGTAACAATATCCTCTAGAAAACCTTCCTCTACTACCACCACAACCTTGACCATGATATCCTCCTCGGAAGCCTCCATTTCTATTATCTCCATGGTTGTGCCATTCATTATGTTGTCCTTCCTACTGCTTGAATCTGCTTTCCACACTAGTCTAGAAAAATCCTATCTCAATGGCTTCATGGATGTGATCAATCATTTATAGTAAGTGGTGTTGTGAGTATGAGACTTGAAAATATTACAGTACATGGAAACATTCTTCTAGATTGCACATTGTAAAAGAGGGAAATCCAAGACATCATGGTTCATGTGACATACTTCACAATATAGTAATAATGCACGCACTGACTTACACAAACAATTGTATTTAATATGTCCCTCCACTTCCTAATGCGTGCATCATATGCCCTTGTGTTTCTTATGTATTGAGTTGGTAGAAAGATTCTCCAACTATTTTTCCATGGCTGTAATCTACACTTCTAAGAATGGGCTTACTCTAGTATCAACACTTCCAACTATCTCAGCACGTGTAGGGCCTCTTCCGAGCCTCATGTGGATCAATATATGTCTTATTAGATAGATATATATGGAATGAGGACAATAATTCTAAAAAAATCAATGTGCATGCTAACTTTGATGAATTTCATAAGACAACTTTAATAATAGAGTCTTAAAATGCATGCCATACTCCCTCATGCTTTCAAATAACCCTGATTTGATATCCTTGAGCGAGCCAATGCTCTCCGCTTAGACTATGGAATGTGAAAATCTTCTAGAAATGTAGTGCACAAATAATTAAAATCTATCAAAATATGATGTGGGTCATACTTCAAGAACCAGCTATGCGCGTGCCCTTGCGGTGTTGTGGAAAACTTATTGGCCTTATTATCTAAAGTTTTAATTCCTTTAGCGTGCCATAGTAGTTCACACTTATGTACATGCTCTGTTTCATCTTCAATCCCTCTATACTCTTATAAATAGAGAGACATCTCATAGTAAACTTGAGGTGTCGACTACAATGTTTGATGATGTGGTGGTTGATTTGGTGGTGGTTGTGGTCACTTCCTACCAGATTTAGATTAAGTACCTCCTCCTCCATCTAGTTTTTAACCTGATCCTCTCATGCCCTCTACTTTGGGTTGTGGTCCAGTTGATGTACTTCCTTGTGTCCATGTTGTGGTACTAGGTTGGACACCAATACTCTGTGTGGTCACAGTTGCTACTTTAGTACTTCGAACAATCTACTCACTAACACTTTGTCCTGACGACACGCCTAAAAACAAGCCTATATATCTACTCCAAAAAATGACCACATACTCATGGACTAGATGAACCAACCACCCATATTGAAGACCACCTTTTTTTCTAAAAATATAATTTGGGGAAGAAGTGACATTTTGGATTAGTGAAAGGCAAGTAAAAGACTATATTTTCCTTGAAAAGAGCCCCCAAGTACCATACCTATGGGTGGGTGAGCTCTTTTCAAGGCTCATAAATCCTATTTTCCTCATTCGACCCCATTTTCAACCATTTTGATTTATGATTCTTGGATTTGGGGTTGAATGAGGATTTAGAATTCATAATTCTCCATGGAGAATTGATATGAATTATTATTTTCATTTATTGATTTATTGGTGCAATTTGGGGGTACTTAGATGACATGGAATTGTGGGTGGATGGGTGACACATGTCACCATCCCATTAGGTTTGTGATTTGGATATTTTCTCCTATATTATCCCCCATTTTGGAAAGTTAAGGGGTTCTTGTGGTTTTTTTTTGGGAGCTATTTTGGATAAAGGAGTTTTATATTTTTAAATATTGGAGTGTGGATTGTAGAAACTTGTGCTTGGACTCTTTTATTTTTTGTGAGGTAGGTATCACATCCATGAGTTTGGTTATTTATTTAGAAAATAATTTGCTTGCTTTGTTGCTTATCTTTGGTGTAGAAATATCTTGTGATTTAATTTTGTTGTTTCCATTGATTTTTCTCCATCCACCCCATTTGGGGAGTGGATTTTTAGAGTGTATGGGGAGGAGGGAGGAATCACTCTTATTTATGACAATGCTTGATGGGAAATCCTTATTGGGATTATTTACAAACTCCCTTCATTTGGTTTGAAGTGGGATAATTCTTTCCATATGGTTTGGAAACCATATCCCATCCTTGTTAAGTAATCCTTCAAGGTTTTAAAAAGCTTCAAAATGAGGATACAATGAGAAATAATTATTATTAGAGGGATATGGAGATTTGGAGACTTTTGGATACTTGGGGAAATATTGAAGTCACTTAGAAACTTGTTTATTTTGGAAAAAAATGGGAAATTTCTTACCTCTCTTCCCCACTTGTTACAAGAATGGAGCTTATTGCATGTATGTGATGTTTTTCAAATCTTATGGTTGCTTGAATGTGATGTTTTTGTCTCTTTCCTTTATCCCTCATGGTGCTTACATGGAAGCATTCTTATCCTCTCTCCTATGGGATTGGAGGGAGGATAACATGCCCTCCTTGGTTGGACGAGACATGTAATGATGTCATTTAGTTGTGTGGTCAACCAATTCATCTTCTTGTGGTTCAAATATTTATTTTGAAGATGGAGTTTAATTTTGGAGCTTGTTTCTTGTATGAAAGAATGATTTGTTTCAGTGGAAATTTTAGCATGTTGTTCCCACTTGGTGGAATAATTATTTTCTTTCATTTTACGTTCCTTGTAAATGGTGCATTTTTATATGAGGATGTGGTTTTATTAGTTCCATTATTGTTGGAAATCATTTAAAATAATGTGTAAATATTATACATTGAAAGGAGGAAATTTCCATCTTTCTACAATGTGAAAGACATTTATTCATTGTGGTTTTATAAAGGAAATATTATTTTTGTTGTGAAAGACAACATTGTTTTTGTCAAGAGTGTATTGATATTATTTTAATGCTTACTAAACTATGTTTCAAAATTCATATTAGTTGGTAAAAATGTCATTGTTGAAACTTGTGTATCTTGCAAACATTTTCACTAGTTCATTAAGTGATATATTTTAAAAAAGAAAGAAAAAAAAAGGAGAATTATCTGTTGTGTTATGAAGGTTAACAAGGAAATCTTGTTTTAGCTTAGCAATATCCCGAGCTTGTTTCATTATCTTATGTATTTCAAACTAGAATGGGTCTTAACTTGTATAATTTGTTTTATTTATCACCCCATTTGACTACTTTTTTGTAATAAAATTAACACCTTATATCAAGATTGTATTTAAATAATTTATATTTTCACTTGTAGATAAAACACTCACATAGACACACATATATCTATAAAACTTTTTTACGAGGTATACATTGTTATCAAGAGGAATGAGGATTCAAGAGTTGAGTTTTATGCCTTTATTTAGATATATATACTTGCATTTTATACATATAAATATACAAGTATATAGATATAAATATGTAAATTTATATATATTTTTAAAAGATGAAAGTATGGAGAAATCATAATTACTTTATAATGAAAGTCTATGTGACTATATATATATATATATATATATATACATATATTTTCAGATTAGTTTTAAAATTAAAAAAATAAATAACATAGATTCAAAGTGTGTGTGTGTGTGTGTGTGTGTGTGTGTGTGTGTGTGTGTGTGTGTGCGTGTTTATATGTATATATATACACACACATATATACTCGTTTATAAACATATATATGTGTAGCCCTTCCCTCCATATTATTTCCTCTGCGTGGATACCATGCTTTACAAAGGCCTTATTGTTAGGTGGAGTGTTTTCATGTGTGAAAGTGTGAAGAATGTACACTTATACGTACATTTTTCATGTATCCTCGTATATATATGCAGCCACAAAAAGTTTTTTTAGGCGTAAAATTTTTGGCCTCGAAAAATGCACACATATCTGGGAAACGTGCTTTTCTCATATGGGCGAGTTTTTTTGACCCATAGGTTTATGGGATGGGTTTTTCCCATGGTTTTGATACCCACGGTTTTTTAAAATAAACTATTTTATAGTCTTATGCATATGATAGAGGACTAAGCAAATGTATCTTAGATGTGTTTTGTAGTAAAGTTTGTTTAGCTCCAAATGGATCCATATTATTTGGCCGAGCAAGTGATTCTTGGTGGACGTAGCCCAAATGAACCGTTAAATATGTCTCTTTGTGTTGTGTTATTTTACGAAATTTTATTTGAGGTAATAATTTCTGCATATTAGTTTCTACCTTGTTGCGATTCGTGAGGGATTATTCCGCATATTTTATCCCTTATTTCATAACACTTACTACCTCCCTTTACCCCATCACCTACCCCGAACATGTGTGTGTGTGTGTGTGTGTGTGTGTGTATCCTCTCCTCCATTAATCCTAATGAGGGTTTATGAGACAAACAAATAAATCATTTGGCCTCCATAAAATATCCTTCCTTAACTTGCAAAATTAGCCAAGATACAAAGAAGAGAAATGTGATGTAATAGAAGTTATAAGAGAAATTAGAGTTTCTAAGTTAACCCTAAGATCCATGGTGGAGATCCCCTTGATCTAAGGGATCTTAATTCACCTAGAATCTCCCACTTTCCCATTTAGGAAACTTGGTTGCATTGAATAGTCAAGTGACCTTATTTTAGCTATTTGGGTGAATAAAATTTATTTAAAATTAATTTAAACTGATTTTTGTTAAAAATCAGCATGGTTCATTTGGATGGGGCCAAATGGGATCCCTGTCCAATTTAACAAACATTATTCCTTAGCTAAATAAAACTCCTTACTTTTCTAAACCAAACCTCTGAAGACACTAGAAAGTTAATTAACTATATATTGGTGCTAATAAAATTATGGCTATATGTTTATACATTTTGATTAATTTTATTATCTAGGGTTAATAACGAGATACAAATTAGGAAATGAGGGTTCAATAGATTAATTCGGTATATATAATTTACTTATTAATTTGTCATCCCATGATTAAGTTGTCGACTTATAAATATATAAAAGATAAAATACGTTACTAAACCTAATGGAACCCTTTAATGCAAAATATGATGACATTATAAATAACAACCTTAAATTTGTGAAAACAATACTATGGTCATGGTCACACTATCCAACAAGTTTACCAATTTAGAATGAACATAATTGATTTCAAGTCATCTTAATTGGCACAAATATCACTTGGTGTATTTCTAGACATTCCTATTTAGTTTAACCTTATTTATGCAATTCAATCTAACTATGTTTGTATACCCTCTTGTTGAGGGAGGTTACAAAAATATTTACTAGCTTTTCATGCAAATAATCATAATCGGTGCAAATATCCATTTAGTCAATTCAAAATATCCTTAGAAATCTAATTGGTTTGGAGTAATGGTTGTTTAATAATTTAATACTTAATTAATTTAATTGAAAAAAATTGTCACAATTTTTACTAGTTATTTAAATGAGTGTTGGGTCATGAATTTTATGGGCACAAAAATTGATATCATAGATCGAGTTTCAATCTTTGGTTCCTTTGGGAATTTTACTAAAGTTAATTAATAATTTGGATTGGTTTAATTACCTAGTGAAGGAAAACATTTTTCTAAACTTAGTCACTTCATTCCTACATTTGTAGAATGTCATGACGAGGAGTTGGATGCCGCATGCTAAAATAACCATTTTGGGGTTTTTCCTTGCTCATGAAATGTGTTTCAAGACTAATTAAAAATATTAGATATGTAAATTTTTAATTTGTTTTCCAATTTCTGTGAGATGAATGTAATTTTTCACTCAAACAATCCAAAAAAGTTAGAAAATACATTTGAAATAGTGTGCAAATGCCCTTGACTCCCATATAAGAGATGCTAATGTTTTTTGTGTTCCCTAGTGACATGGGATGTGACATCAACACTTTCAAAAAATTCAGATGATCATTTTATCATTTAATGACAATCATTTCTAAGCCCAATTGGTTGTTTTATTGCATGGAAAAATGACTAAAAATATAAATTCATTTTGGTTTTAAATCGTAGTTTAGGGACCCGAGTTGTGAAACAAAAAATATACCACCTCACACCTCTAGATTTTCTCCATGAAAATTTATATCAACCTTTATTTTTGAGAAAACTACTTTGGGAGCTATTTTTACAAACAAGTTTTATAGGCCACGTTATTCTACAACAAGAATGAGTTGACACAATTATGATAATCAACTTTGGAAAGGTAGTCATATTTTGAACCCTTTTTGTTAGAAACAAGTTCCATGAATTTCATTTGTTTCCCTAAATATGTGGATATATATGAAAATTAATAAAATGTGTTTTTTGAGTTTTGGATGCACATTTTCAAACCCTGCTTTTTGTAGCCACCTAACCTAGGAATGTCGTAGTGTAACATAAAAATTTTAACAACTAGATCCAGAGATATGATTTTAGTTTGAGATCTAATTGTCAGTTTCAAGTCTTGGAAGTCTCATTGGATTCTCTATATAATATATGATAGGTTAGATGTACTACTTTTTCCATTTTGTTTATCGACAATAATTTTAGCGAGCCTTTTCGTAGCCATTTGGGCTAGATTTCACAATAGAGAAATTGGGTCATGTTGACCTATTTGACCTCTGCAAGATACCTTTGGTGGGTGAAACCTATTTTAATTTTATAAAATTTGTGTGTTATTTGTGATATTTGGTTGAAATTTGTGACCCATATGAGTTTAGTGTTGGAAAGTAATTTTATTTGATTGAATTATTTCTATTATTTTGGACACAACAAGGAGCCTTAGATTAATATTGGAAACACATAGTAATCATGTCGGAGTGTGGGAAGTCCTATCCATAAAATATTGTGTTTGTGATTGTGTTTAAATAGTTTTGGTATTCCTATCCAAATTGTAACATTATCTCTAAAACAATCACATGCAATGTAAAAATACATCCTTAGGACCTTGCAAAACCCATTTGGAACATGCATGAAATAAAACAAATGTGCCATGTTTTAGTGAAAATAATGACTTAAACATTTTCCCATAGGTTAAAACTTATCGAATACGAGTTTAAATACATTTATCCTATTATAATTGATAACACTACATGTCCTTAAATCAACTCAATAACAAATGAAATGATTATAAACATATACATATCTCCATACTCCCATTCTTCACCTAATGTTTTAAAAAAAATCTACAACAAAAATGGTAACTTGAAAATATTGGAAAGTTTAGGTGTTTTAAAAACATTTGAAACTTTTGGAGAACTTTATAAAACATAAAGACTTTGGAATTTGGATGGCGTTTCCAACCTTGTGATCCATGCTCATATGTTTCAAATAATTATATTTATTTTACATCTTCAAACCATATATTAACACCATTCACTAAGTTCTTGAAAATCATAAATGTAAACTAGAATAAATTTTCCTAAAAGGGGTTTGTTGTCAATTTTGCACCCCTTGTAAAAATTGAGCAAATTGTGATATTTGGGCTTGGAAAATTTCATGGAGTTTTGAAGATGAATTTTGAATTGCGAGTTGAAGAAATATGAGGAAACTTGAAAATTGGAAAAGGGTGAAGGAGTGGCTCGGTGATCTCATTGGCAAGTTAGAGAGTAACTAAAGAATTTGATGTGTCATAGCTATAAAGTAAAGTTCAATCAAAAACATGAGAAAAGAAATTATGAAAACTGCAACAAAGGAAAAAAAGAGAGTAATGCGAGTTTTGATATTGCTTTAGAACTGAAATTAAATAAGAAAATTAGTCCCAAAAAAATGATTTATACCACTTCCTTATTTTCACAAAAATTATGTCTCTCTAATGCTAAAAGTAACCAAGTACAATTTGGTTCAAAATCCCAAAGTAAAGCATATTTGAAAATTTCGCAAAAGGTATAAGGTAAGTAGTTATGTGGGGAAACAATGTGGAAAATTTGTGAAGATGTGGGGGTTCGTAAACCCGAGTTAAGCTTCTCAAATATCCCATGAAAGAAAAAGGTGAAACAAAGAGAAAAGGAATTCCAAAACCTCAAAATCAAAGTAAAGCGGTCTCTAGATCTAGCAAAACAAGAAAACAAAAAGGTGAGTAATGCGTATTTTAGAATCATGCCAAATGTAGAGTAAAGGTCGGGTAAAATCATGAGTAAAGTCTTGGAGGATCGAAAATACAAAGTAAAGTCATTTATGAACAAAAAAATTGTTAGAGATAACCAAATCCCCATTGAGAACCCATGAAGAAGAAATGAAAAGGAGTAAGTGAGTCCTAGAAACATGCACAACCATAACTTTTGATTAAAAAGTCTAATTTCCAAAAATTGGACTTTTTGGGATCGTTTCTTCATGCTCTTCATAATGGAACCTAAAAATAAAGTTTTAGAGGGAAGAAATTAGTGAAAATGATAAAAACGTGGTATTAGCACATTTTCTTCAGCTCAAGAAAAATCCTTTCTAAATTACAATCACCTTTGCTAGTAGCAATTTTGAGCTTCTAGAAGGGTTGGGACCACTGAAAATGAGCTCAAGAATTATTTATCTCTCTTCTCTATAAGGTTAATAAATGTAAATACTAAGGAAAATTTTTGGGGAAATGTTCATGTAATTGAACTCTGTCAAAATTGTTCTAGAGCATTATTTAGTTGTAGGCCTCGATTTAAATATTACGGAAGAAGATTCTCACCTTCTCTTGCAATTGTAATGAATTGTGCATCCATTTAATCAATAAATCCATGTTTTGTGGCTATTCTCTACCCTAGCTATGTTTTATTGCATTTTCCTTTCTTTTCATTACATATTCTAGGTTTTTTTCATTCTATATTCTTCTTGTAGGGTCAGGTTTGTTGTGCTCCATGGAAATGATGTTGAAAAATGTAGTTAGGGACTGTGTCACTTGTGTTTAACCTCTCTCTTTCCTATTCTGCATCTCATTTTCACTCATCTGGATATTTTCCCATCCTTTTCTTGGTGCAATCACCTATGTAGCTTAGGATTTCCATTTTCATGAAATCTCTCTCTCTGGTCCCTTGGAAACTTAGGATAGAAGTAGATAGCAGAATTTTCCTTCTAGGAGTAGTTTAGCATTGGGATTAGGAAGAGGAATTTGACCTTCTTCGGAGGTATGTCTCAACTAGTAGTCCCACAATTGAGAGACAATCCCATGTTGCCTCATAATTCTTGATCATTCATGATCATATCCAGGGTGTAATTTTGAGCCACAAATGCAGTTTTTGTATGCATGGTGGGAAATCATAAATTTAATATTTCTAGTTTTATTAAGTTTGGATGTGTATCTTGGTAAAATTATAGCCTTTGGAGGCTCTGCAATAACACAAAGGCAAGTAGAAAGTAATGAAAGCTCGAGATCCCCAAAGAAAAAAGTGATATAGGGATTCAACTAGTACTAACTATGAAGTAAACAAATTCCCCGAACCCACGAAGTAGAGTCATCAAATAAAGTCGAAGGAAGGAAATGGAGTAGTGCGGGAAAGAGACTTGGGATGACTGGAAAGCAACAAGGGTTTGGAAACTGCAAGTCGAGAAACTTCAAAAACCCATAAATAAGTAAAGGTGGGAGAGATGAATTAATGTAGGCCCAAAAACCCACAAAACATCTGGAAACTCCAAGCATCAAAATCTACTAGTTTCAGCAGTGAAAGTTTATGAGTTCATGAGAAGAATCCATACAATTTCTAGAATAATATAAGAAGGAATTTTTGAATACATGTAGTTATCACCGAGAGAGGGAAGAAGAGGGATATAATTTCAAATATCACCATCTCCACCAAATAGAAATATTTAAATAGAACCTCCTTGTAGGCCCTTCTTGCAATCTACTAGAGTTCTCAGATCTATTATAATGGCACAATAAAATCAAGGATTTGTGAATTTCACTAGTAACAATCCTATTTCTCTTAATGTTCGTAATCCTATTCCAAAGATTCGCACTAAAAGTATCCCTTTACATCTTGGGTAGAATCACATAATCCATTTGACCATATTCAAGACATTGCAATTTTTTTTCTATCCACAAAATTACTGACATGGATGTAGTTGTGAAGCTTCTAGCTTCCTCATTCAAAAGAAAGGCTTTATAATGGTTCAGGAGTCTAACAACATGATCAATCACAAATTGGAATTAGCTACGAAAAAACCTTTGCAACCAGTTTAGAGAAATCAGATAACCTATCTTTATAAGATCAATTGACAATGATAAATAGGGATCCCAATGATCTCACATCGGACTTCAACTTCATGTTTCAAAGGACATGGGACATAATTCCAATCCTAGTAAGGCTAGTGGTAGAAGGTTCTTTTCTTTACTACTTAGGAGCTTTAACTTTTAACATTGATGTTATGATTCAATATTGGGGGTTATAACATTTCTTGGGGCCTATGCATTAGCTATTAGGATGAAAATTATTTAATACAATCCGGGAACCTAGCTCCTAGACCACCCATGCCCTTGTATCTTGAATTTCCTCAACTTCATCATCGTTACATTACTCCTATCCCCAAGAAAAATTTCAACCCACTTTGCCTCCACATCTCATTCTCTTACAAACTAAAGGTGTATGAAGACATGAAATCCTTAATTATAAATTTGACCAACAAAGTCATATCCTTGGAAAAACAACAAGCCCAATCCTATAGGAATTATTCTAACCAGGGAAATCTTCAAATCAAGGATTTAACCAAGGATATCAACCATATAGAAATCAACAATATAATCAGAGATATGGAAAAGAAAGAAAGATTACAGATGGAAATGCCAAAATGTACCTCTTCCATTGGTAAAAATTCCTCCTCCACAATCACTTCTTGATCCTAGCTCAAGCCAAGCATTGGTTCCAGTACAAAATAATATGGTTTAGGAAAGTGAATGGTGTTTTCCATGTAATCAACTCGCATAATCAACTTAATTGTGAAAGGGAATTGGATGTTCAAGCATACATGGTTCAAACTTCTTCCAATCAATAAGAGCCACTTTTAGAAGCACCCAATCCTAATAATGTGGAAGGAGTCCAAAAGGTCAATACAAATGTCAATCTCATGTTCTTTGGATTTGATGATTATTATGTAATCAATCAAGTAGTGGGAAGTTATAGCAAACCTCAAATCAACATTGTTAATAATATAAGGTTTAAGAAAAGGATGTTGGAATAAAAATTTCATCTTCCTCTCAAGTCAAGGAAATGTAATCAATAATAAGGAGGTTAATTTAGGAAACAAAAATTACCTCACATTCTTGATAGGCCTATTTTAGACAAGGATGTTTCTCCCCAACCAAATCCACCTATCCAAACATTGCAAAAATAGAAAAAAGAGAATAATGTGCCACAGATGCAAAAATCCATAGGTCTTCGCTTCAAAATTATTTAGAAAATGAAGAAAACAAATGTCAATGTGACAATGTGGGATGTGTTGGATATTCCATCACAAAGAGACCTCTTATGTGAAGCCCTCAAGCAACTTCCCCAAGCTGATCTAGTGGTGGAGAAGACTCATGTTGTTGTTAATATGTGTCAAAAAAGGAAGATCAAGTAAGTAAAATTAAGACCCCACCCTTTTACATGTCATTAATTGTGGGAAAATACTTGGTACATAATTGTATGATTGATTTAGGAGCTAGCACGTCTGTAATGCCTAAGAAAATTTTTAATATCCTGGGTCTCAAATACAATCCTGTTTCTAAGGGAGTTTTGCAACTTGATGGGTCAATTGTTGGTGTATTGGGAGTAATTAAAGATCTTAAGTTAACCCTTCATGCCTTCCTGAGTCTCACTATAACTCATGACATATCAATAATTGAATTTCCTCCCATGTTTTCCATTTGTTTGTCTAGAGATTTTACTACCAAGGTGGGTGGTTATTTGTCTTCAAATTAGACCCATATGATTTTTAGAACTAGGTATGGAACAAGATTTACCATACATGATGAGCCCATATTTTCTTACCATATTGATTCATATGACCCCACCCCTATCCAAAAAAATTGTCTAATCAAGAAGAACATGAACAAGGTTCAGTTTCAGAAGAGCAACCTATTCCTCCTCCCATGCTTGATCTATTGCTAGATGAATGGGCTGAGAGACATAAAAAATTTGATCCTTATGTTGAAGAACTTGAAGCCTTTGAAATTGGTCTTGGTACTTATTGCATTCTTGAAGAAGGATCCACTCTACCTCCTTTATTCAAGCAAGATAAATAAAATGTTTCTAGATTGTTGAATATGTTTTTGATGGTTCTAGAAGCAAAAATGAAGTCAGGGTTGGTGTGGTGCCAATTTTTATAATAAAAAAGAAGTTCTTCTTTTCTCATAGATTGTAGTTTGCATATTATAATAATGTAGTTGAGTATGAGGAATTGGTGAATGGTATTCTAATTGTTGAGAAGAGGAAAATAAAAGCATTTCAAATTTTTGGGGATACTAAATTAATCATCCACCATGTTAAAGGGAGGTGTGCTATAAAGAACAAGTTGTTGAAGGCTTACAAACATAGAGTCTAGGATCTTATAGAGAGTTTTGATGCTCTTAACCTGCAAGTAGTACCTAGAAAATTGAATAAGGAAACAAATCAAATTGAAACTCTTGGTTTTCAATTATCACCCTCTTGAATATCTTGTTGAAGGTAATATGAAACATATTAATATGGTGGTCAGGATTTCTATTATAGATAATGAGACCAACTATAAATTATTTGACAAAGATGACCAAATTGTCCAATTCATACAAAATGAAGTAGAGTTATCCTCAAGAATGTAATTAAATTACAATAGATCTATGGTGACTAGAATATTCAACTCAAGAAAAACAAGTTACCAAAAGGATTGGTCACCTTGGAATATATTTTTAGCTCGGATGATGAATTCAAAGGAGAAGAGAAGAATACAACAACTAGGTAAGAAGATTGTCAACCAATCACAATTACACAAGGAAATGAACTTATGCTTAGGAAGGTATGTGATGATAATGGTAAATGTGCTTTTATCTCCTTGTACCAAAAATTTAGTGATATATTTTCATGTCACTATGAATACCTAAAGGGTTTTAATCCATACATTGTCCAACATTCTATTGATCTTGATCCTAACATAAAGCCAATTAGGAAAAAGGCTAGTTAATCTCAAGATAGATCCCGTCATGAGGAATGAGTTACGAAATCATTCACGATAAGATACATTTTTCTATCAAATACTCTACGGGTAGCAAATCTTGTTCTGAAAAGAGTTTGCAAGAATAGAATTAGAAACGAGGCACCACAAAGTAGTTGCACTCCAACGGAATCGTGAAAGCTCCAATAATAGCAAGGAAAAAATGATCAGTAATAGAAGAACTTGCTCAACAGAAACAAATCTTGCATAGAGGAAAGACAACGGAGTGTCTTAGCATTCTCGTAAATGAATAGAAAAGGGGTACATATAGGGTGCTGAGTAACCCTAGTGTATGACACATATGAAACCCTAAACCTAACCCATGTGAGATGACCCTCCAACATGAGAGGAGGACACATAGGATAACTCACACTAACACCCCCCCTTCATCGAAGCTGGGGTAGTGGCTGTGATGAGTCAAATGGAAGAGGAAGACACTCCTAAACAACTAAGAAAGATGTGTCAATGGGGCCCGAGCAACTAAAGGCTTGATAAGGTGCCCATATACAAACACAATCTTCCTAGAAGAAGAAGAAGAAAAGGACTACATAGCCCTAAGAAGATGGGAAGCTGCAGAAGACCTCACCCCAAGAAGAGACCATAAGTGAAGAAACTTCATCTCAGTGAAGGGCTTGGTGAATAAATCTGCAATCTGATCAGATAAACTTATTGAATGTACTAAATGTCGATGATACCATCATGAATAAGCTCTCGTATGAAGTGCATATGGATCTCAATGTGCTTCGTCCGCTGATGTTGAACTAGATTTATGAAAATAGAGATTGTGCTCATGTTATCATAGTAGATAATGGTAGGCTACCAAAAGTGGATGCCAAACTCTGTCAAAATACCCTGTAGCCAAATAGCTTATGTGGCAGTGTTAACTACTCCTCTATATTCTGCCTCTGTAGATGATATCGCAATTACATTACGCTTCTTGCTAGACCAACTAACTAAGGACCCGAACCAAGAGAGAAGCGTGGCTAAGTAGATTTCCGATGATCTAAGTCACTAGCCCAATCAGAATATGTGAATCCAATCAAGTCAATATAAACCCCTCCATGATAGTGTATGCCATCAGCATAAGTGCCACAAACATAATGAAGGATCCGTTTATCTATTTTCCGAGTGTAGCTCATGTGGCTCTGCATGAATCTGGACACGATCCCAAAACATATGATAAATCGGTCAAGTGTGAGTCAAGTGATCAAGCTCCCAAGATAAAAGTACCATCAACCAAGAGGAGTAGAGCAAAAAACCTTAACCCTTTGAAAGAAAAGGAGTAGGAGAAGAATTTCAATGAACATTAAGGTCGAGATAACAAATCAAGAGAATACTTAGGTTGTGAAATCAATAATAGTTGGAAGAGTTGCCTATGATCAACAAGTCATCTAAGGAACATATAGAACAAGAATGAGTACTTGTTGGATTCATCTTCCTAGAATCAATAATAGAGGAAGAATGATCAACAAGTCATCAACATTAGAATAAGAATGAGTGTGGATTCATCTTGCGATAGAATATAAACATTTGGATCGAGTGACACCTTGTAAACCACGATGTAAGTAAGAAGGAGTCCATCTTGGCATACCAAGCCCGAGGGGCTTGTTTAAGGCCATAAAGAGACTTCTTTAACTTACAAACGAGGGAGGAATCTTGGACATAACCCGGAGGTTGTTCCATATAGATCTCTTCCTCTAGGTCACCATGAAGGAAGGCACTCTTAATGTCCATTTGATGGACTTTCCATCGATTGCTATGGCAATGGCTAAGGTCAGTCGAATAGAAGTCATATTTACAACCGGAGCAAAGGTTTCTGTATAATCAACCCCAGCTATCTGGGAGAAACCCTTAGCTACTAATCACACTTTAAACTTTTGACATCTCCATCTACTCCATACTTTGTTTGGAACACCCACTTACACCGAACAATTTTTCTTCCTTTCGGAAGAGTGGTGAGATCCCAAGTATCGTTCTTCATGAGAGAGGAATACTCCTCATCCATGGTAGAATCCCACTTAGGAATACCAGAAGCCTCCGCGGAAAAGCTGTGGATCGAAGCGAGAGGTGAAGAAAGAGTGGGGTCAATGAAATCTGAGTGAGTACGTCTCATATCCAAAGTATCTCCAACTAAATCTCTAGCACTTTGCAAAGTTTTCCTAGCCCAAAGGGGACTAGGAGGATCAGGCTCAGAGTCGGAAGATTCTTCACTTGAGTGAGAAGGGACATAGTCCTCATCATCACTACTATTAGAATCAGAAGACTCAAAGGTTGATGGTCGGGAGGATCTGGAAGAGGAGCATGCTCAACAATATCATCATTTGATGAGTCAGAATCTGAATCAGCGAGCTAAAGAACCTCAATAGGTGGAGAAGTAGAAGTTGAAGAAGACTCATCGAACTTAACACTTATCTCAATATATAGCTCATGAGAAGTAGGATTCATCAATCGATATCCCTTCACGCCATCAGGATACCCTACAAAGATACAAGGTTTGGATTGTGGTTCCAAGGCCTTGTGTTTCTTCTTGGGAATCGAGCCATAGCCTTGGATCCGAAGACTCGAAAGTGCTCAACATCAGGCTTGCATCCAAACTAGGCTTCAAAGGGTGTCATCCCTCTTTCGCCTTGAGTGGAACATGGTTATGAATGTAATTTGCACAATTCACTACTTCGGCCTAATATTGCGGAGGAAGAGACTTTGAGTGAATCATACAAGTGGCCATCTCCTTAAGAGTATGGTTCTTTCTTTCTGTGACTCCATTCTGTGAAGGGCTATAAGCAACCGTATCTGCAAGGAGATATCCTTCAAGTACAGAAATCCATGAACCTATTGTTTACATATTCACCTCCATTGTCAGTTCAAAGAACCTTGATAGATCATTCCACCTATTTCTCAGCAAGAGCCTTAAAGTCCTGAAAATGTTCAAAGACTTCGGACTTAAGCTTAAGAAAATATACCCAAGTATATCGCGAATAGTCATAAATGAAGGTTAGCACATAAAGAGCTCTAGTAAATGAAGGAGAAGGAAATGAACCAGAAACATCGCTGTGAACAAGATCCAAGGGACGAGTGGCTCTCAGGCTTTTCCTTTTTTAAAATTCTTTTCAGGATGCTTTCCAAGGGTATAACCCTCACAAAGACCCTTAGAAAACTTGACGCGAGGCAACCCGTTGACCATTTTGTTTTGACTCAATTGTTCAAGATAGTGATAATTTAGATGTCCGAAACACTCATGCCATAGCTTACTAACCTCATTTGCATGAGTGAGCAAGGTAGTGGGTGTAGAATCAGAAGTAAAGTGGGAGAAGGTGTACAACCGTGAACGGTGATCTACCTTTCCCTTAGCCACTGTAGTGTTATTGTTAAGCTCATGAATAATCACCGAGTTAGGACCAAATTCCACTCACATTCCTTCACCAAGATGAGTAATTTGGTAAAATGATAGGATATTGGTAGAGAGATCAGGAACACTCAACACTTGGTTAAATGTCCCCCATCCATCTCTACCGATCCACTACCAGAAATCGACACTTTCGTGTCATTACCCATCGTGATTTGGGACATTCCACAAGGTTTGATGTTGGAAAACTCAACATGCAAAGAACCCATGTGGTGCGAGGCACCAGAATCTATAATCCATGTTGATGAAGGAGCAACTTTGGCTACAAGGGCCTTTCCTTTCTTCTTATCATTTTTAGCACCTTTTGCAGTAGAAGACTTGGCCTTCGGAGCACTTTGTTTTATTGATTTAGGAACACTTATTTTATTTTCTCAAGTAAATGAGATAAGTGATCAATTTGTTTCTTAAAACAGTGTTGCTCGTCGTGACCAGACTTCTTGCAATAGGAACACAAATACTTGCTTTTCTGCGCTCTAGGCTTAGAAGTTGAAGTGTTTGTGTCATTTTTAGGTTTGATCTTGGTTTCTTTCTTAGGTTGATTCTTAGTTTCTTTCTTCTTTTCAGTCTTCTTTCCCTTACTAGTACTTGTTACAAAGGCATGTGACTTGGACTTGAGAGACCCCATTTGAATGAGTTTGTCCTATTCTCAAATGAATTGGGACGAAAAATAGTCAAAGGAGGGCATCGTCAAGTATCGCCCAAAAGAAGCTTTTGTAGCGTAGAAAGTTGACACGAAGACAAAATATTCGGGACCTAGCTTAGAGAGAATTGACAAGATCAGTTGAGAATATTTCTTTTCTACTTGACATCCTTTTAACAATAATCTAATGTGGAAAAATTTCGAGAAGAAGGCTTGTAGGTTTTCAAAGTCACTAGGATTTAACCCTAGTAGTTCGTTTTCCAACTCATGCGCTCTCATGTCATCTAGTTGTCCAAACATCGGATCCAGGATTTTCCACATAGATGTAGGTGTTTCAGATGCCTCAATGTGGAAGAGAAAGTCAGGAGAAACGGACATGCAAAGAAGACCTAAAGCTTCATCACTACGATTTAACCACTTAGATTTTTCAAGTTTGTCGTCTAGTTCAGTCTCAGTTCCCATGGTGATGTGGAATAACCCTTTACCCCTTAGTTTCATTATTATTTTCGATCTCCATTCGAAAAATTTGAACGGCGTAAGCAAAGGAATTGAAAGTGCATCCATAGTGAGAGAGAGAAAGAAATGCAGAAAATAAACACAACCACCCAGAACAATAACAACCCCCCGCTTTCGGCACTTTATAGTTTAGTGCGTTGATTACAATCGAGTCCGTGTGTGCGGTTTGAAACACTTGGTAACTCACCTTGCAATTAGCGTAATAACGCGTAAGAGAGGAGACCACATGCGGTGTTTCATGGGAGCGCAACAAAAAAGGAAAATCGTAAACAAGCACAAGCAAAAAAATAGAAAGGAGGTGAAAGCTAACCACGGTGGTGAGAAAAACATCTCACATCATAAAAAGGAAAACCCCTTGCTTTGCGTAATGTGGTGGACGTGCTCACTAGTCGCAAGCAATAATAAGGGTCAAATACAAGGTTTTGGGAACTCAAGGAGTTCAAATAGTCTTTAGAACACTGGAAAGAGCTCGGAAGGCAAAGAGATGCTCAAAGTGTCACTGCACACTTGAGCGCATGATTAGCAAAAAAATCGACAATAACGCTTAAATTTTACTGTTTGGAAACGCCCAATTTTACTATTTCTAGAGCTATTGGAGGTTTTAAAAAGAACGATAAAGAGATTATTTAGATGCCGATTTTAAAGTTATTATAGATCGAAAATGAGAGCAAATTAATTTGTAATTAAAAAATAGATTTAATTAAATTTAAATCTAATTAATTACAAAAATTAATTAATATCTAAAAAAATAAATCCTAATTAATTTAAAAGAACTTTCCCTTTTTAAAGAAAAAAAATTTAAAAATTATCCAAGATCTATTAAAAAAAATCTTATTTAAAAGATTTTTCAAAAAAAGAGGTAAATTTAAAAACTTACCTTTTTTAAAAAACTACGGTTTTCTTAAAAACACATAAAGATCTAAAAAAGCTTTTAAAGTTTTGTTTTTAAAACTTAGTGAGGTTAAGAAAAAGGAAAGTATTTTTAAAAAATACAAACCAAAAAACTTATGTATCTTAAAAGGAAAGTTGAAAAAAACGTAAGTATTTTAAACTTTAAGACCAAAAGGAAAGTTTGTATTTTAAAAGGAAAGTTTCACGCGTGAAAAAAAAAAGGAAAGATTTACATATGCGTGTAAAGGCAAATGGAAACTTATCAAAGAAAATAAATACTTACCAAAACTGTTGGAAAAGAAACGCAGCTACAGCCGTTGGAAAAAATGCAGGGTTTGAGCGGCCGAGTATGGTGAGTTTTGTTTGGAGCAGCCGTGTTTTGGGAGGCCGTGGCAGGGCGTGAGACAGTAGGACGTGGGATGTGCGGCTGGAAGGAGAGTAGCAATGTCCAGACAAAACCCACGAGGCAGCAAAACCACGCCACGGGATAGTAAAACCATGCCACGGGACAACGAAACCACGCCACGGGACAGCGAAACCACGCCACGGGATAGCAAAACCCAAAGAACAGGCACAGGCATGAAATTTTAAACCTGAATGCTGTAAAAAAATGCAAAAAAACACAGAGATCCCAAAAATTATGGAACTACAAAAAACAGAGATCTTAAAAAAATTTCACTTCCATTTTAATAATTTATTAAAAAAGAAATGAAATTAATCTCTATTTTGGTTGAAAAGCCAGATTTAGCTATAGATAGCTAAATGTGGCTGTAAATACCCTGAAATCTTCAGGAATACCTGCACAAGGTATTATGAAAACCTGCACATGCACAAAAAACATAAAAAGCGATACAACTTCCCGAAAGCTTGTTAGAGAGATTAGCAAAATAATTCTAGAAAATAGTGATCGAAAAATTGCATGTAGAGTAAAATAATGAAACAAAGGAGTAATCACAACTAAAAATTAACGAGTGCACGTTTGCGATCTCATCTCGATACCATGAAAAGAGTTTGCGAGAATCAAATCGGAAATGAGGCACCATGAAGTAGTTTCACTCAACGGAATCGTGAAAGCTCCATCGATAGCGAGGAAAAAATAATCGAGTAATGGAAGAACTTGCTCAAGAAAAAAACTTGCATAGAGGAAAGACAACGAGTGTCTTGGCATGCTTATAAATGAATAAAAAGGGGTACATATAGGGTGCTAAGTAACCCTAGTGCATGACACATATGAAACCTAAACCTAACCCATGTGAGATGACCCTCCAACATGAGAGGAAGACACATAGGATAACTCACTACTTAACAGTCCGGTAAGGAAGAACAATGGAGAAATCAGACCTTTTTGTTGATTTGGGACTTTAAAAAGGTCTCTCTAAAGGATAATTATCATCTACCTTTCATGGAGAAAATTTTGCAAAATGTAGAAGGAGATCAAAGTTTTTATATGTTTCATGGCTATTTAGGTTTCAATCAGATCAAAGTTAAGGAAGAGGATCAATATAAAGCTATATTCACAACAAAATAGAGAATGTATGCATATCAAAAAATACCCTTTGGTTTATAAAACATAGGTTCCATGTTTAATGTTCCAAAGAGAAATGGATATATAATTCAAGGGGTATATCACTGAATTCATCCTTTTCTATCTTGATGACATTACCATTTTCTCAAAGTAGAGTAAAGATCATATTAGTCCTCTTGAGAAGGTATTTGAGGGAGTTCGGGAATTTGGGATGTCTCTTAATCCTAAGAAATATAATTTTGCAGTCCCTAGAGGTAATCTATTGGGGTATGTTGTTTCAAAGGAGGTAATTGCCATTGATTTGAATAAATTTCAGCTATCTTGTCTCTCTCCTTTCTAGTCCACGAAGGCCTTGTAGTCATTCCTTGGAAAAATCAATTTTTTCAGGAGATTCATTCCTAATTTTATAGGTTTGGTGAGGCCTATTACTCTCATGATAAAGAAGGATTAAGTTTTCAAATGGATAATAGAGGGGAAGGAGAGATTTTCCAAGATAAAACAAGAGACTACTCAAGCTCCTAAACTTATCAACCTTGACTATTCCAAGGATTTTTATGTTATATGTATACGGAGCATAATATAACATTGTTGTTGTTTTAACTCAACAAAATGATCAAGGAATGGAGAAATCAGTGGCCCTTTTAGTCAAACACTAAAGGATTATAAACTCAAGTATAGTCACATTGAAAAACATGTATTTTCTATCATGAGAGCTCTAAATAAGTTCAAGAGTATGATTTCTACCAATCACATCAAAGTTTTAGTCTCACACTCCAGTGTGAGAGACTTCATTATGGGAGTAGAAATTAGCAAGAAAAGAGCTGGTTGGGTGACTAAAATAATGGAGTATGATGTGACTATCAAGGCTACAAAGCTGGTAAGGGGTAGAGAACTTTGTGAGAAGTTGGATTTAGATGCTCAAGATCACCAAGAGACTTACTTCATGAATGAAGAGCTTACAAGTAACAATGAATTGTATGAGGTTGAAGGAGATGTATTAAATGATCATAGATGGATTTCTCATTTGAATAAGTTCTTTTCTATTGGTGCATATCCTTTTATCCTAAATAAATAAAAAAGAAGGAACCTAAGGCTACAGTCAATTCCCTATGCACTAATTTATGGTATTTTGTTCAAAAGAAACATTGGAGTTATACTTAGGTGCATTGAAGGTGAGTAGTGTGATGCTTTTTGATGAGTTCCATGATGGTTTCTCGGGTGAATTTTTCTGCTAGAGCCATGACCATGAAAATTATAAAAGTAGGTTACTTTTGGCCTACATTTTTTTGTTGATGCTCAAAAATGGGTTAGAAGATACAAAGAATGTTCCTTCTTCATTGGTAAGAAAAAGGTTGATTTCTCTTCCACTTCACCTAATCTAAGAAGATCATCCATTTACCTAATGGGGTCTAGATTTCATTGGCATGATTAATCCTCCATCGAGTGCTGGTCACAAGTGGGTCTTAACATCAACAGATTACTTTACCAGGTGGACGGAAGTTGTGCCATTGAAGGAAGCCATTGAATCAATTATACTAGAATTCCTTAAAGAAATTGTAACAAGGTTTGGAATCCCTCAAACAATCATTTCTGATAATGCAAAAGCCTTCTTGGGATCCAAAATTTCTGATTGGGCTCTTGGACTTGGGATTTATCTTAAGACTTATTCAATTAATTCCCCAAGGTAATGGATTGGAAGAGTATAATAAAAATAATATGATAACAATCATGAAGAGAATAATGGACATTAATCAAAGGAAGTGGCACAAAAAAGTTAGAAATGCTCTTTGGGATGACATGATAACAGTAAAGAATGAAATTGGCTCTTCCCCTTACAAGCTTGTATATGGAAAAGAAGCCAAACTTCCTTTGTTACTTGAGTTTTCTTCACTTGAATTGGCTCAACAATTGGAATTTGAAGGTGTAGACCAAAGAGAGATCTAGATGGAAGAATTGGTGGAGCTTGAGGAGTTAAGAAACTCTTCCATGATCAGGTTGGAACAACATCAAAAATCAACCAAGAAGTGGTTTGACAGGAAGGATAGAGATCAGACATTCAAGGTTGAAGATCTAGTCTTGAAATGGGAAGTAGAAAAAGATAAATCGGGAAGACACTCAAAGTTTGATGAAATATGGAGTGGGCCATATATCATTATTTCTTACAAAGAATCCAAATATTTTGAGTTATCTGACCTTGATGGAGATGCATTACAAATCCTAGTCAATGGGATTTATCTCAAAAATTCCCATTAAGTTTTATTCAATCTTGTACATATTAGTTTAGTTTTCAATTCCTCTAAGTGCTTTAATCACATTTTTTTTGGTAGAGTATGTTTCCTTTCCTAAGTTCTTTGCATAAGTTTTGTTTCTTGTAGGTGCTATTGTTGCATAGTTTCATCATCCTTATGGGGAAGTTTTTGTGGGAAGGAGTCAATATGTCATGGATCAGTTGAAAACATATCATAATATAAAATACAAAGAAACTAAGATCATTTTTATTAGTCTTCATGTTTCATTCCTTTAGCTAAGTAATCAACAAGGTGGAATGTAATTGAGACAAGGCACCGCTTTCTTAGTTTCATATTAGATTGCGAGAGGAAAAGGGTGAGATTTCATATTCAACAATTTTCCATTCACATAAAAATTTGATTTAGAAAATTCTTATTATGTAAATGGTCAAGTTAAGAAAGACCAGATCAGCTCCGAGGTCAGGAAGTGTTGCGAATGGTCACAAGGGTTTGTTCTTTAAGTTCAAATCAGATTCCATGTTTACGGGATGAATCCATACCCAACGGATGATTCAAGGCCAATGATAAGATCATATAGAAGATATATGCCCCATGTGAGTCATCAAAATGTTGTCAATTTCACACTGTTGTAAATATTGAACAACTTGGGATATATGGACTTGGGAAATTTCATGGAGTTTTGAAGATACATTTGGAATTGCGAGTTGAAGAAATATGAGGAAAATTTAAAATTGGAAAAGGGATGAATGAGTGGCTCAATGACCTCATCTCGAGTTTGAGAGTAAATTGGGAATTTGATGTGTCATAGATGTAAATTAAAGCTCACTTGTAAATATGGGAAAAGTAGTTGTGAAAACCCATAACAAAGGGTGAAGAAGAGAGTAACGCGGAGTTTTGATTTTTCTTTACTACTGAAAGTAAATAGGAAAAGTATTCCCAAAAACCCAATTTATACCACTTCATTATTTTTGTGAAACTGATGTCTCTCTATTGCTAAGATTAACTAAGTAAATCTGGTTCAAAATCCTGAAGTAAAGCATATTTGAAAAACTCCACAAAGGGAAGAAGGTAAGTAATTGTGTTGATATACAATGTGGTAAAGCTATGAAGCTGAGGGGGTTTGTAAATCCAAGTTAAGCTTCCTGAAAATACTACAAATAAAAAGTACAAAGAAATGAGAAAAGGCATTCCAAAACCACGAAAGAAAAGTAAAGCGAGTCTTTAGATCCCACTAAACAAGCAAACAAAAAAGCGAGTAATACGAGTTTTAGACTCATGTTCGATAGAGTAATGGATGGGTAAAATACCTAGTAAAGTAATGGAGGCCCAAAATTGTGAAGTAAAGTAATTTTGTGAATACATAGAGCTAGAAGAGATAAGAAAATCCCCATTGAGAACTTATGAAGAAGGAATGAAAAGGAGTAAGTGAGTCTCGAAAACCCGCACAGCCATAACTTTTGACTCAGAACTCCATTTTCCACAAAATTGGACTTTTTGGAATCATTTCTTCACGATCTTCATCATGGAACCAAAAATCAGGTTTTAGAGGGAAGAAATGGGTGAAAATGAGAAAAACATGGGAATAACACATTTCCTTGAGCTCCAACAAAAAAATTGCAAATGTCAATCATCTGTTTTTGGTAATCATTTTTGAGCTTCTAGAAGGGCTGAGACCACTGAAAACAAGCTCAAGAATTCTCTCTCTCTCTCTCTTATCTCTGGGATTAATAAATGTAAGTGCTAAGGGAATTTTTTTGGGGGAATGTTCATGTAAAGGAACTCTATAAAAAAATTCCGGAGAAGTGATGAGTTACAGGCCTCGGATGTGAATATTCTAGAAGAAGATCATTTCCTTCTCTTGTAATTATAATGAATTATGCATCCATTTAATCAATAAATCCATGTTTTGTGGCTATTATCTTCCCTAGTTGTGTTTTATTGCATTTTCCTTTCCTTTCATTGCATATTCCAGGTTTTGTGCATTCTATATTCTTCTTGCAGGGTCAAGTTTGTTGTGCTCCATGGAAATGATGTTGACAAATGCAGTTAGGGACTGTGTCACTTATGTCTGACCTCTCTCTTTCCCATTCTTCATCTCATTTTCACTCATCTAGATATTTTCCATCAATTTCTTGGTGTAATCACCTTTGTAGCTTAGGATTTCCATTTTCATGAAATATCTCTCTGGTCCCTTGTAAACTTAGGATAGAAGTAGAGATCAAAATTTCCCTTCTACAAGTAATTTAGCATTAGGATTAGGAAGAGGAAACTGACCTTATCAAGAGGTCTATCTCATTTAGAAGTTTCACAACTGAGAGATAGTCCCATGTTGCCTCATAATTCTTTGTCATTCATGATCATATCTAGGATGCAATATTGAGCTCCAAGAGGTTCCAAAACTTCCTATGATATGAAACATCTTAAGGGTCTTAATTTGTATTGATAACCATAAATGAATTTATAAGAATGGTCATTACCTCAAGTTGGCCTTCCTTTGTGAAGAATTTCCTTTACTAGTTTACTAGTCCTTGTAGCCCTACAAATACTTATTTTTGGAATAACTTCCTTATTATTAACTTTCTTAGGAAATTGGGACTAGTTACTGAGATACCCACTAATCAGCTTATAACATACTTAAGCTACATATATTATTATTTTTCAATAATACAAGTAATCTCAAGAAAATAATCCAAATTTAGGCCTAATTAGGCTTCTCGGGTAACCTAATATAACCAAATGAATGGACAACCAATTGTTCCAATAAATACTCAAGAATGTATGTAATGATGATATACAAGTGTTCTAATCATTTCCCACATTCAATCTAACTTTTTGGGCTTCAAAATTCAAGAATACAATTCTTAGGGATGAAATATAGTGTTTAGAACCAAGTTTAGTCAAAAAAATATTCAAACCTTGTTAATTCATTCTAATTTTTTTACCATGTATTTTAAATACCATACAAAATATGCTCACAAAATTTTAGCCAATTTAGATGGATAAATCAAAATATATGGCCTTTTTCTATTGAATCCCTAGGGCTACCAACAACAAGATAAAAAGAAAAAAATATATCTTGAACATATGAGGATTTCATGACTTGATTCAAAATCCCCAAGCTCTATTTTGACCTCCTCCAACTTTATCTTTTAGGTTCGTCAATTATTTCTTCACCGATTCTACCTAACTATAATCTTTGCATTACTCTTCTACCCAAAACAAATTTTCAAGGTATAAAGGTATGATCCATCTATAAAGTATGCAAACCATACTTCCCAAGGATTACGTATTGTGTTGCAAATCTTTACGCACTTACTCTCACTATTGATCAATTATAATATCTTAGTACTCTATCATGAAACCTTAATCACACTTTATTGGATTCATATCTTTGAAATCATATTTTCTTATTTTATTTATAATGAAAATACATGATCAAACATACATAATACATATCTAAATGGAGTCAAGATCTTGGAAGGTAAAGTCTCTTCATTTATCAAAAGGATATATCTTTAAACACATAATTCCTTCCCTCCTTCATAATTCTTATACCCATCTTAACTTTTCCTTCTCTACCTATGCTAACTAATTTTACATTCAATTTGCAAGTATTTATAATGCATTAGAATCTTATATCTCTTCTCTACATCCTCTTTTGTCTACTACATTGAAGGAGGGAGGTTTATATCTCCTCATCCATTATAATAATATTGGTATTTTCTTCCAAAATATTCTCAACCATTTTTTAAATTTGTTCTTCATCCTTAGTTTGACCATTCCAAACATGGATATTCCTTCCCGCAAAATCACTCCTTACTTTATCACTTTGAATTGGTCTCCATTCACATCCATGAGGTGTATTAAGTGGTTTTACATTGGAAAATACACAGAAATCCTCCTTAAACATGACATTTTACATCACGACATACCTTTTATCAATGAACTTAAATGCTTTATGAGTACTATCATGACCTTCCTAATGACTTACCACATAATTACAACCATACTTGAAGACTCTTTATAATGACCATTCCTCTACATAGGTGATTACACACATCAAGACTCTTTATTGCAATTTAAATTCAATTTTGAGGAGCGTTCAAAGGACTCCTAGATGAGCTACTACAAACAACTTAAAGCCATGATTGACTCTTTATTCATACAACACAAACTATTTATACCTAGGTGGATGATGCTCTGCATCGAGACTCCTAGTAAATAAATTTGAGCTCCTTCTCAAATGTTTCTTCCTTTTTCTCTAATTATATTGCTTTGGTTCATTATTATATGAGTTCATTTATTCTTTCTCAACTTTATTCTTTGAATTATACTTGATCTTCACATTATCCTCCAAGATAAGGATATTCATCCGTATCTTCTTTCTCCGAACTATTTCAAGAGCTATCTTTTATACAACTTTAACTTCTAGATCTTCTACATTACATCTACACAATCCAAATAAATGTTAATTATAAAACTTTGAGACTTATGAGTCTCCTCATGCTCTTATCATCACCATGTCTTCTGATTATACTCCTTTTCAACCTCCATAAGTTTCTCATTTTTTGTGAAGACTTATTCTTTAATGGATTCTCCATTTTTAAAACATATTCTAAAAATGCTAATTCATCCTTCAATTTCTATGTATTAACATATACAAAAGCTATTTGATAACAAGATTTGTGTCATGGGAATTCCAAAGTATTACTCCAACTCTACAACCTACTTCATATAGTTTTTGTATGTATTCTAAACTAACTAAGATAATTGAAAGAAACTAACACCAAGTAGTCTCAATAAAAAGATAATATACCATTAACATCAAGATAAAATCTTAAAGGAAATAGCTACTCTAATGCATAAACATGAATGAAACATCTAATGCTAAACCATTCCTACTCTTGTAATGTATGATTGCTATTAAGTATGAGCCTATTTAGATCATAAGAAATAAATTTTTATGTTGTCTCTAAAGTGAGGAAAGGATCTCACCAAGAAATGGCTACAAGGCCATGCTTGGATCTTCCCTTACTACTCAACTATGAGAGAATGGATGCAAAGATGAAGAATCTATTCCAATAATGGAGAATTCCTTTATCACATGCCTATAAATTACACTATTCAAAGTGTGGTGTGGTGTGAAATAATGTAGGAAGGTCCTTTATATAGCTTTCCAATTTGGGAGAAGCTTGCAAACTAGTGCATGTGGGATAAAGGATAAAGTAGATTTAGAATAAATAAACTTGATTAGAGGAATTAATAAGTGATTAACAACTCATGGGAGTTGAAGATGTTGTAATAAATCAACTAGGATTAATTAATATGCTAGGATAAGATTAGAACAAGCAAGGACCAAAGAAATATGTTTTATAGGAAAAATTTATATGTTTGAGGATATTATGTCTGTAAATGTTTCAATTGTGTGAATGCTTTTTACCAATTTTTATGGGATTTTGAATTTTACTAATTTTTTGGATTTTTTTAAATTTTTAAATTTTAATGGTGTTTTGAAAGTTTTTCAAAGATATGTATAGGAAAATGAAGATGTAAATATGCTCTAGTGAGAGGTGAGAATGTACAAGGGAAAACTTTGTGTATATATACAAGAGTAAGAAAATATAGATCAAGGTTGAGATAGATAGGTTCAATGTGATGATGAACTCAAACCAACAAAGTTCTAGGAAGGAGCGAGCATGCCCCCAGTGAAAGATGGACAAGAAACAGATGATAAAAATAAGGAAAATATTGTTAAATGAAAGGGGATAAATTTTCTCTTAAACATGGTAAAAATGTAATCTTATACACATGGATGTCCTGAATGAAGAAAAATAAAAGTGTGAAGGCCATGTAAGGATATGGAAAATGTAGTTATGAGATTAACTATGAAAATGTGCTTATCCCAAGGCACAAATTGTGAGACAAGATACATACTAAAGTAATAGTATGTGCAAGGTATAAACAACACTTGCTAGCATTTTCTCATCAAGATCCAGTGTGTGCATGTGGAAATTAATTACCTATCACAGTGAAGATTTGATAGGAAATAATTGAAGAAAAACTGGCCAATGTGTAGGAATGATTTATTTTGATAGGTGATTTGTGAATGGAGGGTGGAAGGAGATCCATACATTTCTCTGATTCCATCCATGCCTCTATATCCCGATGGAGATGTATTTGATTCTAATCGTATAATTTCTCTAATGCCGGCCGGTGTCCATAGCCCCGATAGAGAAAATGGAAATACCCCAAGAGAGAGTTATTTATTACTTTTTCTTTTTATTTTGTTTTTTGACTTCTTCTTTTTATTTTTGAAAAATTATTTCAGATCTCTCAATTGTTGTGAAAATGGGTTAAGCACCACTAATGGCTTGATGGAAGGATGTGGAAGTGGTTGTGATGATGAAATTAGATAGTTTCAAATAATACATCCAAAAGTTCTTTGTAATAATTCTATTAGATGTAGCTAGTGATATGATCTCTAAGAGGTCATTCATTCTTTAATTTACCAAGGTGATGAAAGACCAAGGTTAAATGGATACCATAAAGATAAAGGTCACAAAATGAGTGTGAATAGATCGACCATAATATCATCAAAGGGATGAACTTGGTAGATGATTGGCATAGAAATGGAAGAAAAAACATCCATGTGTATGTAATACCTGATTACAATGTTTGATCTTTGTACCTTTGATTTATTTGGTAATGTTATCTCATTTTTTTGTATTTTTTATTTTTCTGATTTTTTAAAAGATTTTTATATAGTTTTGTAAATGGAAACACATGAAGGGAGAAGAAGATGAATATGAATGATTGGGAAGTTGGGACCAACAATGTCACTTTGCATGATAGGATTCAACAAAAATGTTACTTGCGTGATAAGATCCAACAACAATGTGTGTGATTTCTTTAATAAGCGAGACTATGAGTGTTTTATTATCAAGAGTAATATTCTCTTCAATCTCAATGACTATGGTGAGATCATATTTGATAAGAGACTATGACTTTATCTTGAAAAATGGATTTTGTATGTGGGAGCTTGAGTTCCATATCCATAGGTTTTGCACTTTATGCCATACTTGATGGTTGTGTTGGTGTGCATTCTTGAATCACGTTTGATTTTTAACTTTATGCTTTTTTGACTTATTGAGATCTTTAGAGCTCTTTGGATTTTTGCTACTAGCTTGATGAAGAAATTGTTTGGGTTTCATATAAGCTAATGTGTGATTTTTATGATCACGAGAAGTGGGAGAAGAAATTTGATGTTTATGATTGCTGATAAGAACATTAGGGATGATGTTGGGCTTGACACAGTTTTTAGCTAGAAGGATTATATAATGAACTAATAGAATATGGTCCAAGAATTGAATAGGATGGGCTATCGGGAGGAAAACCATAGATACAAGATGAAGGACTACTAGGTTATGGCCCAATGATGGAATAAAATGGTCTACCAAGAGGTGATCCATAGATATAAGATGATTTTATACCGGAGGAATCCCACAAATATAATATGGAGGGCTACTAGGATGTTCCCAAATATATAATATAATGGGATACTAGGATGTGGCCCAAGTATAGAGGATAATGGGCTACCAGAGATGACAAAAACTAGAAGATAAAGCACTACTAGGACATGGTCCAAGTATATAATATAATGGGATACCAGGAGGTAAGCCACATATAGAAGATAAAGGGCTACTAGAACGTGACCCAAGGGAAGACAAAGATGGGATACCAGGAGGTGGCCCACATATAGAAGAAGATGAAGGGATACCAGGAGGTGACCCAAGGAGAGATTTTGATTGAGGAATCGTGACATGTAAGGAATGATTGGGTGATGATAAGATATGACAAGGATCAATGAAAAAAATGTATACATGTAATGGGAAATGTGAAGATAGAAGAATAAGAGGAGGATCAAGTTTGATGATCTTAGGATTTTCCTCTATTTTCTAACAAAAGGAATCAACTTCTTCCCAAAATACACGAATACATTGAGTTGAAAATATAATACTTTCTCATGATCCTCTAGATGAATTCCATTGTGTAGCCCCATGAATTCTTGACGGATTCTTCATTCTGAAAGAAATCAATCAGTATGGGTCATTGTTGGTTGATGATGGAAAGGTTGATTAGAATAAAGAGGTCCAACAAGTGTAGAAGATTTAAAATATGTTTTATGATGTATATGAGGGGAATTCTTTACCTTATTTATCCAACAAAGGTATTGGATAGTTATTTTAAAATATCTCTAAGCACATTGTTTCTTGTGACTAGTTTGACTTGAATGCAAATATTTGTATTTAGAAGATTGATAAGGAAGATAATGTAAAACATGGTTTAAAAAGGTTGAGGCTAAAGAGGGATGAATTTCAATTGATAGAAGAAGATGACTCAAGAGAAGAAGTATATTTGGATTTTTATGCATCGCAAGTGGAAGAAGATGTGGATTTGAAATAGCTTGGTATCGGTTTGCCTAGAAGATGACATAGTATAGGTATACAAAGAGGATCATGTATAAATTCAAGATATTGGAACATAGGGCTCAAATTAGATGATTTATGAGAGGAATTTTGAGTCGCGTGGATCTTCAATGGAGGAAGAGTTTGTTGAAGTGGAATGTAAAGGGGGTCCTATGAAAAAATGGAGGACTATGACTCAGGAGTCGAATTAGATGTTTGATTGGAGGAACTTGGAGTCGCATGGATC